>CM062812.1:520775454-523175454 GCA_031772625.1 Pinus tabuliformis
TTTATAAGCTGAGCATCGGTGAAAGGATAAGCTTTGGCCCCATGGACAGAGACCACACTTATGGCATCATCTGTCACAGTTTTTCCATCGGGACCAATCACAATCATGGTTGGTATGCCTTCAATATGGAAAAGCCGTGTGAGATACTTTGTAGTTTTATCTCCAAATGGGAGAGCCAGCCATGGCATGCTTGAGTAGTAGTCTTTAAAAGCGTCTTCGTCTTCATCACTAGAGATGAAAACCACCTCAAACACTTCTCCTCTTTCCTTAAGTTCATTGTATACCTCTATAAGCTTCGGAGTGAAAACTCGGCAAGGAGGGCACCAATGAGCAGAGAAATACAGAGCAACTGTCTTGCCCACAAGCTCAGAAACTGGGACCTGTTACAAGAATGGAAAACACAAAGGATTAGCACCACCCAATAAAGTTCTGAACCCACTCCATCAACAAAGCTACCTACTAATCTGTTAAAATTGTTCCCTTGAGTTTGAACTGCGTCCGGGGGCAAATCTACTGTGTATAAACTAGTTATCAAACATAATGGAAAGCATTGCATACTTTCGACTAGAATCATACATGAAGATTTGTTTTATTGAAAAAGAGGACAGCACATAAATTATCACGCTTGCATATACATCATTTGAGTCTGCATGGATGATTCAATAAGCACATATTCAAATGCACCTACGGAAAAATGTGCAAGCATGAGCTTCAAGCTTGTTTAGAGCAATGATGATGAAATTACCTGATATCATGTTATGAATAGCTACTATTCCCAAAAAACATGCCACCTCTTCGATGAGAAGTGAAGTGCTGCACATTAGAGTGGCTAAAGCTAAAGAAGCTACTTTCGAAATAACAGAAAGAAAAGTAACTGAAGTGGGAGAGTTTGAAGAGGATCACTCACGCCTTTCAGTCATTCAGAACTGTGCACGAGACAATAATCTTGCATGGGTTTTTTAATCCATCTCATTATTTCTTTTAATAATGACAATCAATCATGCTTAAGTCCTAATTCATTTTTCAAAAAACCCTAAGGCTCTGGATCCAAATTTATCAGAACAATCATAATTTTGTAAGTAAAAGGCTTGTTTACAGTGAAGGGGTTCATGAAATTTTACATGAGAGAGATCAGATTAAGTAACTCACATTTGAACCTCCATTCTTGATCAGAAAATCCCGATCTTCAGAGACCAAGAGGGACTCTAGGGTTTGTGCTTCTTGTCTGGCTTTCTCTTCGGCTTGAAGTTCCTTCAATCTCTCCTCTGTAAATGGGTAAGCTTGGATTCCATAATCTTGAATTAACCCCAATGCTTTCATCTGTACTGTTTTACCATCTGGGCCTAAAACAATCAAGGTTGGGGTGGCCTTAACTTGAAAATACCGAAACAGTTTTTTCTGAATTTTGTCTTGAAATGGTAGGGCCAGCCATGGCATGCTGGCATAATACTCTTCAAAGGCTTCTTCGTCTGTGTCACTCGAGACAAACACAATCTCAAAGGCCACCCCTTTCTTCATAAGCTCATTGTAAATCTCCACAAGCTGAGGTGTGAAATTTCTGGAGGAACCACACCAGAGATCGGAAAAATACAGGCCCACAATTTTCCCAACGAGCTCAGCTACCGCGACCTATTGGCAGGATCCACTTGACAATCAGATCAACATGAAACAAAATTTATGAAAATACTTTCCATGAATCCTTAAGAGATCCAATCTATCCCTGATCCAGGCACGATCCACATAACAATCAGACCAACATGAAACAAAATTTATGAAAATACATTACCTAAATCCTTATGAGATCCAATCTATCCCTAATCCATTACCTAGGTTTTCCTACTCAAAATTCCAATTTAATACATGCCTTCGCCTTTACAGAAACCAGTGTATGTAATATGTATGATATATTCTCTAGGTTTTGAAGTTCAATAACCTAATTGCATACACGTTTCCTTCTGTACACTCTGACAATAAAACAACCCAAATCCAGACTTGCAAGCAAAGGAAAACGAAAAAGCAAAAAAGAGAGAAGCACACCTTCCTTCTTCCATGGGCGATGACAAAATCTCGTTCATCAGACACCAGAAGAGACTCTACAGTCTGTGCAGCCCTCAAGGCCTCTTCCTCGGCCCTCAACTGATCGATTCTCTCTGCAGTGAATGGATATGCCTCGACACCATGATCTTCAATTATTTCCACACCTTCGGTGGTCACTAATCTGCCCTCTTTGTCTATAACAACAAGGCATGGAATGGTATTGACCTGAAAGGTCAGATCAAGCTTATGCCTTGTATTTTCATCTGAGTATGGCAGGGCAAGCCAGGGCATGATGCGATGATATTTCTCGAATGATTTCTCATCAACATCTGTGGAGATGAAGACGATCTCGAAGTCCCCCTTCTGCAATAGCTTTGCATAGATTTCGGACAAAATGGGGGTGAAAGTCCTGCATGGAGGACACCAATGGGCAGAAAAATACAAACCCACATATTTCCCTTCCAGTTCTTCAATTTTAACCTGTGGATTACAATGAATTCAATCTAACAATGCAAATTTCGACCAGAATGAACAGTATCACAGAATGTATTTCCGATGCAGCAAAATGCATACCTTCTCTCCATTGTTTCTAATGAGAAAATCTCGCTCCTCATCGCAGATCAAAGTCCTCAAGCTGAAGTTGGATTCAATCGCAAGCGAGACAGCCCTCTCCTGCTCAATTAGCTCGGCCATCGTATGTTACTCTGCGTGTGGTTTTCTCTTCTTGTTTTCCTGGTACGGATTGCGAGATCGTAGGCTTCAAATCACTGGAGAGGATTAAAAGATCGGCCATGTATGCTTACCGGAGAAAAGAAAAGGTCAAACCTCAATATTGGAAGTCGTTATCTCCGAGGATATAAGGCTCTGACATTGTTGCTGTCTTTATTGCAATTACAGAATTTGTTTTATTTTTATTAAGGAATGAGTTAAACTGATTTGTTTTTTCGGTTTATTTTTCGGATAAGATTACGAACAATTCGGAGTTTTGGCTCATTTTTTTGCACCATATAAATAAGTTTTATTATTGAAATGAATACCAAATTACATAATATTAATTATGTGTTTATTGAAGTTATTTTTTATTTGAATTTTTTTTTTTTAAATTGATAATAAGAGTGTGATTTTTTTTTTTAATTGATAATAAGAGTGTGATTTTTTAAATGGAAAAAATAGATTCAACATTATCAAAAATTTAAAGAGCATCCAAAATTTATCATACAAAAATTTCTACTATTTTTAAAGTCAAATTATGATTTCATTAAACTACTCTATTATTAAAATATTTTTTTGTGGTGGTTTATCACATTTAAAATAGAAAAAATGTATTTTATATTATATTTTTAGATATTAATAAGGTATATACAAAAAGATTCATCGACCAAAAAAACCATTAGTTAACTAAAATCACTAAAAGGATAGCAATAGTCACTTAAATGGTTAGATTGAGAGAGAATTTTTCAATGCTAAAATTGAGTAAGACAAGTTTTGTGAAAAAAAAAGTAGGTGTGTAACAGGATTTGACATTTTGACATTTTGAAAAACTTTTGAGTTTTTTAATATATAAAAGGATTCAATATTTTGAAAAAAAAATAGAATATTTGGAATTTAAGAAATATGTAGCTTAAACTTTTGAATTAAAGAAATTTTTATTAGCAGAATTGACAAGAGAATAAATCTAAAAAACCATTGAATAATTAAATTATGCTATTATTTTTTAATAAATTTTAATTTTAAATATGAAATTAAACAATTTGAAAATTTTTAACTAATTTAAAATTTAGAAAGGACAATAACTTGACCACATGCTTTTAACCATTAGACCCATTCAAGTTATATGTAATTAATGTCAATTTATTATTATTTGTTGAATAAGTCTAGAATGTAATGTTTCAATATTTTTATTTAATTAAGAGCTCATTTTTTAAGACATCACCATAGATCTAGAGATATTGAACCCCAAAAGAAATATAATTTGTGAAGATATAAAACTTTATTTGAGGGAAAACCTAATTTTATAATTATCTCATTATTAATTAAATTTAAATCAACTTTTCCTCTATTTAAAAAACTATAATTACATGGAAGGTGTTCCTATATGGGATTGGCTCGTCGAACAAACAATTTTAATTCGATGTAGTTGCAATGAATTTCTCAGCTTCTTTCATCCCGTATTCTAAAGATAAGTTATGGAAATTCCAGCGATATTTTGAAAAAAATTCAATAAGAAATTTTGTAAATCCAAGTTAAAGTTGTCAAAATTCATAATTTTAGGTGTTATGGAGGTTTTTTTATGGTGCTGAATCCATTTCCACCATCAAAAACATAAACACATGATTCAAACACTGCATCTACAAAATTTCAAAAAAATAAAAGAAAATTACCTGGATCCCAACTACTTTTAGCCATCCAAACAATTCCCCACCTCAGTAAACTACTCCCTTTTCATTAATGTCACCTCTCTTCATCAATGTCGTCTCTCGTCTTCTACTCTAAACATGCTTACTTCATCTTATATTAAATGTCTGCAAATTCCCATCAACCCCACATTCCCTTTCAGAGATATTCATTCAATTCCTCAGTTACATAAGTGCTTGCAGACACCGAGTTTCATGGCTTTGCTACAGCTTTCTTGCTGAGGAATCCTACCAGGGTTTTCGACCTCTAGTGCAGCCGTGGAGACAGTAGACTGGAACAAGAAACCGTAGACAGAATCAAGCGTCGAAGCTTAGTGGAAGGAGCGGGACACTCATATTACCATCGAAGCTCAGTGGAAGGAGCAGGGCAGTGAAGGCAGAGCTTATTGCTGGTTGCATAAACAATGTGGATAAGGCATTGGTGTGCAAGTGCAGGAAATGGGCACAGAATTTGGAGGAAGAGCAATTGATGAAAGCAATTTACAGTGCCGGTAAATACAATGGACTTGTGAAAGCGTTGGGATAGAATGCCAACATCAACCCATGGACTTGTGAAAGCGTTGGGATAGAATGCCAACATCAACCCATTGACACAGTGTCAACGGTATAATATTGTGTGAGCTATTTCGACTTGTTATTTGAAGGTAACACTTTACGAGATAGTTGTTATTCTTGACATTCTAAAATTGTTCCAGTGATGATGCTTCCTTGCCAACTATCTCTCACGATATCATCTACAACAAATATAAGAAATAGATGAAGAGAATGTGCAGGTTGATAGCTAGCTCCAGTGAAGCTATCATTCTGATGTGTAACGTAGGCTAATGTTTCACCCATAGACATATTTGATGAATGATATTGCATACCTTGGTTAAAATGTTGGCTAATGTTTTACCCATTGACATATTTGGTGAATGATATTGCATTCCTCGGTTAAAATGTTGTAAATACGCTTCTCAAAACTGTTCAACTCAATAGAATCATTCATTTGATTGTTGCCCCTTGGAAATAAGAGACAATCACTATTGTTATTCGAGATACTCCTGAGCATTTACATTTGGTTTACAAATGGATTGTAGCAGATATAGCTACTTTGCTTGAGCATAAAATCGTTTTTATCACTGATTAGGTATATTTTCAAAAGCAGGGGTACTTTGGGATCGACTGTTGACACTGTGACATCGTGAAGTGTGTGATCTTGATTTTCTGGTAGATGTCAGAAAGAGCATTCAGATTGTAATGACGTCTCATTAAGAATATGTTTACCAAACGTATGCGATTTTAAACATGTGCCATTCATATTAAAGGAACAAGTATCAGGATTTAAAGAAATTGCTTCCCTTTGTCAAGAGGCAAAACAACTGAATTTTTGTCATCAAACCCATTTTCATCTAAAGTAACTACAGCTTGTTGGCCATCTGAATTCTCTGACCAATAGTCACCCTCTTGTTCATCAAAAGGAGCCAAATCTTCATATCCTTCATCAGACCTTGCAGATTCCTCATCACCAAAGCCTTCTAGCTAAGAAAACAAAATTAGATTTAAGAGTGAATTCAAGCATAGAACCCACCAACGACATACACGTAATTTTTGTGTGATAAATACAAAAAAACTACCAATGACAGAGAATGACTTTGGAATAAAATTGAATAACTATGCCGGGCCCAGTTTTGAGTTTTATATAGACAACTTGATAACATTTCCTACAAAAAGTTTGAAAAATAAGTACTTATATCTTGTAGAGTTGAGGCTTTTGTGATGCATATCAAGTTTACCAAAAAATTTGAGCGAAAATCACATGAAATACCATTTGTCCACCCGTTTCAAACCACGTGTGTGATTCATCATCAGATCAAGTTCATCTTCTTGCTTAATGCTTGTGTCACTGAGTTCATCCTCATAATCAACCACAGTTACTTCATCTGATTCTTCATCAGTGCTTGGTATTGGAAATTCTTCACTGAGCTGCAGCCACAGTAAAATATACTATATCAGATCGATATAAATCTATAAAAAAACAATATATCGCAAGCAAAGGATGATATCACTTGATAAATTGATTGAAGCCTTTAAGAAGTTTTCTCAACAAGGAGAATAAAGGGCGCGTACCTACATCATATAAAATGCAGGATTTTTCATAATATGAACTCTTCCTTTCGAAGAATTCTTTTACTAGAGTTGTCTTACCTTCTCCACCTAACCCAACGAACCCCACGACCTGAGAACTTTTACTCTGCTGCTGCAATGAAATTTTTTTTTCCAAACCTCTTACTTTTCTATGCAAACCACACCAATATCTGGCCTTTTCGATGTTATAGCGAAGACTTTGTTTTCTTAAGTTCTTCCAATATGTTCTCCCAGTGAGATTTGTCAAGCTTCCCACTGAGATCTCTCCCATAGCTTTCTAATTCAGAAGGCAAACCATTTAAGGCTATTACAAACTCATCTACAATATCTTCAAATTCTGGGAGTGGATCGACCTTGTTGAAGGCATTAAAGCAGAAAAGCTCTTGGGATTGTTGCCAATTAAGGTCGGTCAGGTTATAAATTGATCATTGTTCAACTCTGGATTCTGTAAGAACATCTTTGGACCGAGTTGTAATCAATATTAAGCTCTCGTGAGGGAGAAAATTTTGAACCAACAGAAGTGCCTTTAACTTATGAACATCATCTACATTATCTAAAATTACAAGGTGGAGTAATCATAAGAGACAGCTCTATGCCTTGAGTAACGCTCTCTATTTGAATATTCATGTTTGTCAAGTCCTCAAGAAGCTTACTCTGCAAGAAATGTAAAGAGCTACCAGCTACAGTTTCACTCACATCAAATAGAAAGCAGGTTCTATCGAAAGATAAACTCTTCCTGTTGATGAGTTCCTTTGCTAGCGTTGTCTTTCCAACTCTGCTACCTAATTGTGTTCTTTTGATGAGTTCCTTATCTACCTAATTGCGTCTCAACAAAGCTCTGATCTGCTCCATGACAGGCACCAACGATAGTTGGGAGTTTGACTTCATGGAAAATCGAATTTCTGTGTGTTATGACAGTTGCTTTGTGGGGCCGCAAATATGGATCCACAAATACGAGAAAGAATATAGAATATAATAAAGTGCAAACCAGGGCCATTTAGAATCCCTTGCCAATAACACTCTGACACTAATGACGCTCTGAGATGGACTATTAGCCCACTGATTTATATTTAGCTCGTTTTTTTTGAGTAACGTTTCCTTAGCAATTGCAGATGCCAGTTATCTCTACTAAGGTCCGACGTGTAGAGATTAAATCCCTGGAGTAGTCAAAAAGTAGCTTTTACTCACAAATTCTTTGAGAACCAATATTGAGAATTGCTATATCCAGCATTTCATGTCTTTTGGCATTAAGATGGGGATCTAAGTAAATTATAGACATTCTAGTTATAGAACTAATTGAATCTTTAAAATCTTGTAATCTCAATTCTTTCAACGATAAAGGTAATCGAATTTACATTTTAAAGTTGTTTTCCTAATATATATTGTTGTATAATCACATTGATACTAGTATGGTCTGGGACTTAACTATTGTTGGATGGGAAGTAAGTTACACGGAAGACTCCATCCCCAATGCTGAGGGTTGTTATCTCATCATCATTCAAAAGGAGAAGAAAATGGTAGCTCATGAAGAACTTGTTTGTAATTTCTTCAAAATTGGAGAGGCCGGACTTATGATTAGTAAAATTTCGCAGGAGGACTCATTGTGTGGTGTTGGAATGGGCATCTATTTTTAAGACCTTGAAGGAGATTACTCTGGCGCCTTGGTAGAAATCTCTCATTGTATGGCGTTGGAATGGGCATCTATATTTTAGGACCTTGAAGGAGATTACTCTCGCGCCTTGGTAGAAATCTAACCCTAGCCGCACCTTGTGACAGAAAAAAAATAGATAGCAAGGCATGAAGAGTGCCTCATGGGACTTGCATTGGAAAGTTTGGTAGACCTTATGGGCATCCATTGAACAATGATCTCTATTGGTGGTGATATGGTCTTCCCAAATGTTTCCTCTAAGTCTTATATTCCTTCCATGTATCTTTGCCCTTTTAGGAATAATTGCTAGTTTAACCTTTTCCAAACCATTCAAATTTATTATGCGATTAGATATTTTCTCTTCAACTTTCAAAATCCTTATGCAATTATTCTACTTTAATGGTTTTTAGGGAGAAAAGTTGAGATGGCCAATTATATTACCATTTTAGTTTGATTTAATGATTTATCCATAATTTGTAATTTATTGGGTAAGTAGAGCATGGCTAAGTTGAATATGAATTTTTCTATTATTTTTTCTTAGTTAACTTGTGATATCTTTTGGAGTTTTTTTGGGTATATTTTTTTGTTGAACTTGTCTAAAATTTATTTAGGATTCGTTGGAATTACAAGTTTAAGTTGTGAATTTTCACATTTCAAGTACTCCAATGTTTTTCAAGGTGTTGTAGTCAATTTTTTTTTTTTAAAAGTTAAGTATGGATAAACTGAGTGGTTGTGGTGGGATGTTAACTCACCACCTAGGTTCAATTCCTTGAAATATTTGGAAATTGTAATTCCTACTTGTTTTGGTTGTGATTCATTCTATCTATAGAGTGTGTTCCTATTCCTTAGGGTTGTTATATCTAGATGTTCCTAGATTAGTGTGTGGTTGAGATATTCTCTCAACCAAGTGATTGTGTGTCCAAGTTAGTTTACCTATCTTGAAACAACAGTAAATGTATTTATATGTAATATTATTTGATGTAAAACAATAGAGTTTGCATTATCAAATTTTAAGTTGGTATTAGAGCCCATAAGGACCTGGGCCTGGGCCTTGGCCCTTCTCGGTTGAGGGAAATAAGAGAATATATTTAAATGGTTTTGGTTTTTTTTATTCTCTCATTATATTAGGAAATGACATGTTTCAGCATTGAGTGCGGGGAGCATCAAGAGCTGGAGTCTCGGTTAAGTCTTGATACTAGTCTGTTGAATTAAGATTGTGAGCTGCGACTGGTGCAGAGTTTGGCGAAGTGTTGAGGAGTGTTTCCACCGTTTTAGAAATATTCTGTTGATTGTGCTTTTGTAGAGCGATGGAGTTCTTGCTGCAGCCTAGGCGGAGGTGTATTCCAGTAGCAGTGCTTGTTCTTGCGCCCATCTTTTGACTGGGTGTATTGCAGTTGACCCTAGTGTTACTGTTGTTTGATTGAGACCGACTTGAGGCGGGACAGGCCAATTGAGACCGATTTGTTGCTTGAGGAGGCCGATAATGAAGGTTGAGCATTGTTAGTGTTGTGAAGGCTGATTGAGGTCGATTGTTAAGGCCGAATCGTTGCTCAGAGGCCATGAGAAGGGTGATTGTTGTGAAATTGGACGTTGTGAAGAGGCATCGTTGAACCTCAATATGTTAGAGGAGCTCCTGGAGTTGGAAGAGCATTGTTAAAAGACGCGGACCTAGCGTTAGATATGTTGTTTGTTGCGTGCTCCTACCTACAATGCCTGCTACAATGCTTGTCGATTCATTTGAAGTCTGGAGAAGAACAAATGGTGTCCGCATGATTTTTTTTATTTTGGTATTTTTTTAAAGCCCAACACTAATGACTGTGTGGTCCTCTGTGTGTTGGGCCTATAGAAGAAGCAAAATGGTGTGACGAGCGTCTGGTGTGGAAGTAGCTTGAAGGGTTGCAGTTTGTTAAGGTGGTTGGCAGCGACGCCATGGGCTCTGTGTGGGACTGTGTGGCACAACCATTATTACAGCCTTGTAAAGAAAATGCCTCATTGTTGAAAATGCCGAAAGAATACCGTAAGTTTGATGGAATGGCTAGACTTAAGTTGATCTTGTTTCATGTGTGGATGATGAGAGGCTTGATTCTAGGATGGGGATTTAGTTTGTGTTTTTTTTAAGTACATGGTATGATTCAGCCAGATCCGTGTGGGTCTGTGCAAAAGTGGTGTAGTGCGGTAATTGTCGCCATCCCTGGGCCACTTAGAGAAGAATAAACCATGAGAGGTGCATTAAAACAAGGGACTGTTGGTTGTCAATATAGTGATTACGTGGATCACAGTTGGGTTAGAGTCTGTTCAGTGATCTTCTGCCACTACACAATGAAAAGTAATCTTTCTGAATTTACTTGGAGTTTGGTAAGATAAATACATTGAGCTTGATCAACTCAAGTTAGAAATGCAATTTATTAAAATGATTATGATTACATTTTTAGAAACTCTAAAAGTTAGAAAATGCAATTTATTAAAATGATTATGATTACATTTTTAGAAACTCTAAAGAAAAACAAATTAATAGTGGTATTTATAAATGTTTTTAGACTTAGAAGCATTGAGCTTAGCTAACTCAATGGAGTCGTTTTGTTAGAATTAGATACTCTAACAAATTGCGTAGGTGAACCCGAGACAACAATTAAACGAGAAAAAGAAAGAGGGTGCAAAGACTCTCTATAGTGGATAATAAAGTTGAAGTGCAACAAATATTGATTTTGTAAAAATTTGGGATGCTGGACAACTAGTTGAAAGTTTGTGTGTGTTTGTAGAATAGACTCATGGTGTATTATGTGTCATATACGTTTATTAGTAACCAAGTCTAAGATGTTTTATAGTGGTCTTTATAATTATGTACTTGGTAACTCCAAGAATTGGAGTGTATAATGTAAGCTTGATAAGGTATATGTACCCCCATGAAGTTTGTGGTAATCTCAAAACTGCTTTGTATTTGCAGTGTTGGTTTGTAACCATGTGCAAGAGTGAAGTGGACAAGGATTCCTGTAGGCATGGTTTAGGGTCAACTGACAAAACCATTGGCATGGTTGAGGGTGAGCCAAGAAAACCCTGGGCTTGGCTAAGTTGGGTCTATGGTGAGCCTTAGTGGCTGAATTGAGTGCCTTGGTGGTAGAGTTGAGCCTTCGTGGTTGAGTTGAGCCTTCATGGTTGAATTGAGTGCCTTGGTGGCAGATTTGAGCCTTGGTGGCTGAGTTGAGCCTTGGTGGATGAGAGCCCTTGTTGGCATGGTTTAGGGTAATCCGATAAAACCCATAGCATGGTTATGGGTAATTCGATAAAACCCATGATGATGATGATGGAGGGGGATTTTTAGGTACAGGTACATGTATGTAGTTATAAAGGTTGACAGAACCATGTATGCAAAGGGCATCCTAGTAGACCGACGATTGCAACGGTTGGCACCCATGCATTCTAGTGGATGGTTTCTCCTTTATATGGACGTCAACATATTCTTTTGTTATGTTTGACCACAACTAGAATTTGCAAAGTGAGATCTATACAAGTAGTCATTAAGGAGGTGACTTGAAAATTGTAATTCCTACTTGTCTTAGTTGTGATTCATTCTATCTATAGGAGTCTATTCCTATTCCTTAAGATTGTTATATCTAGATGTTCCTAGATTGTTGTGTGGTTGAGATATTATCTCAACCAAGTGGTTGTGTGTCCAAGTTAGTTTACCTATCTTGAGACAACACTAAATGTATTTATATGTAATATTATTTGATATGAAATAATAGAGTTTGAATTATCAAATTTTAAGTGAAATGACATGCTTACCATGTATTGATAAAGATCAAGGAGTAGGTGGCCTACTATCTCACCCATTGATTCATGACTTTCTTTTGGTCTTCTTCTCTTTCCTTTGGTATTTCCTTTTTCATTATTATTTTCTTATTGTCCCTCATTATTTCCTCTTTTCCTTATACCATGTTAATTAATTATACCCTTCCCCTCTTTGATCTAACCAAATTCAATTTATAATAATGTTTTAGCTATATCAAAATTCTAATTAATTTATAAATGGATTTTTTAATATCTATTTATTTAATTTTGAATAAAAATTTTAAAATTCTTATTTTGCTTTCTATTTAAAAAAAAAACAATATTAATTTTTAGAGGAAACCCTGCTGATAGTCTTTCAAAATTTGTCCATGAAGGATTATTCCTAGATGACCTTCTTTCTAATGCCTACAAGACAATGGTACATGGTGGTTTCTGGGTACAGCGTTGTCACATGGTGGAGCAGTGGAGGGAGCCACTCAATGAGAGTTGTCGTTCCTGCCGAGAAAATGGTGCAGACACCCGTACTGGGTTGGAATTTGCCAGAAGTTTGGAGGCCTCGGCCCAATCTGCCGCCGTGCCCAGCTCTCTCCGAGAGAGACTATTTCACCTCAGCAGTAAGCCAGTAGTGGATCTTCCTCTCGAACCTGCCAGATCTGCCTGCAGAGGTACACATCGACTAGGTTGCAAAGCTGAAACGACAGGTTAGCAAGCCTCTGCACAGGGCTTTCTTTGGCATAGATGGTGCCGCCATCATCTCTACCATAAGCAAGAAGCGGATCTTCTTCCCGAACTCGCCAAATATGCTTGCAGAGGAGAAATCCTCTCCCTATCATCGCCATGGCAGATTTGCTCCTAGATGCACAAGAGGCCCTGGCACTATGTCTAGGCACTTCTTTGACTCCTTTTAAATCCAAATTTCTCAACCCACAGGCAGAACCATCCTGCAATGGGTCAGTTCTTCAGATCTGGTGCTGGATCTCAAACTGGATCTAGAACGACAGATTGGGATCCCTTCAGGCCTTCAGAGACTTCTCTTTCAAGGTAAACAACTTGAAGACCTTCTTCCCCTCTCTTCATACAACATTACCAGAAAAAACTCTTTGGTGTTAACCCTTCGTTTAAGAGGAGGTGCAGTGAGACAGTGATCCTCTGCTCCTCCTTTCTCTTACAAAGATGTAGTACACTCTGAGAACCCCAAACCCTCGGAAGCCTTTAAACCTAAGCCTTTTTTAAGATAGAGAAAGTTCCCTCTGTTGAAATCACCGATGAAGGTCTTGCAATCCAACTTCAAAATTTTACAGAAAGAGCCATCTTCTTCAGATTTAACGGATTGTGGCCGCGATCTCAGGATCTCTATGCATGGATCCATTCAAATTGGAATCATCATTGTAAGATCAGTTTCTATTCAAAAGGATACTTCATTGTTCTATTTGATGACAGTAAGCATTATGAAAAGGCTTTAGAAGAAGGCCTTGGTTCATGGGAACTGCAGGGCTCTTCTTGGCTCCTTGGTTCCTAGATTTTGATCCAGCAACTGCAGTCATTACCAGGACACATGTATGGATCAGGCTTCCAAACTTACCTGCCCACTAATGGCATGGTGCAGTCTATAAAGCTATAGGAAACACCCTGGGCAGCGTCATTATGGGAGATTACTGGCGGGAAAATAAAGGTCTCTACACATATGCCAGAATATGTGCGGAGTTAGATTTGAGCAAAGGACTTCCAGACCAAATCAATCTCAAGATAAACGACTTTGTCTGGACCCAGACACTGGATTACGAAAATATTGCATTCCATTGCCGCCATTGCCACCAATCAGGGCATCTGCAGAACACATGCCCATCTCTCCTGGCAAAAAAGAATAAGGATAATCTCCCCAAACCCAAGTCCAAACGATGGGCTCCTTGCTCTCCACCTCTAGTCGTGGATTTTGAATCCTCTAGCTCTGAAGATGAAGTTAGCGGATGCAAAATTAGATCATGCCCCTCATTCTGCGGTCCCTTCCACCAATGGTCCGGCGCATTCCTCCGTTACAACCATCGCCTAGAAACGCGTCCATATGACCTCCTCCTCTGATTCAGAAAAGGAGGCCCCCCCTATGGAGAACCCCAATCTTCAAGTTGTTATTGCTCATTCACCCCAGGATAGTTGGGTCGAAGAGAAAAAAAGGAAAGGGAAAAAGCTTCGTTTTGAGGCTTCTGCCCATTCTAGGTAGAAATCAGTCTTTTTGCTTCCAACCATATGTTGTAGCTTCTTTCTTGTTTCACTCCTTCTCCGGAACCGAGGTTGATAGTCCTATCATTTCCGGTTGCCGGTTTTCTGTCTCTCTTGATTGTATCATCTTGCACCATATTTTTTATTAATAGAATTAGTCCAATTCAATATATATATATATATATATAATTAATTAATTCTTCAATTATTAAAAGAATCACCTTATTTGATTGAATAACCATTTCAATTCTTAATACCTTCATCTCATTTAACATTTATTTCTAATTATTTTATTTTAACTTATTATATATCAATTCAACATGACCATCTACCAAAATTTATTTTTATACCATCAATTCTTAACATTATTTAATTAATTCTTAATTATGCTTTTTTAAATTAGTTTTTATACCATCAATTCTTAACATTATTTAATTAATTCTTAATTATTAGTTTTAAATTATTTAAAAACTTTAGTCACCTAGTTTAATTTTAGTCTAATTATTTTAGTTATTGACTCTTTTATCTAATTTAACATTATTTCTAATTATTTTATTTTAAAATTCTTAAATATCACTTTAACCTTTAACCAAATTTATTTCTCTCTTATTTTTATCTCAACGGATAATGAGTTTCTTTCTCCTATAAGAGGGCTCTTCAACACTGGGTTACTCTTATAGCTTTTTGATCGAATAAGCATTTGAAATATTAAATGGATAAAAAATATTACATAATTCACTTCCAGAAATCTCCAACAATATATAAAAACTTTATTTTTCCTTAAGAATTCCAAAAAAAATTGGGTCGTCAACTTAACAAACCACAAAAGTTATATGAACACGCTGAGAATTCATCGAAGCACATAAGTCACATGGGAAAGCCTAAAATTTCGTAATGGTTGAAAATTCGTCATGACAAATGTGCCTTTCACTTGCACGTTGTCGCAAAGTAAGTTAAACTTGAAGTAGAAAAAGGGATTTTTCTATATAAATCTAATAATAATTTGATAAACATATAAGCATAGTCAAAATTCATCATAATCTAAGATTTTAGTGTTAAGAAAAACATTTTTATAAGTTTTTAGCTAAGTTTTAATTTACTCATATAATAAAAATTTCAATTAAAATTCTAAATTGATAAAAACTTTAACTCAATAAAAAAATATATTATAAAATTGCATAAATTTTATTATTAATATAAATGTCTCACTTATTAATAAAATTAGAACTATCCCCAGATCTGGGTGCCCACACGACCAATTCCACTTTCTCCAACGAGGATTAGCGACACCCTCTTTGATTTTCGTTCCCCTCACATCACAGTTAGAATCAATGGACATTAAATATGACAACTCTCGAGGCTTGTCCTCGCATACCTGAACCTCTACTTCACTCATCTCCTCCCTCCTACTCCATGGACACTCTACACTACATTCCCCTTGTCGTCCTTCTCTGAGCTTGGTTCATCAAGCTTGCCAACTCCTCCTCTACAACCTCTTCTTCCTCTAAGTCTCATTCCTCGTCCATAATTTCTCACTACCCTATGATGAGTCAACAGAGAGGCAGGGGCGCCACGTGAACAGGGGGAGGGGAAGAGGATGCCCCCCCCCCACCCCGATGATTTAAGGGATTAAAAATATGTGAAAAAATGAAAGTGATCAAAATCTCCAAAAACTAATGCCAAATCATAGATATCGTCCTTATGATTCCAACGATGTTTAAATCATCCCAATTTAACACCGTATGAGGAAGTTATCGCGTTCTGAAGTTTTTGGAAAATAACTAAAAAGTCAACTTGCAGGGTTGATTGTACAGTGTATGGATGTCACTTGGTAGTCCATATGTTGACATCATCTGTTGACTAGGCAGTACGACAGCCAATCATGATTTGATACGTGGGGCACAGTGAATGGGTTGCAGGTACATTGGTTGGGCCAATCCCGAGCCACCACGTGGGCCAATCAGAGGGTGCCACATGGCACAATGAGAGGCTACCACATGGCCCTGGGATTGGCACAAAAAAATGGGTTTGATGACCCATAGGCTCCACAAGGTTCAACCCGATGACCTCAAACATACCAACGACTACTTAACCATTAAGCCACAAGTGGTTCTTATTATATGTGGGTGGTGATTTTATATTTAATTTGGAGAGGTTTGACGGTTGGGGGAGGGTCCGGGCCGATGGGTGTACCTGACCGGCCCAACTCCATGTTATATAATTGTTAACGCGACCATCGACATGTTTTTTGGAGGGGTGGGGCCCATGGCACCCTGCCCACATCGCAAGCCCGAGTCTTATTAACGCCAAGCGAGTAGGAGTGGGGCTAGGAGGGTGTGTGGCCTATGGCCCGCACCCCTCGATCATATATTATGCCATTTGACCACCAACATAGAGGAATCAGAGAGGGCTACAACCCATGTATTAATTTTTTTTTATTAAAATTACAACCATATGCGCCATTTCCTCTTATTTCGATGGATCAAACCCAAGACCTCTGGGTTTCCAATAGAGCATTTCAATCAATATGCCACAAACCAATTTGTTGCCAATTTCTTGTAGAGAGCGATTTTTTGCAGAGTAGTAAATAGGAAACTTTGGAAAAAGAGGCGTAACTTGGCCATTTTTGAACCTTTTTTAGCCCAGGAAGAGCCTACACAATGGATTTTGGGAATTCTAGATGCAATGAAAATGTTATTTTTGCAAGTTGAGACTTGTATGTTGATGTATTTGAAAATTTGAGCATATAATAAAAAAGGTCACCATTGGAAGCTAGACTCGAATATGTAGCTATGGAGGGGTGAACTCCGCCATCAATTTGTTGTGTTTTGACATTGCTTATTGTCCATTTTAACTATTAGAATTCTACAAAAATTACTTTAGTTTGTGTGCTTTTGCAATCACGATACATTGCCTAAAAGACATAATTAGCTTGCAAATCATTTCATAAAACCTTCAATTTTAATTTTGGATCAGTTTGGTATCAAAGCATGGTGCTTTTGAAGGTTTGACAAAATTTGCAAGTTTTTTTTAATGCTTACAAGGTCTAAACTGAGAAGAGGAGAAGGATCACTTGAAGAACCAAACCCCCAAATTGGATCAACGAGGCCACAAACTCCACAAGGCATGTCACATGAAGAAGGACAAGCATAAGAGTTGATGTCTAAGGATGAGAGAGCTTTTAGAAAGGCTTTCTTTGATATGACTGATATGGTGAAAGTGTTGTATAATGAGAGAACAACAAGGTTGCAAGGAGAAAGCTCTAATCAACCAAAAGGTAATGGTAGTAATGGGAGCAAGCATCCACCTCCACCTCCTCCTCCACCCCCATATACACTTCCATCCTCACCTCCTTATTCACCTCCTTCATCCCATATATCTACTCCTCCTACATATCCAAGAGGACATAGTATGTCTCCTTTGATTAAACTTGATGTCAAGTTTGAATCGCCTATGTACAATGGGGAAGTAAATGTTGAAAAGTTGGATAATTGGGTTCGAATAATTGAATTATATTGTAGGATTCAAAAGATTAATGATGATGTCACAAATATCCAACTTGCTTATATTTGTTTGGAAGGTGCAACCCTCATCTGGTGGGAGGGAAGAACTCAAGAAGATTTGAGGAAAAGTGGTAAAATTATCTCTCCTTGGAATGATTTTATAGTTGCATTAAGTAGGCAATTAAATCGAGTGGCTTACATGCAAAAATAAATTATGGGTTGGAAAATTTTTAGACAAGGTAAAGGTCAGAGTGCCCAAAGTTACACACAATAATTTAGAAGAAGAGATTTAATCTTGGGTGTTGATTTGGCTTCACAAGATACTCTCCCTATGTATATAGATAGAATACATAGGTATTTGAGATGTATAATACTTATGTTTAATCCCACCAATCTAGATGAAGTATGTGTTCAGGAAACTCATTTAGAATCAATGGAAATAACGTTCCTCAAGAGTCCAACAAGAAACCCTTTAAACCTGGAGATAAAGGAAAGGCAAAATTTAAAGAAAAAGGAAAGAAGAATGCTATTGCCAAGAAAGAGGGAGAGGAACTTACATGTAAACATTGTTCAAAAGATGGCCATGATGAATACCACTATTGGAAATTACATCCAAAATTGAGACAAAAGAAGTTTAATAACAAGGGGAAACAACAAAAATTTTCTACACGTCAACAAGATTTGGGATTTAATTTAGGTGATGAAACCAAAATCATAGCCATGGGAATGAAATTTATAACTTCTAATGGAAGTACTAGTTCTTGTAGTAAGCCTATTGAATCTCAATATGATAAAGAAAAAAGAGAGCTTTTCCATATTAGGGTCATTACAAAACATACAAAGGTTGATACATTATTTGATAGTGGATCTCAAGTCAATCTTATCTATGAAGAAATTGTCTAGAAACTTAATTTAGAGATTGTCCCTCATGCAAAATCTTACCCTTTAGGTTGGGTCTGTGATGATGCCAAATTACAAGTGACAAGAAAGTGTAAACTCAAATTTTCCATCACTGCTAATTTTATAGATGAGGTAGAGCTTGGTGTTGGTTGTACCACATGATATTTGTGGGATTGTCTAAGGGATTCCATACTTACATGACTAAGAATCCATAATTTATCGTCATGAGAACAAATATCATCTTTCCAAACATGGAGTTGAGTATATTGTTAGTGAAAATCGCAAGAAGATGAACTTATCTCTTGTTAGTGTTGGTCAAATGAAAAGGCTTATGAATGCTAGTAAGAATTTTGTGTTGTTGATGAATAAAGCTAAAGATATTGTTCAATCTAAAGCTTTCTTAGGAAGTGATTCTAAACTCAAGAATGAATTGATTGAAGTTGTTAACAGCTATGACAAGATGTTTCAAGAACCTGAAGAGTTACCTCCAAAAAGAGGAATCTAACATGAGATTTAATTGTAGTAGGATACACCACTTTTCATAATTGGTATGTATAGAATGTAATTTTGGAGAATGCGGAAATTAAGAAGAAAATTCAAGAACTACTTGAGAAAGGGATCATCAGGCCTAGTACATCTCTTTGTGGGTCTCCTATTCTTTTGGTTCCAAAGAAAGATGGTACATGGTGAATGTGTGTAGATTTTTGAGCTTTGAACAAGATCAAAGTAATGAACCGCTATGCTCTTCCTTGCATTGATGATTTGATTGATCAGTTAAAGGATGTTTTCTTATTTACTATGTTAGATTTGAGAAGCAATTATCATCAGATAAGGATTTTTGAAGATGATATTTTGAAAAATTCTTTCAAGATACAACAAGGTTTTTTTGAATGGTTAGTTATGTATTTTGGGTTTTGTAATGCACCCGCTACATTCATGAGAGTTATGAATGATGTATTGTGACCATTCCTTGATGATTTTGTCGTAGTCTAATTAGATGATATTTTGATTTTTAGTAAGACTCGTGAAGAGCATGTAAGGAATGTAAATCAAGTTTTAGATATCATGAAAAAGGAAAAGTTGTATTTGAAGATGTCTAAATGTGAATTTGGGAAAACCTCTTTGGTTTATTTGGGTCATATTGTAGGAGGTTGTTATACAAGGGTATGCATCGATAGAATGAAAGTTATGTGGTCCATGGCATGCTAGGATAAGCATAGACGACAAAGAGACACTAGAAGCAAGGCTACCTGGTAGAGACAATGTGGTTTCGATGTGTGGTATTATTGTTGTGAATATGTTGCATATGTTGTACATGTTGCATCTATGATGTTGTGTATATATAGTGTGTGTACATGTTGTTTATGTAATGTTATATATAGGGTGGTATAGATAGTGTTGTGTGAATGTTTAATATGAAGTTCTAGGTATAGATGGTGTTATGTGCATGATGGATATGCGATGTTATGTGCATATGGTGTTGCGTGCATGTTGGATGTGTAGTGTTGTGTATGGTGTTATGTACATGTTATATATGCAGTGCTATGTACATATGACATTGTGTGCATGTTGTACATATGGTGTTGTGTGCATGATTGTACATGTGGTGTTGTGAGCATGTAGTGTTGTGTACATGTGGTACAAGTGGCGTTGTGTGCAAGTGGTGTTGTGTACATGTCGTGCATGTAGTGTTGAGTACATGTGGTGTCATGTACATGTCATGCATGTGGTACTGTGTACATGTGGTATTGTGTACATGGTGTACAGGTGGTACAATGTACATGTGGCATTGTGCAGATGGTGACGTGTACATGTGATGTTGAGCACACATTGTGTAGGTGGTGCTTTTTATAGGTGGTACTATGTACGTGTTGTACATATGGTACTGGTGTACATGTGGTATTGTGTGTGTGTCATACATGTTGTGTTGTGTACATGCGGTACTATGTATGTGTATTGTGTAGTTGTGGTATTGTGACATGTGTACTCGTTGTGTTTGTGTTGTACTTTGTGTAGTACATGTATTTTGTTGTGTTGCATTCTAGGTGTAAGTACATGTATTGTGTGGCATTGTACATCAGGTATAGATGTATGAGTTGTGTTGTATATCAGGTGCATGTGTATGAATTTGTGGTGTCAAACATTGTGTGCAGATGCATGTCTTGTGATGTACATTGTGTTTGTATACGTGTTGTGTTGTGTTGTACACCGGGTGTAGGCGTATGTATTGTGTTATGTTTTACACTGGATGTAGGTGTATGTGTTGTATATCAGGTGTAGATTCATTGATTGCATGGTGTGGTATGCCGTGTGTTATAGACATTTTTGGGCACTACAACCCCAAGCATGAAATGTCCATAAACCAAGGGCTCCTAAGTCCCTAAAAGTGTTGTTCTTACCCCTAAAGGAACAAGGTCAACTAATTACAGCTTCTCCCAGAAGTTCTTCATGAAAAGCTGCTCAGAACTGGTCAAAACAGGATCATTTCAGCTGCTCCATAGGCAAAGTGCGTTTCATCTCACCTAAACACACTGTGTGGGTGCATTGCATTTCAAAAAGCCCTTCTATGGGGTGCGATGGGCGAGAAGTGACAAATGGCAGTGTCATTCCGCGAGGTGGAGAGGCATGGAAACTTCTAGAAACTTCTCCTGTGACACTTGCCTCTCTGAATTCGACCAAGGATGAGTAAGAGATCATCAATCTCCAAGTGGAAGCAAGAAATATCAGAGGGAAGACACTAATCAAATCACAAGCTGACTCATCTCCCTTACATATATCTATATATGGATCCCTCATCCCAGAGATCCGAAGGCTGGAATTTTGCATATTGTAAGGAATTGCTGTTGGTTTCTTGAGACAACATCATATTGTTGGGTGATCTAAGCTTTGTATGAGGTGAAGAGGGGTTTCCTTGCTGAGAGGATGATGCTGGGTCAGAACAACTGGTTGTAACTCCCCTTGGCTCTTTCTTGTTTATCAATAAAAGCTATTCAAGTTTTCCTCCATACTCTTGTGTCATTCATGTTTGCTGCATTTGTATGGTCAATTTACATCTGATCCTAGATTGTTTATGATTATAGATCCATGTTCTTGTATAGTGCTATGCCACTGTGATCTTATAGGTACTTTTTTGAAGCTGGGCGTGCAAGGGAACAAGTAGCGAAAGACTATCAAGAGAGAGAGGAATCGAACTAGGAGATTAGCACAAGACAGAGGTTGGTCTTCTTTGTTCTTCTCTCATCTATAAGTCTTCATAAAGGAAAAAACGAAAGTAGCTTTACTTTGTTTGTTTCTAAGGTAGCTATCACACCTTAGTGGGATAAGAAGTTCTGTGTAGACACTTTTCCCTGTAACAAAATGGTGACTCCACTAGGGACGAATTAGTTTGTTTGTTTATCTTCCTTTTTGTCTATTTTATAAACTTACAGACGGAGCCTGAAGTCGAGCCAGGTAGCTTTCGAACTGCATTTGCTATGCAAATGCAAAGTAGATAAATGCCGCTTCAGTTAATCTCCAGGATTTGTTTATAAATTAAACAACTGATTTACAAACTCTCTGATTGCCCTTTGTGATAGCTCTTAGATCCTCCTTAGATCTACCCCTGATTGTTGCATTACTGATTACCATTTGCTCGGCCAAAAACCATGAACTGAACTGCAAACTGTGACCCAGAACCCAAACAAAGTCTCGTCTCTGACCCAGCGTAGGTACTGTTCTGTGAATCTGAAATTCAGCGCACTTCCTGAGTGTAGTAGGTGCACTGCATTTCAAATTCCCTGTGTTACAGGTGCGCTGATCAGACTAGGCATTGTTCATTTTTGGTTTCCTGCAGTTCATTCTTTCCAGTTTTATTCATGAATTTTGCTGCCTGTGATCAGTATATCTTTGTTTGAGACCCCTTTTCTTTACTGTTATTCCGCCTCCTTTGTACAAAAGAACTGTAAATGTTTTTGTGTGTTTGTTGGGTCATTTTTAGTTCTCCTTTGCAAAAGTAATGTAATCGTACTGTCGTCCTTTGATTTGAAAGCGTCGCAAGTGTCGTTTTTAGGCATATGAAAGAGTTTGATTGCTGTAGATAGTCGATTATCCTGTTACTATTGTATTTGGTCTGAATTTGTAATTTTTCTAGTGTCGAAAACAAGTATTCATTTCCAAATCGTAAGGTGTTGTGATTGCCTCCATTTTTTATTTCGAAAAGAAACTTGTTGATAACTGTCGCTTGAAAAGCAATTCAGATTTGTGCATCAACTTTCTTTTTATCATTTACATACTAAGAAAGTCGAAAACAAATACATGCATGTGCATTTGCATTTAGACTGTTTGATTGGTTTGATTTAGGAAAGTGCATTTAGAGTGTGCTCTTTGCTCTTTGTGAAAGAATATTGTCTCTCTTTCCTTAGTAGCTAGGATTTTCATTACACAAAGAAGATAAAAGACTGTTTATCATCTTAGGTTGCATTTTAGGAATTACACATCTACATCTCGCGATGAACCTGAAAGGCAAACTTCATAAAAAAGATCAACTATAAAATAAATTCAATGAATCTAACAATGCTTTGGAACCTAACGCACAACATTTAGAAGTCTAGGCTAGAGACGTATTCCGGCATCGTAAAGCCTGGTAACTGTTGTTCTCACTGATGGTTGGGTGATTCCTCCACTTTGAGACGATAAGTGCCAGTACGGACTTGTGCTCCCAAGTACCATCAAGTATATTTTGGGAGACCCCAATAGGCTTAATCCTTTATCCATAGGAAGCCGTGTCTGCCGCCCTATTGATCGCAATGCACTGAACACAACATTCAGGAAGATTGACTGCCATACCGTAAAAAGTATTGTGCAGTTTTGCGATTGGTTTGGTAATCCCTCTACCTAGATTTCTAGAGCAGTCCCCTTCATTCCTTTTCAGACTCCTTAACAGAAAAGGTCCATCTGAGCACTTGTCACTTCAGGCTCATTAAAAATCGAAGACGACTAGAGTCATCTTTTGTTTTTTCTCGACTCTTAAAAATTGAAAAAACAAGTTGTGTCAAAGCGTCTAAAATTCATCTAATTTGGAAACATACTTCCCCTTTATTTTTAGTTGATCTAGTAATCCGCAATCGTGGAAGAAAGTCAATTGAAACCCCGTCGTTCGCAGAGGCTTACGAGTCAACCGTTTTTGTCTCCGGAATCGAAGCTAGTACGGACAAAGCAAACTCGTTTAACCGGTTCCAAATCTCCTGTTAAAGTTAGAACAAGTGTTCCAACAACATCAGAGACTCTGGTTACTCCAAACATTTCTGGTATCCCTGCCTTTATAGAAGAAGTTCAGCAGCCACAGAAGGACAGTGGTATTGATCCTAGTCTGAGGGTAAACACTTGTATCACTGAACCAGTTCCATCTACAACCGGTTCGGAGAGTGTTGCTCCTCAAACATCTATTGCTGCCGATTTCGTACCTTCTTCGGCACCAGAAATATTCTACGGACCTGACGGTCTACCCCTTCCACCTGGTCTGATTGCTATAGAAGAGATTATGGAAGATCCTCCATCTAGTACTCCATCGCAATTTGGAGTCGGGATCACTCTATATCCTTCTTCATCAGAAGTTAGTCTACCGCTAGCGGAAGCTCCTGTAGAATCGCTAGGTAATCTTTTGGATAGACTAGAAATGTCTGAACAACCGTCAACATCTAGGACTGTGTCGTCTGACACAGCAACGCAGAACTCCCTGCTATCACTCCAACAATGTTCGCCGGTATACCATCTGTCCCAACTAGCTCTCAATCGCTAGAAGGAGCCCACTCAGGTGCCATTTCGACGGTATGGTCTGTTCCTGTTTGTTCATCCAGAATAATATCTGGAAACTCTTATGTTGAGTCTCAACGAATTGATCCATTTGGAGGTCAATTTGGGCAGTCCGGCCCTCAAGGGCAAACCATTCCCTTAAGTACCGGATTACCACCATATGGGGGGCAGTATGCCCTTTCATTATCCCCTCCGGGAGGACAACCATACGGGAGTTCACAACAAAATTCAGGTTATGCCGGAATTGCTTCAAGAAGTTGGGTACTGATGCTACCTCAACAACCAAGAGTTGTATATTTGATGCAAAAATGCTTACCTATGTCAAGTATACCAACTACGCAAGCTATTGTGACGGTGTCTCAAGTTCAAGCGCTGCCTGTTGTATGCCAACCTCAGGTTTCTCAGGTTGTAATGCAACAGCCCCTTGACCCTGCAACTAAACCACAATCGCTGACTAGTGGAATGACACAGGTTCAAGCGGGTACAATCACCCCTCATCTTGGTCAAACAGTTAGTATCGGGCAATAGCACATGGCTTCACAACCATGGCTAGTGCAATACCAACAACCGCAGTTCCAACAAGTATACCAAGGTTCTGAGCAACAAATCTTTGCGAATAGTGGGCAACCGTATATTCAAAACGGTCAAAATCAACCATTTTACAATGGTCATGCCCACCAACCTTACCAAAGTTACCAGCATCAAATGCATTATGCTGGTATGCAAAGACCAACTGCTCAGGCAATCCCATCTTATCCTGGGTATGCTTCACCTAACCTGAATCAAAAGTTACCCTTCGTGGCAACTTTAGAGTTACCTGATTTAAATCAGTTAAAAAACGATCCAATCGCTTACGCCCCTTGGTGGCCAGCGATTCCGCATAAACTTCCATCAGATATTCCTAAATTTAATGGAAATCTGGGTGAAGATCCGTCGAATCATGTGATGACCTTTCATCTATGGTGTTCATCAAACACCCTAAACGATGATTCCATTAGGCTTCACCTTTTTCAGAGGACGTTAACTGGTCCGGCAGCAAAATGGTATATCGAATTGCCTAGAGCTTCATTCGACAACTTCAGTACCCTAGCCACAACCTTTTTAACCCATTTTCAGTTACCGATAAGGTACGAAACGGGAATGGAACTTCTAACCAACTTCAAACAAACGACAGCCACTCACATATCTGATCATATACATGAGTGGCTACATCGTCGTAGAATGGTGAAAACATATGTTCTCGATTAGCTCTTATCTGAATGGTTTATCAAGTCATTACTGCCTTCCATCACGGAAGATGTGGCAAAAGGGGGAGTCATCACCGAAGAGTAGGTTATCGCTCATGCGCAATACTTGGACTTGATTTACACTCAGTCCGGCACGCTCTACGACAAAATACCTGACGCTCCTAGACCGAAATTCTCAGTTCCTCCCCCTCCTAAATCAAACAATGACTCTCATGCCGATGATGGCATGATTGGCGCAACAGACATGAAATCGAAAAAGTCTACATCTAAAAAGGCCCGTAAGATTTCCGGTCAAAATGCAAATGAGGAACTTCTTGCCTCGGAAGTAAATGCCATATCGACAGATAAAGGCAAAGAAACCAAGCAACCAGGGGGCAAGAAGAAAGGTAAAGGGAAGAAGAAGAAACAGGAAGAATCATCACCTGAGAAATCTTATGCAAACCCTCCTGGAAATAGGAAACCAAAAAATCCATGCTTTATATGCGATGAGGATCATTGGACCGCAGATTGTCCACACATAGTTGAGCTTAAAAAATTCTTCAAGAATTCAAAATCCTCGGTAGTATTAACTGATCCGTTTCCAAATCCAGGGACAAATCTAGTTGACAGTGGAAATTCTTCCCTGTCTCAAATGCTAATGTTGTCGGTTTCCAAATAGCAAAATGATGCTTTGATATCGACAAGAAACAAATATTATGGGAATCCACAGTTGTCGAACAACAAGGATAAAGGTCAACCTAGTAGTTCAACAACAACTTCGACAGAAGTTGCACCACCCATCATTCCCAAGTTGAAAATAAAACCGCCAAAGGGAGTAGTACACAAGTCGATGTTTAATCCCCGCGTTAGAGCGGCACAACATTATAATATAGTGGAAGATTTGGCCCAATCGCCATCCGCTATGTCGACTCTTGAGGTACTACAAAATTGCCCATCCCAAAAGCAGGCTTTATTATCAGCCATTGGTGGGATAGACCCAAAGGATTCCAATCTTGTATCCTTCGATCACAAAGGATACGATCCTCAGTTACCAGCTCAACTATCTTTCCTCGTTCAAGTGAAAGCCCTCAACAAAACTATTCATCGAACAATTATTGATGAGGGAGCATCTACATGTATTATGTCGATGAGTTGCTGGAAAACTTTAGGATCTCCAACCTTGTCGTGATCTTCGATGACATTAAAAGCATTTGACAGACGAACATATACCCCATATGGTATCCTAAGTAACTTGAAGGTTGAACTAGGAGGGAAAACAGTAGAAATAGATGTTGAGGTAATCGACGGAAATCTCGATTACAACATCTTACTGGGAAGACCATGGATATATGCTATGGTTGTTGTTGTGTCGACCTATTTTAGGAAGATTGCATTTCCCTTTCAAGGAGGGATTACAATCGTCGATCAACAAAACCTCCTCCCAAATGGTTCTCAAGTTACGGGAAGCATTCCAATGATCCATGGAAGTCCCCATTCGCTTCAAAATATCAGAGTAGGCCTACTAAAAGATCCTATATTAATGGGAACTTTCGCCCTTCCACCTCCAATCAATTTGGCGGAAGTAGCGTCGGTAGGAACCTGCAATATGATATTTTCTAAAAAGATCTCAGAAACCGATATCGACATGGATCATGCGCGGGTGTTGCCTCCAAGCCCAACAAAAATATTGTAGCAATCAATGTTCCTAGCATGGGAGGCAAACCCAAATCAACGCTCATCAAGCATTTGGATAGATAGGTCTAAGGAAAATGGTACCCCTTCAGATCCTTGGTCGCGAGTGCATGTCACCGACGAAGGGATTGTTCAATCAATGATAATTGAAGGGGCACCATGGGATGATTACCACCATCGTTCCCTTCTTCCGGATTGTGAAGAAAATACTTCTGATGACCTTTATCATCCTTCAGTTTCTGATTTCCTATCAAACACTGTAAAAAAGGTGGATTCCGAGCGAAACTTGTCCAACATTGAAGAGACTATCGCCATAAATATCTCGACAAAAATAGATGCTGTAGAGAATATTTATGTTGGCAAATGTTGTTCTCCTGTAGAACTGGAAATATATAACGCTCTTTTTCATGAATTCAGAGATGTCTTTGCTTGGTCATATAGTGAAATGCCAGGCATTGACTCGAGTATCGTTGAACACGAAATCAAGATGTATCCAGATGTCAAACCAGTACGACAACGGCTACGGCAGGTGCACCCCAAGAAAGCCGCTGCCATTAAGGCGGAAGTTGAAAACTTCTCCATGCTGGTTTCATTTACCCAATTCCTCTAACCGATTGGGTATCGAATATTGTCCCTGTTATGAAAAAACAAGGAACAATTAGAGTGTGCGTCGATTATAGGGATGTAAATCAAGCTTGCCCAAAAGACAACTACCCTACATCCTTCATCGACCATTTAATTGATGAATGCGCTAGATGTGAAATCTTTTCATTCATGGATGGATTCTCCGGGTATAATCAAATAAATATCCGCCCATAGGACCAGTCAAAGACTGCATTTATCTGTCTGTGGGGAACGTTCGCATATCGAAAATTACCCTTTGGTTTAAAGAACGCAGGGGCGAATTTTCAAAGGGCAATGAATTATGCCTTCCATAACATCAAAATCATCGTTCAACCATACCTCGATGACCTTCCGGCTCATTCGCGAAAGCGGACTGGTCATCTGCAGCATTTAAGAGCGATATTTCTACGTTGCCGACACTAAAAAATACGACTCAATCCACACACATGTGTATTTTGTGTCAGTTTTGGTCGTTTACTTGGCTTTGTAGTCTCGAAAGACGGGATTCGTTTCGACCCATGTAAGGTTCAGGCAATCATAAATTTGCCTCCACCTTCAAATTTGCTTCAGATTCAGAAACTCCAAGGGAAAGCAAACTTTTTGAGGAGATTCATTCCAAATTATGCCGAACTTGCTAAAGGTTATACGTGTCTTTTGAAAAAGGAAGTACCCTTTGTGTGGGATCAGGTTGCGCAAGCTTCCTTTAATGCTTTAAAAGAATCCCTAATGAAATCATCATTAATGTACGCTCCTGATTATCAAAAAGACTTTAACCTGTATCTGGCTGCAGCGGATACAACCATCGGAATGGTTTTAGTTCAAGAAGACAACGGAATTGAACATCCTATATATTATTTAAGTAAGAACTTAAATGATACAGAAAGAAAATATTCTTATGTTGAAAAGCTAGCACTCGCAGCTGTTCAAGTGATATAGAGATTTCGACACTACGTTCTCTTTTGAAAAACTACCATTCTGTCAGATTGCAACCCTGTTAGGACTCAGAATTGACCTATTTTGACCTTATATTTTTGCCTTAATATTATCCTTTTCAGTCATAAGTTGTAAGCTTTGACTACATAATGACTTAATCACCCCAAGGTACGAAGTGACTTTCCGCATATCTATATGTTTAATTGTTCATTGCATATTCGTGAGTATCTTTATATTTATCTTGGAAAAGCTGATTAAATTGTCAAGTAATTGTCTTAAGCCTGCAGGAATTATAATTTATAGTTGCTGTGACACCAGAAACAGCAACTACGCAGTTGTTGTAACACTAGAAACATCAACTATGCAGTTGCTGCAACACCAGAAGCACCAACTACGCAGTTGCTACAGTCAGCAACAACAACCATCTAAAGCAGGCTATTTTGAAACAGCTGGAAATAACAACCGGCTATTATCTGAAGAACGCTGACGCGGCACGATCTGCAGCTATCTAAAGCGGGTAGAACACAGTTACCATTGCTTAATCAGGAACAGCATGGGGAAACGGCAAAGGAATGTGAAGATCCCAAGAAGATGGTCGAAGACAGTTACCAGCTGTGTAACAGCCAGAACTTAAGAAAGAATATGTTGTTATACTGTTGTAACAACGGTCTGTAACTCTTATTTTTGATCAAATGGGTTAACTGAATGAACTGTAATGATCTATTGTAATAGATGTCTCCTCTATAAAGAGGAGACATCTACATTAGAAGGGGGTTAATGTGTAATCTGTAAGAGAGATTTTGAGAGACATCAGCAAGTCTGAACTTTATTGTACTTGAATCTTTTGGCAGATGAATAGAGAATTGTTCTGAGCACTTAATCTAGTCTTCGTGTTTTGGGGAATCTTGTGAGAGGGACTGAGCCCGCCTTCCTCACAAGATTCACCCATTTACTTTTCTGTTAAAGTGTGTAAGTGTGTGATAGTTTCTTTCCGCTGGTACTCTGTTTGGATTCTGTAGAATTACCTCTGGTATTTCCGCTTTGCTAGTACTCTGTTTCATTCATTGCTTGAAGTTGTGCAAGGATATTTCACCGGTGAATTCGAGTGCAGTGTGTGTTAGCAATCTGGTTACAGAGGCAGGTGTTGAACGTCCTCACCTGGAGGATAGGGTCCTGATCCTCTGCTAACAGAGTATCCATCATTTCGCTTTTCAGATTTGTAATCTTAATTAATTACTTTCATTTTATCAGTACAGTGATAACTTAGCGTAAGGATTACGTATACTACAGCTTTTTAATGCTTTTAGGAGTAAGTACATACAGTACGCGGTAGCCTTTGCAATAAAAAAACTTTCCCAGGTTGACAATTAATGTGGTACTTGAATGTTTAATCAATAAACGATTCAACTAGCCAACATTTTGGCGCCGTTGCCGGGGAAGGCAACTAGAGATTTCTAAAAGCATTAATGATTTATTTTTGAGAATAACAGATGCATGAGAGGACGCAAGAAGCCTAATTTCACAGGCGGCAAAGGAGGAAGAAAAACTTATATTGACGAAATCATCTCAAAGGCTGAAACATCACAAAGGACAAGTTCCCGGAGACCTCAGATCCAATACTCCTCACAAACAGACCGACAGACGGAGGAAGTAATAGGACCTAAAAAGAAGCTGGAAGTACCAGAATACACTGAGGAACCGGTAGAAGAACCTGAAGAAACAAAAGACACAGAAGATAAAGCAAGTGATTCAGGAAAAAGACCAATGGAGGATAACAGAACAGAAGGAAGAGGGGAAAACTCGCTCTCTACCCTGAAATTCCCTATTGGGGAGCTCCCGAGAGGAACAACCCCCATGAAAAACATTCCACTCTCGGCATTACCCAACTTTCATGGGTTATCCTCTGAAGACCCGGATGAATTCCTCTTTGAATTCGACATACTATGTAGAAGTTATGATTATATAAGTCCTAATCAGAAGCTAAAACTGTTTCCAGCAACACTAAAAGGGAATGCGTTGAGGTGGTTTATGAGCTTAGGAGCTTAGGCAATCACCACCTGGGACCATATGAAAGAGGGATTTCTGGCCAAGTATCAAGACTACTGCCGGACAAGAGAAAGGAAGGAAGAATTGTTTAAAATGGTTCAGAAAGAGGACGAGAATTTGGAAGATTTTGTGGAAAGATTACAGTATAATCTGCAGCGTTCTGATCATCCTAATATGAGTAAAGATATTTTGAAAACCATATTGCTGAAAGGGGTAAGAGATGACTGCCTGGACATGTTGAACATGCTTGGAAAAGGGGACATTTCCAAAGAACCCTTTGATGAAATTATTAATCTCTGCATGAGATGTTCAAGAGGAGCAGCAGGCAGATCAAAAAGCAGAGATAATGTGTATTCAAGAGTTCAGAAGTCAACCAGTGGAGGAGCAACAAGAGCTGAAATAGGTAACTTATTGGAAGAATTTAAAACTGAGATGCTAAGTTCTTTTGCTTCACAAATTGATGCTCTGCAGGTTAAGAAGAAACAGGCGGAAGCAGAAGCTGCTCTAGCTATTTTCTGTTCCAAATGCAGAGAAAAACACCCACTCAGAGAATGCCCACTAGATAATATACCTATCTGCACAATCTGCGAGAAGGACCATGAAACACAGCAATGCCCCTCTCTGCCTGGAATCAAAGCAGCACTGCAGTCAACCGAAGAAGAGGCTGAAGCAGTGTACCTGATGACACAGAGGAGGCAATGGCCACAAAGACAAGGTATGAGCTCTAACACAGCATTCAATCGTTGGAATAATAACTCTCCTTTTCAAACAAACTACCCACCCATGAACCAAATGCAGTACCCACCCTTTAATACAATGAATTTTCCACTTATGCAGCAACCAAATCTTCCTTTTCCTGATCCTACTATATGGAATCCTTGGGCTCCCCAGCAACCGTATTTTAATCAATGGAATCCAAACTGGGCAACCCAACAGATACCATTTCCTCAAGAACAACAGTCTCTTTCCTTACCATCTAATACTCCTCCGAATAACCAGGCAATGAGACCTCAGCTGCCTGTGCAACCTAACCCCAATCCAAATAATAATAAAGCCCTGCAAGTTATTGACATTCAAAATCAGCCTGTCTCTCCCTTGAAATGTAATGATATTCATCTTCTCTCAGGGAGAATTATTGAACCCATTATAGATGATATTACTGACTCTGACAAAGAAGAAGCTAGAAAAGAGAAACCAGCTAACAATAATGCTGAAACAGCAGAATCAACACCTAATAATAATGATCAAACAATAGATCTGCCATTCCCTGAACAACTGGCTCTCACTAAAACACCTGAACAACCTACCTTTAACCTTTTAGGAGAGCTACAGAACTTGTATGTTAAAATCCCATTATTGCAAGCATTAAGAGATGTTCCTATTTATGCTAGAACTATTAGAGACATTTGTATAAAAAAGCCTGGAAGGAAGGCTAAGGATCCCCTCACAGCTCATGTGATGGGGGAATTAACTGCTTTGATGACCGAAAAAGATTATCCTGTGAAGTATGGTGACCCTGGTCACCCTACAGTAACAGTCCAGGTTGGAAAAACCTTTATCTCTAAAGTCCTAGTAGATTTAGGAGCTGCAATAAATATTATGACACTCGAAACAGCACAATTGCTCCAGTTAAAAACTTTATCAGGGAAACTCCAACTATCTTAGAGTTGGCTGACCGTTCTAAGATTAAACCTGAAGGGGTCATTGAAGACCTTATAATCTCTGTAGAATCCTGGAATTACCCGGTTGACTTTGTGGTGTTACAAACTAAAACAAAGTTGGGGGGTCATCCGTTGATTCTAGGGAGACCTTGGTTGGCTACAGCAGATGCTTTCATCAGCTGTAGATCTGGATCAATGACCATCTCTAATGGACAGGAAACCAAACAGCTTACCCTCTATCCTCATGCTACACCCATGATTAATAATGACAATTCTGTATGGGTAGACTATGAGGATGAGGAGACCCAACCTATATTAACTATTGGACAAGCTTTGACTTTTAAGGACTCCACCGAAGATGAATTAATCAGCAGCTTTATTTCTGAACCCTCTTCGGTCAGCCCTGAAACATATAATCACTTCACTACAATCTTAGAATCTGAATCCCAGCAAAACATGAAAGATGAAAACTTATTTCAGACAGCAGTAGGCAGCCCTTCCAAAAGTACAACAATTGAAATTGAACCTTGCAAAACATTAAATATAAATCCTGATTTCACTGATAATGAAAAACAGAAATTAATAAAGTTACTCCAAGAAAATAAAGAGGCATTTGCATGGGACTACACAGACATGAAAGGGATCTCCCCTGAACTATGCACTCACCGTATTTATATTAAGGAGGGATCCTGGCCAGTCTGTCAACCCCAGCGAAGAATGAACCCCAACCTTAGAGAAATCGTCAAGGAGGAACTTCAAAAACTCTTGAATGAAGGATTTATATACCCCATATCTGACAGTGAGTGGGTTTCCCCACTCGTAATAGTACCCAAGAAAAATGGGAAATGGAGAGTATGTGTGGATTACAGAGCATTGAATAAAGCCACCCAAAAAGACCATTTCCCTTTACCATTTATCGATCAGGTATTGGATAATTTAGCAGGTAAGAAATTCTTTTCATTCTTGGATGGGTTTAGTGGATATAATCATATTAAGATTGCACCCCAGGACCAGGACAAAACCACATTTACTAGCCCATGGGGGACCTTTGCTTACAGAGTACTTCCATTTGGGTTGTGTAACGCTCCAGCAACATTTCAAAGAGCGGTGATAGGGATCTTTTTTGATATGTTAAATGATTCATTGGAAATATTTATGGATGACTTTACTCCCTATGGAGTGACCTTTGAGGATGCACTGCAGAATCTTGAAAAAGTACTTAAGCGGTGTATAGAAGCACACCTTGCTTTAAGCACTGAGAAGTGCCATATGATGATGAATCAAGGTATTGTTTTGGGTCAATTTGTTTCATTTTTAGGGATTCAAGTCGATCCAGCTAAAATACAGGTAATTTAGAACCTCCCTATCCCCAAAACACAAACTGATGTAAGAAGCTTTCTAGGACATGCCGGATATTATAGAAGATTCATTAAGGATTTTTCCAAAATAGCTTCTCCTCTATTTGTGTTGTTAATGAAAAATGGTGAATTTAAGTGGACTGATGATTGTGAAAATGCATTCAATAAACTTAAACATCAGTTGTCCGCAGCCCCAATTTTGAGAGGACCTGATTGGGCATTACCCTTTCATATCTCCTCTGATGCCTCAGACACGGCAATTGGAGCTGTCCTGGGGCAGGAAGAAAACAGTCTCCCCTATGCCATCTATTTTATCAGCAAGAACATGACACCAGCTGAGCTAAATTACACAGTTACCGAGAAGGAATTTCTGGCAGTTATTTATGCTATCAACAAATTTAGACATTATATTACTGGCTACACTACCTTTGTGCATACTGATCACTCGGCCATTAAGTATTTAATGAATAAATCAGTTACAAATGCCCGAGTCACCAGATGGTTATTACTGTTGCAGGAATTTGACATCACAATTGTAGATAGGCCAGGTAAAGAAAATGTAGTTGCTGATTTCCTTTCTCGTTTAAAAACTGATGAAAATGCTCCAGTAGATGATTTTTTTCCTGATGAGTATTTATTTGCAGTATCTGCTCACTCACCTTGGTATGCAGACATTGCCAATCATCTAGTTGCAGGAAAATTACCATCACACCTATCACACAGGGAAAGAAGAAAGATCATCCATCAAAGTGCTAGGTACAGTTGGATAAGCGGGTGTCTGTTCCACACAGGAATAGATCAAGAAATCCGGAGATGCATTGGGGAAGACGAGATTTATGATATACTGAAAGCTTGTCATGATGGTCCCTGTGGAGGACATTTTGCAGATAAAAGAACAGCTCACAAGGTACTTAGAATGGGTTATTACTGGCCATCACTTTTTAAAGATGCTAGAAAATATGTGAAGGCTTGTGACAGCTGTCAAAGAATGGGCCAGCCCAACCATAGGGATGAAATGCCACTTAATCCCCAGGTAACTCTTGAACCTTTTGAGAAATGGGCATTAGATTTCGTAGGTCCCATTAATCCTCCATCTAATCAAAGAGTCTATATTTTAGTATGCACGGATTACATGACTAAATGGGTAGAGGCCAAAGCACTCATTAAAGCTAATGAAGAAGCGGTACTAACATTCTTATTTGAAGAAATCTTTGTTAGATTTGGACTACCCAGAGAATTAGTCACTGATGGAGGACCTCCTTTCAATTCTCATGGTTTCAAAGATACGCTCCAAAAATATCATATCAAGCATAAAATGACCACACCATACCACCCCCAAGCAAATGGGCAGGTGGAAAGTACCAACAAGGTCATAGAAGCTATCTTAACAAAAACGATAAAGGAGAATAGAAGGGACTGGTTTCAGAGGTTGCCCGAGGCTCTATGGGCCTATAGAACCACTTGGAGGAATACAACAGGCTTTTCACCCTATGAATTAGTTTTTGGAAAGAATGCTATTTTTCCTGTAGAGTTTGAGATTAAAACCTTAAGAACTGCCTTAGCTGTTAACCTTGATTTAACTGATGCACAGACAGCCAGGTTGCAGTAGCTGCAGGAATTGGATGAGAAAACACTGGATGCTGTCCATCAAACAACTATGATACAGCAACAAAGAAGCAGATGGCATGACAGAACCATCAAGCAAAAGCAGTTCCAGAAAGGTAACTGGGCTCTACTTTATGATTCCCGTTTCGAGAATTTTCAAGGGAAGCTGAGAACAAGATGGTTAGGGCTGTATGAAGTGGATGTTGTTTTCCCAAATGGAACAGTTAGACTTTTAACAATTGATGGAAGCAGAACACCACTGTTAGTGAATGGCTACCGACTTCGGTTATATCAGCGGCCGGTTTCCAAAGAGGATTTTAAAGCCACTTGCATGGCAATAAAACAGTATTCTTTTCCAGGGGAACTTGCTGTCCCTCAAAGCACTTGAGTTTCTATTGTTTATGTAATTTTTTTAGGTTAGATATTCTTTTTTAGAAACTAATAAATCCTGCCAAGGATTGCGATATTACATTTCAGTATTTTGCAGATTTTGGCCCGGGAAGTAGCTGAGAACAAAAGTTTCAAAGGAATTATTTTGCGGACTCGGAACTCCTATTGCTGCAACACCATTTCCCTGTTGTTGCAACACCATTTCCCTGTTGCTGCAACACTACTCCCGTTGCTGCAATACCATTCCCTATTACTGCAATATCATTTCCCGTTGCTGCAACACCATTCCCCGTTGCTGCAACACCACTCCCGTTGCTGCAACACCATTCTCTGTTGCTGCAACACCATTCCTATTGCTCCAGCACAATTCCCGTTTTTACAAACGTCTCACATCATTCCCTGTTGCCACATCAGCAATTTTCCGTGGCTGCAACACCAATCCCGGTGCTACAACATCACTTCCCGATCACGGAATATCTTTCCCAGCAGATTACTTCATGTACGAAAACGCCAGTCTTACCACTTCAGCCCCAAGGAACAAATTTTGATAAAATATACCACTCCTTGTGATGATTACAGCACCCTACTATCACTTCCCGTCATTATCATTACAAATCACCGGTATTCCCATGCTTGTAGATCCGCGGTAATCATTATGATCCAGCACAAGACAAGACAAGACTTTTTGACGCAGCAATCAAAAAGGTAAAATACGAAGGTACGCATGATTATGTATGGACATTAAATGATAGATAATGCGGAGAAGTTGATAGGACTATCAAATCATTGTATTTCCAATCATATCGTTGACACGTAGGGGGGGATTACCAAAGCAACTCTCATAATGACATACCACGCCAACTACCGCCACCCTTAACTCTCCCGGTAATATGTAAAAGCCACCCTATCACAGCATGTTACCATTTGCGACGTTCTACTCTGAACTGAAATTGGAAGCTCGGCTCTGAACTCTGAAAGTTACTGAAACAACAGCTATGGGAGGAACCCTCATTACACATGAGCCTGGCTCGACAGCAGTCCTTGAACTCTTTCCGGAGATTTATCAAATTTTCTTGCAAGCGGGTTGGATAGAGTACTTCAGGAGACTTCCGGACTTTGACGAGCAGCAAGTCCTTGAATTCGCATGCAATTTAACAGAAGGATTCTCGGTCGTCCAGGGAATTCAAGTTCCAGTCACAGAGGAAATCATAGCCGAAGTTACCGGGCTACCAGCTAATGGCACACGGTGGTTCAGCAGAAAGCACCTGATTCTTAATGCGCAGCAGGATTTTCTCCGACCAGGCGAGCACGTAGAGACCAAAGGCAGAGGCGTAGCACTTCGGTCGTTACCTCAACCGTGGCCGAAAGTCGCTGAATTTGTCAAGCAATATCTGACGTGCGAAGGCCGCTACCAGGTAATTTACCGACACGATTTCGTCTTGTTAAATCATTTGAGAAATTGTCAGTTAATAAACATGCCATATTATCTATTGGGTTGTCTCCAAAATATGTCACGTTATGCTGTGAAAGCGAAGCATCCACTAGTTTCCTTAAAACACCACCGCTTAGCCCAATTGCTGATTAATAGAGCCCTCGCTCTAAATAACCCTCCACCCCCCATTAATCCCCATCAGGAGGCACAAATTCCACAGCCGGAACATGAAATTCCTCACCAAGAAGAGGAAATTCTTCACCAAGCTGAGGACATACCTCAGCAAGATGAAGAACTTCCTCAGCAAACGGAGGATATGCCTGAACAAACCCCTCTGGAAAACCCTCAGCAAGCAGAGCACATTCCTGAACAAATCCAGCAAACACCCCCGCAAGATGCTGAGAATGCCACAAGGACAACCCCATCTCCCAAAGGAATCAATCCTTCCATTCCCATACTGGGTATTTCTACTGATGACTCCGATGACAATATCCCCATTACCCTGCTTAAACGAAAAAGGCAGCAGGAAAAGAAAACCCCATCGAAAAGAAGGAGAACCAGGGTTTCAGCTAAGGCACCTGCTACTCCGGCTACTGTCCCCATCCTAAAGAAAGCTAGCCTAAAGAGAAAAACGCCTGAATTCCCTGCTTCTCTACCAAAGAGAAGAACTCGGTCATCAGTGGCAGCTAAATCTCCTAATTCCCCCAGTTCACCGCCCATCACCATAAGGACCCGCACTCCCACCAGTCCTCAAAACTCCTCTCCCTCACCCTCGGAAGCAGAGATGCAGAGCGTTCATAGCTTCGTGACATCATACTTTAAGGCAGCTGACACACAAGAACCAGCTGCCGACACCCAAGATAATAGTGACCAAGTGGCTGCAACACAAGAAACAGCCACTACCGCAGGTGACACACAAGAACCACCTGTGGGGAATACTGATCAGAATGATGAAACACAACCTCTGCCTCCATTGGAATCTACTGCTCCGCAGGACCAGCCTACCATACCTGCCCTACAGGAAGAAATTGAATTCCTGAAATCTCAGATTCAGGACTATCAGGAGGAAATAATAAGGGTTAAGGAAGCATATCAGAATGAATTCAACTTGCATGTTTTAGCACGAGTAGTGTCTGCAGCAGAAAAAAGTAAGGATAATGAATATGTGTGCACCAATTGTGGTGAAATATACACTCAGGCAGGATATAAGGTAGTGGCAGAGCCAATGAAGGAAGCCTTCGATGCTGTAGATGAAACAAAAGAGCCTGCTATTATACAGACAGAAATGCCGCAATCCTCTGATGAAATAAAGGAACCTGTTGTCACACAAGAACCAACAGGTACTCCAGAAGAAGTGCAGAGAGAAGAACTTGTTGTCACACAAGAACCAACAGGCTCTTCAGAGAATATGCATGACCAAACTGAAGGACTTACTGACACACAAGAACCAGTAAGTTCCCCAGAAACTGCACAAGACAAAGCTGAAGGACTTACTGACACACAAGAACCAGTAAGTTCCCCAGAAACTACACAAGACAAAGCTGAAGGGCTTACTGACACACAAGAACCAGTAAGTTCCCCAGAAACTGCACAGGTCCGAACAGAAGAACTTACTGCTACACAAGAACCAGTAAGTTCTCCAGAGATTGCGCATGAACAAGCAGAAGGGCTTGCTGACACACAAGAACCAGCAAGTTCCCCAGAAATTATGCAGGAAGAAATAAGGAATGAGAAAGAAGAGAATACAGACTCACCCCAGCCTACCCAAATTACTATGGAAGAAGTAGTTGCACAAGAATCAGGAAATGCAGAAGAAAACACAGACTCACCCCGGCCTACCCAAATTACTATGGAAGAAGTAGTTGCACAAGAAAATCAGGAAAAAGGTATAGACTCACCCCGGCCTACCCAAACTGTTATGGAGGAAAAAGAAATAGTTTCAGGAGGAAATGAAGAAAAATCGGACTCACCCAGCTCTATTCAAATTGCCAAGGAAGCAGAAAAAGAAGAAGAAAATCAGGAAGCAGAAAAAGAAGAAGAAAATCAGGAAGCAGAAAAAGAAGAAGAAAATCAAGAAAAAGAAGAAGAAGAAGAAAATCAGGAAAAAGAAGAAGAAGAAAATCAGGAAAAAGAGGAAAAAGAAAATCAGGAAAAAGAAGAAGAAGAAGAAAATCAGGAAAAAGAAGAAGAAGAAGAAAATCAGGAAAAAGAAGAAGAAGGAAATGAGGAAAAAGGCACAGACTCACCCCGACCCACCCAAATCACCATGGAACAAAATGAATCAGTACAACAGGAAGAAGAGACACTAGCCAGAAATGAAGAAAAAGATGTTGGATCATCCCAGACTATTCCTACAGAGCAGGTTATCCTTGTGGATGCCTTTACACAGACAGAGCTTCCCTCCGTTACTGATGTATGCACAGAAACAGATAGCTTTGAAACATTGAAGGGACAGTGGTGGAGGGAATATGAGCAGTCGCAAGGCAAGGCATTCCAACAGCAAAAAGGGATCTGGTTTAGTCACGCATACAAGAACTGGGAAGCACTTGAGCAGTGCAGAGCCCAGTATAAAGAAATCAAGGAACTTAAAGCCAGATTGACCCAGATGTTTGAATTGTTTCAAAGACTACTTGCTGCAAGGAAACCCTCTTTTAATTATGCAACATTTTTAAGGGAAAGACTCACATTTTTGCAGATAAAGGTTTTCAAAGAAGGTAGACCTCATCAGGTAGTTACGTCAGAGCAGTTTATGCAAACCTTTGCAGAGGCACCTAAAAACGATCAACATTTGTTATGCGAGCTCTATCTCCATAATGAAGCCATGTCCGAGGAAAGAAATATGAATATGATACCTGTAGTCGGCGACATACAGCTGAGAGCCTTTATCTCCTTTTTAGCTAATCAACTTACATGGCAGAACGCCTTTGCTTCAGCTCAGCATAATGAACAGAATTGTCTTCTGTGGATTAGAGCTGAACCGCAGAACGCAGCCACCTTTATTGCACAACACTTGAGCATGGTAAGTGATCCTGAAATGAAGGACCATGTTAAGCAACTGCAAACAATGGTCCTGAAAGACTGTCAGCATTATGTAAAGACGAAGGCATCCTTGGTTGTCAAAGCAAACAAACTGTTTTGGGAGAACTGCCCCAAGGAGAGGCAGGAATACCACCCTTATAATCCACCTAATTTGCAGGTGGCACTCTCAAGGGTACCTCATTATGTTAATTGCATACAGCACTATGCTGAAAATTGGATGGGTTACAGATTTAGATTTCCACTTTTATGGATGTCTAGTGAACAATATAAAGGACAGTTTGGATTGTTCAGCAGGGAAGAAGAAGCAGCATGGAGGCAAATACAGACTGCCTGTGGATTCAGAAAGAAGTTTGATGCCACTTCCTATAACTATTGTCTCAGCAATCTACATTGTTCATCCCAGTACTCCGACTCAGACTCAGAGTAGCCATTGCATAGGGACATGCAATCTCTTCAGTTGGGGGGGATGTTAGGACTCAGAATTGACCTATTTTGACCTTATATTTTTGCCTTAATATTATCCTTTTCAGTCATAAGTTGTAAGCTTTGAGTACATAATGACTTAATCACCCAAAGGTACGAAGTGACTTTCCGCATATCTATATGTTTAATTGTTCATTGCATATTCATGAGTATCTTTATATTTATCTTGGAAAAGCTGATTAAATTGTCAAGTAATTGTCTTAAGCCTGCAGGAATTATAATTTATAGTTGTTGTGACACCAGAAACAGCAACTACGCAGTTGCTGTAACACCAGAAACAACAACTACGCAGTTGCTGCAACACCAGAAGCAGCAACTACGCAGTTGCTACAGTCAGCAACAGCAACCATATAAAGCAGGCTATTTTGAAACAGCTGGAAATAACAACCGACTATTATCTGAAGAACGCTGACGCGGCACGATCTGCAGCTATCTAAAGTGGGTAGAACACAGTTACCATTGCTTAATCAGGAACAACATGGGGAAACGGCAAAGGAATGTGAAGATCCCAAGAAGATGGTCGAAGACAGTTACCAGCTGTGTAACAGCCAGAACTTAAGAAAGAATATGTTGTTATACTATTGTAACAGCGGTCTGTAACTCTTATTTTTGATCAAATGGGTTAACTGAATGAACTGTAATGATCTATTGTAATAGATGTCTCCTCTATAAAGAGGAGACATCTACATTAGAAGGGGGTTACTGTGTAATCTGTAAGAGAGATTTTGAGAGACATCAGCAAGTATGAACTTTATTGTACTTGAATCTTTTGGCAGATGAATAGAGAATTGTTCTGAGCACTTAATCTAGTCTTCGTGTTCTGGGGAATCTTGTGAGAGGGACTGGGCCCGCCTTCCTCACAAGATTCACCCATTTACTTTTCTGTTAAAGTGTGTAAGTGTGTGATAGTTTCTTTCCACTGGTACTCTGTTTGGATTCTGTAGCATTACCTCTGGTATTTCCGCTTTGCTAGTACTCTGTTTCATTCATTGCTTGAAGTTGTGCAAGGATATTTCACCGGTGAATTCGAGTGCAGTGTGTGTTAGCAATCTGGTTACAGAGGCAGGTGCTGAACGTCCTCACCTGGAGGATAGGGTCCTGATCCTCTGCTAACAGAGTATCCATCATTTCGCTTTTCAGATTTGTAATCTTAATTAATTACTTTCATTTTATCAGTACAGTGATAACTTAGCGTAAGGATTACGTATACTACAACTTTTTAATGCTTTTAGGAGTAAGTACATACAGTATGCGGTAGCCTTTGCAATAAAAAGACTTTCCCAGGTTGACAATTAATGTGGTACTTGAATGTTTAATCAATAAACAATTCAACTAGCCAACAAACCCCATGACTTATATATTGTCGCGACAGTTGCTGGAGGGAAAATATTCAAAATGGATAGCAATTCTACAAGAGTTTGATATGGAATTTGTAAAATCCAAGTCAAAGAAATCCCTGGTTTTTGCGGAATTATTATGCGATCTCCCATCGTCGTCCAACGATGAAACATCCGAAGAAACAATCGTGGACGAAAATTTGTTTCTGATATCTTCAAGCAATCTATGGTATGGGGATATAATTATTTATCTCCAAACCCAAAAATATAGGCCAAATACCTCTCGCTCCGAACAAAAATGCATTCGATACCAAGCAAAAGGCTACATGATCGTCGGTGATACACTTTACCGTCGTGGTATCGATACGGTTCTGAGAAGGTGCCTCACCCATGAGGAGGCCGAAAAAGTCCTGAATGATTGCCATTCAGGCGCGTGTGGGGGGCATCAATCCGGTTATGCTACAACACAAAAATTTTTACGAGCAGGATACTTCTGGCCAACAATGTTCAAAGATTGCATAACCACAGTCAGAAGTTGCCATGCTTGTCAAATTTACGATAGCAAAACCAGAAGACCACCCGCACCTTTGCAACCAATAGTTGATGTCAGGCCATTCGCCAAATGGGGCATCGATGTCATGACATGTAACCCCACCTCGACCGGGGGGCATGGGTATATCATAGTCGCAGTCGACTATTTTACTAAATGGGCCGAGGCGATGCCTACATTAGATAATACTGGTGAAACAGCTGCCCTCTTCTTTTTCAATCATGTAGTCACCAGATTCGGCGTCCCACAAGCTATAGTCACAGATCATGGATCACATTTTCGCAATCACGTGATGGTCGAATTAGCTACCAAACTAGGATTGTCTCACAACATCTCTACTCCATATTACCCACAAGCCAACGAACAAGTTGAAGCAATCAACAAGGTCATGAAGCACATGCTGCAAAGGATGATTGGAGTTCACAAAAGAAGTTGGCACCTAATCCTGTACTCAGCCTTGTGGGCTTACCGAACATCGGTAAGGAATGCGACGAGGTTTACACCTTTCCAACTGGTATATGGCCTAGAAGCAGTCTTACCAATCCAGTGTGAAATCTCATCCCTCAAACTCGCAATTGAACTTCTCCCCATAACTTCAGAAGAGGAGGCTCGTTTCTTGGAACTAATCCAATTGGATGAAACCCGTCGTGATGCCACTTTGGCTAACGAAGCCCATAAGAAATGAGTCACGGCGCAGTTCGACAAGAATGTCAAACCCCGTGTCTTCTCAGAAGGTGACTTGGTCTTGCTTTATGACCAAGAATCCGATAAATTGGGGGCAGGTAAGTTTAAGTCTTTGTGGATGGGTCCCTATATTTTTAAGCGAGTGTTAGCAAAAGGAGCCTATGAGTTAATGGATTATGACGGGATTCCACTGGCACAACCTTGTAACGGGTTGTACCTCAAGCGTTACTATGCGTGATTCAGTATAGTAACCTGTATGCTTTTGTTATGTTTTTATTTTCGCTAAAGTGTTTGTTTTGGTCAAGTAATCCACTTTTTACATTTATTGCAGATGTCAAACCTATTGGAGTCATGTGTTGGATATGTCGACAGGGCGAGTCGTAGTTCGCGGAACCTATCTTCCGCGGCCTGGGCCATTTTTGATCCAAGCGGAGAGTTAGTAAGTTTCAGAGGGGTATGTATCGGTCGATCAACGAATAACATCGTTGAATATAGCGCGTTGATAGAACTTCTCTTTGATGCCATCACACATGGTATACGCCCACTGATTGTTATGCTAGACTCACAATTCATCAATCTACAACTCACTGGTATCTACTCTGTCTGAAATCCAGCTATTTATCGCATGTTCCTAAGGGTTAAGATTTTGGAAAGGCAATTTGATTTTATTTAATATCAGCATATTTCCAGAACCTTAAACACATTAACTGACTCATTGGCAAATTATGTGTTAGATAGAAATTTGCAACATTTATAAAAAGAAGCATACCATCAATATTTGCATTTGGATCATGTAACTTAACCAAAATAAAGCTTCGAAAATCAAAAATATATATATAACTATTTATGGTTTACACATAATGTTCTCTAACCAAGACAAAATTGGTCAAATGACCCAAATCTCAAAACGCTAGGGGGCACCCTAGTCTAATGATGCTCGTGATAGCAAGTCACAGGCTGTGCGATCATGCGTAAGAGCCGAGTCCATCGTCTTGGCACACCAGTAGTATGCCGCTGCAACCTCAAGGGTAGCTCGTCAGTCCTCACATCTGGAATATTGAGAGTGAGGCCCTCAACCTATTCCTATAATGCTGTGAGAGTCTCGGCCACATCAAGGTCGCGAAGGATAGCCCTTCCAACAGCCTCTCCTCTTGAGGCGGCAGCTGGCACTCTCAGGCGTACTACTGGCCGAACGGGACCAACATCTGCATGAACACATTAGTTTGGTTAAGTCTTGACAGAATAAAGCACAAGGAAATTATAGAAGAGAAACGATAAACAGGGATATGGTCAAAGAAATTACCAATGGCACCCCACTGTTCGCCAACCGGCAGTACTAAATCTGGATCACCCCAGAAGTCCATACCGGCATATGGATACTCGAAATAAACCATCTCCTGATGATCAAACCACCTGAAGAAGGTATCATAAAAGGAAATTTGAGACTGACCAGCATGCCTAGACATATGGTCGACCCATCTCTACATACGTGGTTCAGTTGGTGAAGGTAAGTCGAGTGAAATATACTGCGGCTGCATCAGTGATATCTTTTCCAAGGCAAAGGCGGTCAAAATAGAACCATACCCAAAGTTCTTTAACCTCCCACTCTTCACCTTGGTCAACTGTTTTTTCATCACAAGAAGTACCGCGTCGCACCAGTTGAACACCTTCGGTTGGAGACATTCCAAGGCATACTGCATATAAGATCGGTTAGCTACATGAAGAGCCGCACCACCAGCCATCCTACCAAAAGTGAACAGAATAGTCCTGAGAGACTTGTCAATAACATCACGGATGATAATATTGCCATCCTTACTCGGCTAAGATCCCTCTCTGCAATACCGGCGAACATAATCTCTCACAGATTCACCTCCTCGGGCCGAACCTATTAAAGAGATGGGGGCACCCCGCCTCGACAAACCAGTCAAGAAATAGATGTCCACTACAGTCAAGGGGATGGACTGGCCCCTAATCTGGAACACCTGGTTGGTAGGATCCCAAGCATTGAGCAAATACTGCAGCAAGTTGATCTGTTGTCTCATGCCAGAAATGCGGAAAAACTTCAGCAAGCCACAGTTCCGCAGTGCGTTTACTGTAACCGATCATGCAAAGAAAGCATGTCCTCTTCTTCATGCTCACGTTCTCGCCATGTAATAGTCATCTTGCTCCAAAGATCTCTGAAAACAAACAAGAGAAGAGTTAGATCCTGATTTTGGTAAGAAACAGGAAAAATTTCCATCAAAAACTGTGCATAAAATTCCTCCTTTGCGCCCATCGCACCTAGAGTAGTGCTCTGGGTGCGTTGCATGTCAGATGGCCAGTAGACAGGCCAACATCCAATGCACCTTTCAATACACAAAGGGTGCGCTGAAGACAGGGCGAGTTTTTCAAACCCCAGAGGCTCAAAAAAACCAGGAATCAAGCTCAGAATGCAAAATGGAAAGCATGAACTGAAAGAGCTCAAGTTTAGCTCCTTCCTGGTCCAAAGGCGCCGAGAATCATCCACAGAATCTCCCAAAATCAGCTGATGAAAATCAAGGGGAGAAAGCACCTCCAAAGCTCCAACAAACCAAAGTTCAAATGAAATGGTAAAATGAGAGGTAAAAGCACTTTTACATTACTTTTTACGTAGTTCGAAGTAAAATATTAGTGTTCTATCTCATTTTTCAAACATATATTGTTCATTTCTGACTAGTTTGATGAAGCAATTGAAAATACAGTACAATCTTTGTAAGAATGAAGCTATTTATGGTAAATTCAAGAAGTGACCATTGTATCGAGCAGTTTTACCGCATAGTTCAAGCTCGTTAAAAAATAAACATAAGCCATGAGCAAATGTTTCCCCCCGCATTTAAGCTCATTAAAAAATGAAATATTTCCTGGTAAATAACCATTGTGAATGTAGTACTTCAGCCTTTAAAAGCCTTGGTCATGTTCTCATCATCACCTCCACTCTGTATTGGCCAATCATTCACCTTCATTTGATTGTTTACCCCTTTTTGAGGAACAACTGTGAAGAGTGATCTCACTAGCCATCCTTGTAACACTGTCGTGATTGAAACATTCCAAACCTTACCTGGAATCAGCTGCTAGCCAATTTTATCACTCGTTAATCAAAAGACGAGTCTCCTTTAAGCTCTTTTCAACTGACTCGTAAAATATGAAAAGATTGTTGAGCCATTGGCCTCTCCAGCTCGTTAAAGGGACCGGAAGCGCTATCCCTCCTCTAAATTTTAATCTTTTTGGACCTGAGGGATTATTACACAAAAAGATCGAGCGCTTGTTTTTTCGGCTCGTTAAAAGTATCAAAAATTCATCCATTCTGTATTGTTTTATACTTTTTCGGACTTAAGGGATTAGATGACGAAAAAGGAATTTTTGAGTTTCCTTTACGTTCCTTTTTAGAATCTCTAAAATTGAAAAGGACCGAGTTATCTTTGTCGTTAAACTCGTTAAAACTTAATAGCAACAAACTTGTCCATAGCAGACAAGAACGAGTTTCACTATCGCTAGGCTCGTTAAAACATAGTGATGGGTTTGCCCGAAGGGAAAATTATAGAACAAGCATATGTTATCCTCCTCTAGCTTGAAAAAAATAAAGAGGTACTCGTCAGCAATGACTGGGGAAAATTGGGAAGAAAAATTGAAGAAACTTTGTTGGTAGCAAGTCGCTCTTGAACATGAAACTTTCACTCCACATCCAAGTCGGGTTGATTTGTTTCATTCACCGGTCACATCGCCATGATCCCATCACACCATCCACATTTGGGGTAATGCTACCAATCCATCATGTCAGTGTCGCCGATATGTTCAAGAGAAGTCATTCAGAGAATTCACCTATGTCTCACCCGCTACAATACATTCATACTCCATTCTTTCATTACCGCCACCTTGAACCGTATGTCATTAGATCGTTTTCACCTCCATTAAAATCATTTGATCCGTTCCGTGTCATTGATGTGGGATTCATTAAGGCCCTCCTGTGATGGATCACTTCTTGTCGACATCAGCTCATTATCCAAGAAGTCGATCTAGGAACACCTCGTTCAGTAATTTGAAGCTTGCATGCCTCAATGGCAAGTTTCTCACTTCCGGCGATAGGTTTACATCAATGGCCTTCGACCGAAAGATTTTGCGTGGTGTTCGACGCCAAGTCCTTTATTCACACCACGTGAATTGTACTGCAGTACCTTGAGGGTCATTATCATTATCGGTGATTCCTCTCGCGCCTGTTAACGGCTTACGTCATTGGTTGGTAATCAGGCGATGTCTTTCCATGTTCGACTCCAGAACATCTCTCACATGGATAGACTTGTACTTTGAGTGAAGATCGAACGAGATGGAAGACCCTGGATCTAGTTTCATCCATCCAGGCTGCGATATATATTGAGGGAAATAAAGACATCAAATGTACACAGATAATCATCCAATCAAAGGGATGATGGCTCTACCAGAATCATCAGTCTACACTCAGACGATTGTCTGTCCTATGTACATGAAAATGAATTTATAAAGTTGAGCATGGGAATGCCCGCCTCAGCTAGATCATGAAAATATTATGAAGATAATGTATTGTATTGTATCTTATTATAGGTCTCCTTCCAGCTTGAAAGAACTTCAGATCCTCATAATAAAGCATTTCACCCGACATCAAAAGATTAACGACCTCATGCTTTAGGGGGCAACTGTTATAGACATTTTTGGGCACTATAACCCCAAGCATGAAATGTCCATAAACCAAGGGATCCTAAGTCCCTAAAAGTGTTGTTCTTACCCCTAAAGGAACAAGGTCAACTGATTGCAGCTTCTCCCAGAAGTTCTCCATGAAAAACTGCTCAGAACTGGTCAAAACAGGATCATTTCAGCTACTCCATAGGCAAAGTGCGTTGCATCTCACCTAAACACACTATGTGGGTGCGTTGCATTTCAAAAAGCCCTTCTATGGGGTGCGATTGGCGAGAAGTGACAAATGGCAGTGTCATTCCGCGAGGTGGAGAGGCATGGAAACTTCCAGAAACTTCTCCTGTGACACTTGCCTCTCTGAATTCGACAAGGGATGAGTAATAGATCATCAATCTCCAAGTGGAAGCAAGAAATATCAGAGGGAAGACACTAATCAAATCACAAGCTGACTCATCTCCCTTACAGATATCTATATATGGATCCCTCATCCCAGAGATCCGGAGGCTGGAATTTTGCATATTGTAAGGAATTGCTGTTGGTTTCTTGAGACAACATCAGATTGTTGGGTGATCTAAGCTTTGTATGAGGTGAAGAGGGGCTTCCTTGCTGAGAGGATGATGCTGGGTCAAAACAACTGGTTGTAACTCCCCTTGGCTCTTTCTTGTTTATCAATAAAAGCTATACAAGTTTTCCTCCATACTCTTGTGTCATTCATGTTTGCTGCATTTGTATGGTCAATTTACATCTGATCCTAGATTGTTTATGATTATAGATCCATGTTCTTGTATAGTGCTATGCTACTGTGATCTTACAGGTACTTTGTGAAGCTGGGCGTGCAAGGGAACAAGTAGCGAAAGACTATCAAGAGAGAGAGGAATCGAACTAGGAGATTAGCGCAAGACAGAGGTTGGTCTTCTTTGTTCTTCTCTCATCTATAAGTCTTCATAAAGGAAAAAACGAAAGTAGCTTTACTTTGTTTGTTTCTAAGGTAGCTATCACACCTTAGTGGGATAAGCAGTTCTGTGTAGACACTTTTCCCTGTAACACCGTGTGTGGTTGTATGTGTGGGATGTACACTACGTGTGTGTGCACATGGTTGAGGAAAAGGCACTGGGTGTTTGTCAGGTGTGGAAACTAATCTAGAGTGCGTACGAAATAAGGACAAAGGTAGAAGCTAAGGATTGATTAAAGGATAAGTATAAATATTTTATTTCAGTTTTATTATGCATGTGATTTATGATTCTGATCTAAGATGATTACATGTGATCTATGATTCTGGTTTATGTTGGGTACGTGTGATTTATGATTTTGATCTATGATGGTTGTGTTTCGAGCTAACCTAATGTGATATGTTATACATGATGATTTGGTCAAATATGTTAGTTTGACTTGTTGTGACAGGAAGCGAACAAAATTATGAATGTACCTTATTGACAAGCTACCAATGAGGTAAAGCACTTTTGGAGCAGGGCCATTGCAGGACACTGGTACCCAATAGTGACCAATGATTGCCATGGGCATGCTATGACCGATATGATGATTTTAAGGTAGGGATATCCCTTGTTTTTGGTATCTTATGATGCAAGGAATCCTTGCCAAGAGATGGACTGCTCGAGATGAGGGTGCCAACAGAACTTGGAAGGTGAGTGACTGCATGGAAGGGTATGATCGGATTTCCTGAGGGACTGTGTAGCAGAGAAGGGAAGGAGGTGAATCATTACCATTTCCAGATGGAATCATATTCACATTGGAAGTGGCCCTAGAACAATGAGTCGGACATTGTTCACTAAGTGGACAAGTGACACTGGATTGTATCACTGGACATTGGATGCATATTTGACTTTGCAGTGGATTCTAGACTTCCACGGAAGGAGGTGAATCCTGGTATTACTTTGAGGGTGGAGTTGTGAGCCTCTAGATTCCCTTATTGCGGATGAAAGCATCATATCCTTTTATTTGTTAGTTGAGAAAATGTTCATATATGTGTATATTATTGTAAATATTGTATCGAGATAGTTTATAAAGCTCCATAGACATTATGGTCATTTCTTGGTTGAAGAAAATGTTCATAAGTATATGTGGTTATTGTTGTAAATATCATAATGAGTTGTGTTTTTTTTTTTCCAAAGGAAAAAGCGAAACTTTTTATTAAGATTATAAAAAGTTTACATTGCACATGCTGATGCATCGCTGATCATCCTGTGACTATCATGTCTGATTCACAAAAATTGTTGCCTTTTTCCTGTGGCCGGTTTCCTTTCATAATCAAAACTGTCTCTGATTCTTCTTCTATTCTCGGTTTGTCCTGAACAGAGGTTCCTTTAAGCTAGTAAACTTAAACAAAAACTATGGACTGTTTAAAAAATACTAACCAGCAAAAAATCGGGTCTCCTCAACAGAGAGGAAAACAACCGTTACATGTAAAAGGAGTTTGTAAAATGCCATATTACCGTAGCTGTAAAAGTTTTTGATTTTGCATATGAGGAATTTTTTTTTGATATGAGAATGAAAACAAAAAAATGCTGCCATAATATCAGAATAGATGATTATGAGGAGGCTGATCGGTCCTTCTGATTTGGCCTTGATTATCTTCTACAATTTTCCAGCTGCCCAAATCCTGCTGTAGACCGTCTTTAGAAAGCTTGTCCATTGTATCATTCCTTTCCCTGAAAATGTGACATAGAGAGAAGTTGTTAAAATATGATTTTAATATCTGAATTTCTCCCAGGATTTGTTTTAAGACTTGATTGCTGCATGTACTTTGACCATTTACACATCTGATCACATTTTGGGAATCTCCAAAAATCTGAATTGTGAGGGTGTGCCTTTGGATGAGCCAGCATATAAGGAGTTTTAGGGCGAGCATTTCTGCATAGTTATTTGAACCTGTTCCTAAGCCCACAAAAGCTTTTAGGATGTGATTTGGGGTTTCATGAATGACTAAGCCTGCTCCTGCTATATTGTTTTGAGATGCACCGTCGAAGAAAGCCCAACGGATTCCCTCTGTTATCTGCACTACTGGGGCATTTCTTTGGGAGTGGGATTCCTTTGGTTCAGGGATACTGGAAAAGATGGCAATGCTCTGTATTGCTGTGATAGTTACTGGAGTTTCTTTATCGTGGAAGATGCTCCTGTTCCTGGCTATCCAAACTCCCCAGCTGATGATTAGAGGAAGGTTGCACAAATTCCCATTTGGATGGGAGTGCCACCACTTCTGCCATGCTTCTTGCATATTGGCGCCTTCCCATTCAAGCTTTTTGTTCAAAATATTTCCTGCCTCGCCCCATATCTTAAGAGTTTCTGGGCACTTAAGAAAAAGGTGGTTTATGGATTCTGCTTCTGATTTGCATAAGGTGCATCTCCCAGGCCCATACATGAATCTGGTCTACAGAATGTCCCAAGTTGGAATTTTGCTTTTTAAAATGCACCAGAAAAGGATTTTTGACTTTGGAGGGCTTTTGAGTTTCCATAGCTGTTTCGACCACCACTCCGGATCTCCCCATCCTTTCCTGGACATGAGGAAGTTGTAGCCACTCTTTGGTGCATAATCCCCCGAGTTTGCATGTGCCCATATTAACTCATCCTGTCTGTCGCTCAGCCTAACATTGGATCTAGAGAGTTCCTGGATAAAACCTCTCCATTCATTCCACCATCTTTGCTCTAACTCCAAGTCTTCTCCATTCTTCCAAGCTTGTCCCCAGATGGATGAAGAACCCGGTTTCTCCACTTGGCTTAGGAAGAGGAGACCTTTATCTTCTAAATGCTGTACAAGGCCAGGGGAGAGGGCATAGTTTCCATTACAGCCTACCTAGGGATCCTTTCCGATCTTTACCTTTTCACCGTTCCCAATCTTCCATGCAAGTCCTTGCTCGATCACCTTAAAAGACTCCAATGTTGCTTTCCAAATTGCAGAAACGTTCTTTTGGCTCTTGACTGGGTTCCTAATCCATTCTTCCAATGGAGTTGGGTCTATATATTTTCTTTTTACCGTTCTTGTCCAGAGGTTTTCCATCTTAATAAGTCGCCACCCTGATTTTGCTGCCAGTGAAAGTCTGAAGTCAGGCAGGTTTTTTATCCCCCAACCGCCCCAGTCTTTTGGTCTCGCCACTTTCTCCTAGGCAACCCAAGGGAGAACCATATTTTCTTTTGATCCTGCCCATAAAAATCTGCTGCAAATTCTCCTTATTTTCTCCAATACTCCTTTTGGGACCCATGCTAAAGTTGCCTAGTAAACTGGAATGGCTAGCAGCACAGATTTTATTAGTGTCAATCTCCCCGCTCTGGATAGCCATTTGAAGCTCCAGTGGTTGATTCTTGCTTCAATCTTTGCAATTAACCAAGACCATTCCTCCTTCCTGTAAGCATTTGGCTTCAGCCAGAAGCCTAAATACTTAAATGGGGAATCCATGTTGCACATTTCATATGGAAAATAAGAGCTGAGCTGCTCTTTTTCTTGTCTGTTTAGGCCTTCCTCTATGATCTGAGATTTCCTGGGGTTAATTTGCATTCCAGTAGCTTTCAGAAAAAGTTCAAAGATATTTTTTAACTCCTTAAGTTCATTTGTGGAACCATTTGTAAAAACCAAAATATCATCTACAAAGAGAAGGTGGGATATGAACAAATTTACTGCTGCCTCTATACCTTTTATCTTACCTTCCTTTTTGCTTTTTTGAATCAACTGGCTTAAGCCTTCAGCAACCAAGAGAAATAACAATGGGGACAGGGGGCAGCCTTACCTCAGCCCTCGCTGTCCTTTGAAGAAGGGGGTGGCAGCACCATTAATGAGGATTGCATAACTGACATCTGTAATACACCCCATGATCCATCTGATGAAGTCCACTTTGAATCCAAGATGCGTTAGGAGCATGCGAATATATGTCCAGTTTATCCTATCATAGGCTTTTGATAGGTCAATTTTGATTACTGCACCCTTCTTATTTTTCACCTTAACACTGTGTAGGACCTCCTGAGCCACACCAATTGCTTCATGAATTTGCCTACCGTTCAGGAACCCAAATTGTTCAGGTGAGATATGCCTTGATAGGATTGGTTTGATCCTGAGAGCTATCACTTTTGCAATTATTTTATAAATACTGTTGCATAAAGAGATAGGTCTGAAGTCCTCAAAAGATTCCAGGGCTTCCTTTTTTGGAATGAGAGCTATGAAAGTTGCATTGAAAGGACTGTAAATTTCTCCCTTCATTCTTGACTCCTCTACGACTTCTGTGATTTCTTCTCCTATCTGCTCAAAAAAGTGTAGAAATAGCTCTACTGACCAACCATCTGGTCCGGGACTTTTCTCTTTTGCCATAGATTTAATAACACTTTCCACCTCCTCCTTCGTAACAGGATCCATTAGGTGGTCCGCTTCTTCCTCCTCCACATATCTATGGAAACATTGCGCTGTTTGGATGACTTCCGCAATGGTGATCTCACCATTGTCTTTGAATAAGGATTGGAAGTGATTTACCCCAAGGGCTGATAGGGCTTCAAAAGTCTTAGCCTCCCCTCCTTCTTCGTCCTTTAATTGCCAGATGGTATTGGCACTCTTCCTCCCTTTTGCATAGTTATGGAAGAAGCTTGTGTTATCATCCCCTGCTTTGAGCCATATTGCTCTACTCTTGAGTCTCCATTCCTCCTCCTTTGCCAGCAGGATTTGATTCTTGTGCTTCTCCAGGGCTACAATTTTCTCTTTAGATTCTAGTGACGCATAGTCGTCTGCCTCTATGCTTTCAAGCTTTTGGAGTTCCTCGTTTATCTTGGATAAATCCTTAGTCTGCTTTGATTTTATGTCCTTTACCCATAAGATTTTTGCCTTTTTCAGTCTTTTGAGATTTTCCATGAATAAGAATCCTTTATTCTCTTGTGATCCTCTATTAGGATGAGACCATATTTCTTTAAATAGTTTATTGTAGGAATCTTCTTGAAGCCAAGAGGTGTTGAATTTGAAAGGGGCGGGAGGTTTAGGGGGAACTTTGGAGATCTCAAGGTAAATAGGGAAGTGATCCGATGGGCCCCTTTCTTCTACCCATTGTCTGAATAATGGAATCATAGCTGATAAGGCCTCATTGAGTAAGAAGCGGTCTAGTCTCTTCACCACCCTAGCCTCCCCTACTCTTCTGTTCCTCCAAGTCGGTTTAAGCTTGATGAGGTTTGCTTCTATGAGATTATTTGAAGCTAATAGGCTCAGAAAAAATTCAGATTGCGGATCCTCTCTTGCAGCTGGTCCCTAGGCTTCCGCTCTTCCTAATGAGAAGTTTAGATCACCGCCCATCACCATGTAATTATTCTTCACAAGCGATTTCTCCATCAGGCCATTCCAGAATGGTATCCTTCCTTGGCACGGCCCATAAATATTTAGGATAGTTAAAGGAAAATCAAATTCTGTAGTCTGACATTCTAGCCCCATCACCTGCTTCATTCCCCATTGATTCCTGATCTTGATTCTTCCTTCTCTGTATCCTACAGCCAAACCTCCTAAGTGGCCATCAGAGTCCAGAGCTGTAAATTTCCACCCTGGTAGAAGAGCATTTAACATTGATTCAATTTCCCCCCCGTTCCCCAGGGTCTCCTTAAGAAGGAGTACATCTGCCTTAGAGTTCATAACTAACTCCCTAAGAGCCAGTTTTTTGGGTTTACTGGCTAAACCCCTACAGTTCCATGAGGTTATGATCATTTTAGGACAGAAACGGGGCTTTGCACTGCTCTAAGTGCCCCAGTGATAGATTGTTGCTTCCCGTCTACCACATCAAATTTTGCCTGGACTTGGGCCATAGAAAGCCTGGATTTTCTACCCCTTTTTTTCCCGGGCTGACTCTGGGAGGTGGATGGATCAATGCCCCCAATAGATGACAGAGGAATAGGTTTATTGTCCTGAGAGCGAAGGTTATAGGGACATAAAGGTTTCTGAGCCTTAGAGGAGGTTTCAGGGCAACACCCGCCACAATTCAGATCTAAGGAGGGTATAGCGGCTGAGATGATATCAATACAATTTTCCAAATTTCCATCGTCCATCTTTGAATTTTTAGCATTTATTTCAGTAGGGGAGATATTATTGAGAGGATCAGAGACTAAACATTCATCCAAGCATTCATCTTTATTTTAATTATTAGGAAGAGAAGAATGTTTTGGATTCAAGATCGTACCCTTTGGTTCCTCGACTGGGCTTGGGGTTGAGCTCGGAAAAACATCATCTGCATTCTCCTTTGCTTTCCCTGGATCACGTCCGTCTTCTGTCAATTCCTTCGGAGGTTCCTGGGAGTCTGCTCGCTGGTCTTGGCTCCCCTGCTGCGGGTCTAAATCCATTATTTCATCTTCCTGAACTTCCGATATCTCCTTGTTTTTTTGGAACTGGAAGCGCCTGTTGGACTTTTCCTTCCTTTCCCTCGTTCTCTGGAACCTCCTCCACCGTCTTCCTAAGGGGCATTCCTTAGCCAAGTTCCCATACTCGTGACATCTATGGCAGCGGAACGACAAGAACTCATAATCCAGGATTTGTTCAAATACATATTCTTTGTATTGGAGGTTAATATTCTCTGCCAATCCTCCGCTTGGGTTGAGGCTTACCAGAATCTGTGCCATTGCCCTGTTGTGTGTTTCCTGGAATGACATGTCTACCTCCAAGAAAGTGCCCAGTCTATTCCCAATCGCCTTGAACATCGACTCGACCCAGAGGAACGACGGTAGGCCTGGCGCTCTTACCCAAACCGGGAAAACATTGGCTTTTTCATGGGCTGCATCGAACATAGGGCTCCATTTTTTGAACAGCACCGGGATGTTCCCGAGTGACCAATTCCTCTTCAGCACCCATTCTGCTGCCTCTTTGTTTTCGAACCGGACCGAGAACCACCCTTTTGCTAAAGTCAAGACCTGGAATTCTCCGATTAGTTCCGTTTGCCAATTCTGCTTCCCCCAAGCTTGGATGTAGTCAGATGAGAATTTCTTTCCTCTTGCTCTGTCGACCAGGGTGCATTCTGCTACCTCCAGCACTTCTTCAATTTATACATCTATTCCCAATACCAGATTTCCTTCTACCCCTTGGGATTTTATCAGTCTCTGCTTTTTCCTTAGCCCCTCTGTGGATTTTATTCCTCTGGCCGAGTCTCTTAGGTCTTCATTCTCCTGTTGCCCTCTTTGGGGACTCGGGCCGGAGGATTAGGGTAGAGTTCTTGACTCCGGGAAGACCTCTTTCAACGAATTTGGAGAAAAATTCAAAGACTCAAAAAGAGATTGATTTGTTACCTGAAACCCCTGGTTTGCTCGACTGTCTTCCCCCCTTGGGTCCTGGTATTCCTCGGAGCCCTGTTCCTTCCACCCAATCTCCTTTGGGTTGTTAATGCTCTTTGCAATTGAGACCCTTGTAATTGTTGCAGATCTTCCCACTTCGCCTACAGGGCATTTCCCTAGCTTTGATCCTAGATTAACTATGTCTTCCAGACCGCCGGAGAGAATCAGACCTTCAAACCCTAGTTTCCCTTTGCTCCCGAAGTGTGGGTTGATAGGGCCTGTCTGAGGGTTTTCCTTGCTCGACCTTTGAAACTGATGCTGGAGCTTTCCCCCTTGATGCACTGCTGCCATCCCTTGCAACTCCTTAGCCGAATTAGAGAGGGTTTGGGGCGTTCTTTTTTATTCCGGACAGAACGGAGAAGAGGGTATGGCTTCCACCGTTCCAAAGTACCGCTCGATGTTCTGAGCAGTTGGATCTTTCCCCCAGACAGAGAGAATGTCCTCCATAGCTGGGTCTAAGTCAATACCCTCATCTGGATTAACCATGGTTACTTTGCTGGTCGCAGTTTGCTTGTCGGCTTGTCGAGAGCTGAGGAGTCGTTGTCCGAAAATCCTGATCCTATTTTCCCCTGAGGTAAATTACCTTCTCGAATTACAGTTTGCTGTGTCCTCCAGGTGTCTATTGCATGGAGTCCGAAACCTCCACCTGCCGATCTCCTGCCTTACTTTCACCGATGTGGACAGACTATCGTTGCCTCCATCTCGTCCATTGTTTTATGGGCCCTATCCTCGGCCCTACGGGCCTAGATCCAGCTTTGCGCCAGCTGCCGAAACCTCTAATGAGTTGTGTTATAAATCTTCAGTAAACAATATGCTTATCGTGTTTTAGCAGTGGTCATTGTAAATACTACAATGAGTTGTGTTATAAAGCTCTATGGGAAGTATGTTTTGTTTTCAGTAGTCTTGTTGGTTATAGGTGTCATTGAACATCGAGGGCAGTGTTCCAACAAGGGGGAGGGTTCTATAACAACCCTGGTGAAAATTACATGTAAAAAATATATAAATACCATGGATGATGGGACACGTATTCCAAGCTAAATGGTGGGGGAAATAGCCTAGTGGGTGTTGATTTGGTTTATTATGGCTAAGGAAATTGGCAAAGGCAATGACTAAGGATTTGGAAAGAAAAAATGGCATTTTTGGCACATTTATTTATGAAAATAATGGAAATTAGGAGAAAAAGAAGGTGAAAGGTCACAGGTTGCATGTGAGGAGGAAATTGAAAGAAAATAATGAAAAATGAAGAAAATAGAGACCTAATTAATAAAAAGGCTTTTGAGGATTAGTGGGCAAGACTTGATCAGTTCAATTTTGGAGTTCTCTCATTATTCTCTCTCTCTCATACTCTTGGAGACTTAGAGTTTTCTTGGAGCACTCTTGGTGGGTTTGGAATACTTGGATTTTTGGAGCAAGAAGACAAAAGGAAGACCAGGAAAGCGCAAGAAGGCAACGAGATCAGCAGCTACAACAATTTTGCTTGCAGGTACTGAGTTGCATGTATGTTTTCCTCACTATTTTTGGCATGCATGTCACATGCATGTGGTTTCTTGGTTATGATCTTTCACTGGCATGGATGATTGTCTAGATTGATAGTGGATTTCCTAGCCTCACCATTTCCTGGATAACCATGGTGATTGTGGGTTTACTTTCATTGTTTGTTTTTTATTGGTTCTCATGTTTCCTTATATTGGGTTGAGTTACTCGTTCCTAGAGCCTTAGTTGGACAAACACTTTTGAGCGCTATAACAACTTGGGTTGAGTTACTAGTCCCATATCCTTGGTTGGAAAAACACTTTGGAGTGCTTGGTGGGTTGAGTTACTAGTCCTAGAGCCTTAATTGGACAAACTCTCTGGAGCCCAACAACAAATTGGTTGAGTTACTAGTCCTAAAGCCTTGGTTGGAACAAATGCTTTGGAGCCCTGCATGGTTTGGATAGAGGCCGATCTAATGATGTTTTTGGTGATGTTTGACCGTGAGGTGGAATCATTGTTTGATGGGTTGAGGTGGATTGCCTCTGGAAGCCCTGGATGAGTTTTTATTGATGTGTTCTATGAGATCCCACATTCATTCTTAGAATATGGCATGGGGTTGAATCACTGAAGAGAGATTTGGATCAGCCATTCTATGGTCGGATGGAATGTGGAAGTCCCATCCCAAATCTGGATTTTGCATCATTAATGAAATTTTATTTATCCTTGTATTTCCAGGAAAATTATGTTGGATTATATGTGGTTTATATGGATGCTATTTCATGGATAATTATGTCCCTATTATGCTGGTTATTTGCATGTTTTGTGACAACAACCATGTGTGGATCTCATCATGTTCTTACTTGTTATTGAATGATAAATGTATTTATGACCTAATGGATGAAATGGAAACTAATGTGATAAGGAGACAATGTTTCATAGTGAATCTCATATAAGTATGAGACCCCTATGCTCAGATATGTTATTTGCACATGTAGGTTGCATATTTACTAAGTGTTGGAAAAAATGTCTGCGATGGCTAGTAGGGGTCCAGGCAAGGTCTTGAAAAGTATTTTCTTTAGTACTATCATCTCCATGCTATTTTACTGATTTTAATAGATGGTTCAATTATGGAAAGTGACCTGGGCTTTGGGCCTGAAAAAGTGGCTCAAATCCCAGGGTTGCTGACATAGCACTGACAAATTGGGTCTCTAGTCATTGGTAAACAAGCTTGTGAGAGTGACTATAGGGTTACAGTCGTATGTATGCCTTGTCATGGGAGCGACTTTGGGTTTAATTCACCTAAATGCTAGGTTAACTCAGGGTTGGGAATCTATAGTGGTGGATTAGCTCCTAGGGGTCCTGAAGCACCCGAGGGAGGTCTTTGTGTTGTGTTTCTGTCTATTTCATTTCCTTAAGGTTACATAGGAGGTTGAATCATATCATAGTAGCCTCTCATCACATGTTTACCCCATCTTTCTGGTTGCTTGGGTAGATGTGGGAGGACTGTGTTAGAATATTACACAATGTTATCCGTAAATCTCCAACAATATGAATAACTATGGAAGTCTCCAATCACTCAAGTCCCTTGAATTCATGCCAACTCAACTCTTCCATCCTGATGTCTCTAAACCGCTTCACATCTTCCCACCAAGTATTTTCTTTCCCTTTGAGGTTGAAGATAGTTATTATGGCCTTCATATTCTATGTGTAATAATGTAGCTCAAATAACTTCTTCATCCCAAGTAACCATGCCTTTGCATCTTCTAGTTTCTTCAAGTATCCATAAAAGGTAGGTGGCTTTTCTTTCTTGAACTCATCTGGAAAATATTTCCAGTCATTCTTCCTGTAAGAATGATAATGATGATGACCACGATACCTGTCAGAACTAGAACTATAATAGAACCTGTGTCCATCACCTCTCCTATCTAGTGTGTTCAAGTACCAGCCATCTCTTACCATGTCATATTTATCTGACCTGTGCCCACCATGAGAGCTACTTCCATATGCCTAATTAGTCATATCCTCTTTCCTACGACTAATCCTAAGTGGTCCCCATCTCTGCAAATCTGACAAACTCTGAAGAATAACTGCATTAACCTCTACTTTTTTCTCTTGTTCCTGAATGATTATGTCATTATCTCTTTGCAACTTCTTATTTATACCTTCAAACTTCTCAATGTGTCTACTATGTAAGGAGAGTACCCATCACCATGCTGCTCATTTGATCTATAGGGAGAATCTTGTGAACTGTAGTCTACCATCTTGCTAGTCATATTTGATCTTCTTCTTACAAGCATACTATGCCAACTAAACCAAAATATAAACACATAATCAACATACCTCAATATAGATTAGGGGAGGATATCTCGTCTGCAAGATCAACCAAATTAGCATAATAAATGTATATATAAACATGATCATATCAGTATATCGACATCATTTCAACCATTATCCAGTTATCGTGCATTACTATACCATAGCCATGATAATGCATGCATAATGACATATAGACCCTGACATGCATAACAAATGCATAACCGGCATGTGCTCATGACTACCACATCCAATAATGATCACCATCATCCTATTCATGACAACACAATTGTAACAATACCACTAGCATGCATACACATCAAGCACATAGACCACAAGCATAAATAACACATATACAACTGACATGTATGCATGACAAAAATATTTCACCCATCCAGTCCAAGGGGTGAACCATGCTCTAATACCACTTTATAACACCCTCCTCACACATTTACCCAAGCTAACTAGTCCACCAGGGTAAACATGTGAAAAAGAGTTACTATGATATGATTAACTCCCCAAGTATAGTTAAGGAGGTGGAATCTACAAACCAAAACTAAATTGACCTTCCTCAGGAGCTACAGAACGTTTAGGAGACAACCAACCCCTCCAGGTGTCCAACCCCTAAGAGAACTTGCTTCTTGACTAAGCTAGACCCTCAGTCACTCCCATGACAAGCCTTCCATGTGACTAGGACACTCTAGTCATTCCCACAACAAGGCATCCATGTGACTATGGCCTTTTTTAGGCACTTTTTGTGCCAGCAACCCCGAATTATGAGCCACTTTTTCAGGGCTAGGATTCAGGCCTCTACCCATAACTTCATGGATCTTCCAGAAATGATAAATAACATGCCGAAAAAGCCTCTAATGCAAAACTTGAATAAGGACCTGACCTAATAAGGCCTAGCCACGACAGAAATTCTTTCAAACACATCATGAACTGATCCAAAAATGGATCCTGAATAAACCTCTAGGTCTAAAAGACTTCATATAGGAGGTAAAAGGTGCCAAAGGGCACAAATCCTTTGTAAAGCAGAGGAAAATGAAAGTCGCATACTACTCTTAGAAATAGTCTCATTACAAAGATCTCTTCATTCTTAATCCAACGCAACTTGAATGGGCGAAAACAGACTTCAGATGACGAAGTTATCGTAGGAAGAAGTTTCCCTTTATCCTTTGAAAAGGGCAAATTCCATTAAAAATGGCCTAAAAGGCTATTTGAGGAAATCACATCGCATATGGCAAAGAGGAGGACTTAAGGTCGGGCAGAAGGGAACCTCGATTAGCGATCTCCAATGACTAGATCCGCAGGTCGAGACGGAGACAGGCATATGCACCCATAAGGCAAAGACCTCAGGCCGATGCGATAGTCAGATTGCTGATATCGGTGGATTAGCGTCAGTGATACCAAAGGAAAGGACCCCTGGGTTGTGCGACTTGTGATTTGCGATTGTGATCGGTTGATTGGCATATTGGTGACCAGCACACCCAAGGGGGAAGCCCCGAGCCGTTGCGACTTGCGATTGTGATAAAGACTAGACCTGATTGGGTTTAAAAACCCGATTTCATAAAATTTCAAATCCGAGAATTTGGATTTTCCTTTGTATTTACCATTTAATGGATTTTTGGCCATTTTCCATTTCGCCGAAGAAATTGCGATATGCGATGGAAGGCGGACTTGATAGGGATTTTATGGGCGATTTAATGGACTTTCACATCCCGATTTCATGCCCGATAGTGCTTTTCCTGTGTATTTCCATTTCAAGCCTGAAACGCAGTATTTCATGGATTTTCACTTGAAAGGACGTTGTCGGTTCATTTTCCATGGAAAAACATCCATCATTCCCTATGCCATGTTTCACGCAGGCATTTCTGCACTAGGGATACATTTTGAAGCATGAAGAGGTAGAGCCGGGAACAGGAATGATTCCTCATGATCACGGTTGACAAAGGAATGGTTGAGGACGCCAAAAAGCCAAAAATGCCTCAAAGAAAGCCAAAGAGCCAAATTGCAAGAGGTGTTGGCAGGAGTTGGTAGTTTTTGTTGTATTTGTTGCCGAAAGTGAAGCCAAAGCAGGAAGCTAAGGCGTAAGAGAGTAGTGCAAAAAAGCAGCAGCAAAACAAGTAGCGCAAAAACCAAAAGTTGAAGCACACGCAGCCAAGGGAGTCACTTGGAGTTTAAGTGGAATGTCAGAGGACTGTAAACTGACAGAGTGCCTACGAAGTTAGAGCCAAGAGCCAGAGCCAAAGCCAAAGCTAAGAGCCAGAGCCAGAGCCGAGAGCCAGAAAGTCGAGAGCTTCAAGAGCCAGGGGATAAAATGGTGTTTGAACCCAATGTTTCTACGTAAAATAGCAGGAATTGAGCCAAGAGCTTGTAAAAAGGACTTATACCATAATCTTAGAGAGCCTAGTTGAGTTGACTAGAGCTCATCGAGATGTAGCCCAAGAGTTTTGGGTGAGCTCCTTGTTAAATTTTTGTGCTGTGTGTTTTGTTTATTGTTGCATTCGTATTTATTGTATGTATTTACATATCAGCATACACAATAGATTTTAAAGCATATAAATAGCCAACAATAAATATAAGAATACACTATAATTTCAAGCATATTATCATTTCCACATTGGTTAATCAATAAGACTTGGGAATATTTAAGCTTTGGAAGTGGAAGAGGTTCTTGTCAATTAGACAAGAAGCCTAAGTGCCCCATTTTCAGATCAAGTGGTATCACAGCTTAAGGTTGATTAACCTCACCTTCAAAGAAGTTTATATCAGAATGCTTGATTGATAGAGCAAAGATTGCTTATTTGAAAGGTGTTTCGGCAGTCAAGGATTGATTTTCTGATTGATGTATGCTTGTTGCAGACTGACTATTTTCTGAGTTTGCAGAGGTAAAGGGAAAGTTATTGATAGCTCAGTCCAGGAAGGACAAGAAGGAAGAAGAGCTGAAAGCACTCTTCTTATCGCAAAGGACCTCAAGGAAATTCTTAAAGCAGAAGAGGTTTGTTGTAAAAGGTTGCTGAATAAGCTCTTTATTTATCTTGTTGAAATTCTTTTGTTCATTGGCATAATGACAACTTCTACAAGTGAGTCCTCAAATTCTGTTTTCTTCACAAGATTCTTTGATGAAGACATGAAGCAAGAGTTGTCCACCATGATGGATATGGTGAGAGAAATGTATGAGGATGGAAGGAAAAGCAACATACTTAGAAAGCAGTTGAATTTTGTGGAGGAAGAGAAGCAGTTGCTTTCTAACAAATTGTAGGAAATGGAGAGGCAACTTCATATTGCAAATATGAATCTGAAAAGGATGCATGAGTTGGAGTCACAGCTCTTTGTTGCCAAAGAAGCCTTGGTCAATTATCAACTTGAACAATATTTAAATAGTTCCTGTTTGTCTTCAAATTCCTCTAAGAATGCTCATATTGGTTCTTTTGAAAAACATACCAGAGGCATAGGTTCCAAGCTAATGTCCAAGATGGGGTATGAAGGAAAAGGCTTGGTAAGCATGCACAAGGTATTGTTGAACCAATAATGGTTGAGGAAAGGCCTAAATATTTGGGTCTTGGCTATGGACGACCTTATGGAGAGAGTTCCAAAGCTGCCATGAAGATCATTGAAAGAGCTCCAAGAGGGAGTTGCATGGCAGGTGTGTAGAAGCACACACTTGAACCAAGGAGTTGTGGAAACTCTAACAACCTTGAAGAGATTGATGGTGTTCCAAAGGGAGCCACTTTTTCATTTGCTTCACCTCCTCATGAAGGCCATAAAGGTGGAAGAGTGATCCAGGTTATGTTTTGTTTAGAGATGCATTAAAAGAATTACATATACAGTTTACAGCTTAACCAAAAAGAAACTTTAAATGTGCACATGTGAGAGAAAGAATAAGAAGCACATAAGAAGACAAGAAGACAAGAACTTGATAACGGAGTTCGTCCCTCCTGGACTACATCTCTGGGCCCTGCTCGATCAATGGGGAGGCCTTCATTCATTAAAATGGCATCAAAAAAAGTTACATTCATCAGTTACAAAAATAGAGCATTATACCTCCATGCTGAAAAATGCCCGAAAATTGGAGAGCTCTATTTCATAAATTGACACCACCATTGGATTCCCATCGCTGAGAAGTGCAAAATTGATATAAAACTTTCCCAATTCTGAGACTGGACCAAAATCACCCTCCTACTCAAGCAAGGTTCCACTAGTGTCTCTAAGTGCTCAGGGTTTCGCCACCTTGTCTCAAAATCCATGCCCGTTGATCTCTCTCTTTCAAATGGTTAAAAACTGAATTTATATAACCTTAGGGCAGATTAAATTATAATATGGTTATGGAGCATGGGGTGGGCCCGTACTCGAGACCGCACCCATCCCATCCCCATCCTACGGAAACCGTATTTAACTTGGGTGATGTCAGTTGATATTTATGGGCGGCAAGATCACCACATGGCTTCCCCCAAGCCATGCCCATATCCGTGTCTCCGTTGGTTACAAACTTCACTTCAACCATGATCTTCATTGGTTTAAATATGGCATACATTTGGACTTATATGGTATATGTTTGTTGGATAACAAACTATTATATATAGTTTGGTTTAGATGCATCGTATGTCAACCTTACCATATATGTTATATGGTATAACCATAACATCTCATACGTTGGTTATTATAACCCTCCACCGTTTTGTTATATAACCATATTATGATATATAGTTTGATTATATGCTATATATGGTTTTGTGATGTTACGTTGGTTTGAATATATGGTTGGGATATACCATATTATTATATGGTTTCATATATTTTTTTATATATTTTTTTGATTTGTTATTTATATAGTTAATTGGATAACTATATAAAAATTGTAGTTGTAGTCAAAATATCCCATGTTTTCTTGAGTAGGTTTAGGAGGCTAATGATGGGCTGTCATGTGTCAGCATTTGATGGGATTCCATGTGGGTCTCACGTGCTCACTAGGATGCCATGTGGTGCACTGTGAGCCCCATTTTTCCTCTGCCATACCAATCTTTGAAGAGATCTATCTTTTGCATACGAGCTCAGGTTGATTCACTGTTCACGCCATCGTGATCAAGACGATGAGCCCCCTCAACTGATGCCATCAAATTCTCCTTTCTGCCATTTTGAATTTCAAGCCTTTATCCATCCCCTTGGTGTCTCGAGATCCTCCTCGATCAAAGAGAAAAGTATAAATCTGGTACTAATAATCTTCCTTTTGATTTTGCAAAGCATGACAAATTTCCACATAGATATGGGAAAAAAATTGCATGTTCCTTTCATGGTTTGGATAACCATAATGTTTCTAGATGTTGGAAGAGATGGGTCACATATAGGAAACTTTTGAAGGAAAAGAAGCAAGAAGCCAAAGGTCCATTGGACAAGGCAAATCATGTTGTCAAGAGGATGCACATGCATTGCACTTACTGCCATAAGCAAGGGCATCTTGCTGAAAAGTGTTGGACTTTCAATCCAACAATGCTTCCATTAAAGCTGAAGAAGAAGGTGGAAAGAGAAGATGGTAGAAATGGAAAGGAAGATTCCATGAATGATGTGTCTCAGGTTGATTCACATGTTGATGCTGATGTGCAGACAGAGGTAGTACCTTTGAAAGGGATTTGTGAGAAATGGTTAGAGTTCTTATCGAATTAAGATTGTATGTCTATTTTGCATCTATTTGCATTTGTTTGTTAATGAATGCAAGTTGCAGGACTTTACCAAGAAGGTGAATGGAGAAGTTGAGTAGGAGACTCACTTTGTTGCTGCAACATTATATTTCATTTCAACTTCGGAAGTACCATGTGCTTAAGCAAAAGTTGAAGGATGAAATGCATGCATAAGCTTGATATGCATGAACATAGGGATGCTAATGCTTTCCTTGCTTTTGAACATGTATGTGTAATTAACTTGCAGGGTTGATTGCTGTAACATGCTAGCAATGTTGACTTGGAAGAAGTTAACTTGGTCTCCAAAGATGGAGATAATTATGAAGTGTTTTATCTTTTGAAAAAGAGTCGTAATGGTCTTTTTCCACATGCTTGGCTTGAAGGGTCATTTATTTTTAAAGGCATGTTTTGTGGGCTTGTTATCTAGTCCATCATTTGTATGTAGATGTAAGACATGGAGGTGTTCACAAGATGTGAAAATATGTTTCTTTTGTTGAAGCAGGAGTTTATGCCATCCAGTTGTTGTCTGTATTCTGTTGTTGTTAACAGTTGTTGTTGATAGCTTGTCAAACAGGTACAAATGAAAGTTTTGTGGAGCAGATGTAACTCCACATTGGTTTGAGCCACCTTGGATCAATGATCAAGGTAGAGAAGTTCAAACTACCTTCTATGTCAATTTCAATAGGAATTCTGCAAAAAGGCAAGGAGGAAGACAATTATTCCCAGGAAGACCAGCATATCCAGGAAGGAAAGTGGTCAAAGGCTTTGGTTCAGAGGCACTATTCAAAGGCAAGAGTGTGGAGGCTGAAAGAAGAGGGTGTTGTTACTCTCATTTACTATTTAGATTAGTATATCATCCTTTTGGAGACCAAAAGTTCTTTATTGGGAAGGCTTGATCCAAAAATGGATCCTGAATAAACCTCTAAGTCTAAAAGACATCATATAAGAGGTAAAAGGTGCCAAAGGGCACAAATACTTTGTAGATCAGAGGAAAATGAAAGTCACAGGCTACTCTCAAAAGTAGTCTCATTACAGAGATCTTTTCATTCTGAATCCAACGCAACTTGAATGGGCGAAAACGGACTTCAGATGAAGACATTATCGCAGGAAGAAGTTTCCCTTTGTCCTTTGAAAAAGGGGCAAATTCCATTAAAAATGACCTAAAAGGCTATTTGATGAAATCGCATTGCATATGGCAAAGAGGAGGACTTAAGGTCGGGTGGAAGGGATCCCTGATCAACCATCTTTGATGATCAGATCGACGGATCGGGTCGGAGACAGGCATATGCACCCATAAGGCAAAGGCCCCAGGTTGATGCGATAGTGCGATCACCAATATCGATGGATCAGCATCGGCGATACCAAAGGAAAGGACCCCCGGCTCGTGCAACTTGTGATTTGCGATTACGATCGGCTAATTGGCGGATCGGCGATCAACACACCCAAAGGGGAAGCCTCGGGCCGTTGCGACTTGCAATTGCGATCAAGATCAGACCCGATGGGGTTTAAAAGCTCGATTTCATAAAATTTCAAATCTAGGAATTCAGATTTTCCTTTGTATTTCCCATTTAATGGATTTTTGTCCATTGGCCATGTCACCGAAGCGATTGTGATATGCGATGGAAGGTAGACTCGATAGGGATTTTAGGGGCAATTTAATGGACTTTCACGTCTCGATTTCACGCCCAATAGTGCTTTTCCTGTGTATTTCCATTTCAAACCTGAAACACAGTATTTCGTGGATTTTAACTTGAAAGGAGGCTGCCGTTCATTTTCCATGGAAAAACAGCCATCATTCCTTGTGCCACACTACAGGCGGGCCTTTCTGCAATAGGGATGCATTTTGAAGCACGAAGAGGCAGAGTCGGGAAGAGGAATGATTCTTCATGATCACAGTTACAGAAGAATAGATGAGGAAGCCAAAAAGCCAGAAATTCCTCAAATAAAGCCAGAGAGCTGAATCGCAAGGGGTGTTGGCAGGAGTTGGCAATAGTTGTTGGAGTTGTTTCTGAAAGCGAAGCCAAAGCAGGAAGCTAAATCATAAGAGAGAAACACAAAAAGGCAGCAACAAAAAAAGCAGTGCATAAAGCAAAAGTTGAAGCGCACGTAGCCAGGGAGTCACTTGGGAGTTCAAGTGGAAAGCCAGAGGGTTGTAAACTGATAGAGATCCCAAGAAGTTGGAGACAAGAGCCAGAGCCAGAGCCAGAGCCAAGAGCCAAAGCCAAGAGCTAGAGCGAGAGCCAAGAGCGAGAAAGTTGAGAGCTTCAAGAGCCAGGAGATAAAATGGTGTTTGAACCCACTATTTCTGTGTAAAACAACAGGAATTGAGCCAAGAGCTTGTAAAAAGGACTTATACCATAATATTAGAGAGCATAGTTGAGTTGACTAGAGCTCTTGGAGATGTAGCCCAAGATTTTTGGGTGAACTCCTAATTAAATTGTTGTTCTGTGTGTTTTTTCTATTGCTGCATTTGTATTTATTGTATGTATTTACATATCAGCATACACAACAGATTTTAAAGCATATAAACAACCAACAATAAATATAAGCATACACCTATAATTTCAAGCATATTATCATTTCCACATTGGTTAATCAATAATACTTGGGAATATTTAAGCTTTGGAAGTGGGAGAGGTTCTTGTAAATTAGACAAGAAGCCTAAGAGCCCCATTTTCATATCAGGTGGTATCAGAGCTTAAGTTTGATTAACCTCACCTTCAAAGAAGGTTAATCAAAATGCTTGATTAACAAAGCAAAGATTGCTTGTCTGAAATGTGTTTGGGCGGTCAAGGATTGATTGTCTATTTGGTGTATGCTTGTTGTAGACTGACTATTTTATGAGTTTACAGAGGTAAAGGGAAAGCTATTGATAGCTCAGTCCAAGAAGGACAAGAAGGAAGAAGAGTTGAAGGCACTCTTCTTATCCCAAAGGACCTCAAGGAAATCCTTAAAGCACAAGAGGTTTGTTGCAAAAGGTTGTTGAATAAGCTCTTTATTTATCTTGTTGAAGTTCTTTTGTTCATTGGCATAATGACAACTTCTACAAGTGAGTCCTCAAATTCTCCTTTCTTCATAAGATTCTTTGATGAAGACATGAAGTAAGAGTTTTCCACCATGATGCATATGGTGAGAAAAATATATGAGGATGGAAGGAAGAGCAGCATGCTTAGAGAGCAGTTGAATTCTGTGGAGGAAGAGAAGCAGTTGCTTTCTGACAAATTGCAAAAAATGGAAACGCAACTTCATATTGCAAATATGAATCTGAAAAGGATGCATGAGTTGGAGTCACAGCTCTTTGTTGCCAAAGAAGCCTTGGTCAAGTATCGGCTTGAAGAAGATGTAAATAATTCATGTTTTTCTTCAAATTCCTCTAAGAATGCTTATATTGGTTCTTTTGAAAAACATACCAGAGGCATAGGTTCCAAGCTAATGTCCAAGATGGGCTATGAAGGAAAAGGCTTGGGTAAGCATGCATAAGGTATTGTTGAACCAATAATGGTTGAGGAAAGGCCTAAATATTTGGGTCTTGGCTATGGACAACTTTATGGAGAGAGTTCCAAAGCTGCCATGAAGGCCATTGAAATAGCTCCAAGAGGGAGTTGCATGGCAAGTGTGCAGAAGCACACACTTGAACCAGAGAGTTGTGGAAACTATAACAGCCTTGAAGAGATTGATGGTGTTCCAAAGGAAGCCACTCCTTCATTTGCTCCACCTCCTCATGAAGGCCATATAGGTGGAAGAGAAAGGTATAAATCTGGTTCTAATAATCTTCCTTTTGATTTTGCAAAGCATGATAAATTTCCACATAGATATGGGAAAAGAATTGCATGTTCCTTTCGTGGTTTGGATAACCATAATGTTTCTAGATGTTGGAAGAGAATGGTCTGAACACAAGAGGAAAATATCTCTTATTGACATATGCAAAGGCCAACCAAGTCAAGGACTTCCACATACCACCTGACCATAAATGGGGCTGAACCAAATCTTTCTTTCAGTCAATCACCCACGTGCCATATTCCAATCATGAACGTGGGACTTACAACAAAAAAACCAGGGCTTCCTCAAGCTTTACCGCAATCCACCAAGGGATTCCTAAGCCCAATCCCTCATCTATACAACCATGATTTATCACAATCCTGCCAAGGAATTCCTAGGCCCAAACAAGAAAGATACACTACCATTTACTGCAATCCTACGATGTACCGTTCAAGGATCACTATGCCTATACAATCATGGATGTATCTAGATCTCTCCACCTAAACCGTGAGGAATTTTTCCATCTCCACCTCTAAGATTTACCATATATCTCTCCATTCTTCAGTTGAGGATTCCTAGGCCCAACGAGGCTCCACCATTTGGGATTTACCCTATATCCCACCATTCACTGATCGAGGATTCTTAGGCCTAGCGAGGGCATACACAATCAAGCTTTACCTCAATCCCACCTTCACCGGTCCATGGATTCCTAGGCCTTGCGCTTCTCCCTTGTGACAACCCCATTTAGTTTTAAACCATCCAGTAATCCAGTTCAACTAAGTAAGAGAAACCCCATCATACCATGGTTATTCAGAAATGGCAAGGCAAGGATGAAAACCACTATCACTCCTGGAAAAACCCATGTCAATGAAAACAAGAGAACCAAACACACATACGCATGTAGCATGCATGCCAAAAATAATAAGGAAATCACACATGCAACTCGATACCTGCAATTAATCTCGTTGTAGCCGCTTGATCCATATCTTCCTTACTTGATCTTTGCTTCGCTTTGCTTTCTTTTCCTTCCTTCCTCCAATGATAGAGTGCTCCAAGAATGCTCTAAGTGTACAAGAGTACGAGAGAGTAGAGAGAATAGAGAGAGCTCCAAAACTGAACTGACAAAAGGTTGTGAATTGATCCTTAGAAACCTTTTATTAACAAGGCCTCTATTTTCTTCAATTTCCCTTATTTTCCTTCATTTTTCTCCTCACATGCACCCTGTGACCTTTCCCATTCCTTTTCTCCTAATTTCCATTATTTTCATAACTAAAATTCCAATTAATGTCTCTTTTTCTTTCCAAAGTCTTTGTCATTCCCTTTGCCAATTTCCCTTAGCCATAATAAACCAAATGAAACCCACACTAGGATGTTTTGCCCAACATTTAGCTTGAAATATGTCCCATGACCTTGGTTATTATTTTACCTTTATTAAGTTTATTACGTGGATTTTTTACTCGAGGTTGTTACATGAAGAGCATATTATGTTATTAGCAATTGTCTTTTTTATAATTGATTGATCACACTAATACCAATATGATTCATATATTTCTTAGTGTTGCATATAGAATTTAGTATCTACCACATTTTATTCCTTTATATTTATCTTTTTTTTTTTTTATATTTCCCTTAATTTTCTTTGAATATTCAAATCTACAAATAAGATTGGACTCAAGCAAAGTCAATTCCAAACCCAACAATGATTGAAATGGTTGTCAAAATTATATTTTGAATCTTTCTTATGATAGCATTGAATTTAAACCATTGATTTGTTGGAAGAATTTCCATTTTGAAAATGGTTTCTTTCGTTGTAATGACATTTTGTTACAAAATTCCTAAAGCATTGTGCAATGTGACGTGAAATCGGGAGGTTGCAAAGGTTTATAACTATTTACTCTAGAATCATTTAAATACCTAGACAATGTTGTATAACCATGTATACTTGCTTCCAATAGATGCACCTTTGGCTTTAAGAAATGTGTCCTTATGGATGTGCCTCTTACATCCCAGAGACACATCTCCTCATCTCAGGGACATGTTTGTTTGGGAAGGTGCACTAACTAAGAATGGCTTAGTCCTGTAAGTAGATTGGAAATGCCACCCTTCTCGAATCTCCAGTCCTTCAAGGCTCTAGGACGTCTCAGGTTTAGGTCCAAGTCCTTCGAGGCTCTAGGATATCTCAAGTCTAGGTCCAAGTCCTTCGAGGCTCTAGGACATCTCAGGCTTAGGTCCAAGTGCTGGCAGAGGGACTCCTTGCACTAGCTAGGGTTCTTTTAGCAAGGTGGATAGATCCTAATGCAATAGGATGACCTCAGATTTGTTTAAAGGTATGGATCCCCAAGTGGTAGCTGGCAGGTCATTAATGATGTTGTTTCCCCAAAGATAATTCTTGGTTGTGAGGGAACCAGTGCCCAGGACATCTCAAGATTGATGGAAATTGTTAAAATCAATGGTCGGAGGGACAAGCCATGAGGGCTTGTAACAAAGCTTCTAATTTTGAAACCCTAGCCTCCAAAACAAAATGGCCAAAAATTTCTGAGGGTTGCATGGTATTAGATTGAAGGAGTGGTTTGAAGAGAAATAAAGGAGGAAAAAGTTTAAATCAAGCTCTTAAGCATCTAAATCTTAACTTCTACAAAAAGAATAATGAAAGACTGAGAAAATGTGGATGAATTTCTCGGATGTTTCACTGCTTCATTAAGGGTTTGAAGATTAACTAACATGAGTACAATTAAGTAAATTCATGAAAAATTGACATGAAACAACCAGCAGCATATTACAATGTCTAGGAGAGGAAAAAACATAAACGAATGTTGAATCACAAAAGGAAAACAGTGACTGCAACTATACCCAAAGTTGTAATCAAAATTCTTTGTAATTTTTTATTTTAGAGAGACTCCTTTGTTACAAGAGAGACTTGACTTTCAGACTCTGAACCCGACTTTTCTTTTTTTATTTTTATATTCCTCCCAACTAACTGTTCAAGAATTAGTTTCAAAACTAATTCTTAAATTTGTTACAAACATGACTCTAAACACTTAGAAATTGTTTCTTTAATAACTTTGCAATCAAATCTAATTAATATATATATATATGATGGGTCCAAACCCCAATTCTATTTTAAAATTTACAAGTTTCATCACAATTGTAATAAGGTCTTTCAATGACAACCAGACACTTTCAATTTTAAACAATAATGTTGAAGCAACCGCTAAAAATGTAGGGGTCCATGGTTATTATTTGATGCTACGTGAAGCCAATTTGGAGGCGTCCTGGATCTCATAATAATTGGAGTGCGGGTTCCAGGTGTTGGTCTCCATGCATTCAAAACCATCCATGGACATTCTTTAGAAACCAAAACTGCTTTCAGGGGCACTTTTGGAAGTTTCTTGGAATGAGGAGGGTGCCCATGGGATGAATATGGACTGTGGATAATAGTGTTTTCTGAAAAACCGCTTATCAGCCTCACACAAGTGATTTAACTCCATTTAAGCTCTTCTGAACATTGGATGAACTTTCAGCGGATGATAGCATAACATTCAGTTTATGTTTTTTTTCTTTCAAATTTGGAATTATATCGTGGGACAGAATCATATAACTGTACTTCTTTTAGCATTTTTTCTACTCAAGAAAGAAAAAAAAAAACTCCATTTGACCTTGTCTTGTCGATTACTGTCGGATCTGAGGCATTGAACCTTCTAACCATTGATTGGTTTGTCTCTAAATGTTGACTGATGTCCATCATCCTTTTTTTCTTTCGGCCGTCTCAATATAAATTCATTGTCACATAAAATCCCAAAATCAGTACGTTTGTTGACTATTGTACCTTGATTAAGGGGATCTGCCAAGTCGACCATATCCAGTTCCTCCATATAGCAAAGCACCAGCACTAACATCGTAGTCCAGGCACGCCCTCAAGTGCCTTAAATCCGGATTTGCATACCTTGGAACATCATATAGAGAAGAATATGGAAATTTTGAACTAGAAATTCCACCATAAGTACGACTAGGAGCATCCAAATAACTATGGACGCATTCCATATGGATACTATATCTATCATGAGCATACGTGATCCTGCGTGTATCATTTCTTGACGTTAGATTGGATCACGATCACCTTTCTTCTTTGGTACATTATCGTTCTTTGTGGCACATTTTTGGATCATCTTGTCGCTTCTTTGTAGGCGCAGTGGTTTTTTCCCTTTTCTTTTCACTCTTAGGTCCACGATTTCGATCATTATGACATGATTCCACATTTTGCGAGACTTATTTCCCTTACTACCTTTATATTCCAACCTGATATCCTCCACAACCTTCATATTTAACTTCTCCAACTTGTTATCCTCCAAGAACACCTTGCTTAATTAATCTACTCTTATGTTGGGACTTTGCAATATTAGCTTTGGTTAGATTTTAAATTCATGTGGTTGTTTCGAGAAGAATGGTTCAGATTTTCCATAGTATAGTTTGAATCTTGTTGACATTTCAAATTCTAAAGGATTGTCCTAAAGAATGATCCTCTTGGGATTTGAAACGTCGATGGAAAATGTAAGCAACAGAAAGTATGAATGGGTTGTTCTAAAACATATGTATAACAGAATGCCGTCTAAATTTTATGTTTGTAGTAGTCTTGATAGGGTATGGTAAAAGGTTGTTGTCCATTTGGTGGCACTTCACCCCCTAAGAATGTAGTGTTTTATAAAAGTAAATTGTTTTGCCTATATCTGGACAAGGAGTATGAAGATTAGCCTCGGTACGGGTATACAATCTATTGGTTTTATGTAATAAAAAATGAGTGGGGTTTTTCATTTGTTCCAATCAGTGACATACAGTGTATGTAGTTAGCAATATACATGAATCAGCTGATATGCCTTGTCAATGGTGGCTCCACTTTTGTATGGTCAATTGAAGAATTAGATCATTTCCAATTTGGTCAACTGTGTGTTGAACGAAGAATTAACTACTTTGAAGATGATTTGGGTTTCAGATAAAAGTTGTTGGAAGAAATTTCTGTAGATATAAATAGCAAATGTCCTGATTATATTCCGTTTCGAACAGTCCATGGTCTGGTTCTTATGTGCCACTACAGTGAAGTTCCTTTCCTATTATATGACATGATGACTCACATACGTTTTCCAATAGATATTTATACTTCAACTAATGAGCAGATGTCTCGGTTTTGGTACCCAACATTGGAGGATTGCAATGATTTGATTGAGTATGGAAATGTTTTTGCAATTGCTTCCCGTATGGATTCTGTTGATGAGATTCCACCATTGGATATGGATATGGATTCTTAGGATATTAGTATTCTTATAAATATTTCCATTTTATATACTCTCTATGGTTGTGGAAAATATTTCCATTTTTTTCTCTATACATACTATGGGTCTTTATGGTAATACTTTAAAATTATGTTTGTATCGATCTTTGTGATGTAAAATATTTCATATTGTTTCCCTTAAAGTTTTCTTATTTACATGTAAATGTTTCTCGATGTTATGCATTTTTCTTTGTTTGTATAATTATAATTTCCATGAGTTATCTTATACATATTATTTGTATTGGTTTTTGTCATTGATTCTCAAACAATGTTATATGTTTATGTTCATTTTAATATTTACAAGGAAATTTTGATAGTATATAGTTCCAAATTTTTAGATATACTTCTAATTCATATAATTCTTAGATAATGTGTCCCAATAGTATGGGTTTTGTTTTAAATCTAATATGATACATGGAAATTTAGACTTTTTTGTTTAAGCCATTTGGAAGAATTCATTTCTGTTTTTTTCCATTTTGAAAATTCTGTTTTATGTTTTAAGGCATTTGGAAAAAACCTTATACATTTTGATAAGTTTATATGGTTGAAAAAAAATAACATATACACTTTTTATGTTTTTTACGATTTAAAAAAAAACATGTGCCTTTTTCATTATTTTTTGTTTGTTTATATTAGATATTTGTTATGTTCCATGTTTATGATTCCATAATGAATATTTTATTATTCATTGTAGATATGCCATCTGAAGGCACAAGCAAGCGTACAAGAAAACAAAATTTGTCACCAAAATCACGTGAGAGGTCTAATGAAAGTCGTCGTTTACGGTATCAACAAAATAAGGATGCCATAAATGAGCATAGGAGAGCTACATATAATAGAAAAACGAGTGAAGCCACTCTTGAAAATGATTTTATAATTCCTCGTAAGTATTGTACTATGGATGATATAATGGAAAGAACATTTCCTGTTGATAGTTCATTATCAGGATATGCTCCTCGTCAGCGTAATCTTGTTGTTCGATGCTCTCTTGAAAATGTTCATAACATTGGGGAAACATCTTGCAATCGGGAAGAACGCCATATCGATAATTTGGATGCAAATGTCTACCCTAACCCTTCTATGTGTCCAATTGCATGTTTTGATGGCCAAAGGAAGCAAAACATCCATGGTTGAGGTAATGATGACATTTTGTGTGATGATTTGGATGATAGTTTACTTGGCCATTTGTTTGATAGTTTGGAGCCAGTTGCTCGAAACATCGAATCTTCAAGTCCCGCTTCTCAAAGTAATGTGGTCCCACCAAGGGAAGAAGTCATCCCTAATAGCATTTCACGTGGAAAAATGGAGGTAACACAATGATATTTTGATTTTCACTGTAATAGTGGTTGTTTTATTACATTCTTATATTTACAAAGTTTTGTTTACTAAGCTTATGCTATTTTATTCTCTTCGAATAGGATACAACTTGTTTTAATAGAGGTCTAGAAATTAACTCCCAAAGTGTTCCATCTACTAATCTGAGAAGTGAAGATGAAGCATTTCATAACCATCATGTGCATTCTCCTCGACGATCAAACTTCCACACTAATGTAAATTTTCATTTTTTAAATTTCTAGTTGCTTGGACATTGAATTTTATGGCATATTTTATTTTATTTGAATAGGACACAAGTCATTTCAATAGAGGCATAAAAATTAACTTCTTAGATGTTCCATCTACAAATGTTAGAAGTGAAGAGGAACCATCGCATAGCGTTCATCCACATCGCCAAACAAATGTAAATGTTGAGTGCATTTGATATTTTTCTCATTTTTCATTTACAATTGCCTTGAAATTGTATTTTATAACCTTTTATGGAGAAGCCATGATCTCATCTCATTAGGTTGGAGAATTGGAATCCAAAACATCAAATTGTAAAACTAATGTAGATGTTCAATGTATTTGATTTATTTTCCATTTTTGAATCTTTCTTTGTTGGACATTTAGCTTTATAATGTATTTTATTTTTTTTGAAATAGGAAACTCATTTGAATAGAAGCATAGAAACTACATTCCAAAATGTTCCATCACTGATGTTAGAATCCAAGAGAAACCATCTCATAACCCTCATCCACATGAAGACACAAATGTAGATTTTTAATGCATTTGATTCTTTTTCATTTTTTTCATTTATAATTAGTTGGAAATTAAATTTTAAATTCTTTTATGACAAAGACACCTTTACATTCTCTCAGGTTCATGAAATGCACACCATAAATTTGGAAAGACATTCTCATAGATCCATTCCACATGCTTCACATTTGCGAAGGGAATCTCATGTTCTCGAAGATGAAGTACATGTTAGAAGAAATTTTACTCTTCCAAATAGTTTTCAACATGGTTCGGCCAGTAGAGATCATATTCATTTTGATGAAAACATGATTGCAGTGCATAAAATATTTTGAGCAAAGATAAATAGCTTGTCAATTGTCCAAATGTGCCACATTTGCCAAGAATCATATCCTGGAATCCATGTTGTGAGACATTCTGAAGGACCTGTTTGCAGACAATATAAGAGTGAAAGAGGAGCCCATCGTTTTTGTCGATATAATAACATGGATCTTGGTGAGCAACCTCATATTTTAAGAGTTCTTACTCAAGTTGAAGAAATGCTAATAGCACGTGTGAATCCTATTTTGCAAGTGACACATGCTCGAGGTGGGAAATATAAGTATAGTGGTCATACAATTAGCTTTCCTCAAGATATTTCTACAATTGTACAAAGCCTTCCTCAACATGTTGAAGATATTGACTTTCTAATTGTGAGAAGACAGGCCAGTCAGTCTAAATATTATGAATGTTATGTCAAAATATCTCGAGTGATGGTTACATCACTTTTCAAAATCCAACGTGATCAATATTATCGAGATGTTGTAATTGATTATGATTCAGTGAATGCTCTGCCCGAAATATCAACAGATGTCTCCTCTGGGCTTAAATTTGTTGATTGTGATATGGAAGAATCTGAGATCAATGAAACTAATAATGAAGGGTTTCTTGCTGAGAATTTTCCCTCACATCCTTCTTCTTTTGTTGCTCACCTACCAAACAAATGAAGAGAAGTGGAAGAAATTAGAGCATTCCTTGATAATGTTGATTCTTCACATGTTCAAGACATGGATTGGCCTAGTATTGGAACCTCTCCAGTGAATGAATATAATATAGAGGGCTTATTAGATATGGCATTCCCAACATTGTTCCCCATTGGTAATGCTAATTGGTTGCAACCACATATTTGTAGTGTTGAACTTCATGAGTATGTATTGCATCTTTCTTAGGTACTATGATCTGAGATTTGGAAGCCATCCTCGCTTTCGATATTACCTATTAAACATGATAATGCGGCATCCGAGCCAAAAAACTACTGCAGTTTTTGCAAAGAAACATTTACATGATAACTCACCTATAACAATTGAAGAGTTGTGTCACCAACTATCTGATTTATAAGATAATAAGTTGGCTAAGCATCTTATGAATCTTGGTTCTTCTCTGAGAGGTGCAAGGGCATACTAGACTAAGTGTCGATCTAAGTTGACAGACATGATTACTCAGTTAGGATGTCCATATTTATATTTTACTTTGAGTGCAACTAACACAAAGTGGCCAGAGTTGCATAACCTCATGCCCATACATTCACATTCTTGTTCTTCAAATGAGCATCGTATGAAAATTGAGAATGTTATCCAGTACCCTCATGTTGTTGCGACATTTATGCACCACCGATTCAATATTTTTTGAGAGGAAGTTATCCAAAAATATCCTAAAGCTAAAGACTTCTGGTACAGGTTTGTCTTCAATTTTTTTCTATACTTTTTCAACTTTTATTATGATTATATTTTTATTGTTTGTAGTAACTATATCTTCATTTTTTTCAGATATGAGTGGAAACATTAAGGTTCAACACATATCCATGGTTTCCTACGGTTATAAGGCACTCCTGACATGGAAATACTTGATTGGTCAAATAGTTCTGATGTACAACTTGCAAAGATATTCTTCGACAAATATGTAACTACATGGAATCCGCATGACATACATCATCGCAACATAATGGTTCCATGAAGCCTCAATGATGACCCTTTCCTATTGAATACTAGTTAGATTTTCTCTTCTAATCTTCATAATGATTATGAAGAATTGTTAAACCATGTCCAAAGGCACACAAAGTGTACTGTAGATTCTTGTTTGCGTAAAAAGGGCACTATTCTAACATGTCATTACGATGCTCCATGGGATCTTTGTGATGAATCAAGAATTTTTCATAGATGATCAAGGAAGAAAAAAATATGAGCCAGCAAGAAATGATGATAGGCTTAATGTACATAACATTATCCTTCTAGCAATGTGGCATGCAAATGTTGATTTCCAGCTAGTGCTTTCTCGTTATGTTGTCTTGAAATATATTGCTAAGTATGCATCAAAAGCAGAAAAAAGGTCTGAAATTTACCATCATATGTTAACTAGAATTTCAAATTCTATTGGCTCTAAGGATCATACTTTATGTGCATATAGAAGGTTTCTTGCAGAAACGATTATTGACCATGATATTGGAGCACAAGAAACATGCCATATGTTGCTTAAGCTACCTCTTATTGTTTGTAGTCAAAAATTTGTTTCCTTAAATGTTGGAAGAAAGGTTTTTAGAAAAATCTCAAGGGATGGCTTGCAATGTTCATCTAAGAATACTTTTGTTAAACATTATCAAAAGAGGCCTTTTTTCCTCAAACATCTATCTTTGATAGAAACAACAAGATCTTGGACATTTGATAACAAGCGTAAACAAGATCCATGGAAGCCTAGATATGTTCATGCTATTGTTCGGGTTTGGCCACAATTTTATTTTATTCCTGGTGAGGCTTCAGAGGAATTTGAAACCTTTTTCCGGATAGAATTACTCTTGTACAAGCCATTTCATGACATTCCTGCAGAAATTGGCCTTTCAATTGAAATTATTATTGAAAATAGGAGGAATTCTCGATATCAAGCATGGCATGTTGATCAAAATCCATCAATTATAGACAATATTGAAGATGAAGAAGATGGTGATTTTTCTAACCAAGAAATGAATCTTGAAGATAATTTTCAAGAATGGCAGATTTTCTCTCGCCTGGTTCCACCAAATGATGTGAATGTTTCTGATCTTCACATGCTTGGTCGAAGGGACTTTGATATATCCTTTGACTGGGAAAGTAAAACTATTTCTGATGATGTTGCAGGAGAAGCTATTAATTTTATAAGGAATGCAAAATGAAGGTGTGATATTATTGACCTTTCAAACAGAACATTTGCATCTCTAGATTCTTTGTTGGAAAAACAACGACTTGCTTTTGAAATTATCTTAAGGCACTTTGTTGAATATGAGATTCGTGAATCTCTTCTTATGATTATTTAGGGCACTGTGGGCACTGGGAATTCTTTCCTTATCCATATTGTTTTTGAAGCTCTCTCTAATTCGTCAAGTAATGGAAGAAGCCCTTTGATTCTTCTTGCCCCAACAGGAATAGTTGCTTTTAATATACATACAAAAACAATACACTCAACTCTAAAAATTCCAATTAAAGATATGCAACCACTACAGGGGCAGTCACTTGCAGTATTCCAAGAAGAAATGAAACATGTTAGATATATATTGATTGATGAAATGAGCTTTCTAGGATCAAGGTTGTTTATCCAAATAGATGCTCGACTACGAGAAGCATTTTCGAATAAAAATAATTGTCGTTTTGGTAGCAGATCCATCATCCTTATGGGTGACCTTGGCCAACTGCCTCCTATGAGAGATAAGTGTTTGTATGTAGGTAATATAGCAGGGAAAGTCTTGTGGAACAAATACAACATTTTTGTCACTCTTGACACAATCTTTTACCAACAAGGGAATAATGAGAAAAAATCTTGTTTTTGTGGAGTCCTCAATAACATAAGAAATGTAGAACCTATTCTTGAAGATTGGGAGTTTCTTATGTCATGAGTTGATATGAAGTTGCATCCTTGAGAAAGAGATTTATTTAATGCAGCAGTTCACATGTTTCCAACAAATAATTTGGTCTCCTTCCATAATAGGCATATGTTAAAATCATTAAATTCTCCAATTGCACGTGCTGAGCATTCAAGGCATTCAGAAATTAGTGGTGTTGATGATGATCAATTGGACCGTGAAGTTTTGTTGTGTTGTGGTCAACATCTTATGTTGACATGTAATTTATGGGTTGAAGCTAGCTTGGTGAATGGTGCACTTATATTTTATCCGCCTACCTCTAAGCCACCTCAACTTCCAATGTTCACAATTGTTGTTTTTGATAAGTATGTTGGTGTTCCATTTGATGCAAGCAATCCAAACATTGTCCCTATCACACCAGTGATAAGAGGAAATCGAAAACAAATTCCTTTGAAGATGGCATGGGCTCTTACAATCCACAAGTCATGGAGATTGACTTTAGAACGAGTGCTAGTTGATATCGGGAATAAAAAGAAGCAAGTCCTTACCTTCACAGCCATATCAAGAGTGAAATCAATAGATGGTTTACGCATTTCACCACCTTTTTCTTTTCAACGTTATGCCAAGATGAAAGATAGTGCATATGTTACAATTAGGAAGAAGGAAGAGGAGCAATTGAAGTCCATATCGCTATGACATACAACTAATAACATTGTGACCTTCTTTATAGTATGTTTTCTGAATTGCTTTTATTGTCCTCTTGATTTAGTTTTAATATAATAATCATTTTCATATATTTATTAGATTAATAAACTCATCATATTCATGGTAATATTTGAGAAATTTGTTTACATTGTTTTTCATGTTGTTCAATTTATTTATTTATTTTTAGTGCTTATAGCTCTTTTCTTTGCAACAGACCATTCAAACATAAACAACGAGTTATATGAACCAATCATTCAAAATCATTTTTATAACTGGTTCATATTGATATTAATATTGTGGATTCATATTACATCATGAAATGAAAAAAAGGAGGTTTTGAATATTAGCCATCGCCATGGTTATATTCATTTTTTGAATATTGGCAACGGTTTTATTCTATTTCCACGGTTTTTTCTATTGTATTTTGAAATGAGGCTTATATTTTTAGAAATTTTTATATCATTTGGTTCATGTAATGCTATTTTTTTTTTTTTCATGTAACACTATAACATTAAGTTTTTAACATAATTACAAAGGGGGTGATATATTTTATGTATATACATATATATATGTGTATGCTTATTTATTTGTGCATGTCTTTATTGATTTTTCTTTTGTTTTTGTGTCTTTAAAATGTGGATGTGGACAATAATGATGTCATCTATATTCCAGAACAATACACGATATTGTTGGAGCTATAAGCTTTCTTTCCTATCTTCGGAACAACTTTGATAGAAAAGATGGGTTCCATCCTGCATTTATTGATGATCATATTCATGAGCTAGAACAAATGAAAACACATGTAAAATACTTGAAACATGTGCACCAGAGGGATTCTAAGAGGAGAACAAGAAGGAATTGGTTGGAAAGTGTTAAGTATCATGATCATTATCCTGTTGATTTGAATTGGCACTGCTTTTGTCATCGGTTTGGTTGTGTTTTGGAAGAGGTCACTCCGTCGATGGATTTTGATGGAGTGTTTCAAGTTCAATTTTGTAGTGGAATTATTTGATGTAAAGAAAACAAAAAATATATGTTAAGACTCAATGTCCTTTTTGTGGTTGCAATGTTGGTTAAATTGTTTTTTTTTTTTTCTTGTTGTTGTTTTTATGTACAAAATTGTATATCTCTCATCTTAAAATGTCCTATTATGTTGTTCTTCTTTAAATCCAATGTGTGCAATTTAGATGTGTTTTTTCATTTATGTTGCTTTGCTCCAATGGCAGTGTTACTATTTTAGTTCTTTCTCTTGCATTTGTGATTGTTGTGGTCTTTTGTGTGGATCCCTTCACTTTGTTCATGTCTTTCATAAATGAAAATATTGTTTACATTTATAATATAATTGTTGGGATCTCATGTTCTAGGTGTTTATATCAATATTCTTGGGATTTATACTATTAATACATTCATGTATTGATATCAATGTATTTATGGCTTAAAATTTATTTATTGTTTATAATGTAGTGATATAAATGTGTTATTATTAATGTAATGATGATTTATCATGTTTTAATGCTTTATGGTTTGCAATGTGGTTCTTATATTGGTTTTGGTTTATGTTTCTTATTATTGTTTTGTATTATAGCATTATTTATGTTTATAATATTGATGCCATGGATTTAGGGCTTAGGTTCGATCTACATTTCCTTCGGTTTATAATATTAAATGATTAGGTTGACTTGTTCTTTAAGTTTGTAATATTAATAATTCCTTTAGTTTATCATTTATTCCCTTTGGTTTATTAATCCCCAATATTAAAGTTTAAATAATAGTCCTAAGGTTTAATATTAATCCCTTACATTTACGACGTTTATCCCTTCAATTTATTAACGTGTTGCTTTCATAATATTAACAATCCCTAGGGTTTATTGATCCATTAGGTTTATAATATTGATAGTCATGTGGGTTCATCAATCCATTGGGTTTAAAAAATAATTCCTATTAAACCCTTTTGTTTTTAATATTGATCCCTTGCCATTTTTTATCCCTTTCGTTTCTAATATTTTTCCCTTGGGTTTATTAATTCCTTAGGTTTATAATATAAAGTTATTGGGTTTATTCGTTCTTCAAATTTTTAATATTAATAATTCCTTGGGTTCATAATCCCTTGAGATTTTAGTGTTAATCCCTTGGGTTTATTATTCCTTTGGGTTTATTATATCAATCCCTTGGGTTATATTATTAGTCCCTTTTGTTTAATAGTATTCCCTTAGGTTCAAAATCCCTTGGGGTTTAGTATTAATCCCTTGGGTTTATAATATCAATCACTTGGGTTTATTATTCCCGAGTCAAACATGGTTTATTATGATGTTGACCATGGTCCAAGATGGAATTGTGATAAGGTTTGTCTCAATATGAAAATCAATGATGATAAATCATGTTTATTTTAATGTTTATAATGTTTGTCTTAGGGTTTATATACGTTGGGTTTATAATATTAGTTCCTTGGATTTAATATTATTCCCTTGGGTTCATAATCCCTTGGGGTTTTAGTAATAATCCATTCGTTTTATTATTCCTTTGGGTTTCTCATATTAATACCTTGGGCTTGTTATTCCCTTAGGTTTATAATATCGATCATGGTAAACTATTTTCAATCATAGTCAACCATGGTCAGCCATGCTTAATGTCACATTGTGACAAGGATTGTCTCACCATGAAAATAAATAATAATCCCTTGGGTTAATTATTCCTTTGTGTTTATTATATCAATCCCTTGGGGGTTTATATTATTAGTCTCTTTTTTTTAATAGTATTCCCTTTGGTTCATAATCCCTTGGGGTTTTAATATTAATCCCTTGGGTTTATAATATGAATCGCTTGGGTTTATTATTCCCGAGTCAAACATGGTTTATTATGATGTCGACCATGGTCCAACATGAAATTGTGATAAGGATTGTCTCAATATGAAAATCAATGATGGTCCATCATGTTTATTTTAATGTTTATAATATTTGTCTTATGGTTTATATACATTGGGTTTATAATATTAGTCCCTTGGGTTTAATATTATTCCCTTGGGTTCATAATCCCTTGGGGTTTTAGTATTAATCCCTTTATTTTATTATTCCTTTGGGTTTCTCATATTAATCCCTTGGGTTTATTATTCCCTTAGGTTTATAATATCGATCATGGTAAACCATTGTCAATCATAGCCAACCATGGTCAACCATGCTTGAATGTCACATTGTGACAAGGATTGTCTCACCATGAAAATAAATCATGTTTATTTTAGTGTTTGTAATATTTATATTTAGGTTTACGAATGTTGGGTTTATAATATTAGTCCCTTGGGTTCATAATCCCTTGGGTTTAGTATTCATTTGGGTTTATAATATCAATCCCTTGGGTTTATCATTCCCTCATGTTTATAATATCAATCATGGCCAACCATGGTTGAATATCACATAGTCACAATGATTGTCTCACCATGAATAAATCATATTTATTTTAGTCTTTGTAATATTTATATTTGGTTTTACAAATGTTGGGTTTATAATATTAGTCCCTTGGGTTTATTATTCATTTGGGTTTATAATGTAATTAACTTGGGTTTATTATTCCCTTAGGTTTATAATATCCATCATGGTCAACCATTGTCAATCATAGCCAACCATGGTCAACCATGTTTGAATGTTGCATTGTGACAAGGATTGTCTCGCCATCAAAACAAACCATGTTTATTTTAGTTTTTGTAGTATTTATTTTTGGGTTTATAATATTAGTCCCATGGGTTTAATATTATTTCCTTCAATTCATAATCCCTTGGGGTATTAGTATTAATCCCTTAGTTGTATTATTCCTTTGGGTTTATAATATCAATCCCTTGGGTTTATTATTCCCTTAGGTTTATAATATCAATCATGGTCAACCATTGTCAATAATAGCCAACCATGGTCAACCATGGCTAAATTTCACATCATGACAAGGATTGTCTCACCATAAAAAAAAATCATGTTTATTTTAGTCTTTGTAATATTTACCTTTGGGTTTACAAATGTTGGGTTTATAATATTAGTCCCTTGGGTTTAATATTATTCCATTTGGTTCACAATCCCTTGGGGTTTCTGTATTAATCCCTTGGGTTTATTATTCATTTGGGTTTATAATATCAATCCCTTGGATTTATTATTCCCTTAGGTTTATAATATCAATCATGGTCAACCATGGTTGAATGTCGCATTGTGACAAGGATTGTCTCACCATCAAAATAAATCATGTTTATTTTAGTGTTTTTAGTATTTATATTTGGCTTTACCAATGTTGGGGTTATAATATTAGTCCCATGGTTGAATGTTGCATTTTGACAAAGATTGTCTCACCATGAAAATAAACCATGTTTGTTTTAGTGTTTGTAATATTTATATTTGGGTTTACCATATTAGTCCCATGGTTGAATGTCCCATTTTGACAAATATTTTCTCACCATGAAAATAAATCATGTTTATTTTGGTCTTTGTAATATTTACATATGGGTTTATGAATGTTGGGTCTATAATATTAGTCCCTTGGTTTTATATTATTCCCTTGGGTTCATAATCCCTTGGGGTTTTAGTATTAATCCCTTGGATTTATTATTCATTTGGGTTTTAATATCAATCCCTTTGATCCGAATTGGATCCTTAAACATTTCCATGACTACTTCAAATTATGTCAGGCTTCAAAATCTTATGAATAATGAGCCTATCAAAAATGACCTCTGGACAATGGCAATTTGTGGCCAGCATGGAACAACGAGAACCCTCAGCCAAAGCACGCTGACAGTTGGCCCCTGGAGACCGTGCATGGACACAAATTGGCAACCAGAAGCCTAGATCCAAAAATAGAGGCAGTTTATAATACACATGTCGCAGGGCAAAACTCTCAGTGAAGGAAAGCCTCAAGCACTCGATCACGAGGAAAATAAGAAACCATGCAGAAACCATCAGAAGGTGGGTCCCGCGCCCAAAACCGACAGGATATCGCATGCACTTTGAGCAGTAAGTAGCTTTGGCCGAGTTCAGCACGATGCCATGCACCAGGTGACACGCATCCAGTGGATGAGAGAGAAAATAGCTTACATCGCATGAGTAACAGTCGATCAACTTACCCACGCAATATAGACGGAGACTGTAAGATCAGGAGGCTCCAGATCAATGGTAGAGAATCAACCCGATGGAAGACTGGATTTGACAGGGAAATAGACTAAGGTAAATGAGATTTGGGGTCTGACATGACCGATGAGTTGGCAGAGGAATCAGTTTCACGGGCAATCTTGGAGCATCGGAAATAACGACCATTCAAAGAGAACTGACACTTAGTTCATGAGGAAACAGGTGGCCACCTCTTTGTGAAGTGTTACACACTGATGATGATGTAGAGTAGGGAAATTCTAACAGACAAGTGGGTGATCCAGAGAGCCGAGAAGCGAAAACGAACAGTCAGGGAGTAGATTGGCTTTAAGCCACAAACAGACAAAGAGCAGAGGAGACAGAAGTAGAGAAAGAAGTGAATTACAGAGAGTAGAGAAGCTGAGCTGACCTGAAGAGAAAAGGCAACATCGAGCAGATAGAACAGAGAGATTCCAAGAGTCTGTGAACTCCAGAGAAGGCTTGAGAGGCTCAATCAACTCCTCTGTATATTCATGTTGGGTATTGAGTACCAAATTTGACTCATACCACTAAGACCAATTGAGGTCGAGATTCAGTAAGGGGAGTCTATGTACTCTAGAGACTTGGGGGATCCAAGTACAATCCTACTGATCATTCTCTGTTAAGTGATACTCAAATTGATCTCCTTGTTGTAAAATATCTGCTTTAAGACACAATAGAAAGGCCACCACTAAAGGCTGGACTAGGAGACGTAGCCCGGGAGGATTGGGTGAAATCCTCATTAAAGTTGTTTTGTTTTTGTATTTGCTTACTGTGTTTCTCTTACTGTTTCAAGTGCCTATGTATTTTGCAATCTTATTGATCCGTTGCTTAAAATAACATAGGCACACCCCATCACATGGGTTTGTAATATCTTCATTAATTAACTGAGATCATTCACGAGTGATTTTCAGATCAAGTGAATCAAAGCTTCTAGGTTGTTTAAGGTTAGACAAGCTTGTGTTGGATTTTGTTGTTGAATGCTAACTAGATCAAAGCTTAAATTAGGAGAAGGAGAGTTGGTCGAAACTAACCCAGAAATTGGAAGAGTCTATCCTCATAAGAAAATGTCAAAAGAAAGTCCCTTGGGACCAGAGGAAATGTATAAGGACTTCAGGAAACATAAAGATGAATATTCATCAGGCTTCAAACAAGAAAAAGGAGAAGAAGAATCTCTCCTCCATGACCACTCAAAAGGAAAAGGGAAAGAAGAAATCTTTCTCACACCTCCTAATAGCCCTGAACATAAAAAAGACATCTTTGATTAAATTAGATGCTAAATTTGATTTACCAATATATGATGGAGAGTTGAATACAGAGAAGCTAGATAATTGGATCAGAAAAATTGATGTTTATTGCAGAGTGCAGAGTATCGACTCAGACAAAAGTAAGATTCAGTTGGCCAGTCTACACCTCGGAGGCACTGTCTTGGTATGGTGAGAAGGCAAGACCCAAGCTGACATGAAGAAACATGGTAAGATTCTTTATGTCTGGAGTTAATTTTTTTCTGCAATCAAAAAGTAGTTCTATCCACTAGCTTACATGCAGCAAGCCATGATGAGCTGGCAAACTCTTCGCCAATTTAAAGGGAAAAGTGTACAAGGTTACACCCAAGAATTTAGGAAAAGAGCTTTGATTCCAGGAATTTCATTAGACTCGCCTGAGACTTTTTTGAAGTACATAGGTGGTCTACATAGCTACATGAGGCACACTATCCTCATGTTTAATCCCACTAGTATAGATGAGGTATCTGTTCAAGCTATGCATCTAGAAGCTAGAGGAAATAATGGGAACCCAGAAGTTGGAGGATCATCCAAGACCATTGCAAGCAAGAATAAGGAGAAAATAAAACAAAAATGGAAAGAGAGGAAGGCCAACACTGCACAGAAAAGCAAGTCTTCATGCACTCACTATAAGAAGGATGGATATGATGATGAGCACTGTTGGATTCTGCATCCGAAGCTGAGATCTAAGAAGTTCGAGGGCAAGAAGAAGAAGATTGCTACAGCTATTCAGAAAGATTTGGGGTCAGACTCAGGAGATGAAACAACCATTGCAGCCACAGTTATCAAAGGTAAAAATTCTGAAGCATCTACTAGTAATTCTAAACAATCTATTAAAGATGAATAAAATGAGAGAAAAAGACATGAGCTTTTCCATATTCGAGTTATTTCCAAGCATCAAAAGATTGATACTTTGTTTGATAATTCCTCACAAGTAAATTTAATTTTTGAAGAAATTGTAAAGAAGTTGGGATTATTGACTACACCTCACAAGAAACCATACCCATTAGGTTGGTTAAGTGATAAAGCACAACTACAAGTGACTAGACAATGTAAACTTAAGTTTTCCTTTGGGTCAGCATTTGTAGATGAGGTTGACTTAGATATAGTTCCTTCGGATATATGTGGAATTGTTTTAGGAAGTCCTTACTTGTATGATAGAAAATCTATTTTCTATAGATCTGAGAACAAGTATCTACTTGTTAAAGATGGAATCGAATACTTTGTAAGAGCTTATAAGCTCAAGGATAATTATACTCTCATAAACTCTGGGTAGATGAAACGAATTGTAAATTCATGCAAACAATTTTTACTGATGATTGTAAAGGAAAAGAAACCTAATAAAACCAATGTATTTGAGGGCTGTGATGCTAAACAACAAGCTGATTTAGAAAAAGTTATTTCAGAATATGATATCCCGTTTCAAGAACCTAAAGGTATGCCACCCAAAAAGGAAATAGTGCATGATATTAATTTGCAGCAAGATGCTCCATTGCCTAACATCGGAATGTATAGGTTGTCCACTTTAGAGAATGCAGAAATCAAGAAGCAGGTGCCATAGTTGCTCGAGAAGGGGTTCATCAGACCTAGCACATTACCATGTGGATCTCCAATCGTTTTGGTAAGAAAGAAAGATGGCTCGTGGAGAATGTGCATTGATTACCGAGCACTGAATAAGATAATGATAAAAAATCGTTATCCCCTTCCTCGCATAGATGATCTACTAGATCAATTGAAAGAATCTATTTATTTTTCCAAGTTAGACTTGTATAGTGGGTATCATCAGGTCAGAGTTGCAGAGCAAGATGCATGGAAGACTGCTTTCAAAACAAAGCAGGGATTGTATGAGTGGCTGGTTATGCCTTTTGGCTTAACTAATGCTCTTGCTACTTTCATGAGAATAATGAATGATGTACTCAGACCTTTTCTTGATGATTTTTTTATGGATGACATTGTTATTATTTTAGCAAAACATGGAAAGAACATTTAAAGCATGTTAAGCAGACACTAGATGTTTTGAAAAGAGAAAAAAATTATGTTAAACTCTCAAAATGTGAATTCGGAAAAACATCTTTGAATTATTTGGGTCGTATAGTAGGGGGTGGTGAATTGAAGATAGATCCCTCTAAGGTGGCAGTCATTGCAAACAAGCCTAAACCCAAGTCTGCTACAGAAGTGAGAAGCTTCTTAGGAGCAACACAATATTGGAGAAAGTTAATTTCTAACTTTTCCTTAATTGCAGCTCCCTTACATGCTTTAACAGGATTGAACAAGGTGTCAAACAGCAGAAATCCTTCGACACCTTGAAAGAAAATATTAGTACAGCACCAGTATTAGTACTACTTGATCTTCAAATACCATTTGAGATCCATCTAGATGCCACTGACTATGCCATGGGAGCAGTGTTGATATAGCGCGGTAAACCCATATGTTATCATTCTGAGACATTTAATTCTGCAGTAGTTAACTATCCCACATATGATAAAGAATTGTATGCATTAGTACAGAGTGTGGAAAAGTGGAAACATTACTTAATGGGCAAAGAGATAGTTATTCATACTGATCATCAACCACTTCAATATCTACACTCCCAAACTAAGTTGCAGCAATCAAGACAATATATATGGATGGGTTTTCTACAATAGTTTCATTTAGTCATCAGATATAAGAAGGGCATACACAATAAAGTTGCAGATATGCTATCTAGACCTATTATAAATGCATCCACTATACTTAAGCATAATTTAGTACTGCATGAGAGCTACATTGAACAATATGCTCAAGATATAGATTTCAAATATGTATATGCAACTTTAAGTCAAGGCAAATAAGTAGAAGAATTGGATTATCATGTTAAGGACCGACTCTTATATCATTGTGGGAAGCTATGCATTCCACAAACTAAAAGAGTAAAGATAATTTGAGAAGCACACACTTCTCTAATATTAGGTCATTTTGGGATAAGTAAAATGATTGCACAGCTATAAAGGTTTTGTTATTGGCCAAAAATGAATGAGACAGTTTCTAGATATGTAAGAGGGTGTACCATGTGTGCTAAAAGAAAGCCCATCAATAGAAAACCAGGCTTGTACACTCCACTGCCAGTTCCTTCTCATCCTTGGGAAAGTGTTTCCATGGACTTTGTTGGAGGACTACCTAAATCTAGGAAAGATCATGGCTATTTATATGTTGTTGTAGATAGGTTCATCAAAATGTGTATTTTTATACCTTGTGATAAACAAATTACAACTGAACAAACTGCAAATTTGTTCTTTCAGCCTGTATGGGTTCATTTTGGATTACCCACTTCCATTGTATCTCATAGAGACACCCGATTTGTTGGGAAGTTTTGGTCAAGTTTGTGGGAACTAATGGACACCAAACTGAAGAAAAGCATAGCCTTTCATCCATAAATAGATGGCCAGACAGAAGTGGTCAGCAGGACAGTGATCCAATTGCTCAGAGGCTATTGTAGCAAGCATCCTAAAATTTGGGATGAACATTTGTGTTTTGTGTAGCATGCTTACAACCGAGCAAAACATTCTTCTACACAGAGATCTCCTTTTGAGACCTGTTTTGGTTTCACTCCAAGATCTCCCTTGGATTTTGTCTTTGGTAAAGACATAGCAATTGATGGACACAGTGATGTGGACAGGGAAACCAAGTTCATTGAAAAAATCTAAGAGATTCACTAGGCAGTATAAGAACAACTGGAAAAGAGCTAAGTCAAATACAAGGCAAGGCATGACAAGCATCGGATGGAGCATAGTTTCCAAGTTGGTGATCAAGTCTGGCTATATATCAGCAAGGGCAGAATGCAAGATGAAGGTAGAAAGTTAAATCCAATAAGGTATGGACCTTTCAAGATACTTGAGAAAATTGGTGAGAATGCTTTTCACCTTGATTTACCAGCTTACATGTACATCTACTTAGTCGTTAATGCAGGCAGCTTGAGACTATTTTAACCTTCATTAATTGATGATCCCAAAGAGCAGAGTCAATTGCCTTCTATTAATGATTTGTTACCTGAATATCTCAATGAATTGCAGGAAGACATAATTCTGGACAGGAAGGTGAGGACGATGCATAGGGGAGATGTTGAGTACCTCAGGATTGGACTCAAGGGTTCCAAGCCAAGCAGTGCAAAATGGATAGAGATTGGACAAGTGAGACAGCTATACCCTCACTTGGTCGATGCTTGAAAACCAAATTTTGGTGGTCCAAAAGATTTTTCAGTGGGAAGGCTGTGATCCGAATTGGATCCTTAAACATTTCCATGACTGTTTCAAATTATGTCAGGCTTCGAAATCTTATGAATAACAAATTTATCAAAAATGACCTCTGGACAATGGCAATTTGTGGCCAGCACGGAACAATAAGGACCCTCGGTCAAAGCGCACTGACCATTGGCCCCTAGAGACCGTGCATGGATGCAAATTTGCAATCGGAAGCCCAGATCCAAAAACAGAGGCAGTTTCTGATACACAATTAGCGCTAATCATGTATCGCAAGGAAAAACTCTCAGTGAAGGAAAGCGTCGAGCGCTCAGTCATGAGGAAAATAGGAAACTGTGTAGAAACCATAGAAGGCGGGTCCCCACCCAAAACTGACATGATATCGCATGCACTTCGAGTGGTAAGTGGGTTTGGTCGAGTTCAGTGCGATGCCACACACTGGGTGGCACGCATCCAATGGATGAGAGAGAAAACCACTTACATTGCGTGAGTAATGATCGAGAAACTTACTCACGTGATATAGACAGAGACCGTAGGATCTGGAGGCTCCATATCAACGATAGAGAATCAACCCGATGGAAGACGGAAAGTGGCAGGCAATCCAGAGAGCCGAGAAGCAGAAACGAATAGTCAGGGAGGAGATCAGCTTTAAGCAATGAATAGACAAAGAGCAGAGGAGGAAAAATTAGAGAAAGAAGTGAATTGCAGAGAACAGAGAAGCCGAACTGACCTGCAGAGCAAAGGCAGCATCAAGTAGATAGAACAAAGAGAGTTCGAGAGTCTGTGAACTCCAGAGAAGGCTTGAGAGGATCAAGAAACTCCTCTGTGTATTCCTGTCAGGTATTGAGTAACAAATTGGACTCATACCACTAAGACCAGTTGAGGTCGAGATTCAGTAAGGGGAGTCTGTGTACTCTAGAGACTTGGGGGATCCAAGTACAATCCTACTAATCATTCTCTGTTAAGTGACACTCAAATTGAGCTCCTTATTGTAAAATCTCTGCTTTAAGACACAATATAAAGGCCACCACTGAAGGCTGGACCAGGAGACGTAGCCCAAGAGGATTGGGTGAAATCCTCATTAAATTTGTTGTGTTTTTGTATTTGCTTACTCTGTTTCTCTTATTGTTTCAAGTGCCTATGTATTTCGCAATCTTATCGATCCATTGCTTAAAAAAACATAGGCACACCCCAGTACATGGGTCTATAATACCTTCATTAATTAACTGATATCATTCACAAGTGATTTTCATATCACCCTTGGGTTTATTATTCCCTTAGGTTTATAATATCCACCATGGTCAATCGTGGTTGAATGTCACATTGTGACAAGGATTGTCTCACCATGAAAATAAATCATGTTTATTTTAAACTTTGTAATATCTATATTTGGTTTTACGAATGTTGGGTTTATAATATTATTCCCTTGGGTTTAATATTATTCCATTGGGTTCATAATCCCTTGGGTTTTAGTATTAATCCATTGGGTTTATTATTCATTTTGGTTTATAATATCAATTCCTTGGGTTTATTATTCCCTTTGGTTTATAATATCAATCATGGTAAACCATTGTCAATCATAGCCAAACATAGTCAACCATGGTTGAATGTCACATTGTGACAAGAATTGTCTCACCATCAAAATAAACCATATTTATTTTAGTGTGTGTAGTATTTATATTTGGGTTTACCGATGTCGGGTTTATGATATTAGTCCTATGGTTGAATGTCGCATTTTGACAAAGATTGTCTCACCATGAAAATAAACCATGTTTATTTTAGTGTTTGTAATATTTATATTTGGTTTTATGGATGTTGGGTTTATAATATTAGTCCCTTGGGCTTAATTTTTTTCCCTTGGATTCATAATCCTTTGGGGTTTTAGTATTAACCCATTGGGTTTATTATTCATCTGTGTTTATAATATCAAAAATTTGGGTTTCTTATTCCCTTAGGTTTATAATATAAATTGTAGCCAAACATGGTCAACCATGTTTGAATGTTGCATTGTGACAAGGATTGTCTCACCATCAAAATAAACTATGTTTATTTTAGTGTTTGTAGTATTGATATTTGGGTTTATATTATTAGTCCCATGGGTTTAATATTATTCCCTTGGTTTCATAATCCCTTGGGTTTATAATATCAATCCCTTGGGTTTATTATTCCCTTTGGTATATAATTTCAATCATGGTAAACCATTGTCAATCATAGCCAAACATGGTCAACCATGGTTGAATGTCATATTGTGACAAGAATTGTGTCGCCATCAAAATAAACCATGTTTATTTTAGTGTTTGTAGTATTTATATTTGGGTTTACCAATGTTGGGTTTATAATATTAGTCCCATGGTTGAATGTCGCATTTTGACAAAGATTGTCTCACCATGAAAATAAACCATGTTTATTTTAGTGTTTGTAATATTTATATTTGGGTTTACGAATGTTGGGTTTATAATATTAGTCCCTTGGGCTTAATATTATTTGTTGAAAATAGCAACAAGAAATGCTAAAAATAGAAATTCTATAAATAGCCTTGCTACTGATAGAATTTCAGGTACCAGCGTTGAAAATAGCAACAAGGAATGCAAAAAATAAAAATGCTAAAAATAGCATTGTTATAGATAGAATTTTAGGATATATTCCAATTTTAATTAGTCCTTGAATCAAAATTGAGTATTATAATTCGAATTTAGTCTAACTAGTTGTTTGAAAAATAATTAATGAATTCATCTTGAGTTAATTAATTGGTGAAAACCAAACATGAAGTCTTTGTGAAGACATGCAATAGTTATCCCTTTGATTGAGAAAGTTATACCTTAATTAAGGAGATAAGGATGAGTTGTATTTGAGTTGCTTAATTAGTTAGCTCAGTTAACTAAGTTAAGTCCAGTTAAATTAGTTCCAAACAGTTGGAGGAACTAATTGTGAGCTCAGTCAGTTAATGCATGCATGCATGCATGCAACTAGTGTTCTCCAGATAACTGAATATTCTCTCATAAATAACTCATGCATGTAAACTCATAGAAAGACCCAGTTGAGATTAAAGATAGGGACATTGTACTATCAATTGGAGGATTTTTCCTATAAAGGAAACTCATCCATGCAGAAGGAATTCACTTCTTCAGGATTGCACAGTTATTTCAAAGGTTAGCAGCGGTGTGTGAGGTGAGAATCACATAGGTTACAGCTGGAGGACCCAGGAGAAACTGTGCAAGGAAATAGGAGGCTTGGAGGACATAGGAAAAGGCATATGTGTGATTTATTCTGTCTATGAGCAGCAGTGAGGGATTGTACTGAGAGCTAAAGATTTGTGTAATCCTGAGATATTTCCACTTGTATGATAATACAGATAGCGGGGTTTTTAGTTGAGGCTTTCCCCAGAGTATTCTTCTGTGTTTCATGTGTGAATGAATCTTCTTCTCTGTTATATGTGTTCAATTTGATCTTGCCCAAAATTGATTAAGCTTCCGAAAGTTTGATTGTAGAAGTAGATTAAATATTTTTCTTTAGTACATTGCATAATTAGTTTAATCTACAGCGAGAATTTCTACATGGTATCAGAGCAAAGGTGATCAAAGCGGACAACAATATACAAAGAAGGGAGAAGTTCGAAGTTTGAAGTTCTTGATTGTAGCTATAGAATTGATTTCTTATCACATCTCAAGGTTCACCAATGGTGTTCAATGGCTTGAGACTCGATTATGCCCTAGATGGCAACTCGAATTACATAGCCTAGAAGGATCGCATGGAAGCAATATAAGAGGACATCGGTTTGAAGGACTTCATTGATCAAGAAATCCCCAAGCCAGTAGCAGTTAATGCCCAAGAATTGGCGGAATGGAAGAAATGTGTGGCGAGAGTGAGGATGATTCTTCTAGAGGGAGTTCGAGACCATATTGTCTTGAGTCTCAATGGGAAGGAGACTCTGCATTCAATGTGGAAGACATTGAAGGATCTATATTAGAACAATAGTGACTAGAGGAAGTTGGCGCTAAAGGACAAGCTTCAAAAAATCAAGTGTGAAAAGGGTGACATGATCTCTACATATCTGAACAAGCTCACCACCTACAAAGATGAGCTTGGAAGTGTAGAAATCACGACAGCCAATGATGACATGGTGAGTCTTGCTCTCCTCGGTCTTCCTAAGAGCTGGAATAGCTACTAGGACTCAGTGAATGGGAGAGAGAAATTGTCAGATTGGGAATGACTATGGTCAGATCTGATGCAGGAGGAGATCAGGAGGAGCACCAGAGATGGTTCTTCGTCCAAGGATGATGAAGAAAATCTAGCCTTAGCCAGTAAGGCAAGGAAAGGGAAGGAGAAGGATTCTCATTCCAAATAGAGTTATTCCCATGGAGGGAAGAAGATTGACAAATCTAAAGTGATATGCTTTAATTGTAATGAGGTGGGCCATTATGCAACTAATTTTCCATTCAAGAAATCTAAGAAGGGATTCTCGGAGGGATCTGAAGGTGAGGCATTGGCCTCTCAGTTTGATTTGGATTTTACCCTCATTGCATGCATGGTTTCATCGATGATGGGTTGTGGTTGGTTTATTGATAGTGGAGCTTCATTACACATGACTGGCGATAAGATTTTGTTCAGTACCTTGGAGGAGAAAGACCTCTAGATGCGCATAGAGATGGGTAATGATGAAAAGTATAGTGTTTCAGGAGTGGGCACGGTTGCTTTTCAGAGGGAGCATGGAGCTAGCATCACCTTGACAGATGTGAAGTATGTGCCAGGACTAAAGAAGAGCTTGGTATCGATCGCGATGTTGGAGGACAAAGGTTACGATGTTGTCTTCAGTAAGGGAGATTTTTTCCTTAGACACATCACCACGAGACAGATGAAGCAGATCGGTTCACAAGTCAAGAACCTGTATGCTCTTGAGGTTCAAGATTCATGCAAAGCCTTGAGGAGCAAGGAAAAAGGTGGAGACTTGGTGGTTGAAAGGGAGAGTACATTACCTCTTAACATGCAGTGCCAGATGAAGTCTCAGACAATTGCGGAGGAGCCAGAATTGGTGAAGCTGCTTCAAGAGGTTATGGAGCGGCCACAACTCGAGAAGTTGAGAGGAGATCGAGTGGAGGCATCCACTCATGCAGAGACCTCTAGTAGGGAGAAATTTCGAGCCAAGTGGGTAGAGGGATCATAGGCAGCCATACCTCCAAAAATAGGGGCAGGATCCTTGAGGTACCCAACCTCTTTGATTAGACCTTGCTACGGGAGCCCCAATGAGGAGTAGCAGGACTGGTTGAGTGGGTAGAGATGGATGTGTATGGAGCGGCAGAGAGAGTTATAGTGCAGTAGTCCCAAGATATCACAGAGCTAGCAGGTTGCAACAATGCGAGAGGCACAGGAGTGTTACACCAGTGCAGGATGGCACAGAGAGGTGTGCAATAGTGCGAGATGCACGGAGTTGTTGCAGCAGCGCAAAGGTCAGAGGGGGAGCACTTGTCAGTGGCAAAGGGATTTTTAGCATCAGATGGTGTTTTTAGCCCAACAGGGAGGTTAGTTGGGAGATCAGTTACTTACTTCTCAGTAACGGAGTTGCAGTGCAGTAGTGGGAAGCACAATGCAACATGATGAGAGGAGGTGCATGATGAGCCCCAATTTTGGTACAATTTGGGCTCATTTTGGCCTATTCTACTTGCTCAAACCATTCATCTTTTATTGCTTATGCATGCATTTCTTAGTTTATTCATGTTGTTTGTAGGAAGAAGGGTAGGCACTCTATCTACGTGACTAATGCATTATAATTCCAGGTTTTGGCATTAAAAGGGAGCAAAAGACAACGAAAAAGGAGACAAGGAGACAATGAGGTGGCACTGCTGGTTTTTAGGAGAGGATGTCCACGGTCTTAGGGACATTCCTCGTGATTCCCACCAAGAACTCCGAGCTCCAATCCATCTCCCCTCCGAGCCTAGAAGCAGCCAGCTGTTCTACATGAACAGCAGTTATAAACTGCTCTACAGGAACAACAGTTATGACCGTCCTACAGGATCTGCAGTTAAACTCTAGTTGGACAGCCGAGCTCCTAAAATCAAGGACACTTGTTGGATCATCGTTTTTGTATAAGTATAGAGGCCTTAGCCTTGGATAGGTTGTTGAAACTCTCGTATTGCTATTGTAATTTTGGAGCACAGCTCAGTTTTGTTCCTTTTTGTAAGCCAATTTGGCATGATATCAGATTATGAATAAAGAAGGCAGATTTTGATCTAGTCCTGAGTTTTCTTAAGGAGACTATAGCTCTCAGGTTAGGGCCCAACCTGAGAGCCATAGATCCCCTCTGTTGTAGTGTTGTTTCCATTTCATTTCAGCACTTTGAGCTTTTCATTTGCACATGCAATTCGAATTACAGGTTGTTAAGTTGGTCTTTTTCATGAGTTAGATAGGAGTTGCTTATGGTGAATTTGTTTCCACTTGCTTAGTGTAGCAGAGGATAGACATAATCGATTGGAGCTCCAACAAAAAGGTTGTTAAGGCTCACTGCCATCTCATCTGGGATTGGAGTGCAGTCCATGACTAACCACCAAAAATACGCATTTCTTTATTCCATGATTGCTGCAAACACAGTCACGTTATGTTAGATTCTTCCACATGATTCACACCTGCACCACACTCCTTTACCACAGCTTCATGCACATTCTCCTTCGCGTTTAGATTGTTGTTCATTGAATTTATAAGAACAGGTAGTCTAAGTTAATGCATTTTCGGTTTGGTGATAGTCACAAGCATTTGTTCCATTTACACTGCTTTCTCTCGTTCCATTACTTCGTCCTCCATCTTGATCACGCATGCAAACACATCTCTGACCTCTGCTCCGCTCTGTTATCTCCCAAAGTCTTTCACTCCTCACGTAGCTTCATCCTCTAGCCTTTTCGTTGACATAGCCCTCTATCTTCCAACCCACTCCCTACACTCACTCCCCATCCTATTCCTTCACTTCTACCCCCATCACCAGCCTCATTCCTACCTTACACATCTCCCCCTACCATTTCATCACTCCTCCATCACGCCAAACACTCACGGTAGGGCATCCTGTAGCCATTTGTAGACATCCTGTAGAAACCAGAGTATCCTGTAGGATCCCCTGCAGACATACTGTAGGAGGCCACTCACTCAGTTGCTGAGCTTCTGAATGTGAGGAACCTCTGTGGATGGATGCTAAGGATCCCTAGGGACCTCTCCTAGCCTTCCCAACCTGTCCCACGCTTTCCTTCCTTCTCCATCCCATCTGCACAACCAAACCCTAGTTAGCACAAGATCACAATCATTCCACACACTTAAGGGAAAAATACAAAAACATAACTTTCATGATGCAAGTAGTTTAGATCCATGCATTTTCACTTATTAGAGGTAATGATAGCATTGGTAGAAGTTGCATTTACATTCTTTGCATTGTAGAGGTTAGACTAGTCAAATTAGGGTTTCCTAGGTTTACATGCTTTGATTTTCTTTCAGTTCATTTTTGTCAAGTAAAGTAGCTTTCCTTTGAGATTAGCTTTCGTCCATCAATTAGCAAGCTTCTTCTGAGAGCCTATAGAAGTTGGCTTGAGCCCTAGCGGACTTGTGCCAGCTGACCAAGTGACAGCTGCGACAAGAGCTAGTACTTGTGCATATAGCACCGTCGCTTCCAAGTTTGTACGAACTACCGGGTTGATAAAATGAGAGACAGGAAGCCCCAGGAGTTGTAGCATTATTGCTACAATACTGGAGCTCACCATCTTTTTGGCGCCGTTGCCGGGGAAGCGTCAGAGTATTAGTAATTGTTGCTTTTCTTCTACTTTCGTACTCTTACTTCTGCTCAGTAGTTTATTTCATTTCCATTCTGCAAAAGTAGCTTAGCATTTCCTGCTTTCCTAGATTAGCATTTCTTGCTTTCCTAGATTAATATTTCTTGCTTTCCTAGATTAATATTTCTTGCTTTCCTAGAGTAATTTTTCTTGCTTTCCTAGGTTAGCTTTCCAATTCTGCAATTTCATTTGAGCAATATAGTTAGTTGTAGATCACTTTGTTTTAGTTTTGCAGGTACCAAAGAAAAAGCAAAAGCACTCAAAAAAAAAAAAAAAAAGTCCTTTCCATTTCATGCCTCGTAGGAACCGAGATAGATCAGGCAAATTCCTACCAAACACCCCCACCACATCACTGAGTCACCCTTCTTTCTTCTTTGGTGACAGTGACCCAGAGGAACCTATAGGTGAACATCCTGAGATATACCAAGACCCTATAGAAGAAGAAGAGTTAGAGACCACTCCATCTGAAGCCATGGCTGATAATAGGAGAGAAGATGAGAGAATAGAAGGAGCTTTCCCCATCCGAGAGACCAATGGAGATATGAAAATGAAAAACATTAGCCCCTCCGCCTTGCCTCACTTCTATGGACTGACCACTGAGGATCTTGATACCTTCTTGTTTGAGTTTGTTGTCCTTTGTAGAACCTATGACTATACTGAAGATGAGCAAAAGCTGAAGCTTTTCCCTTCCACTCTTAAGGATGCAGCACTATGCTGGTTCATGGGATTACCTGGGAATAACATCGCTACTTGGGCTCAGATGCAGCAAGCCTTCAATACCAAGTATAGGGATTATTGTAGGTCCAAGGAAACCAAGGGAGAGATCTTTCGAATGACCATGAGGAATGATGAGTCTTTAGAGGATTATGAGGAGAGGTTCCAACTTAGCTATAAACGGGTCAGGTGCACACTTGACCCTGAATCCCTCAAGTTGGTTCTACTCCGAGGAGTCCCTGAAGATCTCTTAGACACCCTTCACATGTTAGCTGGGGGGGACATTTGCCAACTGCCTTATGAGGACATCAAGACTGTGTTTCGAAATCATTCCAGGGCAGCTAGAAAACGAGGTAGAGGAAATCTCCTCTCCACTGGTGTCCCTTTCTCCAAACATGAGTTTACAAACCAATTAGAAGATCTTAAGAGTGAGGTGAGATAGACCATTGCCATGCAGCTGGACACATTCAGGATCCAGCAGAAGAAAGAAGAAGCTAAGAGAGCCTTGGCTGTCTTCTGTCCTAGGTGCACCAGAAGACACCCTAAGAACGAATGTCCATTGCATTCGATTGAAGTGTGTTTCGTTTGTGAGGAGGACCGCCCAACAAATCAGTGTCCAACCTTACCTGGGTTTAAAGCCATGTACCAAGGAACTGAAGCCCCCACTGAACCTCTCTACTTCATCAACCAAAGGAGGCCTCAAGGATCTAGACCTTATCAGCAGGGGATGCAAGGGGCATCTCAAGCTTATTACAACCCCAACCAGTCAACTCCTATGCCTTCCTGGGGTCCCCCTGCTCATCCTTCTTGGTCCATGCCTCCTCCATGGTCTTATCCACCTCAGTACCCTACTCAACCTACTTCTCATCCATATCACTCACATACCCAGTCGCAGCCTCAATGGAGTGCTCCTCAGTCGGGGTGGAGGCCCCAATACAACACTCCTCCTGCCATTTTGCCTCCACCACCAGTTCAACCTCAGCCTTTACCTCCTGCTCCTCCAAGGCAACCTCAGATGCCTGCTCAACCGAACCCGAACCCCAACAATAGACAGGCTCCGCAGGTATATACTGGGGAGACCTCATGCCCTACCTATGCTGTGGAGATCCAGGAGATCAATCTTAGATCTAGAAAGACTCTTCCAGATCGCCAACCTCCTCCCCCATAGGATGAGGAAAACCATCAGGAGAGTGAACCAAAGCCTATTCCACCCTTTCCTGAGAGACTAACAGCCACCACACAACCTAACCCAGAAGAAGATGAGCTTTTGGGTGAGCTCAAGCAGTTGTGTGTAAAAATCCCACTTCTCCAAGCCATCAAGAATGTGCCAATATATAACAAGCTGGTTAAGGAGAAGTGTTTCAAACACCCAGGCAGACGGAAGAAAGATGCCTCAACTATCAACGTCATAGGACAGTTGTCTGACCTTATGCTAGGACAAGTCATCTGCCCAAAGTACCTAGATCCTGGAAGTCCTGTAGTATATGTTCACATCAATGGCACCATTATCCCCCACACCTTGATTGATCTGGGGGCGGCCATCAATGTGATGACCAGGGATACCATGCTTAAACTAAATCTTCAGGGTTCCTTAAGGAAGACCTCGACAGTACTGCAATTAGCAGATCGCTCCACTGTGACTCCCGAAGGGATTGTGGAGGATGTCTTGGTCTCTATTGATTCTTGGGAATACCCTACAGACTTCCTGGTTCTGCAACCAAAGGCCAAGCTCACTGGATATCCTCTCATCTTGGGAAGGCCTTGGTTAGCTACTGCAGATGCTTACATAAGTTGTCGGGCAGGAAACATGACCATCAAAAATGGTCCCATGTCCAAGCAGCTAGTCCTATACCCTCCTGCCCAACCTTCTTTAGAGCATGATTTACCACTCTGGTTGGAGGAAGGAGAGGAAGACGAGGTGTACTCTGCACCTCTGTGCACCCTAGATACCACTAGAAGAGACCCTCCTACCGAGGATGATTTGATTGAGACCCTGATCCAGAATCCACCTTCCAGTGCACTATCTTTAGAGAAGTTGGTGGAGGATGCCCAAGCTAGCACCTTAGTGGACCTTTGTACAACTAGCCCTGTCACTCCCAGAGTCAAAAGTGTGGAGTTCGGCCCTGAGAGAGCATTAAAGATCAGCTCCTCCCTATCTCCTTCCCAGGAGAAGGAGTTGTGTAGCCTATTGGCCAGCCACTTAGATGCTTTTGCTTGGAGCTATAAGGAGATGAAAGGAGTCCATCCCTCGGTCTGTACCCATCATATATACATCAAAGAGGATTGTAAACCAGTTAGGCAACCCCAGAGGAGAATGAATCCAGCCCTTAAGGACATTGTCAAGGAAGAGTTGCAAAAACTGTTGGATGCCGGATTCATCTACCCCATCTCAGATAGTGAATGGGTGTCCCCTCTAGTGTTGGTTCCCAAGAAGAATGGGAAGTGGAGGATCTGTGTAGATTACCGTGAGCTGAACAAAGCTACCAAGAAAGACCATTTCCCTCTACCTTTCATAGATCAAGTGTTGGATGGACTGGCAGGAAAGAAGTTCTTCTCTTTCCTGGATGGATTTAGCGGGTACAATCAGATTCAAATCAGCCCGGAAGACCAAGATAAGACAACATTCACTTGTCCTTGGGGTACCTTTTCCTACCGAGTCCTTCCCTTTGGGCTATGCAATGCTCCTGCTACTTTTCAGAGAGCTGTCTTGAGCATCTTCTCGGAGTTGGTCCATGATGCAGTGGAAATATACATGGATGACTTTACCCCTTATGGGGCTAACTTCCAGGAAGCATTGTCCAACTTGGGAAAGGTCCTAACCAAGTGCATCGAGATGAACTTGTCCCTTAGCCCTGAGAAATGTGAATTCCTAATGACTGAAGGGACCGTGCTAGGCCATACCATTTCTTCCCAAGGATTGTAGGTGGATCCTAACAAAATTGCTCTCATCAAAAGGGTTCCACCTCCTCAAAAAGTAAGGGATGTCCGGAGTTTCTTGGGATTAGCAGGATACTACCGGAGATTTGTTAAAGATTTCAGCAAGTTAGCCTCACCATTGTTTGGTCTGTTGGCAAAAGATGTGGAGTTTAATTGGACTGACGATTGTCAGAAGAGTTTGAATGAATTAAAAGACAAGTTAGTGTCAGCTCCAATCCTGAGAGGTCCAAACTGGGCCCTACCTTTCCACATCCACACTGATGCCTCGAACAAAGCCATAGGTGCAGCCTTAGGACAAGTTGAGCAAAAGCTTCCATATAACATTTACTTTGTTTACAAAAACTTGTCCAAAGCAGAGCTGAATTACACTGTAACCGAGAAGGAATTCTTAGTTGTGGTCCATGCACTGAACAAGTTCCGACATTATATTACTGGTTACCAGACTTTTGTACATACTGACCATGATGCTATTAGATATTTGATGAATAAACCAGATGTGAATGCTCGTATTATTAGATGGTTACTTTTATTGCAGCAGTTTGATTTAACCATTGTTGATAAACCAGGTAGAGAGAATGTTGTTGCTGACTTTTTATCTAGATTGGATTTGTCTACAGATGAAGATGGGACGGTGGATGACCAGATGCCTGATGAGCATCTGTTTGCTATCTCAGTACTCTCTCCATGGTTTGCTGATATAGAAAACTACCTTGTTTCAGCTCAGTTTCCTCCGCACCTCTCTTCAAAAGAGAAGAGCAGAATCATCAGAAAGAGTGCCTCATTTACTTGGATCGGGGGCAACCTGTTCAAGCTTGGCCCCGATCAGATCTTAAGGCGTTGTGTAAGGGAAGAGGAAGTCTTTGACATCCTCCTCACCTATCATGATGGGCCTTGTGGAGGACATTTTGCAGCAAAGAGAACTGCCTTCAAGGTCCTGCAGGCAGGCTACTATTGGCCCACACTTCATCAAGATGTCAGAAGATATGTCAGCCAGTGTGACCAATGCCAAAGAATGGGGAAACCGACCCAAAGGGATGAGATGCCTCTCCAACCTCAAGTGACTCTTGAGCCATTTGAGGAGTGGGGCATGGACTTTGTGGGTCCAGTCAATCCCTCTTCGAGGCAAAGATCCTACATCATTGTGTGCACTGACTACCTGACGAAGTGGGCAGAGACCAAAGCAATCAAAGCAGCAACAGAAGAAAAAGTGGCCGAGTTCCTAAGAGAGAACATCTTCTATAAGTTTGGCTATCCAAGAGAGCTGGTCACCGATCAAGGGAGCCAGTTCACCTCCCACTTGGTTGAAGATCTCCTAGCTCATCACAAGATCAAGCATAGAACTTCCACTCCCTATCATCCTCAAGCAAATGGGCAGGTGGAAGTCACCAATAGAGCATTAGAAGGGATCTTGACTAAAGTGGTGAGCAGCAGTAGAAAGGACTGGGCAGATCGCCTGGTTGAAGCCACATGGGCTTACAGCACCACTTGGAAGACCACCACCGACTTCACACCTTATGAGTTGGTCTATGGGAAGAAAGCTTTGCTGTCCATTGAGTTTGAGTATAACACTTTGAGGATGGCAGCTCAGCTGGATCTAGATCTCAGCCATGCACAACAAGAAAGGTTATTGCAGCTGAATGGACTAGATGAGCACCGCATGCAGGCCCTCCTTCACTCAGAAGTGGTTCAACTTCAGAGGAAGGTGTGGCATGACCAACATCTCCATGACAAGCAATTTCAGTCGGGAGATTGGGCTTTGTTGTATGATTCCAGATACAAAGATTTCAAGGGGAAGTTGAGAACCAGATGGCTAGGACCATATTCAGTGGAAAAGTGTCATGACAATGGATCCGTCCTCATTCGAACCATTGATGAGGAAGCCATTCCCATGCTTGTCAATGGGCATCGATTGAAGATCTACAGGAAGCCTCCCTCAAGACAAGAGTTCATCAAAACAATGGAGAAGGCAGTATTGGTCATAGAGAAGGGTCCTGCCCCTGCTTTGGGCACACCCTGAAGCATCTAAATATATAATATATATATATAATATATATATATATATATATATATTATATATATATATATATATATATATATATATATATATATATAATAAAGATCCTTGGGTGAAAACCTCTCTGAGGCGCCCAAGGCAGGTGGTAGGGGTGAAAACCTCATTGAGGCGCCCCTGCTATCTTTCAAAAAAAAAAGAAAAAAGAGATAAAGATCCTTGAGTGAAAACCTCTCTGAGGCGCTTAAGGCAGGTGGTAGGGGTGAAAACCTCATTGAGGCGCCCCTGCTATCTTTCAAAAAAAAAAAAAAAAAAAAACAAAAAGAAAAAAACAAGATCAATAAGTCATTATGTGAAATTTGCATGCAGATTGCAGGTGTTCTATGGAGGAGAGGAAGCCTCTCAACTCAAAGCCAGAAGTCCTTATCATGCAGCCAGGACACCTCACCAGCACCTCCTCCAAGAATGCCTATGTTCTTCAAGGTATGTGCACTTTTATTATAAACTGAGTCTCCTACAGGAAGACACAGATTTTCTACAGGAAGGTGCGATTTTCTACAGGAAGGTGCAAATTTCTACAGGAAGAGCTGCCTGTCTACAGGAAGCTCTGTACTTCTACAGGAAACTTCCTGTAGAAGCTCAGAACAAGCCAGAATGTGTTTCATGAGCAGATCTGATGACTACGGGTTGGTGTGGATGCATGCAAGCCTCTTTTGGGCCCATGCACGACGTTGATACATCCTCGTCACCATGCAACTTAGATCCCTGCACCAGCAAACCAGATCAATGAGTTCTCGTGGAAAAATCAGTTGTTAGAGAAAAATGAACACCGAGAGCTCATACCATGTCCGTGTCGAGCATCAGAAGCTTCGGGAGCGCGATTAGCAGGTCATCTCCATTGTCAAGTGGCATGCACCCAAGGAGGTGAGACTGTTACAAGGCACCCCGCTGGAACCCTGTAGCAGTCAAACCTGCAGGAGTGGATACCATTCATCGCCCAGCCATCTGCAAGCAACACGCGGGCGCATGCAACCGAGCGTCCACCACAGCGCCAGCATCCTGTAACAACGAGTCTCTGGGACTGTGTAAGCCACATGCAGCAGGTAGATCCGTCGTCCAAAAAAACTGAAAATCATGTGCAGACGCGCGCAGGTAAGTGTTCTAATCCTTCCTTCCATCAAATCGCATGAGTATTACTTTGATTTGTTTGCATGGCGTAGAAATGAATGGTTGAGCGGCCGTAAGGCCAGTTGACTGGCCACGTTGGCTAGTGAAGGGATAGTCAGATGATGGGGTGGCAGCCACGACAAAGGGAACACGCAGCACGCACGTGAAGATCAGTGCCGTCAACCGAGAGACGAGTTTAACCGAAAAGGGCGGCAGCAGATCTGTGGGAATGAATGCGGCAGCAAGTGAATGTGCAGGCAGATGATGGGTGACGTCACGCAACGGTCTGGCGGGGACAGCTCACCCTCCATGCCACGAGCTGCGCCGATTCAAAATCTAATCGACTAGATTGTGCGCGTATATCCATCCACCCCCACTTCAAAACTTGAGTAACTCTTCTGAATACCTCTGCATGTTGATACGCCAAGCTTTCGGCCGACTGAACACCAGTGAAGCGCACCTCAATCGCAGTCCAATTGCAGTCCTCCCTGAAGTTTGCACACTGCTCCTACAGGAACAGTTCCTACAGGAACAGTTTCTACAGGAACGCAGTCCTACAGGACGCAGTCTTCTACAGGAACGCGGGTGTTCACGAAAAAAGGTGGCCAAATAACGAGGTAACACTGGACCTCTCATGCAATTGCTCATTTAAGGTGGTAGGATTGTCAGTTACTGTCAGGGTAAATGAGAAAGTAGACCAATTGCTGTCTGTGTGCCCATACTTCCATTCTACAGGATTGTTGCGTGGTTAGACTGTGTTGTAAAATTTTTGTGGGTTATACGCATTGTTCTGCACTCTGTCACCGAAGCTAAACTCTCTTCCACCATCACCACCTCCGGTTAAGAAAATTGTGCATCATGCCGGGTGGATTTATCAGGCGAGAACCCACAGATTCCACCAGATTAAGGAGAAATCCAGCAGTGGTAGATCTCTTTACCAGGGCACAGTGGATGCCTTTTTGTGATAAGCTACAGGGCTACGATGATGAAGTAGCCGAGGAATTCTTGCACGCATTGAAGCCAAAATCCCAGACACTGGCCACAGTAAGCTTCAGAGGTCTCAGCCTCCAACTCACCCCAGAGCATATAAGTCGAATCACAGAACTGCCCATGGGTCTGCCGTGGGATAAAGAAGAGCGGAAGCAGAGCCAGCAAGCAAAGAAGGAGTTCTTCCCACCTGAAGAATCATTCACAGAGGACAAAAATGGGGTGAAAAGGACAAGCATGTTGCCACCTTGGAATGAAGTCAGTTTGCAAATTATGAAATATATCACCTGTGAGGATCGTTACAGCATCGTATATGCGTATCACTTCAGGCTGCTCAATGAACTAAGACACCAGATTGACCTCCCTGCAGCACAAAGGCTGAGCATTCCTTACTTTTTACTGCAGTCCTTGATGGAGTGCTCTACAAAGCTCAAGGACGGAATTCCGGATCAGGTAGCCCACCATGGGTTAGTCAAGCTTCTTGTGGAGGATGCTCTCCACTCATATAAAGTCCCCCTCGCATGGGAATCATTTAGGAATTTAACAAGAGAAGGGGACATAAAAATGTTGCTTGAAGAAACGGAATCCTCTAGCAGTGAAGAAGAAGAGCCAGTAGCCGAGAGTAAGAAAGGGAAAAGCCAAAAGGTCCCGACTCCAACACAGAAGAAAGAACGAAAGGAGAAGGAGGAGGGAAAGGATGACAGAGCAAAAGAGGACACCCCCATCCTGTCAGCAAGGGAAAAGAGGTTGAAAAGCAGGGCAGTCAAAACTGAGGTGGTCCCTGCCAGCCCAAGCACCTCGTCAGCTCCTGCAGTCAAAGCCAAAAGCAAAATCCATGCAGCCAAGCAAGAAAAGGTGGTGAGAGTTGCATCTGTAGGAACGCAAAAACTGACTTCTATAGGAAGCCTGAAAACACAAACACAGGCTTCTACAGGAAGCCCGAAAGCACAAACACAGGCTTCTACAGGAAGCCCGAAAACAAAGACAAAGGCTTCTACAGGAAGCCCGAAGATCAGTAAGGAGCAGGCTTCTACAGGAAGCCCAAGAGCAACGACCAAGGCTTCTACAGGAAGCCCGAAAATCGTCGGAGAACAGGCTTCTACAGGAGGCCCAAAAACGAAGACAAAGGCTTCTATAGGAAGCCCGAAAGTGCAACCACAGGCTTCTACAGGAAGCCCGAAGACAGAGACAGGGGCTTCTACAGGAAGCCCGAGATTGGAAAGAGGGGCTTCTACAAGAGGCCCGAAGGTCATTGAGAAAAAGCCTCCTATAGAGAGCCCGAAGACAAAGAAAGAATCTTCTACAGGAGGCCCGGAAGCGGGCAAAGCAGGGTCTTCCACAGGAAGCCCGAAATCTAAAAAGGAGGGGCCCTCTACAAGGAGCTCTGAGAGAGCAAAACGCAAGAAAGAGAAGGCTGGCATTCTCGAAAAGGAGGCAGCAGCAGCACTGGCTGCCCTCAGCACACCTCCAAAACCGAAGAAAAAATTTATAGGGAGACCCCTCTACCACCTGAAGCTAGGAGAAGCAAGAGGATGACCACGGGCAAGCCACAGCCTCCACCCAGCAGCCAAACCACTTCAGGGGATGTCCCTACGTCACCCAGTGCAAGGAACCCCTCTAAAACATCAGCCACCCCCGAAAAAGGGAGCCCAAAAATAACTTCCTGGACACGAAAGATAGGCCAGTCGCCTTCCGAAGCTCGACTCAAGGAAATAGAAAAGGGGAAGGAAGCATCACCCTCGTCACCACCAGGGGCAGAGAAGGCAGGGCCATCAAAAGCAGAAAAGAAAGAGCCTGTTCCGGTCCCGAGTCCTCGGCCAAGGACAAGGAGCAGGAGCAAGGTTGCTCAAGGATGAGCAAATGGTTCAGCTGGGGGGTGATGATGAGCCCCAATTTTGGTACAATTTGGGCTCATTTTGGCCTATTCTACTTGCTCAAACCATTCATCTTTTATTGCTTATGCATGCATTTCTTAGTTTATTCATTTTGTTTGTAGGAAGAAGGGTAGGCACTCTATCTACGTGACTAATGCATTATGATTCCAGGTTTTGGCATTAAAAGGGAGCAAAAGACAACGAAAAAGGAGACAAGGAGACAATGAGGTGGCACTGCTGGTTTTTAGGAGAGGATGTCCACGGTCTTAGGGACATTCCTCGTGATTCCCACCAAGAACTCCAAGCTCCAATCCATCTCCCCTCCGAGCCTAGAAGCAGCCAGCTGTTCTACAGGAACAGCAGTTATAAACTGCTCTACAGGAACAGCAGTTATGACCGTCCTACAGGATCTGCAGTTAAACTCTAGTTGGACAGCTGAGCTCCTAAAATCAAGGACACTTGTTGGATCATCATTTTTGTATAAGTATAGAGGCCTTAGCCTTGGATAGGTTGTTGAGACTCTCGTATTGCTATTTTAATTTTGGAGCACAGCTCAGTTTTGTTCCTTTTTCTAAGCCAATTTGGCATGATATCAGATTATGAATAAAGAAGGCAGATTCTGATCTAGTTCTGAGTTTTCTTAAGGAGACTATAGCTCTCAGGTTAGGGCCCAACCTGAGAACCATAGATCCCCTCTGTTGTAGTGTTGTTTCCATTTCATTTTAGCACTTTGAGCTTTTCATTTGCACATGCAATTCGAATTACAGGTTGTTAAGTTGGTCTTTTTCATGAGTTAGATAGGAGTTGCTTATGGTGAATTTGTTTCCACTTGCTTAGTGTAGCAGAGGATAGACATAATCGATTGGAGCTCCAACAAAAAGGTTGTTAAGGCTCACTGCCATCTCATCTGGGATTGGAGTGCAGTCCATGACTAACCACCAAAAATACGCATTTCTTTATTCCATGATTGCTGCAAACACAGTCACGTTATGTTAGATGCTTCCACATGATTCACACCTGCACCACACTCCTTTACCACAGCTTCATGCACATTCTCCTTCGCGTTTAGATTGCTGTTCATTGAATTTATAAGCACAGGTAGTCTAAGTTAATGCATTTTCGGTTTGGTGATAGTCACAAGCATTTGTTCCATTTACACTGCTTTCTCTCGTTCCATTACTTTGTTCTCCATCTTGATCACGCATGCAAACACATCTCTAACCTCTGCTCCACTCTGTTATCTCCCAAAGTCTTTCACTCCTCACGTAGCTTCATCCTCTAGCCTTTTCGTTGACATAGCCCTCTATCTTCCAACCCACTCCCTACACTCACTCCCCATCCTATTCCTTCACTTCTACCCCCATCACCAGCCTCATTCCTACCTTACACATCTCCCCCTACCATTTCATCACTCCTCCATCACGCCAAACACTCACGGTAGGGCATCCTGTAGCCATTTGTAGACATCCTGTAGAAACCAGAGTATCTTGTAGGATCCCCTGCAGACATCCTGTAGGAGGCCACTCACTCAGTTGCTGAGCTTCTGAATGTGAGGAACCTCTGTGGATGGATGCTAAGGATCCCTAGGGACCTCTCCTAGCCTTCCCAACCTGTCCCACGCTTTCCTTCCTTCTCCATCCCATCTGCACAACCAAACCCTAGTTAGCACAAGATCACAATCATTCCACACACTTAAGGGAAAAATACAAAAACATAACTTTCATGATGCAAGTAGTTTAGATCCATGCATTTTCACTTATTAGAGGTAATGACAGCATTGGTAGAAGTTGCATTTACATTCTTTGCATTGTAGAGGTTAGACTAGTCAAATTAGGGTTTCCTAGGTTTACATGCTTTGATTTGCTTTCAATTCATTTTTGTCAAGTAAAGTAGCTTTCCTTTGAGATTAGCTTTCGTCCATCAATTAGCAAGCTTCTTCTGAGAGCCTATAGAAGTTGGCTTGAGCCCTAACGGACTTGTGCCAGCTGACCAAGTGACAGCTGCGACAAGAGCTAGTACTTGTGCATATAGCACCGTCGCTTCCAAGTTTGTACGAACTACCGGGTTGATAAAATGAGAGACAGGAAGCCCCAGGAGTTGTAGCATTATTGCTACAATACTGGAGCTCACCAGTGCATTGCAGATGCAGTGTTGGGAGATAGGACCAATAGCAGCACGGATGCAGCAGGAGGAATTAGTGTGATTGATGTAGTCAGAGATCAAAGTGATAGAGGCTAGAGAAATCAGATATTGAAGAGCACAGAGGTGCAGAGTTTTTAGTCGACAGAGGTAATAGCAGTTAGAGACTTTGATGACAAAGGCGTCATTCTAATTCAGGTTATATATTTTTTGTTTCTGGAGTTGCTGGAGAAATAACACTTGAGAGAAGTTTTGCATGCAGAACATTCCAAAGGTTCGGGATTGAGTTCGAGTTGAATGCCTTTCTTGTTGAGAGGGAGTGTTTAAAATAGCAACAAGAAATGCTAAAAATAGAAATGCTATAAATAGCATTGCTACACATAGAATTTCAAGTACCAGTGTTGAAAATAGCAACAAGGAATGCAATAAATAAAAATTCTAAAAATAGCATCTCTATAGATAGCATTTCAGGATATATTCCAATTTTAATTAGTCCTTGAATCAAAATTGAGAATTAAAATTTGAATTTAGTTTCACTAGTTATTTGAAAAATAATTAATTAATTCATCTTCAGTTAATTAGTTGGTGAAAATCAAACATGATGTCTTTGTGAAGACATACAATAGTTATCCCTTTGATTGAGGAAGTTATCCCTTAATTAAGGAGATAAGGATGAGTTGTATTTGAGTTGTAATTAGTTAGCTCAGTTAACTAAGTTAAGTCCAGTTAAATTAGTTCCAAATAGTTGGAGGAACTAATTGTGAGTTCAGTCAGTTAATTCATGCATGCATGTACTCTCATATACTACAGTTCTCTCATAAACAACTCATGCATGTCAGTTCAAAGAAAGACCCAGTTAAGATTAAAGACAGGGACATTGTACTATTGGTTGGAGGATTTTTCCTATAAAGGAAACTCATCCATGCGGAAGGAATTCACTCCTTCAGGATTGTGCAGTTATTTCAGAGGTTAGTAGCAGTGTGTGAGGTGAGAATCACATAGGTTACATATGGAGGACCCAGGAGAAACTGCGTAAGGAAATAGGAGGCTTGAAGGACAAAGTAGCAGGTATATGTGTTGTTTATTCTGTCTATGAGCAACAATGAGGGATTGTACTGAGAGCTGGATAGCTTGAGACCTAAAGCTTTGTGTAATTCTGATACATTTCCACTTGTATGATAATATAGATAGCGGGGTTTTTAGCTGAGGCTTTCCCCATAGTATTCTTTTGTGTTTCATGTGTGATTGAATCTTCTTCTATGTTATATGTGTTTTATTTGATCTTTCTCAAAATCAATTAAGCTTCCACAAGTTTTATTGTAGAAGTAGATTAAGTATTTTGTATTAGTACATTGCATAATCAGTTTAATATACAGTGAGAATTTCTACATTATTCCCTTGATTTCATAATCCCTTGGGGTTTTAGTATTAATTCCCTGGTTTTATTATTCATTTGGGTTTATAATATCAAAACTTTGGGTTTTTTATTCCCTTAGGTTTATAATATAAATCGTACATGGTCAACCATGTTTGAATGTCGCATTGTGACAAGGATTGTCTCACCATCAAAATAAACTATGTTTATTTTAGCATTTGTAGTATTGATATTTGGGTTTACCAATGTTGGGTTTATAATATTAGTCCCATGGGTTTAATATTATTCCCTTCGGTTCATAATCCCTTGGGGTTTTAATATTAATCCCTTTGTTTTATTATTCTTTTGGGTTTAGAATATCAATCATGGTCAACCATTGTCAATCATAGCAAACCATCATCAACCATGTTTGAATGTTGCATTGTGACAATGATCGTCTCACTATAAAAAATAAACCATGTTTATTTTAGTGTTTATATTTGGGTTTAACAATGTTAGGTTTATAATATTAGTCCCATGAGTTTAATATTATTCCCTTGGGTTCATAATCTCTTGCGGTTTTAGTATTAATTCCTTAGTTTTATTATTCCTTTAGGTGTATAATATCAATCCCTTGGGTTTATTATTCCCTTAGGTTTATAATATCGATCATGGTCAACCATGGTTGAATGTCACATTGTGACAAGGATTGTCTCACCATGAAAATAAACCTTGTTTATTCTAGTCTTTCTAATATTTATATTAGGGTTTACTAATGTTGGATTTATAATATTAGTCTCTTGGGTTTATTATTATTTCTTTGGGTTCATAATCCCTTGAGGTTTTAGTATTAATCCTTTGGGTTTATTATTAACTTTGGTTTATAATATCAATCATGGTCATCTTTATTAATCTCTTTCGTTTGTAATATCAATTCCTTGCGCTTCTTGATCCCTTAGGTTTTTAATATTTATCCGTCAAGTTCACTAATTCCATGGGTTTACAATATTAAACGGTTGGGTTTATTAGTTTCTTGGGTTTATAATATTAGTCCCTTTTGTTTAATATTATTCTCATTGGTTCATAATCCCTTGGGATTTTAGTATTAATCCCTTGGGTAATAATAAACAAAAGGGACTAATATTATAAACCCAATGTATACAAACCCTAAGATAAATATTAAAAATACTAAAATAAACATGGTTGAATTAATAAAGCCTAATTATTATTATTATTATTATTATGAGTTTATATTATTATAATAATCATAAATATATAAATATATAATAATATTGTCGTTATTATTTATATAGTTATTAATTATCATAAATAGTTGGTTTTTAAAAAATTACACATAATAATTCACTAATCACAATTCTAATTATTATTGGATCATGGTTGTTATTATGAACAAATATTATAATAATAATACTAATTCAATATAATTGTAATTATTATTAGTTTATATTATTGTTATAAGAATATAATAATAATCATAATATATTATTATAATATATTATTATAATATTAATTATATTATTATTATAATAATTATTATATTTGTATATTATTATAATAATATAATGATAATATAATAGTATAATAAGATATTATTATTATTAATTATTATTATTATTTTAATTATTATATTATTATATTTTTTAATAATATAATGATAATCTAATATTATTATGAGCTATTCTTATTATTAATTAATGTATATTATGAGTTTATATTATTATTATAATATTAATATAATAATATATATAAATAATTTGGTTGTTAATAAAATACCTATGATATAAGCTTATTGGCATATATCAACCACATTGAAAAATGTGGTTGATATAAGCTTATCGGCGTATTGGAAAATGTTGTTGTATATATGTTTCATATACACCTATCGGCATTTATCAATCATCAATATAGAAAATCCTAACCATTATTCTCAATATTAACTTTTACCTTACTATCTCCCTCTCTGATCTCGGTATTAATTGAGACTATCAACACAAACATGTGCTTCCTCACAAGTAACAAAATGAACAAAACGAAAGTCTTTATTCTTGGAAGAGGCCACGTTCTTTGATAATTGAACCTTCTCAATTTCAATAAATTTCTTGAGTTCCTCTTTGACTCATTCTTCATCCCAAGATGCAAGCAATCACAAGTAATAAAATGAACAAAACCGGAGTCTTTATTCTTGAAAGAGGCCATGTTCTTTGATAATTGAACCTTCTCAGTTTCATTAAATTTCTTGAGTTCCTCTTTGACTCACTCTTCATCCCAAGATGCAAGCAATCCATCTAGGAATACAAACTTAACCTATGCCTTTTGTTCCCCATTAAGCTGAATGGAAGACTCAACAAATGTAACCTTTGCACTCTTGTCACAACATAACACATCTCACTTTTGTAGATGCTTGTACGCAGTGAAATCTTTGATACCTTCGCTCTGCAGGATTAAGATACAACATATGATTTCTTAGAGGATTTAGATTAAAGCAATTGCGGAAGCCAAATATTAATATTTAAATAGGGAATAAGAAAATCAGTTATAGGCCTTTGAAGCAATTTGAAATTATGATTTTTATGATCGAATCCCATATCTAATATTCTTATTTATAAATTTTGATCTGCATTTTCCATCCTCAATGATTTGATTTGAGGTTTGGTATTCTTATTTTCAAGATCCTTTTTTTTCTTCACGTTAAGTGATTTGGTTAGACATCCAAATTGCACTTTACACCCCATGTAATCTATCACATGAATTTGTCTCATAAGTCATCATAAGAATTGTGAGCTACATATTTCATGTCCAACACGTTGACATAGAGATTTAGTTTATTTATTTTATTCCTATTTGTATAAATATTGGCTTTGTGCTTTTTATTTTCTCATAAAGTTATTACAAGGATCCAAACCATGTGTCTATTTCCATGCCAAAATATAAATGGTAAACCTACTAATTTCAAGATTTAAGATCCACCAAAATATAAATTATAAATTATAAGCATAGATTTTTACTCCCTACAACTGTGTAATCTTCCCCTATATTTTGGTAGAGCCATATAAATTGCAGTGTAGCGTGTTATTGTTTAAAAGTATAACAAAAAAAACATGGTTATATATATATATATATATATATGTCAACCTCCCATTCCCATGCACCAAGAGGCTCCCTGACTTCAAAAAAGAGTCTTTGCCATTGCACCCACACCTTATGCCCATGAACCTTGGCCACTTACTATGTGTAGACATGATTATGCACACATATACTTATAAATACTTATTATTTATGTTTTCCATTTTAGTGTTTCACTCTACCTTCATTCCCAACTATTTGATTTAAGTTTTGATTTGCATTTTACATGTTGCATTTTATAGGAATTGGATGTGTCTTCTATTGTATACAACCTAATGCAAATTAACATGTATATCTCGTGTCACAATAATCAATATATAAAAGTTGGATTTTGTGTGTGTTTTTTTAATTGTATACACCTTATTGATGACACCTACTAGTCTTGATATGGACATCAAGAAAAGCATCTTCAAAAAGAGAAGGCTAAAATTATGAAATGGAAACCTCTAAATGTGTGAATGGAATGGATTACTCCAAGTGAAATGGCTGACATGGCTTGAAATTGCTGACAATAAACACATTATAGATAATAGACCATGTTACCCCTTAGCTTGTATGAGATTTCACATATTGGAGTAGTTGTTGGATGAGCTTGGATGTATTGATGAGATATTTTTCATGTGATTTGATGCCCTTGGCAATGGTAGATGGATATTCTTATGGTTATTGATTTGTTTTCCTTTCTATCCATGATGTTATTCATGACACTTTACTTGTGTATGTAAGATGTAGCTAAGAAATTTTCCCTCAATGCTACACATTGCCCAAATTAGAAATTACCCAAGTTGCCAAGTGGTCTCTTCAATTAAATCAATGTTGGTTTATTGCCTAGAACATTATATCATGATTCTATTGCATCATATCAAGCTACAACTACGCATTTTGGGAAAACAATTGTTTGAGTAATGTCGTAAATTCAATGTCAAGCAATTTTTCATCAATTAATTATACTATGAATAAGGAGAGGAGTTATGGAGTGAAGTGCTATGAACGTACATTAAAAATTAGACTGCATTTATTAACTTAACATAATAGGTTTATATAGTCATTTTCCATTAAATATAGGGTTCTTGCATTTCTTGAACAATCCTTGATCTTGGCAATACAAGCAATGAACCAAGCCAACTAGTCTTGACCAAATAGAGCCACTCATTCATCCTTGTCGAAAAAGAAGCCTTGAACTTAAATTGATAGAGAACACAATTTTTTAATTAATTCCATGAAAGTGTCCATGTTTATGAGATGGATAGGCCATAATCACATCATCTACAAATCAACATTATAACAAGTTTTCACATTGAAGAAGGAATAATCCATGCTAGAGGATTGAAGAAGGGAGGGTAATAATTGAAGGTTGAGTGTAACTTCCAGTAGGGTATTCTCTATGTGAATTCCATTTGTCATCATAATTTACTAGAGTTTCATTTGTATATTTTGTTGGAGTGTGACTACACATTCAATATGTGTTATAGTTTTTGCATGAGTTTATAAGTGAAATAGGAAAATCACAACATAAATATAATACTTAATTAAGCACACATGCTTATTAATACAACGCAATTATTTGACTTAGCAACTTGGACCCCATTAAAAAAAAAATTTGGTAAATAAAAGAAAATATTTATCTTATTTTGAATTACAAAGGAGCACATCACATCAATGTAGAGAATAGACAATCTTTCTTCTAGTTTATTGTTCCTATACCATAGTCTATATATACAACATTTGCCAAAAAAATAGAAAATTGCTCTTCTCTATTGCTCGTAATTTCTAAATACTACAAAAAGAAAGGTTACTTTAAGGGTGATTGTTCATGTCCATTATAATTCACCATGAATGCATGAGTATAGCAAGATTATTACATTGTACTAGGTTGTAACAATGTCAACTAGTGCATGAGGTAAAGAAAACTTAATGTCATTTTTATCAATGAATAGTAACAAAAAAATATAAATGTAACATTTCTTTCTTATTACAGCGAAGGATCCACCCCTCTTGTGGCATCTTCGACAATGTCATGAGTACATGACCAGGCCATCAAGAATAAAGAAAAATAAAAAATAAATATGTGTACTAGTTATATCATTAGAAACATCACCTACCATATTATGAAAACATACTTTGATGATAAAAAAAAATTAGATGAAGTATTTTGTATCTATGATTAATGAATGAATGGATATTATATGTTAATGAATAATTGCTATATGTTTCTTTATGTAAACTTACACATGAATGTTTATTATTATTTTCTATGTATCTTAATGTCTTGCTTTCAACTATTTCCTATGTAGTAGATAAATTTGGTACTTGGGAATTGAGAGTAATGTAAAGAGGGGGAGGAGCCATGAGAGCTTCCACCTTCACTTGGTTGGCCCTATTCAGTATAGAATAAATTAGGATTTGGATAATTTTTGAGAAAAACATTGTCAATCCAACAGAGAAACAACAAAGACAATGTTGACTTTGCTGTTGCTTCCTTGAGTGGAGGGGGATTTGCTCCAAGATTAAACTACTCGAGCAATTTATTCTCAAAACAAAGAGGATCTCATTCAAGTATTCATGCACTTAATTCATTTTAATTATTTTTTATTCATGCAATTAAATTTAATATTTGGTCAAATTTCATCTAATTTTTCCTCATTGGTCTCATGAATATGTGTAGGACAACTAATATCAATTTGGATGTTGAAGTGAAACAACTATATAAATAAAATAACTCAAAATGGTAAGGGTTTAGATGAGGCAATGATATCTCTTTGATAGTTACATAAAGGTTTATAAGAAATAAGAAATATTTTCATGAAAAAATCATGTAGTATTTGTCTTTCTTTGACCATTGTGTCTGTATTTGAGTGAAAGACCATAAAATTTCATTTTTCATGCAGGGCAATATGAGAAACTTGTACTCTATTAATTGGGCATAAGGCACTGGTATGATTTTTCTTATATTTTATTAATTATTTATCTCATCTAACTTTCCCTCCTTCCTTGTTTTTGCAGGTACTTTCATTCGGATATCTAACAAGCAAGGAAGGGACTACAAGCAAGCAAGGTGTAGCCAACACATAGGTCAGGATGGCAACATGGTGCAGAAATGGAACATAATGCAATACAGTGATGGGTACAGTCATGATTAATGAAGCGTGATGAGATGCAACATAATGATGATGGGTGTAGCATGGTGCAGCGCGGTGAGGTGCAGCATGATGATGAAATGCAGCACATCGATAGGTGAAGGAGTCACCTTGGAGAATCAATTAAGCAACATATCTTCAACTGATCTCATGTATCATCTTCTTAGAGATGATCTATGCTCTTATCTAGATAATTCAAGGTGTTGACTTCTATTGTAAATATATGATCTCTCTCTCTCTCTCTCTCTCTCTCTCTCTCTCTCTCTCTCTATTGAACTATTGAAGAACATATAAGCAGAATTGATCAAGGGTTTCCCCACATTGGGGTTTGCCCCTGGCTCACGTTGTTAGCTTTACTATATAATGATGATTTTCTAAGGTCAGAGATGAGCTGGGTCCACTTGGTTGTGCTCAAAAGAAGCTCATAATGTTCACTTTCTCCTTCCTTCCTTTACTCCGTTTATTCTCCTTCACCTCCATTTCCTCTATTTTTCCTCTAAACCCGACATAAACCCCTTTTTAATTTAAGCCCCAAGCGCAAAGGCTTAAACTCATCATAGAACCTCACCTGTATAACCCCGCGAACTCATAAACCCCATTTATTAATCCCCACCATTGATCGAGCCCCGCCGATCCAACAGCTCTCATCATGCCCGATGTAATAATTCGCGCGATCAAATCCCCACCGTCAAATCATCTCCATCAATATATGACGGCCTTCACACTTATCGCGCCCTCAACTCACCTGAACGTTAGCGCATGATGAGAGCATTTTTTCTCTCTCATCCCCTACTACATGTCGATCACTGAGTGGAATCACTCGGTCTCGTCCTTTTACCGCCTAATGCCCTAAAGCTGTGTGATCAATACGAATATCGCCCAACCTAAAACCACTCCCGCCTGCTAGACTCCGTCCCTCGATCACCCTTCGATTTGACCACCTAAGATCTAACGGCCCAAATTCAACCTGCTCCCACCTCATCCGATGTCCTCCACTGTCCGTTTCCTCGATCCGATGGTCATTCTTTCCACTTATCCACTCGCCATGCATTCCATGTCCTCCATTCATTCTAATGCCCGAGGAGAAATATGACCAACTTATACTAGTCACTGGCGGACCCCAACAACCATGTTTAACAAATAGTATGGCAAAGGGGAAAAAGGACAAGCACACCCTCGTAACCGAATTTATCAGTCATGGAGCTACATCAGTACGAGTACTCCAACTGCCTAAGAGGACAGCACATCACCTAAGAAGATTGGATTCATCCATTACAACAAGCAAACGCAGTCAGAGACTCCATCAGGCAGTTAAATATAGTTGGTGGTTAATTATGACTCCTGCATACCTAAATGGCCAAGTGCCTTTGTAATGTAAATCTATAAATACCCATAAACAATATGTGATTAGGGTTGATACTTGGTGATTGGCATTCTGATGTAAGGTTCAACTTCTGGAGACTGTAGATATTTTGTCACTTGCAGTGCCTCGTCTTCATTTTCAACTAATACAAGCTTCTTTTGTTGTTAACTGCTCACTGTCCATTTTCTTCTTATTCTAAGCTTGTGCTTGATATGATTTATTCTTGATCTTTTGAAGTTTAGCACTAGATAGTTGTCATCCTATCTTTGTGTTAGATTGTTGAATGTATCACTGAATAGATTACTCAGGTTTCTTTCTATCTGATGCAAGAGAGTTGTCATCCTGTCTGTGCATTAGTAGAATAGATTTACAAGTTTCTTTACTAGTTGCAGCCAGCCATCACATGGTCTTGTGCATCTGCTGGTGTGGTTAGTATTCTCCATATTCACTCAATATGAAAACTATGAGCATTTGGTGGTCTAAAGCCTTATAGTCTGGGGGTGTTCACGCATGTCTAGAGTGAAACAAAGTAGAAGTGGTTATCTAACTTGAACAAGCATCGGTCCTTCCATTTAACCTACAACCATAGTTGAATTTATATGTTACCAGGAATCTCCGAGCTACAACCTAGGAGAGTTTCTTGGAATCCTAACACACGCCACATCTTGTGCCCTCTTGTCTTGGCTTGTCTTCTGTGATTTATATTTATGTTCTATCTGCAGTTTACTTTAATGTGGATGTGATTGCTAATCTAGAAAAGATACTGTGAAAATTAAATAAATTTATCTAGCATAGAACACACCTAAACTTAACATGGTATCAGAGCTGAGGTGAAGACAATTCCCAAGCAAGAGTGAAAGAGCAATCACCGAAGACGGTTGGGAAAGGACAAAAGGATTAGTGGATTCCTCATCCCTCTTCAAATTCACTGAGGGTGAAGTTGAAGCAGAGAATATTATCAGAATGGCGCAGCAGAAGTTTCTGATGGCCTACCTAAAGATCACTTCAATGGGAATTCTGGATCTAAGGGTGGAAGGAAAGGCAGATGCCTCAGTTGTAATAAGTTTGGACATTATGCGAAGGAGTGTCCAAATGGCAAAGACACATCTCTTGATGAAGATAACAATCATTCCAAGGACATCTTCAATGATCAAAGGAATGACAGGTAATGTAGGTCATCAAGGAAATGGTCAACTCTTCTAAGAAAGCAAGGAACCCCAGGTATGAAGAATCAAATGTTGTTTTTGATAAGATAAAGAAGCGTTATCTTGTATTGGCCCTCTCCTTCAGATTCTTTGGGAATCTGGCTTATTGATTGTAGTGCTTCAAGGCACTTCATCGGATAGTAGGGTGCACTCTCTAATTTGGTAGAGACATAAATAATCATGGGATTATACTTGGAGCTAATGCCACCTATCCCGGAAATGGTGTAGAGAATGTTACCGCTCAATTGAATGAGGTAACTCAATTCATTTACAAAATCTCCTTTATGTATTTCATCACAAGAATAACCTGGTGTCCATTTCGGGAATGGATTTCAAAGGTTACAGGGTGGCACTCATCGATGGAAAGGTACGTGTTTGGAAATAGAATTTTAAAGATGTTTTTGTGTTCAAGGTTGTATCAAGTTGCAGGAAGTCCACTGGAGACCATGTTCATTGACACAACACTGAAGGCCTGTGAATCAGATGGTGACGGAGATACCTGACTTCAAAAAGAGCATGAAAGTACATATCTGAGATGTACCGAAGGAAAATTTGACAGGAGGGACCATTCCCCTCATGTAGCAGGTTCACTATATGAAACAAACCGAGGGGTTTGAGATGGATGATCAGGAATCTCACATATGCAGGTGGAAGAAAGCCATGTATGGCTTGAATAAAAACTCCCCAAGTGTAGTATGAGAGGACTGATAGCTGTCAAATGAAGCTGAAGTGAAACCAATCCAAAACCATTACTCGAAGGTTGTGGGTGATAGACCTCTCATACCAAGCACCCTTTGAGGACAACCTATTTCAAACAGGTGCAGACCCTCTCACTTGTAGAAGTAAGAGGGATTTGGATTCCAGATGTGTAATGATAAACTACAAGCCTATGATTACCTCGAGGATCTCAACTTTCAAAAGTTATATGGTAGTGATGTCGAACCAGATTTGGGAAATGCCTCTAAGTCTCATAAACTCATTCGTGTTGATGTTCTTGGTCAACTTCCGTCCGTACATATGTTTTTCGGTTAGCATGGTGAGCTCATATTTGGTTGAGCCTCACTGGATTGGTGCCAAGAATCTTCTGAGATATCTTCAGGGCGCAATCTCTCATGAATTGAGATACACTACTGAAAATATGAAACTACATGATTATTTGAATGTTGACTGGGCAGGCAGTGTGGAGGAACACTAGATCACTTCTGATCCAGGTGGATATTGGTGGCCACCTGCCAAGTCCACATGGACCCCCACCATTTTCTTTCTCAGCATTTTCAGTTTCCTTAATTGTAGCACAACTTACTATTTTTAGCAGTTTTTCGGGTCCTGAACTTCCGGAGCCGTTTTGAGGCCCTAAACGACGTTTTTTGGGGAATCCGGGGACAACATGAGTCCATGGAATGGACTGTTGTTGCCCATTCCAACAATGATAGTGCTCGGATAGATCTTTCTAATGAGCTATTGTACGCGTCAAACGGAGATCATATGCCAAAGTTACGACCCCGGGAAGTTGATGTACCAACTTACCCCCAAACGGGGCCCACAGTTTGGCGTTTCATCTCCTAGGGTTAGGTTTTGGAATGTTAAGGGTTTTCCATTGTTTCTCAACAATAAATAGGCCTTAGAGCCTCATTGTAACACAGTTCAGAGGCACGTAGCCATCACATCTCTTCTCAGAGATAAGCTACCATCGCCCTAGCTAGTTTATTGCCATTTCTGTTTGTAAGCATATTTCAGTATTTTCCATTAATGAAATGAAGTATTATTTCCGCTGCATCTTTGTGTATATGGTTATCTCTGTAATTTGTTGTGTTCCTGCTTAAATTCGGATCAGTGGTATCAGAGCGGTCTGCTTTTTCTCTGTTTTTCTTTGCATGTCCCCAACAAGGTCGGGATATAAGGAGTTAGGGCTTGAACTGGTTGAACCTTTGCAAGACCAGCCTCGCAAATCCCGACGGCCTCCCATGGCAGACGAGAAGAAAGACGAGGGGGCAGGAGATCCCATCAAAATATTGCTCGAAGAAGCGCTCGAGCGACAACGGAACGTGATGATGGACAGCTTTGCGCAGATCCTTCAGCGGCTACCCAGAAGCGGCGCATCGGCTTCCAGCAGCTCCTCTGGAAACGCCACACCCTTTAAGGTACAAGTTAATTTTGAAATACCCATATTCGAGGGTCAGATAGACGCCGATGCCATAGATAAATGGTTAAATCTGCTAGAGGGTTATTTTTCTGTTCATGAATTTTCGAGTCGGGAAAAGATTGTTTTTGCTCTTCTCAAAGCAGCCCCCCACGTCAAGGACTGGTGGGAAACCTACTGCGAGCAGAAGGATGAAAGTACTGGCTCACTATTTTCAGCCGCACCCACCTGGGATTCGTTCCGGGATGCCATCAAGGAGCAGTACTACCCTGTCGGAAGCTATGAGGATGAATACATAAAGTGGACCACGCTGCGGCAGGGAAGGGACCAAGACGTGCCGGAGTTCACCAATCTTTTCCATACCCTTCGCACAAAGTTGGGTATCAAGGATTCAGAGCAACATTTGATACTCAAATACCGTGGCTGCCTGCACAAGTACATCCAGGAAGAAATACAGTTCCTAAACATCCCCTCGCTCGGCGCAGCATACCGGTATGCCGTCAAGGTCGAGCAGAAGTTTAAACAAAAGAAGCGAGACTTTGGATCTGCGAATCCAAAGCAGGGGAAAGGTGCCCCTAAACCACAGAACAAAGGACAAAGCCAAGGCGGGACAGCCCAAGACAACCAGCCGAAGCTGCAAGCAAAGAGCAACGGCGCGAAGCCGAGAAAGGACACTGGAAAATGGTGCGAGTTCCATAAGAGCTCCACTCACAACACAAGTGAGTGTCGGGCCAAGCAGTCACTGGTGGCTGAGCTAAAGGTTTCAGAATCAGATGCATGTTCCGACTCTGAGTCAGAACCCGATAAGGGGTATGAAAAAGGGAAGCAGATCATTGATGCAGATCCCAGCGCCACTGTTGCTACCGCAAAGATCCAGAAAAATGAACCCGAAGATCCAGAGGAGGAGGAGCGTCTCTTCCACTCCCAGATGTGGGTAAAGGGCTCCCCGATACAGTTCATTGTTGATAGCGGGAGTCAAAAGAACCTCATTTCGGCAGAGGTCGTGAAGCGGTTGGGCTTACCGACCACAGCACATCCACAACCATACACCATTGGGTGGCTTCACCAAGGGCGAGATCTTCGCGTGAGCCAGCAGTGTCGCCTTCCATACAACATCAAGCCCTTCACGGATGAGGTATTGTGTGACATTGCTCCCCTTGAAGTTTGTGATGTATTACTAGGACAACCATACTTTTGGAAGCGACATGCTGTGTATGAATCAAGGCCCCGTGCTGTTATTATTACATTGGGAAATAAGTTGTTCAGGATACCAGAGGTAGCACCACCTGCCGCCATCTCTTTGATTACTGCAAAACAATGCAGTAAGATCATTTCCAAAACCAAGAAATTTGTTTTCCTGATGATACGCCCTCAAGGGAAGAAGAAGACAGTGGCCGCGGCCTCCAAACGGGGTCCCTCTGCACGGCAGCTACAGATGGACAAGATTGTGGAGGAGTACGAGGACATCTTCACCTCCCCGGCAGGGGTTCCTCTGCACTGTCAAGTCAAGCACTCCATCGATCTGACCCCAGGTGCGCCGCTACCCAATGGACCAATTTATCGGCGCTCCGTTCTGGAGAACAATGAAATCAAGAGGCAGATTCAGGAGCTCCTGCAGAAAGGTCACATCCGTCCGAGTTCTTCGCCCTGTGGGAGCCCGATAGTGTTGGTACAGAAGAAGGATGGGACGTGGAGACTCTGTATTGACTATCGGGCGCTGAACAAGATCACTGTCCGTAATAGGTACCCGATCCCGCGGATTGATGACCTCCTAGACCAACTAAAGGGGGCGAAATATTTCAGCAAGATCGATCTGAAGTCAGGATATCACCAGGTACCAATTGAACCCTCAGATGTGTGGAAGACTGCCTTCAAATCCAAGGAGGGCCTCTTCGAATGGTTGGTCATGCCTTTCGGATTGACGAATGCTCCTGCAACCTTTATGAGGCTAATGGATGACATCTTGCGGCCATTCACCAACTCCTTTGTAGTAGTATACTTGGATGACATTCTGATCTTCAGCCAGAGTTGGGAAGAGCACCTCCACCACATCCGACAGGTTCTCCAAACACTGCGGCAACACAAGCTATGTGCCAATTTGGAGAAATGCACTTTTGGCATGACCGAGGTTCAGTATCTGGGATACATCATTGATGAACAGGGGGTGCATGTCGATCCAGCCAAGGTCCAAGTCATTCGGGATTGGCCCTCTCCAACCACTCTAACAGAGCTCCGCAGCTTTCTAGGTCTTGCCAACTTCTACCGCAGGTTTGTGTTGGGATTTTCTCATATTTCTTGGCCCTTGAGTCAAGTCACCAAGGGCGGGGCGAAAGAAAAATTCTTTTGGTCTGAATCTCAACAGAAGGCATTCAGGGAGTTGAAGGATCGCCTCTGCACGGCACCAGTGCTCGCGTTACCAGATTTACAACAACCATTTGAGGTCGAGACAGATGCCTCTGACTATGCTATTGGGGCAGTCCTTACTCAACATGGACATCCAGTGGCATATCACAGTGAAACACTTTCAGACACAGTCCGGAAGTACCCCACTTATGATAAAGAGATGTATTCCATTGTACAGGCCTGCCGACAATGGAAGCATTACATTTTGGGGAAGGAAACGGTCATCCACACAGACCACCGACCTCTGCAGTTCATACAGACCCAAGGGAAATTGCAGAATGATCGCCATCAGAAGTGGTCTACATACCTGCAACAGTTTCACTTGAATATCAAGTATAAAAAGGGCAGCACCAATAATGTTGCAGATTGCCTCAGTCGACCACCGATCATGGCGCTAACCACCGTGCTCAACTCTTGCGGGCACGAGACTTCTGATTGGCCACTTCTCTACAAAAGCGACCCAGAATTCGGCCACACATACCAGACACTCTTGGAGGGTCGGCAGGTTGCAGATTTTCACCTCCAGGATGCCCTATTATGCCACCTCGGTCACCTTTGTGTTCCTTCAAGCGAGCGTGCCAAGATGATTTGGGAAGCACACTACAGTCGGGCTGCTGGGCATTTCGGGGTCGAGAAAACAGTGGCAGTACTGCAAAACTATTTCTATTGGCCGAATCTTCGACAGGATGTTGGGAAGTACATCCAATCATGTACTGCCTGTGCCATTGCCAAACCGACCATTAAGAAGCAAGGCCTCTATACCCCGTTGCCTACCCCTAGTCGACCTTGGGAATCCATCTCCATGGATTACATGTCAGGCCTTCCTTCCACTAAGCATGGAAATGACTGTGTTTTTGTGGTCGTCGACAGGTTCTCAAAGATGGCCATTATGATGGCCTGCAAGAAGAATATCACAGCAGAAGCCACTGCTAAACTCTTCTTTGAACGAGTGTGGGTGCACTTTGGGATCCCACAGTCTATCATCTCAGATCGGGACAGTCGGTTTCTCAGCACCTTTTGGTCCAGTCTCTGGTCAATGCTGGACACCAAACTCACGAAGTCCACAGCCTTCCATCCTCAAACTGATGGCCAGACAGAGGTTGTCAATAGGATGATTGTGCACATTCTGCGCATGTATAACTCAAAGCATCCACGCACATGGGACGAGAGCCTCCCCTACGTTCAGCACAGCTACAACCGAGCTCTTCACAGCTCCACTGGCCATAGTCCTTTTCAGGTGGGTTTGGGATTCCAGCCACTATGCCCCATTGATGTGGCCATGCCACTTGCAGCTACTCACATGAATTCAGCTCATGTCCAGTCCGAAACAGATAAGGCCACCAGCTTCATTGAGCGCATCCAACATATTCGCCAGCAGGTCCATGACATTCTTGAGAAATCAAATGCCAAGTACAAGCAGCGACATGATCAACATCGGGTGCCACACAAGTTTCAGGTGGGCGACAAAGTCTGGTTGCATTTGCAAAAGGAAGCCTTACTGGAGCCTATCGGAAATTGAGACCACTCCGATATGGTCCTTACACCATTACTAAGGCTATGGGAGACAATGCATTTGAGCTCAGCATTCCCCCATTCCTTGGCCTGCACCCAGTATTTAATGTGGACCGCCTTCGGCCATACTTTCCACCATTGCTAGACACATCCGACATTGCAGAACAGCTCAAACCCACATAATTAAATCTAGATTGCATGGAACAAGCTGCAACTGATCGGATCATGGACACACATATCAAGAACACTCGCCAACAGAATATCCAACTGTATCGAGTTGTCAAAGCAGGCCAACTCCTTCAGCAGGGCAAGTGGCTCACCAGGGAACAAGTTCAGCAGAAGTTTCCTCATCTCATGGAGGAGCTCAACGCAATGGGGACCATTGCTTCCTAAGGGGGGACGAATGATCCAGGTGGATATTGGTGGCCACCTGCCAAGTCCACCTGGACCCCCACCATTGTCTTTCTCAGCATTTTCAGTTTCCTTAATTGTAGCACAACTTACTATTTTTAGCAGTTTTTCGGGTCTTGAACTTCCGGAGCCGTTTTGAGGCCCTAAACGACGTTTTTTGGGGAATCCGGGGGCAACACGAGTCCATGGAATGGACTGGTGTTGCCCGTTCCAACAATGATAGTGCTCGGATAGATCTTTCTAATGAGCTATTGTACGCGTCAAACGGAGATCATATGCCAAAGTTACGACCCCGGGAAGTTGATGTACCAACTTACCCCCAAACGGGGCCCACAGTTTGGCGTTTCAGCTCCTAGGGTTAGGTTTTGGAATGTTAAGGGTTTTCCATTGTTTCTCAACAATAAATAGGCCTTAGAGCCTCATTGTAACACAGTTCAGAGGCACGTAGCCATCACATCTCTTCTCAGAGATAAGCTACCATCGCCCGAGCTAGTTTATTGCCATTTCTGTTTGTAAGCATATTTCAGTATTTTCCATTAATGAAATGAAGTATTATTTCCGCTGCATCTTTGTGTATATGGTTATCTCTGTAATTTGTTGCGTTCCTACTTAAATCTGGATCAACTTCTCAGTGCTGGGTCTCTTTGGATTCTGCTTCGATATCATGGATGAATAGGAAGTAGAATTTGGTTGTTGTAAGCACCACCGAGACCGGATACATAACTACGAGTATGATCTCATATGAAGCTACGTAGTTGTGGAAGCTCTTCAGTGAGTTGTTTGTACGTATGATGAATAGCATTGTGATTCTCTATGACAACCAGAGGTGCGATTCGATTATTGAGGAATCCCGTATTCGATGATTGCTCCAGCAGATAGATACTACCTTATCTGGGATATGGTAAGTCGATGAGAAAGGAGGCTCCATCACATTGAGATGATGTACAGGTCGCTACACTTTGTCAAAGCCCTAGGGAAACATCAAATTTGTGATTTTCCCGAACGACTTGGAGTTGTTGAGAGACCCTTGTAAAAGGGTCCCGCATGTTGTATACATTGAGCTCTAGGAGCTCTGTGGGCTTGCGATTCTTACTGGAGCAACATACGACCATAGGGTGACTCACCCTCCCCTGGTGGTGCACACTGGGTAGGATGATTCACTCTCTTGTGAACAAGATGGTTCACTTTCTTATGTAGCAGGATGGTTAGTTCTCCTGTGAGGTCTGGATGATGTGTTCTCCATGATGACTATGTAGCAGGATGATTAGTTCTCCTGTGAGGTCTGGATGATGTGTTCTACATGACGACTATGTAGTAGGATGATTAGTTCTCCTGTGAGGTTTGGATGATGTGTTCTCCATGATGACTGTGTAGCAGGATAATTAGTTCTCCAGTGAGGCCTAGATGATGTGTTCTCCATGGCGATTGTGGAACAATATGATTCGCTCTCTTGGGGGACAGAATTTCCCTCTCCTCTGGACAGGATGATTTGCCCTCCTGTGGACAATATGATTCACTCTCTTGTGGGACAGAATTGATTAGTTCTCCTGTCCAGGCATCCTACCCATGCAGTTTGGGACTCATGGGAAGTACCTCTCATCTAATCAATGAGCAAGGAAATGAGGATAGGGACCATGGGAGTACCGATGGACACATCGTTGTATCTAATGTACTTCCTATGCTAGGATGACCTTCATTGATTTGAGATCAATGATACTAGTCTGGGACAAGTGGTAGGAGTTGTACCTACGATGATACTAGCTTTGGGTTGGTTGAGGACTGGTCTGGGACCAGTGGTACGCACTCTGAGACTGACTTCGGGTCAGTGGAGAATGGTATGACACATTCTTGATCATTTCTTCTTCTTCATGGTTCAGCAAAGCAGAGCAAAGCCAACAGAGTTGAGCAGAGTCAGCAGAGTTGAGCAGAGCTAGCAGAGCTGAGCAAAGCCAACAGAGCAAAGCAGAGCCAACAGAGCTGAGAAGAGATAGCAGTGCTGAGCAGAGTAGAGCAGAGCCAGTAGAGATGAGCAGTGCTAGTAGAGCCAGCAGAGCTGAGCAAAGCCAACAGAGCTGAGCAGAGCTAGGCAGAGGTGAGAAAAGATAAGTAGAGCAGTGCAGGGCACTGATGGTAGAGATAGTACAGTTGTACACATGGATCAACAAATGGAGTTCTCCCTAGTTGAGAGCGAGTGTTAAAATTGGAAAATAGGGCCAAACTCCATGTGGGTCATCTTATTTATGGAAGTTGATATTTTTATTGGATCCCTGTCATCGAAAGGTGTAGGATTGATCTAAAGGTCATCCGATTCCGATAAGTATTTATGAAGTTATGAAATTATTTATGTTATAAAATAAATTGTCAAGTCGACCAGCAAATTGAGTAGGCTCAAAAGCCCAATAGACATGTCTATTCATCATCTTCATTTTAGTATAAATAGAATAGTATTTTAACTCATTTTTCACACACACACTCACTCTTGTGATCTCACTTCATCCTGTTTTGGTTTTGATGAAGATGAGAGCTAGAGGGAGTGCCCTAGGGTATACGCTGCCCTAGATAAAATGCCCTAGATCTAAATGCAGTCATGGGAGAATAAGCTCTACGTTGCTCAAAAATCCAGAAAAGATGGAAAAGTTAGAACTGCCAGAAAAGCCCAGAACGCTAAAACTTCTGGAAAAAACGGAACTACCAGAAAAGTCAGAAAAACCGAAAAAGCCAGAATTTCTGAAAAAGACAAAAAAAGCCAGAATTTTCGGAAAAGTCAGAAAATTCAGAACTATTAGAAAAGCAGGAAAAGCCGGAAAAGCTGAAACTGCCAAAAAAGCCAAAATTTTTGGAACTACTGGAAAAGCCAGAACTGCCGGAAGAGTCGAAAAAGCTGGAAAAGCTGGAAAAGTTAGAACTGCCGGAACTGTTGGAAGAGCCGGAACTGCCAGAAAATTTAGAACTATCGGAAAAGCCAGAAAATATAGAAAAGTCGGTATTGTTGGAAAAGCCAGAAAATCTGGAATTGTTGGAAAAGCCAGAAAAGTTGGAATTGTTAGAACTACTAGAAAAGCTCGAACAGACAGAACTGTCGGGAATTGCCAAAACAACAGGAGCATCTGTCTCCAAATGAAAGCAACATGCAAGGGACAAATAACTAACATTGGGAAATATGTATTGTACTTAATAGCAATCTAAGGACAATAAGCATGCTAGGGACAACAAGAAAGCAAGGGAATACAAGCAAGCAAGGTGCAGCCAACGCATAGGTCAGGATGGCAACATTGTTCAGCAATGGCACATAATGCAATACAGTGATGGGTACAGTCATGATTAATGAAGCATGATGAGATGCAGCATAATTATGATGGGTGTAGCATGGTGTAGCGCAGTGAGCTACAGCAAAATGACGAAATGTAACAAATCGATAGGTGAAGGAGTCACCTTGGAGAATCAGTTGAAGTAGCATGTCTTCAATTGATCTCATGTATCATCTTCTTAGAGATGATCTATGCTCTTATCTAGATAAGTCAAGGTGTTGACTTCTGTTGTAAATATACTATCTCTGTCTCTCTCTATGATGAACTATTGAAGAACATATAAGAAGAATTAATCAAGGGTTTCCCCATGTTAGGGTTTGTCCCTGGTTGGCGCCACATCTTGTGTCTTCTTGTCTTGGCTTGTTGTCTGCAATTTATATTTATGTTCTATCTGTAGTTTACTTTAATGCTGATGTGATTGCTAATCTAGAAAAGATACTGTGAAAATTAAATAAACTTCTCTAGCATAGAACAGACCTAAAATTAACAAGATTTGAAAGATTAACTAGGGTTGGAGTCATATACGCGAAAAAACCTCATTGAAGTATTGTTTAACTTTAGCCCACCAAGCGCTTGGCTATCGGGTGTGTGATTTAATTTTGTGTTGCATTTGATTTCAAGTAATTTTTTATTTCTACATTGCAAATATTCCATGACCATAGATGCTGAGAAAAAATAAGGCAAACAAAATTAGGGTTTCTTTTATAATGTTTTCTCTTGTTATATTAACAATTCTTGTGATATAATGTTATTTCATCATCATCATCATTATTTTGTGTTCATCATCAAGATAATGCCAATAAATAAGATTTCAATGCAAAAAAGAACACCAAAAATAGGCTCCATGTTAGGCAAAAACCCCTCCACAGGAGAAAAACCCAAAAACTCACTCTTCTTATAAAAAATCAAGACTTCCAAGACCTTTCAAGAAAACTCACCAAGTGATAGTCTAGCCACCCAAACAACAATGCTTCTATCTATAACTCAGTCTGTTGCTCTTCTCTAGCTCGAAATATGAACATAGATAACTTTCTTCCCATATGTGTGAGCTTTCCAAACAAAGAATTGATGCACAAGCCAAACAAATAGACCTTCTTCCTTTCCTCGCTCTCCTTCTCCTCTTTCTCACTCTGAATTTGGCTCAGAATTCTTGAAGAGAGTGAATTACTTGTGTGACTCAAATGAGGTCAAATACCTCTCCATTATATAATCTTTTGGTGGGGTCCAAGTGCCTCTTATGGGGCCAACTTGATGGGTTGGCAAAACCATCACTTGGTATCTTTTAGATCACGTTTTACACTTAAAAATATTTCTTTTACATTTATTCAAAAGCCCTATAAGGGACTTTACATCATGACCTTGTCAAAACCCTAGATCACACAATAGGTGCTAAACCTAAGAAAATAATCAATAGGCAACAAACCCATTCTTCAGTAAATAATTTTCTTTTTCAAAAATGAAATTTTCTTTTATTTTTATTTTGAAAAGTACAATGATTACATTAATTCACGGTACATAGACAATTATGAAGACCAAAGCTAGTTACCATTTTCAACACTCCCTCTTAACTAGGGAGGTATTCATAATTGACAACAATAGGTACATGGATAGTATAACCTTGAGAAGCTTTGATAAGAAGAGTGGGATTGGTAAGTCATCTTAAGCATCATCATCATAAATAGCATTGTCGAATGTCACATATGAAATGCCTTGACTAACAAACTCTATCTCTCTGTAGATGGTCAAGTCAAAGTCTACAATTCTTCCCTTAGTCAATAGTAGTCAAACTCTACCCTAACCAGAAAGTAAAAGGCTAGTCAAACTCTTCCAAAACAACTCACTATAAGGAGAGAGGAACTCCCCTCTATTAACAATCAAACAATGGAAAAACAATCAAATTTGGAGTGTTCAAACTTGGTTAAGCAGAATGTCAACCTTGCAATTAAACTTCCACCTCAAGCCTGTGGTCAACACAGGTCAAACCTACCCATATTTTCTTGATCCTTGTGCTATTCAATCTGGCCTAGTCAAACAGATTCAAACCTCCAAAAAGAATAGTCAAAATTAGTCAAATGAACCTCGGTCAAAGTTGGTCAACATTGGCTGAAACTAGAAGCCATCATAGAGATAAAATGCCCAGTCAAACTCTTGCATGTGTGAATATAATAGCTACCTTTGAGGTTGAACCAATCATAAGAGGAGAGAGAAATATGTGTGATGTGAAGATGCCAAAATAAAGTTTCCTTGACCCTGCCAAAATTAAGTTTCCTTGACCACTGTAAATTCAAATAGATGTACCTTTAAATGGTGGCCAGCTCACTAATTTTCATAGGCTCAGACCGTGTACTTTTAGATGCCAATATTGTCACAAGATCTACACAAATATTCTTATTTTGTTATGCCACTTACATTGGTTAGGGAATTCTCTCTTGATTAATGGTGACTATAGCTTTGAAGATAAGTCAGATTTTCTTTTAAGAGATTCGATCTAGGTCTCTTTTGCTGAAAATTAGAACAGGAGGCTTAGCTCCCTTTTCAAGATGACTAATGCTTGAATTTATGTCCTTTTGAAGTGTGTTTATACCCAGAACAAGAGGATATCTAAACTTGTTTCTTTATAAAACTAAAATTACTCCTAGATTTCCAATTAGGCCATTATCCAAACTTTGATTTGAGACCAATGAGAGAATTGATCCGCACTTGAAATATGACAATATAAAAAAGCAACATGCTCAAAATTTCAATGTCTTGATGCACAGGTGTAGATTAAGGTTTTTGGAATTCTTTCAACAAGACTTAAGCTTAGAATGAGGTCATCAATACCATCGATCTTGGATCTCTTTTATGCATAAGTGTATCCTCTTTCAATAATGATTTCGGCTCCCTTTGAAAAATAACATTGGAAAACATTTTAGGGCTTCTAAAAGAGACTCATGTACATGCCTTTCAACATAAGACTATGATCACTCAAAACTTGTCCAGAACAAAGGCTTGATAAATGAATTTAGTATCCTTTCATATGCAAGTGAAATTTATATGTCTTGATCATGTTGTAACAATACTAATGCTTAGAATGAAACTCGGACTCGAATTTCTATGCATGTGTATAGAGAGAGGATCTCAGTTCTCTTGAAATCAGAAAGGATGGCATTCTTCTAGAATTTACAACAAAGATTCATGCTCAAAATAATTTAATAATACTCAAAACCTTTTGAGGAATATTTTACATCTTTCCAAGATGATACATAATAAGCATACATTATGGTGTCTTGTCTTGACTAAAATACCATCAAATTTTGAAGACTTCAAATATTGTAAAATTACCTCATACATTCACCTAATTTTTCGAGATGCTTGGAATTTCTTGAGCTCATCAAATATCATTTAGGTTTGTCAATATTAGAGTCCCTAAGCTCTTACTCTTCTTGAGTAAGTTTTAGGTTATGTCACAGAAAAGAGGGCTAGTATAATGAGCCCATAAATTTTATTTCTTGTTTGATAGGTTTGTTCCAGGGAGAGAAGGTCTTCTAGCTATTTTGTAATTAAGAAAAGTTCTTACATCCCTCCAAAACCCCTTGATCCTTTTTTTGTATACTATCAACCTTATCTCTATAATTAGGGCTAGTAATTATGCCGAGATTTTTGTTCTTCTTGCCTTCACAAATTCAAACTAGGGAATTCTCTCTTCTTTAGATGAGATAGTGCCAAGTTGATCTTATTTTTTTCTCTCACTTCAAAACATGGTTCTGCTACCATGTTGAGAAATCTAGAGGAGAGAGGTCAGTTAAATATTAACTTGATTTCTCTTTAATCTTTGACACTTTCTTGAGATTTAGATCCTTCCATGGCTTTGGTTACAAATCAATGTGATGGGTCATTCATAGATTTATATCCCAATACAATCATCATAGATTCATAGGATGATCCATCTTGGCTAACATAGATAGGTTGGTATATCATCACTTTGGTATATACAAATAGAGAGATAGGTAAGGTTACGCTATACACCAGGGACATGTTATCCCACCTGGAATTGATAACCCCTGTTCACTAACCTCGAATACAAGGATGGCATAGAATACCATATATTTGATAATTTCATGACATAAGTAAATTAAATATGTTAGGAAAACCAAGAGCCTATAATCGTATTCTCGTGTTAAACTAATCCTTTACACAATCTATGCCCATGATAAGTCAACCATCTACTACTTTGTATCCCTATCCCACTCCACCATACACTAACACTCCTAAGGTGTTATCTACTCCTACTTCAATGATTAATCACAACAATTTGTGATTATGATGACAATTTAATTACATGTGTGTGTAATTTCCATGATGGGATATATGAATTATCCCCCCCACCTTGCCCGTCAATTATTTTAACCTTGAATGGGCTAGCACTGGTCTATCTCATCATCTCAAAATGACCCAAAAGATGAAAATTTACAATTTTTGTCATAATCACTTCACACTATCTCATCGATGACCATTTTATAGACTATATGCATGAATTTATGGAAGGTTGTCCCCTCTACCTATCTTATGATTGATTGTGACAGCAAGTGAAGAAAGGACAATTGATGAATCCTTGTGGACAAGATTCCCTACTTATAAATTATTCCTTATTAACCTATTCTCACAATCAACCATAGGTTGTGTAGAGGGTATGGTCTACCATAAATTCATGCATATAATATGTATAAGGGGTCATCTATGAGACAATGTGAACTCACAATGACTAATATGGTAAATTTTCATCTGCAGGGTCATTTTGAGATGATGATGAAAAACCAATGCTAGCCCATTCAGGGTTATAATCATTGATGGGAAATGTGGGGAGGAAAATTCATACATCCCATTGTGGACACTAGACTCATATGTACTTAAATTGCCATCATAATCACAAAATCTTGTGAATTGACAACTAATATATGTTATAATTTTGTTAGACTAATATAGATTAGAAAATGAAACCAATATATAGATTAGTTACAATAAATATAGTAGAAAATATTGGATGTGCGAGCATTGAAGCCTCCCATTACATTAGCTAGCACAACACATCATCACCTTGCTAACAACTTAACACACCATTGATTTTCCACACCTTTCAATCCAGTTCAAATCTATGGGTTTCTTATCTGCAATTTTTTTTATAGAAACATTCATTAACATCCATGTCATGAAACTCATTTTTAAACTTATAATTTAATGATAATGTTAGTTTTAATATTAATATTGTTAATAGTTTTTTCATTTATATATTGTGATAAGTTTTTGGGTTATGGTTAGTGTTTATGTGATCCGGATTTAAACAGGAACACAACAAATTACAGAGATAACCATAAACATAGAGATGCAGCGGAATTAATACTTCATTTAATTAATGTAAAATACTGAAATATGCTTACAAACAAAGTTGGAAATAAACTAGCTAGGGCGATGGTAGCTTATCTCTGAGAAGGGATGTGGCAGCTACATGCATTTGAACTGTGTTACAATGAGGCTCGAAGGCCTATTTATTGTTGAGAAACAATGGAAAACCCTTAACATTCCAAAACCTAACCCTAGAAGATGAAACGCCAAACAATGGGCCTCATTTGGGTAAATTGATACATCAACTTCTTGGGGTAGTAACTTTGGCATACGATCTCTGTTTGACACGCACAGTATCTCGTTAGAAAGATCTATCCGAGAACTACAACTTTGGGAAGATAAACATTAATCCATGGACCCATGTTGCTCCCATTTTTCCCAAAAAACACCGTTTAGGGCCTCAAAACAACTTCGGAAGTTCAGGACTCGAAAAACTACTAAAAATAGTAAACTGGGCTACAATTAAGGAAACTAAAAAGCTGAAAGAAATAATGGTGGGGGTCCAAGTAGATTTGGTAGGTGGCCACCAATATCCACCTGGATCATCATGTGATATTGCAAACTATCTTAACACAACATTATAAGTTGATTTTGAGTTATGGTCAATGTTTATGTGATGTTGCAAATTATCTTATCACAAAAACATGTTCCTAACCATTTGGTGATATTAAATATTTTGGCTTTACATATTGAGAATTATTTTGAGATAGTGAATATGTAATGCCCCACTTAAATCTTATCCTGCAAATTTTAATAATGTTTACATTATCTGAAAATATTGAGAAATATTGGTCTAATATAAAATTCATGATTTCTATTATTCAAATTCCCAACTTTCCTTCTCAAATTGAATCTTAGGTAGGATATGGTCTCCTTCCATTATTTCAAATAATATATATATATATATATATATATATATATATATATATATATATATATATATATATATATATATATATATATATATATATATATATATATATATATATATCTCACACTCCCCAATGTACCCTCACATTTACTTGGGAGAAGACATGGTCCTCTCCAACTAATTATCAATATATATATTCATCTCACATTCCCCAACGTACCCTCACATTTACTAGGGAGAAAACATGGTCCTCTCCATTTAATTACATCTCATTCGCAAATGTACTCTCACATTTACTTGGGAGAAGACATAGTCATCTCCAATTAATTATCAATATATATATATCACATTCCCAAATGTACTTTCATATTTACTTGGGAGAAGAAATGGTCCTCTCCCATTAATTTCCCAATTTTATATTCATATCACATTTTCAAATGTACTCCCAGATTTACTTGGTAGAAGAGAAGTCAACTATAAAGATGGATGAGAAGTTAATGATATTAATGAGAAGTGGTTGAGATGGAGAAGAGAGGGAGGGTATAAAAACGGAAAGGGGGTGGGGAGAAAAGGGGGATGTGGGGGTCTTGCTTGATTTTGGGATTGGCTGTGATTTTAAGATTTGCTATGATTTTTGGAGACCTTAGGAACCTATGGAGGTTTCTTGGTTTGTTGAGAGGAGGGAATTATTGTTCATCTTGGTCTGGATCAGTCATCTTAGACACACACACTACATCTGGTTGGAATTGGGCTTGGAGGGCTAGGTAATCTGTGGAGGTTTTCTGGGCTAGAAAATATTTCCTAGTTGGCTGGAAGGTAAATCCAGTTGGGTCAATCAAGAGGAGTGTTCAGCAGGAACAGTAGCTCAAAGGTCTCTCCACCAACCACCGGTACAGGTATTCCTCTATAGATTATTCATGTAAATTTATTAAAATGAAATGTTCACCATAATTTATAAGGATTAGAATGTAAATGGTAAAATTTTATTTGTTTAAAAATCTTGTAAGAAAGTAAACTATTGCCTCTTATTGCATTTAAATTCATCAGAAATAGATCTGTTACAAGACCTAGGATAGGGCTCTTACACATGTTATCAGATCTTTCATTCAAAATATGGACCCAAAGCCCACTAAACCCACAATTCATACTTTCCACATGTCTCCTTGTCATTTGATGTGAATCTCCACCCATGACTACTGGCCTTCACTTATGCCAGGAGTCCGTATTCCATTTGCATTTGGTTTGACTCTGCCATTTCTTCCACCAATCTGATGGCTAGTGGGCATCTAGCAAAAGCTTGATTGGTTTGACCATATTTTCAAAGGCGCAGTGCCAATGAGAAGTGGCTCGATCTATTCCATTCCCATTGAGACTTTTCGACCAGTCGCTCATGCGCTCTGACCATTAATACCGCCCTCTATCCGAGATTGATTCCAGGGAAAGAGGGGCTTCAGAGCATACACTGTAAGTACGTTTTGTGCTTATTCTCCTTATTCTCCAAGGAAATTTATTTGGGGGATCAAATAAACCTGAAACAGCCCTTCCTCGTACTCTATTTAATGGGTCTATTAAAAAAAAATAGTGAGATACAATTTGAACTGAGTAGAGAACAGCTCCCTTACTGTCATGTCATAGGACTACCAAGACCAATGAAGATCAAAATGTCACTTGACAATTTCCAAAAACACTCATCCACAACTCAGAACAGAACACAGACCTGAGAACAAACACAAAACCAGAGCCAGCTAGCCAAGGGCTAAGGAACTCAAAGCACCCCAAAATCAGCCACACATTTCACATCATGAAATATAAAATCCATCAATAAAATGGACAAAATGCATCGATATGGATAAATGTATAATGATGTACCTTTGGAAAAGCCCATGAATCGGGGCCAAACAACTCCTTGATCTCAGGATGGACGGCCAGTATTTCCCTCCTGCGACTCGCATGGGGTTCATTAGTCTCTACCCAAAAACAAAAATCATTCCCCATTGCAGCCATTGTCATGCGATTCAAATATAACGAATCAGATCTGAAAATCAGTACCAATCATGCACAAAGCTTTCTAACGAGACTGCTCGCTGCATGTTGCATGTTTCATTCTTGTTAGTCCAGGGTATCTTACTTTGGTGGTACTTGGCAGTTGAAAAGCGAACCAGGCCTTCGTATCTTAAAATACCAATGCACTGGCTCTGCTCTGCAACCGTGGGTAAATCTGATGTTCCAAGGATAGGGCTGTTGGAATTAAGGATAACAAACCCCCCTGCTTGGGCCTGGCTTTCCCTTCGAAACATTCAGTTAACACCTTGGAGTGAGCTGAGATGAGTGGAACACACTTAATCATGTTGTTCCAAATAGTTGAGCCTTTGGGTAGCAAGGGGTGATCTAATATGGATTCTGCTTCTGCTTCAGCTAGAGACTTGTGCCTGAGAATCTTTCTCCAAAGAGATTTAGACTACATTAGTAGTCTCCACACCATCTTGGCAGCTAGAGCCAAACTCACGAGTCCCATATGTTTTAGGTTTAAGCCTCTTGCCCATTTAGGAATAGCCACATCTCGCCATGTCATTAAGTGCCATATCCTGTCTATTTGTTGCTCCAGTGCATCGGAATTTCCTCAGGTTGCCCTCAATTTCTTTCAAGGTATCTATTGACCTGTGATTCCACTTACCTTTTATCTTATCTGTAGTGTTTCTCCAACAGATTCTCCCATAACCCAAAGCTATGATGGGTCACCCTAAATATTTTGATGAAGACTAAAACATTTATGATCCTCCTATGGATTCTGGCATTTGTTTTAATGAATAATACTATAGATTTCTTAGGATTGATCACTTGTTCTGAAGTTGCTTCAAATATCCCCAAAGTTCTCTTGAAGGCTCTTGCTTCCTTAATGTCAGCTTGACCCATCAGCAAGGTCTCATCCACAAACTGAGTATGGAATAGTGAAGGGATCCTCGATGCATTTATTTTTTATTCCTTTGATTGAGCACTTCGATCTAGCCTTCACAACAGATCTCCTAGTGATTCCACGAGGATGATAGAGAGGAAAGGAAAGAGTGGGAATCCTTTACTAAGACCTCTTGAAGCTTTAAAGAAAGAGGAAGGTCCCACATTAATAAGAACTGCAAAGAATACTGTAGAGAAACTGATGGTTACCCATTTGATCCAGCACTCAGATCAACCGAATTTGGTGAGAACCTCTTGGAGGAAATGCCTTTGTATTTTGTCATAGGCCTTGTTATGGTCAAGCTTGGGCAGCATCCCATCCCGTTTCCTGGATCTGAGAGAGAGTAACTTCTTGAACAATGACTAGACAGATTGAGATTCGATGCCTTGAGATTAAACCACCTTGTTATACAAACATGATGTCCTACAACAAAAGTTTTAATCTGGACACAATGATCTTAGTAATGGTTTTGTATACACAATTGCACAAGGAAATAGGCCTAAAGCTATCAAAGGATAAGGCATTGTTCTTTTTAGGAATTAAAGTCAGGAATGCAGAATTCATTGCCTTGAGTGTAATTCCAGATCGTTAGGACTCCTCTAATGCACTTAAGAGTTTTAGTTGTCAAAAGGTCATCTGGATCATAGTTAAGCATCTATAAGCTTTTGCACATGTAAATAGAAGATGGAGACAAATATTTATATGATAAGATTGGATTTCAGTGGTAGTCTTGTTAAAATAATATTACTTGTAGAATATGGATCATACAAGGATAATTGTAATAAAAGTCTACCAACATTTAATTGATATTTGTCTCTTGTTAGTGTTCTTTGTTATTTGATGTCAACGTCAACTAGATGATTGTAGAAAACATGTGTTTACCAACATTTCATTATTGGTCAATACTTGCATATTGTAGGAATAAGAGCTCAATAACATGAAACATTCAGAATATCAGCTTATCAACCTTGAATCATGGGTCTTTGAATATGCAAGTGGGGTCTTAATGTGGGCTTGTTCTTTTTAGGATCTACTTCAATCACTAGTTGTTTGTTATTAAACATGGGAACTTCAAGCAAACATCTATAGGTTACTAGACTAAAAATCTATAAAGCACTAGATTCCTTTCCAGGTACAACAAACATCTATAGGTTGCTAGATTAAAAAGAAAAAAAAAAGATCTATAAAGCACTAGATTCCTTTCCAGGCACAAGAGAGTAATTATTGTGCCCCTAGTGTTGAAATTTGTAACTAGGTTCAGTCTTCATTATAATGTAATTGTAATCATGACATTGTATATTCTTTATAAAGAAAGAAAATGAAAGAAAAAGAAATTATATTTTGGAGTATGGTGACACTAGTTGCGTCATAAGAAAGCCACTAATGAAGGCTATCAAAATATGTTTTCCATCAATATAGAAGTTTACAGTGTTCATATAATACACTTTTTCAATCATAATTCTGTTGCAAAGCACATAGATGATTTCATATACTACAGAATCCCAAGGATTGTGGACTTCTTTTCTTTGTTCTTTACAAGATGCATCTGGGTGGGGAATATATGGTTGTAGCCTATATCAGGCTATTGCACTGCATTCAAACCCATATAGTGGACTTGCAAGCCATAAATGAATAATTACTGCTATTGGTTGACCAACTGTGCATTCAGGGAGAAATTTAGTTATAGTAGTTTGCATAGCAAACACTAGCCCAACAAACAGAAATGAGGTGTTGGTAGGCAAGTAAAAATGCACACAACACTTAAACAGAGCACCAACAGTGTTTTTAACCAGTGATCTAGCCTATGATAACATGTTCTAAAGTTTAAATTTGTGGTAACTTGGCATAACTTGAATTGATCTATTGCTTGGGTTCTCTTTGGACTATCTAGAGTGTGGTAGAAAGTGTTAGGAATAGTGCTAATAAGTCTTAGATATCATGCATATTGTGAAAAAATCAAAATGGTAAGGATGAGAAGGAACAAGGGCCCAGAGAGTCTTCACAAGGACCTCCTTCAAATAACCCATTATCTTCACCAGAATTGACACTCATCCTACGTTCCCTGAAAGCAATTAATGAAACCTTAAGAGGGCACCAAACAAATGAAATGGAAGGGGAACACCCTCCATCAGGGTTAGGGAACCCCAAGGGATCTAGAGACTATGATAAAGGACCTCCAGTTGAGGACATTACTAGGGAGCTCCAGAAGATTAAGCTCCCAAAGTTTGCAGGAGGTCGTGCCAGCGAGTGTGCAGAAGCCTGGTTAGAAGGAATGAGAAGGTGTTTTGCACTAAGGGATTACAATTCCAATTCCAAAGCCAAAATAGCAATATTCCAACTCAGAGATAGTGCTCTGAATTGGTGGGGTAACTTGGAGCGTCAATTGCACCTCAATCCAGACACAGTTACTAGGGAATTATTTGAGGAGAGGTTCAAGAAGAATTGCCTGCCAGTGTATTATGAAGAACAGTAGGTAGGAGCCTTCCATGCCTTGATACATTGAGGTCGTACTGTAGAATAATATGAAATTCGATTTATGGAATTGGTCAAGCATGTCTCCTACATGGATACTAGCCAGTGCCAAGTGTATCGTTTTATGTATGGATTAAGACCTAAGGTTAGGGCAATGGTGCAGATGTGGAAACCATCCTCAGTTGCAGAAGATATAGAACAATCTCGCTATGTCGAAGAACATTTAGACTCAAAGGGTGAAGGTAGGGCCATCTTTTCACGTCAAACAAGGTTCATAGGGAAGGCCCCTTGTACCTTCCAAAGGGGAGGAAGTCTGAGGCCACCACCATATGGAAACAAGATTATACCTAGAACACTGACATTAGGTATTTCAATGGTCTCCAGTGCAGCTTCACCCATAGCTTCAAGATCACGTACAAATCAAATTCATACGCAAGGAGCAACAAGTGGGGGAAGGGGTTCTAGGGGAAGAAACTCTTTCCAAATAACTCCACAAAATTCGGTTCAAGGTCCACCACGCGTCACTTGTTGGGGATGCGGAGGACCTCATTACCAACGGGATTGCCCTGAGCTTCAAATTGGTAACAACAGAAGAGAGGGAAAAGAACTAATGGGTAGAGTAGGTAGCCACCACTGAATCTATGATGCAGTTGACAATCAGCAAGTTGAACACCATTCTGCCATCGTAGAAACCTCAAGTATGATAAACAAAGTAAAAGTTAAAATTTTGTTTGACTCTGATGCTACAGATAGTTTCATTTCACCAGTTTTAGAAAAATGTGGGTTGGCAGCCTATGAGCACGATGACTTAAAACAAGTTGAGATGGCTTCTGGAATAAAACAAGCAGTAGGGCCTAGTGTTGATCAATGTCAAGTAAACCTCGAGGTGTGTGTGACTAAGTTGAAGGCATATGTCACAACATTAGGGACATATGATGTAATAATTGGAATGGACTAGCTAGAAGCTCATCGAGCTTTGGTAGACTATTTCAAGAAGAAAGTGATTTGTTTAGATGATGAAGGTAGGCCAATTGAGATTTTTGGAATCAAGAGGGGAGTGTCCCTACGATTCATAACCATAATGAAGGTAAAACATTGTCTTAGACAAGGTTGCAATATATTTTGTCCAGGCTGTAAGTGAACAGAAAGGACCTTCCCTAGATCAACAACCAATTTTTGCAAAATTCAAGGATGTTTTTCCAGAGGAATTGCCTGGATTACCTCCTATAAGAGAGATTGATTTCACCGTTGATCTAAAACCAGGTGCAGAACCAATATCTAAAACACCTTATAGGATGACAACTCCAAATATTTGTGAGTTGCAGATGTAGTTAAAGGAGCTCTTAGACTTGGGATTGATCAGACCTAGTATTTCACCTTGGGGTGCACTAGTAATTTTTGTCAAGAAGAAGGATGGTTCCTTGCGGCTATGCATAGATTATAGAGACTTAAACAAAGCCACGATAAAGAATAGGTACCCAATACCTCAAATAGATGACTGATTTGATCAAATGAAGGGAGCAACGGTCTTCTCAAAAATCGATCTATGATCTAGGTACCACCAATTGAGGATAAAGGAGGAGGACATATCAAAAAATGCATTTCGAACTCGATTTGATCATTATGAGTTCGTAATTGTTCCATTTGGTTTAACCAATGCACCAGCAGTATTCATAAGCCTCATGAATGGTGTGTTCAGGAAGTATTTTGAACAATTTGTGCAAATCTTCCTTGATGACATTCTTATATATTCCAAGAATGAAAAGGAGCATGCAAAGCACCTAAGGGTGGTATTGACTTGTTTAAAGGAAAATCAATTGTATGGGAAATTGTCAAAATTTTCCTTCTTTTAGAAGAAAGTCCATTATCTTGGGCATATCATTTTAGGAGAAGGGATTTCAGTTGACCCAGAAAAGGTGAAGGCCATAATGGATTGGGAAGTACCAAAAAATGCCCATGAGGTATGTAGTTTTATGGGGCTAGCTGGGTATTATCGCAGGTTTTTGGAAGGGTTTTCAAGGATTGCAAAACCCATCACCACATTACAGCAAAAGGGGGTTAGGTATGAATGGACAAATGAACGTGACACTGCATTCATAGAGATGAAGAGGTTAGTAAATAGTGCACCAATCCTTCAAGTACCAGACATGAGAAAAAACTTCATTGTCTGCACCGATGCTTCAACACAAGGATTAGGTGCGGTATTGATGCAAGAAGGTGGAGTAATAACTTACTCTTCTAGAAAATTGATGAAGCTTGAAGATTTATATGCTACCCACAACTTAGAATTGGTAGCAGTGATGTTAGCCTTGAAGCTATGGAGATACTACCTCACTGGGAGAATATTTGAGTTAAGAACGGATCATGAAAGCCTGAAGCATCTCTTCACTCAAAGGGATTTGAACACCAGACAAAGGTGGTGGAGCGAATTCATGAGTGAGTATGATTTTAAAATCTCATACATCAAGGGAAAGGAGAATGTAGTGGCAGATGCACTAAGCAGGAGGCCACGAACCTTCTCCCTAGTAGCCTTAAAGGTAAATTTAAGGGAGCGGATACTGGAGAAACTCTTTGAAGATAGTTGGTATCTAAAAGTCATCTCATCCATCCAGAATTGGAAACAGATAGAACCAAATTTTGAGGGATATGTCCTTGAACCAGATGGGCTATTGAGATTCCAAGGGAGAATATACGTACCTAAGGAAGGGGGTATAAGAGAAACCATCCTCGGAGAGTCTCATAGAGCACTCTATTGTGCACATCCTTGGGTAAAGAAGATGTACACAGACACAAGAAAACTCTTCTTTTTGGCAGGCATGAAGCATAACATATTCCTGTTTGTCACCAAATGTCTTGCATGTCAGCAAGTGAAGACTGATCATCACCATCCAGCAGGACTCCTACAACCTCATGACATCCGTACATCTAAGTGGGAAGTAATTTCCATGGATTTTGTGGTGGGTTTGCCACTCACTTCGCAGAGGCATAATTCTATATTGGTTATAGTTAATAAATGACCAAAAGTGCCCATTTCAGCCCAGTAAGGGACACTTACAATGTTACGGATGTGGCGCGAGTGTTTGTCAATGAAGTTATTCGACTACACGGATTTCCCACAAAGATCATTTTTGATAGAGACTCCCGATTTACATCTAGGTTTTGGACAAGTTTGTAATCAATAGTAGGGACTCAGTTGAACATAAGCACTGCATATCATCCAAAAACAGATGGACAGGCTGAAAGAGTAAATCAAGTTCTGAAGGACATGCTTAGGATGTATGTCATGGATAATCAGACTCAGTGGGAAAGGTACTTACCATTGGTAGAGTTTTAAAGGTACTTACCATTGGTAGAGTTTTCCTATAATAATAGTTATCACAGTTCAATTGGGATGCCTCCTTATCAAGCTCTATATGGAAGGCCTTGCAAGACACCATTGAGTTCGGAAAAGTTGGAGGACCGAGTGATAGTTAGCCCGAAATTAGTTCAAGAAATGGAGGAACAGGTAAAGCAGGTTCGACAAAGGTTAAAAGAAGCACATGATAGATAGAAGAGTTATGTTAATTCACATAGGATTGATCGCAGTTATGAAGTAGGGGACCAAGTTTTTTTTCATATCCAGCCCAACAAAAGCACCATTCGGTTTGGGAAGGGGACGAAATTGTCACCTCGGTTCGTAGGACCTTTTAGGATCAAAGAGAAGATTGGACCAGTTTCCTATCATCTTGTACTGCTGCCCCATTTGCATAAAACTCATGATGTTTTTCATGTATCTATTTTACGACATTATGTTTCTGATGAATCTCACAAACTGGATTTGCGGGAATTGCAGGTCTCAAACATGGGAACTGTAATGGTAGAACCATTACGCATATTGGATCGTAGAGTTCGACAACTCATACATCGCACGGTGGACCAAGTTAAGATCCAGTGGGACAAGTTTAGCCCAGGATCTGCTACCTTGGAGGATGCAGAGACTATGCATTGTGACTACCCCTCACTTTTTGAGCATTTGTGATGCCTATTTTGACTAGACAACTACCTATGTTAAGGTTCTATTTTGCAGTTCCATGATATTTATTTATGAACATTATGTAATATTGATGCATTTGGTTTGAAACATAAAACTACTTATATGAATCAATTGATAGATTTGATATTGATGATTGAAATGGTTGATGTATGGCCTACATGTATGACTCACTTAGTGATGGATTATCTAGTGCATAACTTATCAGAATTATTTTGGTTCATATATAGCTCAAGTGGATATGATTTATTTAAATGAATGACTTAGTGAATTTATGATTTACTTCCAGTGAGCATACCCAAATTGACACATGGATACTAGACTTAATAATGTGATGATTATATGTCTTGTTGTTATATAAATGCATGAATGAGAGCTAACCTACAGGAGGAAAAGAACTAGATGACAGCTGAGATCTACTCTTCCATTGAGGGAAGGTCGAGACATCTCATGAGGAAGGTATAATGTACATTATTCTACTACATTTGGTATCTACTTGATATGCACTCTTATGACACGAGTAAAATGCAAATGACAGGTGGCAAGACAACCTGACTAGATTATTCGATGACAATTCCAACTAGCTCTGTAGTGTGGTTCGTATTAGGGTTTTGACCCTAGTTCTAAAGGAGGGGTGGAGGCATTTCCCATTGTGTATCCTCCAAAACCTGGAATTGTGGGAGGGTAGTGGTGGACACGCTCCCCTAGACGTGTGATGATGATTTCCAGTTACCTGCTGGGGAAGTTAGGTCGATATAGTCAACGCTTCCACCATGTCGGTTTTATCAGTGATTAGTACAGCCGTTGCCACCGATAAAGCAGTAGAGGACGAATAGGATGGGAATGAAAGTAGGTCAAGATGGATAGGAGGATATAGATTAGTTTGAGACTCTTGATGGGAAGTAATGTCATTGTCTGACTTATCAAATTTTACCACTATAACTCTCTTTGGTTTGCTATGCTTTCGAACTCCTTGTATCTTTTCATTCTAACTTTAGGACGAAGTTTTCTGAAGGAGGGGTGTATGTAATGTCCCACTTAAATCTTATCCTGCAAATTTTGTTAATGTTTACATTATCTGAAAATATTGCGAAATATTGCTCTAATATAAAATTCATGATTTCTATTATTCAAATTCCCAACTTGCCTTCTCAAATTGAATCTTAGGTAGGATATGGTCTCCTTCCATTATTTCAAATAATATATATATTCATCTCACATTCCCCAATGTATCCTCACATTTACTTGCGAGAATACATGATCCTCTCCAACTAATTATCAATATATATATATATTCATCTCACATTCCCTAATGTACCCTCACGTTTACTAGGGAGAAGACATGGTCCTCTCCATTTAATTACATCTCACATTCCCAAATGTACTCTCACATTTACTTGGGAGAAGACATGGTCCTCTCCAATTAATTACATATCATTCCCAAATGTACTTTCACATTTACTTGGGAGAAGACATAGCCCTCTCCATTTAATTATTAATATATATATTCATCTCACATTCCCAAATGTACTTTTAGATTTACATGGGAGAAGGTATGGTCCTCTCCCATTAATTTCCCAATTTTATATTCATATCACATTTCCAAATGTACTCCTAGCTTTACTTGGGAGAAGAGAAGTCAACTATAAGGATGGATGAGAAGTTAATGACATTAATAAGAGATTGTTGAGGTGGAGAAGAGAGGGAGGGTATAAAAAGGGAAGGGTGGAAGGGAGAAAAGGGGGATGTGGGGGTCTTGCTTGATTTTAGGATTGGTTGTGATTTTAGGATTTGCTGTGATTTTTGGAGACCTTAGGAACCTATGGAGGTTTCTTGGGTTGTTGAGAGGAGGGAATTATTGTTCATCTTGGTCTAGATCAGTCATCTTGGACACACACACTACACCTAGTTGGACTTGGGCTCGGAGGGCTAGGGAACCTGTGGAGGTTTCCTAGGCTAGGAATTATTTCCTAGTTGGCTGGGAGGTAAATCTAGTTGGGTCAGTCAAGAGGAGCATTCAACAGGAGTAGCGGCTCAAAGACCTCTCCACCAACCACCAGTATAGGTATTCCTCTTAGATTACTCATGTAAATTTATTAAAATGGAATGTTCACCATAAGTTATAAGGATTAGAATGTAAAAGGTAAAATTTTATTTATTTAAATGTCTTGTAAGAAAGTAAACTATTGCCTCTTATTGCATTTAGATTCATCAAAAATAGATCTGTTAGAAGACCCTAGGATAGGTATGTTACAGAATCATACACAAAAAGGTTTGTTAATTTGAAATTGTCCTTCTGGGTGTTGGAATTTTCTTCGCATTAATAATCCCTACATCGCAAATTGATTATCTCCCCTCTCCTAACTATTTGATGGCATGAAGCCATGAAGCATACATTAAAAAATAAAAAATTAATTGGAGTTCATTATAGACTCTAGGTTTTCTTTAGGATGTAGGTATGTGATATTATCCTCTCTCATTATAATATTAGCATTGGAATACTTACACTTATACTCACATTTATTAGGAAGCTATGTGCTAATTATTGAAAGGTTAAAATGAGTCACTTTAGAAAGTCTCAAATACAAAAGGAAGAGAGTATTAGTGTGGTATATCATCTCTACACCTACCCACCATTAAAAACACTCTAAACATCCTATTTTACATAGAAAACTCCTCCTCATGGTATATTAATGCATCCATTAGACTACAAATTATTTATTTTCCTTAGAGAAGCTAATAACTCTAGTTCCATAGAGAAAATTATGAAGAATAGTAGAAGAGAACATTAGGAATGTAAATATCATATGTTCAATATATATATTCTTTTTTAAATAGCAGACATTCGTTGGATATTTTATGGAACTTACAAGGCATCGCATATTTGATGCTTATCGGTCAATTCAATCATCGGGTATTCAATGCACAATCGATAGAATGAAACATAAGACATATGGCATTCTCATTGGATAGAAATATATTCGTCAAATATTCAATGCCAAACTAACAGAAAGAAGCCTCAAACATATGACACTTCTGCCAGAAAAATATGATATCCATTGAATATTTTGTTAGATAAACTTGACTCGAGATAGAGTCAAAGTTGACCAGATAAAAATTGATGGTTTTGGGGCACATGGTATTGTGCAACCATAGTATTCCGCCCATGGTATTATATGTAATGGAGCTTATAAAAGGCTGGAAGGACTTCATTGTAATGCAGGCCTAGAGGTGAGCGGTGAAAGCTCACTTGGTCGCTTTGCCCAGGGTTTTACTAATGAGATATCATTAGGTTGGGTTTTTCCCCGGATTTGGGGTTTTCGCGGATAAACATGTGTGTTTATGTGATTATGGTTATTGCTGGTTATTTTTATATTTATTTCTTTCGGTAATTATTTATGTTATACAGTCAATTTCTTAACAATTGGTATCGGAGCCAGATATTGGCTTCAAAGGGATTCTTTGATGCCAGGGGTTTATAGGGCCTGATGAGATCAATGTAGCCTTTTACAGATCTAGGTCTGGAAAATAATGGTACAATATTTGTGTATGAAAGTATTTTTAGATGTGATCCAGAAAAGGGTTGCTAGTGTCGTGGCTCTGTTTTTAGGTTTTCCTGTATCTTCACATCTCCTCACGCACTCAAGATGCGGGTAAATTACTCCAGTTGTTAGATGTCATTGCAGCCGTTGTCGATGGTGGATGTCTTGGAGGAGGAGATGAAGGTGAGGAAGCCTTCTATGGGGCTCATTGGGGATGCCAGGGTTGTTGTGCAATAGATTCTCAAGGAGGCTAAGAGATCGAACCCTTCGTGCCTGTTTGGTCTCGCCCCGGTTCGATTCCGGAGCTCTGCGCTGTGGAGTCGGATGTCCGGACTGCAGTTTCATTGCTCTGGGAGGCGCAGAGGCCGTTGATCATTGTGGGGAAGGGGGCTACCTATGCTCGGGCAGAAGGGGCTTTGTTGGACCTGGTTCGGCTCAACGGGATCCCATTCTTACCGACTCCAATGGGCAAGGGGCTTCTGCCTGATACCCACGAGCTCTCTGCAACCGCAGCCCGGTCGCTGGCAATCGGGCAGTGCGATGTTACGTTAATTGTGGGGGCGAGGTTTAATTGGATGTTGCATTTTGGAGAGTCCCCGAGGTGGTCTAAGGATGTGAAATTTATTCTGGTGGTGACACCCAGGTTAGGTTTCGGGGCTTACACGATGAGCAACTTACCTACAAAAAAAAATACATGGATTTCTCTCCCGTGGTCGTCTCTGGAATTGCGGGTTTGGACACTTCTATGAACGGGATCTGGCATGGAGTTAATGGAGGTCGATGGGAGTGCATGACCTATGAAAATAGATCTGAAAGAAAATAGAGGCGGTGATGCCCTGATGAAAGATGCTTCCAACAAGTGGTTGTCGAGGAGGCTTTCGAGGTATATATGTTGTTGATTACACGTGGAAAAAGAAGTGATGGGTAACAGAATGTCTCGTGTGGTGGGATGCTTTATGCCCACGAGGAATGAGTAGGAGGGCATGGGATTGGTGTTCTCGAAGCCATTAGACGAGGGGCTCGACCACACTTTCTGCTACATGAGGCTACCGGTGCAGGAATCTACGAGGTTCTCATCGGGCTCATAGTTGGAGCAGTTTGATAGAAGTTTTTGAGCAAATCAAAAACATATTTGACGCATCAATGTCGAACATATGACACTCCATACCGATGGAATGATGCAAATTATATAAAACTCCTCTATATTATATGATGTTACATCGAAGGTCCTCCCCGTCATTGTAAATTAAAAATTGTCGAAATATCTGACGAAAAATAGTCACAATTTCTCATGTTTGGGTGACGGAATGAATCGCAGGTCCTGTTAGATATTCAGCACATCTGTGCCTATGTACCAAAGTTTCTTGCATAAGATATCTGACACATGTTAACCTCAGAAAATTGAATTCAAAGCATTGGATTTTTAGTGACGATTTCAACTATTTTTTGTGTCAGATAATTGACGTATGTACCGTCAAATATCTGATGTTTACTAAAGTGTCGAATATTTGACACAATGCCAACAACGAGTTGCTCAACTCCAATATGTTAGATATTCAATGCCAATAAGTCGCATATCCAACAAATGGTCGTCGGATTTTAACCCTTATTATACTAGAGTTTCCTGTGTGGCATCAATATCGTTATGATCTAATCCTAACTTAATGATGATATATTCTAAAGATTTAGCCCTTGTGTCTTTGGAAAGAGAGAAAATTCTTTCCATCCTGAGTTGAATATGCATATTTCTCAAAGAACTTTGCAATTTTGAAACAATTATGGTAGAATTTATTAAAAATAAATAAATAAATTCACCTGCCCGTTTATGTAAATTAATTCACCAGCCTGTAAATTTCTTGTAAAATATTCTTCCCAAATTTATCTATTGTAAAATTTTTCAATCTTTGGCCTTGAAGTATTAATATAAGGAGCAGACATTTTTTCAAGTTTGATGGCTGATATTTTTCCAATAGGATCATAATGCCAATTGCAACTCAATTTAAACTTCATTTGGGCTGGTAAACTTTCTACTTTTTATCAGCAGCCTTGGTATTGACGATAAAAGAACCAACTTGAGCTTTTAATTTAAATTGAGCCTTTTGTTTCCTTGACAAAAACTTAACCTCATCCACATTTAAACTTTTCCTTATAAATTATAGGGCAAAAATTCCCAGAGGAACAGACGCTAGTAGCTTATATTATGTTAAACCACAACCATAACTTATGGTTTATGTAAAATTTTGATACAAATACCAATCACCAACTTTTATCTACTCACTTAACTATAAAATCATTTTGATTTCAGTTGAAATCCTTGGTGTTGCATCACTATTGAGAAGACAAAGTGATATATACAAAAATTGATCTACAAAATCACTGAAGGAAAATTCTTCTGAGTTTTTCCTTACTAATGAAGTCTAATGGATAACAGACTTTGGTTTGCCTTCTGAATCTTGCTTCTGTAGTGGAATCTTGAATCATTCAGATTGATGGTATAGGAACAAGTTGACCAACACATACTAGTGTTTAAAATCTCTTTCAACACCAAACTTCAAAAACTGCTCATGGATGTTATCATAAATAAACTGGTTGAAGTTGAATAAACAGAGGGTTTCTTTCTAGGTGAAAAAAATGACAAGAACCCTAAAATAACCTCATCAACACATTCATCTCTTTGATAACCTAATAGATATCAAAGCATTGAAATATTTTTTCTCGACTTTTTGGGAACATGGCTGAGGGGTAAGGTGGATTTTGACAAGGAAATTTGGACCCTTCTAGTAAGAAAGATTCAAAAATAAAAGCTCTATGTTGGAAAGCGAGTTTTTGGTAAATTTCCATTAAAGACTCAATTGAGAAGACATGCAGGGAACTGGGAACAATTACCTGTAGATATTTAAGGATAGACTTTGAGGTTATGTAAAATAGGGGTTCACCATTTTGGGCTACAATTTCTCTTTGGCTGGGTAAGTATCAAATTTCACACCAAGTGACAAACTCAGGAAAATGGTGAGTTTGTTGAAAATAAATTATGGAAGCATGGATTCCCAAACATTAAATTCATCAATGGCATCTTCATATTTTAGGAAGGCCCAATTATGTAGTTCATAGAGGTCAAACTCACATTTAGTTTCTACAATTTTAAAGTATAAGTTGACTAATGGAAATTCATATACATTTGGGATCGCAGGAGCCATGGTGTTTTCAAACTGAAATTTTCCCTACCCTTTCTGATTGCTCATTTTGAAATTTAGGAAATTGGAATACCATAGAAAGATGAAGATGTTGAGTGGATTGCTTTTGAACTCTGAAATTATTTTGTTGACCAGTTTTCTGAGAATGTTGCAAACTCTGAGAATAAGCAGTTAAACAACTAAGAGTGAATTTTGTTTTTCAGGAGGGATTTACTATCTATTGGCATCTTAAATAAGCGGATTCCAAATGGGTATTTGAAATTTTGCAGGAATTAAATGCAAGGATTTTGGTGGTTGGCAACTAGGATTGTTGTGGATAAAGTGGCAGAATAATAGTGAAAGAATAGTGGCAAAATAGCGGCGAGCTATTTTGGTAGAACAACGAAATATCAGAAGGCATTTTGTGCGGGAGAGGGGGGGGTGGGGCGGTAAGTGGTTTCAAGTGGGGGGGGTGTGCAATTGACAAGCATGTGCCACATCGTAGTCAACATTTTTCTAAAACCAAGTATTGTGGACCCCCCCCTTTGTTAAATGTCGCGAATCCCCGGGGTCACACAATTGAATATCCCTCATTGATCAAAGTGAATATAATTGTCACCGTTGAAAGGTGCATGATTTTAATTGTGTTGGAAATGACTATTTATTCATAAAATCATAAAATAAAATAAAATAAGGCACAAAATGGAATGATCACATTTATTGCAAAGTACATAAATTATTTATTTATTTACTTTCTAAATCAAAACTTCAAGATTTTGAAATAATAAGAAATTGTTACAACATCGACTCCATTTTGGGACTACTTCCCTCTATGGGATGCAAAGAATGAGTATATCCATGTGCCAACTCCTCGGGCTATGGGTTCATTGTTGTAAGAATACCACACTTGCTCTATAATTGTAAATCACACTGATTATTTACAATGATCATGAAAAGAAACTTCCTCAATATTGAATGTAATGTTTCAAATATTGCCCATTGACTGGAAATGAGAAATATTTTCCTTCTAGATTTTGAATGAAAGTATTATTCCCTTTGACTTATGCAACCTTGAAAGGACCCAACCAAAGATTTTCAAACTTTCCATGTTTTCCTTTATCTTCTCTTCTTGCATCCCATCTCAGTACTAGATCTCCTTGCCTGAAGTCTCTTTCTCTGGCCTTCCTATCAAATAAATTATTCATCTTATCTTGATACTAGAGTAGCTTATGTTAAACTTCTTCCCTATCTTGATTAATTTCAATGATCTAATTTATTCTCTTTGAAAAATATTTCATTTCCTCATAGGAGCCCTATAAGATTTTTGTCATTGGAAATGCTATTTGAGTAGGAAAAATAACTTCAGTACCATAAACTAATTGAAATGAAGATTTTTAAGTAGATCTCTTAGGTGAAACTTTGTTTTCCCATACTGCATACTTTAAGTACTATCCCAGTTCCTTTTATGGTTTGTTAACACCTTTTTGATGACTTTGATTAAATTTTATTTGATGTCTCTCCTAATACATTCCCTTGTGGATAGTAAGGTGTAGAATGATGTAGAGAAATTTGGTATTTCTAGAAAAAAGCGACCATTTTAATAGAGATCAAGGCTTGAACATTATCTGTAATTATTTCTCTTGGGCAACCAAATCTAGATAAATATTTTCTTCAATGAACTTCATAACTACAAAATCATTTGTGTTTCTGATAGAGATAACTTCTACCCTTTTTTTGAAATAGTTTTTTGTTGTTAGGATCCACCTATGCTGATTGTTGGACATGGGATTTATTTCACCAATAAAATCTAAACCCCATTGCAGGAAATGAGCTTCTACTAATACAAGAATGAGAGGTAGAGAGTATAATTTTTGTTTACATGTAAATATTTGGCAAGGAATGCAGCGCCGAACCTTTAATCCAACTTGAGTAAATATCTTAGGCCAATAGAAGCCTGTTCTGAGAGTCTTGCATGTAGTTTCCCTCCAAGCATAGTGACCTCTACATACTCCTTCATGAAATTGGTTCATCACCCTTTCTGTTTCACTTTCAATCAAACATAACAAAAATATATTCAAAGGATCCTTCCAATACATGTTTGCATTAACTATGCAATATTTCATAGACCTAAGTCTAAGAGGTTTGCATTTATTCTTTGTAAATTCAGGAGGACATTTGAAATTCTGCAAAAAATGAACAATATCCTTATACCCGTATGACAACAGAAAATTTTCATCAATATGCAAAGAAAAAATTGTAGGTGCTAAATTAGAATAAGGTTCTTGTGGATTCTTCTTTTCTCCATTAGGAGAAGGTTCTTGTGGATTCTTCTCTGAATCTATATCTGACAGTTGCATTATTGAATTAACACTAATGATTTTGCAATTTTATTTTGCTAGAAATTTAGCTAATCCATGTCCTTTACCAGCTTTGTTGGTTTTATGTCCAAATCAAATTTTAAAATCTTAAGTATCACCTTCCCATTTTTCATCTGGATCAAGTTGAGTAAGGATTGTCTTTATAGCATTATTGGGTACATATGTTGTTATTTCATAATGCAATTTATAAGTTTTGAAATCTTTTCAAAGCCTAAACAAAAGCATAAGTTTGTTTCTTAATAATATCATACTTTAGTTATGCATCCCTCATGACCTTACTAAAGAATGAAATTAGTAACTCGCAACAATATTCATTCTGTTGTAATAAAATTGTTGTTATTGTAGTGTCTAATGTAAAGGAGAAGATATTAAAATACTTTGAATAATTAGGGTTGGCTAAGACTGGTGCTTCTGAAAGTGCCTTTTTAATCTAAGCAAATGAAAAATCTAACTTGTGCATTCCATTTAATTTCATGATTCTTTTTTAGCGTATCAATGATATCTTTTACAATTTCAACATAATTAGGTATAAATCTTCTCAAGAAATTGTTTTTTTCCAAAAATGCTTGAATCTCCTTCTTTGTTCTTGGAAAACTGATTAGTTGAATAGAAGATACTCTTTTGAGATCTATTTTGAATCCTTCTTTTGAAATAATATGTCCCAACAATTTTCCTTCCTGCATGGCAAACAATGACTTTTTTGGATTCAGAGAAATCCCAAACTTCGTACACCTTTTAAAAACCTTCTTTAAATGTTTAATATGTTGAGAGTCATATTCAGAAAAGACAATAAGGTCATCAAGGTAAATAACCATGAATTTATTTGTTTCTCCAACAAAATCTAGATCCATAGCTCTTTGGAAGGTTGTTCCTGCATTTATTAAACCAAAAGGCATTTTGGCATACATAAATGTACCCCAAGGTGTAGTAAAAGTAGTTTTACTTTTGTCATCTTCATTAATCAATATTTGGTTATATCCTGAGAAGCCATCAAACATTGAAATTATGATTGATCTTGTTATGTTTTGCAGTAAATAATCCATCTTAGGTAAAGGGTAATTATCCTTCAAAGATAATTTGTTCATATTCCTAAAATCAACACACAACCTTATTTCTCTATTCTTTTTCCTAATAGGAACCAAATTAACTATCCAATCAAAATATCTTAGAGGTACAATGATTTTTGCATCAAGTAATTTCTTCACTTCTTTCTCAATCACTAGCAATAAGATTGTATGTATTCTTCTCAATTTATGCTGAAAGGTTTTGGCCTCTAGTTTTAAAAGAATATTATGTCAACACACATCTTTATTATTATTGAACCATTTAATGTATTTATCTTTGATTTCCTATGGTAGCGATCCTAAAATTTTGATGTTTTTAATATCCTTTTCAATGCCAATATTACAATCATGTACATCATCTTCTTGGGAATTTAGGAAAGAGGAGTTAGGGACATCATTTTGATCAAATAAACTTTCGAGGGGGACTAATCCTTTTGTAATATGATTATTAGACAACTAAGTAATATGATGGTCTATTATCCTTTATTTCAAATTCTCATCTTGCTTAAATTTATTTTCCTGTACTTCCTCATTATCATCTTGATCAATATGTAAACATGAAAATTATTCAATTTATTGTAGAATTTTTTCAGCTAATCAACATCTTTAAATACTTGCTAGTGTTTCACATTGTCTGGGATAAATTCAACCTGATATTGCAGCTAGAAGGAATCTGGAACTTTAAAGGTGCTTGTTGAAACTGCTAGAGAATTTGCTTGTACATTATCCTCCCTTGGTATATATAAAATGTTGAAAGCTTGAAAATAATTTTCTATACAATCCCATACGTCATTCATGTAAGCTTATAATCCAGGATGCTTTGTCTGACAAAATATCCTAACTTGTTTCACCACTAACTCGAAATTACCAAATACTAATAATATCTACACTTCCTTTTTCTTAGCTAATTCTATACCAAGAATTGACACTTCATATTCCTCTACATTATTGGTGACTTCAAATTCCAATTTGAAAGACTAATTAATAATTTTCTTTTTTGGTTAAATCAAAACAATCCCATCTCCCAATCCATCTCGAAAAGAAGCTCCATCAAAATACATTTTCCAAATATCATTTTCTGAAAACTTAGGAATATTTACAATGTTTTAATTCTACTTTGTACATTACATTCTTCATTTACATCCAAAATGAAGCACCCTAAATCTTGATCAATGGAATAGATATGATGATTCACAACTTGTCTAGCATCAATAATTATATTTGTAAATCTAACTTCTCCATACAATCTTAAATGTTAAATGGTGGCATATGACATATCCATTTGTAAACTTCCTCCAATTTTATCACACCAGGATCTTGATAACAACATACCAAATATGGGAGGGATATCTATGACTACTATATCCATTACCACACTTTTTATAGGGATCTGGGCTAATGTCGCTACCAAATCTTTGATTAGTCCCAAACACTGCACCTTCTTAGAATCAAACGTATACAAATCATCGTAAGGACTTGTCACCTACAACTGAAAATGATCCATAATTGTTTTTGGTATTATATTATGAGATTCTCTAGAATCTAACATATATTTATAGAGGAGAAAATCATGGACCTTTAGAGTTACATAAAAAGGAGGAACACTCTCATATTGAATATCAAGACTTGGACCAAAAATAATAGAAGGTTTTTCATATTGCAAACTAATCACATCACCTTCAACATCCACACTTGAAGACCACATCCATTTAGAAACTTTTTGCTTATAAGGAATATTTCTTATCAATTCATATAAACAAATTGGAATTTTAACCTTTTCTAATTCCTTTTCTATGTTGAAAAAAAAAAAAAACCAACTTTTCTACTTTTGACTAATCTTGTGACTGAGTTTGTTACTGTGAGGATGAAGCTTCAACAGTCTTATCTTGTGATACATCAAAAGTAATATTTTTAATTGGTCTACCCAAATTTTGTCTTGTCATTAAATCGTATATTTTATTAAGTTCAATAATTAGAAATTTTGAAAAAAATTGATATTTGGAAATATCAGAAGATTCAACATTGTGAACTAAAGATTGATTTTGATTTATGGGAACAATAACATCTTCAAGTGGCTGAACACCAAAATAATTGATATCATCTACAACCAGTTTTATTTCCTCAATATCTTGATCATCAATCATTAATGGAGGTTGAATTTGTTAGTCAGTATTTTGTCTTATCTTTGTAGAATTTGTGGTTGGAAAGGCCTTTTGTAAGGCCTTGGAGGTCTATTTACATTTTTTTGTGTTTTTCTAGGTTGAATTTCCATTCTTGAGATTATGTTAGACAAGTTTCTTAACATTGAAGTAATTTCATCTATTTTATGATCCTCTTCGTTAATTTTTGATGATGAACCAACTTTTGTTTTTGCTTTTAATTTTCTCTTTGATTTCTCTACTTTGGCTATCAACTTCCCCAATGTTTCTCTATTAGCCTCGATTTCTATTGCATCAATTTACATGTCTACCAAAGATTTATATTTTCTTTCTCTCAACATTAATGCAAAATCATCATCAAAAGCCTTATAAAATCTAACTTTTGTTGGATTAGATGGGGGATTCCAATCTGCAGACATCTTGTTATAAATTTTATAAAGTTTTTAATGAAATCTAATAAAGGTTCATTAGGTTTTCTTTTGATATAATCAAACTCATTTAAATAATAAACAAGATCCTTCTTTATTCCCCACAGTCTTATAAAAATATTAGTTAACGTTTCCCATGAACAAATAGAATTTTCCTGCAACTACCTGAACCAAACTCTAACATTTCCTTCCAATGATTGGAAAAACACCCAATTATATACATATTCATCTTCTATATTCATATTATCTGTAAAATCTAAGAATACAGATAAATGATCTTCAACATTAGATCATGTTTCTCCATTGTATCTAGGTAAGTGCTTTAGATATCCATCAGGGAAATCATGAAGTTGATATGTTGGTGGAAATATTAATGTTGCATATCTAACAACCACAATTGGTCCCACACCAACCATAATTGGCTGAGAACTTGGTTTTTTAGGAGATGAAGGTTTCTTAGGGGATGGTTGTTTTGAGATTATAGGATTTTTTGGAAATTGAGGATGGATGATTAACTTTTTGACTTCAGGAACAACTTTCTCTTGATCTTCAGATGTTATGGGATTCATATAAACTTTGAATTCCTCTTCAGGTTTATTAGAAGTAGAAGGATAGGTATGAATAAAAAAGGATATAAAATCTCCTAGTTTGAGTCTAGGTAATTGTAATTCAATTTTTTCTTCTGTATCAGAAGATTCTGAAAGGGACACATGAAGTTCAAAATACTCAGTTTGATGAACCAATAGAGAAATTTGTAGATCTATTCCTTCATAAATAGTTTCCAAGACTTTGGGGGGTATATCAAATAAATCAGAAGGTATTGGGATGTATTATGATTATTCAGGTTGGGAAACTGATTCTAGTGGAAAAGAAGAAGAACAAGCTTCAAGTCTACATATGACGGATGCAATTTGTACCGGTCTCTCTAGATCTGATAATGGTGCAAGTAATTTAGGATCATAATGAGATCTAGTATGTTCGTGTGAAGCTATGTTTTAAAGTTATTAAGTCTCTAGGTGAAGGATTTCAACCTACTAGCCTCTTATTCACCATTAAGAGGAAAGTTGAGTCATTATCTTAGGAAAAAATACTTCAAAAATCATTCCCCAATAACGACACATATCTGATGTTGTACCTTTGTAGATAGTCCTCGGGCCAAGAGCTATGCCAAAGCATTAATTGTGAGGGGGTTTCTATGAAATGGATGACCCAAAGATGCAAATACTTGTCTATGCATATAATTTTTATTCCTTTAGATCAATCAAAGTGTCAATTTTCCATTATGAAAACATACAATCTTTTTAAGCTCTTTGAATGAATAATGAAGATGAACTTAAAAGATTAATATCGTGCCTGAAAATCTAATCATTTGAGTTGAGAGGAAACAGATTGATGTATCTCTATAGTGAACACAATATGTTTAAGTATAACATAGAAGCAATAATCTATTAATTTCTAAGTATCCAATTAAACATATTGTTTAATTATTACACAATATTGAAAATAACCTTGCTAGGATGTTGGGGACACTGATATTCAACATTGCCATTCCCAGTGTCCTACACTATCTCAAAAATATGTAGAAATACATAATGAAAATCACTGGAAAACACCCACAAGTAAATGAATATTGCATAAATGGAAACCAGAATCCTTTGATTATTTTGAAGATGAAATTATTATAGCAATATCACCCAAAAATATGCTCCAGGTATCAACCCTTCTTACTTCAAATTATCAAGTATATATAGGGTTCTTACAAAATATCTAATCTATTACATATTTTACATAAAAATATGTCTTTATCCAAGATAATTTGGATAATCCTAATCAAGTGAATCAAAATATAGATCCTCAAATTGATTTAGTGACTCTGCACACCATTTGACTCTTTAGTTTCCAACTTCTTTCACAAAATCAACATCCTTCTGATTTTGCTCTTGCAATGTTGCATGAAAAACTTGTTTAAACTAATAAGTTCAACAAAATTATCCTATTGCTCCTCATCTGGGCATGAAAACTTGATTACTCTTTTATAGGCCTCATCAACTTCAGTACATTTTTTGAATGTTGGTTTACTGATGAAGAGGTGGTGAGCTTCATGAGAAATAAACAATCCATCAACTATACCTTGAAGAAAGCTTTGACGACTGATAGTTCATTTAAACTTAGCAAATTTTGATTTGTATTTTGGTATATCATCTAATAATCTCTGATAATATTCATGGTGAACTAATTCACCATGAGAATGTTTTAAGGAAGGCATTCCTTTTTGCTCAAGAACATAAAACTTTCTATGGAACATTTTGAATTGTATCTCTGGATTTTCACATTTGGTCTCTAATTGCAACATTAGATGTTTCTTGGTCAATATCTTTCTTACTTGAATAGATGCATTTTTCCTATCCTTAATTCCCACTTCCTCCATTTCTTCTCTCATTTTTGAATTCAAAACCTTAATAATTTTGCTTGCTTCTCCAGGTTTATTGTCTAATTCTTCTTTGATGTCTTCAATAGTCTATTTTGCCTTTTTTAGCAATTGCTCTTGCTAAAAAATGATTTATATTAATAGACACAAGTCATAAATTGTAGAATTTATATCTATCCAAAAAAAAAAAAAATTGTTCATGTTAAACTTTGTGCATTAATATATTCCTATGAATATTTTTTCTAGTTACTTTATAATCTTGTAATTATTTTGTAACTCTAACATGTATGCATTATCTACTTTGATCTTGTTTTCTTCTGCTCTCTATAGTGATTTCTTAAGCTTATCTATTTCATCATTCTTCAAAGATAAGTCAGACATTGCTTTGACTATTTTCTTTGTTGAATCATTACCCATTGACTCTGTCTCTCCTACAGGAGTTATAGTGCTAACAATCTGCAATTTTTCTTTGACTAATTTATCCATTTATGCCTCCATCTTCTTTATTCATAAATTATATTCAAAAATCATGCACAACATGGTTTATTTTTCTTTCACAAGCTTTCCCACCTCTTGAGCTTGAGGATGCTATGTTGTTGGTAACTTAAGTCTCCTACGCAAAGCTTGAATGTCAACATTTTTGCTTTTGATAATTTCCTGTGTGGCATCAACATGATTAGGATCCAATCCTAACTTAATGATGATTTATTATAATTCTTTAACCCTTGTGTCTTTGGCAATAGAGGACATTCTTTCCATCTTAAGTTGAATATGAATATTGCTCAAAGAACTTTGCAATTTTTAAATAGTCATGGAAAAATTTGTTAAAGAAGAATAAATTAATTCACTTGCTTGTTTATGTAAATATATCTGGTCCAGAGGGCAAGTTTTTTTGTATCAAAAGAGAATAGAGAGGTCTTATAATTATCAACAATCTTTGGGACTAGAACTTTTAGCTTTAAGAAAACCAACGAAAATCGCTTGTTGTCCAGATCCAATGCAAACAATAATCTGTTTTGAGTAGTTGAGGTCTACTTCCAAAATAGTGAATAAGTAGAAAACATTAGAGACCCATTCTTCTTCTTTATCTCTATGAATCTAGTAAATATACTCTAACTGCTAGAAGAAGGAGAAACTAATGGGATGTTGATTCCATTTGTATTAAAGTAAATATAGGCTCACTTGACACTAACTTTACTATTGTTGACACTTCTATAGTTATGGCCTCAAATGATTCTTCCTCTATTTCCCTGGTTTTCCTTCTCTTGAACACTCTAAATTCTATTGACTTTTATCCAAAAGTAGTAGGAGAAACACTTCCAACTGTTCTTTTAAGTTATTTCCCTTTTAAGTGAGGTGTTTCAACTATTTGAGTTGGTACCTATTCTTCTGAAATTTCTTGTAAAGTATTCTCTTCCCAAATTTCTCTATTGGAAAACTGCTCAATCTATGGCCTTGAAGTATGAACATAAGGAGAAGACTTTTGTTCAAGCCCGATGGCTAATATTTTTCCGATAGGATCATAATTCCAATTGAAACTCAATTTATACTTCATTTGTGATCCAGGTGGATCTTTAAAAAGTACCAGTGGCATGGTAAAAAGGCTCAAAACTCAAAGTGGAAGAAACTCGATAAATTTAGCATTAGATCAAATTTCTCATCTTGATTCCAACGATGCAAACAAAACTCGAATCTAAGCTCATATGAAGAAGTTAGATCAAGTCAAAGTTTAGGTTTAGGAAGCAGAAAGTGGTAGTTCGTCATTAGCCCCGCATTTCATTGATCACAAAAAGGCAAAGGTCCATGGTTAAGGAATAAGCCCCGGCAGGATCAGGTTGCGATTGTGATATCGCAAATCACAGATCAGAGTCAAGTCAATGATTTTACAAAATCGGCCCCAAGCAAGGAAGGGTGCGATGCGATGATTTCAATAACACATCGCAAAGGGAAGTGCTTTACATAATCGGCCCTGACAGTTAGGGTTGTGATTGCCATATCGTAATCGCACAATGACACATTCATAAACAGTAAGACTCGCCGGTTCTGTCGATTGTGATATACCAATACTCCAAACTGTGATAACATTATAGGAAATGGTTTGTAAAACCCGTCGGGTCCGCTGGTTCGCACATCACATATCACACCATGAAGCCGTTGTTATGGATGATTACCCTGGTTCTGATCGACTACATTTTGCGATGGGTATCAGTATCGGTGCTGATAGACTATGACTACCAATGGTAAAGTTGTCGGGTTCAGGAGTACACCAATTTATCCACTGTTTGAAGTTTAATGAGAAAATGATTTGTGGATTGTGTCAAAGGTGGTTTTTCAATGTTTAACAAGTTACTATTCCAGGTCCAAGATTCTCTCTGTGAAATCACTCGCCTGCTAAACTTGTCATCTATTTAGAATTGCCCAAGATTGAGGAGTCGGTCGATCAAGGGTATATATGGGATGGTCCGCACAAGAAAAAGGGGGGGGACTACCATAGAAATTCATAAAATCATTGTGTACAGCAATAAACCAACTTGGGAGCAGGCCAAAACCTTACCTTAAGTAGCATGAGGTTTCGAGAGGGTGCATAAGCTTAATTTCTTTCAATTGGGTGTTCGGATAGGAGATTCTGCACGATTTTTCGATAGGATTTCAGTGGTACTATCTGTTTCTAAAGTTGGGTTCTCCATTCTCCATCCATCTTCCAGCTTGGAGGTATAAGGATTGTAAATGAATTTTTCTTGTACTTGTTAGAGCCTAAATCTACCTCAAGCTGAGAAAGGTAGGATCTAGGATAACATCAAACCACGCTTAACCTGGTAGCTAGCCCTACCAGGTCATGAGAGGGCTCTCTCCTTATCAATATTAGAAAATATGATCAATGAGGCTTGAGATAACTGATGTAAAGACTTATTTTAGGCTAGGTATGTGTTCAAAAGAGTTTGATTGAATTTGATGATGTTTTGTTGGCTCAAATGTGAAAGGCAGATTTGGGTCTCGAGAATGAGGCTCAGTTTTGTAGAGATCTCTATGGGGTGAGGTAGGAAAATGGTTTGGTAATTCAAATTGATTGAGATGGTGAGATTTTATACTGGTGAGAAGTTGAAGAGGGCATGAAAATCTCAAGGATCCTCTTCAAACAACTGAAAACATAAATAACTAAACAAAACCCTAGGTAGAGCACTGCAAATCAATGAATTCTACCTTTATCCTTGTTTGATTTAGTTAATATGAAGTAAAGAGAGATGATGGCATACATAAAACACATGTCAACTTACAATTATAGAAGGAAACACAATACCAAATCAAGATGGCACAAGAATCCCATAAAGTGCTTCAAACCCTGGTCTATTCCTTTGCCAAACTGCTAAAATGAGTATATAATAAAGCTCCAGGATTTCCCAAAATTCCAACCTTCTGCCAAATTCCAACCCCTACACTACGAAATTCATAAAATATATACATTTTCTCATCCTTGTACTAAGGGAATTGAGCTCAACCATTTTCTTCAAAATAGAATCAGTTACATTAAACTCGGGCCGAATTTCTGAAAATAGGTGTTGAAGATGAACTTGTATCTCCTAAAACATAGCACCTGTTACAAAACTGAAATATTTTTTTTTATATAAGGTCATGTTGGAGAAAACCCACTTTCAAATTTTGGAAATTCGTTTCCAGTTTCTCATAATCCGTGCCACAAAATCATCCCTAAAACAAAAAATCTTTAAAAATTTAAATCTGTAAAAGTTAGCTATAACGAGCTAGTCACATATCCCAATTAGTGACACCCGTGAATAAACTAAAAGAGGTTTTTTTTACATGACTTATTTTGAACAAAAACCTCCTTGGGTTTTGAAAAATTACTTTCCATCTGTTGTAAAATGGCACCGCACTAAAATGACTAAAACAGTAAAAAATATGAAAAATTTGCTTTGTTTTAATGTAGGCTCCAAATATCGCTGCATATCTCCGACATAGTAGCACATGTGCATAAATGGAAGGAGGTTTTTTTTATTTGATATGTGATGGACAAAAACCTCTTTCACTTTTGAAAAATTCCTTATCATTATTTCAAAAACTGATCTTGTACTAAACTTGTCATTGTGTGCAGCGACTGACCTCAAAACATGCATAACCAAGAATCACTCATTCATTTCAATCATATCTTCTGATCCAGAAATTGGTTACGGGAGTGTGATATACCGTTGTAAATATTTTTCTGAGATTCTTTTGATGGACAAATTTGTGACATGTTTTTTGCTGAATATCATGTGCAAAACATCTAACCAAACCAGATATAATAAGAGCTCATTTTTATCCCTGGTGACAGGCTACGGAGACTGGAACTAACAGCACTTATCTCTTTTTATGCCACTTAAGGAATGAAGGCCTCCCCTCTATTGAGCAAGGCCCAAAGACGTAGTCCAAATTAGATGAACACCGTAATCAAATATTTGTGTCATGGTTTCATGTTTATCTTGTTATTTCTGCATTTTATATGTGCTTTTAAGTTCCATGGTTAATAAGATCTATTACATGTAATTCTGACGCATATATAAGTAAAAGATCTTGGATCAAGTTTGGTATCAGAGTAGGTCTTTATCGATGTGAACTGCATGAGTATATGCTAACCCGAAAAAATCTGCGAAAAGGTGAAAGAAATATTAAGTCCTTTGATCCTGAAGCAAGACATGCACAACGAAGAATACACATGGCTAATGAAGAAGCTCATTGGGAAGAGGAACAGAATTACCACAAGGTATTCTACAATATGGTAGAGCAAGTGGACAAGTTATTTTCAGAGTATGAGAAGGAAATTAGGCATGAGAAGAAAGATGCCAATGGCAATAGATAGGTAAATCATGAAGGTGTTGGAGAAGATCCTCCTCCCTCTCCTTCTTCAAGTGATAGTTCTCATAAATCTAACCAAGATTCCAAACATACATCAAAGAAACCATTCTTCAAGCAGATGTAAAGTTTGACCTGCCCATGTGTTAACGGGAAAACTAGTGTCCATTCAGAGCTGCTAGTCCCACTAAGACGGGTAGCTATCTTAGAAACAAACAAACTAAAGTCACTTGTGTTTTCCTTTATGAGAAGTAGATGAGAGAGAAGTAGAGAGTACCAACCTCAGTATTTTGCTTGGCTCCTTGCTTGTTTCCTCTCCCCTTTGACAGATATTTGACGCTCCTTCCTCGCCTATCCCGCTTCAAAGAACACCTATAGAGTCAAAGCAACATAATACCATCAAAGCATAGAGATCTACAATCATAAACAATATAGGATCAGATATATATTGACCATACAAATGCATATATCAACTCAGACATACAAGAATATGGAGGAAAACTCAAATAGCTTTATTGATAGAAGTAGTAGAAGAGAGGATTACAACCCATTGATCTGACCCAGCGCCATCCTCCCAGCATGAAAGCCCTTCTTCACCTCATGAAAAGCTAGATCACCCAACACTATGATGTTCCACAAAGAAACCAACAACACTTCCTTACAAGATGCAAAATTCCAGCCTCTGGATCTCTAGGATGAGGGATCCATATATAGATGTTTGCAGGTGGGTGAGTCAGCTTCTAGGTTTTTGATTAGTGTCATTTCTCTAATAGTTCTCAATTCCACTTGGAGATTTCATGATCTCTTACTCATCCTTGGGCGAATTCAGAGAGGCAAGTGTCACAGGAGAAGTTTCTGGAAGATTCCATGATCATCCACCTTGCAAACTATCTCTGCCATTTGTCTACTCTCACCCATTGCACCCCATAGAAGGGATTTTCAGTATGCATCGCACCCCCCATGTGCATTAGGTGGGATGCATCGCACTTTGACCATGGAGTAGGTGAGATGGTCTAGTTTTGACCAGTTCTGAGCAGTTTTTCATGGAGAACTTCTAGGAGATGATGTAATCAGCTGACCTTGTTCCTTTAGGGTATGAAACAAAACTTTTAGGGACTTAGAAGCCCTTGGTTTATGGACATATAATATTGGGGTTGCAATGCCCAAATATGTCTATAACACCATGTATAATGGAGAGTGTAGTGCAGAAAAACTTAACAATTGGATAAGAAAGATAGAGGTTTACTTCCAGATTCAGTAGATTGAAGAAGATGAGGCAAAGGTCTAGTTAGCATCTCTTCGGCTGAGTGGCACTGCTCTCGTTTGGTGGGAGAGCAAGTTGTAGAATGGTATCAAAAAGTCTGGTAACCTTCTTTCCTCTTGGTCCAATTTTATTTCTGCATTGAAAGACCAATTTTACCCTTTGGGTTATAAAAAATTCTCTAATGGAATGGAAATATCTAAGTCAAGGTAAAGGCCAAAATGTGCAAAGCTTCACTAAATAATTTCATAAACAAGCATTGAATTTGGGCATCTCATTAGATTCGCTCAAGATTGTAACTAAGTATGTTAGTTTGTTACATAGTTACATAAGACACTCATTGTTATTGTTTGATCCTACTACGATTGATGTGGCCAGCATAAAAGCCATTCATCTTGAAATCTGAGGAAAGAATGACAGAGATGATTAAGCCAAGAAAAAATCGTTCAAACCTCAACATGGAAATTCCAGAGGAAAGGAAAGGGGAAGGATAAGAAGACTGTCATAGCCAAGAAAGGGGATGGAGCAATGCCATCTTGCACACATTGCAAGAGAGAAGGTCATGACGAGGACCACTGTTGGAAGCTACATCCAGAACTGAGACCAAAGAGATTCAACAGAAAAGGCAAGACAGTGGCAACAACACAACATGACCTTGGATCCGATTCCAGTGACAAGACATTGATCACATCCATGGGCACAGGATGCTAGTTCTTTGAATGAGCCTATAAGTAATGAATGAAAGAGAATTGAATTATTCCACATTAGGGTTATTGTTAAAAACAGAAAGGTGAAAATTATGTTCGATTCTGGTTCCCAAGCAAACTTAATCTCAAAGTCCTTAGTTCAAAAGTTAGGCCTCGAAACTAAGCCTCATCCAAGTCCACACCCACTTGGTTGGGTAAGCGATAAAGAAAAACTACAAGTAACCAAGCCGTGTAGGGCCAAATTTGTTATTACTTCCAAATTTGTTGATGAGGTAGAGTTAGATGTTGTACCTTTGGATATTTGTGGGGAAACTATATGATATAAAAGTAATCTTCTTTTGCATGAAAATAAATACCACCTCACGAAGGATGGGGTAGAATATATAGTCAGATCTCATCATACGAAAGTTATTGCTATACTTGTAAGTGCAGGATAGATTAAACGACTGGTTAATTCTAGAAAAGGGTGCATGCTCATGGTGGTGAGAATGAAAGAGGCTGAGATAGCTGACGCTTTCAAAGGTTGTGATCTTGATCATACAAAAGAATTGTTAAACATTATTTCTGAATATGATGGATTGTTTCAGGAAATGAGAGGATTGCCCCCAAAACGGGAAATCAAACATGAGATCCATTGACAAAATTATTCTCCTTTACTGAATATTGGCATGTACATGATGGCTTCTATCGAGATGGAGGAGATCAAGAAACAGGTACAAGAATTTCTAAATAAAGAGGTCATTAGACTGATTTCTTCTCTATGCAGCTCACCGATCATGTTGGTGCCAAAGAAAGATGGCACATGGAGAATGTGCATAGACTATAGGGCACTAAACAAAATTACGATGAAGAATCGATACCCTCTCCCTCGCATTTATGAATTATTAGATCATTTGAAAGATGTTGTCTATTTTACAAAATTGGATTTGCGTAGTGGATGTCACTAGGTTGGAGTTGTAGAATAAGACATTTGGAAGATTGCATTCAAAACCAAGTAGGGGTTGTTCGAATGGATGGTGATGCCATTAAGACTATGCAATGCTTTGGCCATGTTTATGAGGGAAATGAATTATTTGTTTAGGCCTTTTCTTGATAATTTTGTGCTTGTATATCTAGATGATATTCTTGTTTATAGTAGGACATGGGATGAACATGTTTTTCATGTGAAGAAAGTGTTTGATGTTTTGAAAAATGAAATTTTTTATGTAAAACTGTCAAAGTGTGAGTTTGGGAATACCTCTTTGTTTATTTAGGTCACATAGTCAGTAATGGGAAATTGAAGATAGATCCCTCCAAAGTAGATGCAATTATGAAGTGGCCTAAGCCCACAAATGTTGTAGAGGTCCAAAGCTTTTTGGGTGTTGTTATAGACATTTTTGTGCCTTACAGCTATAAGCATGAAATGTCCATAATCTAAGGGATCCAAATTTCCTAAACATGTTGTTCCTACCCCTAGAAGAACAAGGCTAACAAACCACAGCAATTCACAGAAGTTCTCCACCAGAAACTGCTCAAAAACAAGTCAATTCAGGATCAATTTAGAGGATCCACTAGCTGTCTGCGCTGAAATGCAGAGATTACACTGGCTAGGTGCACTGCAACGCAGGTAGAAGCACTACCAGGGTGCGCTGAGCGGGAAATGACAAATGGCAAGTTCATTCAACGAGGTGGAAAGACCCTGGAAGCTTCCAAAATCTTCTCCAATGACACTTGCCTCAATGAATTCGACTAGTGATGAGTAAGAGGCTCTTAGTCTCCAAGTGGAAGCAAGAATTGACAGAGGGAGAGGACACTAGTCAGATCTCAAGCTGACTCATCCTCTCTCCAAACATCTATATATGGATCTCTCCTCCATGAGATCCAGGAGGCTGTAATTTTGTTATTGCAAAGAATTGTTGTTGGTTTGAGATTGGAATCATTGGGTGCTTAATGCTTTGAAGGGAGGTGAAGAAAGGATTTCATTCACTGGGAGGTAGATGTTGGATTGGAGCCCTCTTGGTTGTATCTCATCCTGAACCTTGTTATTCATCAATAAAGCTATCTCGGTTTCTCCTATATACTGATGTATCTTTGATGTATGATTGCATTAGTATGTTTAGTTTATTTCTAATCCTGAACTAGTTATGAATATGAATCTATGTCTTTGTGTAGTGTTCTCTTCTTGTGATCTTGCAGGAACCTATTGAAGCTGGGCGAGCGAGAAGGCAAGTGGCTGGGAACTCTCAAAGAGAAGAGAAACCGGATCGAGGGACAAACGGAAGACACCGGTTAGTCCATCCATCTCTCTTCATTCTTAATTCATAAAGGAAGAATACTAGAATAGCTGTGTCTGTTTGTTGCTAAGGCACTGTCACACCTTAGGTGGATAGGATCGTCCTGCATAGGCATTTTTCCCCACAACAAATTGGCGACTCTGCTGGGGAGATCTGTTTAGTCATTTTATTTGTGTCTCTATCATTGTTTGTTTCATAGACTCAAGAGCAGCAATCGAACTGCATCTGCTATTTTCAGATGCAAAGTAGACAGCTGCTGCTTTGATCCAATCACTGGATTTGTCTATGATCTGAACAATGGACTCACAAATGATTTGATGATCCTTTGTGATAGATCTTAGCCCTCCTTCAAATCATCCCTTTGATTGTACTTTGCTTGTTGCTTTTATTTGGCCTGAAACCGTAGATTAATCAGCAAACCGTAACCCAGAACCCAGAAACAACTCTCGTTTCTGCTTCAGCGCAGACTCTGTGAAGAGGTTCTGCATTTCAACGCAGGTCCCGTGAAGGCTACCTACGCTGAATGTCAAAACCTCTGTGTTGGGAGTGCGCTGATCCAGTTTAGGCCTTGTGCAGCTGGGGTTCTCTGCTCTGTTTTGCCTTGTTTTGATCTCTGATTTCTACAGCCTGTAACCAGCATAGGTACCTGTCTGATAACTCCTTTTCTCTGCTTAAATTCCGCCTCCTTTTGTACAAAAATACTGTGAGTGTTTTTATGTGTTTGTGGCGTCATTTACAGTTTTCCTTTGCAAGAGTGAAATAGTCGACCTGTAGCCCTTGATTCAGATCTGTTGATTGTGATCTTAGAAAAGAGTTCATTGGCAGTTTACAGTTGATTATACGTTTACTTTTGCTTTTGGTTTGAATTTGTCTCTTTTAAGTGTCGAAACAAGTGTTCATTTCGAAAGTTGTAAAGTGTTGTATTCTCTTCTACCCTTTCTGATTTCGAAAAAGTAAAACTTGTTTGTGTTTGTCATTTAAAAGCAAATTCAAAGTTGTACAAAAAGCTTTCTTTTTAGGCATCAATATTAAGAGAGCGGAAAAGAAACACCTGCATTGTGCATTTGCATCTTGATAGTTTGCATGCTTGATTTAGGAAAAGTGCATTTAGAGTGTGCTGATTGCTCTTTGAGAAAAGATGGTGTCTTTCTTTTCCCTTTGTAGTTAGGATTTTCATTGTTGAAAAAGAGATAAAATTTGCTTATCATCTTTAGACTGCATTTAGGAATTGTATCATACATCTCGTGGTGATCCAAAAAGGCAAACTTCTAAGAAAGATCAACCTAAAATAAATTGAATGAACTTAACAACGCTTTGTAACATAACGCACAACATAGAGGTCTAGGCTAGAGACATGTTCCGACGTCGTAAAGCCTGGTGATTGTCGATCTCGCTGATGGTGGGTGATTCCTCCTGAGGGACGATAGCGCCAGTACGGATTGTGCTCGCACGTACCGTCGAGTATATATTGGGAGACCCATATAGGCATAAAACCTTTATCCTTAGGAAGTCGTGTCGGCCGCCCTACTGATCGCAATGCACTGAACACAACATTCAAGAAGATTGACCGCCTGTACCTTAAAAAGTATTCTGCGGTTTTGCGAAAAGTTTGGCACACCCTCTACCTAGAACTCCAGAGCAGTTCCTTTTGGCCTTTTTCAGACTCTATAATGGAAAAAGTCCATCCGAGCATTTGTCACTTCGGGCTCGTTAAAACATCGAAGGAGACTAGAGTCATCTTTAGCTTTTTCTCGACTCTTTAAAATTGAAAAAGCAAGTTGTGTCTAATGCGTCGTTAAAATTTATTTTAAACGGAACAATCACCCCTTTTTCCTGTGTTGCTCTTTAGGTTGAGAAAATGGAGCACACCAACCAAGGAATTCCCCTTGGTGGAAATCCTAGTCCCTTCTCCTCTTGGGGAGATGTTGGTGCGCCCCATATGGCCACATTGTCGCTTCCAGGACTGAACATTGGCTTGCCGGTCTGGCTCTTCTCAACCAATGTCGTTCAGAACACCACTATTCCTGAACAGTCGAATCAACAGTTAGACCAAACCAGAGTTACCCACAAACCTTCTACTTCATCTAATTCTTCCTCTCCTCCTTCTTCTTCGCTTGACGGAACTGGTAAAACAAAAAACCAGGTTCCTAAGGAGAAGAAGGAAAAGAAGAAGAAAGAAAAGAAGAAGAAGGAGCCAAAAGCGACTGGGGGCAAACAAGTGTCGTCTGACAAAAATCCACACACAGCACGGACTAGGCCTAAATCGCCATGTGTCATATGCAAGGGAGACCACTTCCACAGAGATTTTCTTTGCATCCCTCGGATACTAAGGGACTGGTCTCCCCGTTTGCACAATTCGGTGGCGTCAACCTCTGATAGCCATGTTGACAGCACACTGTTAACTAGTGAAAGTGAAGCCACAGGACAGAGAGGGAAAGCTAGATTTCCCTGCAAACTGTGTGAAGGTGACCATGCCATCCACCGTTGTCCCTTCTTAGACGAGGCTAAAAGAGTTTTGGAAGATCGCCCGGTTTTACCAACGCGATTTCCTCCTGGATATCAAAAACTCTTGCCAAGTCCTTCACCAGTTGAGAACCCGGCTGGCCCGCTCAGGTGGTTAGCCAAAGCACCTATCATTGAGGATGAACCGTCCGAATCCATACCTGATGAAATTCAAAAGGTCGAGGCGGCAGTTGACCCGGTCTTGCCTTCAGAGGTTCTATCTTTGAATGATACCATCACAGAAGAGAATAAAGACGACACCGTCCAAATTCTCTTCATCAACACAGACTCCAACGAACAAGGGGGAAATTTTCCCATTCCTTTATCGCAGGAAGGAACTTCGTCAGAGTCATACCCGGTCGTATATTCGGTCCCACCCCCAAGCAACCTAGTTGTATCCTTCGATTGGAACCAACTAGGCAGACCCCGGTTGCCAGCAAGCATACCATTAAGAATTATCGTTCAAATATACAGAATGGTAATGGCTGGCACCATCATTGATGAGGGGGCATCTGTGAGTATCCTTTCCTCTATTGCTTGGAAAGCGCTTGGTTTGCCAGCGCTTTTGCCTGAAATGAGAAATCTGACAGGATTTGATAAAGGAACCAGTCGACCTTTAGGGATCCTCCCCAATGTGCCCGTCACATTGAAAGGGAAGTCCGTTCAAATGAACGTGATGGTCGTTCAAGGACCCTTGGATTATAACCTACTCCTTGGACGAGACTATATATATTGCATGGGAGCCATCGTCTCCTCACTCTTTAGAGTAATGTGTTTTCCGCACGAAGGAAGAGTGGTCAAGCTCATGGACCAGCTTTCATTTCCCAGATCACGCATCGCAAATAGTCATATACCATCCCTAAATGGTCTCTTCATGCAAGAAATGTCTCAACCCATGGTCCGTCCTCCCGATGAGTGCGAGTAATTTGGAGGGATATGACTGGAACCCAGGGTGCATGCGTCCTGGCCTTCTTCGGCAGGAAAACTTTGGGTATAGGGTAGGTTTCCGCGGGAGAATATGACTAGTCTGTACCCCGCCCATGCTGGAAGAGGGTTATTCTAGAATAAGATTCTTTTGTCAAAGTTATGTGAGTTGACAGACGGAGTCTCTCACCTTTGTCTATTTCGGTAGACATTGCCGAAGAAGTGTTTTGTTTGAAAGATTAATAGAACAATCTTTGTGTAACCTGAAAGAGGTAGGCCTTTCCTAGTAGAACAAATGTTTTATCTGCAAATTGAGAGGTAACCTTGAAATCATACTTTATGCCTGGGGGCATGCAAACCTTTTGGAGTGCAAGCAAGGGGTGACTATTTATTTTTTAAATTTTTAGGTCCTCCCTTTAAACCTGTAGGTCTAACCCTTTAAACTCGTAGGATTAGTTGTTTCCGAACTTGCATAACGAAAGGATGCGGGGCATAGCTTTGGTAAGGCGCAAGCTCCATAAAAAATGGCATCTTACATGAGACATTCTTATCATATGACTGGATTAATCGAGCAGTTTTAGCACACAGTTCATGCTCGTTAAAAAATAAACGCAAGATCCGCGCAGTTTTAGCGCATAGTTCATGCTCGTTAAAAAATAAACATAATATCGAGCAAATGTTTCCACCCGCGTTTAAGCTCGTTAAAAAATGGAATATTCTGGTAAATAACCACCGTGAATGTAATATCATCAGCCATTAAAGCCTTGGTCGTGTTTGCCCATCATCTCCACTTTTCCATTGGCCGATCATTCACCTCCATATGATTGTTTACCCATTTTGAGGAACATCTACGAAGAGTGATTTCACTAGCCATCCTTGTGACACTGCCGTGATTGGAAAATTCCAACCCGTACCTGGAATCAGCTGCTAACCCGTTTTATCACTCGTTGATCAAAAGACGAGTCTTCTTTAAGCTCTTTTCATCTGACTCGTAAAATATGAAAAGATTGCCGAGTTTCGGCCTTCCAGCTCGTTAAAGCGACCGGAAGTGCTATCCCTCCTCTAGATTTTAATCTTTTTGGACCTGAGGGATTATTGCACAAAAAGATTGAGCGCTTGTTTTGTTCGGCTCGTTAAAACTATCGAAAACTCATCCCTTCTGTATTGTTTTATACTTTTTTGGACTTAAGGGATTAGATGACGAAAAAGGACTTTCGGAGTTGACTTTACGTACCTTTTCAGACTCTCTAAAAATGAAAAGGACTGAGTTATCTTTGTCGTTAGACTCATTAAAAGCATTAAATAGCGACAAACTTGTCTTTAGACGAGAACGAGTTTCACTATCGCTAGGCTCGTTAAAACATAGCGATGGGCTTGCCCAAAGGGCAAGTTATAGAACAAGCATATGTTATCCTCCTCAAGCTTGACAAAAATAAAGAGGTATTGGTCAACAATGACTGAGGAAAAATTGGGAGAAACTCAAGAAAACTTTGATGGTAGCAAGTCGCTCTTGAACATGACACTTTTCCTCCGTACCACAGTCGGGTTGGGTTGTTTCATTCACCGGTCACATCACCATGGTCTCGCCATACCATCCATATTTTGGGTAATGCTACCGATCCATCGCATAAGTGTCGCCATATGTTCAAGAGAAGTCGTTCAGAGAAGTCACCTGTGTCCCATCCACTACCATACATTATACTCTTTCATGACCGCCACCCTGAATCATATGTCATCAGATCGTTTTCACCTCCATCAAAATCATTAGCTATGTTCCGTGTCATTGATGTGGGATTCATTAAGGCCCTCCTTTGATGGATCACTTCTTGTCGACATCAGCTCATTATCCAAGAAGTTGATCTAGGAACAACCCCTTCAGTACTTTGAAGCTTGCATGCCTCAATGGCAAGTTTCTCACTTCCGGCGACAGGTATACATCAATGACCTTCGACCGAAAGATTTTGCGTGGTGTTCGACGCCAAGTCCTCTATTCACACCACGTGAATTGTACTGCAGTACCTTGAGGGTCATCTTCATTATCGGTGATTCCTCTCGCGCTTGTTAACAGTTTACATCATTGACTGGTAATCAAGCGATGTCTTTCCATGTTCGACTTCAGAACAATTCTCACATGGATCGACTTGTACTTAGAGTGAAGATCGGACGAGATTGAAGAACCCGGATCTAGGTTCATCCATCCGGGCTGCGATATATATTCAGAAAATAAAGACATAGAAATGTAAAACTTTACAGCACAGATAATCATCCTACCAAAAGGATGATGGCTCTATCAGAATCATCGGTCTATCATCAGACGATTGTCTGTTATATGTACATGAAAATGAATTTATAAAGCTGAGCATGGGAATGCCCGCCTCAGCTAGATCGTGAAAAAAGTATGAAAATAATGTATTGTATTGTATTGTATTGTATTACAGGTCTCCTCCCAGCATTGAAAGAACTTCGGATCCTCCTAATAAAGCATTTCACCCGATAAAGGGCCTCATACTTTAGGGGGCAACTGTTATAGACATTTTTGTGCCTTACAGCTATAAGCATGAAATGTCCATAATCTAAGGGATCCAAAGTCCCTAAACATGTTGTTCCTACCCCTAGAAGGACAAGGCTAACGAACCACATCAATTCACAGAAGTTCTCCACCAGAAACTGCTCAAAAACAAGTCAATTCAGGATCAATTCAGAGGCTCCACTAGCTGTCTGCGCTGAAATGCAAAGATTACACTGGCTAGGTGCACTGCAAGGCAGGTAGAAGCACTACCAGGGTGTGCTGAGCGGGAAATGACAAATGGCAAGTTCATTCAACGAGGTGGAAAGACCCTGGAAGCTTCCAGAATCTTCTCCAATGACACTTGCCTCAATGAATTCGACTAGTGATGAGTAAGAGGCTCCTAGTCTCCAAGTGGAAGCAAGAACTGACAGAGGGAGAGGACACTAGTCAGATCTCAAGCTGACTCATCCTCTCTCCAAACATCTATATATGGATCTCTCCTCCATGAGATCCAGGAGGCTGGAATTTTGTTATTGCAAAGAATTTTTGTTGGTTTGAGATTGGAATCATTGGGTGCTTAATGCTTTGAAGGGAGGTGAAGAAAGGATTTCATTCGCTGGGAGGTAGATGCTGGATTGGAGCCCTCTTGGTTGTATCTCCTCCTGAACCTTGTTATTCATCAATAAAGCTATCTTGGTTTCTCCTATATACTGATGTATCTTTGATGTATGATTGCATTAGTATGTTTAGTTTATTTCTAATCCTGAACTAGTTATGAATATGAATCTATGTCTTTGTGTAGTGTTCTCTTCTTGTGATCTTGTAGGAACCTGTTGAAGTTGGGCGAGCGAGAAGGCAAGTGGCTGGGAACTCTCAAAGAGAAGAGAAACCGGATCGAGGGACAAACGGAAGACACCGGTTAGTCCATCCATCTCTCTTCATTCTTAATTCATAAAGGAAGAATACTAGAATAGCTGTGTCTGTTTGTTGCTAAGGCACTGTCACACCTTAAGTGGATAGGATCGTCCTGCATAGGCATTTTTCCCCACAACAAATTGGCAACTCCGCTGGGGAGATCTGTTTAGTCATTTTATTTGTGTCTCTATCATTGTTTGTTTCATAGACTTAAGAGCAGCGATCGAACTGCATCTGCTATTTTCTGATGCAAAATAGACAGTTGCTGCTTTGATCCAATCACTGTATTTGTCTATGATCTGAACAATGGACTCACAAATGATTTGATGATCCTTTGTGATAGATCTTAGCCCTCCTTCAAATCATCCCTTTGATTGTACTTTGCTTGTTGCTTTTATTTGGCCTGAAACCGTAGATTAATTAGCAAACCGTAACCCAGAACCCAGAAACAACTCTCGTTTCTGCTTCAGATCAGACTCTGTGAAGAGGTTCTGCATTTCAACGCAGGTCCCGTGAAGGCTACCTGCGCTGAATGTCAAAACCTCTGTGTTGGGAGTGCACTGATCCAGTTTAGGCCTTATGGAGCTGGGGTTCTCTGCTCTGTTTTGCCTTGTTTTGATCTCTGATTTCTACAGCCTGTAACCAGCATAGGTACCTGTCTGATAACTCCTTTTATCTGCTTAAATTCCACCTCCTTTTGTACAAAAATACTGTGAGTGTTTTTATGTGTTTGTGGCGTCATTTACAGTTTTCCTTTGCAAGAGTGAAATAGTCGACCTGTAGCACTTGATTCAGATCTGTTGATTGTGATCTTAGAAGAGAGTTCATTGGCTGTTTACAGTTGATTATACGTTTACTTTTGCTTTTGGTTTGAATTTGTCTCTTTTAAGTGTCGAAACAAGTGTTCATTTCGAAAGTCGTAAAGTGTTGTGTTCTCTTCTACCCTTTCTGATTTCGAAAAAGTAAAACTTGTTTGTGTTTGTCATTTAAAAGCAAATTCAAAGTTGTACAAAAAGCTTTCTTTTTAGGCATCAATATTAAGAGAGCTGAAAACAAACACCTGCATTGTGCATTTGCATCTTGATAGTTTGCATGCTTGATTTAGGAAAAGTGCATTTAGAGTGTGCTGATTGCTCTTTGAGAAAAGATGGTGTCTTTCTTTTCCCTTTGTAGTTAGGATTTTCATTGTTGAAAAAGAGATAAAATTTGCTTATCATCTTTAGACTGCATTTAGGAATTGTACCATACATCTCGTGGTGATCCAAAAAGACAAACTTCTAAGAAAGATCAACCTAAAATAAATTGAATGAACTTAACAACGCTTTGTAACTTAACGCACAACATAGAGGTCTAGGCTAGAGACGTGTTCCGGCGTCGTAAAGCCTGGTGACTGTCGATCTCGCTGATGGTGGGTGATTCCTCTTGAGGGACGATAGCGCCAGTACGGATTGTGCTCCCACGTACCGTCGAGTATATATTGGGAGACCCCTATAGGCATAAAACCTTTATCCTTAGGAAGTCGTGTCGGCCGCCCTACTGATCGCAATGCACTGAACACAGCATTCAGGAAGAATGACCGCTCGTACCTTAAAAAGTATTCTGTGGTTTTGCGAAAAGCTTGGCACACCCTCTACCTAGAACTCCAGAGCAGTTCCTTTTGGCCTTTTTCAGACTCTATAACGAAAAAAGTCCATCCGAGCATTTGTCACTTCGGGCTCGTTAAAACATCGAAGGAGACTAGAGTCATTTTAGCTTTTTCTCGACTCTTTAAAATTGAAAAAGCAAGTTGTGTCTAAAGCGTCGTTAAAATTTATTTTAAACGGAACAATCACCCCTTTTTCCTGCGTTGATCTTTAGGTTGAGAAAATGGAGCACACCAACCAAGGAATTCCCCTTGGTGGAAATCCTAGTCCCTTCTCCTCTTGGGGAGATGTTGGTGCGCCCCATATTGCCACATTGTCACTTCCAGGACTGACAATTGGCTTGTCGGTCTGGCTCTTCTCAACCAATGTCGTTCAGAACACCACTATTCCTGAACAGTCGAATCAACAGTTAGACCAGACCAGAGTTACCCACCAGCCTTCTACTTCATCTAATTCTTACTCTCCTCCTTCCTCTTCGCTTGACGGAACTGGTAAAACAAAAAACTAGGTTCCTAAGGAGAAGAAGGAAAAGAAGAAGAAAGAGAAGAAGAAGAAGGAGCCAAAAGCGACCGGGGGCAAATAAGTGTCGTCTGACAAAAATCCACACACAGCACCAACTAGGCCTATATCTCCATGTGTCATATGCAAGGGAGACCACTTCCACAGAGATTGTCTCTGCATCCCTCGGATACTAAGGGACTGGTCTCCCCGTTTGCACAATTCGGTGGCGTCAACCTCTGATAGCCATGTTGACAGCACACTGTCAACTAGTGAAAGTGAAGCCACAGGACAGAGAGGGAAAGCTAGATTTCCCTGCAAACTGTGTGAAGGCGACCATGCCATCCACCGTTGTCACTTCTTAGATGAGGCTAAAAGATTTTTGGAAGATCGCCCAGTTTTACCAGCGCGATTTCCTCCTGGATATCAAAAACTCCTGCCAAGTCCTTCACCAGTTGAGAACCGGCTGGCCCGCTCAGGTGGTCAGCCGAAGCACCTATCATTGAGGATGAACCATCCGAATCCATACCTGGCGAAAGTCAAAAGGTAGAGGCGGAAGTTGACCCGGTCTTGCCTTCAGAGGTTCTATCTTTGAATGATACCATCACAGAAGAGAATAAAGACGACACCGTCCAAATTCTCTTCATCAACACAGACTCCAACGAACAAGGGGGCAATTTGCCCATTCCTTTATCGCAGGAAGGAACTTCGTCAGACTCATACCCGGTCGTATATTCGGTCCCACCACCAAGCAACCTAGTTGTATCCTTCGATTGGAACCAACTAGGCAGACCCCGGTTGCCAGCAAGCATACCATTCAGAATTATCGTTTAAATATACAGAATGGTAATGGCTGGCACCATCATTGATGAGGGGGCATCTGTGAGTATCCTTTCCTCTATTGCTTGGAAAGCGCTTGGTTCGCCAGCGCTTTTGCCTGAAATGAGAAATCTGACAGGCTTTGATAAAGGAACCAGTCGACCTTTAGGGATCCTCCCCAATGTGCCCGTCACATTGAAAGGGAAGACCGTTCAAATGAACGTGATGGTCGTTCAAGGACCCTCGGATTATAACCTACTCCTTAGACAAGACTATATATATTTCATGGGAGCCATCGTCTCCTCACTCTTTAGAGTAATGTGTTTTCCGCACGAAGGAAGAGTGGTCAAGCTCGTGGACCAGCTTTCATTTCCCAGATCACGCATCGCAAATAGTCATATACCATCCCTAAATGGTCTCTTCACGCAAGAAATGTCTCAACCCACGGTCCGTCCTCCCGATGAGCGCGAGTAATTCAGAGGGATATGACTGGAACCTAGGGTGCATGCGTCCTAGCCTGCTTCGGCAGGAAAACTTTGGGTATAGGGTAGGTTTCCGTGGGAGAATATGACTAGTCTGTACCCCGCCCATGCTGGAAGAGGGTTATTCTAGAATAAGATTCTTTTGTCAAAGTTATGTGAGTTGACAGATGGAGTCTCTCACCTTTGTCTATTTCGGTAGACATTGCCGAAGAAGTGTTTTGTTTGAAAGATTAATAGAACAATCTTTGGGTAACCTGAAAGAGGTAGGCCTTTCCTAGTAGAACAAATGTTTTATCTGCAAATTGAGAGGTAACCTTGAAATCGTACTTTATGCCTGGGGGCATGCAAACCTTTTGGAGTGCAAGCAAGGGGCGACTATTTATTTTTTAAATTTTTAGGTCCTCCCTTTAAACCTGTAGGTCTAACCCTTTAAACTCGTAGGATTAGTCGTTTCCGAACTTGCATAACGAAAGGATGCGGGGCATAGCTTTGGTAAGGCGCAAGCTCCATAAAAAATGGCATCTTACATGAGACATTCTTATCATATGACTGGATTAATCGAGCAGTTTTAGCACACAGTTCATGCTCGTTAAAAAATAAACGCAAGATCCGAGCAGTTTTAGCGCATAGTTCATGCTCGTTAAAAAATAAACATAAGATCGAGCAAATGTTTCCACCTGCGTTTAAGCTCATTAAAAAATAAACTATTCCGGTAAATAACCACAGTGAATGTAATATCATCAACCATTAAAGCCTTGGTCGTGTTTGCCCATCACCTCCACTTTTCCATTAGCCGATCATTCACCTCCTTATGATTGTTTACCCATTTTGAGGAACAGCTACGAAGAGTGATTTCACTAGCCATCCTTGTGACACTGCCGTGATTGGAAAATTCCAACCCGTACCTGGAATCAGTTGCTAACCCGTTTTATCACTCGTTCCTCAAAATACGAGTCTTCTTTAAGCTCTTTTCATCTGACTCGTAAAATATGAAAAGATTGCCGAGTTTCGGCCTTCCAGCTCGTTAAAGCGACCAGAAGTGCTATCCCTCCTCTAGATTTTAATCTTTTTGGACCTAAGGGATTATTGCACAAAAAGATCGAGCGCCTGTTTTGTTCGGCTCGTTAAAACTATCGAAAACTCATCCCTTCTGTATTGTTTTATACTTTTTCGGACTTAAGGGATTAGATGACGAAAAAGGACTTTCGGAGTTGACTTTACGTACCTTTTCAGACTCTCTAAAAATGAAAAGGACCGAGTTATCTTTGTCGTTAGACTCGTTAAGAGCATTAAATAGCGACAAACTTGTCTTTAGACGAGAACGAGTTTCACTATCGCTAGGCTCGTTAAAACATAGCGATGGGCTTGCCCGAAGGGCAAGTTATAGAACAAGCATATGTTATCCTCCTCAAGCTTGACAAAAATAAAGAGGTACTGGTCAGCAATGACTGGGGAAAAATTGGGAGAAACTCAAGAAAACTTTGATGGTAGCAAGTCGCTCTTGAACATGACACTTTTCCTCCGTGCCACAGTCGGGTTGTGTTGTTTCATTCACTGGTCACATCACCATGGTCTCGCTATACCATCCATATTTGGGGTAATGCTACCAATCCATCGCATAAGTGTCGCCATATGTTCAAGAGAAGTCATTCAGAGAAGTCACCTGTGTCCCATCCACTACCATACATTATACTCTTTCATGACCGCCACCCTGAATCATATGTCATCAGATCGTTTTCACCTCCATCAAAATCATTAGCTCCGTTCCATGTCATTGATGTGGGATTCATTAAGGCCCTCCTTTGGCGGATCACTTCTTGTCGACATCAGCTCATTATCCAAGAAGTTGATCTAGGAACAACCCCTTCAGTACTTTGAAGCTTGCATGCCTCAATGGAAAGTTTCTCACTTCCGACGACAGGTATACATCAATGACCTTCGACCGAAAGATTTTGCGTGGTGTTCGACGCCAAGTCCTCTATTCACACCACGTGAATTGTACTGCAATACCTTGAGGGTCATCTTCATTATCGGTGATTCCTCTCGCGCTTGTTAACAGTTTACATCATTGACTGGTAATCAAGCGATGTCTTTCCATGTTCGACTTCAGAACAATTCTCACATGGATCGACTTGTACTTAGAGTGAAGATCGGACGAGATTGAAGAACCCGGATCTAGTTTCATCCATCCGGGCTGCGATATATATTCAGAAAATAAAGACATAGAAATGTACAACTTTACAGCACAGATAATCATCCTACCAAAAGGATGATGGCTCTATCAGAATCATCGGTCTATCATCAGACGATTGTCTGTTATATGTACATGAAAATGAATTTATAAAGCTGAGCATGGGAATGCCCGCCTCAGATAGATCGTGAAAAAAGTATGAAAATAATGTATTGTATTGTATTGTATTACAGGTCTCCTCCCAGCATTGAAAGAACTTCGGATCCTCCTAATAAATCATTTCACCCGATAAACGGCCTCATACTTTAGGGGGCAACTGTTATAGACATTTTTGTTCCTTACAGCTATAAGCATGAAATGTCCATAATCTAAGGGATCCAAAGTCCCTAAACATGTTGTTCCTACCCCTAGAAGAACAAGGCTAACAAACCACAGCAATTCACAGAAGTTCTCCACCAGAAACTGCTCAAAAACAAGTCAATTCAGGATCAATTCAGAGGCTCCACTAGCTGTCTGTGCTGAAATGCAGAGATTACAATGGCTAGGTGCACTACAACGCAGGTAGAAGCACTACCAGGGTGCGCTGAGCAGGAAATGACAAATGGCAAGTTCATTCAACGAGCTGGAAAGACCTTGGAAGCTTCCAGAATCTTCTCCAATGACACTTGCCTCAATGAATTCGACTAGTGATGAGTAAGAGGCTCTTAGTCTCCAAGTGGAAGTAAGAACTGACAGAGGGAGAGGACACTAGTCAGATCTCAAGCTGACTCATCCTCTCTCCAAACATCTATATATGGATCTCTCCTCCATGAGATCCAGGAGGCTGGAATTTTGTTATTGCAAAGAATTGATGTTGGTTTGAGATTGGAATCATTGGGTGCTTAATGCTTTGAAGGGGGGTGAAGAAAGGATTTCATTCGCTGGGAGGTAGATGCTGGATTGGAGCCCTCTTGGTTGTATCTCCTCCTGAACCTTGTTATTCATCAATAAAGCTATCTTGGTTTCTCCTATATATTGATGTATCTTTGATGTATGATTGCATTAGTATGTTTAGTTTATTTCTAATCCTGAACTAGTTATGAATATGAACCTATGTCTTTGTGTAGTGTTCTCTTCTTGTGATCTTGCAGGAACCTGTTGAAGCTGGGCAAGCGAGAAGGCAAGTGACTGGGAACTCTCAAAGAGAAGAGAAACCGGATCGAGGGACAAACAGAAGACACCGGTTAGTCCATCCATCTCTCTTCATTCTTAATTCATAAAGGAAGAATACTAGAATAGCTGTGTCTGTTTGTTGCTAAGGCACTGTCACACCTTAGGTGGATAGGATCGTCCTGCATAGGCATTTTTCCCCACAACAGGTGTGGTATAGTATTAGAGAAGGTTCATTGCAAACTTTTATGTTATCACAGCCCCCTTACATGCATTGACAAGTGTGAAGCAGGTCTTTCAGTGGGGAGGAAAGCAACATAAATACTTCAACACATTGAAAGAGAAGATTAGCACAACACCAACGATAGCCTTACCAGACATTCAATTGCCTTCTGAGACTGAGACAGATGCCAGTAGATATGCCATGGGCATTGTATTGATGTAGCAAAGGAATCCTATATGTTAACATTCAGAGACTTTCTCCTAGGCTGCTGTGAATTATCCCACGTACAACAGGGAGTTGTACGCCTTGGTTCAGAGAGTAGAGAAGTGGAAACACTACCTAATTGGCAAAGGAGACCATCATCCATATGGATCATCAGCCCTTGCAGTACCTTCAGTCACAGACCAAGCTTCAACAAGCCTGTCATTTCAGATGGATGGGATTCCTCCAGCAGTTTCATCTGGTAATAAAATACAAGAAGGGCGCCAATAACAAAGTAGGAAATATGCTTTCTCTCCCTCCTATTTCTGCATCTGTAGTTTTGAAAAATGCTTCTTTATCATTAGAAAGTTATGTTGAACAATATGCTAACGATGATTATTTTAAAGAGATTTATGCAAAAATGACTCATGGATCGCAGGTGGACAATTATTATTTGCAGGGAAAACTATTGTATCACCTTGGTAAACTGTGCATACCCAATGATGAAAGGGTACATTGAATCTGATAGGCTCATACCTCTCTTGTGTCTAGTCATTTTGGGGTTGAAAAAACTTTATGTCATTTACAGAGGTTTTGTTTTTGGCCTCATATGAAAAACATTGTAACTCATTTTGTAAAGGGTTGTGTGTTGTGTTTTGTTTCAAAGCCCTCTAATAGAAAACTTGGCCTCTACACACCACTCCCTATTCTGAGTCAACCATGGGAAAGTGTGTCCATATATTTTGTAGGTGGTTTGCCTATGTCTAGGAAATTCCACAACTATTTTTATGTCGTTGTGGACATTTTAGTAAAATGTGTATTTTAATGCCTTGTAAAAAGAAGGTCACTACTAAGCAGACTGCTTATCTTTTCTTTCAGCGTGTATGGGTCCATTTTGGGTTGCCCACATCTATTATGTCAAAATGAGACTCTCGCTTTCTTGGAGAGTTTTGGACCAGCTTGTGGAGAATGATAGACACTAAGCTAAAAAGAAGTACGACATTTCATCCACAGATCGATGGGCAGACAGAGGTCATCAACTGCACCGTGGTACACGTGTTACGAGGCTATTGTGGAAAACATCCCAAGTTGTGGGATGAAAAACTTCCTTATGTGTAACATACATACAATCAAGCAAAAGATTCATCCACATAGAGCTCACCGTTCGAGATATGTTTTGGTTATCTATCAAGGGATCCCTTAGACATGGTCTTTGGGAAAGATGAGGATGGAAATGGACAAGATGATAGGGACAAAGCATGAAAGTTTATTCAATGGATACAGGTGATTCATCGAGCAATACAGGAGTAGTTGGAGAAGAGTCGGGCTCGATATAAATCTTGACATGATAAGCACCGAGTTGACCATCAGTTTCAAGTTAGGGACAAGGTATGGCTCCACATCAGCAAGGATAGAATGAAGTGAGAAGGTAATAAATTGAGACCCATTCGATATGGTCCCTTCACCATATTGGTAAAGATTGGAGACAATTATTTTCATCTTGACTTGCCCGCTTATATGCAAATGTACTCAGTAGTGAATGTTGAAAACCTGAAGCTTTATGAACCTCCATTGATTATGGATAATGAATAGGTTGCACAGATTCCTATAGTGGATGATTTTTCACCAGAGTATCTAGACAAGTTGCCCAAAGATATCATACTCGATAGGAAAACTAGAACTTCACGACGAGGAGATGTGGAGTACATTTGTGTTGGCTTCAAAGGAATGAATCTGAGTAAAGCTCGATGGATGGAGAAAGAAAAAGTGAGGGAGAAATTTCCTCACTTTCCAATTGATTGAAAGGGATTTTGTCGGTCCAAAAGCTCTTAGTGGGGAGGATTCATCCTGGTGGATATCTAAAAAGTACCAGTGGCATGGTAAAAAGGTTCAAAACTCAAAGTGGTAGAAACTCAATAAACTTAGTGTTAGATCTAAGTGCTAATCATCCTAATTCCAACGATGTGAATGTCACTCGAATCCGAGCTCATATGAAGAAGTTAGAGCAAGTCAAAGTTCAGGTTTGACTTATATAGGTGGCAGGAGAAAATGACATGGAAGAACTCTCAACGGATGTGGAAGTGCCAAGTGGCAGGCCGACATTGGCCGTTCATTTCTCTGATCACAAAAAATGCAAAGGTCTTCAGTTAAGGAATCGGCCCCCGATAGGATCAAGTTTCGATTGTGATATCGTAAATTATAGATTGGAGGTAGGTCGACGGTTTTACAAAATCAGCCCCAAGCAAGGAAGGGTGTGATGTGAAGACCGCAATCGCACATCACAAAGGGAAGTGTTTTACATAATCAGCCTCGATAGTCAGGGTTGTGATTATGATATTGCAATCGCATATCGCACAACATCACATTCATAAATAGTAAGACCCGTCGGTTCTACCGATTGCGATTTACCGATTCTCCTAGATGCGATACAGTATAGGGCATGGATTGTAAAAGCTGTCGGGTCCACCGGTTTGCACATCGCATATAACATCGTGTAGCATCCATTATGGAGGATTACTCTCGTTCTGACTGATTGGATTTGTGATGGTTATCCACGCCAATAGCCTATGACCGCTAATGGTAAATCTGTTGGGTTCAGGAGTATGCCGATTTATCCACCGTTTGAAGTTTAATGCAAAAACGGTCTGTGGACTGTGTCAAGGGCAGTTTTTCCATGTTGAACAGGTTACTATTCTAGGCTGGAGATTCTCTGTGTGAAATTTTCCGCCTGCTAAACTTTTCATATGTTTGGAACTGCTTTGGATTGAGGGGTCGACTAATTAAGGGTATAAATGGGATGGTCTAGAGAGGAAAAAGAGGGGAACTCACATAGGAATTTATAAAAGAACTATGTACAACAGTAACCCAACCTGGCAGTAGGCTTTAACCTCGCCTTGAGAAGCAAGGAGGTTCCAAGAGGGTGTAGAAGCTTCATTTCTCCAAAGTGGGTGTTTGGATAGGCAATTTTGCATGATTTTTCACCAGGATTTTAGTGGTATTGTCTGTTTCTGAAGCTGGGCTCTCCATTCTTCATCCATCTTCCAGCTTGGAGGTATAAGGATTGTAAATGAATGTTTCTTGTACTTTTATCTCTTTTTATGCCACTTAATGAATGAAGGCCTCCCCACTATTGAGCAGGGCCTGGAGACGTAGTCCAAATTGGATGAACTCCGTAATCAAATCTTTGTGTCATGGTTTCATGCTTATCTTGTTATTTTTGCATTTTTTTATGTGCTTTTAAGTTCCATGGTTAATAAGTGATGTTACATGTAATTCTGATGCATATATAAGTAAAAGATATTGGATCAATTTGGGATAGTAAAATTTCTACTTCTTTATCAACAACCCTAGTATTGACGATAAAAGAACCAACTCGATCTTTTAATTTAAATTGAGACTTATTTTTCCTTAACACAAAATGAGCTTCATCTACATTTAAACTTTTCCTTGTAAATTCTAGGGAAAAAATTCCTAGAGAAAGAAACACGAGTAGCTTAAATGGTGGGAAATCACAACCATAAATTATGATTTATGTAAAACTTTGATACAAATACTGATCACTAACTTTTGCCTGCTCACTTAACTACAAAATCCTTTTGATTTCAGATGAAATCGTTGTGTTGCATCACTACTAAGAAGACAAGTGATATATACAAAATCCCAATGGATAACAAACTTTGGTTTGCCTTGTGAATCTTACTTATGTAGTGGAATCTTGAATCTTTCATATTCATGGTATAAGAACAAGTAGACCAACATAGACTAGTGTTTAAAAACTCTTTCAATACCAAACTTCAAAAACTGCTCATGGATGTTATCAGAAATAAACTGCCTGAAGTTGAATAAAACAAAGGGTTCTTTCTAGGTGCAAAAACTGACAAGAATCCTAAAATAACCTCATCAACCCATTCATCACTTTGATAACCTAATAGATAACAAATCATTGAAATAATTTGTCTGGAAATTTATAGGAACATGGATGAGGGGTAAGGTGGTTTTTAAAGAGGAAATTCAGACCCTTCTAGTAAGAAAGATTCCAAAATAAATGCTCTCTGTTGGAAAGTTAGTTTTTGGTAAATTTCCAAATTGAGAAGCATGTAGGGAATTGGGAACACTTATCTATAGAACTTGAAGGATAAACGCTAGGGTTATGAAAAATAAGGGTTCACCATTCTGGGCTACAATTTATTTTTTCCTGGGTAAATATTGACTTTCACACCAAGTGACGAACTTAGGAAAATGGTGATTTTGGGGGAAAATAAACTATGGAATCATGGATTCCCAAACATTAAATTCAATAGTGTTACCTTCATATTAATGGAAGGTTCAATTATGCAGTTCATAGAGGTCGAACTCACATTTAGTTTCTACAATTTTAAAGTCTAATTCGTGTTATAGATCTAACCTGGAAATACTATAGATCTGATATTATAGCTCCGATACCACTTGTTATATCTAAAAATATAAGAGACTACAAATAAACCCAGAAATATATGATAATGATTCTTTATTGATCAAACCATTAAGGTAGGGCAACACCACACATTCACTCCTTAAGTAAGGAGAACACTCCACAAGCCATATTACTATGGCCCATCCCATTATTACATTATTACCTTGGGTACCTCCCTTGGTACCCAATATTATCATATTATCCCCCCTAGATATATAACACTTTTAATAAAAAATGGTTTAGCTACAAAAACCTATTGTATTAAGCATACCTTGAGTTGCTTCTTTTACAAACGCTGTAGGGTTTCCTTTATGAAAGTTCTCCCTCGCAATATTTACAACTGTAATACTTATTGACAAATACGACCAAGAAAAATATGCGATACCAAAAGCGTGATGTCAATTATTCTTTTGTCAATTTGGGGTTTCTATGCAACAATGAAGGATTGAATCCTAGAGTTTCCAAGTACAAACTCTATATCTAGCAAAAATTAAATTATCTTCTTCTTCAATCAATAATAAGGTTTACTCTTCACCCTAGATTACCTAGAAGCCCTAGAAGGAAAGAGTAATGAGTGATTAGGGCTAGGGTTCTTATATGACTAGGCCTTTCATGTGCCACCTGGGGTTTTCAATCTTAGACAATAATTTACAAACCCTAGATTCACGTGAAACACTAAACCCTAAGAGAATTCACGTTAGATACTCATCAAAAATGAATATGCCACACATACCTCACAATTACGTACCTCATTCCTTCATGGTCATGGAGGTCACTTCAAGGCCCATTTCTAGTTTCCATGATCTTCTGTTTACCTTCTGTTATCACTAGGAACTATAGTTCATGTATATAAGATTGTCCATAAGTTTTTATAAAGTCTTGAGGTCTTGTAAATAGGTTTATTAGTATATGTCAATTTCAAATTTGAAATTCAAGAGTTATTGATGTGAATTCGTGTAAAGGAAAAATCATTAGACACCCTCCATCATTGTTAGTTAAAGCATGTCATGTCATTGGTACTTTGCGCAGTTTCGCAGCGCGGGTATGATGTCTTTGGTACTTGCGCAGTTTCGCAGCGCGGGTGTGATTGGTCAGTTTAGCTGCGAAATAATGTTTTCGTGTTTTCGTAGCGCTCTGTTTATCAGCGATTTCGTAGCGCATCCTGTTAAATTTGAACTGCCCGCGCTACGAAATCGCGGTTTCAGGGTTTTTTGCAGCGTTTTTCTCTGAATGTCTAATCCGAGAGTAATGAGTCACAAGTCCGGTCATGATTGTCATTTCACACCCTCTCCATGTCATGATAAGCCATTATTTTACCATAAGGTCCGAAGTCATGTAGTTGTGTGTCAGTTTAGAGGACGTTATGGGAAGTGGTCATTTCATAATGAGTCCTTCATATCATATGAACGTGTTTGCTATATGAAAAGCTTAAGCTTTGATTTAAACGGACTACTGCAAGCGAGCCTGCTCTACAAAGCTGAAGATTGTTTTCGTGCTGCAAGCCACCATCAGTCCCTTGTGTAAAAATACTCAAAGAAGCATGGAAAGAAAGGAACACCGTTCTGGTAAATGTGTGAGAACAGAGCCGGAGGGGTTAGATATTACTCTCAGGGATGGGGAGGTAGCAAAGGCATTTCGAAGTGCTGGCTGCTGGCGATTTTGTGAAAAATTGAAGGGTGGACATGCAGAAGTGACCAAGGCTTTCGCATTAAACTTCACGGGACTGAATTCGAAGGTGGCCATGTTGGAGTTTCCGGTGTCCCCTGAAGTTATTTCCACTGTCACAGAAATCCCGAGGGGTGGCCAAGAATGGTTCAAGAACTTCAAGTTTGACATGGGTCCATGTAAGGAGTTTTTGAAGGCACCTTATGTAGATGAAGATCTCACTAAAGCTGTCCCAAGGAGCTATCTAAAGGAGAATTATGCTATGCTATTGACATGTATCCAGAAGTATCTGACATGTGAGGGTAGGTACAATAAATTTTACTCCTACCACTTCAAGCTTCTGCTACACTTCACTGGTAAGAGTTCAATAGACATACCTTTTTACTTGTTCAGGAGTATTAGCAAAATGTGTGATAAGATTCAGTTAAAGAAAGATGCTTATGAAACATCCCTTTTTCACCATGGTTTAGTAAAATTGTTGGTGTTAGATAGTTTACAAAAAATTGGTAAAGACTGGGATTCATTTGTGTTTATGGCCGGTTTCCCAAGTAAAACAGGCCTCACTCCATTACCTGTAAGAGAAAGAGAAGAAAGGAGTGAGGAAACTACTTTGGCTGAAATTAGGAGAGAAGTCACAGACCATAAGAAGCCCAAAGCTAAAACAAAGAAATCAGAGAGGTCTGTAGCAGTTAAAGAAACACCTAAAGCATCAATGAAGAAAACTCCTAAGCCAGCAGTTAAAGAGATACTTGAAGCATCAGTAGATAAAACTCCAAAATCATCTAGAGTATCTGAAAAGGAAACCCCTAAGTCATCTCCAAAGGAAACACCTCAGTCATCAAAACAGAAGACTCACAAAAGAAAAGATGAAGCTAAATCCAGTGAAGTTGAAAGGGTTTCAAGGGTGAGAACTAGAGGCCAACTAAGCAAAGAAAAAGGAAAGTCAGTCCCTGTGGAAGAAAGTCCTATTTCAAAGGGTAGTTTAAATGACTTACTTGAAGCCATTGAATTAGAACAAGATCATCCAATCCAAATTGAACCACTTGAACTTGAGCAAGATCAATTGGAACCACCAATGCATATTGATCTAACACAATCCTCACCTGAAAGTTGTAAAAAGTCAAGGGCTTCTAAAAGGTTAAAGTTTGAAGAACCAAGTGAAGAATATGCCTTTAAACCACGCAGACCAGTGACTAGAAGGCAAATTAAAGAAGTGGAGAGAGCTCAAAAAGAGAAAGCACCTTCGGAAATGCCTAGGGCAGAGGCACTTGAAATCTTCTCTGAAATAGTCCAAGCAGCTAAAAGCAAGAACAAGGATAATAAGGTTGTTATCAGTCAAAGTGGAAATGTGATTGCCATTAAGAAACAAGCTGGAGCATCAAAGGAAGAAATACCTCAGGTTCAAAATGTTTTTAAAGAAAAGGCAGTAAGATATACAAGTTATAAGAAAGCTGTAATGAAGGGTAAAACAAGTTTGATCAGTCAAGCTAGCTCGGTATCTGATGCATATGTTTGGACAGTGCCAGCTCTGAAGCAGGCCAAGATTATGAAACAAATGAATGCAAGTTTAAGAGCAGAGAACAAGATGTTAAAAGAAGAAGTCATCAGCCTGAAAGGGAAGCTAGACAAACTAGCTAAATGATCCAAGGAGGAATGTGCTTCCCAAATTTTGATATATTTTGGTTATCATCTTTTTAAAGCTTTTTGAGACTTTTTGATGTCCTTGCACCTGTATAGAATGACTGAAGAAATCACAGACTTGAGTTATTGTTGCTGTAAGGTTCATGTGTTTAATTTTGATGACCTACAGCAGTTTCGTAGCGCGCTACGAAACTGCTGTAGATGACTGTTTATATTGAAAACTTGAGTTTGAATGCTGAGGTCAGCAAATGTTTAAAGAGATGACTTAATGCCAGCATGGAGACTATAGAAAGTCAGTCAGATGTTTAAAAAAGGATGCCAGGTGTAAGTATTCGAAGAAAAGGTGAAGTTTTGTCTTTTGTTGAAAGTTTCACTTTATGTCCGAATTTTTAGGGTTATGATAGAGCTGCCGAGGTGTTAAATGGTACACCTGTCCAGTTATGGGATAACCAGATCATTAGTTTTCTTCAGTCACACGGGACTATCAAGGGATTAAATGGCTTGAAATTGGATCATTAATGCATGAACATCAGTGGGAGGCAAAAAACCGTGAATATAGGGTTCATATTCTTATTGGTTGATGAATCATCTGTGCATCAGGTATCCGAGGCTGTTCATCCATTGAATATGCTTTCAGTTTGGTTTGGTTATTATTGTAATGCTACAGGTGGCAAGCTCTAAGAACGCAGCAAAGTATACGAGGAGATAGACTTAAAGTGCCAATGTGATGGAGTCCTCTGTTTTCGTAGCACCATATCTCTTGTAATTAATTAGCTTGTTTATGTTATAGTTAAGGTCATTAATGACAGAATTCCGAGCTCCCTTCATGCTTGTTGAGGAGTCTCAGGTAGTAGTTTTTTGATGGGCTATATATAGAAATAACTCATATGTAAAAAAGGTTGGATATTCTATAGAAAAACAGAGTTGTTTTGGGCCATTGTAAGACCTTTTTGACAGTAATAGTAAAACAGTGTTATTCTCTTCTCAAGATTCTCGATGGATTGTCATGTTCAAATATAATGATGGTGTTTATACTTTATGTTCTTTTATAGTCTTGTTGTAATGCAATCACTCAGAATTCATAATCATATGCTCTGACTTCCTGTGTATTCAGCAAGCTATGTTTTGGTGGAGTATGTTTGACATGTAATGCAAAGAGCCTTGATTTCCATGAGATCACTATGTTTTCCTTGTTTACTTAATAGATGAGACTCCATAGCCCAATGAGAACCAGTTTAATATGTTTCCAACCAGCTATGCTTTCATGAATAAATAAAGAGTTAGCCATCTATTGTTTGAAAGATTTTATCAAGAGTTTGTGAGAGAGCCCTCTCTGATCAAAGAGGCTAATCTTTGGTCTAAAGATAGGTTGAAATAGTTACATGAAATCTTGCTTGGTTGCAGCCCTCAGTAGTGATTTTGTGATAACATTTTGGTGCGTCTGCCGGGAGCTTAAGATTGAATTTCTGAAGGTAGCAGGAGTTCAAATGATTTTCGAGGCTGCATTCTACCTTGGTGACTCCATTTGTTCTTTAAAAGTTTAAAGGTGGCTTCGAAAGGAAGGTACACAAGGAGTAACCCTGATCCAAATCCACCTAGTCCTGTGGAAAATCCTAATATCATCTCAAGGAGTAAACAAAGATTCTCTGATATACCAGGTACTTCAAGTATTTCAAAGTCATTATTTACTAAGTTTTCTAGAAGTCCTGAGAATAAACTTGTTGATGATAAAGTTCAGGAGGTCATATTAAGGTCTGAAAATGAAGAAGAGTTAATTGGTGTTATTTTGGATTTACAAAAGAGAGGTATTGATACTTCTTCTTTAATTTCACATAAAGATAAAGAGGAGTTTTGGGAAATTGTTTCTTCTGAGCTACTATTAGAGAAAGAAGATTTAAAACAGCTCAAGGAGCTTGACCCTTTCGAAATTCTGCTCAACTCAAAGATTGGTTTACCTCTCCCAAATTGGAGTTCTTTTGTTAGTGGATTACAAAGTCCTAATAGTCCTTTTCGTACTCATATTTTGTCCTCTGCCTCTGCAAGTCCAAATAGCCCTCAAGCCACATTTCATACTAGTTCTGGTCATAACATACCTATTGTCACTCTTCCTCCTTTCATTATGGCCGTACCTGCTAGGTATGCTCCTTTGGCTCTTCCTGCTGTTCTGCATGATTTACCAAATAAATATGCTGCTAGGATTCCAACTTGGGGAGGAGATGAGGACATTACAGCTGAAGAGCATGTGGATAGATTCAATGAATTTATTGATAGGTATGAAGTGGATGATGAAGATGTCAAATTGAGATTGTTTGCTCAGTCTTTCATTGGAGAGGTCAAGAAATGGTTCAAGGCCTTGGGAGCTGGTAGCATTCACAGTTGGGCTGAGTTTGAAGATAGTTTTCTGAGGAAATGGGGAAATAGAACTAATCCAGTTCAGGCTCTTACTGAATACAATAATTTAAGAAGAACTCCAGATGAGACTATTCAAAATTTTTCTAAGAGGTTTAACAAGATTTATAATTCTATTCCAGCTCACTTGAAACCTCCTGGAGCTTTGGCACAATTAAGATATGCTGAGTCCTTTGATTCTGACTTCTCTCTTTTACTCAGAGAAAGAGAGTCTGCTACATTGGCTGACATGCAAAATGATGCTATCAAAGTAGAGGTGAATATACTTGCTGCTAAAAAGTCCAAGATGGCTAAGACTAAGATAAAGGAAGAGGAAAGGCCTTCTACTTCTGCTCAAGAGGATAAATTTGAAACCATGATGAAGACTATGGAGAAATTGATGGACCAATTAGCACTTGGGAATACTGCTGCTCCTCAAGCACAACAAGAACCTCGGTTTAGAAATCCTCAGTTTAGAAGGCCACAAAATCAACAAAGGCCAAGGGAGAATAGAAATCAACAAGCTGATCCTCCTGTAAGACCTCCGTTTCAGCAGAATATGGTAGATGGAGAAGAGGAACCTGAGGAACCTGAAGAATCTATTCATTGTCTTGGTGAAGAAGATTCAGAGATCTTTCTAACAAAAGAAGAACATGATGAGTCTAGCCAACAAAAAGCCGAGGAAGAACCTTCAGATTTCTTAAAGGGTTATCAGCATGCCATATTTGAAATTCAAAAGCAATATAACCTCAGAAATAGAGATGTCCCCATTACAGCAAATAAGGGTCAGCCTAAGAAGAATGTTTCAAAAGCAGTGGAAGATAAAAAAGAAAAGCCCAAACAAGCTGAAGAAAAAGGTGATGCTCCTATTGAGAAGAAAGATAATCAAACTCTTGCTCTTTCTAAGGAAATTGAGAGGTCCACTCCTGTGTTCAATATTGAAAATGAGATTGCTAAAATCAAAATATCAGTCCCATTTAATGAAATTTTGAAGGTAAACAAGTATAGAAGTAAGATTGTGGAAATGCTTAATTCTCCCCCAGGAGGAGCTGATATTTTAAATTTGCAAGAAGACAATCCTATCATTTGTTTAGGCCCAAGGCTTGAAGATGAGCAGAATGATGAATTTCCTCCTTTTTATATAAGCATCAATATACATGAGATGACTCTTCATAATGCCATGTTGGACTCAGGAGCATCTCATAATCTTATGCCCAAAGTCATTATGGAAAGGTTAGGATTGGAAGTGACTAGACCTTATAAAGACTTATTTTCTTTTGATTCTAAGAGGGTTCATTGTATTGGGTTAATTAAGGATGTGGTTGTGGCACTCACACAAATCCCAGCTAAAACCACTGTCATGGATATTGTTGTGGCTGATGTTCCACCTAAATTTGGAATATTACTCTCAAGGTCATGGGCAGCTAAAATTAAAGGTACCATGCAAATGGATTTGACTTATGCTACTATTCCAGTATTTGGAGAGCAGAGAAGGTTATACCGGGAAACAAGGATGGCATATATGGTGAGTAGCAAGGATAAACCACAGAATTTTCCTATCTATTCTTGTGACACAGGCTTGGGATCAGCTATTTTATTTAATGAATCAGTGGGAGAAGAATCACAGAAAGAAAGAGCAGAAAATCAGTGTGAAGAGATGCAGCAAAGTAATGAAGAAGATATTTCTGGTTGCTGGTCTTTGTATTTTGATGGAGCAGCAGGGAAGGAAGGTGCTGGCGCTGGAATTTGGATCATGAGTCCAGCTGATGAAAGTAAGTTTCTGTCTTATAAGCTCAATTTTGATTGCACAAATAACATGGCCGAGTATGAGTCCTTGGTTTTAGGCTTAGAAAATTTGATTGAGTTTAAGGCAAAGAACATTGCTGTGTATGGAGATTCTGAGCTAGTTATAAAGCAAGTTCAAGGTGCTTATCAAACAAAAGATGCAAGAATGAGAGCTTATAGGAACTTGGTGTTAGAATTGTTGGAGAAATTTCAATCATACACTTTCAATATCAAAACCAGAGAGCAGAATTCCATGGCAGATTCTCTTGCTGTAGCAGCTAGTCTTTTTGTCATTCCCAAACATACTTCTGATAGTTATGAAGTCAAAGTCCGCCATAGGCCAGTAATCCCTGATAATATATTACATTGGCAAGTCTTTGAAGATGACCAACAGGTGAAAAGTTTCATAGAATTGAAAGGAGAATTTGAGCATTGTCAAATTGATCAGCAAAACATGTTAGTAGAAACAAAAGAAAAATCTGAGGTGTTACAGCTGCAAAATAATCTTATTCCTAAAGGTCTGATTCCACTTGAGAAGCTTTTTGATCAGAATGATGTTTTTAAGGTGCCAAGGTTGCAAGCAAATGAAGAGGAGATAGAGAACTGCAATCTAGGTGATTTAGTAGCGCCTAAATTGATCAAAATTTCAAAATTTTTATCAGCTGATCTAAAGGTTAAGTACATTGATCTAATGAAGAAGTTCATTGATGTGTTTGCTTGGAATTATATTGATCTCAAACAATATGATTCCTCAGTTATACAACATACAATCCCCATCAAGCCAAATGAGAAACCTTTTAAGCAAAAATTGAGAAGAATAAATCCTCTGCTAATGCCATTAATTGAGAAAGAAGTCAAGAAGCTGTTTGATGCAAAGATTATTGTTCCTATCAGATTTTCAAATTGGTTAGCCAACTTGGTACCAGTTAGGAAAAAGAACGGAGAAATAAGGATTTGCATAGACTTTAGGAATTTGAACAAGGCTTCACTGAAAGACAATTATCCTCTTCCTAAAATGGATCTTATGTTGCAGAATATTGTAGGCTCTCAAAGAATGTCAATGTTAGATGGCTTTTCAGGATACAATCAAATCCTTGTTCATCCAGAGGATCAGGAGAAAACAGCTTTTACTACACCATGGGGCACCTTTATGTATGCTAAGATGCCTTTTGGCCTCATGAATGCAGGGGCGACTTTCCAAAGGGCTATGGACATTGCTTTTGCAGAGGAGAAAGATAAATCAGTAGTGGTATACCTTGATGATATCACGGTCTTTTCAAAGAGAGAGGAAGATCATTTAAAGCATCTGGAAAAGATACTATTGAAGTGTAGAAGGTTCGGCATTTCTTTGAATCCAACTAAAAGTATCTTTGCTTTGACTTCTGGTAAGTTGCTTGGGCATATCATTTCTCAAGAAGGCATTAAGATAGATCCAAATAGAGTTAGTGCTATTTCAAAGTTGGATTTGCCAAGGAGCAAGAAAGAAGTTCAGTCTTTTCTTGGTAAAGTTAATTTTGTTAGGAGGTTCATTCCCAACTTTGCAGAGGTGGTTAAGCACATCACAAAAATGCTAAAGAAGGGAGCAGACTTCAAGTGGTCAGCTGAGGCAAGAAAGTCATTTGAAGAAATTAAAAAAGCACTCACTCAAGCGCCGGTTCTTATTAGCCCTGATTTCTCCAAGGAATTTTTAATATTCACCTATGCCTCTGAGGATACAATTGCTGGAGTTCTATTACAGAAAGGAAATCAAGGTACTGAGCAGCCTATCTCATTCTTTAGTAAAACATTGGCAAATGCTGAATTAAAGTATAACATTTTAGAAAAGCAAGCATATGCTTTGGTAAAGGCAATCAAAGATTTTAGAATCTATGTGCTTCATTCTCATATTATTGCATTTGTGCCAAGTGCTGTTATTAAAGAAATTCTCACACAAGCAGACCCGGATGGTAAAAGAGGGAAATGGATAGCCAAATTGCTGGAATATGATATTGAAATTAGGCCAACTAAATTGGTGAAGGGTCAAGGGTTGGCAGAGTTGCTAACTCACTCAAATCTAGACTGCAGTGACATTAATTTTAATGCAGAAATATCAGAAATTTTTGAAGAAGAGGAAGAGTTGGTTCAAATTAATGAAAAATTTCTGATATCTGAATGGTATAAGGATGTCTCATTTGTTCTACAGCACAACAGAGCCCCTGACAATCTTTCCAAGTCTAGAGCTCGTTTCATCAAGCTGAAATCTCTTAGATTCTTTGTTTATGAGCAGAATTTATTTTGGAAGGATGCTGGCGGAATTCTATTAAGTTGTTTGATTGAAGAGGAAGCTGATAGGGTGATTGAGGAATTTCATAAGGGAGATTGTGGAGGTCACCATTATTGGAAGGCTACTGCTAATAAAATATTGAGAGCTGGGTATTTTTGGCCCACCATGTTCAAAGATATTTATAAAAAGGTTGCAGCCTGTCATGAATGTCAGTTGTTTGAAGGTAAAAGGAAGCTAATACCTATGCCTCTAGTTCCTATTTATGTAGAAGCACCCTTTCAGCAGTGGGGGCTAGATTTTATAGGTGAGATACATCCCTCTTCATCAGGCCAACATCGGTGGATACTTACAGCCACTGATTATTTCACAAAGTGGATAGAGGCAGTACCAACTAGACAAGCTAATGATGCAGTCATTATTTCCTTCTTAGAGAACAATATTTTATCAAGATTTGGATGTCCACTCAAGCTTATCACAGATAATGCTCAGGCTTTTAAGTCTAAGAGAATGATAAACTTTTACCACCAATACCACATTTCTCTTGGTCACTCAACAGCCTATTATCCACAAGGCAACGGTCTAGCTGAAAGTTCAAATAAGAGTCTTGTAAGGATTATCAAAAAATTGCTACAAGAAAACAAGAAAACTTGGCACTTGAAATTGAAGTATGCATTGTGGGCTGATCGCATATGCACTAAAAGATCTATTGGAACCTCACCTTATGAACTTGTGTATGGAGCAGAAGTTATTTTTCCAACGTCTCTTGGTGTTCCAGTTATGAAATTAATTCAAGGACTTGAGGAAGAGCCAAATGCTATACAGCGGAGGATTAATCAATTGATAGCATTACAAGAAAAAAGGAATGAAGTGGTTGAAGATTATCAACAAAATCAGAATAGAGTCAAGAGGGCTTTTGACAAGAAGATTAAAGATGTGACCTTTCAGATTGATGACAAGGTTTTGAAGTGGGAAGCCAAGATTGAAGAAAAGGGCAAACATGGCAAATTTGAGAATTTATGGAAGGGGCCATATTTGATCTCTGCTTTCCATGGAAACAATACTTATATTTTACAAGAAGTTGATGGATCACAGTATGCTGGTGGGCCTGTCAATGGCAGGTTCTTAAAGCATTATTATCAGTGAAAAAATCTGCCAAGTAATCCATGATCATTGTAAATAATCATTGTTTTTAAAGTGTTTTGTGTTAGTAATAAGTGACAAGCTGAACTAGAAGACTTTAGCCCGAGGAGAAGGCCCACAAAGTTTGAGAGGAATGCTTGTCAGCCAGATGTGAGTGAAATAAATGGATAAGGCACTGGTACTACGTGTTCTTAGTGTACCACAGGGGCACACTATCCCTAGTGGAGCCACTGTTATCACTAGGAACTATAGTTCATGTATATAAGATTGTCCATAAGTTTTTATAAAGTCTTGAGGTCTTGTAAATAGGTTTATTAGTATATGTCAATTTCAAATTTGAAATTCAAGAGTTATTGATGTGAATTCGTGTAAAGGAAAAATCATTAGACACCCTCCATCATTGTTAGTTAAAGCATGTCATGTCATTGGTACTTTGCGCAGTTTCGTAGCGCGGGTATGATGTCTTTGGTACTTGCGCAGTTTCGCAGCGCGGGTGTGATTGGTCAGTTTAGCTGCGAAATAATGTTTTCGTGTTTTCGTAGCGCTCTGTTTGTCAGCGATTTCGTAGCGCATCCTGTTAAATTTGAACTGCCCGCGCTACGAAATCGCGGTTTCAGGGTTTTTTGCAGCGTTTTTCTCTGAATGTCTAATCCGAGAGTAATGAGTCACAAGTCTGGTCATGTTTGTCATTTCACACCCTCTCCATGTCATGATAAGCCATTATTTTACCATAAGGTCCGAAGTCATGTAGTTGTGTGTCAGTTTAGAGGACGTTATGGGAAGTGGTCATTTCATAATGAGTCCTTCATATCATATGAACGTGTTTGCTATATGAAAAGCTTAAGCTTTGATTTAAACGGACTACTGCAAGCGAGCCTGCTCTACAAAGCTGAAGATTGTTTTCGTGCTGCAAGCCACCATCAGTCCCTTGTGTAAAAATACTCAAAGAAGCATGGAAAGAAAGGAACACCGTTCTGGTAAATGTGTGAGAATAGAGCCGGAGGGGTTAGATATTACTCTCAGGGATGAGGAGGTAGCAAAGGCATTTCAAAGTGCTGGCTGCTGGCGATTTTGTGAAAAATTGAAGGGTGGACATGCAGAAGTGACCAAGGCTTTCGCATTAAACTTCACGGGACTGAATTCGAAGGTGGCCATGTTGGAGTTTCCGGTGTCCCCTGAAGTTATTTCCACTGTCACAGAAATCCCGAGGGGTGGCCAAGAATGGTTCAAGAACTTCAAGTTTGACATGGGTCCATGTAAGGAGTTTTTGAAGGCACCTTATGTAGATGAAGATCTCACTAAAGCTGTCCCAAGGAGCTATCTAAAGGAGAATTATGCTATGCTATTGACATGTATCCAGAAGTATCTGACATGTGAGGGTAGGTACAATAAAGTTTACTCCTACCACTTCAAGCTTCTGCTACACTTCACTGGTAAGAGTTCAATAGACATACCTTTTTACTTGTTCAGGAGTATTAGCAAAATGTGTGATAAGATTCAGTTAAAGAAAGATGCTTATGAAACATCCCTTTTTCACCATGGTTTAGTAAAATTGTTGGTGTTAGATAGTTTACAAAAAATTGGTAAAGACTGGGATTCATTTGTGTTTATGGCCGGTTTCCCAAGTAAAACAGGCCTCACTCCATTACCTGTAAGAGAAAGAGAAGAAAGGAGTGAGGAAACTACTTTGGCTGAAATTAGGAGAGAAGTCACAGACCATAAGAAGCCCAAAGCTAAAACAAAGAAATCAGAGAGGTCTGTAGCAGTTAAAGAAACACCTGAAGCATCAATGAAGAAAACTCCTAAGCCAGCAGTTAAAGAGATACTTGAAGCATCAGTAGATAAAACTCCAAAATCATCTAGAGTATCTGAAAAGGAAACCCCTAAGTCATCTCCAAAGGAAACACCTCAGTCATCAAAACAGAAGACTCACAAAAGAAAAGATGAAGCTAAATCCAGTGAAGTTGAAAGGGTTTCAAGGGTGAGAACTAGAGGCCAACTAAGCAAAGAAAAAGGAAAGTCAGTCCCTGTGGAAGAAAGTCCTATTTCAAAGGGTAGTTTAAATGACTTACTTGAAGCCATTGAATTAGAACAAGATCATCCAATCCAAATTGAACCACTTGAACTTGAGCAAGATCAATTGGAACCACCAATGCATATTGATCTAACACAATCCTCACCTGAAAGTTGTAAAAAGTCAAGGGCTTCTAAAAGGTTAAAGTTTGAAGAACCAAGTGAAGAATATGCCTTTAAACCACGCAGACCAGTGACTAGAAGGCAAATTAAAGAAGTGGAGAGAGCTCAGAAAGAGAAAGCACCTTCGGAAATGCCTAGGGCAGAGGCACTTGAAATCTTCTCTGAAATAGTCCAAGCAGCTAAAAGCAAGAACAAGGATAATAAGGTTGTTATCAGTCAAAGTGGAAATGTGATTGCCATTAAGAAACAAGCTGGAGCATCAAAGGAAGAAATACCTCAGGTTCAAAATGTTTTTAAAGAAAAGGCAGTAAGATATACAAGTTATAAGAAAGCTGTAATGAAGGGTAAAACAAGTTTGATCAGTCAAGCTAGCTCGGTATCTGATGCATATGTTTGGACAGTGCCAGCTCTGAAGCAGGCCAAGATTATGAAACAAATGAATGCAAGTTTAAGAGCAGAGAACAAGATGTTAAAAGAAGAAGTCATCAGCCTGAAAGGGAAGCTAGACAAACTAGCTAAATGATCCAAGGAGGAATGTGCTTCCCAAATTTTGATATATTTTGGTTATCATCTTTTTAAAGCTTTTTGAGACTTTTTGATGTCCTTGCACCTGTATAGAATGACTGAAGAAATCACAGACTTGAGTTATTGTTGCTGTAAGGTTCATGTGTTTAATTTTGATGACCTACAGCAGTTTCGTAGCGCGCTACGAAACTGCTGTAGATGACTGTTTATATTGAAAACTTGAGTTTGAATGCTGAGGTCAGCAAATGTTTAAAGAGATGACTTAATGCCAGCATGGAGACTATAGAAAGTCAGTCAGATGTTTAAAAAAGGATGCCAGGTGTAAGTATTCGAAGAAAAGGTGAAGTTTTGTCTTTTGTTGAAAGTTTCACTTTATGTACGAATTTTTAGGGTTATGATAGAGCTGTCGAGGTGTTAAATGGTACACCTGTCCAGTTATGGGATAACCAGATCATTAGTTTTCTTCAGTCACACGGGACTATCAAGGGATTAAATGGCTTGAAATTGGATCATTAATGCATGAACATCAGTGGGAGGCAAAAACCGTGAATATAGGGTTCATATTCTTATTGGTTGATGAATCATCTGTGCATCAGGTATCCGAGGCTGTTCATCCATTGAATATGCTTTCAGTTTGGTTTGGTTATTATTGTAATGCTACAGGTGGCAAGCTCTAAGAACGCAGCAAAGTATACGAGGAGATAGACTTAAAGTGCCAATGTGATGGAGTCCTCTGTTTTCGTAGCACCATATCTCTTGTAATTAATTAGCTTGTTTATGTTATAGTTAAGGTCATTAATGACAGAATTCCGAGCTCCCTTCATGCTTGTTGAGGAGTCTCAGGTAGTAGTTTTTTGATGGGCTATATATAGAAATAACTCATATGTAAAAAAGGTTGGATATTCTATAGAAAAACAGAGTTGTTTTGGGCCATTGTAAGACCTTTTTGACAGTAATAGTAAAACAGTGTTATTCTCTTCTCAAGATTCTCGATGGATTGTCATGTTCAAATATAATGATGGTGTTTATACTTTATGTTCTTTTATAGTCTTGTTGTAATGCAATCACTCAGAATTCATAATCATATGCTCTGACTTCCTGTGTATTCAGCAAGCTATGTTTTGGTGGAGTATGTTTGACATGTAATGCAAAGAGCCTTGATTTCCATGAGATCACTATGTTTTCCTTGTTTACTTAATAGATGAGACTCCATAGCCCAATGAGAACCAGTTTAATATGTTTCCAACCAGCTATGCTTTCATGAATAAATAAAGAGTTAGCCATCTATTGTTTGAAAGATTTTATCAAGAGTTTGTGAGAGAGCCCTCTCTGATCAAAGAGGCTAATCTTTGGTCTAAAGATAGGTTGAAATAGTTACATGAAATCTTGCTTGGTTGCAGCCCTCAGTAGTGATTTTGTGATAACACCTTCAATAGTGAATATTTCAAATTTTCCAAAGGCATTGCAGTCTTTGTCTTTAACACCATTTAGGATGCCAAAGTCAATTATTGGATCAAGGGTGATGAAGATTATTCCTTGTCACTACAATGCTTCCGGAACAAGACGAAATATGCTACTATTACCTTGCTACATGTCTTCAAGTTAGGACTTGTTACTGCTTCTTCTTACCACCTCGATATAGGGCTTCCCAAAATACTAAAGCACATTGGATCAATGCTCATAATAATGTAGAAAGAAAAAATTTGGGAGAGGAGACCAATATATATATATATATATATATATATGTATATATGTATATATGTATATATGTATGTATATATGTATATATGTATATATGTATGTATATATGTATGTATATAGATAGATAGATAGATAGATAGATATGGAGTCTTCATAGGTCGAATTCACTGTTTAAGATCGAATTTCAGGACTATGTCTTCTTATCACACCTTCTCGGCTTCTGAATTATACAAGACTACAAATTTGATTGATGATTGTATATAGGACATTATATCCTTTTCGTTTATATTTTTATTTTTTCTTTAGATCACGCCTTGTAAGCCTTTATAAGATTCCTTTCTACAAAAATCTTCGTTGACCACAAGGACTCTCTCTAGTCCTTAAGAGATACTTTAAAATTAACTAACAAAACCTTGTAGCATTGGATTCTTGAGATGATGAATTCTCTTTATGGCTTGTGGATGGGTTACTAAGTTTCAGTCTTATGTCTCTTTGACAAGTGTTACCTTTAGTCCACAAAAAATTATTTAAAATGTATATTTTTCACCCTCAAGTATGCACAAACTTCTGCAATTTTTGGAATCCTGAGGTGACATAATGTTCATACTTTAATGGTGATTTCAGATCATAGAATCTATGCCCAGAATTGTGCTCTTTCTTTCAAGGGACTCAACCTTGAATGGGAAATCAATCTAGACTTTCGGTCCTCTAAAATAAATATTTTATATTCATGAAATATTTTCGTCCTCCTTAATTCAGGTCTGGAGCCTAGCCATTTGGATTAGAGCTTATGGATGTGTCGAGAATTATAGAGTATCTAAAAGATCGAGAACCTCTTATTGTTCAGTAAAGTAGCTCCTTGAGACGGTATCTTCTAGCACTTGTTGCGCGCGTCTACTGCAACTCGGCCTCTCCTCAGGGACTTTCTCAGCAGCTTTATGAACGCCTCTCTTGCAGCCTTACTGATCCTTAGAAGAAGATATCAAGCGAACAACTCAACTTAGAGTGAAAAGGTGCACGAAGCTTTTTTTAACTCAAAAGGAAAACTTACAAAGAATTACAATATGAAACAAGAAATCTCAGAGTTTAGAAGTACTCAGTCCAACCATATCTGCTTCTCCTCTGTCGATTTCTCGTTTTATAGACTTCCTAAAGAATCTACTTTTTCCTAGACATGACACTAAGTGGAGATAATTGAGGGTCCTATCGGCATTTCCATAGTCTGACAGTGTCTACTCAATACTCCAGTACAATAATTCAAAAGCACACTCAGTACAATAAATCAAATTTTTAACTATTACATGGAATCTAAGGACTATCACCATGGTCCCTTAGGGTTGCAGTCTGAGTCATAATCATCAAAATCGTCAGAAGATTGATTCTTTTGCAGATATGATTCCTCCATTATCTTTAAATATTTTTCTTCATAGTTTGGCTCGATGGGGTCTTGAGCATCTTGGTACACATCTAAAAACAAAATGTCCTTTCTTTTTGAAGATGCTATTGTTGTAGATGCTATAACTGCTTTAGAGGACCGCCCGACTTCCAACTTTATTCGATCTCTGTAGGCATGATGGCTTTGGTAGGGTAGCTTGAATGGGTCATCTCTTTTTCTCCATCTACTAACATAAGACGTAGAATTTATCTTGATCTCCAAAAAAGGAATCTTTATGAGATTTCGAGAAGGTTGTCATCTATTGTACTGGTAGCTCTATTCCATCCAATAATTCCCATTTGAATATTTGGAACATGTTGGTTGCTGTCTCTATTGTGCGTTGTACCCAGATTTTGCAGTGATCACTTACGCCTTATTTTCTTGCCATCCAAACTCAAAATTGAATGTTATGCAAACCCTGGTTGATATTAACAAGTTGATCAAACATATAGTGTCTGCTGTCCAATTTCTTGAACTTACTCTAACTGTGATTAATGCTTTTAGGCTTACAAAAAAATTTAAAACAAGATGCTTCCCTTGTAATTCTGTCAGTTTTTTGATGATGTGGATTTTTTCAACTAACTTTTGCATGGGAAATTCTTTTAACCATCCCAAGACTCTATTCACTTCATCTCTATTTTCTGCAAAGGCGGAACTTTCTGAAAATTGGTTTACAAAAACCTGTGAAAAAGGATTTGGATCAATAGCATTTTGGATTTCCAGGCTTTGAAAATCCCAAGGTGTCGAAAATATTTTGATATACTGCAAATTTCCTTCTACACATTGAGATTGTCTTTCAACCTATTTCTTCTTGCAATATTTGTCTCTAATTTCCCAATCTGCAAATGGCTCGAAGATTTCATACTGAGGAAAAGTATCTGAGTGCATATAGTCTGCACCTGGTCTCTGTAAAAATGAGGCTTCCATTTCTCCAAATAGATCTGGGATTCTTAAAGACTGTAAAAACTTTCCAACTTCCTCTTTGATATTAATATCATCAAGGTCCATCATCTTAGCACTTGTAAAGATTTCAAATGTGAAATAAATACAACCAATCATTTGATAATAATTTAAAATCTGTAAAACCCAAATCATATGTTGTGTATATTGTATGGACCATAGATCATCAAGAGTTCTGAAATATAACTTTACTTTCATGTTTGGTAAAGAGTATACTTTTACCAATTCAGGATCCAAACCAAGAAGATTGCCAATATTTTTTGATTGCCAGGCTTTTCATTTCTGAATGCACTGATTTCTTCAAAGCCTGAGCCCAATTACCTTTTTTTATTTCACGACAAAGATCTTCAACATGTTTTTCAAGAATTTTAAATCCTTTTGCCAAAGTGGCAAAATTATCTGGCTGATTTGGAACATCAAAAATACTTCCTTTGACTTCTTTTCTGCTACGACCAACTTGATGAGCTTTATTCATTTCCCTGGTAAGAACATCAGAAATATAGTTAGAATTTCCAGGAATCTATTCTACATCAAAATCATATTGCTGAAACCAGATTTTCCATGCTAATAGTCTTCCTCTTGCCATTTGTCTTGATAATTTGTTGAAAAGAAATATTTTAATTTCATTGAGTTAGTCCTAATTTAGAAATTTCTTGGCGCAAGATACAATTCAAATTTCTGAATGCCATTAAATATTGCAAGAGTTTCTTTTTCAGCAGCAAAATAATTCTTTTGATTGGGGAGAAATTCTCCTGATGCATAGGCGCATAGTTCTTCTTCTTTATTTTCCTCCTCCTTTTCAAAAAGAACAGCTGCCCAAAATTCATCTAAAGCATCTGTTTGTAGGATTAACAATCCATCTCCTGGGGGCTGCAATTTTGGAAGGGATTTACATTCTTCTTTGAGATTTTTGACTGCTGCAGTGGCTTGGCTAGACCAACCTGATTTCAAATGCTTTCTAATAGGAGCAGTTTTTTCGGATAGCCTGGGAATGTATTTATGGATGTAATTTAAAACACCCAAAAATCTCTGAATCATTTTGGTGTCTTTAAGTTCATCAGGAAACTCAACAAGCTTTGTCAGAACATGAGGCTGCATTTGTATATGTCCATCTATTACATGAATCCCGAGGAAATCAATATCATTTTGAAATAACACCATTTTCTTTTCTGAGAGAACAATACCGTGAGCTTGAACTTCTTAAAGAAATATTTCTAGATGGGCCAAATTTGTTTGTAAATCTGGACTGTGAGCTAGAATATCATTGATGTAAGTTATGATAAAATCATACTTACCGAAAATAAAATCCATCCTTTTCTGAAAGAAAGCAGGAGCATTCTTTAATCCAAATGGAACAACTTTCCATTGATAAAATCTTGCAGGGCATGTGAATGTTGTCTTGTGCCTATCTGCTTCTTCAATTTGAATTTGGTAATAACCAAATTTCATATCAAATTTACTGAAGATTTTACTCTTCTGAATTTTCTGCATTATTACTTCTTGACGAGGTAATGGATAATGAAAGCTTTGAGTGATTGCATTCAATGGTTTATAATTAATAACCATTCTTACTTTACCTCAAACTATTTCGGAATGATTCTGAACTAAAAATGTAGAGCATGAATAATGAGAGACACTAGGTTCAATCAACCTTAGTTTTAACAATTCTTCAATCTGCTTTTTGATTTCTTGTTCATCGGAGGGAGTGCAAGGAATTATCTTACCTTTTACTCCATTGTCATGCATCGTCACAATTTCTTGCTTGGGGCTCTCTTTTTCCCAAAACTTCTGAGGGTCTTCTGAGCAGCTCTTGACTAATCGCTGATTTATAGATATTTGATCTTGAGACCACTGGGGGTCTATGGTTGCTTTCTATTTTGTTTTTAGAGCTTCTTTATTCTCATAAATTTGCAGTACTTCCTGCCAGTCTTTTGAATCAATTTTTGGCTTTCTTGTACTGGTCTTTTTTTGGCTTTCTCTTTGAACTTCTGAGTCTGCAAATTTCAGTCCTGGAACAGAGATTGCTTGTTTTTTGAAATTGAAGATAACTTTATCTTCGCTAATGGTTACGGGCAAAACAGAATTGATAAATGGCATACCCAAAAATAAACTAGCTAATGGATCATAATGTTGGATAGCAGATATTTTGACAATCTTCCCACCTACTTTTAAAGACACATTATCTACATAGTGGGTGAGATTAACTGTACCTCCGACCATTTCTGAAATTAGGATATTTTGGAGAGGTTTCCATAATCCTTTGAATAACGACGGTCTGGCAAGATTGTTTGAGCCACCAGTATCAATAAATGCATCAAGATCTATCCAACTATTTTTAACTTGGACTGGAACTGGTATATACAAAAGATTATTGGTTTTACTATTTTTTTCAAAAAAATTTGTTCTGCTGCCGGGCTGAATTCAGGGACTAGCATTGAAGATGTCTGTCCCACATTTTTCTTATATGGGCAGAAAGAATTTAATTAAGGGAGAAGAGGAATTTCTTGCTTTCCTTTGTCTTTTTCTGACTGTAGAGACCAACATAAAGATTCGGTTTCACTTGCTTCAAAACTATCGGTGTCTGTCTCAAATTCTTCACTGTAGTGAAGTTCTTCTTCATTTTCAACTAAAGATTCTCTAGTAGAACAGTCATAGCAAATATTCATCGTTTGAATAGAACTGATTAATTCGTCTTCTTCTAAAAAAGAAGCTTCAGTCAACATATATAAATCTGATGGTTCTTCTTCTGATTGCACAACAGACCAATCATCACAAAATTCTTCAATATCTACACATGCTTTCAATTTACCAGATGTGCTCTTTGGACAGGCACGAGCATAATGTCCTTCCTTCTCACATATGAAACAACAATTGTTTTTGGTTCTTGGCTATTTCCTTTTCTTCAGGAATCTGAAATTTTTAAAAGGTCGTTTTGGATTTGCAATTTTCTTTGCCTTAAATTTTCCATATCTTTTATGCTTTCTCTTTTTCTTGAATGGTGTCCATGGAAAAGTAGCACGACAAACATTACCACTAGGAGTGATATCATGTGCCTGTTTTTGTCAACAAAGATATTTAACTTTCTCTTGACATCGAAATAAAAGATCTATCCAGTAAATCTGATCAATGAATTTACTTTGAAGCTCAATATCTTTAGAAACCAGATCTCCTAGATTTCCTGGTAATTTTGATCGAAAATAAAATTTTTGAACTGAATCATTTGAAAGATTTGCTTTGTAAACTTTGTTCATAAATCCTGACCAAAAGATTCAAGATATTTTAAATCTTTCAGCTCAGCAAGATCTATAATAATTTGCTTTTTCTCATCAATTGGCTCAGGGACAAATTGTATTTTCAGTAGTACCTCTAAGGTAGATATCCCTGCTGCAACGAATGCTTGTCGTTCTAACTCAGGTTGTCCAATCCACCAGTCATAAACTATTCTGGCCATTCTCTTTTCTGCTAGAACAAATATGGATGCATTATCGAGCTTTGTGGTTACTTGCATCTGGTATAAGGCTCCAATCCATATTCTAATTGATTCATCTGGATTTGTTGATTTTTCCAAATCTAGAATATAACCACTAGAATTAGAAGCAAACAGATATTCTTCTATCCTAGGATATTTTGGACTTCTTTGACAAAATTTGATTTTTGGATTGATGGCATAATAAAAGATGGAAACTTAGAAGCTGCATTTTCAAGAGTCACTATCTCTGCTTTTGTTTTTCTTGGCTTTTCTGGAACAGACTCTATTTTTATTGGCCTAAAAGGTGTTTCAGAGGTGCTAGCTTTTGTTTCTTCTAGATCCCAAAAATTTGGGGTTGAAATATCGATAAAAAATTTTGAGCTCTGAGCTACTTTTGATTTTCTTCGTCATTCTTTCTTTTGCATTCTGGCTTCTTTCTCAGCTCTTTCTTCTTGTTTTTCATCATGTAAGAGCTTAAGATTAGCTAGAAAGAGTTCAATTTTTGTGCCTAGATCATCAATGGCATTTTCAGCATAAGAACACCATGTAATATTATAATTACCAATTTGATACAATTGATCCAAATCATTTGGATTTGAGGAGTTGTGTTCAACTAAGGGGGCACAACCAACTCGGGTTGGAGGTTTCTTTGAGGAAGAAGAAGTAGTGCAGAATTTCGTCTTTGGGGGCCATTTTCCTCCTTTGACAAAGTGGTGATTGGAAAACTGCCATTCCTCAACCGGAGAGATTTGAGAACTAGAAATCTTAAACATTTTATTTACTACATGAAAAGGCTTAAGTTTAGGTATATACAATTCATTTGAATATAGTATAAGCTGACTAGAAGTGTTGGCTATTTGGAATGAGGATTCTATAGAGTCAGAGACTGGTAATGCATATTTTCTCGGATGAATGATAGGTCTCGGGACAAAAGTCTTTTCTTGAAGTATTCTTATTTTTCCATCTTGCAACGAGGCTCTTCTTGTCAAGCTTCCAGGTTTCTTTTCATCAGCTAAGGACCTGTATTGAAAATACCAGTCGTTTGGTAGACCTATAGAATCATACGATACCCATTCTACTTGTGCATTATTTAAACCAACTGACACACAATCTTTGAGGACTGGCTGTTTTAATTTCGGATGTACTGTATTAGTCAACTGGAAGGATGTTAAAATCATTACAAATAAGAATTCACTGCTATCAACCATCTGTAATCCTTGAACTCCTACCATAAGTTTCCAACAATATTTTAGATGAGGATCTGTAAGACTAATAGAGTAATTTGGAAAAATCGTTCCATATTGACAACCAGTAGATAGGTTACCGACAATGGTACCTATTCTAGCATGATCATAGCTTTGGTGTCGAGTATCAAATACTTCAGCTATGCATGGAGTATTTAAGCCATGTCTAAACAAAAGAGCCAAACCTATCCTTATGCCTCCAAAATGTAAATAGGAATATTTTTTGTCTTTTGCATATTGTCGAAATTTTTTGATTTCTTCATTGTTAAATAAGGAGAGAGAAACAATCTGAATAGAAGGACCAAAGACTTTAATTTTTACTTCCACCTCTTTTAAAAGCATCTTTTTCTGAAAGATATTAGAGAGAGGGGTTTTATAGACATCGCTTGCATGGAGAGTTGGAGGATTCCAACTTTCAGGATTTTCTACTGTCTCTAAATCTTTTTCAGAATCGATTTCCTTTTCAAGAGATCTAGAATCAACTTCAGTAACAACACGACGTTCAAGAGTAGAAAAAGATCTAATCAAACTAGCCATTAGGAACTTTACAAGGCTCGAGTATCTAAAAGATCGAGAACCTCTTACTGTTCAGTAAAGTAGCTCCTTGAGATGGTATCTTCTAGCACTTGCTGCGCACGTCTACTGCAACTCGGCCTCTCCTCGGGCACTCTCTCAGCAGCTTTACGAATGCCTCCCTTGCAGCCTTACTGATACTTAGAAGAAGATATCAAGTGAACAACTCAACTTAGAGTGAAAAGGTGTGCGAAGCTTTTATTAACTCAAAAGGAAAACTTATAGAGCATTACAATATGAAACAAGAAATCTTAGAGTTTAGAAGCACTCAATCCAACCATATATACATCTAATGGTTGTTCTTTTGATTGCACAACAGACCAATCATCACAAAATTCTTCAATATCGACACATGCTTTCAACTTACGGATGTGCTCTTTGGATAGGCATGAGCATAATGTCCTTCTTGCTTGCATATGAAACAACAACTGTTTTTGGTTCTTGGCTATTTCCTTTTCTTCAGGAATCTGAAATTTTTAAAAGGTTGTTTTGGATTTGCAATTTTCTTTGCCTTAAATTTTCCATACCTTTTATGCTTTCTCTTTTTCTTGAATGGTGTCCATGGCAAAGCAGCACGACAAACATTAGCACTGGGAGTGATATCATGTGCCTGTTTTTGCCAACAAAGATATTTAACTTTCTCTTGACACCGAAATAAAAGATCTATCCAGTAAATCTGATCAATGGATTTACTTTGAAGCTCAATATCTTTAGAAACCAGATCTCCTAGATTTCCTGGTAATTTTGATAGAAAAGAAATTTTTTGAACTGAATCATTTGAAACATTTGCTTTGTAAACTTTGGCCATAAAATCCTGACCAAAATATTCAATATATTTTAAATCTTTCAGCTCCATTCTAGAAAGATATGTAATGATTTGTTTTTTCTCATCAATTGGCTCAGGGACAAACTATGTTTTCAGTAGTACCTCTAAGGTAGATAGTCCTGCTGCAACGACTGCTTGTCATTTTGACTCAGGTGGTCCAATCCACCAATCATAAACTATTTTGGCCATTCTCTTTTCTGCTAGAACAAATATGGATGCATTATCGAGCTTTGTGGTTATTTGCATCTGTTATAAGGCTCCAATCCATATTCTAATTGATTTAGCTAGATTTTTTGATTTGTCCAAAATCTAGAATATAACCACTAGAATTAGAAGCAAATAGATCTTCTTATATCGTAGGATATTTTTGGACTTCTTTGACAAAATTTGCTTTTTGGATAAATGGCATGATAAAAGATGGAAACTTAGAAGTTGCATTTTCAAGAGTCACTATCTCTGCTTTTTTTTTTCTTGGCTTTTCTGGAACAGACTCTATTTTTATTGGCTTGAAAGGAATTTTAGAGGTGCTAGCTTCTGTTTCTTGTAGATCCCAAAAATTTGGGGTTGACATATCGATAGAAAATTTTGAGCTCTGAGCTGCTTTTGATTTTCTTCGTCATTCTTTCTTTTGCATTCCAGTTTCTTTCTCAGCTCGTTCTTCTTATTGTTCATCATGTAAGTTCTTAAGATTAGCTAGAATGAGTTCGTTTTGTGTGCCCATATCATCGATGGCATTTTCAGCATAAGAACACCATGTAGTAATATAATTACCAATTTGATACAATTGATCCAGATCATCTGGATTTGAGGAGTTGTGTTCAACTAAGGGGGCACAATCAGCTCGGGTTGGAGGTTTCTTTCAGGAAGAAGAAGTAGTGCAGAATTTCGTCTTTGGGGGCCATTTTCCTCCTTTGACAAAGCGGCGATTGGCGAACTGCCATTCCTCAACTGGAGTGATTTGAGAACTAGAAATCCTAAACATTTTATCTACAACAAGAAAATGCTTAACTTCAGGTATATACAATTATAGAGAACTAGCTTCTCTTCCTTGTATTAAATCCCTTGTGGCCTTCTAACTACTCTCATATTGATGTCCTTAACTCTAAAACCATGTTGAGAAACCCAATAGGGCAGAATAAAGGTTTCTTATAAATTTGGTTTCTCTTTTACTTGACAATTACTTGTGATAAGTTATTAGTTCTTCTTCTTCCTTATTATATTTTCATCATCAATATTTTTTCCAAAGCTTCAAAGACAAAAAGAAAACACAAAATGTAGGCACTTAGCCAGGGCTAAAACCCCTATGAAGGAGAAAACCAAGTCAAACTCTTCCACTAGTAACAAATATTTGAGATTCCTAAGACCTTTTGACTCTAAAGACCAACACACCATGATCAGATCACCATCCATCTAAGAGATCAGGTTCATCAAAGTCAACTGCTATCTTTTGCTTCATTACGACCTATGGAAAGCGTAACATCTTTAGAAATTCTCTCTTACACAAATGAAGAATCCTCCTTCTATTCCTTTGTTGGGCTTCATGCTTCTTCCTAGGCTCCTCATATTCCTTATCTTCTTCATATCAGATCAGAAATAGGTGTTATTGATGTCCATACCAATGAGTTTGAATTGCATCATACTTATAGTCTTCTTGTGAGCTGGAAGGGTCCCTTCAAGGCCGACTTGTAGAGCTGGTCGACCTGATCATTTCGTGGACACTAAGACACTTTTTACACAAAATTAATTCTCTTTCTAAACACGAGAGCCCCAATGGGTCCATGACATCAATGTTTTGACTTTAAAACAAGATAAAATTCCTAGAGCACATAATGGGTGCTTTGACCTATTAACCATTGACCCAAGCATGAAACCCATCCTTTAATAAGTCAATTTGTTTTTACAATAAAATTCCATTTTCTTTCCTTTTGAAAAATACATTTCATCATGACTTCAAATACAATTATGAATACCGACACTAGCTACATTCTTCAACACATTAATCCCATGAAACTTTCATGCTCATTAATACATCCTCATATGGATTTTGATCAACCGTACAACATATGTACACAAGTGAATCAAGACTTGTCATGAAAACAATAAAAATATCATGCATTCACACTTTAACATGAAATTCATACAATAATATGAATAATAATAACTTATATTGGGTTTCTACTGAAGATGGAAACTAGATTTGGGACTACAACTCTCCACCTAACTGTATAAAAAGTATAACCACCCGCTTGCAATTATCACCTTTGAGCCAGATTCTAGGGATTGAGGTGGTCTTGCTCAAGGGAATAGACACCAACTTCTAGCTAAACATAGGGACTCTAGAGGTCCTCCTACCTCCACCCACTAGCCACTCAAAAGTAAACTGATGCACAGGGAATCCAGAGGCCTGCTACCTCCACCCTTAAGCTATCAAAGAGCCACATAGACACTCCAAGAAGTCAAGAGGCTTCAACTCTACCTTGGTAGCATGCAACAAAGTGGATCCACCCAGTGAAGGGAATAGAGAACTCACTGTTGAAAACCATATAAAAAGGAAAAAGAGACTCCATAATATCCCTGCAAAGAATCGAAAGGCCAAATATCTACCCTAGGATGTCAAGGGACTCTAAAGAAAACCATCTCCACCATCCAACCTCCTAAGGTGTGCTAAGATTTACCCTCACCTATAAGAAATTCCTCCCATACTCCAGGTGCTCAATTGAAGGTATGATAGTCTTTTGAGAGTGGTGAAAGAAGCCAATGTCCTCCACATTGCATTTAGATGCCATTGTTTGCCTATTAAGACCAAACACATTCCTATATTCTTAACTGATATGGCTCTGGTGAATAATTGTAAGCCTATCAATCCTCACCAGCGAGCCTCCCTGGTGTCCTCCTATGCACCCAATTCTAAAACTCACAAGCTAATAGGCACACAAGTTCAAAGGTAAATTCCCTTAATGTCACAATACAACCTTGTTCCTTGCCTACACTCATCCATTATGAGTTCGTTCTTCTATTCCAAAGTTGCTCTCTCCCCTCGAATGTTGTGTGTGTGCTCTCTCTCTATATTTTTTCGCACTATCTCCTCCTTTCACCTCTATACAATCTCTTTCCTAGGTTGAATTTCTGGCTATTTCCAATTGCACACGTAGTTGTTGTGCATTAATTCTTTTTTCCTCTTGATGTCCTGTGTAGTTCCCAAGTCAACATGGGATGTGTCCCTTGCTTGTAGCCCCTAAATTTAGAACACTCTTCTCATTTAAAACACCATTCCATCCCACTTAAAACTCAACAACTAACCTTCAATGGCTATACTAATAGTCTAATTTCTTCCTTTAGCAAGTAAGTTGAATTTCCCAAGCAATTGACCTTACCCGGTCCCTTGTTAGTTGTGTCCCTTACTCAACCCACTTAAATTTTAAATTCAACTACAAAAGTAAATATTTACCTGGTCGACATAAGCCAAATATCAACTGGGTTGTTACAAACAAGTAAGGTGACCAAACCAATTTTACAAGTCAACCACATAAGTGAATGTATAAAACCTATACCTTTATGAAGTCATGTAGACATAAAATCATGGAAGAATGTATCTAAGGTCACAAGAAGAGTTGAGGAAGAAAATTTGGGGCGATTTTTAGAGTATGAATGTGGAAGAAAAAACTTAATTTAGCAAGTGAATGAGTCATCTTGGAATTTTAATTATACCTTTTTGCGTTTGTGATGTTTTAGACCATGAAAATTGGAGGATTCTAATGCAATATCTTCATGTACCTATGGTTCAAGTTTCAAACCTTGATTCACTATAATTTTAGAGATATGGCTAAAGGAAGTTAGGCTTCCTGAATGCTCCTAAAATCTTCTTCAAACGGGTCAGTCGAGCATTTTCACAATAACTTTGGTTTTAGGATGTTTTAGACCATAAAAATTGGACGATAGAGATAGAATATCTTTATGTAACTATGGTTCAAGTTTCATACCTTGATTTGCTATAATTTAAGAGGTATGATCGAAGGAAGTTAGGCTCCCTGAATGCTCTTTAAATCTTCTTCAAGTTAGGTGAACGTTTTTTTTATAACTTTTGTTATAGGATGTTTCAGACTGTGAAACTTGGAGTATACTGATATAAGATATCCTTGTACATGTGTTTTAAGTTTCAGACGTTGATTCACTATAATTTGAGAGATATGGTCAAAGGAAGTTAGGCTTCCTGAATGCTCTCGAAATCTTCTTCAAACAACCAAAAGAAGAAAGTTTGGGGAGAAGTAGACTTGGGTAAGGAAGAAGCAACAGGTATACCTAGTCAAATCAGAAGAAACTAACATAGTTGGTGAAGATAGAAGAAACAAGCAAGCTTGGTGAAAGTAGAAGCAACTACCAAACATTTTGAAGAAGCAAGCAAGTAGGTTGGTGCCCACAAATATTTGTGACAAAGAGGATCGATGTCTGTTGTAAGTTGTTGCCCACAAAGCAGTAATGGGGAATGGTGTCTCATATTATTTGGTGCCTACTAAGTAGCAGAGGGAGTTAGTGTCCCCTGCAGGTTAGTTCCTACAAAGAAGCAAAGGGGATTGGCATCCCTTGTAGGTTTGTGCCTACAAAGTAGCGAAGGGGATTAGTATCTCTTGTCGATTGGTGCCTACAAGATCTTTCATATAAAGAAGTTTTGTGGTTTTCTCTCTTAAGGGTTTCCATATATATCTTGTGTTATTTTTTCAGTTTATGAAATTGATGTTTTATGTTATTTAAATGAAATTAAATAAGTAGACACCCCTTTTCAATATAATTGTGAATTCCAACATCAACTACACAATACCTTCAATTTTTAGTTATCTTATTTTATTTTTATTAACTACTATATTTAATGATGAACTTAGTTAAAATTATATTTCAAATTTCAAATTTAATATTTTATATAAAAAAAAATTAGGTTACCATAATTTATAACAAACTTCGATGAAATAATATTATTATTTTTTAAATAATTTTTTTCTCACAAATTTAAAAACAATTACAATTATTAAAGTTGTTACATGCTTGTTTTCTTGTTAGCTATAATTTGTAACATACCCTTCATTATCCCTAGCCCCCACTAAAGGTAGAAGGAGGTAGTTACAGTGATGTACCAACCTCCAATTCATGTTATGGAAACGGGGTCTAATTTGTTTGATCTTTTTCAACTTATTCATAGCTTAAAATCATTGTTGTGTTCTGTTAGTCGAGGCCTTTCCAACAATATAAAACTTGCCTCAATCTGACTCTTAGATCAAATGATATGGCCTAGTGAAAATTGACCTATTAGATCTCGCCACATCATCTGACTTACCACATTACATCCATGTGGCTACCCAAGTCTGGCCACCTCATTGCCACATAGCATCATGAACCCATATGCTGACCCATTCATGAACATACACATATGTAGGCAATTCCCTTTAATGGTGGTCAAATATGCGCCAACGGTTAACAAGTGCATATAAGAGGCACACAGGCCCCTTTGGTGCCACATCACCCTAGGAATACAATCCCAACAGGTTCCTTTGCAACCCCCCATCAAAACTATTGGGAAGAGCTTTTGGGGTTACATGGAAGTTGCCTCGTCATTTCACCATGTCGAGTCAATCATATGAGGCCTTATGAGTCATCAAACCTCTCCTTCGCAACTTCACGCCTTCGAGTGGGCCCCTTAGCGCCACCTTACCTAGGATTAAAACCCCAGAGGGAATAATACAATGCCTTCATTTGAAATCTTTGAGGTCTGGGATGCCAAGTTAACATCATCAAAATAAAGCACCAAAGTGACGTGATGTAGGAGCATCATCCCTAGGTAACAAATTTTATTTAGATCCAAGGGGGTCCTAAATTTTCCAAAAGGGGAAACATTTTTCCTCTAACTGTAAATTTGTAAAAAAATCAGAATTTATGAATCTTAAGGTGTGCACATGTGTCCTGATTCTAGATGAATCTAGGATTGATAGGAGTTAGGTAGTTTTTATTAGTTGCAGGTTGTTTTGATAAGCTAGTAATTGTCCAAATGGGATTTTGTAAAGGCAAAAGTGTTTAGGTAAGTTATGAGTAGTTTCATATTTCTGGGATAGGTGTCTCATATTATTATTCTGTTGGGATATTTTTTGGTTGTAAAAATTATGTGTAGGGAAGAGATCACACCATACATTCCTATGTAAATATCTTTTGACTTTAATAAAATGGCGATATTGTTGGTTTATTTTCTTTTTGTCAAAATTGATGTTGCTTGAGGTATTGTTCACCTGTCAAAGCTTTCCTGATTGAGTCTGTTAGAGAGGGTGTGTATCCTGTGTTGAGATGACTTACATATAAGAAGGGTGTTATATAGATATAGGAGCTCAGGTAACAAGCCGTGATTTTCTCTGTAATACTTTTGTTGAATTTTAAAAGAATCAATGTTTTATTGTGTTTGTTTCCTTATCTAAATATATGATAGAGTTTGGAAGGAAGGATACATGTCTTTGTTGTTGGGAGTATAGAGGTCCAAAAAGATAATGAGTCGGCCAGGATTTTATCAGCCCTATAAGGCACAACCACTTCTCAATGATTTCAACCAACCAACCTCCTAGTTTTCTCAGCTGAACTATATCATTTGAGCTTCTTTTCTCCCTAAAATTTTCTTAACCTCATAATTTTCTTTTCCCTCTTAGCAAATCAGTTTAATCCTCAAGAGCCTGTCATCCTCCTCTTTTCCCTCGTTCCCCTTCTTTGGTCATGTGTATGAGTCATGTCTACCTCACTAAATAAAGGAGTGTCTCCCTGAGTATCTCCTCCTCCTCTGACTTCTCGGCCACGATGGTTCTATCCTTTTCCGAGTGGTTTATGCAGACCAAAAAACCTCAACAACGCAACCCATACTGCTCATTTAATTTGTCCTTTCCTTTGCTTGTAGTTGTTGTCCTAAGACACATGGCCCTGCCATTCACTTGTCCAACTAAATTAATTCATAGTCAACCCATTAAAACTTGACACTCAGTCAACCCATAACTAATATTTAAAACAACTCACTTCTTCAAACAATCTCTCTTCCTTAAACTTTGCAATCTATATCTTTCTCTCTCAACCATTTTTATTTTATAGTTACATAACTACAATGAAATGTTTAAAAAGAAATTAACTCACACACATGTAACATAAGCTTTATAATTATTAATATTTTATGGATTAATATAATTTCGACTTTATAACCAGGTATACTCTTTTCTTACTTATTAATATTTTATGAGTTGTCATAAAATATTAAAAAGGATAATGCTTTTTATTTAATTCTTTTAAAAACGTATTTCAACATTAAATTAAATATAAGTAGATTGTATGAAAACTTTTGAGAATTGTCACATTATTTTTTTCACTTATCTGGTCTTGATGAACAATGTCATATTCATAGTTTTTTGGTTGTCATTCAAAATTGAAGAAAAAACATGCGAAATAAGTCATTTTTCTTGTACACTTAGCTAAGACCATAATTCGCAATCCACCATGAACCTAATAAAAAAAATGGGGACCATAATTCGCAACACACCATGAACCTCTAATTAAAAAATCGAAACAAGGGTCGTATAACGTAGAAGAACTAAAATGAAAAATTATCATGTTAAATATATATGAGTTAATAATTTTTTCGGAAGCTAAGCATTTAATATTAGTAATCTAATTTATAGATAAAATATTTTTTTTATTGGAATCTAGTAAAATAATTTTAAGAAAGAATGTGATTTTTTGTTATTTAAAATGTATTTGTGAATATATAAATGGATTAAGCACTTTGAAAAGTTTTTTGGAGCACTTAAATTTTGTAGATTAAACAACTTAAACTCAAGTTTTTTAAAACTTCACCAAATTTTTATTAAAACTAACTAAAAAAATATTGTGAAAAAAATTATTTAATCTATAAATTACACTAAACCTATCAAAATAAATATATCCCATCATTTTATAAGTGAAATGTTAATGAAAAAATAAATATATCCCATCATTTTATAAGTGAAATGTTAATGAAAAATATAAATATTACTGAGGATGGATATAGATTATCCTATATACAAATATGGAAGAGAAATAGTTATATTAAATTGCACAAATAAATATTGTTTCACCCATAGACTAGGTTGTAATGTCATTGCAAAATATTAATATCAAATTGCCAATTATACTATGACATTACCAATATATATCATTATATTTACTTATATAAAAATACTTATAATCATACTAAATACATCCATACCACACCTACATAATTTTCTTGTTACATAAGGAAAAAGGGCCCATATCTATATTTTTTAATATGAGGAGATTAACTAGATTAACTACAATGAACGGTAAAGCAATTTCACCAATGAACATTGCACTTTGATGTCATTATGCCCACTTAAAATAAAAAGGAATCTTTAATTTTTTGTCTTTCAATTTTCTCTTTATCAAGTTAAAAAATTATGTAAAGAAATTTCCAATAAATCCAAAGTAGATGTCGATATCATCCTACCTACTACTTTCCATATTTCCTTTTAATTATAAATATGGATTATATATAATATTTAAATTACTATTTTTATATTTAAATAAATATTTAATTAAAATTTTAAATATATTATTATTATTATTATTATTATTATTATTTTCAATTTAAATTTATTTATTTTTGTTAATTATATTGTTTTTATAAATGTTTTTTAACTCAATATAGAAGATGTTGTATTGCCTTGTTCTTCTGGTTCTATCCTATAAATATTTTGTCTTTATTCAAATTACTTAAAATAAAAATAATAATTAAAATATAATTGCAGTAAAATAGTCAATTTACCATTGGTGTTTTTTTACTCCAAATTTTGATATTAAACATCCCTACTACATGATGAGCTATAATGTTTTGATAAATATTATTGTAACAACTTCAAGCTCTAAGCCTTGTTAAGAGCATCCCTACTATTAACATGATGAGCTATAATGCTTTGATAAATATTATTGTAATGACTTCAAGCCTTACCTGAAAAAAACTCTACTATTAACATGATGAGCTATAATGCTTTGACAAATATTAGTGTAATGACTTCAAGTGTTAAATGGAAAAATATTTGATCCCTTGTCACATTTAAAATTGCCCTAGTCTAAACATATTACTTTTTTGCCTTAAATATCATAGAAATTATGATAAGATTTTGATAAAATCGTGGTAAATCTTCAAGATTTTGGGTGCCCTAGAAGTTTTTGATGGCTTTGAATCTATTTCCACCATAAAAAAACATGATTCAACCAGTCCTGCGAGATTTTTGGAAATTTTTTTGCCCAGATTCTGGCTACCACCATCGAAAACATAATCTACCACCATCAAAAACATGATTCAAGCAGTGCTTTCCCAGATTCTAACCACTTTTCACTCTCTAGACAATTCCTCTACCTCGATATCTTTCTTCTTTAAAATTTTCATCTTATCCTCTACCAAGTAAACTGGCCCTCAAAAGAATCTAATTAAAATATATTACATTTTTCTTATATATATACTTAATTAATTTTATCTAAAATTTTAATATTTTTATTATTATTTAAACTTAATAATTTATAAAATTCAAATATTAATTAAGTTGTCAGAAATTCAAAATTTCAATGTAGGAAAAAAAAAAATGAAAACCTTATCCAAAATTATATCACTAAATTTCATTGAAAAAAAATATATATATATAAATTAAGTTGTGCCAAAATTAAACATGAACCATTCACTATTAAGGCATTAATTCATATCATATATAGCTGTCAAACAAATTACCAATGGTCATATCATTTTTATCAGGAAACTTCGGATAAGCTCACTCCGCTAAGTTTTTCTCTAAACCCACACCGTGACAATGTAGGCCCACTCCGGACGCACTTTACCATCATGTCCGAAGACTCTGGGAACCCGCATGGTAATGCCATCCGCGGTCCGGAGCCCGCCTGGATTTCCCGAAGAAAACTTACATGAAGTTGCGGTGGCGACAACATGTTTGACTTGTCTTGAATCGCGTTGTAACTGTGAGTATAAAATTTCTTTCCATGAGATCTCACAGCCTGCGCTGCAAGAAACTCGAATAACAAAACAGAGCAAGAAATTGTATGTTCGGATACTATGGCTGTGCCTGAGCAGGAGAAAGCTGAGCAGGAGAAAACAGTCACAAAGAAAGCAATTGTATGTTCGGATACTATGGCTGAGTTTGAGCCTGAGCAGGAGAAAGCAGTCACAGAGCAAGAAATTGTATGTTCGGATACTATGGCTGAGCCTGAGCAGGAGAAATCAGTCACAGAGCAAGAAATCATATGTTCGGATACTATGGCTGAGCCTGAGCAGGAGAAAGCAGTCACAGAGCAAGAAATTTTATGTTCGGATACTATGGCTGAGCCTGAGCAGGAGAAAACAGTCACAGAGGAAGAAATTGTATGTTCCGATACTATGGCTGAGCCTGAGGAGGAGAAAGCAGTCACAGAGGAAGAAATTGTATGTTCGGATACTATGGCTGAGCCTGAGCAGGAGAAAGCAGTCACAGAGGAAGAAATTGTATGTTCGGATACTATGGCTGAGCCTGAGCAGGAGAAAGCAGTCACCCAGATGAGTGAAACCCACAAAATTTTAAGCTCTTGGTTGTGCAACGAGGAACGCGATTTCTTGATAAAAAACAATGGAGAGACGGTATGATTGTTCTAATTATATATATACAGTGTCTGATATTTTCACTTGGCTTGAAAATTGCATTCATGGATTGAATTCAATGTAATCTACAGGTGAAGGTTGAGGAACTGGAAGGGAAATATGTGGGTTTGTATTTTTCTGCCCATCGGTGCCCTCCAGGTAGGGATTTCACCCCCGTTTTGTCCACAACCTATAAAAAGTTGTTGGAGAAAGGCGACTTCGAGATCGTCTTCATTTCTGCAGATCGTGATGAGAAGTCATTCGAAGAATACCACCACACCATGCCATGGCTTGCCGTGCCATTCTCAGACGAAAATACAAGGAAGAATCTTGATGAGGACTTTCAGGTCAATGGCATTACGTGCCTTGTTATTTTGGACAAAAAGAGGGGAGTGATAACCAATAAAGGTGTGGAGATCATTAAAGAATTTGATTTTGAGGCATATCCATTCACTACAGAGAGGCTCGATGAGCTGAGGGCTAAAGAGGAGGCCTTAAGGGCTGCACAGACTGTAGAGTCTCTTCTAAGGTCCGATGAACGAGATTTTGTCATTGGCCATGGAGGAAGAAAGGTAGGGTTTCTCCCCTTTTTCGCTTTTGTGTTTTCCTCCGCCTGCAAATCGTTTTTGGGTTCTTTGTTTTGAGAATGTACGCAAGGAAACATGTATTGAAATGGGTAATTGAGCCTTGAAAACTTAGAGAATAGATCATTCGTGCATAAAGTCTAATGACTTGAATTAGGGTATTTGCTTTTATGCCATCATTAATTCTTGGAAGGGTTGAAGAAAAATAGTTGCACATAGTTTGTTTCCTGATGGTCTCATAGTCAATTTGGGTTTTGCTAATAGGTCCCGGTGGCGGAGCTTACAGGGAAGACAGTGGGTCTGTATTTCTCAGCCCACTGGTATGGTCCCTGTAGAAATTTCACTCCACAGCTTGTGGATATTTACAATGAGCTTTTGAAAAGAGGGGAGGACTTTGAGATTGTGTTTCTCTCGCGTGACAAAGAGGAGAAAACCTTTGAAGAGTATTACGCAAGCATGCCATGGTTAGCTTTGCCATTTGGAGACATCAATGGAAAGAAATTGTGGCGCTTCTTCGAAGTTTCTGGTATCCCAACGTTGATCATTTTAGGTCCAGATGGGAAAACAGTACAGACTGATGCAGTGAGCCATATACGAGACTATGGAATCCGAGCTTACCCATTTACAAAAGATCGACTGGATGAGGTTGAAGCTGAAGAGAGTGCCAAACGAGAAGCACAAACCCTGGAGTCACTCTTGGTTTCTGATGAGCGCAACTTTGTGATCAAACATGGAGGTGCCCAGGTGAGTTACTGAGATCTGCTTACTACCATCCATGTTCTTATGGCATTATTCATGAATGTAATTTCTTTTCCTTAGATACAGATGAGGGTAATATTTACAGATGGTCAGGCAGAGTGGTTACCGTGATGATTACTCATTTTCAAACCGCTTTGAACTCCCCATGTTAGTTTTGTGCTTGTAATAATGGTGGCAAGCAATTAGGGCCAGGTGCAAGTTCTGGGTGATTTTTGACAGTCTAAAACCCCCTTAGGTGCTGCAGCAAAGCGAAACGGTCTTATGTGTTTGATAGTGTGCTATCCCAAATTAATATGGTTACTGTTTCCCTGTTTTCTGTAAAAGAAAGGGTTCACTTATAATATTGGTTCTCTTCTAACTTATGGTTAATCTGGATACAGAAACCTGGACTTTATAATATTGGTTCTCTTCTAACTTCTGGTTAATCTGGATACAGAAACCTGGACTTTATAATATTGGTTCTCTTCTAACTTCTGGTTAATCTGGATACAGAAACCTCGACTTTCATGTATAGAGTGTCAGCAATAAACTTGTTGACTATTATTATCCAAAATAATTCAGATGGGGATAAAGAATAAAATGAAATCTGCAAAGACACAATTTGGGATGTGCACTTTACAAATTAGCTGGTTGAATCTGCTTAGAAGTATGATATGCTTCTTAGGGAGAACTAGGTTATTGATATACACAAGCTAATGATTTTGCACTTTCATGCTGGGGAATTAAAGAAACAATGTCAAACCGCTAAGTGTCTAAATTTGTTTAGAAAATGCATAAAACACCTTCCCTAATTTACACAAAAGGGACTCTGCATCTGAGGAGGTTTGAATCTAGTTGTTTCCATGGCTGTGCCCTGTCCCAACTACTAAGCTACAGCCTGACATGGAGAGTGGTAAGAACTTGTAGTCTTGTGGATGGTATTAATCATTTATACATTTTGATTCTTGTAACAGGTCCTGGTATCTGAGCTTGTGGGCAAGACAGTTAGTTTGTATTTCTCTGCCCATTGGTGTCCTCCTTGTCGAAGTTTCACTCCAGAGCTTATAAAGGTTTACAACGAACTCAAAGAAAGAGGAGAAGATTTTGAGATCGTTTTCATTTCTATGGACCGAGATCAAGAGGCTTTTGAAAACTACTACAAAGGCATGCCATGGCTGGCTCTTCCATTTGGAGATAAAACTAAGAAGGATCTCTCGCGGTATTTCCGTGTTAGAGGCATCCCATCTTTGATCGTGGTTGGTCCAGATGGGAAAACTGTGACAAATAATGCCAGAAGTGCAGTGTCCACTCATGGAGCCAGGGCTTATCCATTCACTGATGCTCATTTTCAAAGGCTGCAGAAGGAGATGAAAGAACTTGTTGAGAAATCTCCCAAGGAAATCAAGTACAGCCAGCATGAACACCAACTTGTACTGACACAAAGGCCTGTGTTCGTCTGTGATGGATGCAACAAAGACAGTAGTGCGTGGTCCTATTATTGCAAAAAATGTGACTACGATCTTCATCTGGAATGTGGTTTGAAAGATCAACAGGATCAGGTAAACCAGGAAAAGGGACAGGATACAGATACTGTTGTGGATGAGAACTGCAAGCCAGCAGGAGTAATCTGTGATGGAGATGTCTGTTACAGAGCTTAAGCTTGGTCATGATAAGGGCGACTCATTACATATGCTATACTTCCTGGCCTTCAGTACATTGCTTGAGATTCCATGGTTATCTTTGTGTAGATTGATAGATAACTGAGCTTTGTTGAGTAAAGGAGGTCATGATCTATGTTCTCAATTACTGAGCTTTGTTGAGTAAAGGAGGTCATGATCTATGTTCTCAATAAATAAATTGAGTACTTCATAGTCTCTACTGGGCTTTAGTATGGGATTTCATCAATGTTAGCATCTGGTGACTTACGGTTGTGCAATTTGCTTTTTGCATATGGATTTTATTCTCACATGTGTTGTTCAGCTCCATTGCCACGTTCCTGTGTAATTCTGAGTGTATACTGCTACATGTTAATGTTTTTGGTCCGTGAATATTCTCGGTTCATGCCCACTGACTGTACTCTCTGTACATTGCCATGAACAGAGATGATAACTCATCTAAATGACATGTTAAACTAATCTTGAAATGATATTTTTTTAATTTTGGAGGAGAACTTTGTCAGATAACATTATGGGGTTGAGGATGGAAGCCATTATGGGGAGGGGTTGAGGATGGAAGCCATTTTAAAAACTAATCTTGAAATGATATTTTTTAATTTTGGAGGAGAACTTTGTCAGATAACATTATGGGGTTGAGGATGGAAGCCATTATGGGGAGGGGTTGAGGATGGAAGCCATTTTGTAGGAATTAAAACTCTCTTAGGGGACTTGGTTGAGCCTAGAGGCTCATTCTACCACCCAGTATTTGGGTATATGTAAGTTCGTCTGTCCATCCTCACCCCTTTAAAATTAAAAAAGAAAAAGAAAAATTATATTCTAAATAGAAAAATAAGGTTAGCTATAATTTAAAAAATGAAAAAAATGAATATACCGTAAAGTAATTAGAAGTAAAAAAATGTGTGAATCAAATGTTCAAATCTTATACTTTTGAAAAATATTTGAACAAGAGATTTAAATAAACTATTTGAATATCTATGTTAACTAATTTAGGTCGATATCAATTTTATATATAAAAAAATTTAAGTTTTTATGGTTTAAATGTTTATTTGATCATATATTCTGTTTAGTATTCAAAAATTCAATTTAAAGAATTAAAAACAACACATTGTATTTTACACTTTAAAAAAGATGTAAATAAATTTGATCCCTCTTGGCTCATATTAAATCGTATTTAATATGGATCTAAACAGCATTTCAATATTAAATCGTATTTAATATGGATCTAAACAACATTTCAATATAAAGATATTTTTCTGCCATAGCGAACCTTGGCCAAGTTTCGAACATAATAATAACAAAATCAAATCTATAAAAGAATATAACAATTTACACAAACCCCTGAATTACCTATTAAATTCATGGAAAAAAAATTATGACTTATTTATAATCAAATTTGTTTTCAAAAATAAAAAAACTTTTGAGTTCCCAATTAATATTAGTAAAAATATTGATCACTCTTTATTTGCTAATATAAATGGATTATCATCCTTATTTAAAAAGAACCAAAAACCATATTTTTAAACCAAAAACCATACCATTTAAAATGACAAATTAGTATTTATAAATAAATAAACTTTCACTTTTATTAAAGAATTTTTGATTTTAAATCATTAATTTACTTTCTTAATTTTAAGCAAAATATTCTCAACTACCCACGGTCCGTTTTAGGTTTTTTTAAGCAAAAAAAAAGTAATTTCAACTTAGATAATCCATTATTTATTCAAAAATAAAAATTAAATTTACATTTTCAAATAACAGGAAATTTTTTAATTTTAAAATTTGAAAAAGTAAAATATTCTTAACTACGCATAGTCCGTTTTAGGTTTTGGTTTAACCCAAAAGAAAAGGTAATTTCAACTTAGATAATCCAATATTTATTCAAAAATAAAAATTAAATTTACATTTTCAAATAACATATGAAATTTTTTAATTTAAAAATTTGAAAAAATCTTTGTTACGAAAGTCTCCTGTTTAGCAGCATCTCTGAATATATCACAATGTATAATTATATAATTTTTAAAAATTATTTATATTTATTTTAATAAATTATAAAATACTAAATTTCTTATTTTTATTAAATATTTTTTAATAATTAATAATTAATATATTACTAATTTTTATTTAAAAATATTTATAATAATTTATCATATTGTAAATTTTTACTTCCGTTAAATATCTTTTAATAAATTAATAATAAATAATTAGCATATTTCTTTCGTAAAGGGAAGATGTGAATTGTTAGCGGAGAAGCACTGAAATCTCCTCCAAAATCATTCATATTACGACGGAGCAATATACTTTTAAATAGCATCTAAGCCAATTAAATTTTTTTAATTAATTTTAATGAAAAAATTATAAATAATTGAAGCTTCAAGTTTTTATATATGTTATATAAAATTTAATATCTTATATAAAATTTAATAGATATATATAAATAAAAGGAAAAAATTACATATTTTATTTATAGTTACAATAAAATATATTAATTTATAGCTAAAGTATTTGTTGGATCACATATTTAATTTGATTTAGCTTTGAACGCATACATATATTTAAAAGAAAAAAGATATATCCATAATATTGTGTCATATCACAAGCTGGGGCTCTGAAGTAATTATTGTAGGAGAAAAGAGATAAAATTTTGATTGTTTCATCAAATAGATTGTTAGATGAAATTCCTTTGCTAGAAGATCCCTATGAGTAGCTTATTGTTTGTACACAATATATGTTGTGTTTTAAAAATGACAAGGAGATGTGCTATTTCATACAAAACTCAACAAAAACTATATCTTCTGTGTTAAGCCAAAAATAGACATTAGCTTGTGATCTCAAAGTATATTTTTTTCATTGTTTTAAAGTCAAAATCCTGAAGTCCTTGCATATATATATATATATATATATATATATATATATATATATATTATTGTATGATGAAAGGTCAAGTGGAGATTATTTATGCCTAGGGGCACAACTGGTGGAATCTAACATGACCTTCCTTGCTTTCCTCAATTTGCCACTGACATCGATCCAATGTCAATCCTCCTTTTGAAAGTTGATTGACCTTTTGGTTTTCTTCCCTCTAGATGTGTGTGAAAGAGATGTGAGAAATTTCTCATTTTTTGAAAAATATTTTGATATAAAGGGAGGAGGGTGTGAATTTCTAGTTTAGTTATTCACTGCATCCATTTTATCATGACCAAAGAGTCTCCTTTGATATTTATTGCGAGATATATGAAGAAATTCAAACAATTGTAAGAGTAACTTCAATGCAAATAACTTGGCATAGTTGTTTGAAGCCTTCCCAATGTTGCAAGAGAAAGAAAAGAAATGAGAATTAGAAAATAAACGAGGCCTCCAAAACCACCCAAGGATGAGTTTTGTTGGGTTGCTCCATCAAAGAAAGACCATGGCTTTTCTTTAATTATTTCAACCTTAGAATTGTTCTGATTCTTGAGCGTGGTTTGGTGAATGGGAAGAAAGTCTTGTAAAGCTAAGTTGTTGATGACAACTATGATAAAAGATTGCCCTTGGTTTTCAAATATTAAGATGTTCCTCTCTTGCCAATGTCCCAACAAACAATCAGAGGAAGAGCTTCTAGATTGTTAGATGGCTTCCTGTCAAGCCAAGATTTTAGGCATTCATCCACAAAGGTCCCTTGCCAAGTGTTATTTGCTTCAATTTTTTTTTGAATTTCTCCTCAAACGCTTTTCGTAAAGGGGAACTATGTGAAAATGTGAGATTGTTCAACATTCTCTAGATAGAGAAAGCTTATACTAGGCCTCTAGAAGGATCTTTTTCTATAGGGTATCCTAGTTGGGTGCTTTGTTCTTTAAGAGTAGCCACATAAAGAGCTTTGATTTGGGCAGAAAGGCTAGCCTTCATAGCCTTTTGATCCACTAGGGAGGCAGATGGGCATTTGGTTGTTGAGCAATGGCTAGAAACCCATACTTTAGATTGTAGCAACCTAAAGGAACCTTGGACCATACCAAAGTATCTTCTAAAGGCAAGAGGGAGAGGAGATTGTGTTGTAGAGAAGCAGCGTAGTGAGTCCATTCCAAAGTGAGATCACCCTTGATATTTAAGTCTTCAACGTCTTTCCAAGATTGTTGACAGAAGAATCCCATCCTCGACGAGGCCTAACACAAATAGAAAATGCCTTGATTGTTTAGTGCTTGTATTAATTGATCAAAGAGAATATGTGATTCTTGACTCCAAATCCAAGGATCCTTCCCTTCTTGTAGTTTTTTACCATCCTCAACCTTCCATTTGCGCACTTGAGTAAGAATATCCACATAATTTAATATGGCCTTCCAAACTATGGATCCATTTTGAGGGTGTCTTCTCAGAGCTCTGAGCTAATCCAAAATAATGAAAGGGAGTTCGTATTTTTTGACCATAGTATGACCCCAAAGACTAGTGCCTTGAATCAACATCTAAGCTCCTTTAGCAGCTAAAGCTTTTGAGAGCCAAATAAGATTTTTTAGCCACATCCTCCAAATGGTTTTGGGAGAGCTATGGAGGGCCAAGCTGTGAGGGCGAAAGGTCTTAAATTTTGATTTTCATCCCAGAGATATCACAAAGATATTTTCTTTATTTTATTTAGAATTCCCACAGATATCTAAGCTAATGATGCCCAGTATACAAGAATTGCCTCAGGCACTGCCTTGCAGAGAACAAGCCTACTAGCTCTAGATAACCATTATTGCACCAATTTCAAATTCTAATTTCAATTTTGGAAATAAGCCAAGTTCAGTGCTCCTTCTTGTAGTTACTTGGCTTTAATTGAAACCCCATGTTTTTTAAGGGATCCCTTAGAGGTGAGGAGGCTATTGAATGGATTTTGAAGGCGAGGCTAGTGTCATCATGTTTGAGGGCATTCCCCATAAGAGAAGAATTTTCTTGATTTATTAGCATGCCTATTTCCAAAGAGAATAATTCCATGATTTGATTGATGGCTTGTAGAATCTCATAATATGATGAAGAAAGTGTAACTAGGTTCGGTCTTCATAAATGTAATTTTGATCTTTTTACTTGTAAAAGAAAAGAATTATTATTTTTGTAACTATCAAGAATGGGTTTCTTGCCCATTTTATAGGTCAAGCATGTGTTTTAGTGCTTCTAGGAAAGTCGAAGAGCTAATGTAATTATTCAAGACCTCTTAAAGGAATGTAACACTATGTAACCTATGTAATTATGTCAAAGACATGTGTCAAAAATGATCCTCCAAAGCAAAGACAAGTATCCTATTCAAGTCGGCTCAAAGAATGATTTTTGGTGTACTTAAAGTCAAGTCGGCCTCACTAGTTCAAGTCGGCCCAAAAGGAGGGACAGACTCCTATATATAGGGCCATTCAACCTCACAACTAGACAAGTGAGTGATCTCTGATATCAACGAAGAGAAGAGGTAAAAAAGAGGTGCAAAAAAGAACAAGAAAGGTGCTTCTAGGGCAGTGAAGAAAAGAAGAAAGAAATCCGAAGTTTTGCAACTATTTTAGGGTTCGTCTTTGTCACATGTGTGAAGGAAAAGAAGGACATTATGCTGCTGCAACAAGTCAAGAATTATAGCCCTCCAAGAAGTTTTGATTGGGCGAAAAATAGGTCTCAAATAGGTCTGCATATCAAGTAAAGTGGGTCCCACCTCAAACGAAGGAGGGGAACAAGCTAGAAGGGCAATCTTGTGCCATAATCAGCCACACGTGTGAGAAGAAATCAGACCCGAAGTAGGGTAAGAGGATCAACTTCTCAACTCGGAAGTATCTCTCAATGAAGGTCTCATTCTCTAGCCTAAGCGTCAAGGAAAGGAAATATTTCCAAGCAAGTAGAGAAGGAAAGGAAGACTCCAAAGAAGAGGTCCCGAGTAGTTGTCAGAAAAGAGCTCTAAGTTGCCGGAAGAAGTGCAAAGGAAGTGATCAAGGTGAAAAGTAGAAGAAGGCACTGATTGAAGGACAAAAGGAAGAGAGAATTTGTCTTGTGCTTGGAGGATCGATTGGTCAAGGGTCTAGGGTTTGGCATTTGTCAATTGAAGCTTGAATAAAATAAATCTGCAGAAGGGTTTTCCTCTCTAGGAGAGAGAGAGAGAGCTTTTGCCCTAGTTGAGATCCAACATCTTGTGTTCTTGTTTCCTTTTGTTTTGGTAACGGTTTGATGAAGTAAGAGAACACATACTAATAAAAATAAGAGAAGATTGTACTAATAAGAAAAGTAAAAGTACTTCACAAATTTTTATCATTGTCAGAAGAATATCACTATAACCTAAATGCCCTACTTCAACATGGAATTAGAGCTAAGGTGACACATAAAGGAAGGCCATCTCAAGAACACATAGAAGATTGAATCATTAAGATCAAGAAGCAAGGGAACTCAAAGGTTGAAGCATCAAATCTACAAGCAAGGGTTCTAGATCCATCAAAGACAAGGAGGATTACCATATTCTCTCCTAGATAGATCAAGAAGGACTACCATCATGGGAACAAAGAAAGAAGAAAGTCTTCCATCTAAAGGCATCTACAAGAAGGTTCATCCAAGAAGGGCTTACATTAGATACTCATCATCTTCAAAGAAAGGTACTTAGATCCAAGCCCACATTGAAGATCTCTAGATATACACATTGAGAAGTTTTCATTAGCAAGCAAATCCATCACAAGTGTTTTGGGAATTTTAGTGTCCATGGATAAACTCCTAAACCCCTAGACTAGTAGCTAACTCTAGAACAACAGTGCAAAGCATTCTCTACTTTTTCTATAACTAATAGATTAAATAAGACAATAAATAAGCCTACCTAAAACTTTCGCTTACTCCTTATCTCCCTTGACCAATTCTATCGCTCCTTTTCATACTTAATCCGCTTTAAAAGTACCTGCACACAGACAGAAGACAAAAATCGATCAAAGCATATGATAATTATCTATTTATTAAACATAAAATGGAGTCAAGTGCATAATACACATATGAAAGCATCAATGAACACTACAAACACATAGAAAAATCTTTGAACACTTTATTAGTAAAAGGAAGAGTTACAACCCAATTTGCTTGATTCTCTATCACTCCTCTAGTTCAATCCCATCCTCTTCTCATAAAAAGTAAGAAATTTTGACATCATTACAATACTTGAAACCAACTCAAGTCTCACACTAACATCATCTCCCTATAATTCAATGATTTCCAACCCCTGATCACTTAGATGAGTGGTCTTTTTATAGGTGAATGAAGAAAGTTGTGCCATAAATGGTGATAATGAATGCCCTTCCAAACTTAGGATTTAGTTCCATGGAGGAAGGGATAAAGGGATCGATGTTCCTTAACTCCCTCCCTCATCCAATTTTGAGCCCAAAGGAGTGGATAGCCTTAGGAAACTTCTAGAGGCATCCTATGGATAAGAATATTCCAAAACCTAATGCAGATTTCGCTCAAATTCGCCGAGTGCAGGCCAAAGAACGCTCAAGTGCGCTGCAATGCACCCTGGCAGTGCACTGGGCTACACTGCATTACACCCTGATAAAGGCCTGCCTGCGCTGATCTTCTTAGAGGCAATTTTTGGATGATTTCAGTCATGGAATATCTTGGGAAGGAGATATTATGATGGTTGACTTAATTTAGGGCATGTAACAATTGAATTAGGGTTTGATGGGCCCTAATAGTACTGATACGTAAGTCGGGGTTGATGTGCCCAAATGGATCTATAACAGTTGCCCCCTAAAGCATGAATTCATAAATATGTATGTCGAGTGAAATGCTTTACTATGTGGAGAGGAGGTTTCGAGGTGGAAGGTGACCTGCATCAATTACAATACATATATCATGATAATTTTATTTTTTCTCATGAACCTGTTGAGGGATTAGGGAAGGCATACCCATGCTTGGCTTATAAATTTTCATTACACGTACAAATATAGTCGTCTACAGATATAGTCCCATGAATGGATGACCATGAATGTAAGGCCATTGTACATTTGATTTAGTACTCCTGAAAATATCGCAGCCCCGATGGATGAAACTAGATCCGGGGTCTTCAATTTCATTCAATATTTTGCTCAAGTACAAGTCCAACCATGAGAATAGATGATCTGAAGTTGAACATGGGAAGACATTGTCTGATTACTAGCTAATGATGTAAGTTGCTAACTGACACGAGAGGAATCACCGATAATGATAATGACCCTCAAGGTACCAGAGTACATTTCGCATGGTGTGAATAAATTATTTGATGTCAAACACCATACAAAGTCTTTCGGTCGAAGGCTAGTGATGTCAACCTATTGCTGGAAGCAAGAAACCTGCCATTGATATATGCAAGCCTCAAGGTACTGAAGGGGTGTTTCGAAGTCAACTTCTTGGGTAATGTGTTGGTTGACAAGAAGTGACTCATCACAGGAGGGCTTTGATGTATCCCACATTGATGACATGAAACGAGGTAAATGATTTTGGAGATGAAAATCAACTGACGACAGAAGGTTCAGGAATGGCGGTCATGAAAATGAAGGTTTACGGTATTGCAAAGGATGAATTTTGAATTGAATGACTTCTCTTGAACATGTTGGTGGCACTAAAATGAATTGGTAGCATTGACACAAAACAAAGTAATGGATGGTATGACAGACCAATGGTGTGATAACCATCAAGTTGAGTGACCCAACCCACATAGTCACGGTGATGAGGTTAAAGTGTCATGTTCAAGAGCTATTTGCTACCATAAAGTGTTCTCCCCTTTTTCCCATTTTCCCCAGTCATTCCTAACTAGTACCTCTTATTTTTGTCAAGCTTAAGGAGGATAACATATGCTTGTTGTATAATTCTACCCTTCGGGTGGGTCCATCACTATTTGATGCTTTAACGAGTCTAGCGAAGGTGAAACTCAGTCTTGTCTAGATGGACAAGTTTGTCTCTATTTGATGTTTTTAATGAGTTTAACGACAAATATTACTCAGTCCTTTTCATGTTTAGAGAGTTTGAAAAGGGACGAAAATGACACTCCAAATGTTCTTTTTCATATATTTGTCTCTCAAGTCCGAAAAAGCATAAAACAATATGAGAGAGAACCTATTGACCATGTTCGATCAACGTATTCCTTTTTCGTAGTTAGTTTATCTAAGCCCAAAAAAGGGTTAAACTTATACTGAGTAGATATCAATTCCAATCCGTTAACGAGATGGAAATGAAAAGTGCTCAACAATCTTTTCATATTTAGAGAATCTGAAAAGAGCTTAAAGAGGACTCCACTTTGAGAAACGAGTGGTGTCTAGGACAACAACTGGTTCCGGTGATGTTGGAACTTCTCAAAACATGTTGATTTATGTGAAGAGGCTGGCTAATAAGACCACTCATTGCCGTGGTTCCTCAAAAAGGATAAAAAAACCAAGTGAAAGCGTATGATCAGCCAAAGGAATGGTGGCGATGGGATAAAAACAACCAAGGCTCATATAACGAAAGAGGCTAATAGAATGACAATCACAAGCATTAAAAATGGGAATGGGTTCATTTTTACACAAGCTTGAACCATAAGGAACTATGCTTGGATTCATTTTATGTTTACACAAGCTTAAAATGAAAAACTATGCTTTATAATGGTTTACATACCCCCATCATGATGAAAGGGAGAGTCTTCTACAACCATATGAAAGTTGTTGCGGTGAAGCAAGACGATTATCCAACACCTTTTTGGCTTCGTCTAGATAGGGACAAAGGTGAATGGGGTGATTCCCTTCACATAACCTACATTGAAACTTAACTTTACCATTAGGTGCATGCCCCCCAAGCTTCATTACATTCACCTAAGTAGACTACTCATGGATATTAGGTGGATGGAATGAAGGTTCTTTTACGAGGTCAAGTGAAAGAGTTGACTGGGATTTTATGAGATCTAATCAAAGACTCGACTTGGAACTTGGGACCTTGTTTCAGTTTTTTAATGAGGTTGACACAAGACAGGGAATTGTCCTCGTGGACCTGTTTCGTTTTTTAATGAGGTTGACACAGTAAAATAACTATCCTCATAGACCCTTGTTTCATTTTTTAATGAGGTTGAAATAAGACAAAGAACTATCATCATGGGAGCTGTTTCATTTTTTAATGAGGTTGACACAGTAAAACAACTATCCTCATAGACCCTTGTTTCATTTTTTAACGAGGTTGACACAAGACAAGGAACTATCCTCATATCCCTTGATCAAAACTCATAAGAGGTCATTAAGGAGAGATCTGGTTCCAATGCCCCCAGTACATGACGTACAACATCACTGAATTGGTCGTCAGTTGATGTAGGTATGGAATGGGTTGCCGCATAATTAACCCATGGCGGGGATGATACCATTGGTACAAAAGGACCATTTAGGGAAGATGTTTGACTAGGAGCCATATTTGGACCGGGAAATGAAAGTTGGTCAACGGTGAAAATTCTGCCTTCATGCGGAAACGAATCACTCGAATGAGTGTTGAAACAATAGCTCCCTTGTGATAAACATAGTCGCACACTAGTAGTAAATTTTAATCTAAAGGGATTGGGACTACCATCACATTTAGATAAACGATTTTTCCTCCCAAAGTGATAGGTGACTGAGGAAGGATCCCTAATGGTTGATTGGTTCCTCTATTAAAAGCCAATGCATTCTGGGTAATAGGCACAAGTATCAACGAACCGAGTGCTTGCCAAGCAGTTGCCGAAAGGATACTCACTGATGCACCTTCATCTATAATAGTTCCAGATACAATCATATTACAAACTTGTACTATGATCTGGAAAGGCACATAAGAAGGAATACGAAATCTTGCTAGTCATTTCCAATTGAAGGAAGTGACCAGACTACTTGGAGGGGATACTGTAAGAACGAGAGAATTAACCCCTTGAGTTACCAGAACTAGAGGATTTTCCTTCTGTCTTGATCGAACAGGAGGACTACCCCCAAGCTCATTAGAATTTGAAGAAACAAAAAAAACTTGAGTGGTATCATATTCACTCTCTTTGGGAAAGGTACGATTTACAGAAGGTGAAATCGGGTCCACTGTTACCTCGACTTGTTGATTTGGGTCGGGTATAGACTCATAGGATTCACTTTCAGAGAGAGTGGTTTCAATCGATGGTTGATTTTGGTTAGTCAATTCATCAACTAGTGAAGGACTTAGGGAGAGTTTCATGTAACCAGCTGGAAGTCGCTGTGTTGAAGCAGGACGGTTATCCAACACTCTTTTGGCTTCATCCAGATAGGGACAAAGGTGAATGGAGTGATTCCCTTCACATAACCTACATGGAAACTTAACTTTACCCTTCTTTCCATGAGATTTACTACCACTAGTTGATGGTGTATCACCAACATGATCTCTAAAAGTTGATGACACAGGATGATGTGAACGGGAAGACCATTCTTCTAATATTTGAGGAATATCAGGACAATTTCGAAAAAGATGGTCTCCCGCACAAAGTTTGCATTGATATCGAACTTTGTGAGGCTTGACGGATGGTTTCTCATCAAACATTGCATTCAAAGCAATGGTTGCTTGGTTGCCCCTCTGTTGAATTTGCTTTTTCGTCTTCTTCTTCGCCACCTGGTTATTAGTACCAATACTTTCACCAGGAGAAGAGGAAGAAGGGGAGGAAGAAACAACTGAGGAAGAAGGGAAAGGGTCAACTTTAGGATCAACTGGAGGTTGATTTTGTCCAGTTGGAGTAGTACTCGATTGCAGAGCAATCACGAAATTTTGAACCAAGGAGGTTGAAAGAAACCATTCTGGCAAGCCAATGGTAAATCCCGTAAAGGAAAATGTAGCCATATAGGGAGCACCAATATTTCAAGAAAGAAGGAAAAAGACTAGGATTCCCATCAAAAGTAATTCCTTGATTGGTGGTCTCTGGATTTGTCGCCATATGTTTCAACCTATGATCAACTAAGGAGTGAGCATGGAGGATGTTATCCGCGGTCAATTAAATTTATTTTAATAAAAGTAACATAACAAAACAAAAGAGGGATGATTTAGGCAAAAGTTTACCAAGCAACTATGAACTGCAAAATACCTCCCGGCGAACTGAGATGTACAAGTAGGCAATCTCCCCGAATGCTATGTTCGGTGTATCAAAGTGTACAAGGCGACCGACTCGGTTACCGAAGGATGGATAACAACCTACATATATACCCAAAAGTATGCGGAGGCTTAATCTGTATAAGTGTTGTCTAATGCAAAACCGCATAGTGAGAGCATTCCCATATAATTTACGTACTGTAACACCACCCTATATACCTGAAGGTACGTCGACAAGCTACGATATACTCACATACGTGGAATGAGGTATCACACTTGGGATGTATTGCAGACAAGTTAGAAACAACTGCTTTGTTTTACGACGCCAGAACATGTCTCTAGCCTAGACCTCTAAATGTTTTTCGTTAGGTGACAATGCTCCATAAGGTAAATTGATGTTTATTTTAAGTTGATCTGGCTTAGCAATTTTCCTTTCAAGTTCACCACGTGATGTATTTTTTCAATTTCTAAAATACAACTAATATGATAAGCATTCTTTCCATTCAATTTAACAATGAAAATCATTAGCTAGTAGGGATAGAGCAATCATATTTTTGACAAAGAGAAAAGAGCACATCTAATGCAATTTCCCTAGCTATTCCTTTCAAGCATTCAAAAACTACAATATGAATGATGCAACGTGTATGCATTTCTTTTCGATTTCCCTTAATGTGAATGAAAAATAGGAAAAACTAATGCACAATTGATTAATAAACTCTTTTCATAAAAATGACGATTTTGCGAAAATTCCTTTTCAAGGAAAGGAAGACTTTACGACACTTTCGTTTTCAAAGAAATGATGAATTATGACACTTTCAACGAAAATACTAATCATATGCACATATCAATCAATCTATCTTTCGTGAATGAAGACTTTACGACAATTCAATTTTCGAAGGAAAAGATGATTTTACGACACTTTCTTTTGACAAAGATAAATCAACCAAAAACTAACTTTTGACCATAGATTGAAAATGAAAAATTAAATACACAAGAAACATTTATCAATCCTAGTCTAAGTAGGGCCAGCTAAGGAGATAAAAGACTATTTTCAGAGACAAGACATCATTGACATTCAACAAATCATCCAAACAAGAGAAAATTGGCAAAAACTTCAGCTCCTAGATGGGAAACTAACCCTCAAGGGATCAGCACAGGCTGCAGTGAGAGAAAGTGTGCTTAAATGCACTGCCTCTATGTGGGAAGTGCAATGCAATGCACCATGTCCTTCATTGGGTTGCGCTGATGACAGTAAGCCATTTCTGAAGGCAATTTGACACAATTTTGACTCAATTTTCAATGAAATAAGACTGAAATTCAATCAACGACCACAAGTACAGTATGTAAAAATATCTTAAGAGGCTGATAAGCTACTAAGATGGATAATTGATCCCTAGTGGAGTCACCAATTTGTTTTGGGAATTATAGTGTCTATGGATAAACGCCTAAACCCCTAGACTAGTAGCTAAGTGTAGAACAATAGTGCAAAGCATTCTCTACTTTTTATATAACCAATAGATTAAATAAGACAATGAAGAAGCCTTCCTGAAGCTTTCACTTACTCCTTATCTCCCTTGACCAATTCTGTCGCTCCTTTCCGTACTTAATTCGCTTGAAAAGTACCTGCACAGAGACAAAAGACAAAAACCGATCAAAGCATATGATAATGTTCTATTGATTAAACATAAAATGGAATCAAGTGCATAATACACATATGAAAGCATCAATGAACAATACAAACATATGGAAAAAGCATTGAACACTTTATTAGTAAAAGGAAGAGTTACAACCCAATTTTCTTGATTCACTATCACTCCTCCAGTTCAATCCCATCCTCTCCTCATAAAAAGCAAGACATTTTGACATCATTACAATACTTGAAACCAACTCAAGTCTCATAATAACAACATCTCCCTATAATTCAATGATTCCCAGCCCTTGATCACTTAGATGAGTGGTATTTTTATAGGTGAAGGAAGGATGTTATGCCATAAATGGTGATGATGAATGCCCTCCCAAACTTAGGATTTAGTTCCATGGAGGAAGGGATAAAGGGATTGATGTTCCTTAACTCCCTCCCTCATCCAATTTTGAGCCCAAAGGAGTGGATAGCCTTAGGAAACTTCTAAAGGCATCCTATGGATAAGAATATTCCAAACCCAAATGAAGATTTCACTCAAATTCACCCAGTGCAGGCCAAAGAGGGCTCAATTGCATTGCAATGCACCCTGACAGTGTACTGGGATGCACTGTAGTGCATCCCGATAAAGGCCTACCTGCGCTGATCTTCTTAGAGGCAGTTTTTGGATGATTTCAGTCATGGAATATCTCGGGAAGGAGACATTCTGATGGTTGACTTCATTTAGGGCACGTAACAATTGAATTAGGGTTTGATGGGCCCTAATAGTACTGATCTGTAAGTCAAGGTTGATGTGCCCAAATGGGTCTGTAACAACAAGGCACCTTGAAGGAAGCATCTTGAATAAATCCAAGATCCAAGAAGTCAAGACTTCATTCATAAAGGAAGAAAAAAGATCTCCTCATCATTAACACTCTGAAGTAAGTATTTTATGTCCTCTTCTAAAAATATCAAGATGTCTTGTTGCAAGAAAAGCAACAAATTGGTTGGGACTGCTAATTTCCTTGCATGGAAAAAGAGGCCTGATCTACATCTCAAAGAAAATGAACTTATGAACTAAATCAAAGGGAGTGTCATTGTTCCTGATAAGGAGAAAAATCAAGCCCTAGCAAAGTATTATAAGGGTGAAACAAGGGCTCAAAGGATTATGATAGAATCCATCAAGGACCATCTCATTCCTTATGTTTCCAAACTTGAAACATCTAAAGAAATCTTTGATAAGATGGTGTAGATATTCTCAGTTAGTACAACTAGAGAAGTGATATCTTTGCGTAATGAAATATATAAAATGAAAATATCCAAGGAAGAAGGAATATCTCCCTACTTCATGAAGGTTTCTGAGATGAGAGACTAGCTGCAAGAACTAGGAGAAGTTATGTCGGACAAAGAGATGACAACTGTGGTGCTCAATGCATTACTTGAGGAATGGGGAAACTTCACATCAAGTATATATGCCAATAAGGAAGCTACCTCGTTGAATGAAATTTGGTCTCTATGAAGAGTTAAGGAGACTAAAGCCAAAGATAATGTGGGATCGAAGGAGCAGACATTTGCTGCTATGAACAAGAGAAAAGGAAAATTTGGCAAGTTTGGTCCACAGAGAAAGGATAAAAGAGATATGTCCAAAGTCCATTGCTTTGGTTGTCAAGAGTATGGACACTGTAAGAGGGATTGTCCTAAGTTCAAGAAGGACAAAAATAAGAGGAAACACGAAGAATCCCACATTATCCAAGAAGTGAAAGAAGAAGAGAAGAAGCATAAGAAGGAGGACCCTCCGGATCTGTATTATGACTAAGATCAACTTCTTCACATAAGTCTTTTTTAAAAGTTTTGGATATCATAGGAACATGTAGCAGTAGGATAGAATGCATGGTATATGAGAATGTAATCTTCAGGAATATAGGAGCATTATGTAGAGATAGCTTAGATACATTGATTAATGTAGGAAGGATGTAGCCATTGGATAGCCTCATCAATGCATAAAGAGATGATCATGATAAAGAAGAATCATCTTAGAAGGCCACTATCATCAATAGAAAGAAGAATTTAAAGGATGACGACTACAAGGATCCTCTGGTAGAATCTTCAATAGAGGATTGATGACTTTCAAGAAAATAAGATATCTTGATGGGAATTCCACTTGTGGGGGTGCAATAAAATATGCTATGTAGGAAAGAAAAGATGTAGCAAAGAAAAGGGGATTGAGGTAATCTCAATCTAGGAAGATGTCAAAGGAACCTAAGATGATCAAGGAAAGAACTAAGATGAGGTATGTATGCATCTTTATTTTCAGTTAAAGTCATTTCATCATTCATACCAATGAGCATGAGGAATTGCTTTGGAAGCATGGTTATTTTCAGTTAAAGTCATGTCATCATTCATACCAATGAGCATGAGGAATTGCTTTGGAAGAATGGTCAAGAAGAAAAAAATAGATCTCTTTCATTAAAAATATGCATGAAGGCATGGTCACACATTGATGAAGGTCAATATGAGAAATGTCCTCATATGGACTATGAAGAGGTTGACTAAGAAAACTATGAAATATAAGAAAATGGATAAGGGATAAAAAGACACCATGGACACTAGGAATCAAAATCCGACAATTTTTTTGAAGGCATCTCCCATAAGAAAGCACGAGAATTCTGACATAGGATGGAAAAGATAAAAGGACCCTTGACACTTGGGAAGGCCTTGGAGATGTGAAAATGCAAGATGTTGATATTCGAGTCAACAAGATGTCATGATGGAAAGCCATCTTGTAAGGTACTATTTGATTTAATGTTATGCTTTGATTTCTTGAATAATATTCGGATAGGTTCATGCAGGGCTACTAGAACAAGGGTTGTAAGTACAAGTAAAACTAGAATTCATGTGGTGGATGGAAATCCCTAAAATAAACATGATGAAGAAGAAGTAGCCATATGACGAAGGTTCTAGATATGTATCAAGAAGGTCACTTTCCATGAATAAATGAATGACATGATGAACCAAGAAGGAACGTGATTGATGGTTGATGCCCTACAAAGAAGAAGCTCCATTAAATTTCATGACATCAAGGAAAGAAATTTATCAAGCAGTTGGAGGACCCAAAAGAAGAAGTTGTTTATGAAAAGAAGAGTCCCTAGTTGAGAGAGAGCTCTGACAAGCCCCTAATTAAGAGGGAGCTTAGGAAATTTCCTGGTCACAGGGAGTTTGGGTACATTCCATCACAAGAATGGGAAAATCTTCCCTAGTTGAGAGTGTTAGTGTCAGTCTTTGCAACCTTCCTCCAGTGATCGAACATGCTCTTACAAAATGATTTTAAGGTGTTAAGGTCAAATTTTGTCATTTCAATGAGTCTTCAAGTAAAATTTGGTCACTAGGTATTAGGTCTAGGGTTTGCTTTTACTTCTTTCAAAGTTGTCCAAATGTCGGTCCATGTCACCATTCAACTGAGTGTACCATCATTCAAAGGATTTTCATCATCATGTCAAGTTCCACTGGGTATTTTACACCTTGTTCATGCTTCAGTTGTGCCTAGGTAAGGTTCATTTCCCTCTCCTAGGGGTTTGAAGGTAATTTCTCTTGGATGGTCAAATCATCAACAAAAATTGTATCCTGATGTTCATACACCTTCCCCTATCCTTAATGTACCTTATTAAACACTTCCCATCACTGAGATCCCCCAAATTCCTCATTTTTCCACAAACCCTAGTTTCTTGCTACAACTTGACAATTTTCTAGGCTAGGCTTGTGCTTTGCCCTTTTGGACCCCTTCCCCTCACTCAATATTTGAAATTACACTTTCCCATACTTTCTAACATCCCTCTCTACTTCCCAAAATTTTCTCAAGAATTTAGAAGCTCCTTATCCCCTTCATTTCTCTTCATTTCAACAAATCCCCTGTTCCACACATCGGGATAGGGTTTACTCCAATGATGTTTTTGAGCAAGAAAAGATGAATTTGGGACAAATGAGAGAGGTTTTTGTCTAAAATAGGCCAAGGAAGAAAAAACTCCTTCACTTTTTACACAGGTTTCATGGTTTGAGAGAAATGTCAGAAATACAGTTGCCTCAGGAGAATTGATGCACCTTTGAATTGACCTTAGGAAAATCACGATTTCTCCTAGCTTGGTTGGCGAAATGACTTGATGGATGATTCAAATGATACGTAGACACAAAGATATTTCAAATGAGCTATCATGAGCTCAATTTGGAGTTGAGGAAGACTTTCAAAAGTTGACAGCAACAACACTCTGCCTTGAGGCGGCCTCATTTTGCACATTTTTACCAGTATTGGTGTCACATGGAATTTGTCAAGGGTGCGGACACGACTGACCTTCCTAGAAGTCTAAGACATTCTAATGACAAACAAGACAAAATGGAGTGATCTTTCTCTAAATACACCTTTTACAACATGAAAACTACAAGTGTTTAGGCTTACCTTATTCCAAAACGCTGTTGTTGAAGTCCGTTCTTGACGATCCGGATGAGCTCCTCCTTCAAGTCAATTCCTGCAACCACAAACAATCAAACAATTACCAAGCACTTGCATTTCATATAATAAAACATATATTCAACATGCAGACCAAGGAACACATGAAATAACTCATTAACACAAGCTATTGAGAAAAATAAACCAGTTTGTATTAATAACGAAACAAAGAAACTCTTACAACCTGGCCTTGGTGTTGTGCAAGTTCCTCCCAGGGTCCATCAAGGGTTTTCCTCTACTTTGACAAAGCTCACCCTCTCCCAAGTAGAATCAAGTGAAGACAATCTCTCCTCACAAAGGCTCTAATGGAAGACCTAAATCCTGCAGCATTTACCCAAAGAAAATGTATAGCTCGAACCTCCCCTCCTTCTGGCTCAATGCCTTTATTTATAGTGCTGTAAAGAGGTTATTCAGGTCCACTATCAATGGGATCATCCCCCTCTATGGGTGGGATAGCTCCCTTATTGATGGGATAAGCTCCCTCTTAATAGAGATACATGAACCAACTGGAGGCGCATCCATTTCATCAAACCGACCTCTAGAATGTTCTAGAAGTAACCACAAGTAACTTTTTCAAGATAAAACTTGCGCATTTTGCCTTTTACAGAAGGACGCACCTGTCCTTTAACATACAGAGCGTCCATGGACGCAGTTTTTGTGAACATGGCCTGCGTCCCCGCAGGTAAGGCTAGAGAGAACCTGCGACCCCAGAGATAAACATAGTTTTTACAAGACTTTCTCTCTTCTTTGAGTTTGAGATGGATAACAGAGGCATGAGACTTGCCTAAGAGGGTAGCATGACTGTTGATTTGAGCCATACTAACTGTAAGTAGTCAAGGTGACATTTTTTAGTGTAACAGATTGCCCCCTAAAGTGCGAAGCCTGGAATAGAATAGGGTTTTGTAATTCTAGGAAGGGTGAAGCGCTTTATCATTTCAAGGATTGCCTTGTGGATGGCCTGGTTGGAACCTGCAATTTTCAACACAAAATACATGGATAAGATTATATCATCACTGAGGTAGGCATTCCCATACTCAGATTCAAAACTTTAACTAATGGACTAACTATTCTGATACAGGAATGATCTTGCAGTACATCATTTTTATAGACTTTTGTAGACACAGTATGGACGCAGCCATCTGTTTATGATTAGTCTACATAGATAATGAATACAAAACTCCTCGCAGCCTGGATGGTAGAAACTAGATCCAGGGTCTTCACTTCTACTTCCCGAATTGGTACGATTCTAGCCATGTGATTAAATGATTCGATGTCGAACATGGTAGAAACCACTTGATTACCAGTCAATGATGTAAACTGTTAACAAGCGTGAGAGAAACCACCAGTAATGTCAATGGTCCTCAAAGTACCAAGCACAACCCGTGAAATGTGAATAGATGTTTTGATGTCGAACACTTCACGGAATCCTCTGATCGAAAGTCAATGATGTAAACTGACGTCAAAGGCGAGAAACCTGCCATTGATGCATGCAGACTTCAAGGTACTGTCGATTCCTAAGTCATCTTTCTAGATAATGTGTCGATGTCGATAGAAAGCGACCCGTTGCAGGCAAGCCCGCAACACGAAATCATTGTTCAAGTTGAAGAAATGTTGCTGTAAGGACTGACTCAGGGATGGTCAAATGGATGACAAGTATTTTGCAGATGAAAGTTTTGCTTGCAGACCTCTTGAACACATAACGACACGACAGATGGCTTGGTGACGAATAACTCAAAGTTAATCCCCGGAACCCGGTTAAAGACTTTCAAAGTGATTTGATCAACTGTGAGGTAAAAGATTTCCCAACCCAGGTGAATGAAAAAGTGTCGTGTTCAAGAGTGGTAATAAAGTTTCTTTTGAGACAAAAGGTAACAAACAGGTTCATTCTTCTCTCTTTTCCCCCACCATTTCTGGCAAGTACCTCTTTATTTTTAACAAGCTTGAGGAGGATAACATATGCTTGGTTATAAGCTCATCCTTCGGACGAGTCCAACCTAGTTTAAATTCGAACCCTAGGAAGGAGTGGTTCGTTCCTGTTTGTAATTGAACAGGTCCTTTACTGTAAAAGTTTAACGAGCCCAGTATAGGAGAAACTTGGCGTTTTTCATTTTTAGAGAGTCTGAAAAACTTAAGGAAACTCCACGTTGAACTTTTTCGTACATTTGTGTCCCTCAAGCCCGAAAAAGTATAAAATAATACCTGGGGGAACCGCTTGATCTTGCGACCAAGGAGTACTTTCATAATTAGTGCCACTGACCTGAAAAGTAAAAAGCGATCAAGGACACGTCGTTTTATTTCCGTATCGAGTTTGAAACGACAAAAACCCGACAATCTTTTCCTGATTTTACGGTCAGAAAAGAGCTATAAGGGGACCGTCTTTTAATTCCGTTTTAACGAGTGTAAAAGAAATGCTCGGCAATCTTTTCATTTTTTAGGAGCCAGAAAAGGGCTTAAAAGATGACTCTGAGGTTTCACTTTTTCGTAAGTTTTAACGAGTTCGAAAAATGATAAAAATGTACTCATGGTTTTCACTTTTTCGTAAGTTTTAACGAGTTCGAAAAAATGATAAAAATGTACTCATATGACCGACTTTCAATTTAATTTACGAGCAGGAAAATACGGAAAGAACTCGGCATTTTCATTTGTTTTACGAGAATGAAAGATAGCAAAATAATCTCGGTATTTTCATGAGTTTAACGAGTCTTGAAAATAACTGAAATTGACTCGAGATAGGTTTCATTTTTACAAAAGCTTGAAACAAAGAAAAATTATGCTTCAGAGTAGTTTCATTTTTTCACAAGCTCGAAACAGAGAGAAAACTGTGCTTGATGCCCCCTAAGCATGATTGCTAGAGCGAATGCCCCCCAGCTTCATTTCATTCAACCAGCTGGATGAAATGAAGGTTGAGTTACGAGATCATTTGAAAGACTCGACCTAAAACTATAAGAAAATTATGCAAAACACTGAAATAACTAACCTAAAAACTTAACATTTATAAGATCTCGTCAATCTCTCGACTCAAGTAGAGGAGGATTTGTTTCATTTTTTAACGAGCTTGACACAGGAAAAGAACTATGCTCGGATTCGGTTTCATGTTTACGCAAGCTTGAAACGAAAAACTATGCTTGTTTTAAGTTCACATGCCCCCAACATAATGACGCAAAACGAGGTACATGCCCCCCAAGCTTCATTGCATTCAATGAGGTGGATGGAATGAAGCTTTACTTTCAAAATCTTGGAAAGACTTGTGGGAGTTGTTTCATTTTTTAGTGAGCTTGACACAAGACAAGGAACTATGCTCATAACTACTTTTTACAATCTACCTAACAAAAAACTATACTCTAAAAACCTTGATTCATTTTTTAACGAGCTTGACACAAGACAAGGAACTGTGCTCGAAAAACCTTGATTCATTTTTTAATGAGCTTGACACAAGACAAGGAACTATGCTCTAAAAAACCATGATTCATTTTTTAACGAGCTTGACACAAGACAAGGAACTGTGCTCTAAAAACCTTGATTCATTTTTTAATGAGCTTGACACAAGACAAGGAACTATGCTCTACAATCTACCTATTTAACCTACCCTTGTTTCATTTTTTAAAGAGCTTGACACAAGACAAGGAACTATGCTCAAGAAGTTCACATGCCCCTAGCATAATGATGCAAAGCAAGGTACATGCCCCCCAGGCTTCATTGCACACGAAACCAGTTTATTATTAATAACGAAACAAAGAAACTCTTACAACCTGGCCTTGGTGTTGTGCAAGTTCCTCCCAGGGTCCATCAAGGGTTTTCCTCTACTTTGACAAAGCTCACCCTCTCCCAAGTAGAATCAAGTGAAGACAATCTCTCCTCACAAAGGCTCCAATGGAAGACCTAAATCCTGCAGCATTTACCCAAAGAAAATGTATAGCTCCAACCTCCCCTCCTTCTGGCTCAATGCCTTTATTTATAGTGCTGTAAAGAGGTTATTCAGGTCCACTATCAATGGGATCATCCCCTCTATGGGTGGGATAGCTCCCTTATTGATGGGATAAGCTCCCTCTTAATAGAGATACATGAACCAACTGGAGGCGCATCCATTTCATCAAACCGACCTCTAGAATGTTCTAGAAGTAACCACAAGTAACTTTTTCAAGATAAAACTTGCGCATTTTGCCTTTTACAGAAGGACGCACCTGTCCTTTAACATACAGAGCGTCCATGGACGCAGTTTTTGTGAACATGGCCTGCGTCCCCGCAGGTAAGGCTAGAGAGAACCTGCGACCCCAGAGATAAACATAGTTTTTACAAGACTTTCTCTCTTCTTTGAGTTTGAGATGGATAACAGAGGCATGAGACTTGCCTAAGAGGGTAGCATGACTGTTGATTTGAGCCATACTAACTGTAAGTAGTCAAGGTGACATTTTTTAGTGTAACAATTGGGTGATTTGATTTTTGACAGGGAAAATGAAATCCAAATTGAAAAATTCTAGTTGGGTTGGAAAGTACACTCAATAAGCTTTCCAACGAGCCATCATGCGTCCAATTTGGACACCGAGAATGCCTCCAAAAGTCTCATGCAAAAAGGCGCTCCGCATTGAGATGACGCTACGCATTGGGTAGCCCTCTACAGTGTAAAAAATGAACTGGCGCGACGCATTGAGATGGAGTTGTGAATTGGGCTAAAAAGCCTGAAATCCATTCAAATATTCCTCCAAAGACTCTCAAATTTCTAAATTCTTCATTTCCCAAGTAAGTTAACATCCCTCCATGACCATTGAATGAATTTCTCTTGGTGCTTATGGTGACTTAATGGATAAAAATTAAAACCCTACCTCCTTGCATTTTTTGTCAAAAAACAATTGCATAGGTTTTATGAGTTGTATTTCTTGCTGCTAATTCTACTCCTAGCCATTTCTCACTCCCTCACTCCTTCATTCCCTCAATCATTTTCTCCTTCTCTTTACATTCTCATCTACCCATTCCACATTTCCCATATCCCTAATCAATTAACCCTAAAACCCTAATTGCCATCCCAAACCATAGATATCATCCCCTAATTTTGGAGGGGCAAATGGAGGCCAAATTCAAAAATTCCACTTTTTCTGGAAAGTAGACAGGTAGACATTTCCAAAAAGTACACTTGGAGAAAATTTGGACACTGGGAAGGCCTACAAAAGCAGCTGCAGAAAGGGGCTATGCATAGGGAAATCAGCGCGGCGCATTGGGGAAATTTTGCTTAGTTTAACAAAAAATACTCTGTTTTTCGCCTAGTTTCTTGACAGTTTCACTTTTCTTCTTCTAAATGTCAAACTCATGATGTAATTTAATGTAATTTGATGGAACTTGATGTAATTATGCTAAATTTTCACTCATAGAGGTATATTCATCCATGAAAAGGTAGTTTGCAACTGAATGAATCAGTTCCCTAGTTTTTAGAGGCAAGCTGTTCCACTGCCTACTTTTAGTTCTCAATTTAGAATTTTTTGGAACAGCTCCTAAACTTATGAGCTAGACCCCTAGAGGCTAGGATGAGTTATTGGTTTCCTATATTTTGTAATTTTTCAGTTATTAGCAAAGGTTGGACTTTTGAGAAAGCTTGGAGCTTCATTGTATACATATTTTCAGCAGTTTTGGCTAAGGAATAGACCAGGGTTTGCAGCACTTTATGGGATTCATGTGGCATCTTTCTTTGCTATTGTGTTTCCTTCTGTAATTGTAAGTTTACATGTGTTTTATGTATGCCATCATCTCTCTTTGCTTCATCTTAACTAAATCAAACAAGGATAAAGGTAGAATCCATTGAAATTGTAGTGCTCTACCCAGAGTTTTGATTAGTTATTTATGTTTTCAGCTATTTGAAGAGGATCCCTGAGACTTTCTTGCCCTCTTCAAATCCTCACCTGTCTAGAAGCTCTCCATTCATTCAATTTGAAGCACCAAAACACTTTCCTACCTTTCCCATAGAGACCTCTACAAAACTGAGCCTCATTCCTTGGACCCAAATCTGCCTTTCACATTTGAGCCAACAAAACATCATCAAATTCAATCAAATTCTTCTGCACACATACCTAGCCTAAGATCAGTATTCATATCAGTCATCTCAAGCCCTCATTGATCATATTGTGTTGAGATTGACAAGGAGAGATCCCTCTCTCGACCTGGTAGGGCTAGCTACCAGGTTATGCGTGGTTTGATATTACTCTAGATCCTACCTTTCTCAACCTAAGGTGGTTTTAGGCACTAACATAGTGGCGACCATACTGGGGAAGAAAAGTTTATTTGTTTGTTAGTGTTCTTGATTTATAAACTACAGCTGGAGCCTGAAGTTATGCCAGGAAGCCTTCGAACTGCACTTTGCTTTGCGAGTACATAAGTAGATAAAAGCTGCTTCAGTTAAGCTCTGGTCTAGTCTTATAAGATGAACATCTAACTTGCAAATTTCCCCAGTACATGTATCAAGTTAGATCTGATTGTTGATGGTGGACAAGGATCAGACTCCGGAAAGGCTGAAATCATTCACCTAGCAATTCCAAATCATTTTCGAGATTAGATCCAAAGACTCCACTGGAGGATGAACCCGACCAGCAAAAACATGAAAGGAAAATATGGAAAGATCAGGTATTCAAGTCAGAATTTCATCCAAGACATTTTGTTCTTTGTTCTAAATTATTTCTTCTCTTTTCCTGAGAGTGTTAAGAAGGCTTTGCAAAATATCTTGTATTTGAGAAAAGATCCAAGACATTCAGTTCATTCCTTCCCTTTGAAGATTGTGAATACCAAAGATTTTCATGCCTTTGAGCTTGATCAAGACCCTTCTTCTAAATCTTGTGATGACTGTCTTCAAATTGATGAGCCCCAGGAGACCAATACTGATTCTATACCTTCTGTATATACCCCTATACCTTGTAAAATTCCAGATCGATACAAGCCTCTGATTTTACCTCCTATATTCCATGCTTTCCCTAAAAATCATGACCTATATCTACCAAGATTTGATGGTGATTGTAACAACATCATTTTTGAGAGACATGTACTGAATTTTGAGTCTTTCCTTGATCTTTTTCAAGTTGATGAAGAAGATGTCAGTATTAGGCTTTTTGCTCTTTCTTTTCAAGGCAAAGTCAAGAGTTGGTTCAAAACCCTGCCTGATGAAAGCATCTCAGATTACCAGTAGTTCATCAAAGTTTTCCTCGACAGGTGGATGATCAGACAAAACCCTTTCTTGATTATAGAAGAGTATAACCAGCTGAAAATATTGCCAGGGCAGACAATACAACAATTTTATGCCAAATTTAACCAAGTTTATTATTCGATGCCTGTTAATATAAGACCTCCTCTTGGATCCTCTCTCTTGCAATACCTGGGTGCCTTTGATCCGGAAATGGAGTTTCAGCTAAGAGAAAGGAATCTTGCAACTCTTGAAAAGATGCAAAATAGTACAGTAGATGTAGAGGCTCATTTGCTAATCCGAAGGGCAAAGTTGAAGGAAGAAGAGATGAAAAACATAGATCCGGAGGAATCGACATATCTAGAGGTAAAGTTTGATGTTTTGGCAAATGTAGTGGAAGAGATGATGCAAAGGATCACCACTAGGAATGAGTATAGTGTTCAAGCCCATCGCTCGTTGATTGAAGAAGAACAAATGGCTGCTCCAAAATATTTTCTTTCTTATACCACTTGTCATAGATCTGATAATGATTGTTTTATAGATCATCTTGGAGAAGAGAGATATGTTGATATGACATGTATGCTTGATGATTTATTTTATACTAATGATTTGCCTCAATTTGATCAGTATGATGATGATTATGTTCTCCAAACAAAAGCTACTCTTGCAGACAAATCAATAGCTAGTTTATGGGAGGAAGAAGTTCACTTTCAGCAGCTCTAGTATAGTGATCAATTGATGCATATAAGCTATGGAAATGATGAGGAAAGTGCAAACAAATTTTGAAGTAAGTGAAGGATCTTTGCCTTTTGTTTTTCTTGGTTTCAGTGCGTTAGAGACAACATTCATGCAACCAGAAATCAACTATCAAAAAGTCTTGATTTGGACCATCTTGAGGGCAATGAAAACCTTATTCAAGACTTCTCATATCCAGATTTGTAGCCCCCAAATGCCATTGATTTTCAAGTTGCAGATGAAGACTTGGAAGCTGGTGCATACGATCAAATGATACAAGATGATTCGATACCATTTTGTTTTGAATCATTCCAGTTTCTGAAGGGAAAATTGCATAGTATATCTTCAAATGAGCAGCCTGTAGGAAATCATGTAATCTCATCAGAAACAGTAGAAAATGAGTTGTAGCAATCTTTTCAAGTTTTTCACGATCCAATAGTTGATGTGTTGGATAATGTCTGTAGTCAAAGTCCTTCTCCTATTTGTGAGCTTGACAAAAGTATTGATACAAACTTGATCCAGCAGCCGGTTTATTTGTCATTTTCAGTATGAGTCTCATCATAAAGCTCAGATCAAAGTTTGCATTCATGGTATGAAGAGAAGAGAAGTAATCCATTGGATGAGCTAAGTCCCAGTGTGCATGAATTTCGAGATCCTTATGCAGTGTTTTTGGAGGTGGATAGAGAATCCATAGTATTCAATGGATTCATTCACAAGTCTATCATGGAAGTTTCCTTTCAGTAGTTCTCTCTTGTTGTTCATAAGCAAGCACTCGCGAAGAATAAAAATAACAGTCATAATACTTACTTTGTTGCGTTGGTTGTTTCATTTCACTTGATTAGGTGACGAATGAAATTGTTGGTGTAGGTTTTCATGAATAAGATCTATTTTGAGCATCATTTCTAGTTTGTCAGTTGTGTTTAAGTATCGAGTCAGTTTTTAGTTGAGTGAGAGTCAGTTTGTGTCGTCAAGTCATCAGTTTTCAATCATGCATTTCAGCTTGAGTTTTTGACTCCATTTCCCAATGGATAAGGCACTGGTCTGCTCTCCCAAAGATCTGCCGTTCTTGGCACCTCCAAGGAGCTACCATCCCCATTGGAGCCAATGTTAGTGTCAGTCTTTGCAACCTTCCTCCAATGATCAAACATGCTCTTACAAAGTGATTTTAATGTGTTAAGGTCAAATTTTGTCAATTCAATGAATCTTCAAGTAAAATTTGGTCACTAGGTATTAGGTCTAGGGTTTGCTTTTACTCCTTTCAATGTTGTCCAAATGTCGGTCCATGTCACCATTTATCTAAGTGTACCATCATTAAGAGGATTTCCATCATCATGTCAGGTTCTACTGGGTCATTTTCCCCCTCATTCATGCTTCAATTGTGCCTAGGTAACTTGGTTCATTTCTCTCTCCTAGGGTTTTGAAGGTAATTTCTCTTGGATGGTCAAATAATCAACAAAAATTGTATCCTGATTTTCATACACCATCCCCTATCCTTAATGTACCTTATTAAACACTTCCCATCACTGAGATCCCCCAAATTCCTCATTTTTCCACAAACCCTAGTTTCTTGCTACAACTTGACAATTTTCTAGGCTAGGCCTATGTTTTTCCATTTTGGACCCCTTCCCCTAACTCAATATTTTAAATTCCACTTTCCCCTACTTCTAAATGTCCCTCCCTACTTCCCAAAATTTTCTCAAGAATTTAGAAGTTCCTTATCCCCTTCATTTCACTTCATTTTAACAAATCTCCTGTTCGACACATCAGGATAGGTTTTACTCCAATAATGTTTCTGAGAAAGAAAATATGCATTTAGGAAAAATGAGAGAGGTTTTTGTCCAAAATAGGCCAAGGAAGAAAAAACTCCTTCCATTTTTACACAGGTGTCATGGTTTTAGAGAAATGTCAAAAATACAGTTTCCTCAGGAGAATTGATGTACCTCTGAATTGACCTTTGGAAAATCAAGATTTCTCCTAGGGTTGGCCAAATGAATTGCTTGATGAGTCAAATGATAATTAGACACAAAGAGATTTAAAATGAGCTATCATGAGCTCAATTTGGAGTTGAGGAAGACTTTCAAAAGTTGACAACAACAACACTCTGCCTTGAGGCAGCCTCATTTTTCACATTTTTACCAGTCTTGGGAGACTTGATTTGTGATAGGGAAAATGAACTCCAAATTGAAAAATTCTAGTTGGGTTGGAAATTAGATTTAATAAGCTTTCCAACGAGCTATTCCACACCCAATTTGGACACTGGGAAGGCCTCGAAAAGTCTCCTGCAAAAAGGCGCTACGCATTGAGATGGCGCTATGCATTGGGCAACCCTCTGCAGTGTAAAAAAATGAACTGGCACGACACATTAAGATGGCATTGCGCATTGGGCTAAAAAGCCTGAAGTCCATTCAAATATTCCTCCAAAGACTTTCAAATTTATAAATTCTTCATTTCCCAAGTAAGTTAACATCCCTCCATGGCTAATGAATGAATTTCTCTTGGTGCTTATCGTGATTTAATGGATAAAAATTAAAACCCTACCTCCTTGCATTTTTTGTCAAAAAAAATTGCATAGGGTTTATGATTTGTATTTCTTGCTGCTAATTCCACTCCTAGCCATTTCTCACTTGCTCACTCCTTCACTTCCTCAATCATTTTCTCCCTCTCTTTACATTCTCATCTACCCATTCGACATTTCCCTTATCCCTAATCAGCTAAACCTAAAACCCTAATTTCCATCCCAAACCATAGATATCATCCCCTAAACCCTTTCATTCCCTAAAATCCTACAGCTAGCATCAAACCCTCCCCTCATCAGTCCCACTCATCCATGGCACTCAAAAACATGAAGGCAAAACTGGTAAGCTGCCAAGAGGAGGAAAATCAAATTGACCACACTTGAGCAAGAAATTCAAGCTGATCGTGAATCTTGGCTTAAGAGAACAAAATTTCACTTGGGAAAGGATGATAGAGAAGGTCGACAATGAGAAAAATATGTTGAGGCACATGGCCCATCATTACTTGGCGAGAAACAAGGTGTGCAAAGCAAGAATCAGGGTTTTGAAGGCCAAGTTGAAGAAAGCATCGAGGAAGTGAAAAGAGCAAGATAGACTTAAGATCTTGGCTAAGGCTTCCTTGGCCCAACACAACACTTAATGGAGGACACTCAGCCCAAATTTCAAAAAATTTGGGACACTTTTTGCAATTTTGGAATTTTTGGGCCAAAACACAGGTTTTTTTGCCCAATGCGCCGCGCCACCTGGCGCTCGCTTTTGATGGGGGTCTCCTTCTGATGAAAACTCAGCATTTTTGGATTTTTCATGAAAAAATATGCATGCTCACAAATAGGCAAGAAATTTTGACAGGTTTTGAGCCCCCAAAAGGGTCATAAACACCCCAAAAATGACCTTTCTGCCCCTTTTTGGACACACAGAAAGCAGTGTTGGGAGAACTCAATTTTGGAGGGGAAAATGGAGGCCAAATTCAAAAATTCCACTTGTTCTAGAACGTAGATAGGCAGAAATTTCCAACAAGCACACTTGGAGAAAATTTGGACATTTGGAAGGCCTCCAAAAGAAGATTCAAAAAGGCGCTATGCATAGGGAAATCAGTGCGGCGCATTGGGGAAATTTTTTCGCTTAGTTTCTTGGTAGTTTGACTTTTATTCTTCTAAATGTCAAACTAATGATGTAATTTAATGTAATTTGATGGATCTTGATGTAATTATGCTAAATTTTCACTCATAGAGGTATATTCATCCATGAAAAGGTAGTTTGCAACTGAATGAATCAGTTCCCTAGTTTTTAGAGGCAAGCTGTTCCACTGCCTACTTTTAGTTCTCAGTTTAGAATTTGTTGGAATAGCTTCTAAACTTATGAGCTCGACCCCTAGAGGCTAGGATGAGTTGTTAGTTTCCTATATTTATAACTTTTCAATTATTAGCAAAGGTTGGACTTTTGAGAAAACTTGGAGCTTCATTGTATACATATTTTCAGCAGTTTTGGCTAAGGAATAGACCAGGGTTTGCAGCACTTTATGTGATTCATGTGGCATCTTTCTTTGGTATTGTGTTTCCTTTTGTAATTTTAAGTTTACATGTGTTTTATGTATTCCATCATCTCTCTTTGATTCATCTTAACTAAATCAAACAAGGATAAGGGTAGAATCCATTGAAATTGTAGTGCTCTACCTAGGGTTTTGATTAGTTATTTATGTTTTCAGCTGTTTGAAGAGGATCCCTGAGAATTTCTTTCCCTCTTCAACTCCTCACCTATCTAAAATATCTCCATTTCATTCAATTTGAAGTACCAAAACACTTTCCTACCTTGCCCCATAGAGATCTCTGCAAAACTGAGCCTCATTCCCCGGACCCAAATCTGCCTTTCACATTTGAGCCAACAAAACATCATCAAATTCAATCAAACTCTTCTGCACACATACCTAGCCTAAGATCAATATTCATAACAGTAATCTCAAGCCCTCATTGATCATATTTTGTTGAGATTGACAAGGAGAGAGCCCTCTCCCGACCTGGTAGGGCTAGCTACTAGGTTAAGCATGGTTTGATGTTACCCTAGATTCTACCTTTCTCATCCCGAGGTAGATTTAGGCACTAAAAGAGAAGGAGAGATAGACAAAAGATTCTTGTCCTCACTTGGGAAGAAAGAATGGAGGATTGGATAACAATCTGACATTCGATGCTCTTTGAGGATGTGTAGGGAATCAAAGATAAGAGTAGGCAAGAGGATTGATATTCTTTGAGGGTTTGGAACCCAAGATAATAATAGTCCTATAAGGTCATACTTAGTGAACACCCGGGTGGGTGGGTAACTTGAGAGACAATGATGAAGGTGTCTATAGTCATTTCTCTCACCAACATTGTGCTCTGATCTAATGCGAGATAGAGATGTCAGTCAGGGCCTTGCTATGGAAACAATGTTGGTTAATATGATACTCTAACAGATGGATTGCCAATCCGATTTCTCTTATATGAATTCTTCAGATTGAAAACGTCCAAACACCTTGTAAGTGATTTATGAATACCTCCCTAGTTAAGAGGGAGTGTTGAGGAAAGTTTTACTAGGTTCGATCTTCATAAATATAATTTTGATTGTACTGGTAAAAGAAAGAATTATGTTTTTGTAATTATCAAGAATGAGTTTCTTTCCCATTTGATAGGTCAAGCACATGTTTGAGTTCTTCTAGGAAAGTCAAAGAGTCAATGTAATTATCAAAAACCACTTGAGAGCATGTTACACTATGTAGCCTATGTAATTATGTCAAAGATATGTGTCAAAAATGATCCTCCAAAGCAAAGACAAGTCCCCTCTTCAAGTCAGCTCAAAGAATAAATTTTGGTGCAATTGAAGTCAAGTCGGCCTCACTAGTTAAAGTCATCCCAAAAGGAGGGACATACTCCTATATATAGGGCCATTCGACCTCACAATTAGACAATAAAGTGATCTCTAATATCAACAAAGAGAAGAGGCAAGAAAGAGGTGTGAGAAAGAACAAGAAAGGTGCTTCTAAGAATGTGAAGAAGAGAAGAAAGAAATATGAAGTTTTGAGAATGCTTAGGGCTCCTCTCTATCACACGTGTGAAGGAAAAGGACATTCTACTATTGCAACAAGTCAGAAATTTCAGCCCTCCAAGAAGTTTTGATTGGGAAAAATGAGGTCTCAAATATGTCTCCATATCAAGCGAAGTGGGTCCCACCTCAAGAGAATGAAGGGAGCAATCTAGAAGGACAATCTCGTGCCATAATCGGCCACACATGTGAGAAGAAATGTCTACCTGAAGTAGGGTAAGAGGATCAACCTCTTACTTCAGAAGTATCTCTCAAGGAAGGTTTCATTCCATAGCCTAAGTGTTAAGGAAAGGAAATATTTCCAAGCGAAGTAAAGAAGGAAAGGAAGACTCCAAAGAAGATGTCTCTAAGGAGACCTAGAATTTCTCTAGTTTCCAGAAAAAAGATCCCTAAGTTGCTGAAAGAAGTGTGAAGGAAGAGATAAAGGTGCAAAGCAAAAGAAGGCATTAATTGAAGGAAAAAAGGAAGAGAGACCATGTCTTGTTCTTGGAGGATATGTTGGTCAAGAGTCTAGGGTTTGGAATTTTTCAGTTGAAGCTTCAATAAAAGAAATTTTCAAAAGGGTTTTCTTCTCTAGGAGAGAGAGGTTTTTCCATGGTTGAGAACCAACATCTTGTGTTCGTGTTTCCTTTCGTTTTGGTAACTGTTTGATGAAGTAAGAGAACACATACTAATAATAATAAGAGAAGATTTTACTAATAAGAAAAGTAAAAGTACTTCACAAATTGTTATCATTGTGTGAAGAATCTCACTATAACCTAGATGCCCTAGATTCTTCAACATAATCCAGTGCAAGGAAGAGTAATATAATCCACAAATAAGAGGTGGTTAACAGAACATGCTAGGGTGATTTAAATTCCTTTAATAAGATTCCTTCTATTTGCATCAAGAATAACCCTGTTTAGTGCTTCAACATCTAAAATAAAAAGGAGAGGTGATAGGGGCAGCTTTGCCGTAGGCTTCTTTGGGGATTGAAGAAATGGGATGTTGATCCATTGATTAAAAGTGACATTCAAGAAGTGTTGATGCAAGTATAAATCTAGTCCACAAAGGGAGGGTTGAAACTAAGATGAAGAAGAATTAGTTTGATGTAAAGCCAATCCACTTCGTCAAAAGCCTTGGAAAGATCCACTTTGTAAATGACAACTTTTTTAGTTTCTAGTATGGATAGAGTGAAGGCATTTTTGAGTGAGGCCTATTGCCTTGTAGATTTGACGATCCTTCAAGAATCCAAATTTTTCTTGGGAGATGTGCTCAAAGAGAGTGGGATTTAAATGAAGGGAAATGATCTTGGATATTATTTTTTAGGTGGAGTTTCATAGTGAGATAGGGTGAAATTGTTCAAAATAAATAGGCTTATATAATTTTGGTATGAGAGCTAAGAAGGTGGAGTTGAAGGGGGCTAAGATTCTACCATTTATCTTAGAGTACTCCACCACTCTCAATAAGTCATATCGAATAAAATCAAAGCAATACTAATAGAATTCAATTGGAAGGTCATCTAAACTGAGAGTTTTATCATTTTGAAGACTTTGCAAGTTTTCCTCCAATTCAACTTTTGTGGTTTCTTCCATTAGTTCTTCATTGCCATAATCATCTATGAATCTAGGGAAATAAGTAACCATTTGGATAACTTGTCTATGTTGGATCTTTCAGGGTTTTTGAATATGGTCTTGAAGTGTGAAATGCCCTCCTCTACAATTTCCTTAAAGGAAGAGGCTCTTAAGCCATATTCTTTAGTGATTTCCCAGATATTGTTTAAGGATTTTCAATGGTTTGTAACTCTATGAAAGTATTTTTTCTCATCATGAGCCTGATGCCATAGATCTCTACTCTTTAAACAACATTCTTTTATATTTTCAAATAGAGTTACTCTTCCTTTCGCCTCTAGAGATTTTATCATTGGTAGATTCTCATCAGAGAGTGGAATGATCTAATTTTTCAAGGATGTCCTGTAGCTTATCCTCAATTTTTGATAGGATCCTTTCATCTTGGAATTTTTTTCTCTTTTTCCCATTGTGAGATATTTTTTTTAATCTTTTTAACTTTCATTGAAATTTTGTTGGAGGAGAAGACCATAGAGTAGTAATATAGTGACTCTATTACTCCTTGATTTTTCCAATGAGAGAGGGATGGTCAAGCCAATATGGGTTTAGTTTGAAATGACCCATTAGATTTTGGGTTCCAAGATCCATGTCCAAGATAATTGGATTATGATTTGAATATCCCTCGAAAGATACCCATTGATGAATTTAAATATTTAGATCCAAGATATTTTTCAAAATTAGGAAACTGTCATGTCTCTTAGCTATATATGCTCTCCCTGCGATATTGTTGGTCCAAGTAGGAATAATTCTTGTAGGAAGGGCATCCACTAAACCAACACTCTCAATATTATCCACAAAATAATGTACAATGGGTCTGGATGTGTAGAAGGGCCCCAAACTTCAAATTTTCCCAAAGTGAACTTTAAATCCCATCCTAAATAGATCTATTCCAAGCTGAAGTATGGGAGTATGAAGATGTTTTCCCAGAAGGTCTTCCTTTCCAAATATGGGTTGTATATATTCAACCCAGTAAAAGAGAAACCATTGTCCCTAAAGTTAAAGATGTTTTTAGACAATACCATGAGGCCTAGGCCACCCTTGTAGTGAAAAAGGGAGGCTTGCTATGATATGCCTTGGTCATTTCTCCACCATTGTAAACAATGTGATTACTTGAAAAAATGGGTTGAGTCAAGGGACATGGATTCTAGAGTTGACGAGGATTATTGCTTGGTATTTTTATTATTTTTTCATAGCCAGTGAGGTTGATAGGTGTGCAACAATGGTTGAATGGCCACATCATTATTTATGGGGAAACCAATTAGTGGTTGGAGGCATGCAGGGGTGAGTTGGCCACCCATTGCAACAAAAATTAACAAACAATAAAATCTAGAGACAAAGATCTATGTGGCACAATTTTGATTGGCTTAGGAGATTCTAGCTAGAGAGGCAAGAAAACTACTTGTTGGTGACATGAACAATAGGAAGGGGAATACGTACTGGCCTAAGAAGTAAGGATAAAATTCGAGAAAATATAGGGGAAATGTCGGAAGGCTTGGACGATGAATTGGGACAAAGATACACATGAGAGGTAGAAAGGGAGGAAGAAAAATACATAGGAGAATAGTTGAAGGAGGAAAAAAGGGGTAGTTGAAGGAGGAAAAAAGGGGTTGCTGAGAACAAAAGGAAGAACCAGATTTGCAAGGTGAGACTCTAGTTCTCTATTCGCGGACAAGATGACATTGCATTCAGTGATGCATGTGTATCTCACTCTGTAAGTGATGCATGGACTTCTTGATTACTAGTGTAGATTTTCACACCATGTGCTAAAAAATTAACTTAGTATTAGAGATACACATTTGAAATCTTTGAACAATGTATGCATAACGTCGCTACCTATGAGAGGGTGCTGTGGTTGGAGGTCCATTTAAGGGGTGCAGATGAAATCAAGACAACTAGAGGATGCAAAAGAGATGAGCAATGATACGAGATTATCTTTTAGTCTTGGTCCCATCCATGGATCAGTTCAAACCATTATTACATTAAACATCACCCACAAGATGGATGAAATTTAATAATGGCGACAAGCTCCTAGCATTGGACAAGTTAGGGTTGAGGGCATATGTTGAAAATGTCGAATCTATTAGGCTAGTTTTGGGCAATGTTTTGCCTCTCATACAGAAGTGTTGAGATAATTTTGAATGGAAGTGTCCTATAGTGTTTGGTTACAAGATACAAATGGAGCAACAAAACCTTTCTTGGGAAACAATCCTACCTAATGAAGGTCATACGGTTGGTTCCTAGTTTGAAAAGATGAAATCCATCTTTGAAAAAATTGGAAAGGAAGGTTTGGAAGGCAAGGCATGAAAGGAGATTGAAAGACATGTATGGAGTTAAGAAAAACTATGAGGACATCCCTGTGGATATGATCATGGATGACACTACAAGTTATGTGGCCTCTCTGGTTATGGAGCATCTTGGAGGATTGTCTACTTGTTTTCATTGCAAGCATGGACTTCTTAATGCCATTCAAGAAGGCATGAATAAAAATGTCACTAACTGGCTTGTTCATGTTCCAAAAGGATGAATATTTTGAAGTGCATACCTTTCATTTCATGCATAGAAGGATTGCGACTCCCTTTCCCATAGGCGATTGCCATTAAATTTCTTGTTAGAGAGTATACACCTGATTTGTGGTAGCAAGCTATAGATAATGAGGGGCATGATATTGAGTTGTTAAGAAGAGGTGATCGAATGAAATAAATGGGTGGTAGGGTATCAAGTTGAAGAAGAGGAGAATGAAAGAAGATTTCACAGAGAGGAAGAAGGGAATCCAAGGAGCCATTACCCACTACAAACTGTCTAATTACATTCATTGATGGTCATTGTGTATATATAATATCTAAGTGAATTAGAAGAAGAAGAGCACAAACTAAACATTTCCATAGGTAAAAGCAATCAAGAAAAATATAGTTAAGCATGTGGAGGTGTGGAAGAGTTCTCTCAAGTGAGGAAAAATGACCTTTGGATTCCCCATTAGGTTGAAGGGTGGAGGTGGTTTTCTCTAGTTTCCCTTAAAAATTGGGGTGGAGGCCTGTTTCCTTGGACTCCTAGTAAGGAGAATTCTGAATCCTTCCTTGCTTTTTATCTTGGTGACTGCAGTGGATTTTGGATTCCCAAGGCTGGTTGGAACCATTGTGTTTTCTTTCTTTCCTGGTTTGATGGTGGAGGCATAATCCTATAGACTCCTTTGCTTGCTTGAGGGCAGACACTTGAAGTATCTGGATTCCCTTTCATTTCATGAGGGTGGAGGCGGTAGACCTTTGGAATCCCTAATTGAAGATTGAATACAATATAATCAACTGATGGGGAGGTGGTTGGTACTCTGGAGTTCCTATTACAACTGGTAGTGTTGATTTCATCCCTTGAGCGACCTCCTCAACTTTGGAATTTGGGTCAGGGGTGATTGGGCTACAAGAAAGGCCACAATTCTGTAGATTTTTACTATGTAGATTCACATCTCATGTAATGTACTAAAACACAAGACAAGAATCTACTCTACTCTCAAACAACATAAACCAATAGATCGATAAAAACAATAATCAACAAGAGGAATATAATCAATGACACATAACACAATATTTCTTTGGGGAAATCCAATGCTCAAAACCTTCACTATCTATATTGCATTAATTAGAAATTTGAGTGAAAATACAAAGCTTGTTCTTGCTAGAATAATTATTGCACAAGTATGATCAACTCTCTGCTCATAAGCCTGCTCTAGCCAACACGTAGCCAATTCTGTTGCCTGCCAAGCCCCTATTTCCTTATGCAATTCCTGTTAGGATCAACCCATATTGAATTGTAAATCCTTCCTTCATAACTGTGAAATCCAAAACTAGGTCCTTCTCTAATTGAATGCATGACCCATAAAACTTGGATCATCATACAAATAATAGTACATTGTCCTTGCACTCTAGACTCAACTAGGTCTTTCTCTAAACTGACATGCATGAATTTCTCATGAGTGAATCTTCAGTTAGATGGAGTAGCATTGAGGATGCACTAGTGCACCAACTAACTACTAGACCTCTATTAGTTCCTCTACGAGTTATAACTAGTTTAATTGTCTATAACTAAGTCAAACTAAGTTATCTAATTACAACTCAAATAAACTCATCCTGGACCCCTAAAATTTAGGGATCACACGTACATGACTATAGAAAGACTTCCAACTTGAAATTCCTAAGCTAATTAAGTCAATTAAGCTTAATTAACTATTTACAAGTTGCCATGAAAATAAAATTCGATTTTAATTCTTAGTTTAATTCAAGGAAGAATTAAACTGTAATTTCTTGTTGCCATTTCTAAACACTCCCTCTCAACAAGAAAGGGATTATCAACTACCCCGATCCTGTCTCTATGAAACTTGAATTTACATCTTGAGAATGCCTTTGTTAAAATTTTAGCATCTTGCTCCTCTGTGGGAATGTACTCCAACAACGTAATCCGCCTCAATACACAATCTCGAAGATGATGATATCAAATATCAATATGCTTGGAACAATCATGAAAAAGTGGTTTTTCAAAGACTTTGATGCAACTCTGATTATCACAGTAAATCACAGTTGGATCCATCTGCTGACCAAGAAAACCAACCAGAATCTTCCTCATCCAGATGGCCTCACATGCTACTTGACTTGCAACCATGTACTCTGCTTCTTCCGAATTGAGTGCAACTGATCTTTGTTTCTTGCTGTACCAAGAAATTACTACTTAACCAATACTGAAGATCCCTCTTGATGTGCTCTTCCTGTCGGATGGACTCCCTACCAAATCTACATTGGTGAAGACTTGAAGCTTCACTCCCTCTTTCCATCTGTACTACAATCGATACTGAGTAGTGCCTCTGAGGTATCTTGACACATGCTTTGTCGCCTTCTAATACAACTTGATAGGCCTAACCATTGTTTGACTAAATTGGTTGATTGCATATCACATATCTGGTTGTGTGTTCACAAAATACATGAACCCACAAGCTACCTATAAACAGTAGCTTCTACTACTTCCCCCGAAGTAGCATCCTCTTTCCTCCAGTTACCAGCCAGAGGAGTCTCCATGGGTTTGCTTCTCTCCATGCAGAACCTCCTGAGTATCTTGTTGACATACTTTCCCTAAGAAACAAATAGTTCTCCATCACCATGCCATACTTCCATTCCCATAAAGTAATGCAAGAGCCCCATGTCCTTCATCTCAAAATCTCTTGCAAGATCCTCCTTGCAAGACTTGATCAGTTGATCATCACTTGTTAGAATCAAATCGTCCACATATAACACAATGATAAAATTTTTACCTTCCACCACTATGTGGTACAGGTTCGCATCCACTTCACTTTTGGTGAAGCCAAACCCAGTGAAGTAGCTATTGATCCTGGTGTGCTAAGCACAGGGTGCTTGCTTCTGCCCATACAATTCTCTCTTGAGTTGACACACATGTGACTCACGGTCAAAGGTCTCAAAACCTTTAGGCTGATCTATGTACATCTCTTCCTCAATCATGCCATTAAGGAAGGATGTATTTACATCCTTTTGATGTATCTTCCATCCTATCTGAGCTGATAGTGCCAAAATTGATCTGATGAGTACCTTGCAATAATAGCAAAGGTATCATCATAGTTAATCCCCTCTACCTATGAAAAACCATGGGCCACAAACCTGGCCTTATGTTTCTCCACACCACCATCTGCAACTTTCTTTACCTTGTAAAGCCATCGAGAGCTCACAACTGACTTGTCTATTGGTCTCAGGACCACATCCCAAACACTATTACAAACTATGGAGTCATACTCCACCATGGCATCAACCCGAACCGGTTGCTCCACCACCTCCTCAAAGGAAGATAGCTCTGTCTCAACACATTCACTCACAAGATCTATGAATCCAGTTCACCTCTCAGGTGACCTCCTATACCTGTGCTTTGATGTGGGTTCTCCCACATTCTCTCTCGCATCATGCAATAACCCGTTAGCCTCTCTAATGTGCTTTCTCCCATCTTTGGAAGACTCTGCCTGAGTGGATGTCTCCACTCTCATATCCTCTGCATGTGGTTGCTCCACATCAATCTGAGGCTCCTCAACTGCATGTAGCTGAAGATCCCTCTCAAAGGAACATCACATGGCCTTCTCCTCATCGAATCTGACATCCATACAAACCACTATCATTCTTTTGGTCGGCGAGTACACTCGATAGTTGTGACGTGTATCAGTGTACCCCAAAAACATCCCCAACTTTGCTATCAGTTCAAGCTTCTTCCGTGCATCTTTGGTCACATGGAAATATACCGATGACCCAAAGATCATAAATTGACCAACATCTTGACTCTTATAGGAGAAATCCTCCTCTGGTGTTTTCATCCCAAGTATCTGATGCAGGCTTCTGTTCTGCAAATAAATAGTTGTGTTTCATGCCTCAACCCACAAATGTAATGGTAGGCCCCGATCATGTAACATCGTTAGTGCTGGCCATACAATGATTTTGTTCTTCCTTTTGGTCACCCCATTATGTTGTGGGTTATGGGGTGTCGTCAACTCCTGTTTAATCTCTTCTGCTGCACACAGGTTCTTAAACTCATTTGAGACATACTCACCAATGTTATCACTCCTTAAATCTTTAACTTCTTTCCAAACTCTTTCTCCACCAATTATTTAAATTCAGAACTTTGTGAAAGTTTGACCCTTCTTCTGCAAGAAAAATATCCAACATTTATGAGAAAAATCATCAACAAATATAACATAATACCTGTGTTTGGCCATGGATGATATCGATAATGGTCCACACACATCTGAATGGAATCACTCTAGAATCGCCTCTGCTTGACTGTCTCTGTCATGAAAGGAAGCCTTGGTGTATTTTCCCAAAGTACACCCCTTGCATGTATGAAATTTCTCTAGTGTACCTTTGGGATGACCAATATAAATATGCTGCATGATTTTTCAAAGCCCCACGATGCAAGTGACCCAATCAGCTATGCTAAAACTCACCAATGTTTCTACTCTGCACCATCTCTACTTTCGTGCTCAAAGTAGCATAATCCTATACCTCCAACTTATAGAGATTACTAACTCGAATCCCTATCTTCTTTACTTGTCTTGTGGCTATGTGTTGAAGGAACACCTTTCCTTTGCTAAAGACCACATCATAACCTCTATCTTCTAACATGGCAACTGATACTATGTTCTTCTTCAACCTAGGAACATACATAACATCTCCCAAGGTGAGAGGAGCACCATGCTCCCTCTAAAAAGTAACTGTGACAAATCTAGTAGCACTATACCTACCGTCATCAGCCATCTCTATATGCATATGGAGATCCTTCTCCTCTAGGTCATTGAACATCTCATTGTCACCAGCCATGTGGAATGACACTCCATTGTCTAGGTACCATACACTACCCATCATTGATGACACCATGCATGCGATGAGAGTAAAGTCCAATTCAAATTGAGAGGCAAGGGCCTCACCCGCCACTCCTCCTGACATATTCTTGGACTTCTTGAGTAGACGATTTTTAGCAAAATGCCCCAGCACATGATAACGAAAGCACTTAAATTTAGACATGTCTTTCTTCTTGCCTCCATGACAAGAATCCAGTTTGGAATGGGATGCCTTCCCTTTCCCCTTCTTTGTCTTACCTGCTAAGGCACAATTTTTGTCATCATCAGTATTTGGTGAGGAACCATGTCTGGTGTTCCTTCTGATCTCCTCCTGCATAAAATCTGACCACAATCGCTCCCAATCTGAAAGCTTCTCCCTCCAATTGACATAGTACGGATAGCTATTCCAACTCTTGGTAAGGCCTAAGAGAGCTAGGCTCACCATATCATCCTTGGAAATAGTTATTCCAACACTTCGAAGCTCATCACAACATTGAGTGAACTTGTTCAAGTATTTTGGAATGGTCTTGCCTTTCTCCATCTTGATTTTTTGAAGTTTGTCTTTCAGTGCCAACTTCCTATGGTCATTATTGTTCTGGAATAGGTCCATCAATGCTTTCCACATAGCATACAAAGTTTCCTTCACATGGAGACTTGAGACAATGTGGCCTTGAACTCCCTCAAGGATTATCCACCTCACCTTCACCACATGCTTCTTCCATTCAACCAGATCTTTAGCATCCGATGTTGGTGGCTTAGGAATTTTTTGAACAATGAATTTCTTGATGCTATTATCCTCCAACCCTGCCTCCATCTTGTCCTTCCAGGCTATATAATACAAGCTTCCTTCCAAGTCATACTCGAGCCTCAAACCATAGAAAGCCATTTTCCGATCATGAAGTATGAATTGAAAATTCAAATTTCACCTGTAAACCCAAACTCAAAAATTTGAATTATCCTCTAGTATACTATCTTCAGCTCTGGTACCATGTAGATTTTTAGTATGTAAATTCACAACTCATGTAATATACTAAAACACAAGACACGTCTACTCTACACTCAAACAACAGAAACCAATAGATCCATGAACAAAATAATCAACAAGAGGAATATAATCAATGACACATAACATAATATTTCTCTAGGGAAAGCCATTGCTCAAAACCCCAACTATCTATATTTCATTAATCAAAAGTCTGAGTGAAAATACAAAGCGTTTTCTCACTAGAACAATTCTTGCACAATTATGATCAACACTCTCTCACAAGTCCTCTCTGGCCAACAATTAGCCCATTATACTACCTGCCAAGCCCCTATTTCCTTGCACAATTCCTATGAGGATAAACTCGTATTTAATTGGGAAATCCTTCCTCCATAACTGCACAATCCAAAACTAGGTCCTTCTCTAATTGCATGCATGACTTGTACAACTCAGATCATCATACAAATGATAGTACACTATCCCTGCACTCTGGACTCAACTAGGTCTTTCTTTGAACTGACATGCATGAGTTTATTATGTGTGAATCTTCAGTTAGCTAGAGTAGCACCGAGAATGCACCAGTACACCAAGTCACTACTAGACCTCTACTAGTTCCTCCAACAATTAGAACTAGTTTAATTGTCTATAACTCAGTCAAACTAACTTATCTAAGTACAACTCAAATAAACTCATCCTAGAACCCTAAAATTTAGGGATCACACATACATGACTACAAAAAGACTTCCAACTAGAAATTCCTAAGATAATTAAGTCAATTAAACTTAATTAACTATTTACAAGTGGTATGAGAATAAAATTCGATTTTAATTCTCAGTTTAATTCAAGGACAAATTAAACTAAAATTTATTGTTTCCAGTTCTCAATAAATGCAACCCAATATATGGTTTGTTGGAGAGTTGTAGTTCCTAAATCAATTTCCTAGTCTTAACTTGAGATAAGTATCTATCACAATTTATAAATTTATATGTATGCCAATTGATTGTGTGAGACATGTCTTCTTATGGTGTTGGAATTTCTCATGCTATGATGGTATTTAGACTGCAAATGAAATTTTGTATGATTGCATGACATAGAGTTGACGATTGCATGTCATAGTGTTGATATGTTCAATATCAAGTGTGGCTATGGATACTATCTAGGATTATGATGCTTTTATTGATGGATCCATATGCAATGCTATCATTTATAGTTTGCATTCTCATTCAATATGTATACATATGTAAAACTCTATATACTATATTAAAAAGTTGTAAGAATGGATATCCTAATCATAAATTAACTGTATCATTGAGTGAATTATTGTGGTTATCATATCTAATCCTGGGTTATAGGATCATAGATGAGTACACCTAGATATCTTATTAATTTTCCCTGTCCACATATGAAAAACCTAATCCACACAAATGATTACCATGTGAAGTAGAAGTAGTCCATCCTGTATGTAAATTTTGGAAGCTAATCCTTGCTAGCATAATTCCACATAATGTTGTAATCCCTATAGGTTTATACACCTAAATATTATAATGTATAGGAATAAGGTTGTAATACAACATTTGGTGAGAAACATATAGGGATACAACCCCTATGAGGTCTCCTTGCTATACTCGAGAGTTGGGGACTGTTGAGTCTCTTCATCTAATTCCAAACTCATTATGTTATATGTGAAATTATTAATAACAAATTAGAACTCGGGCTATTCTATGTGGTTCTTTCCTTTTAGACATGCCAAATAGAGGCTATTGTACATAGCTAAATGTGAAGAGTATAAATATTCTTGTTGACTAGTCAATGGCAAGGCATAGACATTTCTATGTCCAATTAAGGAGGAAACATCTAATAGTAATGTTAAATTAAATGTAGACCATCAATCACCAAGGTATGGTAGTTCATGAGGTCACTATTTTATGAAAACGCAAGGAGATAAACATAGATAATTACATTATTATCCATAGATGACCAATGATGCGAGTTGAAAGTAACCTATAGACTTGCGTATTTGACATGATTATTTCATAGCCTTGTACACTCAAAACACTCAGTTCCTTTCCAATCCAATATGATATTGGCATGTCTAACCGAGAGGAATAGATTATAACCAACTCCTTGTAGACCAAACCCTTAACTTCAGGGCTTTTTATCGTTATAAATCTAACCAGTCACATATATGATGACAATGGTAAAAGTGTTATAGACAAAAAGGTATGTTCATGATTAACATCTTGTGGATTATTTTGTGTCATTAAATGCTCAATCCTTGTTGGCTTGTGGACATTCAATTGCTATATTAGTTGCCTTGTTTTTGATGAAGTGAAAACCCTCTTGCTCATTTTAGTCTAATGTCTGGTAGATGCTATATTTCCAATAGGTAGCTACTATCTCTTTGATTGTGGGGAGATTATTTAGTATATAGTATCATGTGACTATTAGCCTCATGGAAAATACCCGTGGTTTGCCTTGAATGCTTACTATATGATGAGTCTGAAACCTATGTTTTATATTTTCTAGAAGGAAATCCACTCAATGGTTTGTGCCCTGGAGATTAAGAAGCATGAGAATGTCCTAAACTATATTGAGAGGACCCAGGTAAGTAATAGCTAGCACCCAATAGTTATTGTTATGAAAGAGAGAAGGGGGTGACCTAATTTAATATCATTTTTTATACATTCTACTCTTTGAGCATTAAAATATTAATACAAGCTTCAAACTCTTACCGTTTTCAATACTTAGCTCATGAGGATGAGCTCAGCCAGTGGCTTGAAACATTGTGTAAAAATACTAACCCATCATACAATTTTTTAATGCTTCAATATTTTCTCCTACGTAATCATGCATAATTTAATAATGGCCCTTCACAAAAGGGAAGTATTAAATGAAGTGAAAATGGTTGTGAAGTTGTACATTAAAAGAGGCAAAAGATTGTAGATATGGAGTTATGTGGATGAAATTATTCTAGGGTTTACTGTAATCAAACCTTGCTTTCATTTGAGGGAAATTTATCATTTCGTTTAGAGCATTGAATCCTGTACCAGTTAAATGTTCGATCAAGCTTTGCAAGAAGGGATATCATATGCCTTTTCGAATTACTATTCAACCTACACATGAAGAAAATTTACTGATGATTGTTGCTACTTCACAAGGGAAATAATGACAAGGGGGGACCAAATTGTATATAACACTTTTAACTTCATCAGTGTATCCTTTTAATAAAGTGGACTATGTAAATTCCTCCTTCATGGTGGTGGAAGAATTTATTACCCGTGGGTAGCTGCACAAGTCTAAGTCAAGTCGTCCTTATTAAAAGAGGATTAGTGGTGGATATCCACCTTATTATTTACAATAGAAGAATTTGGAATGATTTTTAGATACTAAGAAAATGATCTTTGACACATTTCCTTAGAACATTGTTATTCTACTTGAGTAAACTAATTGATTTCAATTCATTGTTTCTTCATGTTATTTTTAAACAATATATGTCAAGATATGCATGCTAGGATCGCCATAATTTTTCTACCTAGTGACGTTGTGTCCATGACTATAATTTCTTGTTTTACTCATGGAAGGAAACCCTACCCAAAATATCGTTTGATAAAAAAAGGAAAAAAAAGAGAATGCTTTAGACCCCATTTTCATAACTATTCATTGGAAATCGAGTTAGTGTAATAACCACCTTTGGTTATCATAATAGATAAAGGGGTGTGTCACACTTTACAACCTGTAATCAGGTCTCCTAATCTCCATGAGGCATTTGTAAAATGAATGAACTAGGAAGGAAGCATGGAGGATAGAATGAACTCTGCCCTTGCACCAACTATCATTATCCCTTGATAGAAGATTATATGCAGAGAGAGGGAGGAGATTAGTCTTTTTAGAGGTAGACTTTTGAGGAGTTGGCCAAACCCATTATATTTAAATAAAGTATTCTCATTCAAAACCTTTTTCAAGGGCCATTTCTCTAAGTTCCCCAATGATAGACTTTTATTTTCCCAATTTTACCTCTAAAGAGGCTTTCTTCATGGATAAAGGGATGAAGATTTACTTCCATGACCAATACCATGGGAAGATTGATAATCCATCATGCCTAAACCTCCACCCAATTCCAGTTTGAAAACCCCCTTGGGGAATTTCTATCTTGGATGAGAGGGAGGAATGTGACCTGAGGTTGTAAGGATTATTCAAGGGAGTAGAAGGAGGAGGAAGGAAATGATCCTCTGAGAGGAGGGAAAGTTTTGAAATGGGAGACACAGGCTTTAAGGTGGGAGAAAAGGAGAGCATGGTCACAATGAGGGAGGGGGATGGGGGAAGGAAAGGTTGGGGAGGTTCGACAAGGGTCAAGTATAATGTGATAAATTTAGGGAAGCAATACTCTAGAACATTGAAGCTAAAGGAATAATAATGATGGGGTAAAAACATACCCATTGAGGAGGCCATGGCAACTCTTGAGGGAGATAATGTTTCCTTTGGAATATCCACTATGACTGCAACATGGGTGCCCTGAAAAGTCTATATAGGTGATGAATATCAGCCATACAAACTTGAGGCGGGGATAGTGTCATTTTTATTTTCACTTTGATCATTAGTATCCATACTTCACAAAGAGGAACTTCTAGAGTCCAATCACATTGACAACTTCCAAATACATCTTTTCTTGATCTTCCTTATTGGGAAAATCCTCTCCAAGTGTCTATAGGAGTGATATATAGCACTTATGTATGGAATTCCCTCATAGTCTAAGCTATGCTTGTGGGTATTGGTCCCAACATCTATGGTAATGGAATTTGGAAGGCCTAAGGCTAGGTGTAATCCCACAAGAATTCTGGTGATCATCATGTCCTCAAATTTTTGTAGGAGGAATAAACTTCATAGAAGAAACCCAATATGTTTCATGTTTCCATAAATAACTCAACTGGCCAAAATTGTAGAGAAAGGGCTAAAAGTTTGACTTAGATAAGAACTACCAAGGGTCGTTCTATTTTGGTGTCAAAATATACACTCCAATTATTGAGGTATAAAGCCTACGAACCCCACTGCCATCGACATTGTAATAGCTTGTCTACATCCTCCCTTGAAGACATAACCTAACCCATCCAAACTTTTTCTAGAATAAGGCACCGAGGTGAGTATCCCAACATAGGAGCAAAGTGCTTTGCCTTCTAGCTCTACATAATTTCCATATCCATCCTTTTGTTGGAAAATTGGCTAACAACTGTGATTTCCTCCATTTTTTAGATCTCATTTAGCTTGATGTTGGTACCCATGACCAGATTTGGTTCCTCAAATTTCCTTTTCATACCTTTATTGCTTGGTTTTGAGGCATCCTTCCTCATCCGTTGGAGGGAAGTCGAATGACTATTTGTGGAGACAGCCCTGCGTTGTCATTGTTATAACACCCTCCAAATTTTGGCTATATTCAAACTTTGGAGCCTACCTTTAACCATGTGAACTATCATTTCTTGTTATTACATTCATTCCATACCTGTTCTCTAACTTTCCAAGTGTTGTCTTTTGTTAAGAGAAGTGCCACTCTTTGTGAAAGGGAGTTATAATGCATCTTTGAGAGGCAGATCCGGTGATTTTTCTTGTACTAATGGATTCTATATAGCAAAGACTACATGTATCCATAAGCAACTCCAAAGTTGAATGTAGATATAATTTCCTATGGTATTTATGTATTGAGTTCACTCTTCTTGATACGAATTTAGCAAAAAAAACATGAAAATTCCTACAAAACATTCTTAACCATGACGTACTTATGATATGGATCAAATCACTACTCTGCATTAATGACACTGGTTTAATAATTATTTATATATGTAAACATGCCCTCAAATATTTATGCTATGTAGAAAAATTATGAGGAGACAAACACAATTATAATGACACAATTAATACAAACATTTAGCTCAAAAACATCAAATATTTCAATGCTTGAGATTCAATTTAATAAATTCATATATAGCCCTCAAATTCATATGACTATGCCAATTGCCTTCCCATTTCTACAATTATGGAATTGCTATTGATAATCTGACTCTAATTCTAACTAATTAGCTAAGGCTAATTTTTACTTCCTAATGATATGCTAAACCATGATCTATGCTAAGGAACTCAAAACTTGTTGAGACTTGAATGAGGTGATTCTAAGAATATTTATCCTATAATGGAACTTTTCTTTTGGTAATGCTTTGGTGAATATATCAACAAGATCATTTGTTTTACAAAAAATTACTTCAATTTCTCCTTTTGCCACATGATCCCTTATGAAATGATATTTGATATCAATATGTTTTGTGCGATCATGAAACAATGAATTTTTACTTATGGAAATTGTAGATATATTATCATAATAAATAATTGTGGAATCTTATTCTTTTTGCTTCAAATATATTAATATTCTCTTTAACCAAAGTGCTTCAGAAATTGGTGCTATCATTGTAATGTACTCTACCTCTATAGAAGATAATGAAATAGTTGGTTGTTTCTTTGAAGAACATTATACTGGAAATATATATATATATATATATATATATATATATATATATATATATATATATATATCGAAATAATTTTTCTATCATCAAGGAATCCAACCCAATCACTATATGTATAACCAACAAACCCAAAATACCAAATACCAAAATTTCTTGTTCCATGGAGGTACCTCATTTTTTTTACTGCTCGAAAATGAACCTTACTTGGATTTTGCATGAACGTAGAAATCAAGCTTATTAATTTTTATATTATTGGGTCTAGTGGTAATGAGTTATATCAAACTTCCTACCAAAATCCTATATGATTTAGCATCTATCTTTTTAGCTTCATGTTCTATAGAATTTTTTCATTTGTATTATGGGAGTCCTCATAGGTGTACTATCTTCCATTTTCCATTTGTGAAGAAGACCTATCACATATTTTTCTTTTGAAATAAATGTACCATCATCCATTTTCCTCACTTCTTTGCTAATAAAATAATACATCAATACCAAAATAATCGTTTCAAATCCAGTCATCACAAAATATATAAACTCTTCCACAAATTGATTAATTGAAGATGTATATATATAGACATTTACATTTAAGAAAAAATCAGTATATCATTACCATTTGACTTGATATATAAGTTGGATTTATTCACTTTTTTTAATCCTTTTTTTTTTTCTTCAGAAAATAATTATCAATTCCGCTATGTTAGGTCCCTATAATACTAGTGATTCCCCCATTACTATTGTCATTGTAGCCCTTATTGTTATTATTGTACCCCTATTGTCCCCATATTGTTATTAGTGTGCCCCATAGAAGCCCACTATTGTTATTGTTGTGCCCTTATATTATTATTGTTATGTCAGCTTTAATTATATTGTGATCCCTTAGACTCCTATATATACAAAGGATAACATCCAAGAATTGTTCATTTATGTAATGTAAAGGAGGTTTCCCCCTCAAAGAGATTGATTTTCAAGTTGTTGATCTATCTTTTCTATCCTTTTGTGAGATTGTTCTTAACATTTGGTATTAGAGTTTGGGATTCTGGGGTTTTGCTACTCCAAACGAATCATTGTGGAATTTTCACTATAACTTCTTTTTTTGTGACATTTCAGAATCTAAAAAAACAACCCATTTGGGTTGAAATCTTGATGATCCTTGGGTTTGAAATTTAGATTTTGTCTTGTTATATTTATGGTCTAAGGAGTTTAGGGTTTTTGTAGGCTCCCAAATTCCATGCCAAACATGTGACCTTGGGAAAATCGTCATAACTTTCCCTCTGAGTATCAGATGGAAATTTTGTAAGAAGTTACAAAAGGAGGATGGACTGTAGTTTTTTGTGCATTGTTTTTAGGTTCGAAGGTTGAAACAATCACATGTGACACTTCATACAATTTCGATCTATTGAAAGAGTGTATAATCAGGTCATCTTGGGAGATTGGGCATAACTCCTTGGAGAATCCAATTTCGTTAAGACTGGTGGCATTGGAAAGAGGACTCAGAGGGCTATAATATTTTACAATTTTAGACCTTGGAGATCTGAAATTTCAGAGATACACCAGATTCAATATCGAGCTCCTACAAAGTGACAAAATGTTTGTACTTTTTTTTCTTGCATAAGTTTGGTTTGAAAAATTAGTTTGAAGGAATTCAAAGGGCATAGTGAAGCATATTTATCATTCATTGATGCTCCAAAGAAAGAAAATGGAAACACCTAGTAAGAAACCTAAAAGCTCTAGCATGACTCATGAAGAATATGAAGAAATGCAAAATGATATGTCAAAATTACAAGACCAAGTGCAACAAATTTCACTCTCAAAAAAAGTAATAGAAGCTAAGATGGAAGGCAAAATGGAATATTTGAAGACAGATTTCACAAAGTTGCTACAAGAAATGTTTATTAATGAAAGGGTAGTAAAGGAAACTCATGATGAGAACAAAAGAAATGTTAATCACGATTTCATAGACTCTAATGTTGGATTGAAGACCCACCATGTTCCAAATATAGATATGAAGAAGTTTGATGGCAAGAATCCCATAACATGGATACTACAGATGGAGAACTATTTCTATCTCCATAATGTGCAAAACACACAAAATGTTTGAAACTTTATATTTGGAACAAAATCAGTTTGTATGGTATCGATGACTTGTCTCTCATAAACAAATTGTCAGTTGGGAAACTTTTACTAAAGAACTGAGAGCACATTATGAGGATACAAAAAGAAACACCTTTTTTAGCCAATTGATAAATCTCAAGCAAAAGGGTTCAACGATGGAGCACATTGAGGACTTTCAAAAATTGAATATAAGGGTAAAAGATATTCCAGAGGAGAATAGGATTGATGTGTTCATAGGGACTTTAAATGATAACATCCAACATGAGGTTCGACTTTGGGAACCTGATTCATTAGAGAAGACATTTAGGTTGGCAAGAAAAATGGAAAGAAAAATTATGGAAACAAGGAAGCCTACCACTCACAACTATAAATATGGAAGTGTTGTTGCTCCTAGCCTTCCACAATCTACAAGGTTGACACCACAACAATTGGAAGAAAAAAATAGCAAAAGGGATTTGTTATAGTTGTGATAGAAAAGACACTAAAGTTCATAAGTGTGTTGAGAAAAGAATATTTCACATAGATTGTGAAGAGGAGGAAGAAAAGGAATCAGAAACATGAAAAGAAGAGGATATACACTAGGAAAAAACCCTAGAGAAAGAAGAAATGAGTCTGACCATATCTTGTCATGCATTGGATGGAATTAACACTCCTCAAACTAACAAGATAGAAGGACATATCAAGAAGAAAAAGGTAATAGTGTTGATTGATTCGGGCAGTACCCATAGTTTTATTCATTGTAAGATAGCCAAGGAATTGAATTGCGTCCTATATCAATCACCAAAGTGTCGAGTGATGGTTGCAAGTGGAGGAACCATAAATTTTTATGGAAAGTGCCATAATATCAAGCTATCCATGGGAGAATATATATTGAATAGCCCAATGCTTTCCATTGCAATGGGTGGTGCTGATGTTGTACTATGAGCCCAATCGCTACAATCTTTGGGTACAATATCTTTTTTTTTAGGGACTTTTCATGAAATTTTGTTCGAAAGGAAAGGAAGTTGAATTAAGGGGTATCACAGGGAAATCAGGAAAAATAATAAGCTCTAACATAATGACAAAGCTTTTAAAGAAAGAACAACAAGGAGTTATTGTAGCTAGAGGTTCCCACATCGAAATCATCTATTTCTCTAGATCTCAAAACAATCTTGGACAATCATTCCAAGGTATTTGAGACTCCGAAAGGCCTCCCACCTATTTGTGATCATGATCATGCTAGTCACTTGATTCCAGGAAGTGATCCTCCAAAAATCAGGCCTTTTAGATATCCCTATTCCCAAAAGAGTGAAATTGAACGTATGGTTGTAGAAATGCTAGAGGCTAGTATAATTCAACCTAGTCAAAGTTCTTTCTCTGCTCCAGTGGTGTTGGTTCAAAAGAAGGATGGATCATGGCACATGTGTTCTGGATTATAGGGAGCTCAACAAGCTCACTATTAAAGATAAATTTCCCATTCCTATTATTGATGAATTATTTGATGAATTGCATGGATCACTTTACTTCACCAAGTTGGATGTTCATTTAGGATATAATAAAATCAGAATGAAGACAGAAGACCTTCCGAAAACAACATTTAGAACTCATGAGGGTCATTATTAACTTTTGGTCATGCCTTTTAGCCTTACCAATGCACCTTCTACATTTCAAGGTTTGATGAATTCCATTTTCAAACCCTTAGAAAATTTGTGTTAGAATTTTTTTATGTTATACTAATCTACAACAAGTCTTAGAAGGATCATGTTCAACACATTGACATGGTGCTCAAACTATTGGAGAAGAAACAATTATATGCAAAAAGCTCCAAATGTTTTTTTGGAGTACAAGAGGTGGAATATCTAGGTCATGTTGTATCTCATGAAGGTTTTAAGGTAGACACTAGAAAAATTAAAGCTATTAAGGAATGGAAAATTTTGACATCCATAAAGCATCTGCGAGGATTTATTGGGTTGACAGGGTATTGTCACAAGTTTGTTAAGAATTATGGGAGAATAACAACACCTCTAACAACATTATTGAAGAAAGATGCATTTTCATGGACTCCAGAAGAAACAAAAGCCTTTGAACATATTAAAGAGGCAATGTGCCAAGCACCGACCTTAGCCATGCTAGACTTCACAAAAACCTTTATTATGGAATGTGATGCCTCAAGAAATGGAATTGGTGCTATTTTAATGCAAGAAGAAAGATCTATTGCTTTCAAAAGTCGTACAATCAAAGGAAAGTACTTACACAAATCTATTTATGAGAAGGAAATGTTGGTAATACTACATGCACTTAAGAAATGGTGGCCCTACCTAATGGGAAGACACTTCAACGTAAAAACGGGTCATGATAGTCTTAAATACTTTTTAGAACAAAGATTATCTTCAGAAGAGCAACAAAAATGGGTCACAAAGATGTTGGGTTATGACTTTGAAATCATCTACAAAAAAGGGAAGCAAAATGTTGTGGCAGATGCACTCTCAAGAAAGGATGAGGATGTGGAAGCGTTGCTTTGCGCCATTTCTATTTTCCAACTAGATTGGACAAAGGAAGAAAGGGATGAATGGAAGAATGATGAAGAAGTGTGGGCACTCATTGAAAGTTTACAATAATATCCCATTGCATCTGATACATTTAGTTGGAAAAATGATCCATTATGGTAAAAATATCGCTTATACCTATGCAAGAATTCCCAAATCAAACAAAAGGTTCTTATGGAATTGCACACTTCTCCCTTAGGAGGGCACTCAGGATTTTTAAAAACTTACCACATGGTTAAGAAGGAATATTTTTGGGATGGACTTAAATCGGATATTCAAAAGTTTGTGGTGGAATTTTTGGTTTTCCAACAAAATAAAGTTGAAACATTTAAGACCCTAGGTCTATTATAACCTTTATCCATTCCAAGCCAAAGTTGGGAGGAGGTTTCAATGGATTTTATCACAGGTTTACCCAAGTCCGAAGGAAAGAGCAGCATCATGGTGGTAGTTGATAGGCTTACCAATTATGCACACTTTTGTGCATTATCTCATCCATTTAAAGCCAGTACAATTTCTACTACATTTATGGAAACAATTCAAAAGCTACATGGAAACCCAAAGATTATTGTAAGCTACAAATATCCCATTTTCATCTTATCATCCTCAATCTGATGGGAAAACTGAGATAGTAATCAAATTTTTGGAAGGATATATTTGTTGCTTTGTCTTTAATAAACATACACAATGGGTCAAATGGTTGCCTCTGGCTGAATGGTGGTATAACACTTCCTTCCATACTGCAGCAAAAATGACCCCATTTATGGCACTTTATGGATATCATCCACCATCCATCACATCATATTTAAGAGAAAATTCTAAGGTTCAAGAAGTGGAAGATCACATCAAGCACCAACAAAAAGTTCTCCAACTCTTAAAGGATAACCTCACTTTGGCACGGAATAGAATGAAACAACAGGTAGATCAACATCGCAGCGAAAGAAGTTTTGATGTAGGTGATTGGGCATTCCTATGGCTACAACCATATAAACAAATTCCCCCAAAGAAAGCTAAGAAGGATAATAAATTATCACCAAAGTATTGTGGTCCATACAAGGTGTTGCAAAACATTGGTACTATGGCATACAAATTGGAGCTCCCTGCAACTTCCCGAGTGCACCCAGTTTTCCATGTTTCATGTTTAAAGAAGGTTATAGGTGACAAGCACCTAGTTCAAATAATATTGCTAGAACTTGATGAGGAAGGAAAATCATATTGGAACCTGAAGCAATGACATAAAAAAGAACTTGAGAGCTACGAAATAGATCAATTTCAGAGTATCTCATCAAGTGGAAGAACTTACCCGCTGAAGATTCCACATGGGAGGACCATAATTTTATATAGAAGCATGCAAAACTACTCAAGCATTGAGGACAACACTTTTTTGAAGGAGAGGGGCATGTTAGGTCCCTATTATATTAGTGATTCACCCATTACTATTGTCATTGTAGCCCTTATTGTTATTATTGTGCCCCTATTGTCCCCATATTGTTATTAGTGTGCCCCATAGAAGCCCACTATTTTTGATGTTGTGCCCTTATATTATTATTGTTATGTTAGCTTTGATTATATTATGACCCCTTAGACTCCTATATATAGAAAGGAGGTTTAGTCATTTTTAGCATCCAAGAGTTGTTCATTTATTTAATGTAAAGAAGGTTGCCCCTTCGAAGACGCTAATTTTGAAGTCGTTGATCTATATTTTCTATCTTTTTGTGAGCTGGTTCATAACATGCTATACCATGCTCTTGAATAATTTTTAAGCCCATAAAAAGTTTTTTAACCTGTAGAATCTGTGTTCATTTCTTGCAACTTCATATCCTTGGGGATATTGAACGTAAACATCTTTCAAAACACCATTCAAAAATACTAATTTTACATAAAACTGGTAAACCAACCAACTATATTGTCATGCAACTACCAGAATAGTTCTTTTTACATCCAATTTTGCAAAAAAATATGTTCCTAAGCATACCCCTTTACCACAAATATTGCTTTAGGATTTTGTATGAATCCATTAATTGCATATTTTTTTGTACACCTATTTAACCCCAGTGACTTCTTTTTTGGCATGAGGATCAACAAGCTCCCATGTTTCATTCCTCTCAATTGTTTCAATCTCTTGATCCATTGCTTTGCACCATGTCTCATCTTTTACTACATCTTCAAAATATCTTGGCTATGCTTCAATCTAAGACATTGAAGCAAAATTAGTATATCCATAAATTTCATTTAGGGATTTTACCATCCTTGGAGAAGGACTTGACTTGAAACATGCATTGAAGTTGAAGTAGTGGATGTAGTCTAAGTATTTGGGCTAGTGGTTCAATTTGTAGAAACAAAAGACTCATCTTCTTATACCACAACTTTAGGATTTTCATGTTGAACCATTCCTCTTTTTCATGAAATAACACATCAGGACTAACCAATACCTAACCAATCAACAGTTATGAAGATTTGAATACCGCAGAAAATGCAAAGCAGATAAAACTTCTCCGACTATAGATCGTGAAGCTAAGACACCAACGTCCCAAGAACCAGAAGAGATGAAGGAGATGCAAGACAAAGGAATTTGGAAGACCGTAGAGAAAAGAAAGAAAGCTACAACACCAATCTCGCCAAGAAAGACGAGGAGCCAGACAAGTAAAAATTAAGAAAATTGTAGGTCCAATAGACCAATTTGGTCTCAGTGGACGTTAACCATCATCATCATCATCATCATCATCATCATCACCTTTTCAATTTTTGAATTATATGATCTATAAGCCATTGTCTCCTCACAATAGCCAATAAAAATGCATTTCACACTTTTATCATCTAGTTTTCGCCTCTTTTTTAGCGGAACATGAGAATAAACAATACAACAAAAGACTTTCAAATGAGAAACACTAAGTTTTCTTCCACTCCATGCCTAATATGGAGGCATATTTTACACACTTCTTGTTGGAAATATATTAACAAAATAGCTACAACTTCAACCCAAAAGGTGTTTTTCAACATGCTCCTAGCCATCTCAACAATTGTCTTATTATTTTTCTCAACAACACCATTTCATTGGGGAATATAACTTGGTTTCAATTGGATTTAAGTACCATTCATTAGAAGTGAATTCTACCTCTCTATATATGCTTAATTACATAATCACTTTTCTTCTTGAGCTTTAAATTCTCAAAAGATAACAAATGCATTCAATTTTTTCTTTAATAAAATATACCCATGTTCTCCTACTAAAATCACAATATTTTTTTAATAAAATACTTTCTTTTGTTGTGAGACAAAGTTTGCATAGGACCACATATATTTGCATGCAATAGCTCTAATTGTTTTTTTGCTTTCCAAGATTTTCCTATGGAGAATGAGCCTCTGTGGTGCTTACAAAGAACACATATTCGTTCAGATAGTTGATTAGAAAAATAGATAAGAGGAAAATCTTTGACCATTTTCTTTTTATGTAATAATTATGCCATAAGGCATTCCCCTTTGAGAAGAAATCCCCCAACTGCCACTCTGTATTGGTCTACAACACTGGATTGAGCGTTAGACAATTGAATAAGGCTGTGTAATCAGATGAATAGTTAGCAAACAAAACTAAAAACTAATAATTAGGGAAAAAATAAATAGTTACTTAAAAGACAATTGTCAACCAAATTCTAACTATTCAAGAAGAAACTCAAGTGGATTTTGTAAAATAAGACTAGGAGGGTAGCATAAGAGGCTTAGGCATATGAGGGAGGTCAAAACCTATTTGTTAAATTCCATGACAAAGTTGACTATGTAGGTGATGACACCCACATCCGTCATGATGAAATCAGTTATTCCTAGTAAATGTACGAAGGACTACTAGGGTGGAACTTGAATTTAATTGATTGGAAATGGTTGGAAAATCAGTTATACCCAAGAATTGGGTAAAGAAAAAAGAGTGCCTAGAGAAGGAGGACACAAGGGGAGTAAAAAAAAATGGTGGGAGAGAAATACCATGACCTACAGTTAGATTGTTGTGGAGTAGAGAAGCAGAGGTTCTTAGCCAAGATCTAGTTGTTAGAAAGTGTAGAAAGAAAGGCTCAATTTGACTTTAGCCTTAGTATAATTGAGTAAATAAAATTTCCACATAAATAGGACAACTTGGAGGTAGTTAACTAGTGTGACATGGCTCTTATCCTTTTGAGTTGGTGGGATTGGAGTTCAGTCATGCGTGTGTTGATTGCTAAATTTTAGCAATCTAGTTTAATTATTTTCATTTATACTCAGTTAATTGACATCTAGCAATTAATAGAGTCAGTTGAAGGTCAGTTGTGTCGTGAGACAACAATATAACTTAGAGATCTGCTATTTAACTCATCAATCAACCCAAAATATCTCATGCACATGGAATTTGAATTCCTAAGTTGAAGTGGAGGGATTACAATTAATGTAAAAATATTTGTATACTAGTGGAGTGTACAAAATTTTGCATGTAGGCAGTTGATCAATCCTTGGGAATTGTGCAAGCAAAGAGGGACTTCCCTATAGTTTAGGTCTCAAATTAGCTCATATTTGCACAAGGAAATAGGAGGATGGAGGAGGCATAAAGTGTCTAGGGGTAGGCCAGAAGTTCTCATTCAATAGATAAACCAAATTTTCTTTTGCAGGTTGTGCTCACAGTTGGAGCAAGAAATTGTAATAGTTTCTTTATTCAATTGATTAATGAAAAGAGGCTTGAGGGGTTGTTTCCCAATTGGGTTCCCCTAGAAATCACTTTGTATTTGTTGTTTTTTTTTGCATGTCTATGCATGTTGTTCTAAATTGTGATTTCTATTCTGCAGATTAGTAGAGTAGAATTGTGTCTCTTGTTTTCAGTATGAAATCTTGAGCAGTTGCAATTTCTATCAAATTTATACATGGTATCAGAGCCCTGAAATTACATTAGAACTAGTATTTCAAATTCCCCCCTCAATAATTTCGAATTCACAGCTTTAGTGTAGCAATTTTCCTTCAAATTTGGGATAATGGATTTCAGATTCGAGTATTCCCTAGAGGGTAGCTTGAATTTCATATCTTAGAAGGATCAAATAGAAGAAGTGCTTGATGATAATGGTGTGTTAGAATATGTTAAAAGTGACATTGTGGAACCCTGACAGTATGAGGCACAACAATTAGCCTAATTAAAGAAGGATGTTTCAAGAGCCAAGTGGATCATCCTGGAAAGTGTGAGAGACCACGTGGTATCGAATCTCCATGGAGAAAAAACACCTTTGCTATGTAGAAGATCCTCATTGAGATATTAGAAAATAAAAATGATGCCATAAAACTTGGTTTGATGAAGAAATTGAGGATTGAATACAAAGGGTATGAGGTAGTCTTCAGTAATTGGAAGGCCTACCTCAACCATTTTTCTTCAGGTTAGGTCAAGCAGATTGGTATCAGGATCAAGAGCCTCCACATATTAGAGGAAGATGCATGTGTAGCCTTGAGGATTAAGGAAGAAATTAGAGATGTGGTGGTTGAGAGGGAGTAGCATAGACCTCTCAGGATGGAGTCTCAACCAGTTGGCAGTTGGGATGACCAACAAGATGATGATGATGAGGACCAATTAGAGGCCTCTAGTAGAAGGAGAGTTTGATACAAGTGGGAAGATGAAGAAATTGCTGCTATACCTCTTGGAGTGAGGTGGGGCGATGTAGAACCTTAGTCCCGGAGTTGCAGAGAATTGGGCATGGTCTATTGAGGTGTCCACCTCATGGATCATTACCTTATTACGGGGGCCCACAATATTCAATAGAAGAAGGATCAATGTCATTTGATGCAGTCAAATGCTGAGGAGCACAAAGCAATGCTAATAGTAGTGTAGGAGGCATAATGTAGAATTGACATCAATGTAGTTTTCCCTAATAGATAGTTGCAAAGTAATAGTTGATTCAATGTTTTTTAGATGCTTCTTAGTTGCAAATGTTGTAGTAGAAACAACAATAGTGAGAGGTAGTGCTATAGTACATTACACAGGTGCTAGAGAGGGGTGGTGCAAAATCTCTTTCTTGCTAAGATGGAGTGTTAGAAAGTGTAGCAAGAAAGGCTCAATTTTTGAGTAAATCAAATTTCCATATCAGCAAGACAACTTGGAGGTTGTTAACTAGTGTGACATGGCTCTTGTCACTCAGTTAGATTAGAAAATTTGAGTTAGTGGGCTTGGAGTTCTGTCATGCATGTGTTGATTGCTAAATTTTAGCAATATAGTTTAGTTATTTTCACCTGTACTCGATTAACTGACCTCTAACAATTAATAGAGTCCGTTGAAGTTTAGTTTGTAGTGAGACAACAATATAACTTAGAGATATGTCAATTAACTAATAAATCAACCCAAAATATATCATGCATGCATGTAATTCGAAGTAGTGATACAACAATATAACTTAGAGAAATGTCAGTTAACTAATCAATCAACCCAAAATATCTCATGCATGCATGTAATTCGAATTCCTCACCTGGTGTGGAGGAATTAAGGATAATTTAGACTTATTTGTATATTAGCGGAGTGTACAAAATTTTTCATGTAGGCAATTGATCAATCCTTGGGAATTGCGCAAGGAAATATGTACCTCCCTATTGTTTAGGAGCTTGAATTAGCTCCGATTTGTGCAAGGAAATGTGAGGTTGGAGGAGGCATAAAGTGGATAAGTGTTGGTGAGAAGTTCTCACTCAATAGAGAGAACAATTTTGCTTTTGCAGGGTATGCTCAGAGATGGAGCAAGAAATTGTAATAGTTTCTCTTTTCAACTGATTAATGCAAATAGACTCTTTGGTTTTTTTCCTTGTTGGGTTCCCCTAGAAGTCATTGTGTACTTGTGTTTTTTATTGTTGCATGTCTATGCATGTTGTTCTAAATTTTTATTTCTATTCCAAAGATTAGTAGAGTAGAATTGTGTCTCTTGTTTTTAGTTTGAAATCTTGAGCAATTGCAATTTCTATTAAATTTCTACACCAGTGGGAGACAAATACTAGCTCAAACCCTAGGAAAGAGAAAGATGTTGCTTGAAGGGTGAAATAGATAAGAAATACAATCTGCAAAGAAGGTTTTCTTATTTGTTTCATGTTAATTAGAGGAAGCTTCGGGGTATTTAGAGGACGACTAGCTTATGGTTGGGAGGACCATAACAATTCTTGGTACATTATTTGGGAAAATGTTTTCTTGACTGTTACAAAAAGTTAGTTAAGAAGAAGTGAGAAATAACATAGATAGATAAAAGAGGTATTATTATATTTTCTAAATGCTCTAACCTTTACTTATTTTTTGGGAAAATGTTTTCTAGAATATTACAAAAAGTTAGTTAAGAAGAAGTGGGAAATAATATAGATAGATAAAAGAGGTACTATTATATTTTCTGAATGCTCTAACCTTTACTTGACAAGAATTCCTTAACCTTTAATTAGGTAAAAACCTGGAATATTCAAAGTTAAAAGGTGGTAAGAATAATTTTGGTTATAAACAACTTTTGTTGCTCTAAAATTATTTAAGAAAGAAATAGTGTAAGTTTTCAAAAAAAATAGAGAAGTTTAGACCTTAGTATGACAGTAGTAATTACTGTTGCAAGGTTTGTAAACATGAAGAATGCTAGAAAAAATGAGGAAATAGATAGGAAAAATTAGAAAATAAAACGTTATCGTCACATTGGTGGTAATAGGTACAAGTCAATAACAAATAACAATAATTAAGAATTGGGTTAGACATCCCCTAGATATTTAGAAGGTGTCAATCCCAAAACCACTAAAATATGTCAACCTCTATAGGATACTGATAGAGACAAAGCAAAACCCAGGACTAGGCTCCACCATTACCGCTGAATAATAGAAAACTAAAAGTAAAAGTTCCGATGGATGGTAATAAATTTTGTTGATAATGAATAAAAAGAAAACAGGGGAAATCAGTACATTTAGAAAGAGAAGAATAACTCGGAGTATCAACATGAACAACTATGCCTAGAGCTTTATCGTTGTTGTTTAAAGTTCTATTTTTGTTTTAAATGCTTTCACAATAGCCTTTTCTTGTTGTCTGATAACATACCCCACAAATCATTGAAAACAACATTGTTCCATCTAACAAATTCAATACAAACAACACAAAAAGGATAACCCTTTTGATAACTCTATAGAAGAAAAAAGAACGAGACCAATCTTACACAGTAAGATTTTTTTTTTTTTTAATTCATCAACCCTACTTATGGAAAAATTGCATATAACCTTCCAATCATTCCCTTTAACAATAAAATTGAGAGGTATTAATTTCGAAATTAAAAGGAAGACGTTTATGATAAATACAAGAAATTTTGGATGAAATATGATTATAATCTCTGAAACTAATCCATGAGCACAACACTAATTCATGAACACAACAAGGAAAAGGGGAGAAACCCCTTTTTCATAATTATTTAGTGTGTGTTCGAAACCCAAAGATGCATCTTCTACCTAAAGTCTTTAAGGGAAAGATAAAACTAAAACCTGGAAATAAGTATGCCAATGTAAGAGGATATGTTGAGCTAAACAAAAACATATATGCCAAATATTTTGCCATGACAAGCCTAGAAACCTAATCTGGTAATGGAAACACACTAAAAAAGAAATGGTAACCAAAACCCATAGCTAAGGTTAAGTAATTTTTGGAGGAAAACAAAGAAAATATTATAATATATGTAGAATCTAAACATTTGATTGATAACCCCCTCTTTACCTGTAATAGTTCAAAATAAAATTTCCTCAAGCCTTTACTAGGACCCTGTGAGGGAAATAGAGGTGTCTCCTTAGATTAGTTAGCAGAATAGTAGTCATGCAAAGGAGTGAGAGAGAAATTCACTTTGCCTAGCGAGAGAGACATTCACTTTGTCCAGTTTACCTTGGTCGCCTGCAACTATAATTGATCGAGAATTGTGCTGCAAGAACTGTGTAGTGAAAGAGGTTTTTCCTTTCAAACAAGTAGAACCCCATGAATCCCATTAACAAATAGTGGGAATGCAAAGGATTTTTCTACTTCACACAAAAGAAAATTCTCAAAAAAATCGAGGAAATGGATAGGAAAAATGAGAATAGGAAACATTACTGTAACATTGGAGGTAATAGGTCCAAGTCGAGAACAAATAATAATAGTGCAGAACTGGGTTAGACATCCCCTAGATATTTAGAAAGTGTCAGTCCTAGAACCTATAAAACATACCAGAATCTATAGGATACTAACGATAATGATGGAGACAAAGCGGAACTCGAGACTAGGCTCCACTGTTACATGGTATCCTTAAGCTGAATAACAGAAAACTAAAAGTAAAAGTTCAAATGGACGGTAATAAAGTTTGTTGATAATGACTAAAAAGAAAAAAAGAGAAATAGATACATTTAGAAACAGAAAAATAACTTTGGGGAAACAACATGAACAACTGTGCCTAGAGCTTTGTTGTTTAAAGTTCTTTTTTTTTTAAAGCTTTCATAGTAACCTTTCCTTGTTGGATGCTAACATTCCCTACAAGTCATTTAAAGCAAAATTATTCCATATAATAAATTCAATACAAAGAACATGGAAAGGATAACCATTTTGATAACCCGATAAAATAAAAATGAATGAGACCAAACTTACAAAATCAAGAATTTTTTTTTATTTTAATTCATTTATCCTATTTATGGAAGGAATGAATATAACCTTCCCAACATTTCCTTTAAAAATAAAATTGACAAGTAATAATTTATAAATTAAAAGGAATACATTTATGATAAATACAACCAATTTCGGACAAAATATGACTATAATCTCCGAAACTCTCAGTCAATATTTTGTTCTGAATAATATACAACTTAAGGATAAAAGAGTCCAACAATTAGCACAAGTAGTAGGCCAATTTTGAGATGTAAACAAAAGGAGCATAAAAATGCGTAAGAAGAGGTAGGCTTGTAGCCACTTTTAACTTATCTATGAACATAAGAGGAAAAAGAGAAGAAACCCCTTTTTCAAAAGTGTTTGGTGTTTATAAAACCCAAAGAGCATCTTCTTCCCAAAGTATTTAAGGGAAAGATAGAACCAGAACTTGGAAATAAGTACATTGACATAAGAGGATTTGTTGAGCTAAAGAATAACATAGACACCAAATATTTTGTCACGACAAGCCTATAAACCTAAGTCGATATTGGCCACACACCTAAAAAAGAAAGGGTAATGAAAATCAAGAGTTATAGTTAAGTCATTTCAGAAGGAAAACAAAGAAACTATTATAATAAATGTAGAAACTAAACATTTGATTGATAACTCCCTTTTTACCTGTAATAGTTTGAAATCAAATTAGCCCAAACCTTTATTAGGACCCTGAGAGGGAAACAAAGGTAAATCCTTAGATTAGTTAGTAGAATAGTAGCCATGTTAAGGAGCGAGAGTGGTATTCACTTTGCCTAGCTTACCTTCTATTATGGAGCAAGAGTCATGCTACAAGAACCGCGTAAAGGAAAGAGGTTTTTCTTTTTAGACAAGCATAACCCTACAAATCTCATTAACAAAAAACAAAGAAACTATTATAATATATGTAGAATCTAAACATTTGATTGATAACTCCATTTTTATGTGTAATAGTTCGAAATCAAATTACCCCAAACCTTTATTGGGACCCTGAGAGGGAAACAAAGGGCACTCCTCAGATTGGTTTGTAGAATAGTAGTCATGTTAAGGAGCGAGAGTGGTATTCACTTTGCATAGCTTACCTTCTATTATTGAGAAAGAATCATGCTACAAGAACCACATAAAAGAAAGAGGGTTTTCTTTTCAGACAAGCATAACCCTGCAAATCCCATTAACAAATAGTGAGAATGTAGAGCACTATTCTATTTCACACAAAAGAAAATTCTCAAAAAAATTGAGGAAGATCTAACAAAAAAAAGACCTTGTAAATTTATTTTTTTAAGCCTAGAACATAATACTTAGACAAAGGCTTACTTGCCATTGGTTGTGCATCATGTGGCCAAGTTGGAGCTGAGAAATGAAAAGATCAAAATGGGCAAAAGAAACTCTCAAACCATAGAGGTCCATTCCATAGTGATGAGCAGAATAAGAACTCTACATCAATGGAAGGGTCGATGTAGTTACCCCAAAACTTCTCGGGACACCCTTGACCATCGATCTTGCTACCCAATCCTCAGAACTCTTAATCATTGGACGCATGGTCCACTTATAGTATAGAGCATTGACAACCGAGAGGGCATTAACGCGTCAAGTGACACATTTTGGAAAGCCTCCAAAATCTAGAGAATTCCATACATAAACAAAAACCCACATCCTAAAGTAGGTATAATGTATTAATATTATCCTAGGGAAGCTTTTCCATTTTTAAATCAAATGACTACCGACATATATATGAAGAAATATATAATGCTTAACAAGTAGGATAGAAATCACATTTCAATAATGAATGCAAATCACAAAAAGGGAATTATATAATAAGTGAATTCAAAAGAGAAAAAATGGATACTAATATGTGGACCTCTACAATATATGGTATGGGTATAGTATATCTTGACATTGGAATGTAATATCACTATTGTTTAAAAAAAAACATATTCACAAAGTTTGTACAGTAAGTTTAGCAAACATCAAGGATGGAGAGAAAACTTCCATTTTATGTTCATGGAAAATAAGATTGGTTAAGACTATAGATAAACAAAAAAATATATGGATTTAACTTTGAATTCCTCAACACCACTATTGTTATTAGTTATTATCCATTTGTTTGAACTCTCTTAACACTTTTTTTGCTTACTATTAAATATTGCCTATAGTAATATAGTTACCTCCTAATAAAATATGACTTTGATACCAAAATATGAAAAAGTTAGACTTTGAATTCCTAACGCCACTATAGTTATTGGCCATTTGTTTAAACTCTCTAACACTCTTTTTGCCTATTATTAAATGTTACCTGCCACTAAATGTTTCCTATAGTGAAATATGTTACCTGCTAGTAGAATATTACTTTGATATCAAAATATGAAAGAATTGAAAAGACAAACACAATAGAAAAAAAGACAATTAATACAAACATTAAACACAAAATCAAAATCTCACTAAAATAGATTATTTTCTCTCCTCATTCATTTTCATAACACAATCAAATACATCCTTCTTATTCATTTGCATAAACTAATCAAATACATTAGTTCTTTAGCTCTTGAAGATGTGCATTAGTAAAAGGATAAGCTTGGGCTCCATAGGTGTGTATGGCACCTATTGCATCTGTGCTATTAGTCACCTTCTCCCCATCTGGATGAACTACAATCAAGGCCGGTATGCCGATAACACGGAAAATATCACATATATGTTCCTTTCTTTTATCATCTCCAAATGGAAGAGCCAACCATGGCATGCTTTTGAAGTGACCTTCAAAATACTCTTGTTCATTGTCACCAGAGAGGACAACAATCTCAAACGCTTCTCCTCTTTCCTTCAGTTCATTGTATACCTTTACAAGCTCTGGAGTGAAATCTCAACAAGGAGGACAACAATCGACAGAGAAATACAGACCAACTGTCTTCCCCACAATCTCAGATACTAGGTGTTCTAAACATATAAATGGCTAGCATCATCCATGAGAATGCATATTTCTATACATAGTCCCCAACAACAATGGAGAAATAGAATTGATATCTATGGTGTGATTCATGATTCATGATAGAAGAACAGTGAAAGTAGTAAGTAGATACCAGTAATTCACTTGGATTATATTAGATTCTTTCCATTTATTTTTTCTAACAAAATAAATGATATCAGAGACTGTAACAACTATACCTTCTCTCCATTGTTTCTGATTAAATAATCATGTTTTTCAGTGCAAAGCAATGAACTCAAACTATGGTGGGTTTCACCATTTAGGTTAGCTATGATATGCTAACTCAAACTGTGGTGGGTATCCCAAGAGACTCTCTCCTATTTTTCAATGTTCTTGCAGTGGGAACTCAGGACCTTATGGGGCTATGAATGAAATTAGAGAAATGAAATTAGAGGAGGCCAATTCAGTTCTAATTTGACCGGCACCTCTCACAAACTAACATTTCATGATAGCATAACATTCTTAAATGCAGAATAAAATTTTATGCCCAAGATAAATTACCTCCAGCCATTGATGTTAATACCAGTAATAATTCTGGATTTAGGGAGCCTCCACCAATAGATGAGTTTGCAGGTGTTGTTCGCTCGATCAAACCAACAATTTGAAGAAAATTCAATTAATCTTAGAATGGCTGGAGCCAAAATCTCTCCCAAGAACGAAATGCCTGAAAGGAACTCTAACCTTCAGCGGTTCAATTTACCCTTACGCAAAACAAAGCCTCTTGGGAACAATTTCTCCCTTGTAAAAAGCGTATACAAAATACGGTGTCAAAGCAACTGTTTCAATTGCTTTAAGGACATGGTATTTGCTTCCGTAGCACCAAAGGTAACGATTTCTTCACCGGATTTTTCACCTCTGTGATTTAAACTTCTGCTGAGAATATAATGAGCTCCTCGTCAACAATTTAAAATTCTTGCACTTCACGTATATAACCAAACACTGAAGATCTGTTCAATGCGTCTAATAGGTTTCTTCCATCGCGGCAAAGAAACAAATTGATGACTTCAATCTTCGCTCTTAAAAGTAAGAAACAAACCAAGACAGCTTAAAGCAGCAGTGGTAAAAATAACGTAACACAATCTTCATGTAAGCAGAAAGAAAAGAATACAAAAAATCTAAAGGCACTTCCAAGCTCTGCTCTCTCAACTTGATGGTGTAAAACTGAAGCGGATTGAGATATTGAGCTTGGGGACCAAATAGAAGAATTTATAGCCAAGCTTCCATCAAGATTCTGATGGCTATGTGTCAAGTGTTCCATAGATCATGGTGGAGAACTACATAGGGAGTAATGGACCACTCTAGGAGCTCCCAACCAGAAATTAATTTAATTGCACATAGTTTCCTGAATTAATGGAATCGGTTGGCAAAGGGTTTCCATAATAAACAAACCATAAAGGGAGCTAACTCTGTGTCAGACAGATTCAAAATAGTCAGTGGCCGTTATGGGAGAGGGAGCTTAACATTATCCCACTTGGTCCATACTTCCAATCTTAGTGTCTTATCTTAAAACCCATTGATAATATGTATTAAGTAATAGATACATGAATCATGGCGATAAGTCCTCTAATGACGAGTATTATCTTCCATGTATTACTATGTATTTATTCTTATTATAATTTATGTGGCACAAATTTCTTAATGAATAAACCTTATGTTTATTCTTGGCCCTACACATATGAATTCTCTCAAATCAAATTAAGGCGCACATAAATATGAGGAAAACATCACAATAATTAATAATTTCATTAAACTAACATCGTCCATACAATGAGAAACTACATAATGGAACTAAGTCCCATATTCATTACATGATCCTTGAATTTAAATGGTGGCATGCCCTTAGTCAAAGGATTAGAGATCATAAACTCAGTGCTAACGTGCTCAATGACCACTTTCTTTTCTTTAACATGTTCCCTTGTAGCTAACTACTTAATGTTGATGTGTTTATTTCAACTCCCACTTTTGTTGTTTTTAGCCATAAAAACAATAGCTGAATTGTCGTAATATATTCTCAATGGCTTAGAAATAGAATCCATAATTCTAAGCCTAGAAATGAAAATCTTAAGCCATACACCATGTAAAGTAGCCTCAAAATAGGAGATGAACTCGACTTCCATAGTGGAAGTGGCAATCAAGGTCTTCTTGGCACTCCTCCATGATACAACTCCACTGACCATCATAAAAATGTATCATGATGTTGATTTGCATGAATCAACACATCCAGCAAAGTCAGAATCTGAGTAGCCAATTACTTCTAAATTGTCCATTCGTCTATACATAAGAATGTAGTTTTTGGTTCCTTGAAGGTACCTCATTGCTTTATTTGCAGCTCTCCAGTGGTTTAAACCTGGATCACTCTGATATCGTCCGAACATTCCCGCATCAAATGAAATGTCAGGTCTTGTGTAGACCTGAGCATACATTAGGCTTCTGACAACATAAGCATATGGAATGTTCTTCATTTGATCCCTTTCAAAGTCGTTCTTCGCGCATTGGTTCAAATTGAAACTATCACCCTTCACAATGGGAGCTACACTTGGTGAACAATCCTTCATTTGAAATCTCTCTAAAATTTTATTAATATAGGTTTTCTGAGACAGACCCAAAATGCCTCGAAATCTGTCTCTATGGATCTTAATTCAAATGACATAAGATGCCTCACCCATATCCTTCATATCAAAATTTTTAGAGAGGAATTGTTTCACCTCATGCAGCACACCCTTATCATTGGTTGCTAGCAAAATGTCTTCCACATATAAAACATGAAAACAAATTTTACTCCCACTGAATTTCAGGTATATACATTGATCCATAATATTTTCTACAAAACCAAAAGAAGAAATTTCTTTATGGAATTTAAAGTACCATTGGCAGGATTCTTGTTTTAAACCATATAATGACTTCTTGAGCTTGCAAACCAATTGCTCACCATCACTAGAGGGGAATCCTTCAGGTTGTTTCATGTAAACCTCCTCCTCTAGATCTCCATTGAGAAAAGCCATTTTCACATCCATTTGTTGCAACTCCAAGTCAAAATGGGCTGCTAATGCCATAATAACACGTAAGGAATATTTCTTAGATACAGGAGAAAAAGTCTCCGTGTAGTCAATTCCTCCTTTCTGAGTGAATCCCTTAGCAACAAGTCTTGCCTGTGTATCTCTCAATGTTACCTAATGATTCTTTCTTTGTCTTAAAGAACCCTTTACATCCAATGGCTTTTTCACCATTAGGAAACTCAACAAGATCCCAGACTTCGTTACTCTTTATGGAATTCATCTCTTCCTTCACGACATTGTACCATAATTCTGATTATTTACAACTCATGGCTTGTGAAAAGGACTCGGGATCATTTTTGGCTCCAATGTTGTAGTTAGATTCTTGCAGATACACAACATAATCATCAGGAATTGTTGATCTATTTGGTATATTAGATCTTCTTAATGTTGTACCATCATCTTCCTGAGAAGTATGTGGTTCAACTTGTTTTTCAAAATTTCTTTGTAACTCTTGAACTACCAGATCTACTGGAATGTCGTCAGCAGCTTGTGGAACTTCAACAATTGGTTGTTCAACACTAGTTTGTACTTGAGGGGTGCTATGAACAATAACCAATCTATCACTTGAGGTGTAAGGTTGAGATTTTGAATGATCCTTCTCAGAACTATGTTCCTGGTTTGATCTCTCCCACTGATCAAGTCATTTTCAAGAAACTTTGCATTTCTTGATTCCACAATCCTAGTGCTGTGAGATGGACAATAAAATATGTAACCTTTAGACCTTTTAGCATATCCAATGAAATACCCACTAATGGTCCTTGGGTCTTGCTTCTTCTCTTGTGGATTATATATTCTCACTTTAGATGGGCATCCCCAAATGCGCATATGTCGCAAACTTGGTTTCCAACCTTTCCATAATTCAAATGGTGTTTTAGGAACAACCTTGGTTGGAACTCGGTTTAATATATACATTGTTGTCTTAAGTGCTTCAGTCCACAAGGATTTATGAAGATTGGAGCTGCTAAGCATACTCCGCACCATGTCTAATAATGTTCCGTTTCTTCTTTCTACTACACCATTCTGGTTGGGTGAACTAGACATGGTGTATTGGGCAACAATCCCATTCTCTTGAAGAAATTTAGCGAATGGCCTAGGTGCTTGTCCACCTCTATCTGATCTCACGATCTTAATTTGCTTGCTGCATTGTTTCTCTACTTCAACCTTAAAGATCTTAAAGGCATCTAATGCTTCGCTCTTTTTATGAAGCATGTAGAGATACATATATCGTGAGTAATCATCTCTAAAGGAGATGAAGTATCTCTGACCATGTGAGTCCATGTTTGGACTACATATATCAGTATGTATGATCTCTAATATGTCCGAACTCCTATTGGCACCTTTCTTTGGCTTGTTGGTCTGCTTTCCCTTTATGCAGTCCACACAAGTCTCAAAATCAGTGAAATCCAAAGTATTAAGTACCCCTTCATTTACCAATCTTTTAATTCTTTCTATGGAGATATGACCTAGTCTCTGGTGCCATAATTTAGAGGAATCTTAATTAATAACACATCTTTTAGTGCCAGTGTGAACATGCATTGAATCATAAGTGACATTGTTTTGTAAATTAATATAGTAAAGACCATTAGACAAAATACCATTCCCAACACAATCAATTTATAAAATAAATTGAAGGATGTTTTTGAAAAGTTAAAGGAATATCCAAAAGGCACAAGTCTTGAAACTGAAATCAAGTTTCTAGAAAAACTTGGAACATAAAAGGTCTTTTCTAATTCTAAAGCAAAGCCACTACTTAAAGCCAAATAGCATGTTCCTATAGCTTCCACTTGTGAGCCCATCTTGTTTCCTGATAAGATTCTTTGCTCACTTCCCACTGGCTTCCTTAGGTTTTGCAAACCCTGCAAGGAGTTCAAAATGTGAATTATTGATCCAGAATCAATCCACCATGTGTTAATATTGACATTAACCATATTAGATTCATAACAAACAAATGAGATTAAATTACCTTTGTCCGCAAGCCATTTCTGAAATTTGGCACATTCCTTCTTCATGTGCCCCTTCTTTTTACAAAAGAAACACTTGGAATCCTTCCTGATATCGGCTTGGGGAGGTACTTTACCTTTCCCTTTCCAATTGGCTTGAGATTTTCCCTTTCCACGCATTGCTAGCATTGCACTTTCTCCCAGTTCCATCACCAGTCTCTCTTCCTCTTGAACACACATGGTCATGAGTTCATTAATTGACCATTTATTCTTATGTGTGTTGTATGAGATTTTCAAAGGTCCGTATTGGTGCGGAAGGGTGTTTAGGATGTAGTGCACCAGGAAGGACTCTGATATTTCAACCTCAAGTTTCTTCAATTGAGCCATAGTGTCCCTCATCTGCATGATGTGCTCGCGCACACCTTTCACACTGATGAGCCTTAGGGATGAGAACTTCATGATTAGGGTGCTTGCTAGTGCCTTGTCTGAAGTGATGAATTGATCATCAATGGCCTTTAGCAAGTCTCGGGCCTTTTCATGCTGATCAACGGAACTATGAATACCAGCTGAAATTTTAGTCTTAATGAACATCATGCTTAGGCGATTGGATCGCTCCCATCGTTCATAAAGTGTGATGTTCACTGCAGTGTTGGTATTAGTGAGTGCTAGTGGTTCATCTTTCCTAATAGCATAGTCTATGTCCATCCACCCCAAATGAAGGAGAACCATCTCTTTCCAGACCTTATAGTTATCTCCCTTAAGTTTAGGGATATAACAACGAAATTCAGAGAAATTTGCAGGTTGTACAACTGCATAAAATTAAAGATCACATGCTTATGTTAAAATTGAGGCCTAATAAATTTTCATGGTTTACCAATGTAAATCATGCTCAAAATTGAATCTAATGACATAAATATTACCTGTGGGCCAAATTTCCAATTCAGGCAGATTCAATTATTCTTTATGATAGAATTTATCAAATTATTCACTTAATTCGTAATTCTAAAGGGTATATTATGATTATAATTCGTTATAAATTCTATCTTAGATTTGAACTTTATTATAAAAGTATTAATTCATAATTCCTGTGGGTAAGTTATGAATATTTTATCCTAATTAATTATAAAAATATAATAAAAATTCCTGTGGGATAAAATTTATTATATTTAGTATAATTAATTACAATTAATGTCTAAATAATATTTATGTGATCTTAACCAATCATATATAATATTATTTAATTAGAGATGTTGTGGCTATTCTCTAATCAATTAAAATTATATGGATCACTAGACATTATTTCTTACATAAAAAGAATAAAAAAAATTCACTTGATATGAAAATAATGATAATTTGCATAAATAAAACTAAAATATTCATGCATAACATTCTTAAAAAACTCTAATTAGGTTCTGTAATGGGAATCTATTATGTAATGCATTACGTTTTAGTGAAGAGTCTAGAATTCCCCTGTATATTCTGAAAAATCTTTATATGTCAAAAAAAATTCATTATTTATAAAGCCACTCATTGATTTCATTATATTCCTCTTTTTACTTAAGTAAAAACAAATTTTACAATCGAGTAAAACACACGAAATCAAGAAACTATAGAAAACCCTCATTTTAATGGTAAACACCAAGGAAGAGATAAAATAGTTGCTCTGATACCAAATGATAGCATAACATTCTTAAATGCGGAATAAACTTTTATGCCCAAGATAAATTACCTCCAGCCATTGATGTTAATACCAGTAATAATTCTGGATTCTGGGAGCCCCCACTAGCATATGAGTTTGCAGGCGTTGTTCGCTCGATCAAACCAACAATTTGAAGAAGATTCAATTAATCTTAGAACAGCTGGAGCCAAAAGCTCTCCCAAGAACGAAACGCCTGAAAGGAACTCTAACCTTCAGCGGTTCAATTTACCCCTGTGTAGAACAGAGCCTCTTGGAAACAATTTCTCCCTTGTAAAAAGCGTATACAAAATACGACATCAAAGCAACTATTTCAATTGATTTAAGGGCATGCTATTTGCTTCCGTAGCACCAAAGGTAACGATTTCTGCACTAGATTTTGCACCTCTGTGATTTAAACTTCTGCTGAGAATATAATGAGCTCCTCGTCAACAATTTAAAACTCTTGTACCTCACATATATAACCAAACACTGAAGATCAGTTCAATGTCTCTAATAAGTTTCTTCTATCGCGACAAAGAAGCAAACTAACAACTTCACTCTTTGCTCTTAAAAGTAAGCAAACAACCAATACAGTTAAAAGCAGCAGCGGCAAAAATAACATAACAAAATCTTCACGCGAGTAGAAAGAAAATAAAATAGAAAATCTGAAGGCACTTTCAAGCTCTGCTCTCTCAAATTGATGGTGTAAAACTGAAGGGGATTGAGATATTGAGCTTGGGGACCAAACAAAAGAATTTATAGCCAAGCTTCCATCAAGCTTCTGATGGCTATGAGTCAAGTGTTCCACAGATCATGGTGGAGAACTACAGAGGGAGTAATGGACCACTCCAGGAGCTCCCAACTAGAAATTAATTTAACTTCACATAGTTTCCTGAATTAATGGAATCGGTTGGCAGACGGTTTCCATAATAAACTGGCCGTAAAGGGAGCTAACTCGGTGGCAGACATATTCCAAATAGTCGGCGGCCATTATGGGAGAGGGAGCTTAAAATTTCATGGGTATTTCTATAACGTTTTAAACTTTCTTCAGTTAAATTTGATGGTTACTCTTATAAGAAAAACATTTATAAATATGTTTTTCCAACTGTTCTTGTGAGTTGATTAAATATAACATACATTTGTATTATATATTGATTAGTTAGGAATATTAAAACAATTTATACAAGTTAAGTTTTGTAATAATACGAGAGAGATATGTAATTTTCTCTAAATTTAATCTCAAAAACATTAATAATTTTTAAAAATAAGAATAAAATAGTTTCATAATGAAAAAATAAGGTTGATTATAATTAAAAAATATATATTTAATTAATTTTAATTAAAAATATTATAAAACATCAATAATATCATTTTTATTCTATCTCTTTGATTTGATTTATTATTTCATAGAATATAAAAAAAAGTTATAAAAATATGTAACAATATGTTATGTTATCTCGGCTAATTTTTTTTCCCAATCACTCATTAATTGAGACTCCCTTCGATTGTTTTCATGGCATATCTCTTCTCATATAGCTGATGCTTGACCTTATTTTTCCCTACAAAATGATTATTCTCATGCTTGGCCTTCTTTTTCCAACCGTTCCATATGGAGATTTAACCCATATGAAAGGTGGGAACAAACTTTGACATAAATCACTAAATCTAAATCCGTTCAAGGGAGAGGTGTTCATCGACAATTTGGAGGTGTGGGGAGGCCTCATGGGGCCTAGCCATGACTATTTCGAGAGAGACAACCTCAACATATTCAACAGATGGGGTCCCTGCCTTAAGTCAACCCCTTGCAAGATGGTGTTGGTGTCTGATGATGATGCAGGAGCATCAAGGGTGTTTTTTATTTTGTAAATATGTTAAAAGGGGGGTGTGATAATTTTAATATTTTATTATTTAATTTGAATAAAATAGGAGAAGGTGAGGATTTTTGTAAATATCTTTTATTTAATAAAAGGATATGAGGGAATTTAATTATTTGAAGGGTTTTAGGGATAAAGATCTATCCTTTAGGGATGTTGAGAGATTTAGGGGTTTGTTGAGGAATTGAAGGGATTGAGCATTTAATTAAATGATTTTAAAAAAATTGTATAAATAGGAAGGGGTTTTGAGAGAAAAACACATTGAGACTGTGAGAAAGTGTGGTGGAGAATAGGTTGAACAGCCAAGGCTGTAAGTCCTCTGGCAAATTGTAAGGGCCATGAACGTTGAAGATCTGGCCAACAAAAGGTTGTAAGTCATTATTTCAGATTACATATATGTTGATTGGGGTTATATGTATTGGTTGTTAAATTATGAAATTAGAAGTTGAACTGTGTGCATTTGATTTGGTTGTGGTTATGGATTTAAAGGCAATCGAATGAATTGAATTGTGTATGGGCTTCACAGTTGATTGATTAACTGAAGCAATTTTGTTAAAATAACACAATACAATACTGATCGAATGTTGATGGCGCTGAGTGGGTTTTAATGTTTGGGTCTGCGGTTCATTGAACAAGGTCGATGTGATATATGAAATAGTTTTTGAAATCACATACGAGAGAAAGAGATTGGATATGTTTAAATTTGCATCGATTCTATATGAAACTGCCATACATAGTCTTTGACTGTAGGGCATGAGTGGTTATTTATCCAAATACAATTGAGTCGACTGTTCTCTGCATGTAAACCTCTGTTTTTGGCGAACTGGATTATTATAATATTGTGATTATTGCAGATCGATTGTATGTGTTTCAGTCTTTATATAGACAAATAACCAATTCAATAATTAGTGATTGATATGAGTTGTATTGAATGGTTCGATTCATAGGAATCGATACCAGTTCTGAATCGATATTGAGTTCGGCAAATCACCGTAGTACGAAGATCCAATCCAATTAATATTTGCTATCAGAACTTATCCCAAGTTGGACGTTAATGAATTGTAATGATTTGAAAAAATGCATGACTTGGAACCTCAGCCTCTGAGGAAAACACAGAAACATAAATTCTAGGATTGTAAACAAACCCATTTTTGACAGGAACAAATTTATATGCCACCATAAAGCGTGCTGATAGCGTGTTCATGAATAGTGATTGTTAATACTGGAGATGCAGAATCGACTTATGAAATGCCAATGAATAGCTGAAGAAACTGAATGTGGAAACAGGTAAAAGTGTTAAGGTCATAGAGAGAGTGGTTTTTGTTTCAAACGCAGAGCAGAAAGCAGCGTTGAATGGTAAAGGAATGCGTGGACAGTTGAAATTACAGAAATTATGAAGCCCAGGACTGTGTTTTGTAAGTTGCAGATGTGAATCGATTTGGATAGTGCTTGAAGGTAAAATTTGTTTAAATTGTGAGTCGAGTTGAATGAGAAGTAATCAATTTAAATTGCCATCAACTGTTACTATGAGGTCGATGTAAATGTACAGTTTTCAAATTCTGCTGTGTATATATAGTGATCAATTTTCCCGAGATAATGAATCGAAGTTTGCAATGATCGAGTGGAGTTGGGTTTTTACTGCTGGGACAGTCGATTTGAATATCGATTTGGTTTTGCATAAATGAATCTTGAGTGTTGCTGTGGTGATCGATTGTTATTGCCAGAAATTTTTAAATTCCATGGTGTAGATGTCAAGGCACTTGTGGGAGAGTGCGCGCCAGCCAGTGAATGGGCGCAAAGGGCCGGTTGGTGATTCATTTATGATACAAACCTCTGGCAAATATATAATTAAATGTAGTGCTGGTGCAAATGCATGGAGGAGGTAAGGTGACAAATCCAATTGTGGAATCCAAATGCTTGGTTCAAAGTTAATGTTGGATCCTTTGTTATTTTAAATGATGGTAGCAGTATGGAGTTCTATCCAAAACTCATTGATATCAGAATGCAGTGGTGTGAATTTGGCAGATTGTGCTTTTAAAGCATGGGCACATTTTGTTGACTTTTGATTGTAAAGAGAAACCCAGTTCTAAAAGTCATATGTGATGTTTATGAATGAAAGCTTGAGAGTTTAAATGGAAGTTATGATTGAAAGTTTGGGATGAAGTGTATAGATGTGTATTAAGTACTTACCAAAAGATGATGAAATTGTCGTGTGTTGAGAAATTGTTTGAGGTGCAGGTTTGTATATGCTTGAGAGGAAAAGATCTTGGTTATTTGCAGGCTAGCCCTGCGTCAATTTTTGGTATCAGAGCTTGGCTCTGTTGAAATGAAGAATGTTTGCTTTTCTGAATGAGGACAGAAGGTTTTGTTGAAAACTAAAGTGTGTTTGAATGTGTGTTGAACGACTGAATGGGAGATAAGATTCTAATCTGATAGTCAAGCACAACTGAATGAATGAAGAATTGTGCAGGTATTGTGTTGTTTAATTTTGATTTAAGTTTTACTGACAAAGAAATGGATTGAGGATTGATGGTTGCAGCAATGAAGTATCTCAACAAAGGAGATCAAGGGTTAGTAATGAAAGAAGCTGTTACTGATTTCTAAGTGGAAGAAACTCAGTGAGGAAGGAATTGTTGCTGACAGCTAAAGTTTGCAGATAAAGCCAGAAGATTGGAAGAAAGGAACATATTCTAAAATCTGATTGACAGTGAATTTTTGCAGAGGAAGCATAAGGATTTGCTGGAACAGGTTTGCAGGAGTGATGAGATTCTGAAGGTAAATGAAGTGCACGTGAATGGAAGGACAAGATCAGACGAGATCTTGGAGGTAAGATGATATGGTTTTATTTGAATAGAATATTGTAGTCTTTGCATTGAAGTATTATTGCAACTCCCAAAAGGCAATTGCTAACAGATAAAGGAAGCCGGTGAAAGTTTCTAAGTGAAAAAATAGAGGTGCCAGAACCTTGAGGAATTTCAATAGAGATTGGAAAAGGAGGACAGTTGTGTTCTTAGAACATGCATATGAGTTGAAGCCAGGAAGAGCAAAGAGAAGTGCTCAAAGGAGGTTCCAGAGATAGAGAACCAATTGCTTGCCAAAAGACTGAGTGAGGAGAGCTTGGTGAGGTAAGTGGCGGCAGGACAGGAAATGCTGCTAAAGAGGCTTTAGTGCAACTCATAGTAAAGTGAGTGGGGAAATCATAGAGATGGAAATGATGATGACTAGTGACATTCATAACAGAGGTTTTGAAATAAACCACAATAGAGGACAAAAGGAGAAGGATGCCAAGGCAATTGGCATACAAAGACAGTTAAGAAAAGAGGAATATGAGAGGGAGAAGGCTGAGATAGCAGTTCAGCTTGAGGTGTTAATGGAGATGTTGCAAAGAAATGAGGAAGACCAGAAGCATGGTTATGTCACAAGAAAGAAGCTGAAGTGGCAGAGGCTACAAGAGAAAAGGAATCATCAAGTGAATATGCAGTTGATAAAGGAACTAAGGGAACTTGAACAGGTTATTGATGTCAGACAGAGAATAGAGAAGCTTGAAAGAATTGAGCTACAACAAAAGGAAGATGCTGAAGAAGATGTTGAAGTTTTGATACGTTACCCAGAGAGTGGACCATTACTTTTTGAAAGTGATGAAGAGCTAGAGGAGTTGAATCATATGAATGATTCGAAGCAGCCCGAGAATTCGATGACTGAAGCATCAAACAAGACCGTAAGGTCTTGTGATTTTAAAACTAACGATTTGTGTATGATTGCAGGTTTGGAAGAAAAGGAAGAACATCTATTGAAGGATGTTAAGGAAGATTTAGCAGAAGAAAGACCATGTGAGGAAATGGAAGATCGTGTAAAATTTCCAAAGTCTACTCCAAGTAAAATCATTGAGTTATATAGAGAATTAGACTTTCAAAGGAGGAAATTGGAAAAGCAGAGGATGAATGTCCAGGATAGATTGCTGAAGAAGGATGACAAAGCGGTTGTCATAAATAATAATCAAAAAGAAATTGCAGATGGTGAGAAAAGGAATGTTGCAGAGGGAAATAAAGTTTGGGAGGCCGCAATATTTATAGTAGTAGCAGCAGAAAAGGTGCAAAACAACAATAAGGGTGAAAAGGAAGCAATCAAAACAAGTGAAGAGCAAGCAAGAACGAAAGTTCAGCGATCAAGAAATGGAAACAATCGACAGACAGAGGACATACTGGACAGAGAAATTGAGTTGATAAGGAGGTTAATGATAAAAACATCCCAGAGAAAGACAGTAGCAAGAAAGAAAAGGAGCGACAACAAGAGAATGACAGCGAAAGATTGCAAGAATAGAGAAAGTGGAGCACTACAACATAAAATATGGAAACCTAGAAGACAACAACAGATAACAACAGTAGTAAAGCAATTGACAAGCATGGAAATATTACAAAATAAAATTTGGGATCCAGGAGGAAATATCCAGACTTATGACTAGGTGGTCATGAATTTTCTTACATGGGGAGTCTGATGCAGGAGCATCAAGGGTGTTTTTTATTTTGTAAATATGTTAAAAGGGGGGTTTGATAATTTTAATATTTTATTAATTAATTTGAATAAAATAGGATAAGGTGAGGATTTTTGTAAATATCTTTTTATTTAATAAAAGGATATGAGGGAATTTAATTAGTTGAAGGTTTTTTTTTTTTTTTCCAAGGAAAAAAACGAATTTTTTTATAAGGAATAAAAAAGTTACATAGTATATGAGTAAACATTCTGCAAAAACTGCATGAGAAGGAGCAAAAACTCCTCTGAGTAAGAGCATGAGCATACCTACAGAAATCTATAAGACTCCTGTACCCGGCCTGTACAGCCATATCAAAAAGGAAACTGAAATCCAAAATGTCTCCTGGGTCTCCTTTCATGAGGAAAACAACCCAGAAAACACATACAGTAACATAGTTCACAAACCGCTCTATCAAAACCAAAGCATAATAGTCTATAAAGAAAAACAGTTTTCTTATACCATCATTTTCATAAAAAACCACTGATAAAAAAATGATGTAAATGAGATTAGACAAAAAGACATTAAATGTTTGGAGGGAGATCCGACACATGGATCTGATCCTGAAGCTGTTCTGTTACTCTCCATGCGCCCACAACTTGCTGCAAACCTTCTCTAGAAAGCCGGTCTGCCTCCTCATTGCTGTCCCTGTAGATGTGATCAATTGAAAATACATTAAACTACAATTTTAAAGATTGGATTTCTTCTAATAAAGGCATCAACATGTAATGCTGGCATCTAAATTTCCCAATGACCCAATTAACAACATTCATCGAATCTCCATAAATCTGAACTGCAAGGATATTTTTGTGGATGAGCCAGCAAAGAAGAAGTTTTAAAGCTGAAAGTTCTGCAAAGTTATTTGTTCCCCTCCCAAGTCCCACCGAGGCTTTTATCGAGTGAACGGCACTAAGATGAATACAAATCCCAACTCCTGTGATATTGTTTTGGGCTGCCCCATCAAAAAAAGCCCACGGAATCCCATCTCTAAGTCGGAGCTCCTTTCGCTGTTCATTTTTAACAGGACCCTACGGCTCAGGGATGCTGGCAAGAATGGCATTGCTTTGAATAGCAATAGCTGCTGCTGGGGTCGAAATTTCTCTAAAGATACTTCGGTTCCTGGCAATCCATATGCCCCAGCAGATGATGGGAGGCAAGTTTCTCAAATTCTTTTCGTGAAAATGGTTCCACCAATATTCCCAGGCTGTGGACAAAACATCCCCCTCCCACCTAACCTTTGCGTTCAAGAGCTTTTCCGCTTCAATCCAGACTTGCTTTGTAAATGGGCAGGCGAGGAACAGATGAGAGATGGATTCTGAATCTGCAAAACATAAAGGGCATCTACCAGGCCCCTGTTTAAACCGGGATTGAAGAATTTCCCAGGTAGGGATCTTGTTTTTTAAAGCACACCAAAAAAAGATCCTAGCTTTTTTAGGACACTTCAGTTTAAACAGAGGCTTTGCCCACCAAACAGGAGGATCCCAACCTTTTTTCTTCATCAAAAAATTGTACCCAGCCTTTGGAGAATATAGCCCTGTCTCAGCATGTGCCCAAACCAAGGAATCCGGCCTGTCCTTTATTCTAACATTTGATCTTCTAAGCTCCTGAAGAAAAAGTTGCCATTCATTCCTCCAAATGAGATCTATGCCTAGATCATCTTCAGTCTTCCAAGCCTGCCCCCATATAGATGACTGATCCATATTTGCTATCTGGTTTAGGCTTTTGATTCCTTTTCCATCCAAATGATTTAGCAATTCAGGAGATAGAGCAAAGCTCTCACTGCATCCTACCCACGGGTCCCTGCCAATCCTCAAACATTCACCATTTCCTACCCGCCATGCCAGACCTTGTTCAATTACCTTAAAAGCCTCTGTGGTGGCTTTCCAAATAACAGAACAGTTCCTTCCTTTTTTGTTTGGGCACCTAATCCAATCTTCAAGAGGAGTAGGATCAATGTACTTTCTCTTAACCACCCTAGTCCAGAGGTTCTCCGAGGTAATAATTCTCCATCCTGATTTAGCTGCCAGGGATTGACTGAAGTCAATAGGACTTTTCAAGCCCCACCCACCCCAATCTTTTGGCCTAACGATCTTATCCCAGGCCACCCACGGGAGAACAATGTCTTGTTTAGACCCAGACCACAGAAAACGGCTGCAAATCTACTTGATTTTATAAAGAATCCCTTTTGGGATCCAAGTCAATGCAGCCCAGAAAACCGGTATAGCCTGAAGAACCGAATTTACCAGGGTAAGTCTACCTGCCCGCGATAGCCACTTGAAGCTCCAATGGGATATTTTTTGTTCAATCTTCGCTATCAGCCAATTCCAGTCCTGCTTTCTGTAAGAGGATGGTTTTAGCCAAAACCCAAGATATTTGAATGGCTGCTCCATATTACAGGTTCCAAAAGGCAAGTGAGAAGCAATCAAGATCTCTTCTTGTCTACTAAAACCTTCGAAGATTAATTGAGACTTCCTTTCATTTATTTGAAGCCCTGTAGCTTTCAGGAACTGATCAAGAATGAGTTTAAACTCTTTTATTTCATTTAAGTTCCCATTTGTAAACAAAAGAATATCATCGACAAAAAGTAGATGAGTAATGAACATATTAACAGCAACTTCCAAACCTTTTACCAAACCCGAAATCTTGGCCTTTGAGATCAGTCTACTTAGTCCTTCTGCTGCTAGGAGGAATAGCAGAGGGGAGAGCGGACAACCTTGACGCAGACCTCTTTGGCTTTTGAAAAACTGAGAGGCAGCTCCATTTATCAGAACAACAAAATTTACATTTGTGATGCATCCCATGATCCAATTGATAAAACCCACCTGAAAGCCTAGATGGGTCAATATCATCCTTAAATACGTCCAACTGACCCGGTCATAGGCTTTGGAAAGGTCGCTTTTGAGCACTGCCCCTTTTTTGCTTGCTTGCCTGATACTGTGAATAGTTTCCTGTGCTACCCCAATCGCTTCATGAATTTGGCGACCGTCCAGGAATCCAAATTGCTCCTTTGAGATACAGGAGGACAAAATAGGTTTCAGGCGGACCGCAATGATTTTTGCAATGATCTTGTAGATGGTATTGCACAGCGAAATAGGCCTGAAATCTTCAAAGGAAACCGGGTCTTCTTTTTTTGGAATGAGAGCTATGAAAGTAGAATTAAACGGGCCATAGATTTCTCCTTTCACCCTAGATTCCTCCACTACTTCAGTAAGTTCTGCTCCAATAGATTCAAAAAAGTGGGAGAACAGTTCTATGGTCCATCCATCGGGCCCCAGACTTTTATCTTTCGCCATAGATTTTATTATACTTTCTACTTCCTCCTTTGACACTTCTCTAAAAAGATCTTCTGCATCTTCCTCCTCCACAAAACGGGGAAAAGCTTGAGCAGTTCTGATTATTTCAGGTAAAGAGATCCCCCCAGGGTCAGAGAAGAGGGATTGGAAATGGTTCTTTCCCATATTTGATAACTCTTCAAAAGATGAGGCCTCTCTGCCATCAGAGTCCCTTAGCTTCCATATAGTATTTGCATTTCTCCGGCCCTTTGCATAATTGTGAAAAAATTTGGTATTTTCATCCCCCGCTTTCAACCAGATAGCTCTGCTTTTCAGTCTCCACTCCTCTTCTCTATCCAGTAAAATCTTAGCTCTACTCTTTTCCAGAGCCAGAATTCTTTCTTTCGATTCCTGAGATGCATAAGCATCAGTCTCTGGGTCTTCAAGAACCCCAAGAGCCTCATCAATACTGACTAACTCTTCGATTTGCTTTTTCCTCCTAGCTGATGCCCATTCGATGGCTGCTTTCTTAAGTCTTTTTAGATTATCCATGAAACGGGCTCCTTTATTCTCCGATTGCCCCAAACCCGAATGCCTCCAAGTATCATTGAAGAGTTTAATGAAAGAGTCCTCCTGTAGCCAAGAGGCGTTAAATTTGAAAGGAGCAGCCGGCTTTGGAGGAGGTTTGGAGAATTCCAACAGAATGGGAAAATGGTCCGAATTCCCCCCTTCACCCACCCATTGCCTGAACAAAGGAATATTTGAAGCCAACCTTTCACTGATGAGAAAACGATCCAATCTTTTTGCAATTCTATCCTCCCCCGTTCTTCTGTTCCTCCAGGTAGGTTTAGCTTTTATGATATTTACATCAATCAACTTGTGAGAGAGGAGGGCATTTGAGAAGAAATCTGTCAGAGGATCCTCCCTCGCAAGAGGCCCCCAAGCTTCGGCGATCCCCAGAGAAAAATTAAGATCTCCCCCAATTATTAGATTTTTATCCTTTATCAGGCCCTTTGAGAGGAGATCGTTCCAGAAAGAAACCCTACCCTGACAGGGACCGTAGACATTAACAAACAGCAGAGGAATATCAAAATCAGGTGAAACAACCTCCAATCCCAGAACATTTGATAGGCCCCAGAAATTTAACAACTTCAGTCTTCCTTCCTTAAAACCCATAGCCAGGCCTCCCGAATGACCAGAGGCATCAATAGCTATGAAAACCCAGCCCGGTAAGAGAGAGCGAAGGGCAGATTCAATATCAGCGCTTTTGCCCAAGGTTTCTTGAAGGAAAACAATATCCGGGTTATGACGAGAGATAAGGTCTTTTAAAGCCAGTTTTTTGGGTTTACTGGCTAAACCCCTGCAATTCCAAGAAAAACAAATCATTTTTTAACCACCTCAGGGGTTTTTGCTGCTCTAAGCGCCCCAGGAATTGACATTTGTTTTCCATCAGCTACATCATAAATTGCTTTAACTTGAGCTTTTGAAAGAAGAGATTTTCGACCTCTACCTTTTTTAGATAAACTCTTAGAAGTCTCAGCTCCTAACCCACCTACGGATTCCATAATCTCATTCGAACCAACAGGCTTCTTACTGAGGGATCTAAGGTTATAGTGGCGGGCAACAGAGGAAGACCCAGCACCCTGACCCACCGGGGGAAAATCCTCACAGTTCAGAATGGAGGGCATATCGACTGAAAGATTTTCTAATTTTTGCATGACATCATTACAATTTTTAAACAGAGGACTACCCCCGACTATAGATTCAGAATTAAAAGCAGAAATGGTTGGAGAGGACTGCATACCGGGTAATTCAACTTCAGCAACGACGGCCGGATCAGCAGGAGGCGGTTCCAGGTTCGGTTGGACATCTGAAGGACGCACCGGGATACCATCCTCCTGAGGCTGTTCCTCCGCTGACTGATGTAAGGGCTCTTCTGAAGAATTTCCATTTGGAGCAGACCCCGCCATCGGCTTCACTTCATGTCTCCAAGACCCCTCCCTCTCCTCTTCTCTGCTTTGAGTCCTCCTTCTTCTCCTTCCCATCGGGCAATCCCTCACCAGATGCCCATACTCGTGGCAACGGTGGCAGCGAAAAGGAAGAAGTTCATAATCCAGTGGCTGTTCGATGACATACTCCTTGTACTGTAATGTTATTGATTCTACTAAACCATCCATCAGATTGAGCCTCACTAGAATCCTTGCCACAACTTTTTCATAGGTATGGAGATACGATCTATCAGCATCCAGAAAGGTACCCAGAAGATTCCCTATAGATTTGAAAACAGAGTCCGCCCAGAGAAAGGGGGGCAGATTTGGGGCCCTTACCCAAACTGGAAATTCTTCGACCTTTTCTTTGGAGGCGTCGAAAAGAGGGGACCATCTTTTGAAGAAAACAGGCCGATTCCCGAACTCCCAAACCCTCTCCTCGACCCATTCCAGAGCCTCCTTACTATCAAAACTGGCCATGAACCAACCTTTAACCAGCAAATTTGTTTTGAAGGAAGAGCTGGGGTATCCAACCACTGACTCTCCGCCCATTGCCTAAGGGATTTGCCTGAAACAGGCCGTCCTCTGATTCTGCCTACAAGAGTGACCTCTGCCACATCCAGAACCTCCTCCACCTGCACATCCATGCCAAGAACCAAGTTCGCAAACCGCTTCTTCTTCAGAGGTTTGGCCTTCTTTCTTTTCTCCCCTGCCTTCCGCGACTCCGACTCCGCACCCTTGGCTCCGAAATCAGGGTTTTGATCTCCAGCTTCCCTTGGCGTCCCACCTTCAATGCCTGCTGATTGTTCAACCCCATTGCTGGGCGGGGTTTCTATCAGCCCTTCAATCGGACTGCCCACATCTCCTTCAACCGAGAAACCCTCCTCTAAACCCTTATCTGCACCGAGAGATTTTGAAGCAAGCCCCTGCTTTGCAGGCCTTCCAGCACCGGAAGAAAACCCCTCCGGCCCTGCTAGCCTCTGAGAGGAGTCTTTTGAGAAAAGGACTCTGTTAACAGCCGACAGATGGGAATTACCGCCGACCTCATTCCCTGATGTTTGTATTCCCCCTACAGGCCTCCAAATCCCTATATTTTGAGCTGAGCTGATGATATCTTCAAGGCCGCCAGTCGGGCAAAAGATTTTTGAGGGAGATAAAGACTTACCACCAGATGGGACGAAACCCTTGACACCCCATGCGCTTAGTTTTGCTTGAGGGTTTTCTCCCTCAGAGCCCTTGCCGTTAAAGCCCAAACCGCCAGAGAGGTCCCAACTCTCGTCCAACAATCCTTTTGCAATTTTAGAGGCTCGCGAAGCTCCTGCCGAGAATGCGCCAGACCCATGACTGTCATCTTTCCCAAAAAACTCACCGAGGTTCTGCTCATTGATATCCTTTCCCCAAACCGAGAGGATGTCTTCAGGGGTCGGGTCAAGATCCACAGATTCACTTGTAATTACCATGGTAAAATATTACACTAAACCCCGAAATAGCGACACCTCCTCGCAACCGTTTACCCGGGAATAGCGCTGAAACCGCCTGCAGACAAAAGAAACTAGCATGCAAAAAGACCAGAACAACCTTCCACCACGAAAAAATCACGGGTATAGCCTCCAGTAAACCACTCACCATAAAAACCAAACCGTAATAGAAACTTCGCCCGTCTGAATAAGGACTTTTTACTCCCAGCTGTCTCCTAAACCAGATGCCCAACGAAAAGAAACCAAGCTTGATGGGTCCGCCAGCACTGCAAACCCCGTATCTACGTGTCAAATCCTGTGGCGTCTGCATCACCTAGGCCAGAGGCCTAGGGTTCCCGGGTCGAAACCTACGCTCGCCATCCCTCGTTTTGGCCTGAAGTATTAGTTGAAGGGTTTTATGGATAAAGATCTATCCTTTAGGGATGTTGAGAGATTTAGGGGTTTGTTGAGGAATTGAAGGGATTGAGCATTTAATTAAATGATTTTTAAAAAATTGTATAAATAGGAAGGGGTTTTGAGAGAAAAACACATTGAGATTGTGAGAGAGTGTGGTTGAGAATAGGTTGAACAGCCAAGGCTGTAAGTCCTCTGGCAAAATGTAAGGGCCATGAATGTTGAAGATCTGGCCAACAAAAGGTTGTAAGTCATTGTTTCAGATTACATATATGTTGATTGGGGTTATATGTATTTGTTGTTAAAATTTGAAATTAGAAGTTGAACTGTGTGCATTTGATTTGGTTGTGGTTATGGATTTAAAGGCAATCGAATGAATTGAATTGTGTATGGGCTTCACAGTTGATTGACTAACTGAAGCAATTTTGTTAAAATAACACAATACAATATTGATCGAATGTTGATGGCACTGAGTGGGTTTAATGTTTGGGTCTGCGGTTCATTGGACAAGGTTGATGTGATATATGAAATAGTTGTTGAAATCACATACGAGAGAAAGAGATTGGATATGTTTAAATTTGCATCGATTCTATATGAAACTGCCATACATAGTCTTTGACTGTAGGGCGTGAGTGGTTATTTCTCCAAATACAACTTAGTCGACTATTCTCTGCATGTAAACCTCTATTTTTGGCGAACTGGATTATTATAAGCTTGTGATTATTGCAGATCGATTGTATGCGTTTCAGTCTTTATATAGACAAATAACCAATTCAGTAATTAGTGATTGATATGAGTTGTATTGAATGGTTTGATTCATAGGAATCGATACCAGGTCTGAATCAATATTGAGTTCGACAAATCGCCTTAGTACGAAGATCCAATCCAATTAATATTTGCTATCAGAACTTATCCCAAGTTGGATGTTAATGAATTGTAATGATTTGAAAAAATGCATGACTTGGAACCTCAACCTCTGAGGAAAACACAGAAACATAAATTCCGGGATTGTAAACAGACCCATTTTTGACAAGAACAAGTTTATATGCCACCATAAAGCGTGCTGATAGCGTGTTCATGAATAGTGATTGTTAATACTGGAGATGCAGAATCGACTTATGAAATGCCAATGAACAGCTGAAGAAACTGAATGTGGAAACAGGTGAAAGCGTTAAGGTCACAGAGAGAGTGGTTTTTGTTTCAAACGTAGAGAAGAAAGCAGCGTTGAATGGTAAAGGAATGCGTGGCCAATTGAAATTGCAAAAATTATGAAGCCTAGGACTGCATTTTGTAAGTTGCAGATGTGAATCGATTTGGATAGCACTTGAAGGTAAAATTTGTTTAAATTGTGAGTCGAGTTGAATGAGAAGTAATCAATTTAAATTGCCATCAATTGTTACTATGAGGTCGATGTAAATGTACAGTTTTCAAATTCTATTGTGTATATATAGTGATCAGTTTTCCTGAGATAATGGATCGAAGTTTGCAATGATCGAGTGGAGTTGGGTTTTTACTGCCGGGATAGTCGATTTGAATATCGATTTGGTTTTGCATAAATGAATCTTGAGTGTTGCTGTGGTGATCGATTGTTATTGCCAGAAATTTTTAAATTCCATGGTGTAGATGTTAAGACACTTGTGGGAGAGTGCGCGCCAGCCAGTGAATGGGCGCAAAGTGCTGGTTGGTGATTCATTTATGATACAAACCTGTGGCAAATATATAATTAAATGTAGCGCCGGTGCAAATGCGTGGAGGAGGTAAGGTGACAAATCCAATTGTGGAATCCAAATGCTTGGTTCAAAGTTAATGTTGGATCCTTTGTTATTTTAAATGATGGTAGTAGTATGGAGTTCTATCCAAAACTCATCGATATTAGAATGCAGTGGTGTGAATTTGGCAGATTGCGCTTTTAAAGCATGGGCACATTTTGTTGACTTTTGATTGTAAATAGAAACCCAGTTCTAAAAGTCATATGTGATGTTTATGAATGAAAGCTTGAGAGTTTAAATGGAAGTTATGATTGAAAGTTTGGGATGAAGTGTCTAGATGTGTATTAAGTACTTACCAAAAGATGATGAAATTGCCGTGTGTTGAGAAATTGTTTGAGGTGCAGGTTTATATATGAATGAGAGGAAAAGGTCTTGGTTATTTGCAGGCTAGCCCTGCGTCAGATGACATGGGGTCTCACCATGGATGGTACCAAAAATACATTGAACTGAGCTCTCCTCACATCTCTTGTAACCAGATGCTTTTCATAGTGGAGCAATGGCTCACCATCAACACTCACACCCCCTATGATCTCACTGTTGTTAATGATCAATGCTTATATTTCTCACTATCTCCCAACGTTGAAAGATGCAAGTATTACCTCTCATTTGAGAGCGATACAAGTATTACCTCTCATTTGAGAGCCATTCTACGATCACTATTAGGGTTTGAGATCACTCTATTTCCATAATTATTATTATGTGAATGTTGGCTTGGTCTGTAGTGAGATCAGAGGATATTGAAGTATGCAATGGAACGATCTAGAATTTTGTGAATTAATGTAGATAGTCTCTAGGCATTAACAACATTAAATGTAATCAGATTTGGAATTAATTCTATTAAATGATACTTTGCATATGAGGAAACTATTTTGTGAAGCGAGTTGTCTTTAGTGTGAATTTTTGGAAGTTTTTTCTGGTATAATTTCTCTAAAATCCGGCATGAATTGATTGAAATCACAAGTTTGATGGGTAAACCCTGCAAAATCTAAGTGTCCTAGGGGGTTTTTAGGGTGTTGAATCCATATATACAGTCAAAAATCACTTTAAATAATACAAATCAATATTTCACCTCGAATTTTTGCACCGTATTCTGGCACTGGAAACAATGCCAAAAATTTGCACTAAAGATAACTCCTTTTGTGAAGTGTTGTTAGTAACTCGATCTCTCATGTGGTATCATGCATGTAGAAAAATATCACGTGGCATTTTACATGTGGAAAACATCTTTCCTCCATATTTGGCAATGTGGCATAGTTTTTTTACACTAAATAAAGAGTATAGTAAACCATTCTAGATACATCTTTATTCTAAATTTGTGAAGTTTGGAGAAAGATCAAATCTCTCAAGGTGTAAACCCTTTTTTTCTTGAAAAATAGGAGGAAATGTTTACACCTAGTTTGCATCTCTAAAATTAATATGGATCTAGACTAGTTGATATTATAACCCAATACGAAAGAGATGTAAAAATATTTCTCTCTCACTCAACCCACACTCAACCATAAATAAAACATTTCAATTTCCATGTTAAGAAACATAATTTTACATCAACTAGAAAGAAGTAATGTAAGAATAATGATAACCATATATTTTCATTTTTTAATGTAAAGAAGTTGTATGATTCCAAAACTATTTTAAAAATATTTGAATATATAATTTAAATAAACTATTTAATCATCCATGTTAACTAATATATTTCAATCTCAACTTCAAACTCACAAACACACATGCACATAGAATTTTTTATTTCTTTGTTGATTATTGTAAAATATTTCAATGTTCAAAGAGAAAAATTAATTGAATGCTGAGAAAGTTCAATCAATTTTTAATAAGAAGAAGTTGTGTAATTCATTAAATTCTTAATATAAAATTGATATGTTCCATTTAAATAATAAATTTTGTTCAACTCCTCTTGATCTATTTCGAGAGAGACAACCTCAACATATTCACTAGATGGGGTCCTTGGCTTAAGTCGTTCCATTGCAAGATGGTGTTGGTGTATGACTACATGGGGCCTCACCATGGATAATACCACAACTACATTGAGCTGAGCTCTACCAGCCCTCACATCTCTTGTAACCAGAGGCTTTTCATAGTGGATCAATGGCTCACCATTAGCACTCACTCCCCCCTACGATCTCACTATTGTTAATGATCAATGCTCATATGACCCACCCACTATCTCCCAACGTTGAAAGATGAAAGTATTACCTCTCATTTGACTGCCATTCTGCGATCACTATTAGGGTTTAAGATCACTCTATTTCCATAATTATTATTATATGAATGTTGGCTTGGTCTGTAGTGAGATATGAGGATATCAAAATATGCAATGGAAATGATCTAGAATTTTGTGCATTAATGTAGATAGTCTCTAGGCATTAACAACATTAAATGTAGTCGAATTTGGCATTAATGATATAAAACAATACTTTGCAAATCAGGAAACTATTTTTTCAAGTGTTGTTAGTAACTGGGTCTCTCATGTTGTATTATATAGGTAGAAAAACATCACGTGGCATTTTACATGTGGAAAAACATCTTTCATCTATATTTGGCAATGTGGCATAGTTTCTTTAGACTAAATAAAGAGTATAGTAAACCATTTTAGATCCATCTTTATTCTAAATTTGTGAAGTTTGGAGAAGAATCAAATCTCTCAAGGTGCAAACCCATTTTTTGCGTGAAAAATAGGAGGAAATGTTTGCACCTTGTTTGCATATCTATGTGCTTGATAAATCTAAAATTAAGATGGATCTAAACTAGTTGATATTATAACCTAATATGAAAGAGATGTAAAAATATCTCTCTGTCATTCAACCCACACTCAACCATAAATAAAACGTTTCAATTTCCATGTTAAGAAACATAATTTTACATCAACTAGAAAGAGATAATGTAATAATAATAATAACCATATATTTTCACTTTTTAATGTAAATAAGTTGTATGATCCCAATACCATTTTAAAAATATTTCAATATAGAATTTAAATAAACTATTTAATCATCCATGTTAACTAATATACTTCAATCTCAACTTCAAACTCAGAAACACACATGCACATAGAAAAAAAATGTTGATTATTATAATATATTTCAATGTTCAAAGAGAAAAATTAAATGAATGTTGAGAAAACTCAATTATTTTATAATAAGAGGGAGTTGTGTAATTCATTAAATTCTTAATATAAAATTGATATGTTCCATTTAAATAATAATAATAACAATAATAATAATAATAATAATAATAATAATAACTTTTGTTCAACTCCTTTTGGTCTATAGGCTCACTGTGACTTTCCATTATTCTACCTCTATTTCATTGCTTGGGTATCTTGGCTTGGTCTCTTGTGACTTCCTCCCTTGGGTTCATGCATGTGATTCTTAGGTAATTTCTCCCCCCTCTACTCTAGTGGATTACCAAGGATAGGCAAGGCATTTAGTCAAATGCTGCTTTGAGCCTCCCACCAAGAATTTGATTTTACGAATTTGTCTTTGTGTCTCATTTTAAAGTCATTACAATTAACCCTCTGTTTACAAGATTTCTACAAGCACAATTCTAGTAGGTAATTTTGGGATCTCTGTTGGTTGATAGTAAGGCTCCAAACATTGTTTAAAGGAGCATCTAATCCTTTTCTTACTTTGGATGACCCTATGTCTCTCTATGATTTCTCTATTATTGATCTTTCGGTTTGGTTCTTATAGCATTAGCTCCATCCATCCCTAGGATTTTAAGTTTCATTATCTCACTCAATAGGAAATATCTCCCTTGCTTTCATGCCTGCTAGGGTCATCGTGTCGTGCTAGCAATCTTTGGTCTACAGAGGTGTTGCCTCTTAATGAGAGCAAGTTTACCAAGGAAACACACACATGCATCATAGAATTCAAGATTGCATTCCTTGCTTTAGAGGACTAACTCCCCCTTAGATTCAAGACGAGCTTACCAGTATGGAAGCAAAAGCTCCTCTCATCAATCTTCCTTTTTAGACATTGAAGTTCTAACTAACTAGGTTGATTGGGTCCATGACACCAACCACATGAGATGGACATATAATCAATACATTTAGGATATTGATTTATACTAGAAATTGAAATTTCTATTGGGCTAGACTATTCTAGATCACCACGAATATCGCTAGACATCCTCCAGTCCCTTCACCACATGCACATGCATCTTTGAAATCTGGATAAATGAATGGAGAAAATTGAGCATCACCTTAGCATCCCTTTTGCAGCTAGGCAGACCTATGTTGATGTGACGACCAATATTCTGGTAATAATATCTTACTCAGATCCCTCTACATAATGTCTCTATTTGTGATGGATGATTGGCTAGCTAATGTCTTTTTGTAATTGGTCTCCCAAGCTCGTTTATTAGAAGTAGGATGTTTAGTTTTGGTGCTCTTTAGTTTCAATTGGCTCTTTTCTCTTTAATGAGGCTCCACTTTTGAATTTGTTCTAGTCTCTCCTGTGAAAGACCAACTTGATTTTGGATCTGCTATGTAATCCCCTATTTTCCATGTTAATAGATTTTTTCCCCACAAAAAAATGAATAATAGTAGTAATATTCAATATTTGAATATTGAGATGTATTTAAAAATATATTAATAGAAAAAAATATTTTAATGGGAAAATGTGATCTACAAATAAAATATTTCAATGGCCATGTTAAGTAATTTTTTTCAATTGTAAGTTCACCCTATGTAGTATACGCAATCCAAGTGCCCAAGGGGATTTTCAAGGCTTTGGATTAGTTTATGCTTTCAATTAGGTAGCTTAAGCGTTGAATCTAATAATGGATTAAAAAATGAAATTTAGATAATGTAAAATTATGTCATGGCGTATTTACATACATATATATATAATCAATATAGATTATTCTTAGCCACATATATATCAAGGGTCACGAGGGATCAAATCTCTTGAAGTGCAATTCCAAATTTTGTACTCTAGAAAAGGTTTGAACGTCAAAATATTTGATTCCTCTCTGTGCTTGTTAGATCTGTAGTTAAGATGGATTTATAGTAGCTAGAAAAATATATTTTTGAGTTTATTTTGATTGAGGAGTTTTGTGTGCTCCTTTGAAAATTATGTTTTGGTATTTAACTCATAACATGTTAGAAATTTAACTCAAAATTTATCCATAGGTGACATTGTAAATTTTTGAAATAGAGTTTTGATTTATGGAATTATTTCTTACAAATATTTTTTGTAATTAAAAACATTGCTTTTTTATTTAATTTTAGTTTTTAGAAATTTGTATTTATAGATTGATTAGTAATATTTATGAAGAACTCAATTTTAATTGGGGAAACATCCATGTTGATAAATTTTATGGATTATCAATATATGAATTAAAAAACTTTATTTTTCTATAAGTTATATATTGATATATAATCATAATATCGAGTAGATGTGTTTTATAATTTTTTTCATGTGTTTAGCTTCATTTTGATAAATTATTATAGTGTTAAAAATATAAAATTATTATAAAATTTAATAAAATTTAACATCAACAAACTAGAAAATTTCTACAATTTGATATATTCTAAAATTTCGTCCTTAGTAGCATTTAGATCACCTTGGATTTTTTTTAAGGGAAATTTTGAAAGATAGAAATCGATATATTTTTTGTAATCAATCACTCTCATCTAATGCCTTGTGGTCCATAATAAGGAAAAAAATCAAAGAATCAATCATTGCTCATGCTAAGTTGGGCTCCATAAGAATAGCAAGCCCATGGAGTAAAAAATCCATTCTTCATGCTTGACATATTCACCCTAGAACTATCCCCCATTCATCCCATATGACTATCATTACCCCCCTTTCCCCTCCCTCTACCCCCCACCACCCCCCAAGTCATGCCTCCTAGTAGCATCCTCCACCAAATTTCCTGAATCTAAACTTCAATTGAGACTCCAAAGGAAATGTTGTCCCTACATGATAAGGCATAAATTTTTGTGAGCATCATGATCTCTCATTCAAATATTTTTGGATATTCAATGAGTCCCAACAAATAATGTTGCATTATTAAATTGTTAAAAGAATTACTTCACATAATTCAATCAATGGGTTACTCTAAAATAGTGGTGGAGGGAGACTCTCAAGTCATGTTGAACATGCTATTTTTTTTTAAATGGATCTTCTTTGAGTAAAGTGTGTCATAGTCGACAACTGGAAAATACCTTGTACAAAACAACCACTCTTCTCAAATATATTCATGTCATAATCCCTTCCACTATCTATAGAATATGCAATACAATAACAAGCCACTTGGCCAATGAGGGATGTGAAGAGAAATCCACCATAATCTATGCTTCATGGTACTCACTCTCAGTGTTCCTGTCAAGTAGCTATGTTTAGAATTGGTTCTAAAATATTTTCCCTCCATATATGGGGTGTCTAGCATGAGACAAATGAAGGGGCTCAATTTCACCATCTGACTAGCTACAAGAGGAAGGAGATCTAGTATTGTTCCCCCCCAGTAAGTTAATAATGCATCCCATATCACAAATGGAATTCAGCGAGCCATAACCTCACTTCATCTTTGTTAGTCATGTTGTTCACATCTATTTAAATAATAGACCTCTCTTGATAGTTCTAGCGTCATCAAATTCTTAACTCTCCCTGTACAAGGAAGACCGATGTTGTATGTGAGCTATATCCCACTTAAGACATAGTAATTATGGGTGATATTTAATTATCATGACACAAGAGAAATCTATCTATGCATAAGGAAAGTGGCTCGCCATTTTTTTGGCATTCATTTGTTGTACCACGATTCATCCACCTTGGTGAATTTTTGGTCCTCCTTGAGAAACTTGTAGTGTTTAATCCTTTCCCTTAGTCCGTTGGAGATGTTTCAATTTCTTTTTCCTTGTTTTATCTAAACGTTTAGATGAATCCTTTCTTGTTAGTTTTATGCAACTACAAGCCTCCCAACCTTCATTGGCACCCTATCTCATCCTATGAACTCATATGCTTTCTCCATTATCATCCTCCACTCCTAGTTGGCCTCTCTTTGTGGATAACTCACTCCCCACTAGATTTTCTTTATGCTCTCTTTCTCTCTCTCTCCAATTGCCATTATGTCAAGTTAAAGAGCCCATGAAAATCATGGCACAACTTTATTATAGAGAAATTGGTAGTCACAAATCCCAACACTAAGTTCAAAGTTAGATTTCTTGTTATTAAGAGTTGACTCCACCAAAAATTCAAGAGGAGATCACCCTAGCCAAATGTGTCATTGAGTGGTAATGCATTGCTAAGTTTTAGGTTCTTGCAAATGTTTTAGCATGGGTTCTTGACATGGTGCATTTGTGGGACCGTCTTAATTGATATATGCATAAATTGTATTAGTAATGGAATCTCAAACTACAATTGAGTTGTGTGCTAATGGATAGGAACCTTGTGAGAGTAGAGATTCTTCTCTTATTAGATGATTTGTAAGTTAGTTCACTCCATGGAAAATAGTCTAGGGAAAATTGAAGCCCACCTCAGCTTGCCCCTAGATCTAGGTTGTTCTCTCAGAGGTAACATGGATCCTATCCCTATTGAAGCTTTCAATTTTGGAAAACCTTGAATGTTTATCATGTTATGTAGTTTTTCACTACGAAGTGCTAGTTACATTTTTTTCTTTCTATAGTAAATACCTATAGGCCATGTATTTCAGAAAAATTTGCTAGCTTTTTGATACACTCATAGTAATTTTTTGTTTGGTTCTTAAGGAAATTGAAATTTTGCATCGAGATTAGATTCCTTTTTTTCCCCTAGGGAAAAATTGTAATTTTCATTAAGATGTTGAAAAGTACATGTTGTAGATGCTTTAGGAAGCATATGCAATATAGAGTGGCTATTGCCATAGATCTGAAAAAAACTATTAAAAATCTATCCTGGGATGGGAGAATGATAAGTAGATACAAAATTACATGTATGTTAAATATATATACATATAAATACTGAAAATATAAACACTGTCTGATATCGAGATCATAAAAGTTTAGGGCCTGGCTACCCCTTCAAGCTGTTGATCATCATATGGTTTGTGGAAGTACTGGTAGAAGTCGTGCCTTGACTGCTTTTGGATCATCTAAATCCCCTAAGGTTGGAGTGCGGCCTCCTTAGATAAACTATCATAAATTTGGTTGTGCTCCCTGTAGATGTGATGATAAGTGATAGTGTCAAATTTTGATTTCAATAGGTAAGTCCCATCCATAATGTTCCTCAGTGTGTAAACGTGACAAACAGATTGTTGATTGAACCAATTTATGATGAGTTTGGAATCTCCAAAAATATTAATGTATCTACATCCCTTCTCGAGAGAAAAGTATAACAAATGTCTGAGAGTTGAACATAATTGTTAGTTCCATCTCCCAAACCCATTTGAATTTTGAAAAAATGATTTTTAGTAAGGTGAAGTAGAATTCCCCCACCACAACCATTCTTCTAAGATGATCCATCAAAATATGCCCAGGGAATGTTTCTGTCAATAGTTTCAGCAATGATAATGCATTGTGGTTGTGGTTGATCATCCTCTGGGATACTTTTATATATTGAGATGAGATGAGTAGATGCATGTGTCTATTGAGGAGTGATGCCCTTAAAGGTGAGCTTATTCCTGTGCAACCATATGCACCAACAAATCAGGAGGGGAAGGTTCCTTATTTTGGTGGGTTTTGCTGCAAACCACCATGATTTCCAAATGCTTGAATATTTGCACCATGCCAACTATTTGATAGTTGAATAGAAAAAATAACAAGATTCCAGAATTAAGTGGTAATAGTGCAGTGAAAAAAAAGGTGCTCTACTAATTTTTCTGCTTGTTGAAAGAGGATTCACTAAGTTGGTCCTTGAAATGAGCAGCTCTGTAAGTTATTCCCTGTGGGAGCTTTATTACAAAGGATACACCACATGAATAACTTAGATCTAGGTGGTTCCTTCAACCTCCAAATAGTGTGCCAACACCAGTCAATAACAAGGGGCTTATGATTAGAAAAAATAATGGAATAACCATCCTTTAGAGGATAGGAGCCATGCAGTGCATGAGCCAAACGAGTTCATCCTCACCCTCTGTAATCCAGACATGAGATTCAAAAAGAGCATTTCTGTAGGAGAGCCAATCATCATGCCAATTATTTGGAATGCCTAATTGATTAGCAAATTTCCAGGCTTGAAAGAATATAGTGGAGTTGTCCGGATCCACAATGTGGGTAAAGCGTGAAATACTTGTGCTCGAGAGAAAATGTGTGAGATCTAAATGAAGAATCTATGAATTCCCACATCCAGACCAAGGATCCATTCCAATGCAGACCAGGCTTCCATATCCAATCCTACAGGTCAATCCATCACGAATGTAGGATATGGAGTTCAAAACTGATCGCCAGATAGTGGAAATATTAGATCTGTTCCATGAGGGGCATCTAACCCAATCAAGGAGGTGAAGTGGACTAATACATTTCTGAATGACCACCTCAGTCCATAAGTTATTTGCAGTGAGAACTTTCCATCCCATCTTGGCAACAAGTTATTTTGCAAAGGCATAAAGGTTTTTCATGCTCCATCCTCCCCATTAGGTGAGGAAAAATTTCAATACATTCTAATTTAGAAAAATGGTTTTAATGAATGAAAATACCTTTTCTTACCAAAAAAACATTTTTTCTAATTGATCCATAGAAATTCAGTAATATTATGATTGCTTTACACAGATAGAATTTAGAATACAACATATTTTTGTCTATTTATAAAGTGTTAATTCTAGATACTTCATTTTATGTTAAAATACCATAATTATGTCTTCTAAAATGATAATATGATACTATGCTAAGTTTGATGTAAGTTTCCAATTTGATAGTTTATTAACACTATTTAAACAACCTTAACTATCCTAGACCACATATTCTAAAAAATAATAAATGAAATCCTAATATTAATTTTAAACATGTATTATGTCCCTAAATTTAATACAATTTCTCACCTTTCCCATTCAACATCAAACTTTGTTTATTTTTTGTTTGTTTGTTTGTCAAGTTGTCTGTGATCCTCCAAGATTGACCTATGGCTTGAGGAGCCACGACCCAAGGAATCTAATCCGTCAAAGTCACTCGGGGATCACACTCGGTCTAGGCCACACCAACCCTAAGATGACTAGATTTTTTAGCATGTCTCCTCACCATAGCACAAGGAAAAACTACCCCCATGAGGTTTGATCCTGGATTGCCTTGCTAGTGAGGCCCATCCTCAAACATCTGCGCTAGCGGGACTTGACAACGTCAAAATTATTTTATTGTTTAAAATGTTATTAAATTTTATTTTTAAACATGGTTTCCTCCATGATTTCTATCTTTCTATTACATTACAACTAGATAACTTTCAAATAAAGTTTCCGTTGATGGTACTGGATCCACCAACATGTTAAGGGATCTCCATAGTAAGAAGTTCTAATTATACCTCATACCATTTGGTGTAGGAGTCCTAACAGTGGGTCGTACGGTATCGCTTTTACCGCGGTTTCACACAGAGGCAAGTAAGATGTCCCTGTTGGTAGCAAGGGTGCGACATATTCAGTAAGACAAGGAAGGTGTATGAATGGTTCTAACACATGGAGGGTGAGGTGAGTGCACCCCCTGGAAACCTGTGAAAGCATGAAGTTAAGAAGGGAACACACAAGAAAAGATGCATCACAACATGGAAGGCAAGTAATCTAGCAATCCTAAGTGATGGTTAAACCAACAACACATTTCAGTAAGATTCATACATACATATACAAAAAATAGCTACACATGCATGCATAAGCACACATTTACATATATCATTTAGAGTAAACAAGACAGCTGAAATACAATACGACATATGCATGAAACATGTTAGCTTCGTTATATTAAGAAGTGTAAGTTCCAGTCATACAATACAACCATGACCAACCACTAGTTCTGACAACAGAATGTTACAGTCACTGTTTCCCGATCCTCCAAAGAGATATACTAGCTCTGCACAGTGGAGAAGCAAAGACTTGTTACAATATTATGCAAGCTCTCTCTAAGATAATCCTATCAGAAGCTTAGCTGACCAAAAGCCCCTACAATAAGTTATGAGGGACTATATATAGAAAAGGGTGGGGTGGCACTTGACATTCCCCTTTGTGATAGTCCATCTACCCTCATGACTCTTCATCTACTCTATGACTATAACATCCACCATTGACACTTGAACTTACACTTGAAAAGACATTAAATACAATCTGCACATGTACCCATGCGAGACAAAATAGGCTTTAGCAAGCCATGCAAGACATAACTATGACTTGGGCAATTGTGGGAAGACTAGCTCTTCGACATCCTCATGGTGGTCGACAGTAGGGAAATGATGCCAAGCTCGGTGAGTCACGATGGTGTCCATGTAGTCTAAGGTGACATATTTCTGGAAATGAACACTTGCCTCCATAGCATCTGGGTACATTTCTCGAGCTCCTCTGTCCAACTCGTCTGATAACATGTGCATCATTATCTTAAGTGCGACCAGACTAGTGACATAATGATGCATGGTGTCTGCACTAATCACCAAGTTTGGGTTGGTGGCTATGTGCATCAACTCGTCAAAGTACGAGTCAAGCTCTAGTTAGACCTGTGCCTTTATCTTTTCCTGGGTGGGTTTCCCAATAGATGGGATCACATGTGTGCGCAATACAACATCCATGCTCCTGAATACCCATGCATGGGAAGCCTGTAGACTAGTGATGAGCTATGATAGATATTCATAGTTCTGGATCTGACTTCAGTTATGTGCCTTCAACTCGACCGCTCTAGGTTTCAACATCTTAGGCAAGTGTAACAGGGCTCCCTTGTATCTCATTGTCCATGTTTGCATGCAATAAACAACAACATGCACATTCAACAAGATACATTCTCTCCCAGCACATCGCTGTTGCCAAATATTGAGATAGACAACTGCCTTATGCACGGTACCAAACTTGGAATACAATGCCCACATGACTATGTCAAGGTACAATACTTCATCCAAGATTGCCTTCTTCAAATCTTCTCAGGTGGATGCTGTAACCAATTCTCCTCCCTGATTGGCCATCGGTAACTCCTTAGCCATTTGCTCATTCTTTGCTATCAGGCAGCGAACACTCGAGCTAGTGGCTTTGGCATATGCTCTGGTAGCATTGGCCAATGATGTTGGATGCTTGTGCACATCAAACACGATCACTCATTCCTCAAACTACGCAGGATATGTATGATCATTCAGAGTCGAGACTCTGTGAGATTACACAACTCTATGTTGGGACTCATCGAATGAGATGTTGGGCATCTCTCCCTCCGGATTGTCTCCAAGGATTTCAGTGTCTACTTGGTCTCATGGGACTTGCTTCACTTCCGAATCTGGTGGGTTGACCTCTTGGTTGTGAGGCATGAGGTTGATGTCTTGCTCTAACTCTTGTTTCTCCATGTCCATATCCATCTACTAAAGTGCTTGTTCAATATCTTGAGTAAAGTCCCGCTCCTACGACTGCTAACCCCGTCTTCTTGGTGCAAGTTGTTCAGATGAGTCGACTACCTATACAAGTCCAACTACATATGTCTGTACATGGTATGTCCCTTGCTGCACCTATTCTTGTTGCGCTTCCTTCTCCTATCTGCGTAGCTCCTGTTCCTTCTGTAGTTTCTCCTTCAACTCACACAACTCCTTTTTTGTTTCCTCCATTCTCTGTTTTTCTGTTTGCCTTTACGCGTTCCTCTTGTCGCGTTGTTGCCTCTTCACCTCTATTTCCAAAGCTGCTTTCTGGACAAGTGGGTCTACCCAGAATTTGCAGCTTTGTTCCTCCTACATGCTATCGACAATCTTCCTCTTGCCTTTGTCGTGTGCTGGTATGTTTACCTCTACTGCTGCTGCTGCTAGTGCTCTCCTGGATGCTGCTTGACGCTACTTTGCTAACCATTCCACAGCAGTGTTGATAAATTCATTGGGCCTGGAGAAGTTGTAACAATATCTCCATGGGTCTTCATCTGCCCAATGACATGCCCCGCGGATCCACTAAAACTGTACTCTCGTGCAGTGATATTTTACAAAACAATGTGGGTCATACAGATTATAGCTTCGGGCATTGAATGAATATTTCTTGATCTCATCTGATTTGATATCCACATGCTTGAACTTTCGTATCTCGTATAACTCGATTGACAACGGAAGAGCGGGCCAAGGTGCCTTCTTCTTCTGGTGCAGTCTAGTTCATTGTCCTGCCAAGATGTGGTATGATACTTCGTGCATGATGAGCTTGTCCAAGGAAAACTTTAGTAGAACATGTGGAGGCTTCTCCACATTGTACATCTGTATGAAGGTGCTAGATAGTGAGGCATACCAATATTCTATATCAATTAGTGCCTCCATTGCTACCTTCGACATGAAGGGTGTATCTTGTTAAAATATGATCTTGTACATCGGGGTGACAAAATGATCAGAAAGTTGTGTGATAACTCCTCTGAAGTTGCATTCGGATAACATTTTACAATAAGTGTTCACAAAGGTCTTCGTCAATTTCCATGCCCACTTCAAGCCCGTGAACTCTTGCTGGGCATAGATTTCATCCAAAATGTAAGCAGACATGTAGATTTCTGCTTGGTGACCTTTGGGGGGGCTGTTGAGCTCTTGTTACTTGTTCCTTCGGCCTGTGAGAAACCATGTTAGACTAGTTGCATGCTTTACCTTCACTGGCCAGTTGGCCCAATGTCATCACCCAACTCTATGGGAAGGTTTCCTTGCTCTCTTGTCAATACAGGAAACATGCAAAGATGACCAACTATTAATAGGCATTTCGCAGTATCTTTGTCTTGTAAACTGGGTTGGGTGTCATCCTGAATTTGGTCAGCTTCTTCAAATAGTTCTTCAAGATATCCCTGGAGTTGGCATTGTTGCAAGGTATGCTGAAGGGCGTTTCCATGGTGATCACTAGCTTTGACATATGATACATCTATTCATAATCCTGTGCCCTAAATGTAGCAATCTCCATTCCGCTGACACTTCTCAATGTCATCAGCTTGGGATCAGTGTGCGATATGATCTAATGTATCATGTCCGCACATGGGAACACGGGATACCTGCATGTAATCTGGTACAAGGCGAAATTGTGAATGTTCACATAGACTTGGCAGTCTTCGAGGTCTTCCCCTAATCCAGGAGGATCTCATTAGATCATTTACACAAGTTTTTCGTCATCAAGAATTCAGTTCGGTGTCGTTCAGTTTTGACAGTGTTGTTTATGGTTCAGGTTGTGCAGGTGATGCCAATGGTTTTCATGATGATATGGTTTTGTACCTGGATGTTGCCAAATTGTTGTCGTTAGTTCCACCAGGATTTGGTTGTCGACATGTGTTTGTTGTCCGCCTCGCAGGATTTTGTTGTTGACATGTGTTTGTCGTTTGCCTCACATGATTTGGGGTGTGGACATGTGGTTGTCGTCCACTTTGCAAGATTTGGTGCCAATATGGATTTTTCATCCATTTTATAGGGTTTGGTTGTCATCATCATGAGAGAAATGTTTCTAATGTCGCTTTGTGACATTTGGTGGTAAATGGTTTTTTTTTTTTTGTTTCTATTTGATGTAAAGACCTAAAACCCTAACCATGCATTAAAATGTCAAAACCTAAGAATAAACCCTAATACACCTAAATCCATGCATTCAAACACCTAACCCTAAGTTCTAAACCATATTACAACCCTAAATGTATTAAAATACAGAAAACCAAAGTTTAACAACCCCCGACCTTTGTTAAACAATACATAAAAAAATTAAAAATATTATAACAGTCCTAGATCACGGGCCTTCACTGCATGGGGAGTTAACCTTGACAGTGGTAATGTGAATAGGAAACAGAGTTAACCATAGCAGAATAAGTCGTTGGGCTTGGAAACCGCATCGAAAACTATGGTAATTTGAACAATGTGTAAGCTGTCGGGGTTAGTGTTTGGAGTTAACCACTTCAGGATCTAAAACCACAGTTGACATGTGAACAAAGATTGATAACCGTCGTAGCAGGAAACTGTAATATGTAATCACCGGAGCACCGTTAGCCAAGACCACCGGAAAGCAGCTGTCACATACGCTATCTCCTCCTCCATGCGGTTAGTGAACAACTGATGGTATTCAAATTTATTATATGGTTTTATTTGATTTTTTGTTGCAGTTTTGGAGCAAAGTTAATTCAATGACCAAACAAACTTATCCCTAAGTGGCAAATCATGACTAGACCGAGCCTTTTGTAACCTAAATTAGAAAAATTTCATTCCTAAACTTGGTGGAGGGAGTTCGAATGCATCTGGTAAGCTATAAAGGCATTTTTTTCATGAAGAGGAGGGGAGAGTGATTTTGGGTTTTTGTCTGTAGGTTCTGTAGTTTATATTCAATTTTGTTTTCAGTGTAACAGGAGCATCCAGAGTCATAATTTGGAACCTTGATAGGCGTTGGAAAGCTGGTTCAGAGAGATATCTTTTGATAGTGACCAAAATTTCTTGTATGCACATTCAACTTGGTCAAGTTTCTATGTAATTGACCTCCTCGGTTTCAATCCTAATAAAGAGGTTGCCCATCTTGAAAGCGGACTAGGAGACGTAGTCCATCAGGGATGAACTCTGTAATCAATTTTGCTATCTGGTATTGCTGTGGTTTTGCTGTTTTCACTTCTGTTATGCATCTTGCTTATGTTTTATCCTCTGTCATAAAGTCTTCTTCTCAAGAAGTTCTCACGATTTCAACATTTTCAGTTAACATTCTATTCATTAATGGCATAATTAGTTCTACATCAGTTTTAACATATGATCATTTCAGATCATATAATTTGTTATTAGAGCAGGTTGCATTTGTAGAATTTGTCATTGAATGTTAACCAGGTCAAAGTCGTAACGTGGAGAAGGAATCCTTGAGTATATTGATCCAGAGATTGAAAAGTGACGAGTAGTTCATAAGTCGACCATGACAGGATCTAATGCAGGTGAAAATCCAGAAGCTAAGATGAGTGATGAACAATTTCAACAAGCATTCTTGACTATGCAACAAATGTTTGGAAAACTCTATGAAGACAAGAAGACGAGAGTGAAACTTCTTCTTGAAAGATATTGAAGAAGGACAAAGGTAAAGGCAAGGCTAATAAACCACCTTCACCTCTATCATCTCCATCATCATCATCATCATCATCTTCTTCTTCTTCCAATGAAGAATCTAAAATAGAAAATAAACCTAAGAAAAATTCTCTTTTGAAACTTGACGTAAAATTTGAGTTACCTATTTATGATGGAGAAATGAATCCTTAAAAGCTAGATAACTGGATTAAGCAATTAGAAGTGTATTGTCGTATTCAAAACATTTCTGATGATAAAATGAAAATTCAGTTAGCTACACTTATAATGGAGGGAACAACTTTAATCTAGTGGGAAAGTAAAACTCAGATAGATGTAAAGCGAAAAGGTAAAGTCATCTCTTCATGGTCTAAGTTTCTAAAAGCTCTTAGGAAACAATTCTATCCTTTAGGATACATGCATCAAGTTGTTACTGATTGGCATAATTTGAGGGAAGGTAAAGGGCAGAGTGTTCATCAGTTTACTCATGAGTTCAGAAAGAAATAATTGGCGCTTGGTATTTCATTGGATACACATGAAACTTTATTAAAATACATTGGCAATTTACATTCATATTTGCAACATACATTATTGATGTTTAATCTTGATGATTTTGATGAATTTTGTGTTCAGGCCATACATATTGAATCAGGTGGTAGACCATTCAATTTTTCATCGCAATCATCCAAAGAGTTGGAAATCAAAGTTCCCAATGACAGTAATGGGAAGAATAGTTCGAAGAGAAAGAAATAAGCGATAGCTCAAAAGGAAAGACCTACTTGTTCTCATTGCCAGAGAATCAGTCATGATGAATCTAAGTGTTGGAAAATTCATCCAGAACTTAAGCCCAAAAAGTTCCTTAAGGAGAAGGATGAAAAGAAGGCAATTGCAGGAGTCCAACAAGATCTAGGTTCAAATTTAGGTGATGAAAGGAGGATAAATGCTATGGTTAGGACAGGTAAATTTCTAACACTGGTTCAAGTTTGAATACTATTGCATCTTGATCAAACATAAATCCTTAAAATGAGGATAAAAGAGTTGAATTATTTAACATAAGGATAAATTCTAAGCACACAAAGATAGCTACAATGTTTAATAGTGGATCACAAGCCAATCTAATATCTGAATATTTAGTTAAGAACTTGGGTTTGGAAGCACGGAATCATCCAAGACCTTACCCATTAGGATGGCTAAATAAATCAACCCAGATAAAAGTCACAAAACAATGTCGATCAAGATTTTCCATTACATCTAATTACATTGATGAAGTGGAATTAAATGTGGTTCCAGTAGACATATGTGGAGTTGTCTTAGGAAGTCGTTATCTTTATGATTGTGATGTAGTATTTTATAGGAGAGAACATAAATATCACCTTAAGAAAGATGGGGTTGAATTTATTGTTAGGGCACATCAAAACATAAATCACTTGAATATTGTTGCTAATCAGATGAAGCGATTAATAATTTCAAATAAAATATTTGTAATCATGTGTGTAAAGGAACAACATAAGAATCAACATGATGTTTGTTCAAGTTATGAGTCTTAGCTTAAAGACAGTTTGATCAAAGAGGTAGAAACTTTTCTAGTTCTATTTAAAGAAACCAAACATATTACTCATAAGCGGGGAATACAACATGAATTATAATTGATACCTAAAGCTCCTCTTCCTAATGTCAGAATGAATCAATTCAGTCCAAGTTTGGAAGTTAATAGTTACAGGGATGCATGTTAGTATTGGGGAAAGTTAGTGTTAAATTTCTCTTGTATTGTGCCACCGTTTCATGTTTCGAACAGTTTGGAAGCCTCTTTTCAAGTGGAGAGGAAGCCAATTTGTTTTCATATCAAATCCTTTTCTAAATAATGATCAAAGTATCCAATACACCTAAGGGAAACTTATGCATCAGGGGAAAGTGATAATCAATGGAAACATCATTTCATAAATAAAGAAACAATGATTCAAACAAATCAATAGCTAATTCAATACTTTCAAAAACAAATTAAGTTGCAACAATTGTCACCTTACAGTTTGATGGGTTTTTTTATGCAGGAAAGTATATCAAGTCAAGTAGCTAGTTTGATGTCAAAAATATCTTTGATTATCTCTATCATTCCGCAAAATAGATTGTTAATACATGTCAAAAGTATTGAACAATATCCTGTAGAGAGAATTTTCAAAGATGATTATGAATCACTAACTCATGGTATTTCGTGGAAAGAAGTCAATTTCCATATTCATAACAAGTTATTTAACTATCGGAACAAGTTGTTCATACTACAGATGGATGGAATAGGTCACCGATTCAAAATGTGCCATGGTCAACATCATCAGGGTCATCACCTGCAGGTGATTGATCGAATGTATTGGTACATCATTAGGGAAAGGTGGAGAGTGAGGGAGCTTTACCCTTACCTGATATCTGTCTAATCAAACTTTTGTGGTCCAAAAGCTTTCAAGAGGAGAGGATTGATCCAGGAGGATCTCATCAGATTAGTTACACAGGTTCAATATCGTCGTTAGCAATTTAGTTTAGTGTTGTTCAGTTTCGACAATGTTGTTTATGTTTTAGGTTATTCAGGTGATGCCAATGTTTTTCATGATGATATGGTTTTGTATCTGGATTTCGACATATGATTTTCAATAGTTCCACTAGGATTTGGTCGTTGAGATGTGCTTATCATCTGCCTTGTTGGGTGTGGAGCCTGATTATATTTTGTATTCAAAGGTTTCAACCAGATGTGTACCCTAGGAAGACTGTACACCCCTCCACACAGGGAGGTGCAAGGGGGACTTGTCCCCTGCCCGCAGGGGTCTGTGATCAGGAGCTCAGGACCATGTGTCGTAAAATGGTCAAAAATTAAACTACTTATAACTATTTTGAACTTAAATTACCAGATAGATCTCATCTTCCTGATTCTGGCGCCGCAAACGGTTCGGAAAATGGTCGTTGTATGAGAAAGTTATGCCAAAAAGAAGAATGGTCCAATAACATTGAAATTTTGAATTTTTTCAAAAAAAATTTAGAATAGAATATTCTTTGGAATATTTCGTTTTGGGCAACAAATGGTAGGATGCCACGTGGCAGGGTCAGAGGCTGCCATGTGGCATGGACGACATCAGCAAGTATATTGGGCGCATGTTTAAAATATTTGGTAGTTCTGAGTATTGAACCCGTGACCAACAGTCCACAAGCGCCATGCCTTACCGTTGGGCCACAATGGCGAAACTTGACTACAATGTGGGCGGAATGGAATCTTGGCCCAAAAAACTATGGGCTTAAGTCCTTAAACTGTGTGGCTTATTTTAACGGTCCTCGCTTATGGATGTTACGTGGCCACATTGCAGGTTTGGCGGGTTTGTCTTAAATCAAACAGCCAGTTAACCCGAATGTTCTGGCGCTAACTCCTATGTAAAACCGCCGACCCATAAACCGTTCACATGCACCATAAAACCAACAGCAGTTAAGGCAGTTATATTGGCAGATTTTTGGTGGAGTGCTCCAAAAAATGGCGGAATTTCCTATTTGTCGGGGTTATCTGGGAGTAAGCCAGTTTTATCTAGAGTTTTTCTAGGGCAGACTGGAGAAACTTTAATGAGCCATAACTTTGGCTAGGAAAGTCCTTTTTGGAAATTTTTTTTTTTGATGTTGGGGATCTTCGACCTTCTGAAGCCTTTGGCATAGGTTTCACAACAATTTGAGGTCATTTGTAGGTGATTTTGCTTCGTGGAAGTTCCAGGAGCCACTAGGGCCAAATCAGTTTGGGAGTTGCATTGGGAATTATGCAGCCAATGAATGTGGAACGAAGGTCATTCCTGAATTTTTTTAGCATTCTGAATCCATTTCTACAGCTCGTTTTTCCTGTTGAGGCATTATTCTCACTATTTAGCTTCAGGGAAGCTTTCAGGGCCATTAGGGCCATTTCAGTGCTTGAGCTATTTGGGGGCTATGTTCATCCATTTTTGGTGATTCAAAAGCCTATGTCTGCTATTTTCAACCTTCTGAGTCTAATGGCAGAGGTTTCAGAACCATTTAGGGTCATATTCACCTCAAAATTCTCCATTCAAGATTAAAGGGCCACTAGGGCCAAATTGGGGAAAGTACTGTATAAGGTACAATTTCACTGTTTAGTGCTTGGGAAAGAGCATGTTTAGCTAATTCCTATATTCTAATTCTGTATTTACAGTCAGATCTGTCTTTCGAGACTCTCATATTCTTGTATTAGCCTTTGTATCATTTTTAATACAAGAGGACAAGCCTAGTTTGAGAGGCTTGGTCCAACAGATGTAGCCCAGAAGGGGTGAACTGCGTTATCATTTTGATGTCTTTATTTGCTGAAGATGATATAGTAAAGAAAACTGATATAAATCATTAAAAAAAAAATATACATAACTTGCATACACACATAATCACCTATTCAGTTGTAGAAAGTTATTTGTCTTATTACACAAGACATCAAACTTCAAGTATGTGTATGTCAAAGACTTCTAAGTGTTTACTTCATTATTCTTTAGGCAGAGCCTTTAGAGGGCCAGGTAGCCTCTGGAACTCATCCTCTCTTTAAAGTGACATGTCCGGTGAATGCCCCTATAGTCTATCTCTGTATAAGAAATAAGAAGTTTTCACATTTTCAGAGGTCACTTGGAGTGTATAACTCACATTTGAAATTATAGGAAATGGATACCTTGCACCCTTAAACAAGTACATTCCATTTTTAGATCAGGATGGTATCAGAGCACTAGGTTTGCTTGACTGACATCACTAGCTTGATTGTGTAGCTTGAAATGTGTCTTAAGAAGTATTGAAGATTGAGTGCTTTATTATTCTGCAAACTACTTGTTGTTTGAGTTTGCTGAAGCTCTTTTGTTCATTTTTATAATGACAACTTCCATAAGTGAGTTCTCAAAATCATCCTCCTTCACAAGATTTTTTGATGAAGGCTTGAAGCAAGAATTTTTCATCATGATGAATATGGTGAGAGAAATGTATGACGATGAAAGGCATAGCTCTAGACTTCAAGAGCAGTTGAATTCCACGAGGGAAGAGAAGCAGTTGCTTTCTGACCAATTGGAGGAAATGGAAGGCCAACTTCATATTTCAAACATGAATCTGGAAAGGATGCATGAGTTGGAGACACAACTCCTTGTTGCCAAAGAAGCCTTAGCCAAGTATCAGCTTGAAGAAGAGGTAAACAATTCTAGTTTATCTTCAAATTCTTATAAGAATGTTTATGTTGGTTCTTTTGAGAAACATACCAGAGGCATAGGGTCCAAGTTGATGTCCAAAATGGGATATGAAGGAAAAGGATTGGGAAAAGATGCATGGGGTATAGTTGAGCCAATAATGGTTGAGGTAAGGCCTAAGAATTTGGGTCTTGGCTATGGACAATCTTATGAAGAAAGTTCCAAAGCAGCCATGAAGGAAGAAGGTGTGCATCAGCATGCACTTGAACAAGGGAGTGGTGAAAGCTCTAAAACCATTGAAGGGATTGATAGTGTTCCAAAGGGAGCTTCTTCTTCTTTTGATTTACCTCCTTATGAAGGTAATGAAGGTGAAAGAGAAAGGTATAAATCTGATTTCCATCACACTTCCTTTGATCATGTAAAGCATGGAAAATTTCCACATAAGCATTGGAAAAAAATTACATGTTCTTTTTGTGGTTTGGTTAACCATAGTGTTTCTAGATGTTGGAAAAGAATGTCAACATACAGGAAACATTTGAAGGAAAGGAGGCAAGAAGCCAAAGTTCTATTGAACAATGCAAATCATGCTATCAAGAAGATGAACATGTGTTCCACGTATTGCCATAAGCAAGGACATACTACTGAAAGGTGTTGGACTCTGAATCCAACAATGCTTCCAAGAAAGTTGAAGAAATTGGAGAAAGAGTATGGAAAGAATGGGAAGGAAGTTTCCATCATTCATATGTGTCAGGATGATACACATGTTGATATTGATGTGCAGTTAAAGGAAGCGCCTTTGAAATGGATTTCTAAGAAATGGTTAGAATTCTTATCCAATTAAAGTTGCATGTCTTCTGATTGAATGCATTTCTTTGTTAAGGGAATGCAAGTTGCAAGATGGAAAAAGCTGAGTATGAGACTCACTCTATTTCAGCTCTTGTCACCCACATGTGTTTTTATTGGGTTCATGTACCTGTTGGTCTTTGCAAAAGAAGAGTTGAAGTTACATGTGTACGTAGATGTTGTAGGTGTGTTTATAGAACTGTATATAGTTCATTGTTTTTGATACATACATGTGTTTGTAAATGTATCTTGTTGACAGTCGACTAGTGTAGCTTGTGAGCACACTTTTACATTGTCGATTGTGTCACACATTGATTATCGACTTGTGTCGATTGTGGTGCACATGTTTTGTCGACTTGTGTCGGTTGTGTACACATTTGCTATGTTGATGGTTGAGTCCATTGTTCAACATGTTTCAAGACATCTTGTTGCTGATGATTCTCTTGTTTCACAAGGTACCTTTGGTGTCATTTGGTGCAGGGAAAGAATTTGGTGCAAAGCTGTTCACAATTCTATGAGCTGGAAAAGCATGCAAGCAAAGAGGGCTCAAATTTTAGCATGGGTCTCTACTTCTTTTAAGAAGTTTTTGCAGCAAGTATCCCTAGAGTTTGGGATGAGCATTTGTAGTACCTTCAGCATGCTACAGCCAGTAAAAGCCTTCTCATTTGGGAGGTAGCTCTTCTTCTGGAGTGGAGGTGCCATGGATGGGCATCATGACAGTTGGCAAGCCCACATGTTTAGTGGAATATTTCAGCTCATATATCAGCAAGTATCATTGCCGGTTCCTGGAATTTCAGTTTTGTCTGGCGAAAGAACTTGGTCGAGATTCGACGAGTACTTGTTTAATGCAACAAAAAGTCGCCATGACGACAGTTGGCAAGGCAGGACATTTTGGCATCAGTATGCTCTTTTGGCTGAACAGAAGAGGATATTTCTATTCCTCAAGTGCTGTACAGTTCAATTCAGTGATTCAGTAAGCTTTTGGAGACCAAAATCCTTCTCATTTGGGAGGTGTGATCCGGAGCTCAGGACCAAGTGCCGTAAAATGGTCAAAAATTAAAGTGCTTAGAACTGGTTTGAACCTAAATTACCGGATATAGCTCGTCTTCTTGATTCTGGCACTACAAAGGGTCCGGAAAACGATCGCCGTATGAGAAAGTTATGCCAAAAAGAAGAATGGTCCAATAACATTGAAATTTTGAATTTTTTCAAAAAAAATTTAGAATTGAAAATTCATTGGAATATTTTATTTTGGGAAACAAATGGAAGGATGCCACGTGGCAAGCTTGGAGGCTGCCATGTGGCCTGTATGATGTCAGCAAGTATGTTGGGCGCATGTTTAAAATATTTGGCAATTCTGAGTATTGAACCCGCGACCTACAGTCTACAAGCGCCACGCCTTACCGTTGGGCCACAATGGCAGAAATTGACTGCAATGCGGGCAGAATGGAATCTTGGCCCAAAAAAATGTGGGCTTAAGTCCTTAAACTACGCGGCTTATTTTAACAGTCCCCGCTTATGGACGTTACGTGGTCACATTGCAGGTTTGGCGGGTTTGTATTAAATCAAACGGCCAGTTAACCCGAATGTTCTGGCGCTAACTCCTATGTAAAACCGCCGACCCATAAACCGTTCACATGCACCATAAAACCAAAAGCAGTTAAGGCAGTTATATTGGTGGTTTTTTGGCGGAGTGCTCCAAAAAATGGCGGAATTTCCTATTTGTCGGGGTTATCTGGCAGTAAGCCAGTTTTATCTGGAGTTTTTCTAGGGCAGACTGGAGAAACTTTAATGAGCCATAACTTTGGCTAGGAAAGTCCTTTTTGGACGATTCTTTTTAGATGTTGGGGATCTTCGACCTTCTGAAGCCATTGGCACATGTTTCACAGCCATCTGAGGTCATTTATAGGTGATTTTGCTTCGTGGAAGTTCCAGGAGCCACGAAGGGCAAATCAGTTTGGGAGTTGCATTAGGAATTGTGCAGCCAGTGAATGTGGAACAAAGGTCATTCCTAAAAATTTTCAGCATTTTGAATCCATTTATACAGCTTGTTTTTCCTGTTGAGGCATTATTCTCACTATTTAGCTTCAGGGAAGCTTTCAGGGCCACTAGGGCCATTTCAGTGCTTGAGCTGTTTGGGGGCTATGTTCATCCATTTTTGGTGATTCAAAAGCCCATGTCTACTATTTTCGACCTTCTGAGTCTAATGGCAGAGGTTTCAGAATCATTTGAGGTCATCTTCACCTCTAAATTCTCCATTCAAGATTAAAGGGCCACTAGGGCCAAATTGGGGAAAGTACTGTATAAGGTACAATTTCACTGTTTAGTGCTTGGGAAAGAGCAAGTTTAGCTAATTCCTATCTTCTGATTCTATATTTATAGTTAGATCTATATTTTGAGGCACTCATATTCTTGCATTAACCTTTGTATCATTTTTAATACAAGAGGACAAGCCTAGTTTGAGAGGCTTGGTCCAGCAGATGTAGCCCAGAAGGGGTGAACTTCTTTATCATTTTGATGTGTTTATTTGATGAAGATGATATACTAAAGAAAACTGATATAAAATGTTAAACAACAAATATACATAACTTGCATACACACATAATCACCTATTCAGCTGTAGAAAGTTATTTGTCTTATTCCGCAAGACATCAAACTTCAAGTATGTGTATGTCAAAGACCTCTAAGTGTTTAATTCATTATTTCTTTAGGCAGAGCCTGTAGAGGGCCATGTAGCCTCTGGAACTCATCCTCTCTTTAGAGGTGACATGTTCGGTGAATGCCCCTACAGTCTATCTCTGTATAAGAAATAAGAAGTTTTCACATTTTCAGAGGTCACTTGGAGTGTATAACTCACATTTGAAATTATGGGAAATGGATACCTTGCACCCTTAAACAAGTACATTACATTTTCATATCAGTATGGGGGGGGTCCAGGGGCCAGCATGCCCCGGTGGGGGTTTGGGGGCTAGCGGTCCCCCGCCGGGGGTTTAGGGGGCAGCGCCCCCAAAGCTAAAAATAGATGTAAAATTTCCTTGTAAAAGTCTAGTAATTTCTAGTCAATCTGGGTCATTCATTGATCAGATGATCTGATGGTAGAAGTTATGTTTAATTTAGGGTTTTTTTCCCTAGAAGGAAACCCCTCACTATATATGAGGGAATTGTATTGCGTTTATGTAGATCTGTATTCTGAGTGAGGAAGAGAGAGGAGATTGAGAGCGAAGAGAGAGTTACAATGGATCTACTGTAGGTTGTATCTCTTCAGTTTTCCAAATAATATAATAAAAGAAGGACTAGCTATTTCTTCATGGACGTAGCCCAAACTGGGTGAACCACATATATCTGTGTCTCTCTTGTTTTATGTGTTTTTTGTTTTTATATTTCTGCAATATTTTATGTATTTCATTGCTCTGTAATATATAATTCTCTAACAATTGGTATCAGAGCCAAAGGTCTATTTGGCTGATAAACTCACAGGAGAGAAGGGTTCCTGGTTCGAGTGGGAGCAATGGTGGAATACGGTAGGTTTAGGGTTGAAAAATTCAACGGCCAAAAATACCAGCTGTGGAAGATGTAGATGGAAGATTATCTGTATCAGAGAGATCTGTACTTACCATTGAGCGGAAAGACAAAGAAGCCGACGAGTATGATAGACACAGAATGGAATATTCTCGATAGAGAGGCACTTGGAACAATACGGTTGTCCCTGGTGGCATTAGTAGCATTTTAATATTTCAAAGGAAACGACAACAAAGGGTTTAATGTCGGCATTGGCCAAACTATATGAAAAACCCTCGGCCTCAAATAAGGTATTTCTTATGAAGCATTTATTTAATATGAAGATGTCAGAAGGTGGATCTGTTGCAGACCATTTAAATGATTTTAATACAGTTACAAGTTAGTTAAGTTCTGTAGGGGTAAATTTTGATGAAGTTAGGGCTCTGTTATTTATGTGCTCATTGCCAGAAAGTTGGAATGGTTTAGTTATGGCCATTAGTAACTCTATTTCTGGATCTAGTACTTTAAAGTTTGATGATGTTGTCAGTGCAATCCTTAGCGAGGAAATGCGACAGAAAATCCCCAGTGAGACATCAGGTAATGCTTTGATTGCAGAGACTAGGGGAAGAAAAATGGAAAGAGGAAAGAGCTCTTGATATCGCAGTAAGTCAAGAAAAGGCAGATCCAAGTCCAGATCAGGGATAGTGTGCTGGAAATGTGGGAAGAAAGGACACCTGAAGAAAGTGTGAGGCCCCTATACTACTAGTGTAACCCCTTATTATTATTAGTACAACCCACTTATTATATTGATGTACCCATGTAGTGCCCATATTGTTACTATTGTGCCCCATAGAAGCCCATTATTGTTATTATTGTGCCCTTACATTATTATTTCTATGTCAACTCTGATTATGTTATGACTCCTTAGACTCCTATATATAGAAAGGAGGTCTTTTCATTTGTATCATCCAAGAATTGTTCATTTGTGTAATCTAAAGGAGGTTGCCCCCTCGAAGAGTCTGAATTCTAAGGCGTTGATCTCTCTTTTCTATCTTTTTGTGAGCTGGTTTCATAACATTTGGTATCAGAGCTTTGGATTCTAGGGTTTTGTTGCTCCAAATAGGTTATCGTGGAATTTTCGCTATAAATTTTTTTCTGCGACGTTTCAGAAGCTAAAAAAAACCCATTTGAGAAGAAATTCCACTGAACCTCGGGTCCAAATTTCAGAGCTGCTCGCGCTATATTTGCGGAGATATGATCTGAGGAAGTTGGTCTTTTTGCAAACTCCTGAATTACATTGCAAACAGGTGACCTAGGGAAAATCATCATAACTTTCTCTCTGAGCATCAGATTGAAATTTCATAAGAAGGTACAGAAAGAGGATGGATAGTAGTTTCTTGTAGATCGTTTTTAGATTAAAAGGTTGAAAAAATGACACGTGGCACTTCATACAAGTTTTCTTTTCTGGAAAGGTCTATAATCAGGTCATCTTGGGAGATTGTGCATAACCCTTTCTTGGAGAATCCAATTTGGATCAGACTAGAGGCATTGGAAAGGGGACATAGAGGGCTACTACAAATCACAATTTCAGAACTTAAAGATCCGAAAGGATAGAGTTACAGTTGTTTCAAGATCGAGCTCCTAAAATCAAGAAAAAGCAAGATGAGGAAGTTTGATGGCAAGGATTCGGTAAATTGGATACTTCAGATGGAGCAATATTTTGATTTACATGGTGTACCACTATTACAAAAGGTATGTATTGCATCTTCATATTTAGAACCAGATCAATTTTTATGGTTTGAAGGGCTTTGTTCTCGTAAACAATTGTTACGTGGTCAATCTTCACAGAGGAAATGATAGCACATTATGAGGATACAAAAAGCAACACCTTCTTTAGAGCAACACCACAACAATTGGAAAGAGTAAAAGGGATTTGTGACATAGTGGAAAGCAAACTTATGGACACCAGGAAGCATACCCCTCACAACTATAAAGATGGAAGTGTTGTTTCTCCTAGCCTTCCACAACCTACAAGGGTTACACCACAAAAATTGCAAGAAAAAAGAGAAAAAGGGTTTTGTTACAATTGTGATAGCAAATGCACTAAAGGTCATGAGTGTGCTAAGAAGAAATTATTTTACATAGAATATGAAGAGGAGGAAGAAAAGGATTAAGAAACATCAAAATAAGAAGATATACGCCAGGACCCCACCCCAGAGAAAGAAGAAATGAATCAGACCATATCTTGTAAAGCATTGGCAAGAATTACCACTCCTCAAACTCTCAAGATAGAGGGACATATCAAGAAGAAAAAGGTGCAAGAAGTGAAAGATCACATCGAGAAAGAAGAAATGAATCCAACCATATCTTGTAATTCATTGGTTGAAATTACCACTCCTCAAACTATCAAGATAGAAGGACATATCAAGAAGAAAAATGTTCAAGAAGTGAAAGATCACATCGAGCATCAAGAAATGAATCCAACCATATCTTGTAAAGGATTGGAAGAAATTACCACTCCTCAAACTCTAAAGATAGAAGGACATATCAAGAATAAAAAGGTTCAAGAAGTGAAAGATCACATCGAGCATCAACAACAATATCTCCAAATTTTAAAAGATAACGCCACTTCGGTGAAAAATCAAACGAAACAATAGGTAGATCAACATCGTAGTGAAAAATGGATGTAGGTGATTGGGTATTTTTATTGCTACATTTCAAGCAAGCTATTTATGAGAAGGAAATGTTGGAAATACTACATACACTTAAAAATGGCGACCTTACCGAATGGGAAGACTCTTCAAGGATGAGGATGTGGAAGCATTGTTTTGTGCTATTTCTATTATCCAACCAGATTGGATAAACGAAGCAAGGGATGAATGGAAGAAGGACGAAGAAGTACGACCACTTATTCAAAAGTTGTAAAAGATCCCAATTCAAACAATATTGCCAGAAATTGAAGAGGAAGGAAAAATCATATTGGAACCTGGAGCAGTCACAGAGACAAAAACCCGAGAGCTAAGAAATCGATCAATTTCAGAGTATCTCATCAAGTGGAAGAACTTGCCCGCTGAAGATTCCACATGGGAGGACAAGAGTTTTATACAGAAGCATCAAGAACTACTCAAGTGTCGAGGACAACGCTTTTTGAAGCAGAAGGGCATGTTAGGCCCCTATACTACTAGTGTAACCCCTTATTATTATTAGTACAACCCACTTATTATATTGATGTACCCATGTAGTGCCCATATTGTTACTATTGTGCCCCATAGAAGCCCACTATTGTTATTATTGTGCCCTTACATTATTATTGCTATGTCAGCTCTAATTATGTTATGACCCGTTAGACTCTCCTATATAGAAAGGAGGTCTTTTCATTTGTATCATCCAAGAATTTTTCATTTGTGCAATGTAAAGGAGGTTGCCCCTTCGAAGAGGCTGAATTCTAAGGCGTTGATCTCTCTTTTCTATCTTTTTGTGAGCTGGTTTCATAATAGAAAGACTGCAAGTCTCAGAAGGGAAAAGAAGGAGATGCACAACAAGAAAACAATCATGAAGTGAATGTAACAGGTGATGTGTTGCAAGATGCTTTGATTCTTTCATTAGAAAATATTATTTATGCCTGGGTGGTAGATTTAGGGGCCTCATTCCATGCCAGACCTGATAGGAAACATTTTCATGATTATGTTCAAGGAGATTTTGGACAGGTTCGATTGGATGATGATAAACCCTATAAAATCATTGGAATGGGTACAGTTTTCATAAAACAGCAGGATGGAAATCAATAGCTATTGAAGGAGGTAAGGCATGTTCCAGATCTGAAGAAAAATCTGATTTCAACAGGGCAGTTGGGAGGTGAAGGTTGTGTAAGTACTTTCACAGATAAAACCTGGAAGGCCACTAAAGGATCCTTGGTAATATTGAGAAAGGTTGGTACATTGTATTTATGCAATGGTATTTCTAAATCTATTAATGCTTTAACCTCTACAGGAGAAGATACGACATTATGGCATCATAGAATCAGGCACATGAGTGAGAAGAGGATGCAAATTCTTCACTCAAAAAATTTGTTACCAGGTTTGAAGCATGTTGATCTAAAATTCTGTGAAAATTGTGTTTATGGAAAACAAAAGAGAGTCAGATTCCTTAGAGTTGGGAGAGAAAAGAAGAGTGAAAAATTAGAGCTTGTGCATACAGATGTATGGGGACCTACTTAGGTATCATCTCTTGGTGGCTCTCATTATTATGTTACTTTTATTGATGATGCAACCATAAAAACCTGGATTTATTGTATTCGAAATAAATCTGATGTATTTGATACTTTCAAGAAATGGAAATCTTTGGTTGAAAATGAGACAGGGAAAAGGTTGAAGTGTCTCAGATCAGATAATGGAGGTGAATATTGCAGCAAAGATTTTGATAGGTACTATTCAAAGAATGGAATTCATAGAGAGAAGACAGTTCCAGGAACACCACAAGAAAATGGTGTGTCAGAAAGGATGAACAAGACAATCATGGAGCGTGCAAGGTGCATGAGATTGCATGCATGATTGCCTTTACAATTTTGGGCAGATGCTGTAGACACTGCTGTTTATCTAATAAACAGAGGGCCTTCAAGTTCCTTGGATGGTGGTAATACAGAGGAGGCATGGAAAGGTAAAGTGGTAAACTACTAATTTTTAAAGACTTTTCGTTGTGAAGACTTTGTCCACATTAATAAAGAAAATAGAACAAAGCTTGAGGAAAAATCAAAGAAATGTACCTTTATTGGATATGGTGTTAATGATTTTGGTTTTCACTTATATGATTATGAAAATCACAAACTAATTAGGATCAGAGATGTAATATTCAATGAAAAGGTCTTGTATAAGAATCAGTTGCAGGAAAAGAAACAGGAAAAAGAAAACATAGTATACACAGTGCTTGATGATATCATAGGAAAAGTAACGATGCCTGAAAATCATAATGATCAGTAGCCTGAACAACAACCAAAACAACAACAATCACTTCAGACACCTAAAAGTGGTGTTAGAAGATCTACCAGGATAAGTAGACCCCTGAATGATACTCTCCTTCATTATATTATGTATTGTTGACTGATTTTGGTGAACCAAAATGTTATGAAGAAGCAGTGCAGGTAGAAACTAGGAAGAAGTGGGATCAAGCCATGAAAGAAGAGATGGACTCCTTAGCACATAACTAGACTTGGGACTTAGTCAGGTTGCCTGCAGGTAAAAAAAAATTACAGAATAAATGGGTTTACAAGTTGAAGGAAGAAGATGGAGGTAGAAAAAGGTATAAAGCTAGACTTGTGGTGAAAGGGTTTGCACAGAAAAAGGGTATAGACTTTGATGAGATATTTTCTCCTATTGTGAAAATGACTCCAATCAGAACTATTCTAAGTCTAGTAGCTGCTGAAGATTTACATCTTGAGCAGTTAGATGTAAAGATAGCCTTTCTCCATGGGGATTTGGAGGAAGAGATATATATGTAGCAGCCACAAGGATATGAGGTAAAATGGAAGGAGAAACTAGTGTGGAGGTTGAAGAAGAGCTTGTATGGCTCAAAACAGGCTCCAAGGTAGTGGTATCTAAAATTTGACAGGTTTATGTCTAAAGAAGGTTATACTAGATGTCACTCTAACCATTGTGTTTATCTCAAAAGGAAAAATGATGGCAACTAAATTATATTTTTATTGTATGTAGATGACATGCTTGTTGCAGGATCTAACATGCAGGAAATAAATGTGCTCAAAAGGAAATTGGAAAACTCATTTGCAATGAAGGATATGGGTGTTGCAAAACAAATCTTGGTATGAGAATAACTATAGACAGGAAGAATCGCAAATTAACATTGTCTCAAAGTGAGTACATAGAAAAGGTGTTGAAAAGGTTTAGTATACAGAATGCAAAACCAGTTAGTATACCTATGGCTAGCCATTTCAAATTAAGTAAGGAGGCATGTCCCAAGAGTCAAGAAGAAATGGTTCATATGTCTAAAGTTCCATATGCATCATCAGTTAGAAGCTTAATGTATGCAATGGTCTACACAAGGCCTAATATTGCACATGCAGTGGGAGTTGTAAGAAGGTACATGGAAAATCTAGGAAAGGAACATTGGATGGTGGTGAAGTGGATTCTCAGGTATTTGAGAGGTACCACAAATCAAGAATTATGCTTTGGTAGTTCAAACATTTCTCTACAGGGATATGTTGATGCAGATATGGCAGGTGACAGAGATAATAGGAGGAGCACTACAGGATATATATTTACTATAGGTGGAACAACTATCAGTTGGGTTTCAAAAATCCAAAGTGTTGTTGCACTTTCAACAACAGAAGCAGAGGATGTTGCTGCTACAGAGGCTAGTAAAGAAATGATTTGGTTACAAAGGTTTTTGGATGAATTGGGTAAGAAGTAGGAGTTGGGCAGGTTATACAGTGACAGCCAGACTACCATACATCTGACAAAGAACTCTACATTTCATTCCAAGACTAAAAATATACGGCTCAAGTACCATTTCATATGGTCAACATTGGAAGATGGACAGTTGAAGCTGGAAAAGATACACACTAGCTAGAATCCTGCAGATATGTTAACAAAAGTTGTAACTAGGGAGAAACTGAGAATCTGCTCAGTTTCAATTAGTCTCTAAGTATGATGAAGAAGATGAGAAATAGCCAGGTCCAAAGTGGAGCCATTTTCTAGCAAATGAAGTAGTAGTGGAGTTACTAAAATCAGTCTCCAAGTGGGAGATTGTTGGGTGTGGAGCCTGATTATCTTTTGTATTCAAGGTTTTAGCCGGATGTATACCCCAGGAAGACTATACACCCGTCCACGTGGGGGGGGTTGCGGGGGGGGGACTTGTCTCCCCCATAGGGGTTTAAGGGGGCAAATCCCCCCCGGCTGGGGGTCCGGGGGCCAGCGGTCCCCCAGCGGGGGTTCAAGGGGCAGCGCCGCCGAAGCTAAAAATAGATGTAAAATTGCCTTGTAAAAGTCTAGTAATTTCTAGTCAATCTAGGCCGTTCATTAAGTGGATGATTTGATAGTAGAAGTTGTGTTTAATTTAGGGTTTTTTCCCTAGAAGGCAACCCCTCACTATATATGAGGGAATTTTATTGTGTCTATGTAGATCTGTATTCTGAGTGAGGAAGAGAGAGGAGATTGAGAGCAGAGAGGGAGTTACAGCGGATCTGTTGTAGGTTGTATCTCTTTAGTTTGCTGGATAATATAATAAAAGAAATATTCGCTGTTTCTCCATGGACGTAGCCCAAACTGGGTGAACCACGTATATTTGTGTCTCTCTTGTTTTATGTGTTTATATTTCTACAATATTTTATGTGTTCCATTGCTCTGTAATATATAATTCTCTAACACGCCTCACATGATTTGGTTGTCAACATGTGTTTATCATTTGCCTCGCAGGATTTTGGCTGTCGACATGTGGTTGTTGTCCACTTTGCAGGATTTGGTGTCGACATGGGTTTGTCATCCAGTTTACAAGGTTTGGTTGTCATCATCATGAGACAAATGTTGGTAATGTCACTTTATGAAATTTGGTGGTAAATGGTTTTTTTTTTCCATTTGATGTTTAGACCTAAAACCATAACCATGTATTAAAATGTCAAAACCTAAGACTAAACCCTAATACACATAAATACATGCATTCAAACACCTAAACCTAAGCTCTAAACCAACACCATAAGTTCTAAACCATATTAAAACCCTAAATGTATTAAAATACATAAAACCAAAGTTTAATAACCCTCGTCCTTTGTTAAACAATACTAAAACATTAAAAATATTATAACAGCCCTAGACCGCGAGCCTTCACCGCACGGGGAGTCAACCTTGACAGTGGTAATGTGAATAGGAAACAACGTTAACCATAGCAGAATGAGTTTTCGAGCTTGGTAACCACATCAGAAACTGTGGTAATGTGAACAATGTGTAAGTCGTCAGGGTTAGCATTTGGAATTAACAACATTAGGATCTAAAACTGTGGCTGACATGTGAACAAAGATTGATAACCGTCGGAGTAGGAAACTGTAATATGTAACCATTGGAACACCATTAGCCGAGACTGCTGGAAATCAGCTGTCACATGTGTTGTCTCCTCCTCCGCACGGTTAGTGAACAGCTAACGGTCTTCGAATTTATTATATGGTTTTATTTGGGTTTTTTGTTGTCATTTTGGAGTAAAGTTAAACCAAACAAACTTATCCCTAGGTAGAAAATCATGACTAGACCGACCCTTTTGTAACCCAAATTAGAAAAAAATCATTCCTAAACTTGGTGGAGGGAGTTCGAATGCATCTCGTAAGTTATAATTATAGTTTTGTTCATGAATAGGAGGGAGAGTGATTTTGGGATTTTGTATGTAGGTTTCGGAGGTTATAGTTGATTTTGTTTTCAGTGTAACAGGAGCATCTAAAGTTAGAATTGGGAACCATGATAGGAGTTGGAAAGTTGGTTCAGAGAGTTATATTTTGACAGTGACCAAAAGTGTCTGTGTGCACATTCAGCTTGGTCAATTTTCTTTGTAATCGACCTCCTCATTTTCAATCCTAATAAAGAGTTCGCCCATCTTGAAAGTGGTCCTAGAGATGTAGTCCATCAGGGACGAACTCTGTAATCAATTTTTCTATCGGGTACCACTGTGTTTTTGATGTTTTAACTTTTGTTATGCATATTTCTTATGTTTTATCCTCTGTCGTAAAGTCTTCTTCTCAAGTAGTTCTCACGATTTCAGCACTTTCAGTTAACATTCTATTCATTAATGGCATAATCAATTCTACATCAGTTTTAAGATATGATCATTTCAGATAATCCCCAAATGTGCCTGCAAAAGCATCATTGACCTATTGCCATTTCAGGTTAATGTCCTTGTCCACAATCATCTTGGTGTATTCATAGATCGATAAACTTGTAGACACTTGCTCAACTACTACTCTAGTGACACTTCCATTAGTGTCCTTTGATCCTGCTCTCTTGGAGGCCATTGATCCTGAACTGCTAAGAGGCAGATGAAAACCTTCTATATCTAGAGACATGATGAGATGCATGGCAATAAATCTATCAGCTAAAAACAAAGCAAATTTGAGGAACAACATGCAACATAATTGGGGATTGATTGGAAAGGATTGCATAATTTTTCCTGGGAGGTCAGGAGACTGGCTGCCAGAACTACACAAAAGGTAGTTCAAGCTGCTGGGAGGCTAGTTGGCTGCTGGAATTATGCAATGCACAATCTATATTGGCATGCTAGCTTTAGGTATTACACAATGCACAATTTCAACTGGCAAGGGATGCAAGCCCAGTGACTGCATTGCTTAATTTCTTGGGCCAACAGTCACTGTCTCTTAGAATTGCACAATGCAAAACTGGAGGACAGTCATTGGGTAGAAATGCACTTTTTTTGGGAGGAAGGTAGAGCCTTCCCTCTAAGGATTGCACAATGTTGTCTTGGTGAGGCAGAGTCCAAGCCAATGTTGCCTAGACCCACCGATGGAATTTGGAAACAAATGTGAATGTGAATGCATGGAAATACTACATGTAAGTAGGAGTGAATGATTGTGCATGAAAACAATGAATGCAAGACTAAAAAATGGAACAACATGCATGTGTGTGAAGCAAGTCACCGAATTGGCGACCGTTTGTGCAAAACATTGTCATGCATGCGACCATAGTGAGATGCTAACGAAAATTGAAACAATGCTAGTACAAGCTAATATTCATGCAAACGACAACAAGTGTTCATAGAAATGAAGTAGACAATACTCGCACAAGACAAAACACAAAAAGCGACAGAAATGATGAAAGACAAGTTAAGTGGACTTACCTGGAAATAGCTGAGCTGGATGTGTCGAAAAATCTTGGGTGTACTATGGGATGTCAGAGCTCCAAGATCAATGTGAAGAAGTGAGCTCTGAAGTGTTGAATAAATAAGCTTGAAGCTCATGACGTGCATGCCACAAATCTAGGAAAAAGCGAAACTTGGAGGAAATATTCTAAAACAATCTTTGCATGTAACCTCTAGCTACTAAAAATAGCTCCCTAAATTCTAGCGATGCTTTTTGTATGTTTCTTTTTTCTATTTTGGGAAAAATCAGCCCATGCATGCAAGTCAAGTTTCCTCAGTCCCAAGTGGAACTCGTCAACTCGGTGACACATGCAACAACTTGCCTGAATGAGGGAAACTTTTGCACAATTTTTGGGAGGAATATGGGCTAGTTGCCAAGAGGGATTGCGTAATTTCTAGGCTGAGTAGCTGACTGCTACCCATAATTATGCAATTTCTCGGTTGAGAAGTTCTGCTGGGTTAGATTGTGCAGAATTTCCAAGGAAGGTTGACAGGCAGAATTATGTAATTACTGAGCCTAGCAAGCTGCTAGACAAGATTGCACAATTTCTAGAGGGAAGACTAGTTCCCGTCTAGAATTGCACAATTTCTTGAGGGAGTTGCTTAGCCAGCATCTGGACTAAGTTCGGGGAAACAACCTATGAGGGGAATGCAAAAATCTATAATGCTACTAGAAAACCACTAAAGCTTGTGCGCTTGTTAGTGTAATATCTGCTGGTGAGGATGGTTGGTAGGGAGGCTCCAAAAAAAAGCTAAGGAAAACTTTTGGAGTGTGGTTGTAGGCACTGCAAAACTTTGTGACACACTGGTAAAAATCCAGCTCTCTAAATGGACCTTGTTCATGAAAAGAAAGTCTAACACTTCTAGAAGTATTGTTTAGCTCTTTGTTCATCTTGGTTTCCGCACTTGCTTGATTGTAATATGTAGCATCTTCTAAGATCTTGGTCGATTGACACATATTCCAAGATAAGTCAACACATTTGTTTCGATTGGGGATGAGGGTTATTTTGGTGCACAATCAATATAGTCATCAGAGTCTTACTTTCATCTCTGGCCTTGCTCCACTACTAATAGGCCTAGACAGTACCCTGATAGAGTCACACAAGAACACAAAGCATCTCTCCATTGCCAGCGAGTCTGGTCAATACCCCGACAGAGTTACTTGCATCAACTCTCTGCGTAGGAAGCCTTTATCTTTTTTCAAAATATCAATTTTTCATTTTGAAAATTTTCACTTTTCATTTTTTCATTTTTCATTTTTCATAACTGTGCATAGCACTTATTCATTTCAGAGGCAGAAGAGGGATCTCGACTTATTGAGAGTAGAAGAGGTTGTTCCTTCAGAGAAGTATTTTATTATATACCTCTGATGTTCTTGTTAAGGTTTCCCCTCTCACCTTACTCTACTTGATTGAGATGCCAAGGGTTAACCAAAGAAAAAAATGACTAGAGTAGGTGACATTGGTTAGCGCACAAGCATTGTGCTTTCAACAAGCTTTACTTTGAACATACGTATTTTCCATTGGCATATCATGGACTAAAGATAACACGTTCTTCATACAGAGGTAGGATGATAGATAACCAACTAGTGATAGCTGCATAAGGCCTCTTTTACTTTACCCAGCTAGTTTTGAGAGTCGCGCACAGTCTCATGTGAAATTCACCTACAAGTGCAAAACAAAAAGACAAACATAAAAAAAATAAAAACAAGAAGTAAATGCAAAAGAAAAATGGGTGAGAAAATAAGAAGGCAAGAAAACAAACATGTGAGGTAAGTAAGAAAACATGCATGCAAGAAGACAACCAAAAGAAAACACTACTCCTACTCCTAAGCTAACAGTGCACGAGCCTGATAATGTAAAGTGATACTTCAAATGCAGCCACTAGCGCATTGGTTGACACATGTTGGTGAAGGAATGGTTCACGAACAACACAATTGTGTGAAATAGCAAACATGAAAGATATAACAATGAAGACAAACACACTTGAAGTTTTAATACATCCTCAAAACATGAGTGAGTGCAAGTACATGACATGCAATCCGTGGAATTATAGTGGTGTTGTATGACACTGCATGCAGTTTTTAAGCATATGCATACTCTTGACCGTGACATGAACGAAAATGAAATAAACAAAGACAACTTGCATCGTGCACATGTTATTGTTATGTAAGATTCCTCTAATGCATGAATGATGGGATTATGTTGTTCGAGTGGTGGAGGTATAATCTGTGTGTGAGATTGACCTTCAATGCATACATATGAGTGATGAGGAGCCTTGGCTATTTCAAAAATTTCCTGATCAGAAGTGAAACCAACCTCAGGATAGTGAGGGCATGACATAACCATCAGCTCGAGCTGAAGTGCCTCGACAATCTAGGAGGTTTTGACTTTGTCGACAGATAGATCAACATAAACAATTGGCTTCAAAAAATTAACTATGATAGAATCATCATCGTGATCGAATAAGGGAGTAAATAAATCACGACAACTATGATAAAAAAATCAATGATTTCATCGACATCCTCATGATTTAATGAATCAAATAGAGGGATAGATGAGAAGCGGAAAAATTCACCTTCTGTGTTTCCAGAAAAGGAAGATGAAAAGTCAAGTGGATTTTCAATGAATAGTTTATCCTCTCCGTTTTCGGATGATGGACTCACATTCGGTATGTTCTGCGAGTGATCAACAAAGGGTGTATCTGTAGATGGAGAAACACATGCAAAGACATGGATGGTAGGTTCACCAAAGGTTCAGGAAAGAATGAAGCAGGCTCGGATAGAAGGGAGTCATCCTTTGCCAAGTGTTGATGCTCAAGCTCCCAGTCATACTCTTCATGAATGCCAACGCATGTTGGTTGTGCAACACCAAATCTGTTGATGGATTGATCCTCGTTCACAACAAGTGTAGAGTCCAGAATGGAAGAACACAAGATAGTGCAATTCGAAGAATCATCCGAGTATGAAGACGGAGGTTGAGGTACAAAGTGCATATGAAAACCCAAAGGACTCACAACCAAATCTGTGTGAAAATTAAGTGAAGTGATGTTGGGAGGATGTGATAGTTGAACAGATGTGTGTGCCTGTTCTCCTGCATCACTCTACAGTGGTGGAGCTATTTGATGAGGGGATGAAGGACAATCAATAGTGACAATGACCATATCTGTCTGAGATTTCAAAACTCCACTACTGAAGTATGATGAGCGAGGCGAGGGGTCAAATTTCTTCTTGGGATGGACTGATTTGTTAAGGTAGTACTCGAATCTATCCCAAATATAAGGAATTTTCATCTAAATTTTTGGAGCTTCAAATTGCAAAACACGGAAGCACTGTGAAAAACCCATATCCGATTCAAGCGGGGCCTTCCATTGTTGTAATAGTTTTTGGTCAAGATGTTCTAGATCAAAATGATGGAAAGTATCTTCAATGAGATCACATAAATTCTCGAGTGATTGCATGTTGTCATCCGGTAGGTTGCAACACCACTGTATTGGGGATTCACAAGTGTGGATGCAAGTAGTAGACTAGCCTATTCATCAAAACATCCATCTCCCTTGTCAAGCATGGTAAAGAATTGATGTAAGAACACAGGCCATGCCACTTTTCCTTCACGATCATACGTGAATTCAGACAAGAGATCAAAAAACTCCCTCATGATGTTGAGAGGTTCAGCATGTGAAAAACATCATGGAGGGGTGAGTGTGATAGAATCCATGATAGATGTGAAAAGGTTCAAAATAGGATGAGAGGACACAACTTGTCATATGGCCCTCCTTCTAGTGCCAGAAATGTTGACGGTGTTGGACCCGCCAACATGTCAGGGGATCTCCCTCGTAAGAAGTCCCAATTAGACCTCAGACCGTTTGGTGTAGGAGTCCCAATAGTGGGTCATATGGTATTTCCTTGAACATGGTTCCACACCGAGGCAAGTAAGATGTCCCTGTTGGTAGCAAGGGTGTGACATATGAAGTAAGTCAAGGAAGGTGAATAAGTGGTTCTAACACAGAGAGGGTGAGGTGAGTGTGCCCTTTGGAAATCTGTGAAAGAATGAAGTTAAGAAGGGAACACATGAGAAAAGATGCATCACAACATGGAAGGAAAGTAAGCTAGAAATCCAAAGTGATGGTTAAACCAACAACGCATTTTAGTAAGATTAATATATACATATACAAAAAATAGCTACACATGCATGCATAAGCAAACATATACATATATGATTTAGAGTAAACAAGATAGCTGTAATACAATATGACATTTGTGTGAAAAGTGTTGGCTCTATTATATTAAGAAGTGTAAGTTCCAGTCATACAATACAACCATAACCAACCACTAGTTCCAATAGTGGAAGGTTATAGTCACTGTTGCCAACTCCTCCAAATAGATATACTAGCTTTGCACATTGGAGAAGCCAAGGCTTGTTACAATATTGTCCAATATCTCTCTAAGATACTCCTATCAGAAGCTTGGCTTACCAAAAGCCCCTACAATGAGTCATGAGGGACTATATATAGCAAAGGGTGGGTGGCCCTTGACATTCCCCCTTGTGACAATTCATCTACCATCATGACTCTTCATCTACTCTATGATTGTTACATCCAACTATGAATACTTGAACTTATACTTAACAAGAAATTACATACAATCTGCACATGTACTCATGTGAGACAAAATAGGCTTGAGCAAGCCATGAAAGACATCACTATGACACAGACAACTGTGGGAAGACCGACTCTTCGACATCCTCATGGTGGTCGATAGTAGCGAATTGATTCCAAGCTCAGTAGTCCGTGACGGTGTTTGTGTACTCTAAGGTGACATATTTATGGAAACAGAATCTCTCCTCCATAGCATCTAGGTACACTTCTTGAGCTCCTCTATCCAACTTGTTTGATAACATGTGCATCATTGTCTTGAGTGTGGCTGGACTAGCGACATACTGATGCATAATGTATGCACTGATTACCAAGTCTGGGCTAGTGGCTATGCACATCAACTCGTCAAAGTACGAGTCAAGCTCTAGTCAGACCTATGCCTTTGTCTTTTCCTGCATGAGTGTCCCAATAGATAGGATTGCATGTGTGAGCACAACAACATCCATGCTCCTGAATACCCGTGCATGGGAAGCATGTGAACTAGTGATGAGTTGCGGGAGATCTTCATAGTTTTGGATCTCACTCTCAATGCATGCCTTTAGCTCAACCGCTATGGGCTCCATCATCCTAGGTAAGTGTAACATGGCTCCCTTATATCTCATTGTCCATGTTTGCATGTATTCAACAACAACATGCATGTTTGAAAAGATACGTGCTCTCCTAGCACATCGCCTCTGCCAATTGTTGAGATAAAAAACTACCTTATGCATGGTACCAAAGTTGGAATACAATGCCCACATGACCGTGTCAGGGGACAATACTTCATCCAGTACTACCTTCTTTAACTATGCTAACCAGTTCTCCTCCCTGCTTGGCCATCTATAACTCCTTAGCCATTCCCTCTTTTTCTACTATCAGGAAGCGAACACTCGAGCTAGTGGCTTTGGCATATGCTCTAGTATAATTGGCTAATGCTGCTAGATGCTTGCACATGTCAGACACAATCACTCATTCCTAAAATTGTGCAGGAGATGTATGATCATTCAGAGTCGAAACTCTGTGAGATTACACAACACTATGTTGGGACTCATCGAATGAGATGTTGTGCATCTCTCCCTCTGGATTGTCTCCAAGTATTTCCGTGTCTCCTTGGTCTCTTGGGACTTGCTCCGCTTCCGGATCCGGTGAAGCTGGTGGGTTGACCTCTTGGTTGTGAGGCATGAGGTCAGTGTATTTCTCTAACTCTTGTTGCTCCATGTTTGTTTCTATCAGGTCAAGTGCTTGTTCAATCTCTTGAGCAAATTCCTGCTCCTGGGACTACACATTCTGTTTTCTTAGTGCCAGCTGTTCGAATGAGTCAACTACCTATATGGGCCCAAATTCATTTATCTGTACATGTTACACCCCCTGTTGCACCTGTTCTTGTGGCACTTCCTTCTCCTATCTGTGCAACTCTTGTTCCTTTCAGAGTTTCTCCTTCAACTCACACAACTGCTTCTCTGTTTCCTCCATTCTCCATTTTTCTCTCTACCTTTGTGCATTCCTCTTGTCACATTATTGCCTCTTTGCCTCTATTGTCAAAGCTACTTTCTAGACAAGTGGGTCTGCCCAGAAATTGCAGCTTTGTTCATCTTCCATGCTGTCGACAATATCCTCTTGCATTTGTCGTGCGCTGGTGTGTTTAACTATGTTGTTGCTGCTGGTGGTGCTCTCCTAGATGCTGCTTGATGTTGGTTTGCTAACCATTCCACAATAATGCTGACTGGTTCATTGGGCCTGGAGAAGTTGTAACAATATTTTCATGGGTCTTCATCCACCCAATGACACGCCTCGTGGATCCATTGAAATTGTATTCTCATGTAGTGATCTTTTACAAAATAATGTGGGTGATACAGATTGTAGCTTCAGGCATCGAATGGATATTTCTTGATCTCCTCTGCTTCAACATCCACATGCTTGAACTTCCGCATCTCCTATAACCTGATCCACAACGGAAGAGCAGGCCAAGGTGCCTTCTTCTTCTGGTCCAGCCTAGCTGACAGTCCAACCGAGATGTGGTATGATACTTCCTGCATGATGAGCTTGTCCAATGCAAACTTCGGTAGAACATGTAGAGGCTTCTCCACATTGTACATCTGTATGAAGCTGCCAGATGGTGAGGCATAACAATCTACTATATTGATTAGTGCCTCCATTTTTGCCTTCGACATGCAAGGTGGATCATGTTCAAATATCATCTTGTACACTGGGTTGACAAAATGATTGGACAACTCTGTGATAACTCCTCTGAAGCTGCATTTGGAAAACATTTTACAACAAGCTTTCAGAGAGACCTCCACTGATGTCCATGACCACTTCAAGCCCGAGAACTCCTAACGGGAATAGATTGCATCCAAGATGTAAGTGGACATGTAAATTTTTTCTTACTGACCTTTGCGCGACTGTCAAGCTCTTGTTACATGTTGCTTCAGCTTGTGAGCCAACATGTCAAACGAATTGCATGCTTTTCCTTCAATGTCCAGTTGGTCCAACACGATTACCCAACTCTGTGGGAAGGTTTCCGTGCTCTCTTGGCCATACATGTGACATGCAAAGATGACCAAGTATTGATACGCATTCCACGATATCTTTGTCTTGTAAATCTGGTTGGGTGTCATCTTGAATTTGGCTGGCTTCTTCACACAGTTCTTCAAGATATCCCTAGAGTTGGCATTGCTGCTGGGTATGCTGAAGGGTGTTTCCATGGTTATCATGGGCTTTGACATATGATATATCTGTTCATAATCATATGCCCTGAAGGTAGAAATCTTCGTCCTGCTAACAATGCTCAATGTCATCGTCTTAATATCAGTGTGTGAGACGATCCAACGTATCCTATCCAAACATGGGAACACGTGATACTTGCATGAAATCTGGTACAAGCCAGACTTGTGAATTTTCACATACACTTGGCGATCTTTGAGGTCTTCCTCAAATGTGCCTGCAAATGCATCATTAGCCTCTTTCCATTTCAACTTGATGTCTTTATACATAATCAGCTTGGTGTCTTCATAGATTGGCAAACTTGTAAACACTCACTCAACTGATGATCCAGTTGTAGTCCCATCAGTGTCCATTGATCCTTCTCTCTTGGAGGCCATTGATCCTATTGAGAGGCAGATGAACACCTGCTAGATCTGGAGACATGGTGACATGCATGGCAAGAAATATGTCAGCTAAAACCAAAGTAAAATTGAGGAACAACATGCAACATACCTGATGATTGTCTGCCAAGGATTGCGCAATTTTTCTTGGGAGGCCAGGAGCATAATGCGCAATCCAGACTAGCATGATGGCTACTGGGATTGCGTAATGCGAAATTTCAGCTAGCAAGGGTTGCAGGCTTAGTGGCTACATTGCTAAATTTTCTGGTCTAGAAGTCATTGCCTCTCAGAATTGCACAATGCAAAACTAGAGGACAGTCACTGGGCAGAAATGTGCATTTTCTGGGAGGAAGGTAGAGCCTTCCCTCTCAGGAATGTGCAATGCTTTCTTGGTGAGACAGAGTCTAGGCCAAGGTTGCCCAGACCCGCCAACAATTAACTAAAAGCAAATGTGAATGTGAATACATGGCGATACTGAGTGTAAGTAGGAGTGAGTGATTGTGCATGCAAATAGTTAATGCAAGATTGAAAAAATGAAACAACATGCATGTGTGTGAAGCGAGTCGCCAAATCGACGACCGTTTGTGCAAAACAGTGTCATGCATGCGACAATTGTCAGATGCTAACGAAAACTGAAACAATTCTAGTAAAAGCTAATATGCATGAAAACGACATCAAGCGTTCATAGAAATCAAGCAGACAACATTCACACAAGCTAAAACACAAAAAGTGACAAAAATGCTGCAAAAGACAAGTTAAGCAGACTTAACTGGAAATAGTTGAGCTGGATATGTCAAATACTCCTGGATGTGCTATGGGAAGTCATAGCTCCAAGATCAATGTGAAGAAGTGAGCTCTAAAGCATCGAATAAATAAGTTTGAAGCTCATGACACACATGCCACAAATCTAGGAAAAAGTGACACTTGGAGGAAAGATTCTAAAACAATCTTTGCATATAACCTCTAGCTACTAAAAATAGCTCCCTAAATTCTATGAATGCTTTTGGCATGTTTCTTTTTTCTATTTCGGGAAAAATCAGCCCATGCATGCAAGTCAAGTTTCCTCGGTCCTGGGTGGAACCGATCAATCCAATGGCACATGCAACAACTTGTCTGAATGAGGGAAACTTTTGTGCAGTTTCTGGGAGGAAGCTGGGTTGGCTTCCAAGAGGGATTGCGTAATTTCTGGGCTAAGCAGCTGACTGTTGCCTAGAATTTCTCAATTTTTGGGCTGAGCAGTCTTGCTAGGTTAGATTGCATAGATTTTCCAAGGAAGGCCGACAGGGACAATTGCATAATTACTGAGCCCAGCAGGTTGTCAGATAGGATTGCACAATTTCTGGAAGGAAGACTGGTTCCCATCCAGAATTACGCAATTTCTTTAGGGAGATGCTCAATGAGCAGCTGTACCAAGTCCGAGGAAGCAACCTATGAGGGGAATGAAACAAGCTATCATGCACAGGTTGTCACACTGTTAGAAAATCACTAAATCTTGTGCACTTGACATTGTAAGATATGTTGCTGAGGATGGTTGGTAGGGAGGATCTAAAATGAAGTTAAGGAAAAATTTTAGAGGGTGGTTTTAGTTGCTACAATAGTTTCATAATAACAATGATATATGCAATGAACTACTTTCTTTCCTCCAATTCATATCCATTTTATATATTGATCCTATTATATTGATGTGAATTAGAAATTGGTTCTTCAAACATATATCCTTTTCTAGAAAGAATCATTCTAATATAATGTGATCAATACTTATAGAAAATTCAATTATAAGGATTTATAATCGTGAAGAGAACTTCATGCCTATGATGTAAACCTTAGACTTCAAACAAATTTCTTCAAAATATACATTGTTCTACTCTTTGATTGAAGTAATACTATATAACATATTCTCTTCAAGCTTTGCAGACTATTTTATGTTAAGAGGAATTGGAAATCGTTTTTATTGGTTAAAATAGAAAACTTTTCTTGTATATGTACTGATTGTAACAAGTGTGCATTCTCTCGCATGTGTTTCCTAAGAGGTCATAGGTTCAAAACCAGAGCGGGGTAGAGTATGATTCAAACTATCAAAATTTTTACCAACCCCTACTTATTAATTAACATGATTTGATTTATTTTGTAGGTTTGTTATCCTCATTGATCTCCAAGTGCTGTATCTAAGAGATAAAATATTAGTGATCCTAAACAACACAATAATATACACCATCCTACCATGTAATCAAAACAAACAAATGACACATGAAAGAAAAGAAATGCATAAAATCTTATAATACATACATTCATTCATGGAGAATCAAAATTAGAATCATTTCAAAGAATGAATTAGATGGTTTCATAAATTCTAATGGAGTTGGATAAGTCCTTAGCATTGATGCCATTGATATATAAATTAGCGAGATATACATTATATGTTTCGATTTATAAGTGATACAATTCCATCCTTCCATATAAATTGGTAAAGTTACCATATTTTCTAAAGTGTTCAAATCTATAAACAAAGATTACAATAACATAGAAAATTATTTGGAAATAACTCTAGGCAATACCTTGATATCGAACCTTGTATCTAGAATGGAGATTTGATTGCAAAATACAACTTCAATTTCTACATAGGGCTCAAGAAAAACCAATCTTGTGAGGAAAAAAACTAAAAATAATGATTACACAATTAGGATGCCCCACATTATTCTTCACACTTAATGATGCAAAATAAATATATATCTAAAACTTGCATTCTTTAATTGGAAATGCACCACCTTCTAAATCATTGATGTGACAATAGTGTTGGATTTGTAATATTATTCAAAAACAATATACTATCATTATGTACTTGCATAAATAGTTTGAAATCTTCCAAAAAAAAAAAATAGATTATACAAAAATACTCACACAAATGATTTTTCATATATATATATGTTCCTCTACATTCTATGAAAATAAAAAAAATACAACAACTCTCACATTTTATTAATATATTTCATGCAAATATGAATGGCAACCACGTATGCATACATGGAAAAATTAAATTTTAAGGAACTCCATGCAAATAATTTAAGCTAATACTTTCTTTGATAAATATGCAAGATCTTGGAATCCCGAAAACGAGCATGCTACAAATGTGCACATGCACAAATTTAGTTTCAAGAACCGCGATATAGATGAGTTATGCTCATAATTTCTTTGATATATAAGATCTTGGAATCCCAAAAACAAGAATGCTTGCACATGCATAACTTCATTGAGAATGACTCTTGTGATATAACAAAATCCCTTTCTTCAAACCCATTTGAGGACTTGTTAATCGTTCTTATGCAACTAGTCTGTAGCGACGAGGATAACTCAATCGCAGGCCCTAATTAGTCTTTGGTATGGTAATTTATAACTAGAATGTGGGGCCAATTTTGACTATAGGCTAGTGATTCTTTCTTAGTTTTGAATTATATCTAAATATTAATATTATTCTTTTTTAAATTAGAATTATATCCTTGTCTCTATATATATTCTTTTATATATATATGTGTATATTCTTTATATATATATATATATATATATATATCTTAATTGAATGTAAATTCTTTCAAATTAGGGGTTGATTCGTATATTAGATATATCCAAATTGTTGTATAGGGAATTCTTTCCTTGAGTAATAATAAAACATTCAAATTTGAGTTAATGAAAAAAAAACTCTGCAACTCATGGCGTTCCTTGAGGGTTCTGGAGATCAACTGGGCCGAGCACACCTGCCACCGACATTTGTTTTCAACTGGTTTCTGCAGATTTGCAATGAATGTGAGTTTGGTTTTGGTGCTGAGGCTTTCCTTTCGTGTCCTTATCTTGGCATGGCTCGTCCTTTCTTCCTATAGGGAAATCGATGGCATCCATTGTTTATGTTGTTGAGTGCATTGAAGTTCCCAACTACCCTGAGTCTTTGCCTTTCTCCCATGGTGCCAAGCTCGACTCGGCCCTGTGTGCAGTTTTGGCCAAACCGCACTGGGTTTTCATGACCGCAACGTAGCCTCCCAAAGAAAAATATGAATTTAATGAACAAGGGCTCGAGAGGGCCTTTGCGGGGGCTAGGGTTTCAGCTACACCAGAAGTAGAAGAGGGTGCGGTGGCTTAGACTAGGCCTAGAAAGAAAGAACGCATTGAAGTTCCCAAATATGACACCTTAGTTGTTTCCATTTGCCTTGTGCCTCTGCGTTTCTTCCATGGTGCCAAGCTCGGCTTGGTCCTATGAATTAGTTTGGTTAGATCACACTAGGATTCCATAATTGCAACGCAACCTCCCATTGCTAATCATGGAATGAATGAACTGGGGCATGAGAGGATTTTTGTGGGAGTTAGGGTTTTAGATTTAGCGATAGCAGGAGAGGGTGCAGTGGCTTAGATCAGGCCCAGAGAAAAAGGTAAGGGGTGGTTTAGACAAGTGAGAGGGAAGATTGTTTTCAACACTGACGTGGATCTGGCGGAGTTGAAGAGGCCTAGGGCCAAAGGACAAGAGGGATGGTTGGATAAAGTGGCAAATGGGGTGACCATGGGCTCTCCCCGCCCTCCATTATGGTATCTGGCCAACAAAGCAACCGATGCAACTCAATTAGAACCAGATCTTGCCCATTCTTGGCATTTTCAGTCCCCGAAGGAAAGCACCAAGAATACAAAGTTGTGCAGCAAATCTGAGGGGAACGGGTAAATTTTCACTCAGACATAATCAGAACCTGAATCACTGGTAAACCCTTTTCCCTTTCAAGTTTTTATTAAAACCCCTTCTGGGAGGACACATCTGGCTTGGGTGCAGGTTACCAAAACTGTTCAGAACTTGAAGCACAACATCTTCCAGCATACTGGTTAGCCTACCAGATCATAGGTTTTGATCTTTGGAGGCAGGGTACTTCAAGACCACAAACCTCTTATGGCCTACAAAATTTTACTTGAGTCTACCATTACTCTCAATTTGAGGTTGAGGGGAGGTGAAAAAGACCATCACAAAACAAATCCTCCAAGCAGTGGCATAAGATGCAACACAACAAAAACCCCAGAAATGCATCAACAACAAAAAAGTGAAGGTCTATCTTTCAAGATCATTCTTGAAGGAAAGAAAACAACAACGCCAACAAAGCAAGCTGGCACAAAACCTGCTCCATACATTGTGGATCAACTGAGTTACACCCCAGAATTGAATACTGATACTCCAGAAACAAATGAGTACTATTCTACAATGGAAAAACAAGCGATAATATGCAAATTCAACTATTTTTGGCCCAAACCTATGGACCTTTTACATTGGGTCTTCAGAACCTGGACTAGTACATGTGACATTTATCTCTATTCCAAAGGTTTTTTCATTGTTAAATTTCATACATCAGCGGAAAGGGACATCATAATGAGGGAAGGACCATGGTTTATGGGATCCACGGGTCTCTTCATTACTCCATGGTTTCTAGATTTTGATCCAAATACAATGATTGTATCTCGTATGCTGGTTTGGGTTCACCTTCACAACCTACCACTACATTTTTGGAGCCATCGAGTCTTGGCTGGTATAGGCAACACCATTGGGCGTTTCATTAAAATGGGCATAGAAAGAATGGAGGAAGGAATTTACACATTTGCGCGCATTTGCATGGAAGTAGATCTCAACAAAGGATTGCCAGACCAAATTCAACTCAAGTACAAATAGGGGTGTTGGATTCAGATACTAGATTATGAAACTACTGCATTCAGATGCAGAATTTTCCGCCAAACAGGACATCTAAAAAAAACGTGCCCAGAAGCTAAAAAAGATATGCGTAGGAAGAATAAAGGAGGCAAACAGCCCAACGGATGGAAATTCCCCCCACTAGACCCTGAGGTCCCTGATGTGGAGGAAGAAGAGGAAAAGGAACACCCCATTCCCAAAGAGAACAACCCAACATTCAAGGAACGAGAAATAGAGGAATCAATATTACAAGATCTGATGGACACTTTGCCGGGGAAGATCCCAGATACAATGGATACCAATGGTGCCAAAAGACATCATACCTCAAATCACTCAGATTCAGATAAGGAAAATCCTCACCTCGTGGATGGCACTTCTCTAGCACTTGTTTTGTCCTTGTCGACTCAAGGGGCGTGGCGAAAAGTCGAGAAGAAAAAGGGGAGAAAAGTTTAATTTCTCCCCAATTGTGCATTATCTTCTTTTTGTTTATTTTGTGCCTTTGGAATAGTAGTATCTGACTTGCTTTCTGGACATGCGCTTCAACATCTAGAAAATGTAATTGTGTTATTTTTAATAAAATTACGATTTTTCATATGGGAAAAAAAACATTCAAATCTTGTAGATTCATCAACATATTGATCTATTCTACAATTATTATTAGCATGATCCATATTGAGATTTATCAATTGATTATAATAGAAATGTGACATGTTGATAACCTTATGAAAATAGACAAGATTAATAAACCAATAACACCAAAAATTTCGACAAGAAAGGATACATATCTATCTTCCGAAGAGTTAATTTCATTAATTAGCCAATAGAGCTTTCTTTACAAAATATTGCAAAAACATGTTTTAACACGAAATATCCATCCTTTCTTCTTCCTCCCTACTCTCCCTCTTCTTCTTTGGGGTGATTCCCTATTTATATATTACAAAATATTTACAAAATTCAATTTATTGCTAACTCTACTATTACCTTTGTGGCATTAGTAATTCTTTGAGAGAAACTATTGCTAGTAGGTCTTCCATCCAGCATGAGTATCCAAAATTTTAGATACCTATGTTCTTTCCATCTTAACCAATTGTCATTCACCCTTCTGTACATGATCAACTAACCTCTTGATTTATTTTTTCATGCTGATATTGTAACAGTCAAGTTTGAATACAATTTGGGTCGGCACAATGATGAACTTGTCCATTTAGTCATTGTCAACCATTAAAAATTTTCCAATTTTAGCAACCACACCCAATTTAACCTTGGTTACTTCCTTGAGCTTAAGCTGATAGTCACGGTGCTAGAAAAATATTTTATGGATTCAAGGTCCCATTCTTCTAATAGCTCCACATCTGTGTACCACATTTTCTTAGCTATACCTAAAACTTATTTTGTAGCTATTGTAACTATATTACTTTCCAATTTACAAACATCAACTAGGGATTGTTTCCTTTCCTTTTATCTTTTATCAAGGAGGTAGTGAATCTAGAGAATGCCAATACTCCTTTTTCTAGTCAATTCCTTGTTGAATGTGTGATAGAATTCCAATTGGGCATTATTTTCACTAGTTATCCATTCCAACTATATCAAGTGGTCTTAAATTTCTCCTTATTTCTCGAAAAAAGATTGTTGTGTCTTTTGAAGGTTATTATTGATTTTCATATCGTATAACCTGATCATATGGAGATTAGCTCAGACCTTTGCGGGCTTACTCAACCTTAGTATTCACAGAATATTTTTCATGACTCTCCTTATGGGATTTTATTTCAGTGACATGGGCCTCATTTAGATATGATAGTTGCTACTCTTGTTGACCCTTGAGAGATTTCGAGAGTAGGATGTCCTACTTCTCCAAAATTTCTTGGCACTCAACCTCTATCCATTGCTTTTGTTCTTTCTATTTCTCTTGCAACAATGTAACCACTTGGGTCAACTTCTCTACATACATAGAGAAGTTATGTGTCATTTCCTCATTTATAGTAGCAAGACATATATAACATAGGTGTTATCTACAAGGACCTTTAGATTACTTTGGACAAGAATGCTCCATGTTATTATTTGTTCAAACCCTATAAAATAATTTCCTATTGACCTAATGTTTCGGTTTTTATTTTATTGTGCACATTATGAATAAAAAATCTCCTATATTTAATGTAACGATAATCTCATTGATCCGAACTTAAACAGGAACACAAAAATTTACAGATATAACCATTAGTACAAAAATGTGGCAGAAATAACACTTCATTTCATTAATATCATAATACTGAAATATGCTTACAACCAGAATGGAAGTAACTAGCTTGGGCCATGGTATCTTATCTCTGAGAAGAGATGTGTCAAATACATGTCTCTTAACTATGTTACAATGAGGCTCAAAGGCCTATTTATTATTGAGAAACAACATACAACCCTAAACATCCAAAACCTAACCCTAGGAAATGAAGTGCAAAACTATGGGCCCCATTTGGGTAATTGGTACATCAATTTCTTAGGGTTGTAACTTTGACATACGATATTCGTTTGACTATCATAATACCTCATTTTGAAGATCTCGAAGAATAGGTCAAAAATTAGATGGGGTAAGTTGTTTGTGACATTCTTGGTCTCTTTGTTTTCCCTAAAAACATCATTTAGGACCTCAAAACAACTCCAAAAGTTCAGGACCCAAAATATTGCCAAAAATAGTAAATTGTCTTATAATTAAAGGAACTGAAAAATTGAAAGAGACAATGTTGGGGGTCCACGTGAAATAGGCGAGTGACCACCAATATTCACTTGGATCAGTCCTCCCCCCTTAAGAAGCAATGGTCGCCATTGCGTTGAGTGCCTCCATGAGATGGGGAAACTTCTACTGAACTTGGTCCCTAGCGAGCCACTTGCCTTGGTGCAGGAGTTCGCAAGATTTGACAACCCGATATAGTTGGATCTTCTGTTGGCAAGTGTTCTTGATCTATGTGTCCATGATCCAATCAATTGTGGCATGTTCCATACGTTTAGGCTTAGCTTTGTTGGTGTGAGTTGTTCTGCAATGTCAGATGTGTCGAGAAATGGTGTAAGTACGGTCAAAGACAGTTTACATTGAACATTGGGTGCAGAACAAGGAATGGTGGAATGCTGAGCTTGAAGTAATTTTACCCTATAGCCTTGGTGATGGTGTATGGCCCATATTAGAGTGGGAAAAGCTTGTGATGGGGTCCAACGAGGCACTTCTTCTGCAAATATAGCCAAACTTTGTCACCCACCTGGAACTTGTGGGACACCCGATGTTGATCATGGCGTTGCTTGTACTTAGCTTTGGTTCTGTCCAATATATCATGACCTGCTAGTAGATGTGTTGAATGCGCTCAATGAAGCTATTATCCTTGTCAGCTTCGGACTAGACATGAGCCAAATCTTCTCGAGTAGCTGCAAATGATATGGCCACGTCAATGGAACATAATGGTTGAAATCTCAACCCTACCTGAAAGGGGATGTGGCCCATTGAGTTGTGGAGAGCCTTGTTGTAGCTATGCTAGACATAGGGGAGGATTTCATTTGATGTGCATGGATGCTTTGAGTTGTACATGCGTAGAATGTGTATGATCATCTTGTTGATGACTTTTGTTTGGCCATTAGTTTTGGGATGGAAAGCCATGGAATTATTGAGTTTGGTATCCAACATCGACCAAAGACTTGACCATAATGCACTTAGGAATCTGTTGTCTTGATTAGAGACAATGGACTTTGGGGTCCCAAAGTGTACCCATGCTCTCTTAAAGAAGTTCTTAGCAGTGACATTTGCTATGATGCTCTTCTTGTAGGCCACCATAATGGTCATCTTAGAGAATCTTTCTATAACCATGAAAACACAGTCATTGTCGTGCTTAATAGAAGGAAGGACTGACATGTAATCCATGGAGATGGATTCCCAAGTTTGACTAGGAGTAGGAAGAGGAGTATATATGCCTTGCTTCTTAATGGTTGGTCTGACAATGGCCTAGGGAGTGCAAGATTTAATGTACTTCCCAACATCCTGAAGAAGGTTTGAACAATAAAAATACTTTTGTAGTACTACCACTATTTTCTCTACTCTGAAATGTCCATCAACTTGAGTGTATTGCGCCTCCCAAATCATCTTGGCACACTAACTTGAAGGAATACAAATATGTCCCAAGTGGCACAAAAACACATCCTGGAGGTGAAAATTTGGAACTTTCTTACCTTCTAGGAGTGTGTGGTATATGTTGCCGAAATATGGATTGCTCTCATAAATATGAGGCCACCACAAAATATCGTGCCCACAGGAGTCGATCACAGTGATCAACCCCATGATAGGTGGTTGGATGAGGCATTCTGCAACATTATTGATGCTTCCCTTCTTGTACTTAATTTTCAAATGGAATTGTTGTAAGTATGTGGACCATTTCGGATGGTGATCGTTCTGCAACTTCCCTTGTGTCTGTATGAACTACAGGGGTCAGTGGTTTATGTGGATGACCATTTCCTTCCATATAATTTAATGCTTCAATTAACGACATGCCTGCACAATGGAATACATTTCTTTTTCGTAAGTGGGATTCTTTCAGACAGTGTCTGAAAGTGTTTCACTATGGTAAGCCACTGGATGCCCCTGCTGAGTAAGAATTGCACTAATATCATAGTTGGAGGTGTCTGTCTCAATCTCAAATGGTTGCTTTATGTTTGGTAATGTAAGCATTGGGGCAGAGAAAAACGATGCTTCAACTCGGAAAACGCATTTTGTTTGGTTTCATATTAGTTTTTTTTCTTTCTCTCCTCTCTTTGTGACTTGACTTAAAGGCCAAGTGATATGAGAGAACCCCAACATGAACCTACAACAGAAATTGGCAAGACACAGAAAGCTGTGGAGCTCTATTATGTATGTTTTAACCCCGTATAGAAATTACCTGCATACGAATTCTAAAACACAGAAAGTAAACAATGTGAGAGCATAACACATAAAACACATATACATAGAGATTTTCCCCTAGATCCCAAAATTGGGACTACCAATTTAATTTTTCATTATGTTCCTTTCAATGTTACAATACATATTTATACATTCCGAAGCATCCAATACCGTGGACCAAAAACCATCACGTCCAAAACCATGGACCAAAAACCATCGCATCCAAAAACATGTGCGAAAAACACACACAAAACCATAGGTGGGTCTACCCAACCTAAGATAGGTTACAAAACCAAAATTTTCTGGGGCGCTATGCAAAACCCCATAGAGTGGGGTTATCTGCACCCCTCAAACCCCTTGTGACCCCCCCACTATGCAATTGGCACAACAAAGGGGGGGCTCCGACCCCCCTCACACCCCTCAGTTAACTACATGGGCTATTCGTGGGAAGAATATAACACAAACCAACATTCTCCCACTTGTTGTTTTCTTTCCACACGGGGCCATAAGAGAGCTTAGTCATTTATCCAACCCTGCAATGCTCGTTGTTTCTATAAACCAAGAGAACTTCTCAGAGCTCACAGATTTTTTCAATGCATCTGCAATATTCTTCAAAGTTTCCACCTTTACCAACAACACCTTTTTTTCCTCTATCATACCCTCACAAAGTGATATTGAACATCAATGTGCTTTGTCTTTGAAATATATGCAGAGTTCTTTGCCATAGAAAATTGCACTTTGGCTATCACAGTCTATCCTTATAGCTTCCTGTACTAACCCATACTTGAACACAATCTCTGCAACCAGACTGCTTCCTTTCTTGCATAAGTGGCTGCCATGTATTCTGTCTTTGTAGTTGATAGTGCCACTACAGATTGTTTCTTACTCATAGAACTGACTGCACCTCCAAATAGGTTAAACACATACCTGCTTGTAGATCCTCTTTGATCCAGATCTCTAGCCCAGTCTGCATCAACAAAGCCACGAATATCCAACACTCTATCCAATCTTGGTCTTCTTTGGTAGCACAAACCATAATCACTTCTGCCACGCAAATACCTGAAAACTCGCTTCACTACTATTCAATGCTCCTTTCTTAGTTTTGTCATAAACCTTCTCAATACTCCCATTGCATGTGCAATGTTTGGTCTAGTATAGACCATTGCATATATTAGGCTGCTGATTGCAGTTGCATATGGAACACATGACATGTCCTCTTCCTCTTCTTGTGCCTTGGGACACTATTCAACAGATAACTTTACACCTATAGGAATAGGAAACTACACCGGTTTACTATCTTACATATATATTTGCAATATTGTCTTGACATACTTCCTCTGGTTTAACCAGAGCTTCCTCTTTGCCCGATCTCTTTTAATTTCCATGCCCACAATATAGTTTGCAAAACCAAGAATGTCAAATTTGGAGGACAATTGGGTCTTCAAATCCTGGATAATTTCTTTGTCATTTCCAACCAACAACATATCATCCACATACAAGAAAAAATAAATAACACGGTCACCAATTAATTTAAAATACACATAGTGATCTGCTTTGCTTCTAGTGAAGCCAAGTCCTCGTATAAATGTATCAAATTTTTGATACCACATCCTTCGTGACTGTTTTAACCCATACAGAGACTTCTTTAAATTGCATACCATTTCTTTCTTACCCTTCACCGCAAAGCCTTCATATTGCTTCATGTAGATTTCCTCTTCCAAATCCCCGTGAAGAAATGTTGTCTTTGGATCCATCTGTTCTACCTCAGAATCAAAAGCAGAAGCAATAGATAAAAGTAATCTAATAGAAGTTACCTTGGTAACAGGAGAAAAAATATCATCATAATCAATTCTCGGCACTTGGGAATAACCTTTTGCTACCAACCAAGTTTTGTATTTTTCCACCTTTCCTTTTGCATTTGTCTTCTTCTTGAACACCTATTTGCTGCCAATGGGTTTCCTTCCAGCTGGCAACTCAACCAGATCCCAAGCCTCATTTTTGTGCAAAGATGCCATTTCATCAACCATGGCCTCTTTCCAGAGTTTTCCATCCTCTAAATCTACTGCTTCCTTCACAGTTCTGGGATCATCATTAGTAATAGATAAAGCAAAATTTGAACAGCAAGCAGATGGACTATACCTTTCTAGTTGCCTTCTTTCTCGAATTGATCTTATCACACCCGAAGTTTGTGGATCTTCATCTTCCAATTAATCCTCCACTCTAGAGTCTGATTCTTCCTCCTTTAGCTGAAACTCTATCTTCTCAGGTTCCTTTGGTTGGACTTCATGTTTAATAACATATTTCACCTCTCTGAACACCACATCACAACTGCACACAACCTTCCTTGTAAACGGGTTCCAAAGCTTACAACCCTTTAAACCATCCTTATACCCAATAAATATGCACTTTTCAGATTTACTATCCAACTTGGTTCATTTCTCCTTTGGAACATGTACATATGCATTACATCCAAATACCCTCAGATGTGAAAGAGAGGGTTTCTCACTAGTCCAAACCTCTTGTGTAGTTTTATCCTCGAACGCTGATGAAGGTGATATGTTGACAAGATAACATGCTGTCTCCACCGCCTCTGCATAGAATTCCTGTCCTAACCCATCACCACTGAGCATGCTTCTTGCCCTTTCCATCAACGTCTTGTTCATTCTTTCTGCAACTCCATTTTGCTGAGGTGTATATGGAGTAGTCTTCTATTGTGCTATACCACACTTCTTACAGAATTCTTCAAATTCCTTACTACAAAATTTTCCACCATTATCTGTGCTCATCACCTTTATCTTCTTCTCTGTCTGGTTTTCCACCAGAGCCTTGAATTCTTTAAAACTGTCAAAGACTTCAGATTAATTCTTAAGGAAATATATCCATGTATTCCTTGAGAAGTCATCTATAAATGATACATGTCACATAGACTTACGCAATGATGGAACCTTCACAGGTCCAAACATATCACTATGCACAAGCTTTAATATGTGTTTCACCCTCTTACCACCAGAGGGGTAACTCACCTAATTCTGCTTAACATATACACAATTTTCACAAAAATCAAAATCCAGAGAGCTATTGCTCATACCTTCTACCATACCTTTACCATGAAGTATTCGAAGGCCCTTCTCTCCAATATGTCCAAGCCTTTGATGCCACAACATGGTATTCTCTCAACCACAAAACCACAGAACTGTTGCACCCATCAACAACCATGCTACCTTGCAGCTTGTACAGAGTTCCAATACAAACTCCCCACCTCAATACCAGTGCTCCCCAAACCATATTGTAGGTATCCTTCTCGAACACTATTTTTACACCTGCATCATCCAACTTGCTTACAAAAATTAGATTTCTGGCCAATTCAGGAACATGTAGAACACCTGAAAGTGTTCTAACCCTTCCACCTTGCAACTTCAACTTTAATTTTCCGCGACCAACAATTCGAGCCTTCCTATCATCCCCTAAGAAGACATCACCACCATCGTATTTCTCATACTCACATAACCACTCTCTATGGGGAGTGAAGTGAAAGGATGCACCTAAGTCAATCAACCATGCCTCATGATCTACATGTGTACTTGAAGAAGACAAGTACACATCCCCACCTTCATCTGAGGTGGTTTTTGCCTCTTCAAAAGGAGCATCATCAGATCCCTTTCCTTTATGAGGATCTTTAGATTTATAGTCCCTTTTGTATTGCCCTTCCTTTCCACATTTCTAGCACACCACCTTTACAGGTTTTCCTAGAGATTTAGATCTCCCACTCGATGACTTATTTTTGTTTCTGTTCTAGGACCGTCCTCGTATAGACAAGGCATCACCGTTTTGGCTCTTCATATTTTTCCGCCTCATCTCCTCCGTCACCAAGGATGAGACTATTTCATCAAACTACAAGGCAGTTGCATTGCTACCTATTGCAATAACCAGACTATCGCACAAATCTGGTAGAGAACACAACAAACTAATGCACTTATCTTCATCTGAAATTTTAATATCAACAGATGCTAACTGACTTACCACAATATTAAATGTGTTCAGATTATCTTTAACTGAGTCTCCATCTTTCATCCTTAGGTTATATAGCTTTTTCTATAGGAACAGTTTATTCACTAGAGACTTAGATTGGTACAAAGTCCCTAACTTGTCCCATAAAGCCTTCGTAGTAGCTTCCCCTAATACATTCAACAATACTAAATCTGAGACACACAATCGTATTGTGCTCTTTTCCTTCTGATCCAACTTCTTCCATTCTTTGGCGGACACTCCCGTTGGTTTAGAACCCAGATATACTGTGATCCATTGATCTTTATCCACCAATAGATCCTCCATCTTGAGTTTCCACAACTCAAAACTTTGACCATTAAATTTCTCAATCTCTATCTTTCCAATGCTCACCATCTTCTTTCACCACCAAAATCAATCTCGTAGATCTCCCATTGAAAAGGGTCTACCATAGGCCCAAGAAAAACCCCTCAGCAACAAAGGCGTCCCCTTGAAGCCAAAACAACTCTGATACCAAATGTAGGTTTTAACCCCGTACAAAAATTACCTGCATACGAATTCTAAAACACAGAAAATAAACAATGCAACATATACACAGAGATTTTCCCCTGGATCCAAAAACCGGGACTACCAGCTTGATTTTTCATTATGTTCCTTTCAATGTTACAATACATATTTATACATGGTGAAGCATCCAATACCATGGACCGAAAACCATTGCATCCAAAAACATGTGCGAAAAACATGCACAAAACCATAGGTGGGTCTGCCCAACCTAACATAGATTCCAAAACCAAATTTTTCGGGGCGCTACCCTGGACCCCATAGAGTGGGGTTACCTGCACCTGTTAAACCCCCTGTGACCCCCCTGCTACGTAATCGGCGCAATGAAGGGGGGCCTCCACCCCCCCTCTAACCCCCTGGCTAACTACGTGGGCTAGTCATGGAAAGAATATAACACAAACCAACATGTTAGAGTCATTGGGGCTAACCAATCATGAATGACTTGTATCTTGGTAGGGTCTACATGCACACCTTGCTCATCAATGATGTACCCCAGATATTAAACCTGGGTCATGCCAAAAATTCATTTTTCCAAATTGGCACACAACTTGTGTTGTCAAAGGGTTTAAAGGACCTATCGAATATGGTGGAGGTGCTCTTCCCAACTCTCGCTGAAGATAAAGATGTCATCTAAATAAACCACCACGATTGCATTGGTGAAGGGTCGTAAGATGTCGTCCATTAATCTCATGAAGGTTGTGGGGGCATTTGTCAACGCGAAAGGCATGACCAACCATTTGAAAATGGCCTTCTTGGATTTGAAGGCAGTCTTCCACACATCAGAGGGTTCGATAGGCACCTGGTGATAACCGGACTTCAAGCCAATCTTGCTAAAATATTAACCCCCCATGAGCTAGTCTAGAAGGTCATCAATCCATGGGATTGGGTACCTATTCTCGGAAATGATCTTGTTCAACATCTGATAGTCAATACTGAGTTCCCAAGTCCCATCCTTCTTCTATACCAATACAATAAAGATACCACAAGGTGATGAGCTTGGTTTGATGTGCCCTTTCTGCAACAACTCCTAAATTTTCCTCCTGATCTCATCCTTCTCCAGAACATAGTGTCGATAAATCAGTCCGTTGGTTATCACACACACCCGGGGTTAGATCGATGGAGTACTTTACCTGAAAGTGTAGAGGTACCCTTGTAGGTGAGGCAAAAATGTCTCTATACTCCTCCACAACCTTGTCCATCTACTCATAGTGTGTAGAGGAGCCCTATCTGGAAGTTGTGTCCACAACCTTCTTTTTTCCTTGAGGGTGAATCATGAGGAAAACAAATTTCTTGGTCTGGGAAATGATATTACTACATTTCTTTGTAGTGATCAAAGAGATGGCAGTAGGCAATGCTACCTCTAGTATCCTGTAAAACTTATTTCCCAAAGTAATAATCATAGAGTGAGGTCTAGACTCTTATATAACATGCCGCTTCCACAAGTATGGTTGTCCTAATAATACATCACAAACTTCAAGAGGAGAAACATCACACAGTACCTCATCCATGAAGGGCTTGATTCTATAGTGAAGGTGACACTGCTGGCTGATGCGAAGATCTTGTTGTTGGTGAAGCCACGCAATTGTGTACAACTGTGGATGTGTTGTCATCAGTAGTTCGAGCCACTTCACAACCTCTATTGAAATGAGGTTATTTTGGCTCCCACTATCGACAATGAACTGTAGCGAAGAACCTTTCACCCACATTTGTGAGTGGAAGAGACATTCACCCTCCTCTAGATCTTCATGCTCATTATTTTGGATTTTGGGGGTGGCCACAGTGTCACATGGCACCGCATCAATAATCTGCTTCCCTTTGTCATTCCCCTTGTTGGGTTTTGACTCAGAGTTAGAACATGCATCTTATTCAAAAACCTTCATGCGTCTTATTAAAGTATTTTTCTTTAGTTATATTGCATTATCAGGTTAATCTATAGTCAGAATTTCTACATGGTATCAGAGCAAAGGTTATTGTCCTAACGAAGGTCTGGACAATAATAATCCTTTTGTAGTATTTCGACTATTTTCTCTACTCTGAAATGTCCATCGACTTTACTGTATTGCGCCTCCCAAATCATCTTGGCACACTCACTTGAAGGAATGCAAATATTTCCCAAATGGCACAAAAACACATCCTGGAGGTTAAAATTTGGAACTTTCTTACCTTCCAGGAGTGTCTGGTATGTGTTTCCGAAATATGGATTTCTCTCATAAATATGAGGCCACCCAAAAATATCATGCCCACAGGAGTCGAGCACAATGATCAGCCCCATGATAGGTGGTTGGATGAGGTATTCTGCAACATTATTGATGCTTCCCCACATCCCCTGGATCCCAAAACCGGGACTACCAACTTGATTTTTCATTATGTTCCTTTCAATGTTACAATACATATTTATACATGCTGAAGCATCCAATACCATGGACTGAAAACCATCACATCCAAAACCATGGACTGAAAATGATCGCATCCAAAAACATGTGCAAAAAATATGCCCAAAACCATAGGTGGGTCGGCCCAACCTAACATAGGTTACAAAACCAAAATTTTCCGGGGCACTATGCCAAACCCGATAGAGTGGGGTTACCTACACCCCTCCAACCCCCTGTGACCCCCCCGCTATGCAATTGGCACAACGAAGGGGGGGCTCCACCCCCCCTCTAATGCCCCGGTTAACTATGTGGGCTAGTCGTGGAAAGAATTTAACACAACCCAACATTCTTCCACTTATTGTTTTCTTTCCACAGGGGGCCACAAGAGAGCTTAGTCATTTATCCAGCCTTGCAATGCCCATTGTTTCTCTACACCAAGAGAACTTCTCAAAACTCACATATTTTGTCAATGCTTCTACAATATTCTTCAAAGTGTCCACCTTTACTAGCGACACCTTTTTGTCTTATATCATATCCCTCACAAAGTGATATTGAACATCAATTTTCTTTGTCTTTGAATGATATGCAGGGTTCTTTGACAAGAAAATTGCACTTTGGCTATCACAGTCTATCCTTATAGCTTCCTGTACTAACCCCATACTTGAACACAATATCTGCAACTAGAATCCTTTGCTGCTTGCACGAGTGGCTGCCATGTATTCTGCCTCTGTAGTTGATAGTGCCACTACAGATTGTTTCTTACTCATTGAACTGACCGCACCTCCAAATAGGTTAAAAACATACCTGCTTGTAGATCTTCTCTGACCCAGATCTCTAGCCCAGTCTGCATCAACAAAGCCATGAATATCCAACGCTCTATCCAATCTTGGTCTTCCTTGGTAGCACAAACCATAATCACTAGTGCCACGCAAATACCTGAAAACCCACTTCACTTCTGTCCAATGCTCCTTTCCTAGTTTTGACATAAACCTACTCAATACTCCCACTGCATGTGCAATGCTTGGTCTAGTACAAACCATTGCATACATCAGGCTACTGACTACAATTGCAGATGGAACACAGGAAATGTCCACTTCCTCTTCTTGTGTCTTGGGACACTATTTAGTAGATAACTTTACACCTACACGAATAGGAACCTTCACCGGTTTACTATCTTACATATTAAATCTCTGTAATATTGTCTCGACATACTTCCTCTGGTTTAACCAGAGCTTCCTCTTTGCCTGATCTCTTTTAATTTCCATGCCAAAAAAATAGTTTGTAGCACCAAGATATTTCATGTCGAAGTTGGAGGACAATTGGGTCTTCAAATCCTGGATAATTTCTTTGTCATTTCCAACCAATAACATATCATCCACATACAAGACAAAATAAATAACATGGTCACCAATTAATTTAAAATACACACAATGATCTGCTTTGCTTCTGGTGAAGCCAAGTCCATGTATAAATGTATCGAATTTCGAATACCACATCCTTCGTGACTGTTTTAACCCATATAGAGACTTCTTTAACTTGCATACCAGTTATTTCTTACCCTTCACCACAAAGCCTTCAGGTTGCTTCATGTCGATTTCCTCTTCTAGATACCCATGAAGAAATGTTGTCTTTGGATACATTTGTTCTACCTCAAAATCAAAAGCAACAACAACAGATAAAAGTAATATAATAGAAGTTACCTTGGCAACAAGAGCAAAAATATCACCAAAATCAATTCTCGGCACCTGGGAATAACCTTTTGCTACCAACCGATTTTTGTATTTCTCCACCTTTCCTTCTGCATTTGTCTTCTTCTTGAACAACCATTTTCTGCCAATGGGTTTCCTTCTAGCCGGCAACTCCACCAGAACCCAAGCCTCATTTTTGTGCAAAGATGCCATTTCATCAACCATGGCCTCTTTCCAGAGTTTTCCATCCTCTAAATCTACTGCTTCCTTCACAGTTCTGGGATCCTCATCAGTAATAGATGAAGCAAAATTTAAACAGAAAGTAGATGGACTATACTGATGAGACCCAAATTTGGTAACATTTTGGGCTCATTTGGCCTCACTACCCTTGCTCAACCCTTCATTTTTCATGACTTATGCATCATTTTTTAGTATATTTATGTTATTTGTACGAATGAAGGGCAGTCACTATTCCTAGGTGGCTAATACATGTTTATTTCAGGTTTTTTGACATTAAATGGAGCAAAACCACACAGATGAAGGCTAGGAGACAGCCAAGGTGGCATTGAGGTTTTGTATGAAGGTTCTCCACAACATTGAATGGCCTTCCTCGTGATCTCCACCCACAACTCCGAGCTCCAACAGCTATCACCACTGAGCTAGAAGGCAACCAACAGATTCTAAGGGAACAACAGTTTACTTTTAGTTGGTTAGCCAAGCCCCACTAATTTAGGAGGACAGCTTGGCCCTCATAATGTATAAATATTGAGGCTGTAGCCTTCGAGAAAGGACTTTTTTGAAACTTTGTTGCAGATTCTGAATTACGAGCTATAGCCCTGTTTTGCTCTTTGTAAGCCATTTTTGGCATGTTATCAGACTTTTGACTATTATCTTTTAATGAATAAGTAGGCAAATTTGAGGCAGCTCTGAGTTCTTAAAGGAGCTAAAGCTCTCACAGTTGGGCCCAACCTGAGAGCCTAAGGCTTCCTTCCTTTGTATTGTTACCTTTCTTTCTTTCAGCGTTATATTTCTTTTCCTTTACATGCACTTGGAAACACAGTTTGCTGATTCGAATTTCTTGGTGTGGTTACATAGGTTAGTGTTATGAACAAAGTTGCTTTAGTAGTTTAGATTAGAGTAGGGAGATTGAAGTTAATCTGAGTTCCAAAAAGGGTTGAATGCACACTCACTTTCACCTCTGTTTGGGGATTGGGAGTGCAGACCGTGCCAACTACCAAAAACACAGTTTTACATGTTCATGCAAGCTTTAACGTAATATTTCCATTTGAAGAAGTGTCCATGCATTTAGATCTTGAGCAATAACTCTTTGTTTCAGCACCATGCACGATTTTCCCTTAAAAACGACATTGCTATTCTTTGGTTTCTAATAAAACAATTAGAATAGGTTGATGACATTTTGGTTATACGCAAGACAGGGGTGATTTGTTTCATTTACACTGCACAGAACCACTCCATCGTTTCCTTATCCTTCTAATCCATGCCTAGGCCATCTATTTATCTCCCAGTTAGATCATTTGCCTCCCAACTCTTCTATTATCCACGTTGTTTTATCTTTTCGGCCTTCCATTGCCTCTACCCTCCTCTAGACCAACCAGCTTTACACACCCCCTCTCCATCTCATCTCTCTGTCCATAAGCCATCACAAGCTCCCCTCCTACCTCCCTATCGACCCATACGGCTCATTCACTTATCCATCACCCAAAACTCTGATTGCAGAACATCCTGTAGAAATTACGGGACTTCCTGTAGAAATCCTGAACTTCTTGTAGAACTCCCTGCAGACATCCTGTAGAAGCTTGCAAACACGGTTTCCAGGCATCTGAACTTTGTGAACTTCTGTGGAATGATGTTAGGGATCCCTTGGACCCTCTCAGAGTCCTCCTGACCTTTTCCAAGCCTTCCTCCCCTTGATCTACCCCTGCACAGTCAAGACCCAGTAAGAAGCACAGTCATGATAACTCCAACAACTTGAGAAAAAATACAAAAACATGTTCTCTTCAGATGAAAGTAGTTTAGACACATGCATCTCATCTCAATAGAAGTAATGGCATCACTTTTATAAGTTGCATTCCCACCATTGCATCATAAGGATTAAGCTGGTAGTATTAGGGTTTACTAGGGTTTCGATGTTTTGTTGGCTTTCAGTTCATTCTTGCAAAGTAGGTTAATTTCCTTCGAGATAGCTTTCATTCATCACTTAAAAAGCTTCTTCTGAGAACATATAGAAGTTGGCTTGAGCCCTAGCGGACTTGTGCCAGCTGACCAAGTGACAGCTGCGACAAGAGCTAGTACTTGTGCATACAGCACCGTCGCTTCCAAGTTTGTTACGAACTATCGGGTTGATAAAATTAGAGAAGGAAGCTCCAGGAGTTGTAGCATTATTGCTACAATACTGGAGCCCACCATCTTTTTGGCGCCGTTGCCAGGGAAGCGTCAGAGTATTAGTAATTGTTGCTTTTCTTCTATTTTGCTACTCTCGCCTTCTGCCAAGTAGTTTATTTCATTTCCATTCTGCAAAAGTAGCATAGACATTTCCTGCTTTCATAGGTTAACATTTCAATTCCACAATTTCGTTTTTGCAAGCATAGATTAGCATTTCAATTCTGCAAGCGTAGACTAGCATTTCCATTCCTGCAATTTCATTTGAGCGAAGTAGATTAGTTCTTTCCTGCTTTCATTTCAATTCTGGATTTTCCTTTCAGCAAAATAGTTAGTTGTAGATCAATCTGTTTTGCAGGTACCAGAAAAAAAAAACAAAAGCGATCAAAAGTATTTCCATTTCATGCCTCGTAGGAACCGTGATAAAACAGGCAAATTCTTACCCAACACCCCCATTACATCACTAAGTCACCCTTCTCTCTTCTTCGGTGACAGTGATCCAGAAGAACCTATAGGTGAACCTCCTGAGATATACGAAGATCCTATAGCAGAAGAAGAGTTAGAGACCATTCCACCTGAAGCTATGGCTGACAATAGGGAAGAAGATGAGAGAATAGAAGGTGCCTTCCCCATCCGAGAGACCAATGGAGACATGAAAATGAAGAATATTAGCCCCTCCGCTTTACCTCACTTCCATGGGCTGACTACTGAAGATCCTGATACCTTCCTGTTTGAGTTTGTTGTCCTGTGTCGAACCTATGACTATACTGAAGATGAGCAGAAGCTGAAACTCTTCCCTTCAACCCTTAAGGATGCAGCATTACGCTGGTTCATGGGCTTACCTGGGAACAGTATCACCACTTGGGCTCAGATGCAGCAAGCTTTCAACACTAAATACCAGGACTACTGTAGGTCCAAGGAAACCAAGGGAGAAATCTTTCGGATGACCATGGGAAATGATGAGTCCTTAGAGGATTACGAGGAAAGGTTCCAACTTAGTTATAAATGGGCCAGGTGCACACTTGACCCTGAATCCCTCAAGTTGGTCCTGCTCCGAGGAGTCCCTGAAGACCTCTTAGATACCCTTCACATGTTAGCTGGAGGAGATATTTACCAACTGCCTTATGAGGATATAAAGACCGTATTTAGAAACCACTCTAGGGCAGCCCGGAAAAGAGGTAGAGGAAACCTCTTCTCAGCTAGTATTCCTTCCTCCAAACATGAGTTTGCAAATCAATTAGAAGATCTCAAGAGTGAGGTGAGACAGACCATTGCCATGCAACTTGACACATTCAGGATCCAGCAGAAGACAGAAGAAGCTGAGAGGGCCTTGGCTATCTTCTGCCCTAGGTGCACAAGGAAACACCCTAAGAACGAATGCCCATTACATTCGGTTGAAGCATGTTTTGTTTGTGAGGAGGACCACCCCACAAACCAATGTCCAACCTTACCTGGGCTTAAAGCCATGTATCAAGGGACAGAAGCCCCCACCGAACCTCTCTATTTCCTCAACCAAAGGAGGCCACAAGGACCTAGACCTTACCAGCAGGGGATGCAAGGGGCACCCCAAGCGTATTACAGCCCCAACCAATCTACTCCTATGCCTTCCTGGGGTCCCCCTGCTCATCCTTCCTGGTCTATGCCTCCTCCATGGTCTTACCCACCTCAGTATCATACTCAACCCACTACTCATTCGTATCACTCACATGCCCAGCCACAACCTCAGTGGAATGCACCTCAATCGGGGTGGAGGCCCCAATACAACACTCCTCCCGCCATTTTGCCTCCACCACCAGCTCAACCACAACCATTACCTCCTGCTCCCCCAAGGAAACCTCAAATGCCTGCTCAACCGAACCCGAACCCCAACAACAGACAGGCCCAACAGGTATATACTGGGGAAAAATCATGCCCTACCTATGCTGTGGAGATCTAGGAGATCAATATTCGATCTGGAAAGACTCTTCTGGATCGCCAACCTCCTCCTCCAGAGGATGAGGAAGATAAATAGGAAAGTGAACTAAAGGCTATTCCACCATTTCTTGAGAGACTAACGGCCACCACACAACCCAACCCAGAGGAGAATGAGCTTCTGGGAGAACTCAAACAGTTGTGTGTGAAAATTCCACTTCTCCAAGCCATCAAAGATGTACCGATATACAACAAACTGGTTAAGGAAAAGTGTTTCAGACACCCAGGCAGGCGAAAGAGAGATGCTTCAACCATCAATGTCTTAGGACAGTTATCTGACCTTATGTTAGGACAAGTCAACTGCCCAAAGTATCTAGATCCTGGGAGTCCTGTAGTAGATGTCCACATCAATGGCACCATCATACCTCACACCTTGATTGATATGGGGGCTGCCATTAATGTGATGACCAGGGATACCATGCTCAAACACAACCTTCAGGGTTCCTTGAGGAAGACCTCGACCGTCCTACAACTAGCAGATCGCTCCACCGTGACTCCCGAAGGGATTGTGGAGGATGTGTTGGTCTCTGTTGACTCTTGGGAATACCCTGCAGATTTCTTGGTTCTGCAACCAAAGGCAAAGCTTACTGGATACCCTCTCATTTTGGGAAGGCCTTGGTTAGCCACTGCAGATGCTTACATAAGCTGTCGTGCAGGAAACATGACCATCAAAAATGGTCCTATGTCCAAGCAGCTAGTCCTATACCCTCCTGCCCAACCCTCCTTAGAGCATGACTTACCACTTTGGTTGGAGGAAGGAGAAGAGGACGAGGTGTACTCGGCACCTTTGTGCACCCTAGACACCACTAGAAGAGACCCCCCAACCGAGGATGACTTGATTGAGACCTTGATCCAGAATCCACCTCCCAGTGCACTATCCTTAGAGAAATTGGTGGAGGATGCCCAAGCCAGCGCCCTAGTGGATCTTTGTGCGACCAACCCTGTCACTCCCAAAATAAAAAATGTGGAGTTCGGCCCTGAGAGAACGTTAAAGATAAGCTCCTCCCTATCTCGTTCCCAGGAAAAGGAGCTGTGTAGCCTGTTGGCCAGTCATCTAGATGCTTTTGCTTGGAGCTATAAGGAGATGAAAGGAGTCCATCCTTCAGTCTGTACCCATCACATATACATCAAAGAGGACTGTAAACCGGTTAGGCAACCCCAGAGGAGAATGAATCCAACCCTTAAGGACATTGTCAAGGAAGAATTGCAAAAACTGTTGGATGCCGGATTCATCTACCCCATCTCGGATAGTGAATGGGTTTCCCCTCTGGTGTTGGTTCCCAAGAAAAATGGGAAGTGGAGAATCTGTGTGGACTACCGAGAACTGAACAAAGCTACCAAGAAAGACCATTTTCCTCTACCTTTCATAGATCAAGTGTTGGATGGACTGGCAGGAAAGAAGTTCTTCTCTTTCCTAGATGGGTTTAGCGGGTACAACCAAATCCAAATCAGCCCAGAAGACCAAGATAAGACCACCTTCACTTGTCCTTGGGGTACCTTTGCCTACCGAGTTCTTCCCTTTGGGCTATGCAATGATCCTGCTACCTTCCAAAGAGCCGTCTTGAGCATCTTTTCTGAGTTGGTCCATGATGCGGTGGAAATCTATATGGATGACTTCAATCCTTATGGGTCCAACTTCCAGGAAGCATTGTCCAATCTGGGAAAAGTCCTAACCAAATGCATTGAGATGAACCTATCCCTTAGTCCTGAAAAATGTGAATTCTTGATGACTAAAGGGACCGTGCTAGGCCATACCATTTCTTGCCAAGGGTTACAGGTGGATCCTAACAAAATTGATCTCATCAAGAAGGTTCCACCTCCCCAAAAGGTAAGGGATGTTCGAAGTTTCTTAGGTTTAGCAGGGTATTACAGGAGATTCATTAAAGACTTCAGCAAGTTAGCCTCGCCATTGTTTGGCCTCTTGGCAAAGGATGTGGAGTTTAAATGGACTGATGATTGTCAGAGGGCTCTGAATGAATTAAAGGACAAGTTGGTGTCTGCCCCAATCTTGAGAGGTCCAAACTAGGCCCTACCTTTCCACATCCACACTGATGCCTCGAACAAAGCCATAGGGGCAGCCTTAGGACAAGTTGAATAAAAACTTCCATATGCCATTTACTTTGTTAGCAAAAACTTATCCAAAGCTGAACTGAATTACACTGTAACTGAGAAAGAATTCCTGGCCGTGGTCCATGCACTGAACAAGTTCCGACATTATATCACTGGCTATCAAACATTTGTACATACTGACCATGCTGCAATTAGATATTTAATGAATAAACCAGATGTGAATGCTCGTATTATTAGATGGTTACTTTTGTTGCAGCAGTTTGATTTGACTATCGTTGGCAAACCAGATAAGGAAAATGTTGTTGCTGACTTTTTATCTAGATTTGATTTATTTGCAGATGAGGATGGAACAGTGGATGACCAGATGCCTGATGAACATCTGTTTGCTATCTCAGTACTCTCTCCATGGTTTGCTGATATAGCAAACTACCTTGTTTCAGCACAGTTCCCTCTGCACCTATCCTCAAGAGAGAAGAGCAGAATCATCAGAAAAAGTGCCTCATTTACTTGGATCGGGGGCAACCTTGTTCAAGCTTGGCCCTGATCAGATCTTAAGGCGTTGTGTAAGGGAGGAGGAAGTCTTTGATATCCTCCTCACCTGTCATGATGGGCCTTGTGGAGGACATTTTGCAGCAAAGAGGACTGCCTTAAAAATCCTGCAGGCAGGCTACTATTGGCCCACACTTCATCAAGATGTCAGAAGGTATATCAGCCAATGTGACCGATGCCAAAGAATGGGGAAACCGACTCAAAGGGATGAGATGCCTCTCCAACCTCAAGTGACTCTTGAGCCATTTGAGAAGTGGGGTATGGACTTTGTGGGTCCAATCAACCCTCCTTCGAGGCAAAGGTCTTACATCATTGTGTGCACTGACTACCTAACAAAGTGGGCAGAAGCTAAGGCAATGAAAGCGGCAATAGAAGAAAAGGTGGCTGAGTTCTTAAGAGAAAACATCTTTTACAAATTTGGCTACCCAAGAGAGCTAGTCACCGATCAAGGAAGCCAGTTCACATCCAACCTAATTGAAGACCTACTAGCTCATCACAAAATCAAGCATAGGACTTCCACCCCCTATCATCCTCAGGCAAATGGGTAGGTGGAAGTCACCAATAGAGCATTGGAAGAGATCTTGACTAAGGTGGTGAGAAGCAGCAGGAATGATTGGGTAGATCGCCTGGTTGAAGCCACATGGGCTTACAACACCACTTGGAAGACCACAACCGGCTTCACACCTTATGAGCTGGTCTATGGGAAGAGAGCCTTGCTGTCTATCGAATTTGAATACAACACTTTGAGGATGGTAGCTCAGCTGGACCTAGACCTCAGCCATGCCCAACAAGAAAGGTTATTGCAGCTGAATGGATTGGATGAGCACCGAATGCAGGCCCTTCTTCACACAGAAGTGGTTCAACTTCAGAGGAAGGTGTGGCATGACCAACACCTCAATGACAAGCAATTTTAGCCAGGATATTGGGCACTGTTGTATGATTCCAGGCATAAATATTTCAAGGGGAAGCTGAGAACCAGATGGCTGGGACCATATGCAGTAGAGAAATGTCATGACAATGGATCTGTCCTCATTTAGACCATTGACGAGGAGGCCATCCCCATGCTTGTCAATGGGCATCGACTGAAAATCTACGAGAAACCTCTCTCAAGACAAGAATTCATTAAAACTGTGGAGAAATCAGTGCTGGTCATAGAGAAGGGTTTTGCCTCTATTTTGGGCATACCCTGAAGATCTTAAAAAAAAAAAAAAAAAAGAGAAAAAAATAAAGATCCTTGGGTGAAAACCTCTCTGAGGCTCCCAAGGCAGATGGTAGGGGTGAAAACCTCATTGAGGCGCCCCTGCTGTCTTTCAAAAAAGAAAAAAAGTATGAAAAAGACCCTTGAGTGAAAACCTTTCCGAGGCGCTTGAGGCAGATGGAAAGGGTGAAAACCTCATTGAGGCACCCCTGCTGTCTTTCAAAAAAAAAAAACAAAAAACAAAAAAAAAAAAAAAAAAAACAGGGACAACAAGTTCACAATGTGGTAATGCATGCAGGTTGCAGGTTTATGAAGGAAGAAGAGGTCCCTCAACTTGAAGACAAGGGTCCATATCATGTTGCCAGGAGACCCTACCAGCACCTCCTTCGAGAACACTCATCTTCTCCAAGGTATGGGCACAATTTCATCATAGCTTAGTCTTCTACAGGAAGTTACATACTTTCTACAGGAAGTTATAGACTTTCTACAGGAAGTTCTGTATTTCTACAAGAAACTTCCTGTAGAAGTTTTGGACGGCCCATAACTAATTGTATGAGGAGATCTAACGACCAAGGTCCGGTATGGACGCATGCCAGCTACTATTTTCTCCCTCACACACTGCTGTCACCTCCTTCTACCATCCTTGTCGACATGCAATGAAGATACCTGCACAATCAAAGCAGATAAGTGAATTATCAAGAGGAAGCAATTCTGAAATGAAAGAAGACACTGATATGCCATGCAATACTCAACCCAGCTATCCAAGGGCCCTGCGAGCGTGATCGTTATGCCACTGTCTTCATCGTTCAACATGCACCCAGGAATCCTGTAGCAGTTTAGCCAACTAGAGTGTACACCATTCGATCGCCTGCAACATGCAATAACAAAGTGGGCGGGATGCAGCAGATTCATATGCTTCATCATCAGCAGCAGCAAGCAAATCCAGACCTATCCAAATAGCAACAGCAGCAAGCAAATCCGGACCTGTGCAAATAACAGCAGCAAGCAAATCTAGTCATCGTCGTCCTGAAGCCTGGAAAAGCATGTCGCGGCCGCACAGGTAAGTGCCTCGCCCTTTCTTTCGTCGAATTACATGAATATTACTTTGAAATGTTTGAAAGCATGAAATGAACGGGTTGAGCAGTTGCATGGCCATTCAACTGGCCACGTCGACCAGTCAGCTGGTCTAGTCGGATGTGTAGAATGGTGGTCGTGGAAAAAGAACGGGTAGTGGACACGTGAGAACCGTCCAGTCAGGGAGAAACGAGTTTTAACAGAAATGACGACAGCGGATCTTCGGGGAATGATGCAGCAGTCAGGGAATTTGCAGGGGAATGAGTAGACGACGTCATCCAACGGTCCGGCAGGGACAGCTCACCCCCGCACCACGAATTCCGACGGATTCAAATCTATCGGCTAGATCGCCACCCCATGCATTTATCATCAGCCGTTTGGAAGTCGAGTGAGCATATGCATTCCTCTGAAGCTCGACCCTCCAAGCCTTCGGCTGTTTGAACGTCTGATAGCAGCACAGAAGGTGCAAGCCCACTGCAGTATCCTCCAGAATTCGTGCGCTGCTTCTACAGGAAATTGGGTTCTTCATGTCAAAAGGTGGCGGATTAAAAAGGTAAGCATGAACCTTCCATGCAATTGGTTTCGAGGGTGGCAGAGTCGACGTTCTACAGTCTGGTCGTAAAAAAAAAATTGCAAGTATTGTCTGCCATTTGCATGAATTGTCGTCCTACAGGATGTGAGTTATAATTAAGCCGTGTTAAGGCTCATCGGGAGATAAGTTTTCATGAATTGTATGCGTGGCAGAGGCGTAATTCTACGCTCTGTCCCAGTAGGCCAATTTTCTTCCGCACTCGCCACCTCCAGCTAACGCAGCAGTTTTTCACCATGCCGGGTGGGTTCATCAGAAGGGAACCAATCGACTCAACAAAGCTAAGAGAGAATCCTGAGGTGGTGGAGCTGTTCACGCAAGTGCAATGGATGTCGTTCTGCGACAAATTGCAGGGCTATGACGATGAGGTGACAGAGGAGTTCTTGCAAGCTCTGAAGCCGAAATCCAAAACATTGGCCACCGTTAACTTCAGGGGTTTGAGTCTCAGACTCACCCCACAATTCATCAGCCAAGTTACTGAGTTCCCAATGGGATTACCATGGGATAAAGAAGAGAGGAAATTGGGCCAGAAGGCTAAGAAGGAATTCTTCCCCCCAGAGGAGGAATTCTCAGAAGATAAAAACGGGGTTCGTAGAACCATCTTACTGCCACTTTGGAGTGAAGTTAGCCTCCAGATTATGAAGTAAATCACCTACGAAGGTCGGTTTAGCATTGCATATGGGTACCATTTTCGGTTACTCATGGAATTAAGGCATCAGATGGACCTACTTGTAGAAAAAAAACTAAGTATCCCCTACTTTCTACTACAGTCTATGATTGAATGTGCCACCAAGTTGAAAGAAGGCACACCAGACCAGGTAGCCCACCATGGACTCATTAAACTCCTCATGGAGGATGCGCTCCACACATACAAGGTTCCTCTCTCATGGGAAGCCTTCAGAAATTTGACCAAGGATGGTGATATAAAGATGTTGACCGAAGAGCTCGGTTCATCCAGCAGTGAGGAGAAGGAGTCAATGCCTACAGGGAAGAAAGAAAAAGGCCAGAAGACCACGACCACGGAGCAGAAGAAAGAGAAAAAGAAGAAACAAGAGAAAAAGGGTGCCAAAGAGAAGGATGACACACCCATGTTGACAGCCAAAGGGAAAAGATTACAAAGCAGAGTGGACAAGGCTGAGCAGGTCCACGTCAGCAAAGGCACCTCGACAGCAGCCGCAACCAAGTCAAAAAGTAAAACACATTCAGCAAAACAAACTAAAGCGGTGCCACCTGTTTCTACAGGAACACCAAAACCGGCTTCTACAGGAAGCCAGAAATCAACTGAAAAAGGGTCTTCTACAGGAAGCCCTGAGAAAGCGAAACCCAAGGAGAAGAAAGCTGACATTCTTGCAAGGGAGGCAGCAGCCGTGCTGGCCACCCTCAGTACACCTCCTAAGCCAAAGGAGAAGAGAAAGAGGGAGACCCCTCTATATTTCAAAGCTAGGAGAAGTGTGAGAATAAAAACGGGCAAGCCACAGCCTCCATCCAGCAGCCCAATCACTATAGAGGATGCCCCTACTTCGCCCAAGGATAGGTCCCCCTCAAAGATATTAGGCACCTATGAGAGGGGGAGCCCGAAGAAAACTACTTGGAAGGATAGGTTGGACCAGTTGGCCTCAAAAGCCCGGCTACAGGATGTTGAGGATGCTCTACAGGAAACCTTAGCCCGGCTTAAGGAGACCGAGAGGATGGAAGGAGAAGCACCCTCATCACCACCGAGGGAGGGAGAAGTAGAGCCACCAAAAGAAGTAGAGAAAGAGCATATTCCAGAGCCTAGCCCTCAGCCAAGTCTGAGTTCATATTACAACTTCTTAGAGGCTGGCAAAATTATACCTCAGAAATTCACTGTGCCACTGTTCTTTGCATTGGAGGAAGAGCGAGTACGAACCCACACGTGGATGAAAATAGCCAAATCAAAAGGTGTGGCAGACATAGGCCCCTTGGAGGAACAACTCAAGGAGGCTAGAAAGGAATTGGCTATGGCTAAACACGTGGAAAATTGCCAGCAGGTGTTCCTATAGGAAGAAAACGAAAAACTTAGACTGCAGCTACAAGAGCTGAGGAGAGGAACATGCACATCCTCAGGGGACAGCACAGCAGAACAGCAAGGCAAAAAGGAACTGCAAACCGGTCTTGGGGAGCCAACCTTGCATCTACAGGCAGTAGAACAGCAAGCACAAATTGAGGTGCAAGCTCTCAGACAACAGCTGCAGCAGAAAGATGCACAATTGGCCTGCATGGCCAGTTGGGCCATGGATGCTATACAATGAAGACAGCCGGCCAAATCCTATGGCCTGTACCTGAAAGACCAATGGCTGAAATTTCAAATCAATACCTTGGCGCAAAGGGGTATCTCTTAGCTCCAAGACCCGCAGCAATTCACTGAATTATGCCGTACCAGCTCATCAGAGGATAAGGCCAAATTAGCAGAGTTCTACCTCCATAATTTGGCCCTGCCTAATGTAATTTCATGGGATCCCAATACGGCCTTAGGAGATATGCAATTAATGGCATTTGCCTCATGGTTGAACCATGAGGACAAAAGAGCAGCAAAAGCCAAAGCGGTCATGAACCGAGAGCTGAATGAGCCATTGCTAATTAGAGCAGAACCTGGGGATCCAGTTGCACTAATCTCGGCACACCAACACTTTTCCACCGACCCTCAAGCTTCATTGAGATATATGGATCAGCAGGTCCAGGCCATAGCGCATTTTGAGGACATGGAGAGACTATTAGGAGACAACTCTGTCCAAGCTTGCACCCGCCGATGGAATACATTGGCCCACAGTCTGAAAATCAGAGAGTATCATACCCCAACTCGGATGAGGGAAGCTCTAGTACCGGTGGCCCTCTATAAGAAATCCATGCAAAACCTCCAGGCCAGCTGGATTGGCCTCAAGTTAAGCCCACCACTGCTGCTAGGATTGATGGAAGGCAGCATAGAGAAAGATGATAATGAACGGTGGGAAGAGGTGAACATAAAGGTTGGGTTCCATATCAGCAAGGAGGACACTACTACAGAGGCTTGGGATGTAAGGGTGGTAGTAAAGGCAATGAAGGATGAGGAGCTAGATTAGTTGCTCAAGGATGAACAAATATTTTAGCTGGGGGGTGATGATGAGCCCCAAATTTGGTAACATTTTGGGCTCATTTGGCCTCACTACCCTTGCTCAACCCTTCATTTTTCATGACTTATGCATCATTTTTGGTATATTTATGTTATTTGTACGAATGAAGGGCAGTCACTATTCCTAGGTGGCTAATACATGTTTATTTCAGGTTTTTTGACATTAAATGGAGCAAAACCACGCAGATGAAGGCTAGGAGACAGCCAAGGTGGCATTGAGGTTTTGTAGGAAGGTTGTCCATGACATTGAATGGCCTTCCTCGTGATCTCCACCCACAACTCCGAGCTCCAACAGCTATCACCACCGAGCTAGAAGGTAGCCAACGGATTCTAAGGGAACAACAGTTTACTTTTAGTTGGTCAGCCAAGCCCCACTAATTTAGGAGGCCAGCTTGGCCCTCATAATGTATAAATATTGAGTCTGTAGCCTTCGAGAAAGGACTTTTTTGAAACTTTGTTGCAGATTCTGAATTACGAGCTATAGCCCTGTTTTGCTCTTTGTAAGCCATTTTTGGCATGTTATCAGAATTTTGACTATTATCTTTTAATGAATAAGCAGGCAGATTTGAGGCAGCTCTGAGTTCTAAAAGGAGCTTAAGCTCTCAGGGTTGGGCCCAACCTGAGAGCCTAAGGCTTCCTTCCTTTGCATTGTTACCTTTCTTTCTTTCAGCATTATATTTCTTTTCCTTTACATGCACTTGGAAACACAATTTGCCGATTCAAATTTCTTGGTGTGGTTACATAGGTTAGTGTTATGAACAAAGTTGCTTCAGTAGTTTAGATTAGCGTAGGGAGATTGAAGTTAATCTGAGTTCCAAAAAGGGTTGAATGCACACTCACTTTCACCTCTGTTTGGGGACTGGGAGTGCAGACCGTGCCAACTACCAAAAACACAGTTTTACATGTTCATGCAAGCTTTAACGTAATATTTCCGTTTGTAGAAGTGTCCATGCATTTAGATCTTGAGCAATAACTCTTTGTTTCAGCACCATGCATGATTTTCCCTTAAAAACGACATTGCTGTTCTTTGGTTTCTAATAAAACAGTTAGAATAGGTTGATGACATTTTGGTTATACGCAAGACAGGGGTGATTTGTTTCATTTACACTGCGCAACACCACTCCATCGTTTCCTTATCCTTCTAAGCCATGCCTAGGCCATCTATTTATCTCCCAGTTAGATCATTTTCCTCCCAACTCTTCTATTATCCACGTTGTTTTATCTTTTCGGCCTTCCATTGCCTCTACCCTCCTCTAGAACAACCAGCTTTACACACCCCCTCTCCATCTCATCTCTCTGTCCATAAGCCATCACAAGCTCCCCTCCTACCTCCCTATCCACCCATATAACTCATTCACTCATCCATCACCCAAAACTCCGATTGCAGAACATCCTGTAGAAATTACGGGACTTCCTGTAGAAATCCTGAACTTCCTGTAGAACCCCCTGCAGACATCCTGTAGAAGCTTGCAAACACAGTTGCCATGAATCTGAACTTTTTGAACTTCTGTGGAATGATGTTAGGGATCCCTTGGACCCTCTCAGAGTCCTCCTGACCTTTTCCAAGCCTTCCTCCCCTTGATCTACCCCTGCACAGTCAAGACCCAGTAAGAAGCACAATCATGATAACTCCAACAACTTGAGAAAAAATACAAAAACATGTTCTCTTTAGATGAAAGTAGTTTAGACACATGCATATCATCTCAATAGAAGTAATGGCATCACTTTTAGAAGTTGCATTCCAACCATTGCATCATAAGGATTAAGCTGGTAGAATTAGGGTTTACTAGGGTTTCCATGTTTTGTTGGCTTTCAGTTCATTCTTGCAAAGTAGGTTAATTTCCTTTGAGATAACTTTCGTTCATCACTTAAAAAGCTTCTTCTGAGAACATATAGAAGTTGGCTTGAGCCCTAGCAGACTTGTGCCAACTGACCAAGTGACAGCTGCGACAACAGCTAGTACTTGTGCATACAACACCGCCGCTTCCAAGTTTGTTACGAACTACCGGGTTGATAAAATTAGAGAAGGAAGCTCGAGGAGTTGTAGCATTATTGCTACAATACTGGAGCCCACCATATACCTTTCTGGATGCCTTCTTTCTCGAAATGATCTTCTCACACCCAAAGCTTGTGGCTCTTCATCTTCTAATTCCTCCTCTACTGTAGAGTTTGGTTCTTCCTCCTTTAGCTGAAACTCTATCTTCTCAGGTTCCTTTGGTTGAACTTCATGTTTAATAACATCTTTCAGCTCTCTAAACACCACATCTCAGCTGTACACAACCTTATTTGTTACTGGGTTCCAAAGCTTATAACCCTTTAAACCATCCTTATACCCAATAAATATGTACTTTTCAGATTTACTATCCAACTTTGTTCATTTCTCCTTTGGAACATGTACATATGCATCACATCCAAATACCCTCAGATGTGAAAGAGAGGGTTTCTCACTAGTCCATACCTCTTGTGGAGTTTTATCCTCCAACGCTGATGAAGGTGATATGTTGACTAGGTAACATGCTGTCTCCACTCCCTTTGCCCAAAATTCCTGTCCTAACCCAGCACCACTGAGCATGCTTCTTGCCCTTTCCATCAACGTCTTGTTCATTCTTTCTGCAACTCCATTTTGCTGAGGTGTATATTGAGTATTCTTCTTCCGTGCTATACCACACTTCTTACAGAATTCTTGAAATCCCTTACTACAAAACTCTCCACCGTTATTTGTCCTCAACACTTTTATCTTCTTCTCTATCTGGTTTTCCACCAGAGCCTTGAATTCTTTAAACCTGTCAAAGACTTTATATTTCTTCTTAAGGAAATATATCCATGTATTCCTTGAGAAGTCATCTATAAATGATACATAGTACACAGACTTACCCAATGATAGAACCTTCACAGGTCCAAACGTATCACTATGCACAAGCTCTAATATATGTTTCACCCTCTTACCACCAGAGGGAAAACTCACCTGATTCTGCTTACCATATACACAATTTTCACAAAAATCAAAATCCAGAGAGCTATTACTCATAACTTCTACCATACCTTTGCCATGAAGTATTAGAAGGCCCTTCTGTCCAATATGTCCAAGCCTATGATGCCACAACATGGTCTTCTCTCTAGAGACCACTAGATTTTCTACTCCACTTTCAGGAACCACAGAACTGTTGAACCCATCAACAACCGTGCTACCTTGTAGCTTGTACAGAGTTCCAATCCAAAATCCCTGCATCAATACCAGCGCTCCCCAAACCATCTTGCAGGTATCCTTCTCGAACATTATTTTTACACCTGCATCATCCAACTTGCTTACAAAAATTAGATTTCTGACCAATGCAGGAATGTGCAAAACACCTAGAAGTGTTCTAACCCTTCCACCTTTCAACTTCAACTTTAATTTTCTGCGACCAACAATTCTAGCCTTCCTATCATCCCTTAAGAAGACATCACCACCATCATATTTCTCATACTCGTAGAATCACTCTCTATGAGGAGTGAAGTGAAAGGATGCACCTAAGTCAATCAACCATGCCTCATGATCTACATGTGTACTTGAAGAAGCCAAGTACACATCCCCACCTTCATCTGAGGTGACAAGTATGTTATCAACACCATCAAAATTTGTAGGGACCTTATCCTTCCCTTTGCTTTGGGGAACATACTTGGGTTTCTAGACTAGCTAGATATCTGCTTCGCCTTCCTCGCCTGGGTCTATTTCTTCAACATAGGTCAAAGGTCCCTCTTCCTCCTCATCACTTTCAATTGTAATAGCTTTGCCCTTTTCTTCCATTGTGAGCTTGCTAAATTGCAGATGTCACAACGACCTCCTTACTAGTCCTAGTATCTGAGGGTCGTTCTTGGGCCACGACGTTCTAGATGATTTATGGATTTCAGCTGCCTGTGGTGTGGGATTCTATGGACTCTCTGTGGTAGGGTTTATTGGCCTGAGGAATGACTCTCGGTATTCCTTTGGTAGTGCTTGAAACCATGGGTTTTCCTCCAGTACTTTGTCATTCGTCTTGCTCTTCTCGACTTGAACCCAGGGCGTCCTATTCTTCGAATGATCAAAATTTTTGGTATGCCCCTTTTATTGGTTGTTATATATGATTTCAAATTCAAAGTCAATCATTCACCCTCCTCGTGGCTCATTAATGCGATTTTGGTGGTTATCCTTACACTTTAAATTCCCACCGCCTGCTGTTGAGCCTTAAACCTGGACTTCTTCACACATCTTCTCAGCCTCCTTTTCCTATTCATTTGCTTCTTTTACCACTCATTCCCTCCATCAAATTGCTCAAATCATTGTATTTCAGGACTTTTTACATGGTTTGCTAATTATGCTAATGAATGTTGTTGGTTTAGAATTTTGGTTCAAAATGTTGCGTTTCCGCAGCTGATCCCGGTTTCCGCAGCCAACCCCGGATTCCGCAGCTGTTTTATTAAATGATATGTTCCAGGTGTCCTCAGGGAAGAAGAGCCACATGGGCAAGTTCTTGGAACCAAGGACATGGTGTGTATCCCTCCAGCTCACCCAAACTGGTCATAAAAACCCGTGGTCAACGAGGAGGCAAATACGGTCAAACAGAAGTCATTAGCGGTGGCACGGCTCTGCGTGTTCTGTTTTGGAGCACGTGAAGAATAGGTGGCATCTTCCTCAGCCACGAAGACAGTGGGAAACACGAATCCAACAGAAGATTGAATGCCCACAATGACCGTTGCCTAAATCCGAGGACGCAGCCAGATTACGTGTTTTTACACAGCTGTTTGAATAGCTTAGTTTTCGTTAAGTTAGTTTGCTTTCCTCTGTTATAAATAAAGCGTCTTTGAACGCTGGATAGTTAGTCATTGCTGTAATCATTTTGTAATTTTGAGCTCCCCACTGTACTTGACATTTTGATGATTAATACATGAGAAGACTGTTCTGTTTCTAAGCGTGTAACTGCTTTTTGGATTGGCTAAAGTAGGAAGAAGGCCCCTGTTTGCGGCAGCCACTGTACAGTAGTTTTACTTTTAATTTCCAGCATTTCTTTTTTTCTTGTTTCATGTACAATAGCTGTACAGATGTCTTTTAATTGCTGCATTTTCAACATGTATAATAGCTGTACATAAACTTTGAATTTTGCTGATTTACATTTCTGCACTTTTGTTCATGACTGATCAGTGTGTTATGCAGGTTTCTTAGGCGAGCCCGGGACAGTTTTCTTTCTTTTCTTTGTACAACTAGTGGCATGTGTGATCATCTTGTCTAGGCTGCTGACCTTTGTTTTTCTACAGTTTGATTTTCATTAGTATTATTTCTTTAACTTGCACTTTACTTTCTGCTCAGTAGTTATCAAGTTGTTCATCTATTGATGGTTCTTTTTCCATAATCCAATATCTTTATTGAGAGCCAAAATATCACTTAGTGCAGCTTGGTTTATTTTTCTTTAAGACTCACATTGCTAACCTGTTCATAATTGTTCTCACATGATTAAGAAAAGGTTAAGATGGTGTGATTTGTCTCACTTAGATTTCACATTGATTAGATTTTAATGAAGAGTTAAAATAGTGTAAAGTAGTATAAAGTAGTTGTTCTTGCTTTTCATTAAGTTAATATAGATTTCATTTTCATTTTCATCAGCAGCAGAGATACTGGGCCGATGCCATTAGTCCTTTATTTGATTTTAAGCTTTGATTTTATTTCAGTTATTGTTCAAGTTTCCTTTTAGAATACTCTTTAAGTTTCAAGAAATCACTTAGAAATCATCACAATCACCCACATTCACTTTCTTTATTACATCTCCATCACATCACATTAGGAAAGATACAATAAAAAAAAAACTAAAAAAGATAAAAACAACAAAAGATTAAGAAAACAGTTACCTAAGTACATATAGTACACCTCACTTCATCAGCTTATGAGCCCCGGGTTGACATTTAAAAGTTAAAATTTAGACATCACTAAATTGACCAAACATTTTGGCGCCGTTGCCGGGGACGTGAAATTAGGTAGCCAATTCTTAAAAAAAAAAAAAAAAAAAAATTCAAGGAAGGAAAATTAATAACCTCTCAAAGTATGCTCTCCTCTTGCACCTAGAGTGAGCTGGAGGATCAGAAAAGAGAAAGTTATTGGTTTAATAGTTTCTTGAGTATGCTCTCTTCTTGCACCTAGAGTGACCTGGAAGATCAGAAAGAGAACTATTACCCCGACTTGAAGGAAAATAAAAAAATGACATGCATAGAGAAAGAGATTCTAGGGGAAGGTTTTTAGCTAAGACCAAGAGTTCGATTTTTATAAGTCCATCTACTTCAAGGAATAGACAAGAGACACCTCCATCATCTCCAACTTACACTCCTAGCCCTAGGATTCCTGGAATTCAAGAGGCAATAGTTGACTCTCCCACACCATCTATCGATTCTGAATCAGAAAGGGACCCTTTTCTTCCTTCCATAGGAGGACAAATTGTAATTGAAGAAGTAGAATCATCTGAAGAAGAGGGAGAAATTCCTTCTCATTCACCCTTAGTAGAGGAACTGGAAAACTATGAAGTCTCTGGGGGGACTACCATGACAGAAGAAGGAGCACCTGGATTTGTTAGAGGTAGAGGTAGAGGAGGAGGAGGAGGAGGAAACAATGGAGGAGGTCGAGGTAACATTGGGGGAAATAGGGATGGAGATAACTCATTCGGATTTCCTATAGTCGATGAGGACTCCTGAGCCACCATGAAAAACATCTCACCATCTGTCCTCCCAAACTTCCATGGGATGAGGAATGAAGACCCTGAAACATTTATATTTGAGTTTGAAGTCGTTTGTCGAACTTATGACTATCTGGAAGACTCTCAAAAACTCAAACTGTTCCCTTCAACATTGAAAGGAGCAGCCTTGAAGTGGTTCATGGGATTACTCACTCAGTCCATTAGGTCTTGGAATGATATGAAACAAACATTTTTGGATAGGTACCTGGACTATTGTATGCCCACCAATCACAAGGATGAGATATTCAAAATGATGCAAAAAGAAGATGAAAATTTGGAGTATTTTCTTGAAAGATTTCAATACAACTTGAAAGGAGCAAAAATGAACAACTTAGATGAGGAGACCTTAAAAGCCCTTCTACTAAAAGCCATTAGAGATGAATGGATAGATATTTTGAACATGATGAGAAAGGGAGATATATCTCAACTTTCACTCAATGATATAGCAGAACTATGTGTCCATCTCTCAAGGGGGAAGTCTAAAACTCAAAAAAGGCCTAGAGATCCTTCTCTCATCAGAGCAAACAAATCTGCAACTGGATCAGTAAGTAGGGCTGAGATTGGCAATATGCTTGATGAATTTAAAACTTATATCTTAGGAAGTCTTAGTGAACAATTAGACACCCTTAAGATTCACAATAAGTAGAAAGCAGAAGCTGAGGCTTTGGCCATCTTTTGCCCAAAGTGTAGGAAGAAACATGCTCTAAGGGAATGCCCCTTGGATGCAAAAGTTGTAGAGACATGTGTAATTTGTTCAGAGAATCATGAGACCAAGGATTGTCCTTCAATCCCTGGGCTCAAAGCTGTCTTTCAAGAAGATCCAAATACACTCGAATCTCTCTGTTTTGTTGCAAGGAGACCTTGGCAGGGGCAACAAAATCAAGGGTTTAACAACTCTATGAATTTTCAACCCCCACCAAATTGGAATCCATGGCAACAACCTTGGTCCCAACCTCAAAATCCTTTTCAATCATGGGTACAAAGTATGCAAAATCCTTATGGGATATTTGCTCAATTTTACCAATATCCTCCATCTTTTCAAAACCAACAAGCTCCACAACTTCCAAATAAAAATCCACAACTATCATTGCCATTTCAACAACAAAAACCTTCTCAACAGAATCCAAATTCTCAACTCTTGCTTCCATTCCAACAAAAGTCAAATCAACTTCCTTCTCAGTCATTGCCAAACCCCAATAATCAAAATCCTCAAAATGCTTAAATGTTGGAAGGTCAACCATTTCCTACTTATGTGATTGTTCCTCTCAATGAAGTACAACTCAGATCATGTAGAGTCTTAGATAAGCCTTCTATAAATGATCAAAAGAAAAGCATTTTTGAGGAAGAATCTCTTGAAGCCAATAAGGGTTCTGAAGCATCTCTTCAAAACCCAAACACTCAAAAAGAAAAAGAAAAAGAATTAACCCCCACAACTCCCATAGTTGAGCAACCTGCATCTTTATCCACGCCTCCTTTTCCTGAAAGATTACAAATTGACAAAGGAGTGGAAAAACAAATTTGGTTGCCTGACTATAATTTTCTAGATGAATTGAAGAATGTCTGTATCAAGATTCACTTGTTACAAGCCATTAAGGAAATTCCTATTCTAGCAAAAACAATAAAGGAGTTGAGCCTTAAAAGACCAGGAAGGAAACCAAGAGATACCAGAAGGATCCGCCTGGTAGGAAAAATTGCAGATATCATGATGGGAAAAATTACTATGCAGAAATATGTAGACCCTGGTAGTCCAATTGTCAAAACACATATCAATGGGGTATAAATACCAAATACTTTGATTAATTTAGGGGCTGCTATTAACATTATGAGTAGACAGACTATGGAACAACTAAAACTTCCTAACCTTATTTTTACACCTACTTTATTGCAATTGGCAGATCGATCAATTATTAAACCAGATGGTGTATTAGAAGACATTCCAGTCTCCCTAGACTCTTGGGAATATCCAGTGGATTTCATGATTTTAACTCCCAAGAGTAATCTAGGAGGACATCCTCTTATTTTAGGAAGACCTTGGCTAGCCACAGCTGATGCTTTCATAAGTTGTAGGTCTGGGGATATGTATATTTCTGATGGTAATTCGACAAAGAAGTTCAATCTGTATCCTCCAGCAAAAGCAATTAAAGAAATAGGGGATAATGAGTGGATTGATGATGAAGATACTATACAACCTGTCTTTACCATTTCTGAGGTTAGTGAAGATAGTCAAATTATGAACACACTAGAAAATTTTGAACCATCTTCAGAATATGACTCCACACAATTTCAGTTGGATTCTGAGATTGAGTGTCTATCATCTAGACAAATGTCTCTTTTCTCTATGGAAGAGTTTGGTAGTTCTGCCATTGAGATTTTTCCAGGAAAAACATTGAATATCAACAAAAACTTGGAAAAATCACAACAAGGAGAGCTAACCAAAATCTTGCAAAAACATTCTACTGCATTTGCATGGGAGTATACCGATATGAAAGGTATTGACCCAAAGACCTGCATTCATCACATCTACATTGAGGAAAACAGTAAACCAATCAGACAACCTCAAAGAAGGATGAATCCAAACCTTAGGGAGATAGTGAAACAAGAGCTCCAAAAGTTACTTAATGTAAACTTCATTTACCCCATTTCAGATAGCCGGTGGGTTTCCCCTTTGGTTATAGTACCTAAAAAGAATGGTAAATGGAGGGTTTGCATTGATTACAGGGAATTAAACAAAGCAACTTTGAAGGATCACTTTCCTTTACCCTTTATTGTTCAAGTATTAGATACTTTAGCAGGCAAAAAGTACTTCTCATTTTTGGATGGTTTTAGTGGTTACAATCAAATTCAGGTAGCACCTGAAGATCAGGACAAAACCACATTTACCTGTCCATGGGGAACTTTTGCTTACCGAGTACTTCCTTTTGGATTATGTAATGCACCTGCAACATTTCAAAGGGCAGTATTAGGAATCTTTTTTGATCTAATTCATGATTGTGTAGAGGTCTATATGGATGATTTTACAGTTTATGGTGATTCATTTGAAGAGGCATTAGAAAATTTGGAAAAAGTCCTTATAAGATGTAAGGAAACAAATCTTTCATTAAGTCATGAAAAATGCTTTATGATGTTTACTGAAGGGATTGTTTTAGGACATCATATTTCAGGAGATGGAATTAAAGTTGATAGATCAAAAGTTGAAGTCATCTCCAAGTTACCTATTCCAAATTGTCAAAAAGATGTTAGAAGTTTTCTTGGGTTTACTGGATATTATAGAAGATTTATTGAAAACTTCACCAAGATAGCATCTCCGCTCTTCAAATTACTTACAAAAGACTGTGAATTCAAGTGGGATCATGACTGTCAATCTGCATTTGAAACTCTAAAAACAAGAATATCTGAAGCACCCATTCTGAGAGGGCCAAATTGGAAACTTCCTTTCCATATTTCTACAGATGCTTCAGATACAGCTCTAGGAGCTGTGTTGGGTCAAAAGGATTTAGTTCCTTATGTCATTTATTACACCAGTAAAAATTTGGCTCCCACTGAGTTAAATTATACTGTGACTGAAAAAGAGTTCTTAGCCGTTGTTCATGCAATTAACAAGTTTAGACATTACATAACTGGCTATGAAACTTTTGTCCATACTGATCATTCTGCAATTAGATATCTCATGAACAAACCTGTTACTAATGGCAGAGTCACAAGATGGCTTTTACTTTTACAAGGATTCAATATTACTGTGTTAGATAGACCAGGAAAACAAAATACAGTAGCTGATTTCTAGTTTACAATCCAAAATACTAACGAAGATTCTCCCATAGAGGATAAGTTTCCAGATGAATATCTATTTGCAGTAACTACTAAAACTCCTTGGTATGCAGATATTGCTAACTATTTGGTTACAGGGAAGCTACCTCCACACTTATTTCCTAATGAGAAAAGGAAAATCATTCAGAAGAGTTCAAATTATTCATGGATTTCTAATGAATTGTTGAAAACAGGGCTAGATTGTGTGATTAGAAGATGTGTTCGGGAAGATGAAATGCCTGACATCCTTAAGGCATGTCATGATGAACCGTGCGGTGGACACTTTGCTGACAAGAGGACGGCCTATAAAATCATTTCTTTAGGATATTATTGGTCTTCTCTCTTCAAAGATGCAAAAAATTATGTTAGAAGGTGTGACAGCTGCCAAAGAGTTGGGAGACCAACTCTTTCAAATGAAATTCCATTACAGCCACAGGTACTCATCGAACCCTTTGAGAAATGGGCTTTAGATTTTGTTGGACCTATTAATCCACCATCTAAACAAAAGAAGTATATATTGGTTTGCACTGATTATGTTACTAAATGGGTAGAAGCCAAGGCATTGCCTTTTGCCACTGAAAATTCAGTTGTTCAATTTCTTTTTGAGGATATTTTTACTCATTTTGGTGTCCCAAGAGAAATTGTGACAGATCAGGGAAGTCAATTTACCTCTAACTTAATGGAGAAGCTGATGGAAGAATACAAAATCAAGCATAGAAAATCTACTCCATACCATCCGTAAGCAAATGGTCAAGTGGAATCCAAAAACAAAGTTCTTGAGAGCATCATCACCAAAACTGTTCATCTCCATAGAAGAGATTGGGCAGAAAGGCTTCCTGAAGCCTTATGGGCCTATAGAACTACATGGAGGAACACAACAAGACATTATCCCTATGAACTTGTTTATGGGAAAGAAGTCTTGCTCCCCATTGAGTTCCAAGTCAAGACCTTCAAGATGGCAGTTCAGTTGGGGATGAGTCTATCAGAAGCCCAAAAGCACAGAATGGAGTAGCTGAATGAGCTAGATGAAATAAGACAAGATGCAATTTTAAGGACCGATCTAGTTCAGCACCAAAGAACTAAGTGGCATGACAGATATATCAAAGAGAAGAAGTTTCAAAAGGGAGATTGGGCGTTACTGTTTGATTCAAAGTTTAAAGACTTCAAAGGAAAATTTCAAACTCATTGGCTTGGGCCATATGAGATTGATGAAGTCTTTAGCAATGGAGCAGTTCGAGTCAAGACTATTGATGAGTTTCAAACTCCTCTCATTGTGAATGGCCACCGATTGAAAATTTATCATAAGCCACTCTCAAAAGAGGACTTTGTCAAAATGTTTCAAGAGAATTCTGCAATGAGACTGGTGGAGAAGAATTCTTCTCCTCCATCAGCCTAGTCTTTGTTTCTTTCTGAAAAAAAAAAGAAAAAAAAAATGTGTATAAGCCTGAAAACCAATCTCAGATTGGCGGTCTTATACAAAAAATATGGAGTGAAAATTAGGGACACCTGACACTCTATATTTTCCAAAAAAAAAAAAATCTCTCTCTCCATCTTCACTCCACCTCACTTGTCATTTCCATCTTCACCTCCATCTCATCTTCATCTCCATTCCACTTCACTCCATTCCATTTCCATTTCATTCCATTCCATTAATAAAAGTCCCTCTCAGGACTATTTCATTCAGTTAGTTGTTTTTCTAACTAAATTTATGCAGCAAAAAGGGGAGTTGTCTTAGTTTCCGCAGCTGGGAACCGTTTCCGCAGCTCGCACCAGTTTCCGCAGCTCGAAATGATTCCGCAGCCAGCACACTCTGTCTCTACAACAGCACTCTGTTTCCAAAAGTCACAGTTAGAGGTATCATCATCACCAAGAATAGCAAGGATATGAGGCATCTGCAAGATCAAAAAGCAATAATGGATCAACAACCTTAATCAACAAATGGCGAACTTATGAAGGTATGATCAAAATCTTTTCCAAACAACAATTTAATGTCATTTTATGCATAGTTATTAAATCGTGGAAAGAGCCACTAAATGCAATGATTCGGCAAGATCATCCCATTCCTCCTCCACGATAATCCACCTCATACCTTTCTAACGGTTCCATAATCACTCTTAATTCAAACTCGAAATGGGGCTGCGTTTTCATTTATTGGTCGTACCTCCGTGACGTAACCCAATGTACCATGACTCTCCTTACCATCATTTCCGCAGCCAATGCTGAGACGTGTGCGTAAGCCACCCGACTCTAAAGGATTCGGCCATTATTTCGTCCGCTTATCACTCCATCTCCGCATGCGTTGAACTCATTTCTCGTGTTTGTCTTCTACTCCCTCGTACTCACACTATTTACACTCTCGTTTCTGCCGCAAACTCCACAGCTCTGTTTCAAACCCCGATTACAGTTCTGCAATACGCCTTGCATTACGTTACAGATACTCCACTTACAGCCATAATCCACCTGTTTTTCCCGTGAGCATCCTCCTTGAGCGTCCACACACAGTCAAAGCTTCAGCCGAAGTTGAGAGTCGAAGATGGGGAAGCTGCTTAGAGCTGAACCTGAGGGTCCGAAATATTTAGAAGGGTATCCACAGACGAAGGAAGCATTAAAGAAGGCAAAATGGTTGAAGTTTATTCAAAAATTCAGAGGGTATAATAAGGAGGTCACGAAAGCATTTGCTCGATCCTTCAATGGACACACCGTGGAAGTTGGGGACCTGAAATTCACAATAACAAAGAACACCATAGTAGAAGCAACTAGTTTACCACAAGAGGGAGACAGATGGTTTAAGAATAGAGGGTTGGAAGATCAGGGATGGAAAGACATGCTTAAGAACCCAGGTATGGACACTTCAATATTCACTAAAGGGATTCCTGTGCATGTAATTAAGAAAGAATGGACTGCATTGTTATTACTTGTTCAAAAGTTTATCACATGTGAGGGCCGCTTTGGCATTATGTATATGTACCATGCAAGGATTATGATGAATTTCATGGAAGGCCATGCCCTCAATTTACCCCACTTTCTGTTAGCAAGCCTAAAGAAAATGAGTTCCACTGTCCAAAAGAATGTAGGCCATATTGAACCCCACTTGTATCATCACGGGTTCATTAAAATTCTCATAGAAGAGCAATTGAAAAATAACAAGGATACATGGGAAAAGTTTCTAATCAGAAACCATTTCCAAGAGGTGACTGAAGCCTCTAGCAGTTCCCCTAGAATCCCAAAAAGAAGTAGGAGAAGAGAAAGAAATGTTGCAGCCCAAGATCCTCCTACAGTAGAAACTCAAGAAATTGCTCAAGAAGAAAAGGAAGAGGGAGATAAAACCAAGAAACAGAAAAAGGATAAAGGGAAAACAATTGTTCAAGAATCATATCCATCACCTGAACCTTCAGTAGAAGAAGACTCTCAAACCTTGGCTGATAGACTAGCACAACTTCAAGCTGCTGCCTTCTCAAAGAAGAAACATAAAGAAAAATAGGGTGCCCAGCAAAAGAGCATTAGTGCACAAGTGAGAAGAAGCAGTAGACTTAAAGAAAAAATGAGTGTGACTAAAGGAAAACAATCACATTTCATTGATTTGGGAGAAGGTACACCTGAAAAGGCTCCAACTCAGCTTGACCTTGAGTCGAGTCCTCTACGTGTTGAGACCACTCCTCCACGTGAAGAGAGCCCCTTTCAGCCAGAACGTCAAACAGAATTTGATTTTGAACATAGCCCAAAAAGAACACCTGAAATTGACCCTGACCAGCAGGAGGTATACAATTATTTGGAGACCTTGGAGCAATCAGTTGCAGGTCCAAGCACTATATTGCCTCTTGATGAATAGGTCCAATCTTTAAAACATGAGTTGTTTGAGCTAGAAGTCCTGAACCGACATATTAAACAAGAAAACGAAGCATTGAAAGAAAAAAGCAAGGTGGAAAACATTGTCCATGACAATACCATGCTTCACTTCGGACTCTGGCAGAAGAAGAACAGAAAATTGAAGAGAAAATGTAAGAAGCTGAGCAGGGCATTGATCAATTTGAAATTCAAGTGTTTAGTCAGAAAACCAAGGACAATTTTGGCAGCAAGGAGAAAGAGAAGAAGGCTAGATGTTTTGGCAGAAGCATCTGAGCACATGGATTGAAAAACAATGACAAAGTTTTGGTTGCATGAGGACATGCAACACCTTCACAGTGGGGTTATGTTGAGCCTCAAACCTGCACTTCTTCACACATCTTCTCAGCCTCCTTTTCCTATTCATTTCCTTCTTTTACCACTCATTCCCTCCATCAAATTGCTCAAATCATTGTATTTCAGGACTTTTTACATGGTTTGCTAATTATGCTAATGACTGTTGTTGGTTTAGAATTTTGGTTCAAAATGCTGCGTTTCCGCAGCTCACACAGGGTTTCCGCAGCTGATCCCGGTTTCCGCAGCCAACCCCGGATTCCACAGCTGTTTTATTAAATGATATGTTCCAAGTGTCCTCAGGGAATAAGAGCCACATGGGCAAGTTTGTGGAACCAAGGACATGGTGTGTATCCCTCCAGCTCACCCAAATCGGTCATAAAAACCCGTGGTCAACGAGGAGGCAAATACGGTCAAACAGAAGTCATTAGCGGTGGCACGGCTCTGCGTGTTCTATTTTGGAGCATGTGAAGAACAGGTGGCATCTTCCTCAGCCACGAAGACAGTGGGAAACACGAATCCAACAGAAGATTGAATGCCCACAACGACCATTGCCTAAATCCGAGGACGCAACCAGATTACGTGTTTTTACACAGCTGTTTGAATAGCTTAGTTTTCGTTAAGTTAGTTTGCTTTCCTCTGTTATAAATAAAGCGTCTTTGAACGCTGGATAGTTAGTCATTGCTGTAATCATTTTGTAATTTTGAGCTCCCCACTGTACTTGACATTTTGATGATCAATACATGAGAAGATTGTTCTGTTTCTAAGCGTGTAACTGCTTTTTGGATTGGCTAAAGTAGGCAGAGGGCCCCTGTTTGCGGCAACCACTGTACAGTAGTTTTACTTTTAATTTCCAGCATTTCTTTTTTTCTTGTTTCATGTACAATAGCTGTACAGATGTCTTTTAATTGCTGCATTTTCAACATGTATAATAGCTGTACATAAACTTTGAATTCTGCTGATTTACATTTCTGCACTTTTGTTCATGACTGATCAGTGTGTTATGCAGGTTTCTTAGGCGAGCCCGGGACAATTTTCTTTCTTTTCTTTGTACAACTAGTGGCATGTGTGATCATCTTGTCTAGGCTGCTGACCTTTGTTTTTCTGCATGATTTTCATTAGTATTATTTCTTTAACTTGCACTTTACTTTCTGCTCAGTAGTTATCAAGTTGTTCATCTATTGATGGTTCTTTTTCCATAATCCAATATCTTTATTGAGAGCCAAAATATCACTTAGTGCAGCTTGGTTTATTTTTCTTTAAGACTCACATTGCTGACCTATTCATAATTGTTCTCACATGATTAAGAAAAGGTTAAGATGGTGTGATTTGTCTCACTTAGATTTCACATTGACTAGATTTTAATGAAGAGTTAAAATAGTGTAAAGTAGTATAAAGTAGTTGTTCTTGCTTTTCATTAAGTTAATATAGATTTCATTTTCATTTTCATCAGCAGCAGAGATACTGGGCCGATGCCATTAGTCCTTTATTTGATTTTAAGCTTTGATTTTATTTCAGTTATTGTTCAAGTTTCCTTTTAGAATACTCTTCAAGTTTCAAGAAATCACTTAGAAATCATCACAATCACCCACATTCACTCGCTTTATTACATCTCCATCACATCACATTAGGAAAGATACAATCAAAAACAAACTAAAAAAGATAAAAACGACAAAAGATTAAGAAAACAGTTACCTAAGTACATATAGTACACCTCACTTCATCAGCTTACGAGCCCCGGGTTGACATTTAAAAGTTGCAATTTAGACATCACTAAATTGACCAAACACCTGCTCCTCCTTATCTAAAATGGTACATCTTATCATGAATAGTACCAGCAACAGTTTCCTTCTATCCCATCCCCATGGCAGTGTAGCCCCTGGTATGCAGATGCGTCCTATGCATTTGACCGTCCTTGCATGCCATGGCCAACTTGCGTAACTTTCTTGCAACCTGTTTTATAGTCTTGCGCCCTCTTACAACTGCATGGAGCGCTGGGATTGAGCCTCCTACGAATAGTCAGGTGGTCCCACTCATCGTGCGAGCCTTCCGCTTCCCTACTAGCCTGGGCTACGAGCACCATTCACATTCCTTTGAGTCTGATAGCGTATCGTGGTCTGGGTTCCCTTGTGCCCTAGGGTGTAGGTGCAACCATGCTAACGGGGTCACGACTTGTCGTATTAGTGTAGGAGAGTCAGCCATGTATGGTCCCTTCAATAGCTCCACACATGACCCGTGTGGGTGACTTCTTATTTGATTTTATCAATTTCTTCATCAAGCCTCACATTTTTCTTTCATATACTGGACGCCATTTCCTCTAACTTGTGAAGTCTCATTTTGTTGCGCCGAACGGCTTCCCATAACTACCAAATCCCGTCATGTAGGTCTTCTGGTGCAGGTCAGACCATAGGGGAAATGGCCCGTTTGGCCGTGGATAGAGTTCCCTTGGCATACCCTCCTCTGTGTAGGGTTATATCAGCCTACTGAACCCTTGCTATGTGCAGATTCAGTTGGTGTGATGGTCGCACAACATACGGTCTTACCCTTCGTTATGGATGGATGACCACCTTGCTCAAGCATGGCTGCTGTGCATGTCCTCCAAACCGTACATGGAACCACCTTCTCCATCTTAGCTTCCTCTGTGCACACCACCTTGGTGTGCGCGGTGCTTCTTTCGACACACCATGTTGCTTCTGGGCTACAATTACGGTGCCAAGGTTGACAAATGGCCCCTCACTGGTTGCACTGCTATCCGCTAGTCGTTGCCTTAGTCCAATGGTTACGCGCTGCAATGATCTAATAATCATATTACAGTTGAGTGTGGTGACTTCCTGCAATCTATTCTACCATCTTTCAATCTCCTCATCTGCATCCGATGTGCACGCACTATCGTGCTCCCATGAGAATCTTCTGTCCATTGTGGGATTCACTCGACCCTGGTCTCGTGCTGTTATCTGATAAATGCAGTCTAGTTCATCATCACTTTCTTCGTCATGCACCAGCTCAGTGTAGCGCGCTCCTTCAGCTAGGTCCAGTGGGACTATGACACAAAGTGCCTTTTCTTGAAGGTCATTTTTCTTCTTTTTAAGTTGATAACCCCATTCATGTTTGTATCCCAATCTATTCCTAGCAACACAGGGTATGGATTACTATCATCAACAATTGCTATTACCTCAAAATCGGTCTGAGTACTTAGTCCTTCGATGTCCACTTTCACCCCTTGCATTCATCCCATCGGTAATATCTTTTGTTGATTGGCCATCCGTAATTGAATAAGAGACCATTGTAGTGCAGGCCTACCCATGCGTTCCCATGTTTGTTTAGGCAATACATTCACGTCTGACCCTAGATCCAAGATAACCTGGTCCATCTCGTATTACTCAATTTGCGCCGTCAGTCACATCTCCTGACCATTGCACAGAGCATGTTTCCCTAGTTTTTGGACTACGTGCAGCTCCCTTGATCCTACGCACCTAGTGATCAGCTCTTGTAGTCCTTTAAGTACTCTATTGTCGCATAACAACTTCATATATGTCTCTAGAAAGGTGGTAAACATAGAGGGATCCATCCCCAGCTCAACTAGATCCCTATTACCTGGAGTAGAGACTTTTGTGAAGCTCTTCTGAGCTTCTTTACTCATCCCTCTCACCTAGTCTATTTCCTAGTCAGGGTCCCCTGTAGGAGTGTCACGGCCCTTCCCATCATCTCCAAGTTGTTTCCCCACATCTCCTCCTATAGTTTTTTCACTCCTTAGTACCATATTTATGCTGGGATCCTCTTTGCAGGGTTCTAACCTCATCATTTGGACATTTTGAGTCAGGGTAGGATGCATACCCCCTTCTCGTGCATCTGGGCAGTAAGTGTCGGACAGTCTACCATTTCATGGTCAAACTACTCACATTATGGGAAAGATATCCTCGTTGGATTAGTACAGTTGCGAGCGTGTGCCACGACCCTCCACAGTTATAACATATCAGCCATTCGCACCCTCGATCAGGCCCCATTCCTCTTCCTCATATGTGTCCTTGAAATCCTACGCGTGGCCCGATGACTTCAGTTTGAACTCGATAGGCTAGGGTCCTTTCCATCATTAAATCATAAGTTCGACACATTCACTCGTCATAACCCACTGATCTACAAAAGTTACAATACAGCTGCTGCGGAGTCTGGGCATACTTATGCAACAGGAGGCAGTTTTCTATTGCATGATTTCCCCCTACTTGACAAATGGCACACCAGAGCATAGGTGCCATAGTTGGCCCTACTTGTACTTCTAGTTTTAATGGCACCAGGCCCCCTCTCGCCAGATATTTCACAAAAATGGGGCAGTGGTCCTTGTCGTGTCCTTGAATTTTGCATTTGATGCACCCTACCTCTATACACGCCTTCAGTTGGGGTGCCCTTTCTTGCTTCAAGCTTTGCATTTCTAAGCACAGGTTTTGTAGTTGCACATGGATTTGTTGAACTCCCAACCTTGGATCCTGTATTGGAGTTTCGTGCAATCTCATTGCTGTCTCTAACACTTCGGCTTGGGTTGATATATTTTGCTGTGATAATATCATCCTCAGATGTGGTGTTAGTGATGCCACAAACCACAGGCAGTGTTGCACATCCGTCAATGTCAGTTAGCCTTGCAGATTGTGCTTTTCAATCTCTAGTCCAGATCCCACAGGGTTTCACCAGATAACATTGCGATCTCCTTGAATCCAATGACCGACTGCATTTCTATTTTCAGCCAACTAAACTCCCTAGTCAACGCATCCTAGATTGCTACTATTCCTACATTCAGATGATCGCTTGAGTACTTTATATACCACGTCAATGCACAATCCTACAACGCGCTAACCATAGTCACCTTTTTGATGTTATCATCCATTAGAACATGGGCTTCCCATATAGCCCTTACCACAAACCAGAATTGACCTAGTTCCTCGTTTCCTACCCGTCTAAATACCGGCAACTTGACCGCACTTGCCATCGCAACCTGCGGTGGTGGCGGAGGTGGGGTTGGCAAAGATGGATTCGATGCAGGAGAAGTAGGCGATGACATGGACAATGGTGGTATCAGTGGGATGCGCTGCCCAATCAACCGAATTGTGCTTCTCAGAGAGAACCCCACGAGTTCTTCCTTTCTTTCTCACGAGATAGAGACTAGAGGGCTGCTTTATAATCCTTTGGTTCCCCAATAGCCTCTCCTGCTCCATGTTACACCGGACATCAATAAATGCGCATGATTTGTTTTTCACACAACAACATCTTAATCCAAGTATTCAACAATTTAATATACTTACCCTGCGGTCCCTGGAGAAAGTGCCTTTTTGCTTCACTATAACTCACAGTTGTGTTTATCGCCAACTTAGTTATAAACCCTCCTATTACCTGATCCAACCAATAATCTACTGCATGTGCGATTTTTTCCTTAGAGCTTCTAGCCTACACACCAATTCTAGAGTCCACACAATAGATTGATCTAGTCTGCACCTTCCCACGCTGTCAGCTAACCTCACAATCCACTCGTACAACTCTGTAAAAAATGACGCAAATAAGATCTCATGGATATCTATGTATATGTAACAATCCAACCACTTTTCTTCTGATACCTGCGGATTCCTGTTTTCCTGAACCACGAACTAATGAAGCTTCTGATCCAACCAATCTTCAAGCTCTTTCTTTTTAGGGTTCCAGTGTTCTGACATTAGACATCCCTTAGGCAGATCCCGATCTTGGAAATAGAACCATTTTTTGGCTTATATGGGCCTGACCAAGTTTGGAAGAGTTATTTAGCCAAACAAATCTCGTAGCTACCAGCCCTTTCGACAATAGTCCGCGGAGAATGGACTGAGGTCTCACTCGAGGTAGCAGGAGAGGGTGTTGGGACCAGGTTTCTACACCCTTGGGATGTCTTGATGTGATCTAGAGGGTTCGTGTGCCATTCCGTGAGCTCACGCTACTCTATGTCCAGGTAGATCCAAAACAAGATAAATCCTTAATACTTATTATTAATGAGCTGTTATAGATCAGATCTATAGTTTACGGTCTTTAAGCAAACATTTAATAGAGATAACCAGTTCGCACACAGAGAAAAGTTATAGATTTGCATAAACTCATAATATAAGCATAAGCACACAGATCCAACAGATATATCAACCATAAATTAACCAGATCCGCAATATTTCAAATTCAACATAGTATTTCCGAACCAACTTATCTTTATTCAATTCTTTCGCTAATCCAACCAGATCTTCCCTACACACTCAGCTGCAGGGGTCTACGCACACAACTACAGACTCTACCAGGCCTCTATGCACATAGCTGCAGAACCTATATCAACCCACCAACACCCTTGACTCGAACTTATAGACGCTTCAATAATTCTTTTGTAAAAAACCCATTACATTCCAAATCCAAAAGTACCTTCCAAAAAAGCTTGCTTCCAGCCATACAACCTTGCTTTACTTATACATTCCCATGGTCCATGAACCATGGGCAGGCTGACTTACTTCTTATTATTTTACATTATTTCAGGTGGACAACCCTTTTACTTGACTTCTTATAGTTCGCGCTCCGTGCACTTCACGGAGTCTTTACCATACTCTTTACCAAAAATTGCAGGCTTTGAGCCCCAAAACCGTTATGCAGGGCCTACGCTACCCAACACACCTATAGAAGAAAACAGTGACTTCCACTGCGTTGGACATGATTGAAGAACCTCCAAGGAAGACATCCCTGAAGGTGCTTCAGCTAAATCCTCAACAATATTGTAATGTTGCGCAACTCTAGCATTTGGATTAAAATATGACTTCCAAAGAACACCTTTGGGAGGTGGCTAGATTTTGGAGTCACTGTTAGGGTGCTCAATATGGATCAGAACAGAACTAGACAAAGTAGAAGTAGAAGGAGTATCAACATCTTTTTTCTCCATCGTCTACTTAGATGTGGCTTGATATTCCTTAGTTTGCATAGCGATCGAGATAGGTGATGAACCATGAATCATGAACACTTAGGAACCCGAGGAAGAAGAAGATTGAGATTGTTATACCAACTGGGTCTGTTGTGATGGAAAGGGTTATTTTAAGACAACTAGAGTGTTATAGACATTTTTGTGCCTCGCGACATGGAGCATGAAATGTCAATAATTACAGGGATCCTCAGTCCCTAAACATGTTGTTCTTACCCCTAAAAGAACAAGGTCATCAAACAACAACACTTCCAATCAGTTCTCCACCTGAAAACACTTCAAAACAGGCTAATTTTGGATCATGTCAGCTGCTCCACTGAGCATCTGCGCTGGAATGCAACTGCTCCTCCTTGTACCTGCGCTGGAAGTCAAATCTAATGAAGGATACCTGCGCTGGGCGAGATTGGCCAAGTGGCACAGTCATTCTGCAAGGTGTCAACTGCCCAGGAAGCTTCCAAACTGACACTTGGTTCATGAGATTCGCCCTGTGATGAGTAAGAGGTACTTGATCACCATGTGTAAACAAGGATCTCCAAGTGGACTCAAGAACTGAAGATTAACTGAAGAGGGAGAGGACACAAGGCAGCTTCATGTCAGTCTCAAGCTGACTCATCCTCTCTTCTTCTCTCCTATATATAGAGCTCTTCTATGAGGTCTAAGGAGGCTGGAATTTTGTGTAAAGCAAGGAGGTGCTGTTGGTTTACAGTTAGAGCTATTGGGTGATTGTTTTACTAGAGGTGAAGAGGAGAGTTCTTGCTGCTGGGGAGGTGCTGCTGGATTGGAGCCATCAATGGTTGTAACCTTCTCAGAACCCTGTTACTTCTATCAATAAAGTTTTGCATGTTCTCCTATATACTTGTATTGCATTGATGTATTGTATTTACTTGTATATTTGATTCACTCTAATCCATGCATCAGTTATGAGTACATGTATCTTGTAGTTTCCTCTCTTGTTTTGTGCAGGATCTGTGTGTAGCTGGACCGGCAAAGAGAGCAAGGAGCTGGGAACAAGAGACAAAGAGAGAGGATAAGGATAGACTAAGCGAAAGACACCAGGTTGGTTAATCTTTTCTTCCTTCTCTCTATACTTTCATAAAGGAAAATATCAAAGCTTTACTTTCAGTTGTTGCTAAAGACTGTCACCTTTAGAGTAGGGATAGGGTCATCCGAATCGGATACTTTTCCCCACAACAAACTGGCAACTCCGCTGGGGAGCCTAGTATCTTGTTGGTGTTTGTAGTATTTTGCTATTCATTTCTTGAAGAAAAGAGTACCAAATCGAAAAGCTTTTGACTATATCAAAAGCGAAGTAGAGGGACTGCTACTCTTGCTCATTTGCTGAGCAAATTCAAGATTTGAAGAGCTGATCTACAAAAGACTCTTTACTCTTTGTGATAGCTTTTCATCCTCTTGATCATCCCTTAGCCTGTACTTGACCGATAGCTTTTTATTTCAGCAAAAACAGTGCATTTTTGAGCTTTTTATGACCCGGAATTCCTTGTAAACGCAACTCTCGTGTCTCAGTGCAGGCTGTCCACAGGCAGTTTGCATTACAGCGCAGGTACTCCCTTCGGGAACTGCGCTGGAAGTCAATTTGACAGACCAGAGCCTGCGCTGGTCCAGTTAGCCAGTGTCTTGCTGAGGTTTCCCTTTGTGTCTGAGCCCTGTTTTCACTGATTTTTGCTGATTGCTTGCTGGTCATTGTACTTGCTGTAAACCATTCTCCTTGACATTATTCCGCCTCAGTTGTGTGATGAAATTGTGAATGTTCTTTCAGTATTTCTTGTTTCAGTTACAGTTTCCCATTGTGAAAAGCGAACCAGTATAGTTGTGACCTCTTAGATCCTGAACTGTAAAAGTGTCTTTGTGATCTTAAGAGCTAGTTTTATTACTGTTCATGGCTGTTTGAGTTTGTTTGTTTTTCATTTTATGGTTTGGATCTATACATTTCCTGTGTTTAAACAAGTCGATCATAAGGTGTCTTTTTTATTTTGGACAAGCTTGTTTATTTCTACTTGAAATTAGATTCAAAATTATACAACAGTTTCCTTTCTGTCTTACATCAACATTAAGGATAACGAAAAGAAATACATGCATTGTGCATTTTGCATTTGACTGTGTGTTTGATGATTTAGGAAAATGTGCATTTTAGTGTGTGTTCTATGATCTGTGGAAAAAGTTGTGTCTTTCTTTTCCCTCAGTAGATTAAGGTTTTCAAAGTTGAAAGATTGAAAAGATTTGCTTCTCATCTTAGATTGCATATAGGAAGTTGTATATATACATCTCGTGGCGACCCTGAAAGGCAAACTGTTAAGCAAGATCAACATTAAAATAAACTCAATTTACATAACAACGCTTTGTAACATAACGCAAACATCTAGAGGTCTAGGTAGAGACGTGTTCCGGCGTCGTTAAACATAGTGACTGTCGATCTCTACGAAGGTGGGTGATTCCTCCTGAGAGTCGGTGGCACTAACATGGACTTGTGCTCCCGCGTACCGTCGCGTATATTGGGAGACCCCTATAGGCTTTTATCCTTTATCCTTAGGAAACCGTGTCGGCCGCCCTACTGATCGCGATGCAGTGAACACAGCATTCACGAAGATCGACCACCCGTACCGTAAAACGTATTCTGTGGTTTCGCGAAAGGTTTGGCACACCCTCTGCCTAGATCTCCAGAGCAGTTTCTTTTGGCCTTTTTCAAACTCTATAACTGAAAAAGTCCAACCGAGCATTTGTCACTTCGGGCTCGTTAATACATCGAAGGCGACTAGAGTCATCTTTAGCTTTTTCTCGACTCTTAAAACATGAAAAAGCAAGTTTGTGTCTAAAAGCGTCGTTAATAAAATTTATTTTAAGCGGAACATAATCACCTGTTATTCCCACGTTGATCTTTCAGTTGAAAAGTATGGAGCCCACCAACCAAGGAAGTAACCTTGGCGGAAGTCCAAATCCCTTCTCCTCTTGGGGAGATGTTGGTGCGCCTCATATGGCTACATTGTCACTTCAAGGATTGACAATCGGCCTCCCTGTATGGCTCTTTTCAACTAATGTAGTCCAGATCGCCACTAATCCTGAGCAGTCGAATCAACAGTCAGAACAATCTAGAACTACCCACCAGCCTTCCACTTCTTATGATACTTCCTCTGATCCTTCATCTTCGCAAGGTAGAGCTGGCAAAAGTCAGCCTCCCAAGGAGAAGAAGGAAAAGAAGAAGAGAGAAAAGAAGCAGAAGGAGCCTCTGGCGAAGGCGACTGGGGGCAAGCAGAAGAAAGCTGACAAAAACCCACACACTGCACCGACCGGGCCTAAATCGCCATGTGTCATTTTCAAAGGGATCCACTTCCATCGTGATTGTCCTTGTATTCCCCGGATACTAAGGGACTGGTCCCCAAGGTTGCACAATCCGGTAGCATCAACCTCTGGTTGTCATGTTGATTGCAATCCGTCAACTAATGAGAGTGAAGGACGAAGAAGGGGACCAAGATCACCCTGTCTATTGTGTGAAGGCAATCATGCCATCCACAAATGTCCATTCTTAGATGAGGCAAAGAGAGTTTTGGAAGATCGTCCGGTATCACCGTTACGACTTCCTCCTGGATACCAAAAACTCGTGCCTAATCCCTCGATAGTTGAAAATCCAGCTGGCCCGCTCAAGTGGTCAGCTGAATTGTCGGTCATTGAGAATGAACCTACTGAATCCAGACCAGACGAAAGTCTAAAGGTCGAAACGGCAGTTGGCCCGGTTCTTCCTTCAGAGGTTCTATCGTCCAATGACTCCGTCATTGAAGACCCGTCTTCAAATGACACCGTCGCCGAAGAGTCATCTTCATGCGACACCCTCACTGAAGAGAATAAGGATGACACCATCCAGGTTCTTTTCATCAGCACCGACTCCGATGAGCGTCAGGGCAATGCGCCCATTCCTTTATCGCAGGAAGGAACATCATCAGAGTCATATCCGGCCGTATATTCGGTCCCACCACCAAGCAACCTGGTTGTATCCTTTGATTGGAATCAACTAGGCAGACCCCGGTTACCAGCCAGTATACCATTCAGAATCATTGTCCAGATCTATAGAATGATTATGGCTGGTACTATCATTGATGAAGGGGCATCTGTGAGTATCCTTTCCTCTGTTGCTTGGAAAGCACTGGGTTCCCCAGCGCTTTTACCTGAGTTGAGAAATCTCTCAGGTTTTGATAAAGGAACCAGTCGACCATTAGGAATCCTCCCCAATGTACCTGTTACATTGAAAGGGAAGACCGTTAATATGAACGTGATGGTCGTCCAAGGACCCTTGGATTATAACCTACTCCTTGGACGCGACTATATTTATTGCATGGGAGCGATAGTCTCCTCACTCTTTAGAGTAATGTGTTTTCCACACGAAGGAAGGGTGGTCAAGCTCGTAGACCAACTTTCGTTTCCGGGATCTCGCATCGCAAATAGTCAAATACCATTCCTAAATGGTCTGTTCACTCAAGATTCACCTCCACCCCCAGTCCTCCTTCCCGATGAGTGCGAGTGATTCGGAAAGAAAGACTAGGACCTAGGGGGCATGCACCCTGGTCTGCTTCGGGCAGAAGAAACCCCGGGTGTAAGGAAGAATTTCCGCAGAAGAATATGACTAGTCCGTACCCCGTCCGTGGAAGGAAGTGGGGTTGTTCTGGAATAATAATCTTTTGTTAAAGTTATGTGTTTGACAAAAGAGTCATTCACCTTTGTCTAAAAAAGTGGGCAATGCCCAAGTAGGAATTCCCTTATTGCGACAAGTAGTAAACATCTTTGAATTCAAGCCTCGCCCATTAAAACATATGTTTTGAAGGATAAGCAGGGGCAGCCTACAAAGAAGAGGACTATATTGTTGTGACAGAGGGTAACCATCTTTGGACAACCCAATGATAGACACCGCCGAAGAAAGAGATTGATTTGCGGCAGCGAATAGAACCCTCTTCGGATAATAAGAAAGAGGCAAGCCTCCCTCAATAATACCAATGTTTTGTCTTTGAGTAGTGTTCTTCTATTGTCACAAATAGCTGTTTGATAAAAGTGGGCCGACGGGAAGCCTGAGTACTGCGTAAGACCCCTTAAAATAACGAGAAGACAAGTATCGTTAACATTAGATTAGCAAGATGACAAATAACTGTGAACACCCAAAGAAAAGCAGAGGTAGGGGAGAGGAGGGGTAGCCTCGAGATTCTATCCTATACCTGGGGGCATGCAAACTTTTGGAATGCAAGCAAGGGACGACTATTTATTTTTTAAATTTTTAGGTCCTCCCTTTAAACCTGTAGGTCTAACCCTTTAAACTCGTAGGATTAGCCGTTTCCGACCTTGCATGAAGAAAGCCTGTGGGGCAAAAGTAAAATTTGCCAAAACTGGAGCATAGCTTTGTGAGATAAAGCTCCTTAAAAAATAGTTATCTCATAGGAGGCGTTCTTATTATGACTGGTATATCGAGCAGTTTTAGCATATAGTTCATGCTCTTTAAAAAATAAACGCAAAATTCGAGCAGTTTTATGACTGAATTTATGCTCGTTAAAAAATAGAAAAGTGTGAGCAAAAGTTTCCCCCAGAGTTCAAGCTCATGGAAAAAATGAACCTATCCCGGTAAATAACCTTTTGAGATTGTAAATTCATCAGCCATAAGAACCTTGATCGTGTTTTCATCCATCACCTCCACTGTTCATTTGGCCGATCATTCACTTCCATTTGTGTGTTTACCTCTTTTGAGAAACAGCTGCGAAGAGTGATTTCACCTAGCCATCCTTGTGACACTGCCGTGATTGGAAAATTCCAATTTGTACCTGGAATCTGCTGCTATCCCTGTTTATCACTCGTTCCTCAAAAGACGAGTCTTCTTTGAGCTCTTTTCACTGACTCGTAAAATATGAAAAGTTTGCCGAGTTTTGGCCTTCCAGCTCGTTAAATGACCGGAACGCTATCCCTCCTCTAAATTTTAATCTTTTTGGACCTGAGGGATTATTGCACAAAAGGATCGAGCGCTTGTCTTGTTCGGCTCGTTAAAAGTACCGAACAGCCATCCCTTCTGTATTGTTTTATACTTTTTCGGACTTAAGGGATTAGCTGATGAAAAAGGAATTATGGAGTTAACTTTCTGTACCTTTTCAGACTCTCTAAAAATGAAAAGGACCGAGTTTTCTTTGTCGTTAGACTCGTTAAAATGATTAAATAGCGACAAACTTGTCTTTAGACGAGAACGAGTTTCCCTATCACTAAGCTCGTTAAATCATAGCGATAGGCTTGCCCGAAGGGCAGGTTATAGAACAAGCATATGTTATCCTCCTCAAGCTTGACAAAAATAAAGAGGTACTGGTCAGAAATGACTGGGGAAAAATTGGGAGAACATCAAAGTTTAATGGTAGCAAGTCACTCTTGAACATGACACTTTTCCTCCGTACCACATCGGGTTGGGTTGTTTCATTCACCGGTCTCATCACCATGGTCCTCGCCAAACCATCCACATTTGGGGTAATGCTACCGATCCATCGCATCAGTGTCGTTATATGTTCAAGAGGGGTCATTCTGAAAGTGTCAACCGTGTCCCATCCACTACCATACATTATCCTTCATCCATTCATGATCGCCACCCTGAATCATATGTCACAGTTTGTTTTCACCTCCACTAAAGTCATTAGCTCCGTTCCGTGTCATTGATGTGGGATTCATTAAGGCCCTCCTTTGACGGATCGCTTCTTGTCGACTTCAGCTCATTATCCAAGAAGTTGATCTAGGAACAACCCCATCAGTACTTTGAAGCTTGCATGCCTCAATGGCAAGTTTCTCACTTCCGGCGACAGGTATACATCAATGACCTTCGACCAGAAGATTTTGCGTGGCGTTCGACGCCAAGTCCTTTATTCACGCCACGTGAATTGTACTGCAGTACCTTGAGGGTCATCGTCATTATTGGTGATTCCTCTCGCGCTTGTTAACGGTTTTCATTATTGACCGGTAATCAAGCGATGTCTTTCCATGTTCGACTTCAGCGAAATTCTCACATGGATCGACTTGTACTTAGAGTGAAGATCGAACGAGTTTGAAGACCCCGGATCTAGTTTCATCCATCCGGGCTGCGATACATATTCAGGAAATATAAAAGCATTTGTCATGTACATCATTGCAGCAGATGATCATCCTATTCAAAGGATGATAATTTCAGCAGAGAATTATCAGTCTACTATCAGATGATCGTCTGTTCTATGTACCAAAATGTATTTATAAAGCCGAGCATGGGAATGCCCGCCTCAGCTAGATCATGAAAACAGAATGAAAAATAATGTATTGTATTGTATTGTATTACAGGGCGCCTCCTCAGCACTGGAATGAACTTCGGACCCTCTAGATAAAGCATTTCACCCGATAAACGGCCTCATACTTTAGGGGGCAACTGTTATAGACATTTTTGTGCCTCGCAACATGGAGCATGAAATGTCAATAATTACAGGGATCCTCAGTCCCTAAACATGTTGTTCTTACCCCTAAAAGAACAAGTTCATCAAACAACAGCACTTCCAATCAGTTCTCCACCTGAAAACACTTCAAAACAGGCTAATTTTGGATCATGTCAGCTGCTCCACTGAGCATCTGCGCTGGAATGCAACTGCTCCTCCTTGTACCTGCACTGGAAGTCAAATCTAATGAAGGCTACCTGCGCTGGGCGAGATTGGCCAAGTGGCACAGTCATTCTGCAAGGTGTCAACTGCCCAGGAAGCTTCCAAACTGACACTTGGTTCATGAGATTCGCCCTGTGATGAGTAAGAGGTACTTGATCACCATGTGTAAACAAGGATCTCCAAGTGGACTCAAGAACTGAAGATTAACTGAAGAGGGAGAGGACACAAGGCAGCTTCATGTCAGTCTCAAGCTGACTCATCCTCTCTTCTTCTCTCCTATATATAGAGCTCTTCTATGAGGTCTAAGGAGGCTGGAATTTTGTGTAAAGCAAGGAGGTGCTGTTGGTTTATAGTTAGAGCTATTGGGTGATTGTTTTACTAGAGGTGAAGAGGAGAGTTCTTGCTGCTGGGGAGGTGCTGCTGGATTGGAGCCATCAATGGTTGTAACCTTCTCAGAACCCTGTTACTTCTATCAATAAAGTTTTGCATGTTATCCTATATACTTGTATTGCATTGATGTATTGTATTTACTTGTATATTTGATTCACTCTAATCCATGCATCAGTTATGAGTACATGTATCTTGTAGTTTCCTCTCTTGTTTTGTGCAGGATCTGTGTGTAGCTGGACCGGCAAAGAGAGCAAGGAGCTGGGAACAAGAGACAAAGAGAGAGGATAAGGATAGACTAAGCGAAAGACACCAGGTTGGTTAATCTTTTCTTCCTTCTCTCTGTACTTTCATAAAGGAAAATATCAAAGCTTTACTTTCAGTTGTTGCTAAAGACTGTCACCTTTAGAGTAGGGATAGGGTCATCCGAATCGGATACTTTTCCCCACAACATAGAGTCCCTTTCAGCAAGTGACTAACTTCAGATCGTTGGGGACAATCTTTTGTGTAATGATCCTCCTGATAGATGAGGTAAGGATATTTCAGCTTTCCTCGAGAAGAATCATCAACAAAAGATTTAAGAGGGTCTTGTTTTGGGGAATCAGATTTGGCCTTACCTTTTCCCTTATTTTTACCTTTAGAGGTCTCATTTGGTGTGGTAGACTGGACAACATGTACGTCAGAGGTTTTACCAGGACTGTATGAATTTTTGGAGGGATTATTAGAACCCGCGTTCGAGACATATTTATGCTTCAAAGAAGCTTTCGTGGGAGTTTGAGACACGGAACCTATCACATCGTCAATAGGTGGTGTATCCAGGGAATTTGGTGATATTAGATCCGATGATGGTCTTAGAGCATTAGGTAACATCTCATACAATGTGCCAGGTTGCGAATAGACCAAGTGTAAATACTGGGCATGGGCGATAGGTTGCTCTTCAGTAACACATCCACCCATGGTTATGTCCTTAGCAATTTTGATGATGAATGATTTTGTGAACCATTTTGTCAATAACTCATCATCAATATCAAACTAGATGAGGCAACATTGACGTCTCCATTCATGGATATGATTGAAAATGTGGGTCATGGTGTCTTGCTTAAGGGACGTAAGAAAATGATTTCCAGTTTCATAGTGAACTGGTAGTTGGAAATGAGTAAGGAAAGCCATAGCGAGAGATTTGAAGTCACCGTAGGTACCTCGAGGCAATCTGATGTACCATTTAGCAAAAGCACTTGTGAGATTCCTTTGAAAGAGTCGAAGATGGATAGAATCATTGACATACAAATTGGAGGATCACTATAAGTGATATGTCATCACGTGGGCTTATGGATCCTCCTTCGCTTTTCCCTTGAATTTAAGGCAATCACTTGGAATTTTCATTGGAACTGGAGGCTAGTAAGGTGAATGAAGAATGGGATCATTCATGAGCCTTGAGACATCGAGCAGCTCCAACGCAGCCAAGAAATGCCATTGCGTCTTAAATGACATATAGGGCCTTTAAGGAGACCCAAACTGCAGATTCCATCCTTGTTGGTAAGGATTTTTCCCCCATAGTGGAGGATTTTGTCCATATGGAATCTGGTTTTGTCCCCACTGAGGGTTACCTTGCTTGTAAGGAGGATTGGGTCCAGGGTAGGTTTGACACTGCCCTACCATAGGCCGCTGATGAGCATTGTATGTGGCATACGAGTTATAAGGCTACTAAACCTATTGACCCTAGACATAAGGAGATTGTCCTTGGTGATGTAGGGGTTGACCTTAACCTTGCAAAGGTTGACTTTGCTGATACACATATAAAGCTTGTTGCTGGCAAGGTTGAACTTATTGTTGCAAAGGCTGACTTTGCTGCTGTAAAGGTTGACCTTGCTGCTGCAAAGGTTGGCCTTTCTAGGACAAATGTTGGGTGGACTGCTGCACAAACTGAGTTTGCAGTTGCAAAGGTTTCCCTTGCTATTGTAGCTGTTGTCCTTGCCACTGCAATGCTTTCCCTTGCTGCTGCAAAGATTTCCCTTGTTACTATGAAGGTTGCCCTTGCTGTTGCAAAGGTTGTCCTTGTTGCTGCAAGGGTATCTAGATAGTTCCTGCGGTTATATCCTTAGGGTATTGATAGTTCCTGAATTGGATCTGGCCATATCCACCAGGAATAGTGGATTGACCAAGATGAACATAACGTCTAGCTTGAGGAATGTAAGGCGGATTAACCAAGGCTTGTGAAACATATAAGACATAAGCCTATTGGAATGGGACCCGAACCATATATGACTAGTGGTATTAGACGTTACCTGACCTGGATAGACAAGCAGGTGTTGTGGGTGGAATCACCCTAGGGTCTTGGGTTGAAAACCCCAACAGAGAAGAGGGCATACAACAGAAAGAAATGTGTAGAAAAATAGTGTAAATGCTTAAACTACTGAAATGGGAAGAAGTGGTATTACCTAAAGGTCCTACATCTGGGGTCGATCTCGTAGGGTTCATACCCTTTGCTCCTTCTGATGCCTTTAGAACTTGTAACCTATCCAAGAAAATCATATACAACAACAATAATAGAAAACATGTTCATGATGTATGTATTAGATAATATAAGCAAATGAGCAGTTGAGCATTAATATAAGATTTATAAGGAAATCATAACATGGATCAATGCATAAACACGATAAATATCAGGAACATAACAATATTTCTTTATTTATGTAAGCTAAATGAAATGTGGAAAACTACAACCAAAGTCTTCCTCCAGCTCCAAGAAGAACCATCCTCTGGATCCATCCTACCCCGGCCTCAACAATCGTCCTCCATCAATACATAGAAGAATGTCATAAGAGGGATGAAGGACATATGAAAAGAGGAAACACATGTTTCCTATAACTTGGGAGCGAAAAAGGCATAGGGATTTCTTCAGACTCGATTAGGGATCAATCAACTATAATATCAATATCTCATCTCTTCTCCCCTTAGGAATTCCCATGGAGGTTTATTTATACTTCTCCAAATTAGTTTTTTCAGTTGGGAAACAGTTGGGCCACTGGCTATAGTAGGTGAGTAATAGGTAAAACCCATAAACTCCACCCAAATTTAAGGAGATTATATTTTTTTAGTGTTTTAACACATATACATGGGTTGGGTATATATTGACCAATGTGTACACACTTTTAACACAGGGAAACATAGCATATGGGAAGTAAAACAAAGTTTTTTAGTATTTTGGACCAAGTCTGGAAGGAAGGGTTTCCCTAGGCCATAACCAAAAAATCAAATCTACCAAGAGTGATAAATGGTTCTATAACAACAGGGTTAGGAATAGCACCATAAATTGGTTGATTCATTCCAACCATGTGAGTTTGTAATCCACTCACATGGGTTTGACATCACATGAGAGGAATATTCAGATCTTGCCCCCAGGCGGTGGCATAGTCTGTCCACTTGTTAGAGGGATAGAAAAACTTATCGAGACATGACTTGAGAAATTTGGTTGAACCAGAAGAGTTGGTTGAAACGATGAAAGAGGTTGAGAAAGAATGGTAGGTTGAATTGGAATTGAAGTGACTGCATTTTTTAGAATTGGTCGAGAGGTCATGTTCGATATGAATGGACCTGATGTAGGCATAGGCATTGGAAGACCAGATGGGGTTTTGAAACAATGATGAAGCACTAGGAGTGCTCGAAACTAACTAAGCTAAAGTGGTATAGCCATGTGGCAACATGGTTCCACTAGGCTCAGGATAGGAGAGAGACAAGACTCTTCCTGTATAAGGAAAGCCTTATGGAGGGAACTCATATCCCTTCTCATCATCTATGTGAGGAGTATGGGTAGCGAAAAAATCTGAAATACCCAAAGAGGAGACTGGGGTTTCACCTTCTGACTCCATAGATGGAAACAATTGGCGATGAGGAACCTGAGATGTACGAGGAGATAACTCCAAAGGAATACCAAGTCAATTGTACGGACTATAAGGACGTAGAGGAGATTTGCAAACCAAGTAAATAAGAAAGTTCTCCAAGCATAGACATCTCATATTCATGCTTCATATCATTTGCAATCTAAAAAGGTAGCTAATCTAAATCAATGGAACAAATATTATCATCATCATAGACAACAAACACTAACAATTTCCATCATTAGATTTCACATCTAAATTACTATCAGTTGTGCCTTTTTTAAAACCACAGTTGAGAAAATAACTATCCAATGTGGACTACCAAGCCCTTTGCTTGAGACCATACAAGACCTTTTTAAGCTTATAAACATAATCAAACTGATTTGATAGATTAAAACGATTTGGTTTCTCAATATAGACTTATTCCTGCAACTCTCCATTCAAGAAGGATTGACATCCATCTGATATATCCTGAATTTCTAGAAACAAGAAAGAGGAAAAAAACTCAGATTGCCTCTAATCGAGCAACAGGAGCAAAGATTTCATAAAAGTGTATCCCTTCAATTTGTGCATAAAATTTGTACGCTAGCCTTACTATTTTTCTTACCATTTCACCATATTCATTCAATTTGTTCTTGAAGACCCACTTCGTGCCAATAACATTCTCGTTTGCTTCTCTAGGAACAAGCTCCCATGTCTAATTTTTCTCAATATCATCAAGCTCTTCAGGCATGGGTTTCAACCAATTATCATCTTGGCTGGCCCGATTTTTTTTGGTTCCATCATGGATAGAAAATCTACATGCACTAGGGTAGGAGGATTTAAAAGTCTTCTTTTCTATACACTTGTATTTAAATCACCAAAAAATTTGTTAGTTGGGTGATTTTTTTGCAACACCTTATAGGATATTTGGATTGAGGAATAATTTCATTATCTTCATATGAAAATGGCTCATCAACCTTCTCATCATTGTTGACTAGATTATTGGAGATATTATTTATTGGATGATAGAATTCATATTCGATGTGCTCATCCACTTTGACATCAATGCAATCAACTATCCTGTTTGTATTCTTGTTGTAGCATTCTATAACCCTTGCTATTCTATGAATATCCAAGAAAAATACTTTCATCATCCATTCCATTGCTTACTAAGATTTTCATTGTAACTTATGATGTAGGACTTGCTTTCAAACACTTTGAAATGCTTGATTGTCATAGGTATGCCATAACAAATCTCATATGGATTCTTATCATTGTTTGGCCTAAAGTGTGCTTTGTTGAGTATCACCACTATTTTGTGAATGAGTTCAACCCAATTTTTTTTGTTGAATATTTCTTTCTCCTATCGTGGATCTAGCTAACTGTTGAAATGATCTATTGGTTGTGTTTGCAACACCATTCTATTATGGAGTCTTTGCTATGGTAAACTAAATTTTGATGCCATGTTTCTTACAAAAATAATCAAACTATTTTGAAGTAAAATCACCTCCATTATCATACCTTGTACACTTTTTTTGATAGTTTGTCTCATTTTTAATCATGGCCTTAAAGTCTTTAAACTTCTCAAATAGCTTCAACTTGCTGAAATAATCAATGATAAACATGAAAAATAATATACCTACGGGTTTTTGTTTTCTTGAAGGACCACATAAATCTCTATAGATATATTGCAATGGCCGCGTTAATGAGTTCTCCTTGGTCTTGAATGGTACCTGCACTTGTTTACCAATCTGACTGGACTTGCAAATAGAATTTTCAAGCTTTGAAAGCTTTGGCAAGTCTCTAATAACATTCTTCTTGCCCAATGTGGCAATATGATCAAAATTTGAATGTCCAAGTCTTACATGCCACACAAATCTCTCATTAATCTTTGAAAAACAACACCTATTTGTATTCTCTTTTAGGACATAGAAATTATTGTATGTTCTCACAACTTCAACTACTATTTCCCCTATATGAGACAATGCCCATGTTTTCTATGCCAAATTCAACTCTCATTAATGTTTGAAAAACAACACCTCATTGTCTTCTCTTTTAGGAAATATAAATTATTGTATGTTCTCATAACTTTAACTACTACTATTTCCCTTTTCTAAGATACACTGAATAAATTATTCTTTATCCTTTGAAAAAAAACACATTCTTGGCTTTATCTGTACCATTACAACAATCTTACCAAATGAATTATTTTCAAAGGTCACATTACCTTTCTCAATTGCTTTCCATGACAAAAACTTACCATTTTGAACATACCAATGACTACCTTCATTTGCAACATATAGAACAATATTACATGCTTATGTATTTTCCTTTTCTTTCCAAATTTTGGGTTTCTAGTTTATTTTCTTAATAACTTGATCAAGCCTTTTATTTCTAAGTCCAACTACTCTATGGCCAAAATTATGATAGTTTTAGCATTAAATCAAGTTATTCAAAGGAGTGAATGGTTTGTCATACCAAGATATATTCATCCTGAGTTTGATTGGTTGATTATTCAATTGGTAGTTTCTTCTTTGTGGCGTGCGTTGTCTGAATGAAAGATTGAACTTGTAATTAGTGGCATTGTGCCCATAATTTCTACATGTAAAAAATATCCTAGAAAAATTCTTTTATACTTGGGAGAGAACCATTTTTTGATCATTGGTTGGGTTTCCCTATGTGTATTTCAATTTTACTCTCCAACATTGTTTTAATTTTGTTGAGTAAAATTCCTCCCTTTGGTCTTTTGTTGTTGAATAATATTTGATTGCATATTAGATTACATGTTCCATTTGTCTATTTTTGTAGCATTGAACCATCTATGGTTGTTGTATTGTCTTCATTTTTGGTTGCATGCAAAAAAATTGTCACTTTATTTCCCTTCAAATCAGCTGTTGAGACTGGCTCGACCTCAAATCCGAGATCAGTTATGTTATTTGATTATTTTTAAGCACCAAGGAGCTCATTCAAACTTTCAGTCCACTTTCCATATTTTGCATTAAAACTCAACTAGGTTTTCTCTTTCTCTAGCTCTTTCCTGAGTAAAACAATTTATTTTTCAAGCCTTTCACATGCTTTATTTTTCTCAATGAGCTACTAATTCACTGTTTCTTGAATCCTTTTACCTTCTTTGATTTATAGGATAAGAGGTTCAATAGCTTCAACTTTTTCTTTGATAAAAAATCCCTTTTGGGCTTTATTTTTCTTCCTCAACCTTAGAATCTCTTTAAGAGTGTTGGCCATCTCTCCTTCTAAGTTAGCTTCAACCTCTTCTCCATCATAATGAATGTATTCCATTTATAGGCTATTTATGTCCATGAGCATAAATTCCTTTGGATATTCATCATCTTTGTCTTGATCTGAAGATTCATTGTCTTCACTTTCAAAAGAGCTAACATCTTTGGTGTAAAGTCTCTTCTTTTTAGCTTTCTTTTAGTCCTATTGAATTTTCATGAATTTATTTCAAGGGTCATATTTTTTCTTCTTCTTTCTAGGACACTTGGAAGCATAGTGGCCAACTTTACCATAGTTAAATCACTTAAAAGGTAGCTTACCTTTGTACTTACCTTAGCCTCTCTTGGGGTTCCTCACAAATATAGCTTCTTCTGTTGGAATTATTACAAATGTGTTTTCCTTGATGGAAACATACTTAATAAGGATGTCAACATGATAATAGTAGAGTAAGTATTTAGGGCAGTACATATGTGACAGAAATATTGGACAAGGGAATATTAGTTCAAAGATAAAGGAATGGTAAAGATGATAATTTAAGAAGTATACACGGGTCCTGTGAACAAAGGCCATGTACATATGTGTGTATGGTGAAGAAAAGTTGCGTACGATTTCCACACCATACTATTCTCAATACGATGGGTCTTTACCATGGTATTGGCCCATACTAATGAGTACAAAAATGAATATTTGATCTCGTCAAAGAATACAATCGGCATAACTATGAAATTGGCCTAACATATTGGCTGAGGCCTAAGCTATATAAGGAGATGAAGATCAAAATAATAGGTGTGCATGTATTGGGTTTTTGATGATTGGTTTGATCTGAAATAAGTGTGCACCAAGGAGTATGATGATGATCATATCTATTAGATATGAAATGACTATATGTTGAAAAATCTGCTTATGGTTCAATAAATATGTGATGATGATTTTATGATGTGTATTTGTTATGGTGTGTGCCGAGATTTGGGTTTGATAGGTGTTATGATGTGCAACGATGGGTTGATTTAGTAATTACAGATCTATACGCAAGTGTGCTTCAAAAAGATCATGTACATACGCATATATGATTATGGATAGTCACGTATACATTATGTAGAATAGGCAGATCTGTACACGGATATTGAGTATAAAAGGTGCGTACATACACAGAATTGATTTATAAGAATCACATATATCTTCTAAGGTTTTGCAATATGAACTGATGATAATGATTGATATATTATGTTATGTTTGCTACTGTCTGTCGATGAAGTCTGTTACAATTATCTGTATTTAATAGTATTGTTTGGCCTGAATTGATTATGAAGTAAAGTATTGACTTGTGATGATGTTGTTAAATGATAATTTGTATTTGGGTCAGTGATTTATGTTGGAATTAGTATATATGCATGAGTGATTGATTCAATGGTATAGTGATACATATTTATCTATCAATATTTTGAGATATATACATGAGTATGCTTCAAGGAAAACACATACATACGTAGGTATGAGTAAGAATAATAGCGTATAAATTTTGACATGTGTTTAGATAGAGTTTGCAGTGACATAATCTAGTTTCAATGATGAACAATGTATGGTCTGGTATTATGTTGATTGGCTATATGACGATACGAGTTGGTCCTTTTGTTTGAAGAAGTTATTTTTATGTTTGACCTGGTGATACAGTTGGTTCAATTATTAAGTGACTTGGTACAATGTTGGTTTTAGTATTGTTGTCTAATATTTGGAATGGATCCAGTTTGAAACATTCTAAAAAGTGATCCACAAAGAACATAGGAAAAGGGGGTTGTAGCTCCCTTCTAGTAGAAGATGGAAAACAAGATAAGGATATATCCTTCTACAAGTGGGTACCTGAAAACTGGTATGAGTCTGCGTCAGTACAAGTTTGTAAGAAGTTTCTCTTTATAATAAAAGAAGAAGACAAAGACACAAAAAAATGGTGGCTTTTTCCCACATTGGGTTTCCACCTAAAAATCATTATATTAAAAAACAACTCAAGTTAGCAATCCCCAGGCATCTAACAGACAGTGACACTGACTACAAGCAAGCAATGATGTCTAAAAATCATTGGTTGATCAAATTCATCAAAAGACAAGGTGAAGGAAGGGAAGGAAAGGGTCATAGGCTCCTCAGTGGAGTCGCCATTTTGTTGACAAGGTTAATCCTCTCAACAGACAGAGACGATCCCTCTAGCCCAATGAGTGCATGTAGCAACTAAACTGATAATCAACTAGACATCTTCCTAGATTATAATTGAAAAGTAGAACAAGAGCGATGGCCTATCTTGCTCTGATGCTATTCTGATTTCTTTTGTCAAGATCCTCAAACTGATTGTGTCACAGACTTGTTCTTGCTCCTTTTAGCGCTTATGTACATGCACAAGTGATCAAGAGACAACAAAGCATGCCAAAACCAATAGAAAATCCAATAATAACCTACTTAAATGATCAAGGAATGCCAAGCCAATACATACATGAACATATGTATTTTGGGAAGATGAACCAATAGTTGTATTATTATTTAAAGACTAAAGGTGAATCTTACAATCATAGCCTTGATGTTGAAAGGCTCTCCTTGAGTGGTAATCCAAGTCTAAGCCAAGAAACTCTCCAAACACCCCTTCTCCAAGTCTAATGAATAGCCTCTAAGCACAAGCTCGACATAGGGGTGCATAGATCAACATTTGGGAATGGGAGAGGAGGAATTAATAAGCTGGAAGAGGGAGTTAGGAATCCTCCAAAGATAGAATTAGGTCCACATATCAAGGAGGTAGCTCATAGGGATGAGACCAAGAGGTCAAATTAAGAGGATTCAACCTCATCTATGAGAAACCACCTCCATCTTACTGCTCTGGAAGCTTCTAGATCACAAAGCTTCTCATCCTCTTTGGGAAAAATTCCTTTTTGAGACCATCATGGGTATGAAAGGGAACATAGCGATGCCATCACTGGCTTAACATGGTGCAACAGGCGATCATCATGATTTTGAGCTTCATAAGGGCGATGACCCTCATTTTAGGGTTTCAAGAGCCATTTCTTCACAGAAAGCTCCAGAGATTTTCCAAGAAAAGTTAAAGGAAGGATCTGCACTATATACATGGATGAGTATATTGTATAATGATCATGTTTCGGGCACTTTAGGGTGTGTCACAGGGAAGTGCATGAGGCATGACAAAATACTATGTAACAAACATATGATCTCCATTTGGCTATCATAATACCTCGCTCCAAAAATGTTGAAGAGGAGATCAAAAATCAAACAGGGAAGCACATTTGTGAATTTTTGGTCTCTTCATTTTCCTTAAAAACATCATTTAGGGCCTCCAAATGGCTCCAAAGTTTCAAGACCTAAAAAACTATCAAAAATAATAAACTATGCTACAATTAAGGAAATTGAAAAAATGAAAGAGACAGTGTTGGGGGTCCAAGTGGAATAGGCGGGTGGCTACCGATATCCACCTGAATCATTCGTGATTCAAAAATTTCATCACTTAGATCCCTATGATTATTAATAGTAGGAACATTACCTCATAGTCAAGAATCAAAGGAATAGAAGAAAGAGGATTAAAATTAATGATTGAGCTTTCTATTAGCTTAATCACCTAAAGTATCTATGTGAGGGATCTTATCCTGTCTAGAGGATTCAATGGAAGGGTCCAACTTTTTTCCCTTCATGACATTCATTTTTGGTTTCTTCAATTTTTCTTATCACTCCCTTTACGTTTTAGCATCTTGATTCTTTCTCCTTTGCTTTGACTTCAACATGGGCCTTCCTTTCCTATTCTCTTTGGGCTTGAACATCAAGCCTCCTATTTTATAAGGCTTCAACCTTTATTCTTTTCCTCTTTTTACTTTTCTTTCATGATTGCATCAATATCTAAAAACCACTTTTCCTTTTATTTTTCTCTATGCTCTTCAATATGGTATTAGATAGGTGACATTTATTCTCCCTTTCTGTCATTCTCTTCATCGCCTCTTGGTATATCAAGACATCTTGAAAGAATGATTAATGAAGAAGTGATTCATGCTCATATACCTATCAAAGTTTTACTAACTTCAAATTCTCTTTTATTATGTCGTGAGGGTCAGATCTCCTAAAAAAACTAGTTAGCAACTTTAGCTCCTTAAGATTATCTGCTTTCTTGCTTTATGAGATAAAGATTCCTTTGGAAGAATTTGCAAATTACAAACCAAGTAAATAAAAATGTTCTCCAAGCATAGACATCTCATATTCACCCTTCACATCAGTTGCAATCTAAAAAGTTAACTAATCTAAATTACTAGAATAAATATTATCATCATCATAGACAACCAACACTAACAATTTCCATTATTAGATTTCACATATAAACTACTATCAGTTGTGCCTCTTTTAGAACCACAGTTGAGAAAATAACTATCCAACGTGGACTACCAAGCCCTTTGCTTGAGACCATACAAGACCTTTTTAAGCTTATAAACATAAACAAGCTGATTTGATAGATTAAAACCATTTGGTTTCTCAATATAGACTTATTCCTGCAGCTCTCCATTCAAGAAGGATTGACATCCATCTGATATATCTTAAATTTCTTGAAACAAGCAAAAGGAAAAAAATTCAGATTTTCTCAATATAGACTTATTCCTGCAACTCTCCATTCAAGAAGGATTGACATCCATCTAATATATCTTGAATTTCTTGAAAGAAGCAAAAGGAAAAAAATTCAGATTGCTTGCAACTCTCCATTCAAGAAGGATTGACATCCATCTAATATATCTTGAATTTCTTGAAAGAAGCAAAAGGAAAAAAATTCAGATTGCTTCTAATAGAGAAACGGGAGCAAAGATTTCATAAAAGTCTATCCCTTCAATTTGTGCATAGAATTTGTACACTAAACTTACTATGTTTCTTACCATTTCGCCATATTCATTCAATTTGTTCTTGAAGACCCACTTTGTGCCAATAACATTCTCATTTGTTTCTCTAGGAACAAGCTCCCATGTCTAATTTTTCTCGATATCATCAAGCTCTTCAGGCATGGATTTCAACCAATTATCATCTTGGCTGACCCGATTTTTTTTTTTTGGTTCCATCATGGATAGAAAATCTACATGCACTAGAGTAGGAGGATTTAAAATTCTTCTTTTCTGTACACTTGTATTTAAATCACCAAAATATTGGTTAGTTGGGTGATGTTTTTGCAATACCTTATAGGATATTTGGATTGACGAATAATGGGATCTTCATTATCTTCATATGAAAATGGCTCATCAATGTTTTCATCATTGTTGACTAGACCATTGGAGATATTATTTATTGGATGATAGAATTCATATTCGATGTGCTCATCCACTTTGACATCAATGCAATCAATTATCTTGTTTGTATTCTTGTTGTAGCATCTGTAACCCTTGTTATTCTAAGAATAACCAAGAAAAATACTTTCATCATCCATTGCATTACACTTACTAAGCTTTTGATTGCAACTTATGAGTAAGAATGATAGCGTATATATTCTCACATCTGTTTAGATAGAGTTTGCAGTGACATAACCTGGTTTTAGTGATGAACAATGTATGGTCTAGTATTATGTTGAATGGCTATATGACGATACAAGTTGGTCTGGTTGTTTAAAGAAATTATTTCTATGTTTGACCTGGTGATACAGTTGGTTCAATTATTAAGTGACTTGGTACAATGTTGGTTTTAGTATTGTTGTCTGATATTTGGAATGGATCCAGTTTGAAACATTCTAAAAAGTGATCCACAAAGAACATAAGAAAAGGGGGTTGTAGCTCCCTTGTAGTAGAAGATGGAAAACAAGATAAGGTTATAACCTTCTAAAAGTGGGTACTTGCATATTGATATTATGTATTAAATATTATCCTAGGGAAGCCTTTCCATTGTTAAATCAAATGACTATCCATTACAACTGGAGACATGATATGACCAAAACCAAATTTGTAATGACCAAAACCAAATTTGTAATACTAAGAGCAACGATGATATAGATATATATATATATATATATATATAAAGAAAAATATAACTCTTTGTTGAAATCACATTTCAACAACGAATGTAAAACACACAAAACCAAATTTGTAATGACCAAAACCAAATTTGTAATACTAAGAGCAACGATGATATATATATATATATATAGAAAAATATAACTCTTTGTTGAAATCACATTTCAACAACGAATGTAAAACACACAGAAATATTCAGATATTCAACAACACAGAGATTCAGAGATTCAACAACACCTAGACCATTGTGGAATTATGCAAAATAAATATACATATTACTGATGACAATTTTTTTTATTATATATAATAAGTGAATTCAAAAGAGAAATATGTGGACCTCTACATTATATGGTAATACGATTTGTAGGGTATAGGTATAGTAGCCAACAAATGTAATATGTCTATTAATTTCTTTATCGGGATTATATATCAAAAAAAGATATGGATGGATGGATTTGAAATGAGTGTAATGGTTTTTTTTATCAGGATTATAAATAAACTACTATATGGATGGATTTGAAATGAGTGTGAAGGGTCCTTAGGAAGAATATTGGCATTTAAAATTTGAATTTTAAAGTTTCTTTGAAAATGATAATTTCCAGAAAAAGTACTTGTGGAGACAAACACAATTTGGAGATTTGCTTTCAAATTATGGTTACTGGAGAAGACAAACACAATAGAAAAAAACAATTAATACAAACATTAAACACAATCAAAATCTCAATAAAATAGATTATTTAGTCTTATTCATTTCCATAACACAATCAAATACATCATTCTCATTCATGTGTATAAATTAATCAAATACATTTATATATAACCCTCATGATTTTACCACTAGGGAAATTGCATTCACTTGTCTAGAACTGTGAAATTGAATTGCCTTCACTAGTCTACAACTATGAAATTGACCCTGATTCCAACTAATTCAATTGTCTACAACTTTGAAATCGATTCTGATTTCAACTAATTATTTGAAACTTATCATGACTTCGTAATAATTTGCTGAAACATAATATATAATGAGAAAACCATGCTCAATTAACCATTATTTAACATAACAACCGTAATATATAATGAGAAAACCATGCTCAATTAACAATTATTTAACATAACAATCATAAATAATACTGTAACAGTATGGAAAACAAATATGGATTTCAAACCATTTTTTTTCAAATCAGAAAAAGCATCTTTCTATTACATAGTTCCCTGGCCGAGGGAAGGCAGTTCTCCAAGCATCACCTCAAATGGTGGATACAGACGACCATCTGATTTCAAATCTATCGACCCAGGCTAGAGCAATCATTCACGAGTGTATATTCTCTTGAATGTCAATTGAATTCCCATTATAGAAACCAAAGCATCGTCTCTGAAGACAACAATTTATTTATTGTAGCTGCAGATGAACCTCAATTAACAAAGTTCAATGATGAATAAAGTGATAGGCAGGCATTCTTAAACACATTTAATGAGTAAACTTTATCGTCATCAAGGTGACAAACATTTCCATCACAGATAACTCCATCACGGATCACTTAAATGAGTAAACTTTAATCAGCACGGTGACAAACATCTCCATCACAGATAACTCCAGCGGGTTTGCTGTTCTCGTCAATCGCAGCATCTGCGTTTTTTTCATGTCCTTCCTTACTGGCAGTATCTGCCTTTTCATGCGTTTCGATTTTGTTCTCCAGCGTTAGAAGATGTTCATAAGTAAAAGGATAGGCCTTGGCTCCGTACTTGCGTATGAGATGTCTGGCCCATATGCCATCAGTCAAGTTATCCCCATGAACCACAATCAACTCCGGAATATCTTTAACAACGCAAAAATTACGAAGATTGTCCCTAGTTTTTTTATCTGCAAATGGAAGAGCCAACCATGGCATGCTTCCGTAGTATTTCTCAAAATGCTTTTCATTCATGTCAAAAGAGATGAAAACAATCTCAAACTCTTCTCCTTTTTCTTTCAGCTCGTTGTATACCTTTACAAGCTCTGGAGTGAAAAGTCGGGAAGGATGACACCAATAGGCAGAGAAATAAAGACCAACACTCTTGTCGACAAGATCAGATACCAGGACCTGTTACCAAGAATTAAAACATATAAACCATCAGCATCCTCATTCACGAGGATACCAAGTTATGATGAGATTCCTACTAGGATTCCATGAAAGCAGTAGATTTCTTTTTCTTTTTTTCGGGTCCAAGGGACGTGTTACTTTCAATTAACCTTATTTTCAATTAACCTAATGTTCATAGTTTTATTATGGAGAGAGAGGGTTACAAAAATTCATCTTGTTCACCATAAAAACAATCAAAACTTAAAATCCAATATATGTAACATTGCTTCTCACCAGGTTATTTTTAGCTGGTTGATGGGAGATGTTACTTTCAATTAACTTGATGTCCATAGTTTTATTGTGGAGATAGGGTTATAAAAATTCCTCTTTCTCATAAAACTTGTTTAAAATGTAAAACCCAATAGATGTAACACTGCTTCCCACATTTTTTTTTGGTTGAAGGAAGTTGTTACTTTCAATTAACCTGATGGAAATGGGGTAACAAAAATTTCTCTTCCTCAGCATGAAAACAACCAAAACTTAAAATCCAATAGTTGTAACATTGCTTCCCCCTAGGTTCCTTTTTTCTGGTATGTAAAACTTAATAGATGTAACATTGCTTCCACTCTTTCCTTTTTATTAACCCACCATGAAAACAACCAAAATGTAAAACCCAATAGATGTAGCTTTGCTTCCCACCTTTTTTTTTTTGGGTTGAAGGACCTTTTTTTTTTTGGGTTGAAGGAAGGTGTTACTTTCATTTAACCTGTCCATAAATTCCTTTTCCTCACCATGAAAACAACAAAAACTTCTACTATAGAGATGGGGTAACAAAAAGTCCTTTTCCTCGCCATGAAAACAACCAAAACATAAAACCCAATAGATGTAACATTGCTTCCCACCCCCTTCTTTTTGATGATTGTAACAAAAAGTCCTCTTCCTCACCATGAAAACAACCAAAACATAAAACCCAATAGATGTAATATTGCTTCCCACCCCCTTCCTTTTTGATGATTGATAAAAGGTGTTACTTTCAATTAACTTGATTAACTTAATGTCCATCGTTTCAATATAGAAATGAGGTTATAAAATTCCTCAGAAAACTTGCTTGCCTAATTAACTCACCAGGAAAACAACCAAAACTTAAAACACAATAGATGTAACACGGCTTCCCACCCTTTTTTTCCTTCCTTTTTACTAATTAATGAGAGGTGTTACTTTCTATTAACTTGATTAACTTAATATCCATAGTTTCAATATAGAAACAAGGGTATAAAATTCCTCATCGGAGGACTTGCTTGCCTAATTAACTTACACAATAGACCTAACAATGCTTCACCCCAATTCTTTTTTCAGTTGATGAGCAATATTACTTTAAATTAACTTATTATTATAAAGATGGAATTACAAAAATTCCTCTTCTGAAAACTTGCTTGCTCAAATAATTTAAACTAATACATCGCCTAGACCTCTCTGCTTTCAGCATTATTACGATTCACGCAAAGGAGAAGGCCGATGAGTCACCCTGCTTGACCATTTCTATATATAATCCTCATCTACTATGAAGAAATAGAACTTATTTCTATGGTGTGATTCATGATTTATGACATAAGGAAAGCAAAAGAACCAAATACATCTCACTAACTCACCTGGTCACCTCCATGGTTGATCACGAAGTTACGCTCATCTGAAACCAAAAATGACTCCAGGGAAACTTCGTCATCTTGATAAAGAGTGGACTCAATGAAAGCTGCGGCATCTTCATAATAAGTTGTATCTTCTTCATCTTCATCAGTGGGGTCTTCTTCATCAGTCGTATCTTCATCAGTCGTATCTTCATCACTGGTATATTCATCTTCGTCAGTAGTATCGTCTGTTTTTCCATGTTCTTCGATTTCCTTCTTCAGCGTTTCAAGATGCGCATCAGTAAAGGGATAGGCCTTGTATCCGTATGCGCGTATGGCATCTCTGGCATCATTCACCACCTTCCCATCTGGATAAACCACAACCAAGGTTGAGAGGTGTTCTACGCCGTAAAACTTTTTTAAACTCTCCTTTGTACTTTTATCTGCAAATGGAAGAGCCAACCATGGCTTGTTTCTGTAGTATTTTTTAAAAGCCTTTTGATTTTGGTCCCAAGAGAGCAAAACAATCTCAAACGCTTCACCTCTATCCTTGAGTTTGTTGTATACCTTTACAAGCTCTGGAGTGAAATCTCTGCAATGGCGGGACCAACGGGCAAAGAAATACAGACCAACTGTCTTCCCCACAAGCTCAGATACGAGGACCTGTTACAAGAATCAAAACATATAAATGACCAGCATCATCCACGAGAATACATAGTTCTATACATAGTCCCCAGCTACTATGGAGAAATAGAACTTATATCTATAGCGTCATTCATAATTCATTACATAAGAACAGTGACAGTAGTAAGTAGATACCAGTAATTCACTTGGATTATATTAGATTCATTACATTGAAATTTTCTAACAAAATAAATGATATCAGAGACTGTAAAAACTATACCTTCTCTCCATTGTTTCTGATCAAGTAATGACGTTCGTCAGTACAAAGCAAGGAACTCAAACTCTGGTGAGTTTCACCGTTTAGGTCAGCCATGATATGCTAACACACAATGCGTCGCTCTGTTCTCAATAGACTCTCCCCTGTTTTCCAACGTTCTTGCACTGCGAACTCTCGGACCTCGTGGGGATAGGAATGAAATTAGAGAATTTATGGTGAGAGGACGCCGATTCAGTTCTAATTTGATCGTTATGTCTCCTCACAAACTAACATTTTTAACTTTTCTTGAGTTAAATTTGATGGTTACCACTATAAGAAATATAACTATTTTTTTAACTGTTCTTCATAATATTTTTGGTACTTGATCGGTTTTTCATAATGTTTTTGTGACTGGGTTAAATATAACATACATTTGTATTTGTATTATATATAGTTAGTTTGAAATATTAAAACAATTTATATAAGTTGAACTCTTAATAGGAGAGATGTGTAATTTTTTTCAAATTTAATTTTAAAATAAAAATAAACTAGCATTTGCACCATATGTTGCAAAGGAAACCCAGTAAGGCAATGATATAAAAAACAATAGCATAGAAGAAAGAAGTCAAAATTTTATGCAAATGACATAAGAAACAACAGCATAGAAGAAGTCAAATTTTTATGCAATTTTGGTGGTGTTTATTTTTATCATCAACAAATGGCTACATCATCTATTCATATTACCAAGAACCTTCGCATTTGAGGGCATTGCCACAATGCCACAAAGCTCATTCTGATGATCACCGGGAAGGGAATTGTTGTGAGAGATGCAAATTGTTTCCATTGTTTCTCGAATGGACTCTGTTCTTGCACTGATTATTGTAATGATAATTGCAAATCATCTCATAAAAAATAGTGTGATTGCAAGCATAAGCAATTACTTGCCTTTTGTGACAAGCATATGTTTGATAGAGAAAAGTGGAAAAATGCAAAAGCAGAGGGGATTAGTAAAATATTTGATGTCTAATCTAGGGTGCATACATAGCATCGGTGTAATCTAGGGTGCATACATAGCAAAAACATACCTGGATAGTTAGTGACATTTTCATAAGACAGATTGAATTTTTACCTGATTCATTTCTTCATATCGGCCATAATTTTACAAAAAATGTCGAATAGGGGTTACATTGAGTATAGTATTGCTAGAAATTTGCATAATGCAGTGTTGTTGAGTGGTATTGAGTGGTATGCCAATGGTGCCACGTCATGTGATCATATTTCATTGAGATAGATGGTATTTCTAGCATACTTATTTAAGGTTACGTGTAGAAGATTTCAAGAGAAGATATGCATGGTAGGTTCTAACTGCCCTGACATAGTTCACCCAAAAGATACAAAATTTATCTGACAAACTAATTTATCTTGGACAATGTGATTGTTACATGAGAAGGCATGCATTGGGCTTAAGATTGTAAAATATCTCATAACCTTTTCCAATATAGTATAAATCAAGGCCAAGGAACACTAATGTAGGGAATGATAAACATGGGTAGAAGCTAGGACATTCATAACATATTAAGAAGAGAATTCCCTATGAGGTCTTCTAGGTAAAACCCATTTCTAATTACATGGCCATGCACTTCGTTTCCTTGCTGCGAGGCTTCTGGGCCAGCACACGCACCAAGTACACTGAAAAAAGTAACATGATCCGCCTCTATAGTTTTCGATTGCATCCAGCCATAAAGCCTTAATGCCTCCTGACTTTTAAAGAATCGGAGGACTTGCTTGCCTAATTAACTTACCATGAAAACAACCAACCTTAAAACACAATAGACCTAACAATGCTTCCACCCCAATTCTTTTTTCAGTTGATGAGCACTATTACTTTAAATTAACTTATTATTATAAAGATGGAATTACAAAAATTCCTCTTCTGAAAACTTGCTTGCTCAAATAATTTAAACTAATACATCGCCTAGACCTCTCTGCTTTCAGCATTATTACGATTCACGCAAAGGAGAAGGCCGATGAGTCACCCTGCTTGACCATTTCTATATATAATCCTCATCTACTATGAAGAAATAGAACTTATTTCTATGGTGTGATTCATGATTTATGACATAAGGACGGCAAAAGAACCAAATACATCTCACTAACTCACCTGGTCACCTCCATGGTTGATCACGAAGTTACGCTCATCTGAAACCAAAAATGACTCCAGGGAAACTTCGTCATCTTGATAAAGAGCGGACTCAATGGCAGCTGCGGCATCTTCATAATAAGTTGTATCTTCTTCATCTTCATCAGTGGGGTCTTCTTCATCAGTCGTATCTTCATCAGTCGTATCTTCATCACTGGTATATTCATCTTCGTCAGTAGTATCGTCTGTTTTTCCATGTTCTTCGATTTCCTTCTTCAGCGTTTCAAGATGCGCATCAGTAAAGGGATAGGCATTGTATCCGTATGCGCGTATGGCATATCTGGCATCATTCACCACCTTCCCATCTGGATAAACCACAACCAAGGTTGAGAGGTGTTCTACGCCGTAAAACTTTTTTAAACTCTCCTTTGTACTTTTATCTGCAAATGGAAGAGCCAACCATGGCTTGCTTCTGTAGTATTTTTTAAAAGCCTTTTGATTTTGGTCCCAAGAGAGCAAAACAATCTCAAACGCTGCACCTCTATCCTTGAGTTTGTTGTATACCTTTACAAGCTCTGGAGTGAAATCTCTGCAATGGCGGGACCAACGGGCAAAGAAATACAGACCAACTGTCTTCCCCACAAGCTCAGATACGAGGACCTGTTACAAGAATCAAAACATATAAATGACCAGCATCATCCACGAGAATACATAGTTCTATACATAGTCCCCAGCTACTATGGAGAAATAGAACTTATATCTATAGCGTCATTCATAATTCATTACATAAGAACAGTGACAGTAGTAAGTAGATACCAGTAATTCACTTGGATTATATTAGATTCATTACATTGAAATTTTCTAACAAAATAAATGATATCAGAGACTGTAAAAACTATACCTTCTCTCCATTGTTTCTGATCAAGTAATGACGTTCGTCAGTACAAAGCAAGGAACTCAAACTCTGGTGGGTTTCACCGTTTAGGTCAGCCATGATATGCTAACACACAATGCGTCGCTCTGTTCCCAATAGACTCTCCCCTGTTTTTCAACGTTCTTGCACTGCGAACTCTCGGACCTCGTGGGGATAGGAATGAAATTAGAGAATTTATGGTGAGAGGACGCCGATTCAGTTCTAATTTGATCGTTACGTCTCCTCACAAACTAACATTTTTGACTTTTCTTGAGTTAAATTTGATGGTTACCACTATAAGAAATATAACTATTTTTTTAAATGTTCTTCATAATATTTTTGGTACTTGATCGGTTTTTCATAATGTTTTTGTGACTGGATTAAATATAACATACATTTGTATTTGTATTATATATAGTTAGTCTGAAATATTAAAACAATTTATATAAGTTGAACTCTTATTAGGAGAGATGTGTAATTTTTTTCAAATTTAATTTTAAAATAAAAATAAACTAGCATTTGCACCACATGTTGGAAAGGAAATGCCGTAAGGAAATGATATAAAAAACAATAGCATAGAAGAAAGAAGTCAAAATTTTATGCAAATGACATAAGAAACAACAACATAGAAGAAAGAAGTCAAATTTTTATGCAATTTTGTTTCTTTACCAGTGTTTATTTTTTATCATCAACAAATGGCTAGATCATCTATTCATATTACCAAGAAGCTTCGCGTTTGAGGGCGTTGCCACAATGCCACAAAGCTCATTCTGATGATCACCGGGAAGGGAATTGTTGTGAGAGATGCAAATTGTTTCCATTGTTTCTCGAATGGACTCTGTTCTTGCACTGATTATTGTAATGTTAATTGCAAATCGTCTCATAAAAAATAGTGTGATTGCAAGCATAAGCAATTACTTGCCTTTTGTGACAAGCATTTGTTTGGTAGAGAAAAGTGGAAAAATGCAAAAGCAGAGGGGATTAGTAAAATATTTGATGTCTAATCTAGGGTGCATACATAGCAAAAACATACCTGGATAGTTAGTGACATTTTCATAAGACAGATTGAATTTCTACTTGATTCATTTCTTCATATCGGCCATAATTTTACAAAAAATGTCGAATAGGGGTTACATTGAGTATAGTATTGCTAGAAATTTGCATAATGCAGTGTTGTTGAGTGGTATGCCAATGGTGCCACGTCATGTGATCATATTTCATTGATATAGATGGTATTTCGAGCATAATTATTTAAGGTTACGTGTAGAAGATTTCAATTGAAGATATGCATGGCAGGTTCTAACTGCCCTGACATAGTTCACCCAAAAGATACAAAATTTATTTGACAAACTGATTTATCTTGGACAATGTGATTGTTACATGAGAAGGCATGCATTGGGCTTAAGATTGTAAAATATCTCATAACCTTTTCCAATATAGTATAAATCAAGGCCAAGGAACACTAATGTAGGGAATGATAAACATGCGTAGAAGCTAGGACATTCATAACATATTAAGAAGAGAATTCCCTATGGGGTCTTCTAGGTAAAACCCATTTCTAATTACATGGCCATGCACTTCGTTTCCTTGCTGCGAAGCTTCTGGGCCAGCACACGCACCAAGTACACTGGAAAAGGTAACATGATCCGCCTCTATAGTTGTCCATTGCATCCAGCCATAAAGCCTTAATGCCTCCCGACAATACCCATTTTTAGTATATCCAACAATCATAGTATTCCATGACACCACATCCCGTTCAGGCATTTTGTCAAACACTATCCATGCATCCGCTACATATCAATATTGACTTGTTCGACTTACTCAGAACTAGTCACTGAAGCTGATCATATAGTGAAAGAACTCCAGCTCTTACTACTCTTAACATAATATTAGCTGTTACTCCTCTTAAGAGGGCATGGATGCTCTCTTGGCACACAATCTGTTGAAAAGCATGGACGGTGTTGCTATAACTTGTTTCTAGAAAAACAACTTGACAGAAAATTTTATGTGAGATCCATCATAGTTGCTAGAAGTAACATCACAAGCTCAGAACATGAGCAAGAATGTAGATTTTATGTCATATTTCTTACTTGTATAATGTCTTCAGCATGTCATGTATAAGACAAAGAAAGAAAGTCAATGTTGTTGCGAACTCCCCAAGATGCAATAACCTTCAAAGTACAAACAACATAAATAAATCAAATTACAAACCTTGTCATAATCAAATCACATGATGCACAATAAACTTTAGCACAAAAATAGACTAGTGCCCTGCAATTTGTAAGGTTACATTTATTTCATGAGATCAAAGCTTGAACTATCTAATATTTGAAGAGCGAGGGTTACCACAATTAGCAAATGCACAAATTAATTTATTTGACACTTTGATTTCATGTTAGTTACAGACTGCATGCTTTCGGTTTATAAGGTTTATCCTAAGGTCGTTGATGGATGCCAATACTGCCTTCTAACATTGCTTGATGAACATTTGACAAAGGATGAGAACAATGATGTAATTAAAATTCAAAGATTATGAATAAATAAGGAAGACCTTTATATAAGGGAAATTAACTCAATATGTTCATTTTAAAGATATGCTATCACCAATATTAATATTCATTAGGCTGGGGACAAATAGAAAATTAGCATTAGGTTTCTAACATCCAAATGGTCTCACCATTGTTTGAATTAAGCACTCCTAGTGATAAAAAGAGTGAAAATATGTTAAAAATTGGATTCTATAAGCTTCTAGAGGGAATTATGCTGTCAAAGATTGCCCGAGGTGAGAATTAATCAAGTGGCGGATACCCAAAAATTCAGCCATTGGATTTAGTAAACTACAAGTAAAGCCTGTTCAAGGTGTAAGATCGAATTTACCATAATGAGCATAGACAAACTAACTAGTGGACAGGTAGTCAAACAAACTATGTGCTTCTAAAGGCATTATGTCGTCAAATATTGCAGATGCCCCAAGGTGAGAATTAAACAGGTGGATGATACTAGAATTTGAATGTGTAACATCAAAGTTCCAAATGGCTAGTTTATAAAGAGAAAATTAGTAAGAAAGGAGTAGGGTAATCTTATATAATTTCATTGGCTTCACATTTGAACATTATGTTGTTCTGAACCATGATACCCTAAATTCATATATTAATTCAATGGATTTCATTAAACAATGCCCTATCCTTGAAGCAAAGTAATAGAAGAGTACTGCCATTTCTGTGGAAACTGTATATGTTCTGAACCTTCTTTCTTGATAAGTTAATGTCGGATATATGATCTGATGGCTATTTATTTCTGTGAATGCTGTCACAATTTTCTTCTGATATTTTTTCCAGATGATAGACAACTTTCAAGACTTTTGCTCACTGCAAAACACAATTTCATGACCAACACACAACTAAACAAAGCAAAGCAAACTGTGTGAAAGGCAAATAATGCCGAAGGGAAAAGAATAATCTCTAAAATCAGTGAGAATCTATGCCCATGCAACCTACAAAATTTGCACGTGCTTAATATTGGCATAAATTCTACACCAATTGGGTTTCACACAGACATTTTTCTCAACCCATATTTAGGTAACTCTTACATTTTTGAAATCTTCATTGATGACTCTTCCCTGGCCAGTATTCATTAATATCTAACTTGAAAACCTAGAAAAAACAGTGAATTTTGACCCATCAATTGCAACAAAAAACTAAACCATTCGACATTAACCCAATTGTAGTTCCATGTGCTAAAAATGAAATTGCAGCATTAAAACAATTCCAGTCAGTCATGACCATGGACCCTCTGTCTAAAAAAATTATAACTATATTTGCAACTAACACAGTAATATCCATGCTTGCAATTACTTACGTGTTTATCTGTATCACTCAGTGTCAGAAGATCAACATGAACTTGAGTGGCACGCATTCTAAACAATGGACCAACAAGAGTTGCACTGTTTTTGACATGACACACTATATCTTGATCCTTAATCTTTGTAACCTGCAATCATATCAGTTAGTAGATATTTAACACTGGAACTATATCTATATCAAGATAAGATGTCCGAATGTTCCTCTGCTAGGATATTCACAAAAAAAGTGTCAGAAGAGCATAGTTATTTAAGGCTGCGTGTATAAGATTTCAAGAGAAGCTATGCATGGCAAATTCTACCTGCCCTAACATATTTCACCCAAAAGATACAAAATTTATCTGACAAAATGAATTATCTTAGACAATGTGATTGTTATATGAGAAGGCATGCATTGGGCTTAAGATTTTAAAATATCTTATAACCTTTTCCGACTCAGTCTGACCATATCCCTTTACAAGATTAGTCCATGAAACCACATCTCTTTCAGGCATTCTATCGAATAATTTTTGTGCTGCAGAATTGTGCACAAATTCTTACGAATTCTAAGAATGATGTTAAAATTGAAACAAGGTAGGGTGCAATGTTGGGTCCCTATAATACTAGTGATTACCCCATTACTATTGTAGTTATACCCCTTATTTATATTGATGTACCCATGTAGTGCCCATATTGTTACTATTGTGCCACATAGAAGCCCACTATTGTTATTGTTGTGCCCTACAATATTATTGTTATGTAGGCTTTGATTGTATTGGGACCACTTAGACTCCTATATATAGAAAGGAGGTATTTTCATTTGTATCATCCAAGAATTGTTCATTTATGTAATGTAAAGGAGGTTGCCCCCTCGAAGAGGCTGAATTCTAAGGCGTGGATTTATCTTTTCTATCTTTTCTTGAGCTGGTTTCATAACATTTGGTATCAGAGCTTTGGATTCTAGGGTTTCGCTGCTCCAAACAGGTCATCGTGGAATTTTCGCTATAACTTTTTTTCTGTGACGTTTCAGAAGTCGCAAAAAAAACCCATTTGAGAAGAATTGGCGCTGAACCTTGGGTCTGAATTTCAGAACTTTTCTCGTGATATTTTCGGAGATATGATCTGAGGAAGTTGGTCTTTTTGCAGACTCCTGAATTACATTCAAAACAGGTGACCTGGGGAAAATCGTCATAACTCTCTCTCTGAGGATCGGATTGAAATTTCGTAAAAATGTACATAAAGAGGACGGACTGTAGTTTCTTTTGGGTGAGTTTCAGATTCAAAGGTTGAAACAGTGACTCGTGGCACGTCGTACAAGTTTGCTCTACTGAACCAGTCTAAAAGCAAGTCACTGTGGGAGATTTCACATAACTCTTCCTTGGAGAATCCAATTTGGCTCAGACTTGTGGCATTGGAAAGAGGACACAGAAGACTACTACAGATAGCAATTTCAGAACTTGAAGATTCGAAATCACAGAGATACATCAGATTCAATGTCAGGCGTCTATAAAGTGAAAAAAGGTGTGTAGTTTTTTTTTAAATTTTTGTGTAAGCTTGGTTTAACGGAATTCAAAGGGCATAGTAAAGCATTATTATCGGTAACTGATGCCCCGAGGAAAGAAAATGCAAACACCTAGTAAGGAACCTGAAAGCTCTAGCATGACTCATGAAGAAGAGGAAGAAATGCTACATGATATATCAAAATTACAAGAACAAGTGCAACAAATGTCACGCTCACAAAAGCTAACAGAAGCTAAGATAAGTGGCGTGGAATCTAAGATAAATGGCGTGGAATCTAAGGTAAATGGCGTGGAATCTAAGATAAAGGGCATGGAAGCTAAGATGGATGGCATGGAAGCTAAGATTGACGCTAAATTTGATGGCATGGATGATAAGATGGATGAATTGAAGAAGTTGCTACAAGAAAGGGTCACTAATGGTGAAAAGGTAGTAAAGGAAACTCATGATGAGAATAAAAGAAATGTTAATCATGATTCCATAGACTCTAATGTTGGATCGAAGGCTCACCATGTTCCAAAAATCGATGTGAGGAAGTTTGATGGCAAGGATCCCGCCACATGGATATTACAGATGGAGCAATTCTTCGATCTCAATAATGTGCAAAACACACAAAAGGTACGTATGGCAACTTTATATTTGGAACCAAATCAGTTTGTATGGTATCAATGGCTTTGTTCTCGTAAACAATTTATCACTTGGGCAATTTTTACGGAAGAATTGATAGCACATTATGAGGATACAAAAAGCAACACTTTTTTTAGCCAATTAATGAATCTCAAACAAAAGGGTTCAATAATGGAGCACATTGAGGAGTTCCAAAAATTGAACATAAGGATAAAAGATATTCCAGAGGAGCATAGGATTGATGTGTTCATAGGGTCTTTAAAGGATAATATCCAACACGATGTGCGCCTTTGGGAACCTGATTCATTAGAGAAGGCATTCAGGTTAGCAAGAAAAATGGAAAGCAAAATTATGGCAACTAGGAAGCATACCATTCACAACTATAAAGATGGAAGTGTTGTTGCCCATAGTCTTCCACAACCTACAAGGTTGACACCGCAACAATTGGAAGAAAAAAGAGCAAAAGGGCTTTGTTACAATTGTGATAGCAAATACACAAAAGGTCATAAGTGTGCTGAGAAGAAATTATTCTACATAGATTGTGAAGAGGAAGAAGAAAAGGAGCAAGAAAGGTCAAAAGAAGAGGATATATTCCAGGAACAAAGCCTATATGAAGAACAAATAAATCCGACCATATCTTGTAATGCATTGGCGGGAATTACCACTCCTCAAACCATCAAGATAGAAGGACAAATCAAGAAGAAAAAGGTGATAGTGTTGATTGATTCAGGAAGCACCCACAATTTTATTCATTGTAGGGTAGCAAAAGAATTGAATTGCTTCCTATATCCAGCACCAGAGTGTCAAGTGATGATTGCAAATGGAGGAACAATAAATTGCTCTGGAAAGTGCCATAATATCAAGCTATCCATGGGAGAATATGTATTGACTAGCCCAATGCTTTCCATTCCAATGGGAGGTGCTGATGTTGTACTAGGAGTCCAATGGCTACAATCCTTGGGTACAATAGCTTTTAATTTTCAAGAACTTTTCATGAAATTTTCTGTGGAAGGAAAGGAAGTTGAATTAAGGGGTATTGCAGGGAAACCAGGAAAGATAATCAGCTCTAATGGTATGACAAAGCTTCTAAAAAAGGAGCAAAGGGGTGTAATTGCACAATTATGTTCGCTAGATGTTTCCACATTAGAATCATCTATTTCTCCAGATCTCCAAAAAGTCCTGGACAATCATTCCAAGGTATTTGAGACTCCCAAAGGTCTCCCACCTATGCGTGATCATGATCATGCTATTCATCTGATTCCAGGAAGTGTTCCTCCAAACATCAGGCCGTACAGATATCCCTATGTCCAAAAAAGTGAAATTGAACGTATGGTTGCAGAAATGCTAGAGGCTGGTATAATTCAACCGAGTCAAAGTTCTTTCTCTGCTCCAGTAGTATTGGTGCACAAGAAGGATGGATCATGGCGCATGTGTCCGGATTATAGGGAGCTCAACAAGCTCACTATTAAAGATAAGTTCCCCATTCCTGTCATTGATGAATTACTGGATGAATTGCATGGATCAATTTACTTCACCAAGTTGGATCTTCGTTCAGGATATCATCAAATCAGAATGAAGATTGAAGACATTCCGAAAACGGCATTTAGAACTCATGAGGGTCATTATGAATTTTTGGTCATGCCTTTTGGCCTTACCAATGCACCTTCAACATTTCAAGGTTTGATGAATTCAATTTTCAAACCATTCCTTAGAAAATTTGTGTTAGTATTTTTTGATGATATACTTATCTACAGCAAGTCTTGGAAGGATCATGTTGAAAATGTCGACAGGGTGCTACAACTATTGGAAGAGAAACAATTATATGCCAAAAGATCCAAATGTTTCTTTGGAGTCCAGGAGGTGGAATATTTGGGTCATATTGTATCTCATGAAGGAGTTAAGGTAGACCCTACCAAAATTAAAGCCATTAAGGAATGGAAAATCCCCACATCCATAAAGCATTTGCGTGGATTTCTTGGGTTTGGTTTCCATCTCTGTTACAAGTATTCCATGTCAGAGCAACTATCCATTGAATATATGATAGGTCTTGCCTCTGTATAGAGGCCCTTTTGGGCCATGATCCATTTTCCTTTGAAAATGTTACATTTTCCTGCATCTTTCCTTGGATCGATCTGAATTGTCTCTAAAACCTTGCATTCATTCCTTTTAATATCTTGAATTTAAGACATTTTCTCTACGCTACTTCTTGTGTTTACACTGCTGTTGTCAAAGAAATAGTGACTGGTATGGGACCATTTTTATTGTACAGGCAAGAACAACATGAAATTGGGTTTAGGAGCTTCAAGGCCATCAAATATTGAAATGAATGATCATCGGGGATCATATGTACCCACAACTCTTTCAATCAAGGAAGATTGTTAAATTGAGAGAGAAGACATTAGAAAAAAACGGAAGGAAGACAACCAGTGCCACATCAACAACGATTTCTTTATGTGAAAATAACTTTGACTTACAAATCATAAGGCCTAAATTATCCATATATGCTAAAACAATTTGCAGAGTAATATGGCAGCTTCATTAACTTGGGAAATAAACATGCCACTGAAAAATTAAAGGAATGGACAATGCCTTCATGTTGACTTCTGATTTTGAAACAAGGGAAGCTTTACACATTATTGAGCAAATACTCTGTCTACCTGAAGATAGAGGGACTAACTTAGCATGAAACCCCCATTTTCATCAAACACTTTCCTTTATCAATAAGAGAAAATAACATATCCAAGTGTTCATCAAGATCTTAACTTTCTACAAAATCATACAAAAGTCATTGTTCAAAAGTACAGAGTTCAAGCAAGTACATAGATGATCTACAAGAGTCTTAAAGTTACATAAGGGTTGCAACAAAGATTGAAAGATCTCTCGAACATGGGTAAAATTGCAGGAGAAGAAAATTTGTGTAGGGCTACTTTGGGTAACACAAATATATAGAGGGAATATATGTAAACCTAGGAGGCCAAAATCATTAGAAATTGTATAGTAGGTGGTAGCTTCATAATATTAATTTTCACATGTCTCACCGTGAGCTAGAGACGAAACTGGTATACTTGAGGATTAGACATCAGTGTCTGATCGATCCAATTTCTATGAAAACTCAAGAGTCATTTTTCCAACAACATAAAATATTACATTTTCCTGCATCTTTCTTTGGATCGATCTGAATTGTCTCTAAAACATTTCATTCATTCCTTTTAATATCTTGAATTTAAGTCATTTTCTCTATGCTACTTCTTGTGTTTACACTGTCGTTGTCAAAGAAATAGTGACTGGTATGTGACCATTTTTATTGTACAGGCAAGAACAACATGAAATTGGGTTTAGGAGCTTCAAGGCCATCAAATATTGAACTGAATGATTTTTAGGGATCAGATGTACCCACAACTCTTTCAATCAAGGAAGACTGTCAAATTGAGAGAGAAGACATTAGAACAAAAGGGAAGGAAGATAACCAGTGCCATATCCACAATGATTTTTTTATGTGAAAATAACTTTGACTTACAAATCATAAGGCCTAAATTATCCATATATGCTAAAACAATTTGCAAAGTAATACGGCAGCTTCATTAACTTGGGAAATAAACATGCCACTGAAAAATTAAAAGAATGGTGGAAAATAAGGAAGAAAGGAGCAAGGTAATCTTATATAATTTCATTGGCTTCACATTTGAGCATTATGTTATTCTGAACCATGATACCCTAAATTCATATATTAATTCAATGTATTTCACTAGGGATATTCTTTGAAACAATGCCCTATCCTTGAAGCAAAGTAATAGAAGAGTACTGCCATTTATGTGGAAACAGTATATGTTCTGAACCTTCTTTCTTGATAAGTTAATGTCAGATATATGATCTGTTGGCTATTTATTTCTGTAAATGCTATCACAGTTTGCTTCTGATATTTTTTCCAGTTGATAGACAACTTTCAAGACTTTTGCTGACTGCAAAACACAATTTCATGAACAACACACAACCAAACAAAGGAAAGAAAACTATGTGAATGGCAAATAATGCCAAAGGGAAAAGAATAATCTCTGAAATCAGTGAGAATCTATGCCCATGCAACCTATAAGATTTGTATGCGCTTAATATTGGAATAAATTCTACACCAATTGGGCTTCACATAGACCATTTTTCTCAACCCATATTTAGGTAACTCTTACATTTCTAAAATCTTCATTGATGACTCTTCCCTGGCCAGTATTCATTAATATCTGACTTGAATACCTAGAAAAAAAACAGTGAATTTTGACCCATCAACTGCAACAAAAAACTAAACCATTCGACATTACCTAATTGCAGTTCTATGTGCTAAAAATGAAATTGCAGCATTAAAACAATTCCAGTCAGTCATGACCATGGACCCTCTGTCTAAGAGAATTATAACTATATTGGCAACTAACATAGTAATATCCATGCTTGCAATTACTTACATGCTTATCTGTATCACTCAGTGTCGGAAGATCAATATGAACTTGAGTGGCAGGCATTCTAAACAATGGACCAACAAGAGTTGCATTGATTTTGACACAACACACTATATCTTGATCCTTAATCTCTGCAACCTGCAATCATATCAATTAGCAAATATTTAACATTGGAACTCTATCTATATCAAGATAAGATGTGCAAATGTTCCTTTGCTAGGATATTCACAAAAACAATGTTAGAAGAGCATAGTTATTTAAGGCCGCGAGTAGAAGATTTCAAGAGAAGCTATGCATGGTAGATTCTATCTGCCCTAACATAATTCACCCAAAAGATACAAAATTTATCAGACAAAATGATCTATCTTAGACAATGTGATTGTTATATGAGAAGGCATGCATTGGGCTTAAGATTGTAAAATATCTTATAACCTTTTCCAACTCAGTCTGACCATATCCCTTTACAACATTAGTCCATGACACCATGTCTCTTTCAAGCATTCTATCAAATAATTGTTGTGCTGCAGAATTGTGCACAAAAGTGCACAACTTCTTATGAATTCTAAGAATGATGTTAAAATTGAAACAAGGCAGGGTGCAACCATTTCGTTTCCATCTCTGTTACAAGTATTCCATGTTAGAGTAGCTATCCATTGAAGATATGATAGGTCTTGTCTCTGTATAGAGGCCCTTTTGGGCCATGATCCATTTTCCTTTGAAAATATTACATTTTCTTGCATCTTTCTTTGAATCGATCTGAATTGTCTCTAAAACCTTGCATTCATTCCTTTTAATATCTTGAATTTAAGACATTTTCTTTGTGCTCCTTCATGTGTTTACACTGCCGTTGTGAAAGAAATAGTGACTGGTATGGGACCATTTTTATTGTACAGGCAAGAACAACATGAAATTGGGTTTAGGAGCTTCAAGGCCATCAAATATTGAACTGAAACAAATATATAGAGGGAATATATGTAAACCTAGGAGGCCAAAACAATTAGAAATTGTATAGTAGGTGGTAACTTCGTAATATTAATTTTCACATGTCTCACCGTGAGCCAAAGATGAAACTGGTCTACTTGAGGATTAGACATCAGTGTCTGATCAATCCAATTTCTATGAAAACTCAAGAGTCATTTTTCCAACAACATAAAATATTACATTTTCCTGCATCTTTCTTTGGATCGATCTAAATTGTCTCTAAAACCTTGCATTCATTCCTTTTAATATCTTGAATTTAAGTCATTTTCTCTATGCTACTTCTTGTGTTTACACTGTCGTTGTCAAAGAAATAGTGATTGGTATGGGACCATTTTATTGTACAGGAAAGAACAACATGACATGGGGTTTAGGAGCTTCAAAGCCATCAAATATTGAATTGAATGATTGTCAGGGATCAGATGTACCCATAACTCTTTCAATCAAGGAATACTGTCAAATTGAGAGAGAAGACATTAGAACAAAAGGGAAGGAAGACAACCAGTGCCGTATCAACAACGATTTTTTTATTTGAAAATAACTTTGACTTACAAATCATAAGGCCTAAATTATCCATATCTACTAAAACAATTTGCAGAGTAATATGGTAGCTTCATTAACTTTGGAAATAAACATGCCACTGAAAACTTTGAAGGACTGGTGGAAAATCAGCAAGAAAGAGCAGGGCAATCGTATATAATTTCATTGGCTTCACATTTGAACATTATGTTGTTTTGAACCATGATACCCTGAATTCATATATTAATTCAATGGATTTCATTAGGGATATTCTATGAAACAATGCCCTATCCTTGAAGCAATGTAATAGAAGAGTATTGCCATTTCTGTGGAAACTGTATATGTTCTGAATCTTATTTCTTGATAAGTTAATGTCGGATATATGATCTGTTCGCTATTTATTTCTGTGAATGCTGTCACAGTTTGCTTCTGATATTTTTTCCAGTTGATAGACAACTTTCAAGACTTTTTCTGACTGCAAAACACAATTTCATGAACAACACACAATCAAACAAAGCAAAGCAAACTGTGCGAATGGAAAATAATGCCAAAGGGAAAAGAATAATCTATGAAATCAGTGAGAATCTATGCCCATGCAACCTACAAGATTTGTACGTGCTTAATATTGGCATAAATTCTACACCAATTGGGCTTCACATAGACCATTTTTCTCAACCCATATTTAGGTAACTCTTACATTTCCGAAATCTTCATTGATGACTCTTCCCTGGCCAGTATTCATTAATATCTTACTTGAAAACCTAGAAAAAACAGTGAATTTTGATCCATCAACTGCAACAAAAAACTAAACCATTCGGCATTACCCAATTGTAGTTCTATGTGCTAAAAATGAAATTGCAGCATTAAAACAATTCCAGTCAGTCATGACCATGGACCCTCTGTCTAAAAAGATTATAACTATATTGGCAACTAACACAGTAATATCCATGCTTGCAATTACTTACGTGCTTATCTGTATCACTCAGTGTCAGAAGATCAATATGAACTGGAGTGGCATGCATTCTAAAAAATGGACCAACAAGAGTTGCATTGTTTTTGACATGACACGCTATATCTTGATCCTTAATCTCTGCAACCTGCAATCAGATCAGTTAGCAGATATTTAACACTAGAACACTATCTATATCAAGATAAGATGTGCAAATGTTCCTCTGTTTTCAAAGCCTTAATTTATATTGGAGGAGGGAATGACCAATGTCTTTTTATTTGCATTTTTGTTATACACTAAAAGAACTACTAGTACCCTTTTATCTACAATTTCTCTATACAAGGAGCATAGATTTAAATTTCCCAAAAAAAAAAAACCTGTAACAATTTTACAAAATGTTAAAAGACACAACAACATGAATATAGGATATGTCAGCTTCCTTTTAAAAGATTTGCACATGAAATGGAGCTCGAAACTAGATCTGCATAATCTTATATAATGTGACCATGATCTTGCAATTGATGCATGAACTCCCTCTCCTGGGTAACAAATCTGGCTAAAGCAAACTTCCCAGCACTTTTATAGGCATCTATAACTGCCTTGAATGTGAATTCGTTTGGCTAAAAACCCTTCTGTTTCATTTTGTAAAACATTCTCCTAACACTGTCTACCAACCCTAGCTTCCCATAGCTAATTGTCATACTTGCATAAGTAATTATATCTGGTTCAAGACCTTTGGCTTGCATGATCATGAACATGTTGTAAGCTTCATTAATCGTCCCAGCACTACCAAGTGCATATATAACAACATTGTAAGAAGACACATCAAAATCCAACCCAGAAGCTCTCAGTCCATCACAAGCTTCCGAAGCTTCAGCATGCATCCCCACTGCAGAAAAGATTGTCATTCTTAAGGCCTGAATACCATGTGGAAGCCCACTTTTACGTGCAACATCGAGCTGCTCTACTGCCTCCCTTGGAATGCCTCCTCTCTTCAGAAGAATGCCTAGTGTTTTGTATGTATTCTCATTAGGTGAAGCCTTTAGTTTTAACATTTGATGAAAAACTTCAGCAACCTCTCTCAATCTTCCATCTGCAATGAACAGGCTAATGACACTATTAAAAGAAAGAACGTTAGTAAGAAATACCGATTCTAACATTTCCTTTGCAATTTCAGTGGCTTCATTAAGCCTTCCATTCTTTTTGTATAAGGACAACATCATGGAAAAAGAAAATTCATTTGCCTGCTGCTTTTCCTTCAAGACTTTGAATACTTCTTGTGCTTCAGTCACCATATCAGTTCGAGCATAAAGGTCAAGCATACAGCCTGATAAAAAGGCATCTGGCTCAACACCCAATTTCTGTATGCGTTTGTACGTTTCTTGTGCTTCCTTCAAAAAACCACGTTTACTATAAACCTTAATCAAAGAACTATACACCACAGAGTTCCCTGCAAAACCAGCATTTTGCATTATTTGAAAGTAACGTACAACTTCTTCCACACATCTAGCTTCAACAAATGCATTTATCAAGGCACCATAAACAAAAACATCTAGCTCCACACCTGCGTTAACCATCTTTTCAAACATCTTCTTTGCCTCTGCAGCTCGACCCAATCTTCCTTAGGCAGCAATAACAACAAAAAATGATGAACAGTTAGGCACAAACCCTGCTTCCTGCTTTTTGGTAATAAAGTGTTTTGATTCATCTAGAAGTCCTGAACTTGCAAATGTCTGAATGACAGAAGCATATGTACATATGTCAGGCAAAACCCCTTGAACTTCCATTCTTTCAAACAACTTCAGAACCTTGTCATGGACTTTTGCAATCCCATAGGCCTTGATCATGACATTAAATTCTAATACAGTTTGACCCTCGCCTCTTTCTTGACTGCACTTAAACATCTTTTCAGCTTCTAACCAATAACCCTGTTCCCCATCTGCATCAATATTGGCAACATAACATTCACAGCTCACTCCTCCAGCAAGATGGAACCTTTCAAACCATGCCCATGCTTTCTCAAGCATCCCCAGATCTATATACATCCTAACAACAGCTGATTCGGAGTACTCATCCACATGACCACCCAATCCATCCATCTCCCTGACAACAACTTCTACTTCACTGACCATGTGTCTAATAAAAAATGCATATAAAATAGTTCAACAACCCACAGTATCAGGAACGAGCCCTTCTTCCTTCATCTTTGTGAAGTAACAAAATGCGTTATCAATATTGTCATTTTGAGCATGCAATGCTATAAGAGTGTTATACGTCCTTGTGTCAGGCAAGCAATGAAGCTCTTCCATTTTCACCATAAGGGCATCTGCTTCCTCAAGATATCCATAAGATCCATAGATGTGAATCATGGTATTGAATGTTACAACATTTGGGCAATAAGGATAAAGATAAACATATCCTGTGTTTAGGACCGAAGAAGAAGGGATGTCTACTAATGATTGTGCTAGCATTTCTTCTGTTTGATAGGCAAAGGCAAAACATGAATGAAATAATAATAGATTACGGAGACTCGTAACAAGGAAACCCCCTGCGCGGCCTGAATCGTATCCTGGCGGGATGAGGCTGTAGTGCCGTGAAGTTGATTGGCAGCGTGTAGGGCAAACAAGTACAACTATTAATATAACAGCACAAGGCTATGCATGCAGGGAAGAAAGACATGAAGAGTCTCTGCAAAGAGTCTCATCGCCAACAGAAGAGCCTCTGCGAAGAGTCTCATCGCCAATAGAAGAGTCTCATCGCCAGCAGGTCAGGCCTGGCCTTTCATGGTCCATTACCATGGAAAAAAACCATTTTTCTATGAAAAAAACTGATTAAACGAACGACAAAAAACACCCCAATCATCTAACACACAGAATCAATGGCTCAGGATTACACACGTTACATTTTAGGGATGTCTTTCTCAGAGGGAACGCCTTACGGCGTAAATATTCTCAAAAAACAAAAAAATGATGTTGACTATAATAAAAAAATATATACTTAGTTAATTTTAGTTAAAAACATTACAAAATATCAATAATACCACTTTTATTCTGATTTTCATTATTGAATTGGGGAGATGTTGTAAAACTTGGAAAATATAAGGACTGTTTTACTTTGTTTAGAAAGTTGTTAGATCTAAGAGAGACCTTAGATCCTATTTTACTGTGTGGTTGAGATATTCTCTCAACATATTGATTGTGTGGTTAAAATGTTATCTCTATATTAAACCAATATTTGATAAATTTATATGTGTATTTATAATAATGAAATGTAGAGTTTTGGTCTGCAAACTAGTTTCACAAATTGGTATCAAAGCCAGTTTGGCCTTGGCCCTAGAAATAAGAGAGTACATGTTTGTTTTGTAGTAGTGTGTTAATTGAGCTGAGAGACTCATTCTAAAACCCAATATGATGTGTAACTTTGTCCGTTCGTCATTAAAGTTGAAATTTTTTTTGGATCCTTCTCGGATCATGTTAGATCCGTATTTAAGATGAATCTATGTTGATTTTTAAGCAGAGATCTGTCCATTATTAAATATAGGATTGTCTCTATGGAAACCAAGTTTGGATACTATTGCTGAAACCGATGACCTGCTTAGAGATTTATGAACATCTATGAGAAAGACTGTACGCTATGTCGAGGATTCCCAATTCAAGATAATTTTCCTGTTTTCATTTTTTGACAAATGTATATTTTAAGGCTGAAGTTTCAACAAATTGATGTTTACAAAAATATTTCAATATGGGACTCATTGTGAGAGAGAGTTACAATTGCATAATCCATTTTTGTGGATGGATCATCGAGTGGAGATGTGCGTAAAGGCAACCACATGGTCAAATTGGGTTCTTGGGTCGGTGAGCGTGGATCATTCTCCAAAGGGTTCTCTATCGTGACGATGAAGATGAGAGGGAAAAAAGAACCAAAGAGGAAGAGGAGCCGAGGTTCAAGTACTAGATGATGGGCGACAAAATTCAATTGTTTCTCTTGAGGAGCAACTATTATTGGGGATAATGATTAATCATGTCGTGTAATTGCTGACAAATAAGTCAACATATTTTTTGTTCTTTGTGCAAAATTAAGGCAACAAATTATTAGGGTGGTCTTGTAGTGGCTACAACCACCCTCCAAAACTTTGCATTGGCCTGTTTTGAAGCCTCCCTACCAACATTACACAACACTTTGTTTTGCCTCTTCAAGTACTCAAGGTTCAGTGTTTTCCTTGCATAAAGGTAGTTTGTCAATCATAGTCGATGCATTCCCCTCATAGGCTGCTTACCCGAACTTAGTCTAGCTGCAGGCTGAGCAACTTTCCCTTGAAAATTGCACATTCTTGGAGGGAAACCATCCTTTCCCTCCAGGAATTGCGGAATCCTCTTTGACAACCTGCTGGTCTCCAGGATTGCGCAATCTTGCCAACCAACCCCCCCATCAGGATTTGTGCAAATTTTCCCATCAACAGGCTATTCAACTCAGGATTTGCGCAAATCTAGGCAGTAGTCAGCTGCTGGTCCTAGAAATTGTGCAATCCCCTTCGGCAGTTAGCCCACCTTACAGTCATGAATGCACATTTTTCCCAAGCAGTTGAGCAGTGGCATGCATGGACACTCTGGTTGACAAGTTCTAACCGAGACTGAGGAAACTTGACTTGCATGCATGCATGACTTGATATTCTCAGAATAGCAAGAGGGAACATGCAAAAGGTGTCCCATGATTCAAGGAGATATTTTTAGCAATTGGGAGTTACATGCAAAGTTGTTTTAGAAGTTTCCCTCCAAGTGTCGCTTTTTCCTATATTTGTGGCATACACCTCTTGAGACCAAACTTGTTTATTCGATGCACCAAAGCTCATTCATTCACATCGATCTTGGAGCTTTGACATCCCACAACACATTCAGGACTCTTCGACACATCCGACTCAGCTATTCACGGATAAGTGGCCTCAAGTTGTCTTTTTCATCATTTTGTCGCTTTTTTTGTATTCGCTTCTCTGAGTGTTGTTTTCGTGATTTCTTGCTGTCGTTTACATATATTCGAGCTTGTCCTAGCTCTGTTTCAATTTTCATTGTTATCTCCCTACTGTCGCATGCATGAAACTATTTTGCATGGACGTTCACCCAACTGGCGAATGGCCTCTCCCACATGCATGTTGTTCTGTTTGCTCAATCTTCCATTTGTGTTTTGCATGCATTATTTATCGCCTCTTCTATCACTTAGTGTCATAATGCATTTCATCAACTTACTTGCTTTCAGTTGCCTGTCATCCATTCGGGCCAACCTTGGCCTGGTCTCTACCTTCACCAAGGCTGCTTTAAGCAATCTGGAGAAGGAAGGCTCACCTTCCTCTCCATATTTGTGCATTATGGCCCAACACTGGCCTCATCGACTGAATTGCAGATTTCTGGAGGTCAGTGGCTGCTTGGCCCAAAATATTTCACAGACTATCCCTAGGCTAGCACTCTTTCCCAGTTGGAATCACGCATTGTGAAATCCCAGCAGCTAGCTTCCCAACTGGATTGTTTATTTTGCAGATCCAGCAGCCAATCCAACCTCCCAGTCAGTCCAAACTACCTTTTGCATAGTTTTGGCAACTAGTCACTTAGCCTCCCGATGAAATTTGTGCAATATTGCTCATCCGTTCCCTAGGTATGTGCTGTGACCTTCCCTAGATTTTCCTTATTTTCACTGACATATTTCTTGCCATGCATGCTGCTTGTTTCCAGATCTTTTAGGTGTTCATCTGTCTCAATGGCTTCCGAGAGAACAAGATCCCAGGACACTAATGGTGTTGCAGTTGGAATAACAATTGAACAGGTGTCATCTAGCATGTCGATCTACAAAGATACAAAGTTGTATCTAGACAAGGACATCAAACTGAAGTGGCAAGAGGTGAATGAAACATTGACAAGTACTTTTTGGGAAGACCTTGAAGACCATCAAGTGTACGTGAACATTCATAAGTCTGGCCTGTACCTAATTGCATGCAGATACCCTCGTTCCCATTTGTGGATATGATTCACTGGATCATCTCTCACGCTGACCCCAAGATGATGACCTTGAGTAGTGTCAGTGGGACGAAGCTTGCAACCTTTTGGGAACGAGATTACGATGAGATGTATCAGGTGGATGAGTCCATGACAGTCATGACCCCTTCGTTCAACTTGCCCAACAGTAGAGGCCACTCCAGAGATATTCTGAAGGATTGGGTAAAGGAGCCATCTCGTTTCAAGATGACCCCTAATCAGATCTATAAGATGAAGATATTGAGGAAGGCATACCAATACTAGGTCATATTCACATGTCAACTAAGTGGCCATGAAAGCACTCAGACCTTCCCTCAGAGTTGGGTGGTTGCTCTAGACCAATTGGCTAGAGAAGGAAGACCGTGTAAGTGGTGTAGCATACTGGCTCATTAGCTGAAGGAGCAAGTCACAAAGGATTGACAATCACCCAAAGGCATGCATGCAGAGATTTACATGTTCGCCTACATTCTAGATGCAATTAATGCCCGACATGAGTTCTCGGGCTTCGAGTGGGCATGGTCACTGACAGAGACTATTGTGAGAACATATTTTAAGCTATTCTCTAAGTGCAGCTTCAAGGGAGTGATCAACTAGTTGTCCGATCATTTTGTCACTGCAATGTATAGGTTGATATTCGATCAAGATCCACCTTGCATGTCAGAAGAAAAGATGAAGGCATTGCTAGGCATTGTGGATTTTTATGCCTCACCGGATGAGACGTTCATCAGAGTATTCAGTGCGGAGAAGCCTTTGCATGTTCTGCCAAAGTTTACTTTGGACGTGCTTATCATGCAGGAAGTAGTGCATCATACCTCAGCAAGATTAACAGCTAGGCTGCATCAGAAGAGGAAGGAACCTTGTCCCACTCTTTCATTGCGGATTGGGTTATACGAGATCTAGAGCATCAAGCAAGTGGATGTCAAAGCTAAACCAATGAGGAAGTACCTGTTTGACCTCCGAAGCTTCAACCTATATGACCCACATTGCATTGTGAAGGATCACTGCATGAGAGTTCAGTTCAATTGGATCCATGAGGAATTTAATTGGGCCAAGAAAGACTCATGGAGGTATTGTTACCATTACTCTAGACCCAATGAATAGGTTGGTTTCGCCATAGAATGGTTAGCGTAACAGCATGAAGGAGCACCACGGAGAACACCAACAGTAGCAGTAGTAGCAGCAACAGCAGAGACAACAGAGCCAGGCATACCTATTAGCGACAAAGGGAAGAGAAAGATTTTCAACTGCATGGAGGAGGAACAAAGCTACAAGTTTCAAGTAGATACACCTGTAGAATAAGCAACTATGGCTATTCAACACAAGAGGTAGCAACGCGAAAACCGAATTGCGTGAAGGCAGAGGGATAAGAAGAGAATGGAAGAAACAAAGAAGAGTTGCATGAGATGAGGGAGTGACTCTGGAAAGAGGAAGAGTTGCGCCAACATGAGAAGGAAGTGCAGCAGTGGCAGATTCAACTGGAGGCACATCACGTGAGGACAGACAAAGCAGTGCCCGTACAAGTAGTTGATTCTTCTGAACATCTGGCATGAAGCGAACAGGGTTAACCCTCGCAGGGGCAAGACTTTTCTCATGAGATAGAACAATCTCTTAAACAGTTGGATGCATACATGGAGCAGCTAGAGTTGGAAGAGGACACTAACCGCATGCCCCGCCACAGAGAGGCCAACTCACCCGCTTCAATGCATCCAAATGATGAGCAAGTCTCGAATGAACGAGGAGGCACTGAGATCCTAGGTGGTTAGCTAGAAGCAAAGATGCGCAACAACTCCTTTGATGAATATCAACTTATAGTTGTGCAGCCTAGCGGGTTACCAACTCTGGAGGAACGAACATCCCCTCCGCAAGTTGAAGAACAAGTGATCGTGACTAATGTGCACAAGGACCTAGATGCTTTGTTCGTTGCAACTAGAGTGTATGCCAAAGCCACTAGCTCCAGTGTTCACTTCCTCATAGCTGAGAATGATCGAATGGAGAAAGAACTACAAGTGGCCAAGCAGGGAGGAGACTTGGTGACAATGTCTGTTCGAGCTGAACTGAAGAAGGAAATACTAGATGAAGTATTGTCCTTGGACACATTCATGCTAGCATTGCACTCTGAATTTAGTACAATGCATCAAGCAGTCGTCCATCTTCACGATTGGTAGCATCGATGTGTGAGAAGAGCTCGCATCTTGAAGAACATACATGCTGTCATTGACAACATGTAGGTATGGACGATGAAGTACATGGGTGCCATACTTCATTTGCCCAAGATGATGAGGGCCAACGTGGTTGAGCTGCAAGCACGTATCCGGATTCAGTTCCAGAACTATGAGGACCTACTGCAACTCATCACTGGCATACAGGCTTCCCATGCATGAGTATTCAAGAGTATAGGGGTTGTGGTGCACACACATGTGATTCCATCACTTGGGACTCTAACCCAAGCGAAGACCAAGAAGTAGGTCCAATAGAAGCTTGACTCATACTTTGTCAAGTTGATGCACGTTGCCACCAGTCCAGACTTTCCTATCAGTGCAGACATCATGTGCAAGTGTGTTTTTGGTTCGGCCACATTGAAGACAATATTGCGCTTTCTTTTAGATGAGTTGGATAGGGTTGCCTAAGCAGTGTACCTGGATGCCATGGAGGCAAGGTTCAGGTTCCAGACAGATGTCACAGTGGAACACATGGACACTATCAGAGACTACCAATCTTGGCACCAATATGTTACTGTTGATAAACATGAGGATGTTGAGCAGTTGGACATTTTTAGTTGTCTAAGTCAGAGTGGTGTCTAGTTTGGCTTGTTCAAGCCATTGTTCTCATGGGTACATGTGCACTGTAATGTTGAGTCATGTCAATTGTAAGTCAAGCCTCAAGAGTCAATGTAACAGTCATAGAGTAGGTGAAGAGTGATGAGGATAGTTGAACGGTCAAAAAGGGGAATGTCAAGGGTCAGCCCACCCTTTGCTATAAATAGTCCCTCATAACTCATTGTATAGGCTTTTGGTAAGCCAAGCTTCTACTAAGACTATCTTGAAGAAGGCTTGGACAGTATTGTAACGCGTCTTTCCTTCTCCACTGCATGGAGCTAGTACATCTCTTTGGAGGAGTAGGTAGATGTGGTTGTAACATTCCATTGATGGGGCTAGCAGGTTTACATGGTGTATTGTATGATTGTGACTTACACTTCTCTATATAATAAAAGGCAACATATTTTCGTGAATATGTTTTTATTGTAGTCGGACTCCTCCAATTGCCTTAATGATATATGTTGTTTAACTTACGTACTTGTATATGCACTGATTTGTATGAAGTTATATGCATCTTGTTGTTAATGTGTTGCATGTGTTGTTAATGTTGTCATGTTCGTGTCGACTGCTCTGCTAGACATTAGACAAAACTTTCTCTGAACCTTTTTATATCAACTGTCACACTCGTCTTGGACTGATCCGTGTGTGTTGTTTGTGCTATCTTACCTTGTATGTTGTGACTGCCACATCTGTGTCGATTGCTCTGCCGGAAGCTGTGCATGTCCTTTTTGTTGTTTGTTCCTACCCGAGTTGGGACTGATCCATTTCAACCTAGAAATCATCTTCACTTTCCTCTCCCTTTGAAGTGTTGGAACCTCTCATACTCATTCCTTGAATCTTTGCATCAGTCACACCCTTGCTACTGATAGATATCTTACTTGCCTTTGGGCAACATCGCGGTCAAGGCATTACCTTACAACCCATTGCTGGGACTCCTACACCAAATGGTCTCAAGTATAATTGGGAGAATTCTTACTGGGGAGATCCCCTAGACATGTTGGCAGGTCTAGTACCATCAACATTTCTGGTGCTAGAAAAAGGGCTTGATGATAAGCAGTTTCCTCTCATCTAGTTTTAAACCTTTGCATATCTTTCATAGAGTCTTGCATTCTTCTTCCCTCGAGATGTTTTTTGAATCATGAAGATGTCTCCATCTCGGGGAATATTTTCAATCTCTTGTCCACTCATATGTATGATGGCGAAGGCGAAGTGGCCTGGACTGAGTACTTACATAACTTTCTTTCCATGATTTATGAGGAAGATGAGTTTACTGACAAACAGGCCAATCTGCTGCTTTCATTCACACTTTGCGAATGTCCATTTCGTTGGGTGCTCAGCCTACCGACTGACACCATGCACCCATTTGAGCACTTTTGTGATCTTATTGAAGAGACATTCTATCATTTTGATCCAGACCATCTTGACTGGAAACTGTTACAACAACATAGGGCTCTACATCAATCTATTATTGAATTTTGGCAGCGCTTCCATGATTTACAGTTTCAAGCTCCGAGGAGCCAGATGAAGTTCGCTTATCTTTGGGACCAATTTGAGTATTGTATTAAGAAATCTGCCCATCCCAAGAGGAAGCTTGATGTCAAGCCTTGCTCAACCTTCTTCGTTGATGGAACTGTGCAATCCCATGTGGGAGCAAGCATTGTCTCAATGGATTGTCTTCCTCCCTCTCATTCAACAGTTCCACCATCACCTAGTGATGCTGAGGATCATGTTCACACATCTGTTCACCCTTCACACCCTCCCTACATCACTCTACTCAATTTTGGCGTTGATTTAGTTGTTAGTCTTTCGAGTTCCCATATGCATTCTTTTATTCGACCTCCATCTTCACACTTAGGTGTTCCTCTGGATGATGTTGTCTTGTGTTCATTTATTCCAGACTCTTCACTTGTTGTGAACAAGGAACAACCCACTGACAGAGTTGGTGTTACAAAACCAACATGGGTTGTCATTCATGAAGAGTATGAGTGGGATCTTGAACATCAACACTCGGCGAAGGATGACTCCCTTCCGTCTGAGCCCCCTCCATTCTTTCCTAGCTTCTTTGGTGAACTTGCCATCCATGATTTTGCATGTGTCTCTTCATCCACAGGTGCACCCATTGTTGATCGCTCATAGGACTCACCGGATGCTAGTCCATCATTCGACAATGGAGAAGATAAGTTATTCATTGAAGATCCACTTGATCCTTCATCTGTCTTTTCCAGAAACACAGAGGATGAGTTCATTCACTTTTCATCTACCCCTCTACTTGATTCGTTTGATCATGAGGATGTCGAAGAATTCATTGATTTTTCTAATCATGGTGGTCGTGATCCATTTGCTTCCATTTTTTATCATGATCATGAATCTATCACAGTTGATTTTTTGAAGCCACAATTTTATGATGATCTACCCGATGATGAAGTTGAGACACCCAAGACTGTCGAGGCACTTCAGCTTTAGCTGATGGTTATGTCAGGTCGTCGCTCTCTTGGGGTTAGTCTCACTTCTGATCATGAAACTATTCAATCACCCAAGGCTCGTCATCACTCATCTATATGCATTGAAGATCCATATCACACACATATCACACTTCCTCCACTTGAACTGCACGATCCCATTGCTCATGCATTGGAGGAGTCTTACATTGCAAGCACTCATTCACGACGCAAGTTATCTTTGTTTCTTTCGTTTTCTTTCATGTCTCAGTGAAGGGTGTGACTTTTCTTCAAAGTTTCACATAGTGTCACACAACACCATGATAAGTCCACAGAATGTCCGTCATGCACATGCACTCACTCATGTCTCATGGGCACTTTGAAACATGAAGTGTGGCTATATTCACTGCCATATCTTTCTTGTATGTTGGTTTGCACAACTGGGCTACTCGCGGACCAAGCCTTCACCCACACAGGTCTACTAATGTGCTAGTGGCTGCATTGGAAGGATCACTTCACGTGATCCGGCCCATGCACCATTAGTGTAGGAGTAGGAGTAGTTTTTTATTTCAATTGTTTTCTTGCATTCTTGTTTACTTTCATGCTTTGTTTGCTTGTTTGTTTTCTTGCTTTTTTTCTTTCCTACTTTTCTCTCATTTTTTCTTCTACTTTTGTTTGGCTTTGTTGTTAGTTCGTTCGCTTGCTTTTTCATAGGTTAGTTCGCATGAAACCATGCGTGACTCATGAAACGAGCTAGATAAAGTACAAGAGGTTTTGTACAACTATCACTACTTGGTTATCTGTCATATTGCCTCTGTATGATGAACTTGTTGCTCTTAGTCCATGATACGTCGAAGGAAAATACGTACTCTTTGAAGTGAACCTTGGCGTAAACACAATGCTTGAGCTCTAATTAGTGTCACCTTCTCTAGTCGATTGTTTTTGGGTTAACCCTTGTCAGCTCAGTCAAGTAGAGTAAGGTGAGGGGGAAAACCTTAATAGGCACGTCAGAGATATAATAAACTACTTATTTGCTATAGCAACCTACTTTGCTCTCAATAAGTGAGGATCCCTCTTTTGCCTCTAAAATGAATAAGTTCTATGTAGAGTGAAAATGAAAAATGAAAAAATGAAAAGTCAAAAAATTCAAAATGAAAAATGAATAAGGAAAAAGAAGAGAAAGGCTTCCTATGCAGGGAGGTGATGCAAGTAACTCTATTGGGGTACTAACCAGGCTTGCTGGTAGCGGAGCCATGTTTGTGTTCCTATGTGACTCCACCAGGGTACTGTCCAAGCCTGCTAGCAGTGGAGCAACACCAAAGATGAAACTAAGACTTTGATGACTATACTGCTTGTGCACCTATATGCTCCACAACCTCAATCAAAACAAATATATTTCCTTGGCTTGGAATGTGTGTCAATCTACCGAGGGCTTGGTAGATGCTACATCTTACAATCAAGTTAGTGCAAAACCAAGATGAGCTAAAAACTGAACAATACTTCTGGAGGTGTTAGACTTTCTTTTCACGAACAAGGTCTATGCAGAGAGATAGAGTTCTACTAGTGTGTCGCCAAGTGTTGTAGCGGTTACAACCACCCTCCAACATTTTTCCTTAGCCTACTTTGGAGCCTCCCTACCAACCTTACACAACACTTTGTCTTGCTTTGTCAAGTTCTCAAGCTTCAGTGTTTTCCTTGCACAAAGGCATCTTGTTGATCATAGTTGATCCATTCCCCTCACAGGCTGCTTACCTGGACTTGGTCCAGCTGCAGGCTGAGCAATGTCCCCTTGACAATTGCTCATTCCTATAGGGAAACCAACCTTTCCCTATAGGAATTGTTCAATCCTCTATGAAAGCCTGGTGGTCTCTAGGATTGTGTAATCCTACCAGCTAACCCTCCCAACAGGATTTGCATAATTTTTCCCATCAACAGGCTATTCATCCTAGGATTTACACAAATCTGGGTAGTAGTCAGCTGCTGGGCCTAGAAATTGTGCAATGCCCTTGGGCAGTCAGCCCAACTTACAGTCAGGATTATGCATTTCCCCAAGCAGTTGAGCACTAGCATGCATGGACAGTCCGGTTAACCAATTCCACCTGGGATCGAGGAAACTTGACTTGCATGCATTAATGAATTGATTTTCCTGGAATGGTAAGAGAACATGCAAAATGTATCCCATGATTCAAGGAGCTATTTTTAGCAGCCGGGAGTTACATGAAAATTTGTTTCATAAGTTTCCCTCCAAGTGTCGTTTTTCCTAGATTTGTCGCATGAACGTCTTGAGACCAAACTTATTTATTTGATGCATCAGAGCTCATTAATTCACATAATAGTGGAGCTCTAACATCCCACAACACATCCAAGACTCTTCGACACATCCGGCTCAACTATTCATGGGTAAGTGGCCTCAACTTGTCTTTTTCAGCATTTCTTGTCACTTTTTGTGTATTCGCTTGTGTGATTGTTGTTTTCTTGATTTCTTTGAATGCATGCTATCATTTACATATATTCTAGCTTGTACTAGACCTATCTCAATTTTCATTGCTATCTCATTGTTGTTGCATGCATGAAACTGTTTTGCATGGACATTTTCCCAACTAGTGAATGGCCTCACCCACATGCATGTTGATTTGTTTGCTCAATATTCCATTCATGTTTTGCATGCAGTATTTATCACTGCTGCTATCACTTGGTGTCACCATGCATTTCATAAACGTACCTTCTTTCAGTTGCCCGTCAGCGAGTTGGGCCATCCTTGGCCTAGTCTTTGCCTTCACCAAGGCTGCTTTCTGTAATCTGGAGAAGGAAGGCGCTTCTTTCTGCAATCTAGAGAAGGAAGGCTCACCTTCCTCTCTAGATTTGGCATTCTAGCCCAATACTAGCCTCTTCGACTGAATTGCGCATTTCTGGAGGTCAGTGGTTGCTTGGCCCAAAATTTTGCACCAACTGTCCTTGTGCTAGTAGTCTTTCCAAGTTGGAATCACGCATTGTGCAATCCCAGTAGCCAACTGCCCAACTGGATTGTGAATTTTGCAAATCTAGCAGCCATTCCAGCCTCCCAGTTAGTCCAAACTGCCTTTTGTGCAGTTCTGGCAGCCATTCACTCAGCCTCCCAGTGAAATTTGCGCAATATTTCTCATCGGTTCCCCAGGTATGTGTTGTGACCTTCCCTAGATTTTCTTTGTTTTTAATGACATATTTCTTGCCATGCATGCTACTTGTTTCTATATCTTTCAGGTGTTCATCTGTCTCAATGGCTTCCAAAAGAACAGGATCTTAGGACACTGATGGTGTTGTAGTCGGAACAATTGTTGAATAAGTGTCCTCTAGCATGCTGATCTACAAAGATACGAAGTTGTATCTAGACAAGGACATCAAGCTGAAGTGGTATGAGGTGAATGAAACATTGATAGGTACTTTTGGGGAAGACCTTGAACACTGTTAGGTGTATGTGAACATTCATAAGTTTGGCTTGTACTTGATTGCATGCAGATACCCCGCGTTACCATGTGTGGATATGATTCACTGGATCATCTCTCAAACTGACCCCGAGACAATGACCATGAGCAGTGTTAGTGGGACGAATTTCACAACCTTCTGGGCATGATATTATGATGAGATGTACCAGATGGACGAGCCCATAAATTTCATGACCCCTTCGTTTAACTTGCCCAACAACAGAGGTCACTCTAGAGATATTCTAAGGGATTGGGTAAAGGAGCCAGCTCATTTCAATATGACCCCTAAACGGATCTATAATATGACGATATTGAGGAAGGCATACCAATACTTGGTCATATTTGCATGTCGACTGAGTGGCCAAGTGAGCACTCATACCTTCCCTCAGAGTTGGGTGGTTGCATTGGACCAACTAGCTAGAGAAGGAAGGCTCTGCAACTAGTCTGACATTCAGCTGAAGGAGCAAGTCACGAAGGCTCGATAGTTGCCCAAAGGCATGCATGTAGAGATTTACATGTTCGCCTACATTCTAGATGTATTCTGTGCCCAACATGCATTTCTGGGCTTAGAGTGGGAATGGTCATCGACAGAGACTATTGTGAGCACATATTTCAAGCTATTCCCCAATTGCAGCTTTAGAGGAGTGATCAAATGGTTGTATGACCATCTTGTCACCCTAGTGTATAGGTTGATATTCGAACATGGTCCACCCTGCATGTTAGAAGAAGCGATGAAGGCATTGCTAGCCATTGCGGATTGGTATGCCTCACTAAACGACACGTTCATCAGAGTGTTCAGTGTGGAGAAGCCTTTGCATGTTCTACCAAAGTTTGCTTTGGATGTGCTTATCATGTAGGAAGTAGCATATCATATCTCAACAGGATTAACAACTAGCCTGCAGTAGAAGAAGAAGGCACCTTAGCCCACTCTTCCATTGCAGATTGGGTTATACAAGATCTGAAGCATTAAGCAAGTGGATGTCGAAGCTACAAAAATGAGGAAGTGCCCGTTTGACCTTCGAAGCTTTAAACCATATGACCCACATTGCATTGTGAAGGATCACTGCATGAGAGTTCAGTTCAATTGGATCCATGGGGAATTTCATTAGGCTGAGGAAGACTCATGGAGGTATTGTTACCATTACTCGAGACCCAATGAACAAGTTAGTTTCTCCATAGAATGGTTATCACGACAACATGAAGCAACACCATGGAGAGCACCAATAGTAGTAGCAGTAGTAGCAACAACAAAGACAACAGACCCAAGCATACCTGTGAATGATAATGGGAAGATAAATATTGTCAACCACATGGAGGAGGAACAAAGCTACAAGTTTCCAACAGATCCACTTGTAGAATAATCAGCTATGGCTATTCAACACAAGAGGTAGCAATGCGACAAGTGAATCGTGCAAAGGCAGAGGGATAAGAAGAGAATGGAAGAAACATAGAAGGATCTACATGAGTTGAGGGAGCAACTCCAGAAAGAACAAGAACTGTGCCAACATGAGAAGGAAGCACAACAGTAGCAGATTCAGCAGGGGGCGCATCACTTGCAGACAGACAAAGAAATGCCCATACAAGTAGTTGATTCTTATAAACATCTAGCATCAAGAGAAGAGGGTGAACCCTCGTAGGGGAAAGAATTTGCTAATGAGATAGAACAAGCTCTTGAATAGTTGGATGGAGACATGGAGCAGCCAGAGTTGGAATAGGACATTGACCTCATGCCTCACCATAGAGAGGTTGACTCGTCCACTTCAATGCATCCAGATGATGAGAAAGTTTTTTATGGCCAAGCAGGCACTGATATCCTAGGTGGTCAGCCTGAAGTAAAGATGTGCAACAACTCCTTTGATGAATCTCAACAAAGAGTTGTGCATCCTGACAGAGTGTGAACTCCGGGGGATGGAACATCCCTTGTGCAAGTTGAAGAACAAGTGATCGTGACTGATGTGCACAAGGACATAATTGCTTTGGCCGATGCAACTAGATTGTATGTCGAAGCCACCAACTCCAGTTTTCGCTTCCTCATAACTGAGAATGAGCGAATGGAAAAGGAACTATAGGTGGCCAAGTAGGGAGGATACTTGGTGACAATGTCCGCCTGAGCTGAAATGAAGAGGGAAATACTAGATGAAGTATTGTCCTTGGACACAATCATGTGAGCATTGTACTCCAAATTCGGTACCGTGCATCAAGCAGTCGCTCATCTTCACGATTGGCAGCATCAATGTGTGGGAAGAGCCCGCATCTTGAAGAAAATACATGCTATCATTGACAACATGCAAACATGGACGATGAAGTACAAGGGAGCCTCACTTCATTTGCCCAAGATGATGAGGGCCAATGCGGTTGAGCTGCAAGCGCATATCCGGAGTCAGATCCAGAACTATGAGGATCTAACACAACTCATCACTGGCACATAGGCTTCCCATGCACAAATATTCAAGAGCATGGAGGTTGTGGTGCAGACACATGTGATTCCATCCCTTAGTACTATCACTCGTGAGAAGACCAAGAATCGGGTCCAACAGGATCTAGACTCATACTTCGAAGAGTTGATGCACATTGCCACCAGTCCATACTTGCCTATCAGTGCAGACATCATGTGCAAGTATGTTGCTAGTCTAACCACATTGAAGAAAATGTTGCGCATTCTTTCAGATGAGTTGGAAAGAGGAGCCCAAGAAATGTACCCAGATGCCATGGAAGCAAGGTTCAGGTTCCAGACGGATGTCACAGTGGAACACACGGACACTATCAGAGACTACCAATCTTGGCACCAATATGTTACTATTGATCAGCATGAGAATGTTGTGTAGTTGGACTTCTATAGTAGTCTAAGTCAGATTGGTGTCCATTTTTTATTTTTCAAGCCATTTTTCACATGGGTACATGTGCATTGTAATGTTGAGCCATGTCAAGTGTAACTCAAGTATCAAGAGTGAATGTAATATTCATAGAGTAGGTGAAGAGTAATGAGGGTATTTGAATGGTCACAAAGGGGAATGTCAAGGGTCACCCCACCCTTTTCTATAAATAGTCCCTCATAACTCATTGTATAGGCTTTTGGTCAGCCAAGCTTCTACTAAGACTATCTTGAAGAAGGCTTGGAAAGTATTGTAACACACCTTAGATTCTCCACTGCACAAAGCTAGTACATCTCTTTGGAGAAGTAAACGGATGTGGCTGTAACATTCCACTGATGGGGCTAGCAGATATACATGGTGTATTGTATGATTGTGGCTTACACTTCTTTATATAACAAAAGGCAACACATTTTCATGCATTTGTTGTTATTGTAGTTGGACTGCTCTAGTTTCCTTAATGATATATGTTGTTTAACTTACATACTTGTATATGAAATAATTTGTATGCAATCATATGAATCTTGTTGTTAATGTGTTGCATATGTTGTTAATGTTATCACGTCCATGTCGGCTGCTCTGTCGGACATCAGACAGACCTTTCCCTGAACCTTTTTATATCAACCATCACACTCGTCTCAGAGTGATCCGTGAGTGTTGTTCATGTTATCTTACCTTGTATGTTGTGACTACTGCATCTGTATCGACTTCTTTGTTGGACGCTGTGCATGTCCTTTGTGTTGTGTGTTCCTAGCTTAGTTGGGACTGATCCCTTTCAACTTGGAACTCACCTTCACCTTCCTCTCCCTTTTAAGTGTTGGAACCTCTCATACTCATTCCTTGACTCTCTACATCAGTCACACCCTTGGTACTGACAAAGTTATCTTGCTTGCCTTTGTGCGACATCACAGTCAAGGCATTACCTTATGACCCATTGCTAGGACTCCTACACCAAACGGTGTGAGGTCTAATTGGGGCTTCTTACCGAGGAGATCCCCTTGACATGTTGGTAGGTCCAACACCATCAACAGGTGGTGAGTGCTCAAAATTAGCTTTCAGAAGATCGGTAGTTTCATTAGATTTGTTAGTGAGTTGATTGATAATAATATTAGTAATAAGTCTATTATATAACAATATAGTTAATGGTTTTATTTAATATGAGATTTACAGGAGGTTTGAGCTCACGTAGTGAGTGGTTTTATTTGTTCATTGTTTTTTATATGTTTTTTTCTTCATAATTATCTTGGTTTATCAGCGGGATTAAAGAAGTGATTTATATTCTACAAGTGGTATCGGAGCAGGTAAAATTGTTTTGGGTTAAAGTTTTATTGTTGGAATTTCACCAAAGTTAATCATGTTAAGTTCTAACCAGATGCCCATTCCAGAATTTGATGGGAACAATTATGATTATTGGTGCATTAAGAAGCTGACCTTTTTGATTGGAAAATAATGGTGGGAGATTGTTGAATCAGGTTATGAGGATCCAACTGATTGGAATGCCCTTATAGCCAATTAAAGAACAATGAGAAAGGAAGCAAGGAAGAAGAATTCTCAAGCTTTATTTCACATTTAAATAACTCTTGATAAGAGCTTATTTCCAAGAATATCAAGAGTGACAACTATCAAAGATGCCTGAAATACTCTACAAGAAGTTTACTAAGGTAGTGATCAAGCTTTATAAATTGAAGTGAGAGTTTGATAATTTGAAGATGCAAGAAGATGAAAGTATAAGTGACTATTGTGTGAGAGTCAAAGATGTGGTCAATAAAATGGCTACACTTGGAGAAACTGTAAGTATTGAAGTTTTAATTAAAAAGGTATTGAGATATTTAACACCTAGATGGAATCATGGTGCCATAATCATAGAGGAAAGAAAGGATTTGACAAAAATATAGTTTGATCAATTGGTTGTCTCCTTGATGTCTCATGAAGAAAGATTGAAGGACGCTTTTGAAGGTATAGAGAAATGTTTTTCCTCTAAATTACAAATTACAAATAATGAAGATGTAACCAATAGTAGTGCCAAAAGAAATGAAGGCCAAGGTAAATGGCAAAGCCAAAATTCTTCAAGAGGTAGAGGAAGAGGTGGCTCAAGAGGAAGAGGTAGTTTCAGGGGAAGACGTAGAGGTAGATTTGGTAATAGAAACGTTAAATGTTACTATTGTAATAGGTATGGCCACTTCGAAAGAAATTGTAGATTGAAAGAAGGTAAAAATGCTAACTATGCTCAAGAAAGTAGTGAGTATCCTCCAGATCACTTATTTTTATCTTATTCCAAAGGTGAAAATAATAGTAAAGATGTTTTGTACCTAGATTCTAGATGCTCTAACCATATAATAGGGAATGAGAATTTGCTTTCAGTAAAGGATTGAAGTTTCAAATCCAAGATCTAGCTTGGTGATGATAAACCATTGGAGGTTGTTGCTAAAGGAGCTATGGAGGTCCAAACAAAAGAAGGTATAAAGAGTATCCATGACGTTTATTATGCTCCATAATTGAAGAATAATTTGTTAAGCGTTGGGCAACTATGTGACAAAAATTATAAAGTATTCTTTGGAAATAAGACATGTACTATCTATGATAATAATAAGGTAAATAGGGTGATGACTGTTGTGCCTATGACAGGAAATAGGATGTTTCCCTTGAGGTTTGATTAACATAACAACAAACTTGCAAATATGGATTATGAGGATTCAAGTTGGTTATGGCATCTTAGCCATGGGCATTTAAATTTTCACAGTTTGAATTTTCTAACCTCGCATGCATTAGTTTCTGGTTTTCCCAAGGAAGAGGAGTATAAGGAGGCTTGTGAAGGATGTGCTAAAGGAAAGCATGCAAGGGAAATTTTTCCAAAGGGCAGTGCATGGAGGTCTCATCATCCACTTCAGCTTGTTCATTCAGACATATGTGGTCCTATGCAAACTAATAGTTTGGGTAGGTCATCATATTTCATCACTTATATTGATGATTACTCACAAAATTATTAGGTATATTTTTTGATGACCAAAAGTGAAGCCCTTGATGCATTCAAGAATTTCAAAGCCCTCGTAGAAAATGAGAAAGGGTGCAAGATCAAATGTTTGCGAACTGACCGTGGAGGATAATTATACTCAAAAGATTTCCGAAGTTATTGTGAGATAACTGGCATCAAGACGAAACATGCTACCACACACACACCCCAATAGAATGACATAGCTAGAAGGAAGAACCATACTGTGGTTGAAATGACAAGGTGCATGTTACAAACTAAGGGATTGAGCAATTCTTATTTGGGAGACGTAGTTGCTACAACAGTGTACATCCTCAACTGTATCCCCACCAGTGCACTATAAAATATGACTCATGAAGCTTGGTATGGAAAAAGGCCTAATGTTAATCATTTCAAAGTTTTTGGTTGTTTGCTTATGTGCATGTACCTGATCAGAATAGAAAAAAGTTAGATGCAAAGAGTGATTTATGTATTTTTGTTGGGTAGAGTGAGACAATCAAGGCTTATAAATTGTATAATCCTCTCACTAACAAGCTTATTGTCTCAAGAGAGGTAATTTTTTATGAAGGGGGAGTTTACAGTCATCAAAAAGGCCATGTTGAGAAGACAAAATTTGTTTTGAATGACGATATAATTGTTGATATTGATCATGAGCAACCGACTAATGTTTCTGTAACTAGCGGGTTAACTCCACCAAGCATCCCTTCATCAATTTCTTCAATATCAAGTTCAAGTCCAACTTCTTATCCAAGTTCTACAAGGAAGGTAATAAGATTGAGTGATATTTATCAGAAGAGTACAAATCAAGCACATGAAGAAAACCCAATTGGTGAGAGTAAATTTTGATCTATTAGCTAAGGCTGATTTTGAACCATAATGTTTCGAAGATGCATGTACTAATGAGGTTTGGGTGCAAGCCATGCAAGAAGATATGGATTCCATTCATAGGAATGACACTTGGGAGCTGACAAAGCTTCCATATGACAAGAAAAATATTAGCACCAAATGGGTCTACAACACTAAATTTAATAGTGATGAGAGAGTTGAAAGACACAAAGCAAGATTAGTTGCTAAAGGATTCACACAGAAGTATGGAATTCATTATGAAGATACATTTGCACTAGTAGCAAGATAGGAGACCATTAGAATTCTGTTTTCATTAGAAGCTCAGAAAAAGTGGAGCATACATCATATGGACGTGAATAGTGCCTTCTTGAATGGGTATTTAGAAGAGGAAGTATGTGTGGAGAAACCACAAGGTTTTGAAGTGGAAGGAAATGAGAGTAATTTCTACAAGTTGAAGAAGGCTTTTTATGGTCTCAAGAAAGCATCAAGAGTGTGGTATCCTAGGATTGATGGATACTTTAAGGAAAATTGCTTCCAAAGAAGTAAGAGTGATCTTGCCCTTTACTACAAACATGAAGGCATCAATATTCTAATCATAAGTTTGTATGTTGATGATCCATTGTATGTGGGTAGTAGTTCTAAGATGAATGATAAATTTAGAGTTGCTATGATGAATGATTTTGAGATGAAATATCTAGGCCTCATTAAATATTTTCTAGGAATGGAGGTTTATCAAAGTAATGATGAGGTTTTCATTTGTAAGAAAAAGTATGCACATGATATGCTAAAGAAATTTGATATGCTTGATTGTAATCTATCCCCTACTCCAAATGCTCATGGATTTGTGTTATTTAGAGATGATGGCATTGATTTAGTTGATGAGACAACTTATAGAAGTATTGTGGGGAGCTTGATATTTCTAACCCACACAAGACCTGATATTACATATTTAGTTTCACTTGTTTCAAGGTATATGCAAAATCCATATGAAGGTAGCTAAGAGGATTTTAAGGTATGTGAAAGGCACTATAAATTTTGGTATTCATTACTACTCTTCTGAAAAGTTCAATCTTGTTGGATTTAGTGGTTCAGATTGGGGAGGTAGTATTGATGATCTTAAGTCCACATCTGGAAAGTGTTTCTCTTTTGGTTTTGGTTTGATTAGATGGAGCTAAAAAAAAAACCATTGTTGCCCTCTCATCCACAGAAGCAAAGTATGTTGCAATTACCTCAACAGGTACACAAGCTCTTTGGCTCAAAATATTTTTGGAAGAAATTGGAGAAAAGAAAATTCAACCTACAATGATTTATTTTGATAATGTAAGTGCCATCAAGTTGGCAAAGAATCCAGTTCATCACATCAAGACAAATCATTTTGACATGAAATATCACTTCATTCGAGATTTGGTGCAAAAGAAGGATATTGAATTGAAGCATATAAATACTCAGGATAAGCTAACATATATGTTCACCAAAGAAGCTGCAAAAGCTCAGTTTTTGGCACTATGAGATAATATAATAAACCTTGATTAATAATTAAGGGGGAGCATTGGGCATAATTCTTAATCATGTCATGTAATGGCTGACAAATAAGTAAGCAGATTTTGTGTTCTCTGTGAAAAATTAGGGCAACAAATTATTAGGGTGTTGAGTGCTCAAAATTAGCTTTCAGAAGATTGGTAGTGTCATTAGATTTGTTAGTAAGTTAATTGAAAATAATATTAGTAACAAGTTTACTATATAAAAATGTAGTTAATGGTTTGATTTAATATGAGATTTACAGGATGTTTGAGCTCACGCAGTGAGTGTGTTTTATTTGTTCATTGTTTTTTTTATATGTTTTTTTCTTCATAACTATCTTGGTTTATCGATTGGCTTAAAGAAGCCATTTCATATTCTATAACTATGCTCCTTCCTTTATAACAATAGTGAAGCAACGTGATGTAAGTCTAGTGTAGGCACATTTTGATATGTCAAAGAGAATGGAAAACCATCATGTCTGAGGTGAGTTGGCCTTTTTGCATTGAAAGAAATCTACATTGTGATCAATGAGTTAATTGTTGTAAAGACTTTACTCATCAACAAAAAACACTGTGGAGGTTTCACATATGATTGAAGACATATATTTTAGGAGTGTAGTAGAAAGGTGATATGAAACATTATGCTGAAGAATTGCCATTGAAATCTCATTTCTGAGAATCCATGGCATGAGAAAATCCAACCGTCATTTCTGTATGTACAGATTTTGATATTTATGGTGGGACATTCACAGTTCAGCGCTTCCTTTCTAATATGATTTGTGGATCAATGAATTACTCCAAGCATTTGATCTTGGTTATATTTAAGTTTAGTTAAAGTCAAATGTTAGATTTTATCAAGTCATGAAAAGGGTTATGATAAAGCTTCATTTTCCGAGGGTGAGACTTCTTTACACCATAGAATTTTTGATGTTGTGCCTATTTCTGATCCTTATTTTCATCTTCGTGCATAATATGCTGCTTGAGAAGGAAATACAGTAAAATTGTATGGACATTTTTTTTTTACTAGATAAGTTTTTAATTATGTTCAATGTTACTCTTCTTTGTAATCTACAATGTAAAAGAGGTTAACAAATTGGTTTAATGGTTTGAAGGGATTTACAGAAGGAATGAAGAGCAAGTAAGAACTCAGCATGGATGGTTGTCCAAATAGTTTAGTAGTTCTGGATCTAGGGAAGGATCCCCCATTTTTTGAAGATGTGGGAGTGGTATTTTAGTGAGGTTATACAACAACTTGGAATAGTCTTCAGTAATTGAATTGAGGAAATTCTTGATTCTAGAGTTCGGGAATGGAACTTCGGAATCCAACTTGTCGACTACACACTTACGAGGGTTATGAGACAACCTGATGGATTTAATAGCCTAGAATATTTTGAAATGATAATAATGGAGGGGAATTACAAGTACATGTACATCTATAGTCGATTGAACCATGTACACAAAGGATATCCTCGTAAATTGGCGGTTGCAATTGTTGGTACCCATGCATTCTTGAAGATGGTTGTTCTTATATATGGACATAGACATATTATTTTTAATCATATTTTTAATAATAGGACCATATATAGAATTTTCTTATTGAAGTCGAGACAAGTAGTTCTTAGGGGGGGGGACCTAGAAAATATAATTCCTATTTGTCCTCTGACAAAGTTACTGACTTTGTTTAGAAGTTTGTTACATTTAAGAGAGATATTAGATCCTATTTAAGTGTGTGGCTAAAATATTCCATCAACATATTGATTGTATGATTAATATAGTATTTCTATCTTAGAACAATATTTGATGTATTTATATGTGTGTTTATAATAATGAAATGTAGAGTTTGGTGTGCAAACGGTTTCACAAATGTAAAGTCATATAACATTATGTAATGTATTATAATGTTTTATTTGGGATCCAAAAAAAGGCTTTCCATTATCACTCATCAATTGAGACTCTCATCAATTGTTTCCATCACATATCTCTTCTCATATATCAAAGAGAAATGGACACCCACAAAATGATTATACTCTTTCCTGGCCTTTGTTTTCCAGCCATTCCATATGGAGATTCAACCAAGTTTGAGGTAAGTGCGTGTTTTACTTGTCATCTCATGAAGGGTTAATGTTTTTCTCATATCTTCTTGGTTGAATAATTTAATTTAAATGGGATTTCATAGCTAGGTAATTGTGTTTTCACATTCTACATTAGGACATGAACCATATGGAAGGTGGGAACAAACTTTGACATAAATCTCTAAATATAAATCCACTTGAGGGAGAGGTGTTCCTCGATAATTTGGAGGTGTGAGGAGGCCTCATGGAGCTGAACCATGACTATTTCAAGAGGAACAATCTCGACATATTCAACATATGGGGTCCTTGCCTTAAGTCATCCCCTTGCAAGATGGCGTTGGTGTCTGATGACATGGGGCTTCACCATGGATTACTACAACGACATTGAGATGACCTCTATGAACCCTCACATCTCCTTTAACTAGACACATTTCATATTAGAGTAGTGGCTTACCATCGAAACTCCCCCCTATTATCTTGCCATTATTAATGATCAATGGTCATATGACCAAACCATTATCTCCCAACATTGAAAGATGCAAGTATTACCTCTCATTTGACTATCATTCTGTGATCACTATTAGGGTTTGAGATCATTGTATTTTTGTAATTAGTATTATGTGAATGTTGGCTTGGTTTGTAGTGACATCAAAGGATATCAAAACATGTAAGGGAAAGATCTAGATTTCTGTGCATTAATGTAGATAGGCTTTAGGCAGTAACAACATTAAATGCAGTTAGATTTGGAATTAATGTTATTAAATGTTTCCTTGCATAACATGATACTATTTTGTAAAGTGTTGTTAGCACTCAGTCCTACGACATGCCATTATACACGTGGAAAAACATCTCGTCTCCATATTTGGCAATGTGGCATAGTTTCTTTGGACTAAATAAAGAGTATAATAAATCAATCTAGATGCATATTTGCTGCAAATTTATGAAGCTTCGAGAGGGATCAAATCTCTCAAGGTGGAAACCCCCTATTTTTGTGAAAAATAAGAGGAAATGTCGAAGGAATAGCACTTTTGCATTCTATTGTTCCTTTCTGAAGGAACATCATTTCCGTCGTTTTGTTGTTCCTTTCCGAAGGAATAACACTTTCACGTTTTGCTATTCCTTTTCGAAGGAACAACATTTCTGCATTTTTGTTGTTCCTTTTCAAAGGAACAAGACTTCTGCCTTTCTGTTGTTCATTTCTGAAGGAACAACACTTTTACGTTTTGTTGTTCCTTTCCGAAGGAACAACACTTCTACATTTTTGTTGTTCCTTTTGAAAGGAACAACACTTTCGTTTTCTGTTGTTCCTTTTCGAAAGAACAACATTTTCGTTTTCTGCTGTTCCTTTTTGAAGGAACAACACTTTCATTTTCTGTTGCTCCTTTCTGAAGGAACAACACTTTCATTTTCTGTTTTTCTTTTCTGAAGGAACAACACTTTCATTTTCTATTGTTCCCTTCCGAAGGAACAACACTTTCATTTTCTTCTATTCCTTTTCGAAGGAACAACACCTTCATTTTTTCTGTTGTTCCTTTCTGAAGGAACATCATTTTCACATTTTTTGTTTGCACTTGTTTTCTTTGTTGTTCCAATTAAGGGAAAATTGTTGTTCCTCTCAATGAACAACAGTTTCGAGTATATTTTTCCTTTTGCTTGCGATTTTGTGTACAGTAGTTGTTCTATCTTTTTAGAGTGCATTTTCTTCTTTGTGTGTTTTACCATTTAGACCATTTTTGAGAGTCATGGTCATTTAAAGCACAACTATACATTTATGCAATGAATACAAAAACTAGAGGATACTGAAATCAAAAAATTACATAAAAATCATTAGCTTTAGAAGAAAGTGCTTTGAATTGATAAGAGAAAAGAGGAAAGGACACAACTATTGATCACCTTTCTGTCATTATTCTACTAATACCGATATGATTGATTATTTTTATCATGATGGTTCTTTCTAAATCCCCATAATTCTCTTTGATCATTATTATTGAATAAGAATAAGGGCATATTTTTCTCTATTGAGATGTTAATACTTCTTCCACCATCCCCACTCTTAAGGAGTGTTGAAACACCCTCTGTATATAAATAGGAAAAGTGCTATATAAAAGAAATAAAAGAAGAAAAGAAAAATGTTTATATGATTGCTAACATGATTTGTCAGATGAAGGATAGGGGGTCTCATCAAGAGCCAACCTACCATGATCATAAGGAAGAAAGTGAAGTGGAATTCCCACTATGGCCACCACACTAGGGATATGATCCAAGAGGCACATCAGAAAAAATAAAGAGTCCTTGGAACAGGAGGTCTCATCACGAGCCAGCCTACCCACCTTTCACTCCTTCCTAGTGAATGGCATTATGATTCATCTGGTTACCAAGCCAACATAATGGCCTCCATTCTGACACTGCACAACACTTTCCTAGGCATACACAAAGGATTATGGTTCCAAGGGCGAAATAAACAACTCTGTCAAGGTTATGGACACCTGTGGGAAACAGAGCTCTGTTGATGGTATTGAATTCCTATTTCTTATACACCAATAGCAATTATAAGACCCTTCTTCTCATATCTTTATAAATGATTCAAACGAGACTATGTATATAACCCTTACGAACCTTTGATACATGAAAATCAATTACAAATCAATTATGACAGTAAAAGTTGATAACGATCGCATAGGACCTTTTATGCACGTCAGTTGTACTATCCTCCAATTCTCGCATCATATCATGGCACTTCCTTATTTATTAAGTGATTCTATTTTAACGCCTCGATTTTCGGCAATCCGCTTGTCATTGTAAACATGGCATTTCTACATGCGCTATTCCCTTATGACTCTGTACTATGGCAGTTCAGCATGCTGCTTCTTCATTTGATGGCCGAGGTCAGCCTATCACATTGCAGGGGGGCTGAAGGTGACCAGATGATCCCCATAATTCGATGGAATACGTGTCAGCTTATCATTCAGAGAATTAATGAATCCAGAATAGCAAAGCTTAATAGTATTTTGTTTCCCAATATGCATGGCTTGCTGTTCCGAAGCTATTTCCGTGTTTTTCTCTACAAAAATTAGTAGTAAGTTCAAAATTCGAACAACTTGTTGTTTTGTCATCTTCTCTGTGTTTGCTAACAGTGAGCTAAAAATTTGAACAGCCTGTTGTTCCATTGCTGTCTTTGTGCTTTTTACAGTGTTCTAAGCATGGGGGGAAGATCAATTCACAATGAGCCATAGGTGTTGATGGTCTCCAATGCTGCACGAGAGATCCTATCAAGGGAAGGATGGATAGTTTATCTTAACCTTCTACAACAATCCAACGAGACAGTGGCAATTGAGTTTTTATAGAACTTGCAAGAACATCATTCCATGGTGAGAGGAAGATAGATAACAGTCACTGACAATATAATTGCAGAGGTTTCAGGATTGCCAGCCACTGGACCTATGTGGACTCTGAAAAAGGTGAGATTGTGAGATGCCATGAAAATATTCCAAGATGAAGGGCAAAACTTGACTGTAAAAGGAAAGGGAGTTTTACTGGCAACCTTGGGAGAGCCATGGGCGAAATTAGCGAGAATTATCAAGAGCTACATCACTTGTGATGGTAGGAAAGATGTGGTAAGACCACGAAATCTTAAACTTCTAGCCGTGTTAAAGAAAACGTGCACTCTGAATTTGCCTGTGTTATTAAATTATTTATTACATGATGTTGCCCAAAGCATGAAGAAATCTTGCCATTTAGAGTCATTAGTAAGCCACCATGGGTTAATACGACTGATAGTCAGCCATAGCCTTGCCCAAAAACAGAGAAGTTGGGAAGAACTGATTTTCACGATAGATGGAGGACTGGATTTGCTAACCCCAAAACGAAAACATGTTGCCTATACATCGAGCAGACCTCTGAAACGAAGGAAATTTGTTAGACTGCAAAGGATCAGGGGAATGCTGAGAAATCACCAGGAAGACAGTAGTCAGCCTATGGAGATACATGATTCAGGAGATTAAGAACCCCCACAATTGGAAGGTGGGGAGAATGAAAAGAAATTGGAGGAAAATGATGAAGGAGAACCGGAGGAAGAGACTGAGAAATTCGGTCAGGAGGAAGAGGAAGCAGAGCAACGCAGTGAAAGTCCACTGCAAAACTCGCTACAAGAAAGTGAATTGGCCCATATTCTGGCCAATATGGGTGAATATGTCCAAGCTCATAGCCCACTTAACCCCCACACTGAAGAAGGACAGCAGGAGCACTCTGTTCATGACAAAAGTGCACTCCAAGGACTGTGTGATGAAGAGGAAGAGAAGAGGATCACTCTGCTCATGATGAAAGTGTATCTGGAACAAAGAGTGACGACAATGAAGAAGAGGAACAATATGTTCCTAGTCAGAATACACCAGAAGAATTTCTCGATGAAGAAAGGGTAGAAGAAGAGGTTACCCAGGAAGCAGCAGAGCAAGTTAGGTTTCTACCCTTGAACAACTAGATCAACATAGCACTGAAGAAGCACCTCGAGAAGAAAATAAGGAAATTGGCCAAGACGAAGGCACAACACTTGAGGTACAAAGCCCAGGCCCTAGTAAATGAATGACTGTTCCTTCCAAGAAAACAGAGGAAATTAAAATATTGTGAAAGGAACAACAGAGACTGCTTAACGTGATTAAGCAACTTTGACAACAGATAAGGGTTTTGAAAATGGGGAAGAAGTCAAAAGGAACCTCTGTGGTAAAGCATGCAACTGCTCAGAAAAAACCCCTTAAGAAAAATATCAAGAGGACTCAAGTCCAACCTGCTATTCAAAATCGAAAGGAATAGCATCTAGCTGTTGCCCATGTCGAAGTACAAATAGATAACATATCAACCTATGACAAGGAAATTGAGATAGAGGCATCGTCCTCTAAGGAAACTTGGACCATAAAAATGAGATGCTATGATAATAAGATCCAAGTAGATCTCCCGCCTAGAACTATTATGTTGGATAACGCCCCGAGGACAGTAACTCTGCAGAAAGATTTGGCGCAAGCCTAGCAAACAATAGAGGAACTTACAGAGCATATTGTCCCTCGAGAAAAATATGAGAAATTACAACAGCAGCTGAGGAATGTTAACATATCCGAAATCCAGGCCTTTGAAGGATGGCGAAAGGCAGAAGAAAGAGTCAAAAAGGTAACTTATAGACTATACATAGTCATCAAACAAATGGATACCTTATGCTCTCTATATACTAACGTTTTAGCATGTAGGGCACCTATTGTTAATGGAAAGATATTACAATTGAAAATTAAAGTTGTCAAAGTAGAGGTATCTATAGAAATAAACACCATCGATGACTTCATAAATTGTTGTAAGCATTACGGAGTGAAAGTTCAATGACTATTATGTGAATTCTATTTTCACAATCTTGTATTAGATGGAGAAATAGATCAGAACCCTAGCCCTTTTGTGGGTGATGTCCAACTGCAGGCATTCATTTCTTTTGGTGTTAATAAAATAAAGTGGCTTAAAGCCTACAATGTCTTTCAAAAACAGTAGAATGGATTAGACTTATGGGTGAGAGGTGAACCTAGAGACCCACAACAATTATGGAATAAACATAGGAGCCTAATGAGAACTCGAGGAGTGATCGAGGCATTGGGACCTATCCACACAACAGTCATACGACAACGGGTAGAATACTTCTTTACTATCAAAGACCTTGCCATAGCAACAACCAAATTTTGATACCAAACTTCTAATCCGCACATCCAAAACTGAGAACCATTCAATTATGAGAACTTTAAGCTAGCTTCTGACCGCTTGGGTATCTACGGTGACCTTGTTTTGAGAGAAGGCCCATCTTGGTTAGGCTATAGGTTCAGAAGTCTAATTATTTGGCACCCTACACCAGGATATCAAGCCTTATATGAAATGCCTGAAGGTCAAACAGGACATTTCTTTGAATTCCTAGCTAGCAATCATGGTTGTAGACCACCTCATGAGATCCCTTCTCTAGCCTATTCCCTAACTTCCTTGCATGTCAATTAAAATGTTTTCATGAGGGCTTGAAAAAGGGTAAGCAGGGGGGTGTGTTGAGCACCAGAGAAGGTATGTAATTACCACTTATTTTGTCATCTTTTCCTTAAATTCATAACTTCTTTACATTATTGTTTGGTCAATTTAGTGTATTCTAAATTGCTATTTAAAATGTCAATCCGAGATTCGTAAGCTGACAAAGTGAAATGTATTATATGTACTAGATAACCATTTCCTTAGTCTTTTGTCATTTTTGAGTTTTTTAGTTTGTTTTTGGATTTATTTTTTCCTAATGTGTGATGGCGAAAATGAAAGTTAAGTGTGGATGGTGATGGTGATATCTATAGTGATTTCCCCAAACTTAAAAGTGATCAAAAAGAAAGATTTAAAACAACTGTAATGAAATCAATTCTTAAGAGGAAGTAAATGTATCAAACAGTGAACTAATGACAATGGCCCAGAATCCTGGCTGCTGAATGAAAAGAAAGTAAAAACTAAACTTAAAGCAACTCAAAATAAAAGCAAAGCAACTAATTCACACTACTTTAACTCTTCAGATCCTTTACCCTTCAGTTCAATCTACCTTGTGGGAAGCAATCATGAATAAGTTTAAGCAATATTATAACTAAATTGCAAGAAATTAAATTGCATAAAGGAAACTAATCACACTACTTCAACTCTTCTGATCCTTTACCCTTCAGCTCAATCTACCTTATGGGAAGCAATCATGAATAAGTTTAAGCAATATGATAACTAAATCACACTACAATAAGTAATATTCTGATTCCTTACTAATAGAGTCACTTGAATATAGAAAGAAACCATAAACAAATGAGTAGTATGATGTCTGAGTAGCAGAAAAAGAAATAAGCAAATCACAACTTGAAAAAGGACAATGCTGGAATTAAACTTCAGAAAATGGAAATTAGCAGGAAGGACAAGATGATCTCATATGTCAATAGTTCTCAAAAAGATGAAAATTTTCCCGGGCTGCCTAAGAAAACCTGCAGAAAAACGTTGATCAACTGACAGCTATAAGAAAACAGAAGTGAAAATGTAAACAACAATGAATTAAAAATATCAAAACAACGTGTTATATACAAGCTAGTAATTATAAAAACAGAAACATAATAAAATCAAATGACAACTATATAGGGCTTTAGTGCGCAGGGGCCCTCTGCCACCTCAGCTAGTGAACGAACAGTCACAAGAACGAGCTCAAGAAAGTAGTCTTCTCATGTATTAAAGTAGCAGAAACATATATAAAACGGAGTACAGTGGGGTGATAATAGAAACAGTTCAAAAATTACATTCAAAAAGTTTCTTTACAGCGTTCATCAACGCGTTATTTATAATGAAAAAGTGCTAAAACTGACTAACTGAATCCTATGCTATTAACTGCGTTGCCAAAGACATGTAGATCTCCTCAGTCGAGATCTAGCGTAACTGTCATCATGCCTATTAAATCTTCGGAGTGGTAGCTGTTGGATTCAGGTTACGGGGATGATCTCCAGGTGTGCCGATGTCTCCGTGGGCTGAGAACTGGGCCACGTAAACTTTCACGTGCTCCAAACAGAGACGTGCCACCGCTAACTTCCTTGGTTGTCTTTGCCTTTGACCCTTGTTGACCATGACCTTCTATGGATGATTTGGCAGATTTGAAGGGACACGTTCCATGTACCTGTCACCTGTAGCTTGCCCATGTGGCTCGTTTCTTCATAGGACACCTGTAGCATAGCCTTTAACAAAATAGCTGCGGAATCCTGTGTTGGCTGTGGAAACTGACAAGTTTCCGCAGCTGCCTGAACAAAAATCTAAACCAAACAACAGTCATAAGCATAGTTAGAAAACCATGTAAGAAGCTCTTTTTAGCTATAATGCAATGATTTAACAGCTTGATGGATGAAGTAAGTGGAAGAAGAAGGCTGAGAGGGTGTATAGGAAGATGCAGGTTTGAGGCTCAACATACCCCCACTGTGAAGGTGGTGCATGTCCTCATGCAACCAAAATTTAGTTATTTCCCTCTAATCCATATGCTCCGAGGCTTCTGCTAGGACATCTAGCCCTCTTTTCTTCTTCTTTGATGCTAACATCATCCTTGGTTTCCTGACTAGACATTTGAACTTGAGATTAATCAATGCTCTACTTAACTTTTTGCACTTCTTCCTCAGTTTGCTATTTTTCTTTTGCCACAGTCCTAAATGGAGCATAGTGTTATCATGGAAAATCTTGTCTACTTTACTCTGCTCTTTGTGTGCTTAATTTTTCTGTTTGATATGCCTATTTAGGACTTCTAGTTCAAATACTTCCTGTTTCAAGGACTGAACTTGTGCATCTAGTGGCAGAGTGGTACTTGGTCCTACAGCTGATTGTTCTAAGGACTCCAGGTAGTTATATGCCTCTTTCTGATTAGGATCTACCTCAGGTGTCTTTCTCGGACTAGGCTCAAAATCTGGTGGAGGAGGAGGACTATTCTCTCTTTCCAGCCGAAAAGGGCTTTCATCATGTGGAGGACTTGATTCAATGCTTGGTTGGGCTGGAGATTTCTCCAGTGTCTCTTCACCTAAATCAATAAAGTGAGACTGTTTTTCTTGGGTTTTATTCACTTTTCCTTTTAGCCTAGTGCTCCTCCTTAAGTATGGACTAGTACTCTTCTCTTGTGCACTCCGTTTTCCTTTTTGCTTTTTCTTTGCTATAGCAGAAGCCTGAAGATGTACTAATCTTTCTGACAGAGGTTGGTAATCCTCTATGGATTGCTCAGGGGATGGATAGACTTCTTGAATGGTTCTTTTGCCTTTTTCTTTCTTCTGTTTCTTATTTTTAGCTCTATCTTCTTCTTCTTTTTGGACAGTTTCTTGAATTTTTATTGTAGGGGAGTCTTGGACTGTAATGTTCTTTTCTTTCCTCCTACTTTTCCTTGGAATATTTGGTGGACTGCTTCCAGAGGCCTCAGACAGCTCTTGGAAGTAGTTTCTTGTCAAAAATTGCTCCCAAGTATCCTTAGTTTTCTTTAACTGGTCCTCAATAAGAATTTTTATGAATCCATGATGGTAGAGATGAGATTCAATGTTGCCTATGTGTTTTTGAACTGTAAAACTCATCTTTTTCAAACTCAATAATAGAAAATGAGGCAAATTAAGAGTGTGACCCTCTAGGAAATTCATCATAAGTCTAGCATGATACATATACATAGAACCAAAACGATCTTCACACGTGATAAATTTCTAGATGACTAATAGAAGACTAGACCATTCCTCTTTTAGTGCATGAACAAGGATGCCTCTTGTAAATATGGTGGTATCCATACCTTGGTTTTGTAGCATGATTCTCCATATTTGATCTTCCACACTTCTATTTTTAAACCACCTTTCACCTTCTTGAGGTAGGCCTATGGCAGCTGCTACTGTGGCCTCAGTCACTGTAAACTTTAAGTCTCTAATCTCCACTGTTTGTCCATCAAAAGACCGTGCAAAAGCTTTGGTCACCTCCTTGTTATGGCCTTTAAACTTCTGGATAAATCGTAGCCATCTGGCTTTCTTCAGCAATTCCTTAGTTTGAGGATAACCCTCCAAGTATTTCGGTCCTTCTGGCTCAGCTCTTAGTAATTTTCCCATCCGCTGTTTTAAATTCCAACTGAGAGTTCTTCTGCATGTGAGGGTTCAGAAAAAAACGGCTCTGTTACAGGGCTTAGGATAGACTGTAGTGACTGCAGTCGGAAATGGAGAAAAGGGAATGGAAGTACCCGAATTACCGGAGGAACAGAGGGTGAGCAGTAGTGAACAAGTTCAAAATAAAATGTGGATGCATGTGAGGAGTATGGTATTAGTGGAGCGGTAAACGAATGGAATCGGATGACTGTGTATGAAATTTTTACACGTCTCAATAGACGGCTGCGGAAATTACGGCTAAGAAGAACCATAACACAATAGGTCACGTCTCAAGAGTACGGGTAATAAATGGAAGTGCAGTCAGTCTTGAGTTTAAACTCAGAATAATCATGAGACCATTGGAGAAATGAATGCAAGGTGTGTGGAGTGATATCGTGGAATAGGAGTGGTAGTGGAGCTATCGTATCAAATCATTGCACATAGTAGAACTTGTTATGGTTTGATATCTATGCGTAATTATGACTTGAATTATTATTTGATAAAGATTTTTGATCATACCTTTGGAAACTGTCATTTTTTTTTTTGCTCAAGGCTTGATCCGGATTTAAACAGGAACACAATAAAATACAGAGATAACCATAAAGACAAATATGCAGTGGAAATAATACTTCATTTCATTACTGTAAAATACTGAAATATGCTTACAAATAGAAATGGAAATAACCCAGCTAGGGCGATGGTAGCTTATCTCTGAGAAGAGATGTGTCGGCTACATGCCTCTGAACTCTTCACCAAAAACTGTGTTACAATGAGGGTCGAGGGCCTATTTATTGTTGAGAAACAATGGGAAACCCTTCACATTCAAAAACCTAACCCTAGAAGATGAAACGCCAAATTGTGGGCCCCATTTTTGGGTAAGTTGGTACATCAAATTCCCGGGGTCGCGAATTGGTCATACTATCTCCGTTTGACGTGCATGATAACCCGTTGGAAAGATCTCTCCGAGGACTACGACGGAAAAGACAATTTTTAAACAAAAAAATCGTTGGTTGGTGGATTTCCCAAAAAACGTCATTTAGGGCCTCAAAACGGCTCCGGAAGCTTAGGACCCGAAAAACTGCTAAAAATAGTAAAATGTGCTATAATTAAGGAAACAGAAAAACTGAAAGAGACAGTTGTGTGGGTCCAAATAGGATAGGTGGGTGGCCACCAACATCCACCTGGATCATTCCTCCCCCGTTAGGAAGCAATGGTCCCCATTGCATTGAGTTCCTCCCTGAGATGAGGAAGCTTCTGCTGAGCTGGGTCTTTGGTGAGTTGTTCTGCAATCTCTGATGTGTCCAGAAATGGTGGGGAGCATGGTCAGTGACGGTTCACATTGAACACTCGGTGCAAGCGAAGGAATGGAGGAATGCTCTGCTTCAAAGGATTGTTTCCCGTAGCCTTGTTACTGGTGTAAGGACCATGTCGTAGTGGTCTGAGTTTCTGATGGGTTCTGGTAAGGCGCTCCCTCTGCAAATGTAACCAAACTTTGTCGCCCATCTGAAACTTGTGTGGTACCCCTCTGGGTAAGGGGAAGTCGTTCCTATGTTCTGTCACGACTGTATCCCTCTGTTGTTGCTGTTGCGTGGAGGAACCCTTCGTGGGGGTCATGGATGTAGCAACGATGTTCCCCTTACTTTGGGAGCGAACCAGACAGAAAATAAATTTCCTAGTCTGTGAGATGAGCTTGCTGCCTTTCTTAGTAGTGATCAAAGAGGCGGCGGTAGGTGGGGCTACCTCCAGTATCATGTATAATGAATTATCCAAAGAAATGATGACAGCGCGAGGCCTTGACTCATACACAGCATGTCGCCTCCACAAGTATGGTTGGCCTAATAGTACATCACAAACATCCAGAGGTGTAACATCACACAATACCTCATCTGTGAAGGGCTTGATGCTGTAGGGAAGGCGGCACTGCTGGCGAACTTTGAGATCTCGTCCTTCATGAAGCCAACCGATACTGTACGGCTGTGGGTGTGGTGTAGTTGGTAGGCCCAACCGCTTCACGACCTCTGCTGAAATGAGGTTCTTTTGGCTACCACTGTCGACAATGAATTGCAGCGGTGAACCCTTCACCCACATCTGTGAGTGGAGAAGACGTTCCCCCTCCTCTGGATCTTCAGGCTCATTTTTCTAGATCTTGGCAGTAGCAACAGTGGCACTGGGATCCGCATCAATGATCTGCTTCCCTTTGTCATTCCCCTTGTCAGGTTCTGACTCAGAGTCGGAACATGCATCTGATTCGGAAGCCTTCAACTCTGCCACCAGCGACTGCTTGGTCTGACACTCACTTGTGTTATGAGTGGGACTCTTGTGGAACTCACACCACTTTCCTGTGTCCTTCTTCAGCTTCGTGGTGTTGTTCTTTCCTTGTGGCTTCGACGAGTTGTCTTGGGTCACCTCGCCTTGGCTTTGTCCTTTGGGCTTTGGATTTGCAGATCCAAAGTCTCGCTTCTTCTGTTTGAAGTTTTTCTCGATTTTGACAGCGTATCGGTATGCTGTGCCGAGTGAGGAGATGTTCAAGAACTCCATCTCTTCCTGGATGTATCTGTGTAGGCAGCCGTGGTATTTGAGTACCAGATGCAGCTCAAAATCTTTGATACCCAATTGTGTGCGAAGGGTATTAAAATTTTTTGTGGACTTCGGCACATCTTGGTCTCGTCCCTGCCGCAGTGTGGTCCATTTGATGTATTTTTCCTCATATCTTTTGACAGGGTAGTACTGCTCCTTGATGGCATCCCAGAAGTCATTCCAAGTGGGTGTGGCTGAAAATAGTGAGCCTGTACTTTCATCTTTCTGTTTGCAGTAGGTTTCCCACCAGTCCTTGACGTGGGGTGCTGCTTTGAGAAGAGCGAAAACAATATTTTCCCGACTTGAAAATTCATGAAGAAAAAAATACCCATTGGGCAGATTTAACCATTTATCTACGGCATCTGCGTCTATTTGACCCTCGAAGGTGGGGATTTCAAAATTAACTTGTACCTTAAATGGTGTGGCATTTCCAGAGTAGCTGTTGGAAGTCAATGCGTCGCCTCTAGGTAGCCGCTGAAGGATTTGGGCAAAGCTGTCCATCATCGCGTTCCTTTGTCGCTCGAGGGCTTCTTCGAGCAAGATTTTGATGGGATCTCCTGCCCCCTCGTCTTTCTTCTCATCCACCATGGGAGGCCATTGGGATTTGCGAGGATGGTCTTGCAAAGGTTTGACCAATTCAAGCCCTAACTCCTTATATCCCGACCTTGTTGGGGACATGCAAAGAAAAACAGAGAAAAAGCAGACCGCTCTGATACCACTGATCTGGATTTAAACAGGAACGCAATAAAATACAGAGATAACCATAAAGACAAATATGCAACGGAAATAATACTTCATTTCATTACTGTAAAATACTGAAATATGCTTACAAATAGAAATGGAAATAACCCAGCTAGGGCGATGGTAGCTTATCTTTGAGAAGAGATGTGTCGGCTACATGCCTCTGAATTGTTCACCAAAAACTATGTTATAATGAGGGTCGAGGGCCTATTTATTGTTGAGAAACAATGGGAAACCCTTCACATTCAAAAACCTAACCCTAGAAGATGAAACGCCAAATTGTGGGCCCCGTTTTTGGGTAAGTTGGTACATCAACTTCCCGAGGTCGCGAATTGGTCGTACTATCTCCGTTTGACGTGCATGATAGCCCGTTGGAAAGATCTCTCCGAGGACTACGACGGAAAAGACAATTTTTAAACAAGAAAATCGCCAGTTGGTGGATTTCCCAAAAAACGTCATTTAGGGCCTCAAAATGGCTCCGGAAGCTTAGGACCCGAAAAACTGCTAAAAATAGTAAAATGTGCTATAATTAAGGAAACAGAAAAACTGAAAGAGACAGTTGTGTGGGTCCAAATAGGATAGGTGGGTGGCCACCAACATCCACCTGGATCATTCCTCCCCCGTTAGGAAGCAATGGTCCCTATTGCATTGAGTTCCTCCCTGAGATGAGGAAGCTTCTGCTGAGCTTGGTCTTTGGTGAGTTGTTCTGCAATCTCTGATGTGTCCAGAAATGGTGGGGAGCATGGTCGGTGATGGTTCACATTGAACACTCAGTGCAAGCGAAGGAATGGAGGAATGCTGTGCTTCAAAGGATTGTTTCTCGTAGCCTTGTTACTGGTGTAAGGACCATGTCGTAGTGGTCTGCGTTTCTGATGGGTTCTGGTAAGGCGCTCCCTCTGCAAATGTAACCAAACTTTGTCGCCCATCTAAAACTTGTGTGGTACCCCTCTGGGTAAGGAGAAGTTATTCCTATGTTCTTTCACGACTATATCCCTCTGTTGCTGCTGCTGCGTGGAGGAACCCTTCGCGGGGGTCATGGATGTAGCAACGATCTTCCCCTTACTTTGGGAGCGAACTAGACAGAAAATAAATTTCCTAGTCTGTGAGATGAGCTTGCTGCCTTTCTTAGTAGTGATCAAAGAGGTGGCGGTAGGTGGGGCTACCTCCGGTATCTTGTATAATGAATTATCCAAAGAAATGATGACAGCGCGAGGCCTTGACTCATACACATAATGTCACCTCCACAAGTATGGTTGGCCTAATAGTACATCACATACATCCAGAGGTGTAACATCACACAATACCTCGTCTGTGAAGGGCTTGATGCTGTAGGGAAGGCGACACTGCTGGCGAACTTTGAGATCTCGTCCTTCGTGAAGCCAATCGATACTGTACGGCTGTGGGTGTGGTGTAGTTGGTAGGCCCAACTGCTTCACGACCTTTGCTGAAATGAGGTTCTTTTGGTTGCCACTGTCGACAATGAATTGCAGCGGTGAACCCTTCACCCACATTTGTGAGTGGAAAAGACGTTCCCCCTCCTCTGGATCTTCGGGCTCATTTTTCTAGATCTTGGCAGTAGCAACAGTGGCGCTGGGATCCGCATCAATGACCTGCTTCCTTTTTTCATTCCCCTTGTCAGGTTCTGACTCAGATTCGGAACATGCATCTGATTCGGAAGCCTTCAACTCGGCCACCAGCGACTGCTTGGTCCGACACTCACTTGTGTTATGAGTGGGACTCTTGTGGAACTCACACCACTTTCCTGTGTCCTTCTTCGGCTTCGTGGTGTTGTTATTTCCTTGCGGCTTGTATGGGTTGTCTTGGATCACCCCACCTTGGCTTTGTCCTGTGGGCTTTGGATTTGCAGATCCAAAGTCTCGCTTCTTCTGTTTGAACTTTTGCTCGATTTTGACAGTGTATCGGTATGCTGTGCCGAGTGAGGAGATGTTCAAGAACTCCATCTCTTCCTGGATGTATTTGTGTAGGCAGCCGTGGTATTTGAGTACCAGATGCAACTCAAAATCTTTGATACCCAATTGTGTGCGAAGGGTATGAAAAATGTTTGTGGACTCCGGCACATCTTGGTCTCGTCCCTGCTGCAGTGTGGTCCATTTGATGTATTTGTCCTCATAGCTTTTGACAGGGTAGTACTACTCCTTGATGGCATCTCGGAAGTCATTCCAAGTGGGTGCGGCTGAAAAAAGTGAGCCTGTACTTTCATCCTTATGTTCGCAGTAGGCTTCCCACCAGTCCTTGACGTGGGGGGCTGCTTTGAGAAGAGCGAAAACAATCTTTTCCCGACTTGAAAATTCATGAACAGAAAAATACCCATCGAGCAGATTTAACCATTTATCTACGGCATCTGCATCTATTTGACCCTCGAAGATGGGGATTTCAAAATTAACTTGTACCTTAAACGGTGTGGCATCTCCAGAGTAGCTGTTGGAAGCCGATGCGTCGCCTCTAGGTAGCCGCTGAAGGATTTGGGCAAAGCTGTCCATCATCACGTTCCTTTGTCGCTTGAGGGCTTCTTCGAGCAAGATTTTGATGGGATCTCCTTCCCCCTCGTCTTTATTCTCATCCGCCATGGGAGGCCGTTGGGATTTGCGAGGATGGTCTTGCAAAGGTTCGACCAATTCAAGCCCTAACTCCTTATATCCCGACCTTGTTGGGGACATGCAAAGAAAAACAGAGAAAAAGCAGACTGCTTTGATACCACTGATCCGGATTTAAACAGGAACGCAATAAAATACAAAGATAACCATAAAGACAAATATGCAGTGGAAATAATACTTCATTTCATTACTGTAAAATACTGAAATATGCTTACAAATAGAAATGGAAATAACCCAGCTAGGGCGATGGTAGCTTATCTCTGAGAAGAGATGTGTCGGCTACATGCCTCTGAACTGTTCACCAAAAACTGTGTTACAATGAGGCTCGAGGGCCTATTTATTGTTGAGAAAAAATGGAAAACCCTTCACATTCCAAAACCTAACCCTAGAAGATGAAACGCCAAATTGTGGGCCCCGTTTTTGGGTAAGTTGGTACATCAACTTCTCGAGGTCGCGAATTGGTTGTACTATCTCCGTTTGACGCGCATGATAGCCCGTTGGAAAGATCTCTCCGAGGACTACGACGGAAAAGATGATTTTTAGATAGAATAATCGCTGGCTGGTGGATTTCCCAAAAAACGTCGTTTAAGGCCTCAAAACGGCTACGGAAGTTTAGTACCCAAAAAGCTGCTAAAAATACTAAAATGTGCTATAATTAAGGAAACAGAAAAACTGAAAGAGACAACTGTGGGGGTCCAAATGGGATAGGTGGGTGGCCACCAACATCCGCCTGGATCATTCTTGCCCACTTAGGAAGCAATGGTCCCCATTACGTTGAGTTACTCCCTGAGATGAGGAAGCTTCTGCTGAGCTGGGGCTTTGGTGAGTTGTTCTCCAATCTCTCATGTGTCCAGAAATGGTGGGGAGCATGGTTGGCGACGGTCCACATTGAACACTCGGTGCAAGTGAAGGAATGGAGGAATGATGTGCTTCAAAGCATTGTTTCCCGTAGCCTTGTTACTGGTGTAAGGACCATGTTGAAGTGGTCTGAGTCTCTGATGGGTTCTGGTAAGGCGCTGCCTCTGCAAATGTAACCAAACTTTGTCGCCCATCTGAAACTTGTGTGGTACCCCTCCGGGTAAGGAGAAGTTGTTCCTATGTTCTGTCATGAATGTATCCCTTTGTTGCTGCTGCTGCATGGAGGAACCCTTCGTGGGGGTCATGGATGTAGCAACGATCTTCCCCTTACTTTGGGAGCGAACCAGACAAAAAATAAATTTCCTAGTCTGTGAGATGAGCTTGCTGCCTTTCTTAGCAGTGATCAAAGAGGTGGCGGTAGGTGGGGCTACCTCCGGTATCCTGTATAATGAATTATCCAAAGAAATGATGACAGCGCGAGGCCTTGACTCATACACAGCATGTCGCCTCCACAAGTATGGTTGGCCTAATAGTACATCACAAACATCCAGAGGTGTAACATCACACAATACCTCGTCTGTGAAGGGCTTGATGCTGTAGGGAAGGCGACACTGCTGGCGAACTTTGAGATCTCGTCCTTTGTGAAGCCAACCGATACTGTACGGCTGTGGGTGTGGTGTAGTTGGTAGGCCCAACCGCTTCACGACCTCTGCTGAAATGAGGTTCTTTTGGCTGCCACTGTCGACAATGAATTGCAGCAGTGAACCCTTCACCCACATCTGTGAGTGGAAAAGACGTTCCCCCTCCTCTCGATCTTCGGGCTCATTTTTCTAGATCTTGGCAGTAGCAACAGTGGCGCTGGGATCCGCATCAATGATCTGATTCCCTTTGTCATTCCCCTTGTTAGGTTCTGACTCAGAGTCAGAACATGCATCTGATTTGGAAGCCTTTAACTCGGCCACCAGCGACTGCTTGGTCCAACACTCACTTGTGTTATGAGTGGGACTCTTGTGGAACTCACACCACTTTCCTATGTCCTTCTTCGGCATGGTGTTGTTCTTTTCTTGCGGCTTCGACGGGTTATCTTGGGTCACCCTACCTTAGATTTGTCCTTTGGGCTTTGGATTTGTAGATCCAAAGTCTCGCTTCTTCTGTTTGAACTTTTGCTCGATTTTGACAGTGTATCGGTATGTTGTGCCGAGTGAGGAGATGTTCAAGAACTCCATCTCTTCCTGGATGTATCTGTGTAGGCAGCCGTGGTATTTGAGTACCAGATGCAGCTCAGAATCTTTGATACCCAATTGTGTGCGAAGGGTATGAAAAATGTTTGTGGACTCCGGCACATCTTGGTCTCGTCCCTGCCGCAGTGTGGTCCATTTGATGTATTTGTCCTCATAGCTTTTGACAGGGTAGTACTGCTCCTTGATGGCATCCCGGAAGTCATTCCAAGTGGGTGCGGCTGAAAACAGTGAGCCTGTACTTTCATCCTTCTGTTCGCAGTAGGTTTCCCACCAGTCCTTGACGTGGGGGGCTGCTTTGAGAAGAGAAAAAACAATATTTTCCCGACTTGAAAATTCATGAACAGAAAAATACCCATCGAGCAGATTTAACCATTTATCTACAGTATCTGTGTCTATTTGACCCTCGAAGATGGGGATTTCAAAATTAACTTGTACCTTAAACGGTGTGGCATTTCTAGAGTAGCTGTTGGAAGCCGATGCGTCGCCTCTAGGTAGCCGCTGAAGGATTTGGGCAAAGCTGTCCATCATCGCGTTCCTTTGTCACTCGAGGGCTTCTTCGAGCAAGATTTTGATGGGATCTCCTGCCCCCTCCTCTTTCTTCTCATCCACCATGGGAGGCCGTCGGGATTTGCGAGGCTGGTCTTGCAAAGGTTCGACCAATTCAAGCCCTAACTCCTTATATCCCGACCTTGCTGGGGACATGCAAAGAAAAACAGAGAAAAAGCAGACCGCTCTGATACCACTGATCCGGATTTAAATAGGAACGCAATAAAATACAGAGATAACCATAAAGACAAATATGCAACAGAAATAATACTTCATTTCATTACTGTAAAATACTGAAATATGCTTACAAATAGAAATGGAAATAACCCAGCTAGGGCGATGGTAGCTTATCTCTGAGAAGAGATGTGTCGACTACATGCCTCTAAACTGTTGACCAAAAACTGTGTTACAATGAGGCTCGAGGGCCTATTTATTGTTGAGAAACAATGGAAAACCCTTCACATTCCAAAACCTAACCCTAGAAGATGAAACGCCAAATTGTGGGCCCCATTTTTGGGTAAGTTGGTACATCAACTTCCTGGGGTCGCGAATTGGTCGTACTATCTCCGTTTGACGCGCATGATAGCTCGTTGGAAATATCTCTCCAAGGACTAGGACGGAAAGTACAATTTTTAGACAGAAAAATCGCTGGTTGGTGGATTTCCCAAAAAACGTCATTTAGGGCCTCAAAACGGCTCCGGAAGTTTAGGACCCGAAAAACTGCTAAAAATAGTAAAATGTGCTATAATTAAGGAAACAGAAAAACTGAAAGAGACAGTTGTGGGGGTCCAAATGGGATAGGTGGGTGGCCACCAACATCCACCTGGATCAAGGCTTCTAACCCATTACTCTTCCTTGATGGCTTGGAGATGCCCCATGTCTTTAGCTCAATTACACTTGCATTTCATGATTATGGCACTAACAGTTGACTGTAAATTTGAAAACAGAGTGATGCTGGCTGCGGAAATCGTTTCTTGCTACAGAAACTACTTCTGGCTGCGGAAACGGTGTCCAGCTGTGGAAACTGAGACAACACCCCCTTAACTGCACAAAAATAGTTAGAGAAGAACTAGCTGAATGAAAATAGTCCTGAAAGGGACTTTTATTGATGAAGTGAAATGGAATGAGTGCAATGAAATGAAAATGAAGTGGAGTGAAGTGAAATGGTAATGAGAGTGAGATGGAGGTGAAGTGAGATGGAAAATGAAATGGAGTGAAGATGGAAAGAGAAGGAGAGGAGATTTTTTTTTTTTGGAAAATATAGAGTGTCAGGTGTCCCTGATTTTCACTCTACATTTTCTGTATAAGACTGCCAATCTATGATTGGTTTTTAGGCTTATACGATTTTTTTTAATTTTTTTTTTCTTCTTTTTTTTTTTACTGAAAGAAACAAAGACTAGGTTGATGGGGGAGAAGGATTCTTCTCCACCAGCCTTATTGCAGAATTCTCCTGGAACATTTTGACAAATTCCTCTTTTGAGAGTGGCTTATGATAAATTTTCAATCGGTGGCCATTCAAAATGAGAGGAGTTTGAAATTTATCAATAGTCTTGATTCTTATCGCTCCATTGTTAAAGACTTTGTCAATCTCATATGGCCCAAGCCAATGAGTCTGAAATTTTCCTTTGAAGTATTTAAACTTGGAATCAAATAGTAACGCCCAATCTCTCTCTTGAAACTTTCTCTCTTTGATGTATCTGTCATGCCACTTAACTCTTTGATGTTGAACTAGATCAGTCCTTAAAATTGCATCTTGTCTGATCTCATCTAGCTCATTCAGCTGCTTCATTCTGTGCTTTTGGGCTTCTGATAGATTCATCCCCAACTGGACTGCCATCTTGAAAGTCTTGATTTGAAACTCAATGGGGAGCAGGACCTCCTTCCCATAAGCAAGTTCATAGGGAGAATGTCCTGTTGTATTCCTCCATGTAGTTCTGTAGGCCCATAAGGCTTCAGGAAGCCTTTTTGCCCAATCTTTTCTGTGTAGATGAACAGTTTTGGTGATGATGCTTTCAAGAACTTTGTTTGTAGATTCCACTTGGCCATTTGCTTGCGGATGGTAAGGAGTAGATTTTCTGTGCTTGATTTTATATTCTTCCATCAGCTTCTCCATCAAGTTAGATGTAAATTGACTTCCCTGATCTGTCACAATTTCTCTTGGGACACCAAAACGAGTAAAAATATCCTCAAAAATAAATTGAACTATTGAATTTTCAGTGGCAGAAGGCAATGCTTTGGCTTCTATCCATTTAGTGACATAATCAGTGCATACCAATATATACTTCTTTTGTTTAGATGGTGGATTAATGGGTCCAATGAAATCTAAAGCCCATTTTTCAAAGGGTTTTATGAGTACCTGTGGTTGTAATGGCATTTCATTTGAAAGAGTCGGTCTCCCAATTCTTTGGAAGCTGTCACACCTTTTGACATATTGTTTTGCATCTTTGAAAAGGGAAGGCCAATAATATCCTAAAGAATGGATTTTATAGGCCGTCCTTTTGTCAGCAAAGTGTCCACCACATGGTTCATCATGACATGCCTTGAGGATGTCAGGCATTTCATCTTCCCGAACACATCTTCTGATCACACAATCTATCACTGTTTTAAACAATTCAATAGAAATCCATGAACAACTTGAGCTCTCCTGAATAATTTTTCTTTTTTCACCAGGAAATAGATGTGGAGGTAGCTTCCCTGTAACCAAGTAGTTAGCAATATCTGCATACCAAGGAGTCGTAGTAGTTACTGCAAACAAATATTCATCTGGAAACTTATCCTCTACAGGAGAATCTTCGTTAGTATTTTCGATTCTAGACAAGAAATCAACTACTTTATTTTGTTTCCCTGGTCTATCCAACACAGTAATATTGAATTCTTGTAAAAGTAAGAGCCATCTTGTAACTCTGCCATTAGTAATAGTTTTATTCATAAGATATCTAATTGCAGAATGATCAGTATGGACAAAAGTTTCATAGCCGGTTATATAGTGTCTAAACTTATTGATTGCATGAACAACAACTAAGAACTCTTTCTCAGTCACAGTATAGTTTAACTCAGTGGGAGTCAAATTTTTACTGGTGTAGTAAATGGCATAAGGAACTAAATCCTTTTTTCCTAACACAGCTCCTAGAGCTGTATCTAAAGCATCTGTGGAAATATGGAAAGGAAGTTTCCAATTTGGACCTCTCAAAATGGGTGCTTTAGATATTCTTGTTTTCAAAGTTCCAAATACAGATTGACAATCAGGATCCCATTTGAATTCACAATCTTTTGTAAGTAATTTGAAGAGTGGAGATGCTATTTTGGTGAAGTTTTCAATAAATCTTCTATAGTATCCAGTAAATCCAAGAAAACTTCTAACATCTTTTTGACAATTTGGAATAGGCAACTTGGAGATGACTTCAACTTTTGATCTATCAACTTTAATCCCATCTCCTGAAATATGATGTCCTAAAATAATCCCTTCAGTAAACATCATAAAGCATTTTTCATGACTTAATGATAGGTTTGTTTCTTTACATCTTATAAGGACTTTTTCCAAATTCTCTAATGCCTCTTCAAACGAATTACCATAAACTGTAAAATCATCCATATAAACCTCTACACAATCATGATTAGATCGGAAATGATTCCTAGTACTGCCCTTTGAAATGTTGCGGGTGCATTACATAATCCAAAAGGAAGTACTTGATAAGAAAAAGTTCCCCATGGACAGGTAAATGTGGTCTTTTCCTGATCTTCAGGTGCTACTTGAATCTGATTGTAACCACTAAAACCATCCAAAAATGAAAAATACTTTTTGCTTGCTAAAGTATCTAATACCTGATCGATAAAGGGTAAAGGAAAGTGATCCTTCAAAGTTTCTTTGTTAAGTTCCCTGTAATCAATGCATACCCTCCATTTACCATTCTTTTTAGGTACTATAACCAAAGGAGAAACCCATCGGCTATCTGAAATTGGATAAATGAAGTTCACATTAAGTAACTTTTGGAGCTCTTATTTCACTATCTCCCTAAGGTTTGGATTCATCCTTCTCTGAGGTTGTCTGATTGGTCTACTGTTTTCCTCAATATATATGTGATGAATTCAAGTCTTAGGGTCAATACCTTTCATATCGGTATACTCCCATGCAAATGCAGTGGAATGTTTTTGCAAGATTTTGGTTAGTTCTTCCTGTTGTGATCTTTCCAAATTTTTGTTGATATTCAATGTTTTTCCTGGAAAGATCTCAATGGCGGAACTACCAAATTCTTCCATAGAGAAAAGAGACATTTGTCTAGATGATAGATACTCAATGTCAGAATCTAACTGAAATTGTGTGTGGTCATATTCTGAAGATGTTTCAAAATTTTCTAATGTGTTCAGAATTTGAGTATCTTCACTAACTTCAGAAATGGTAAAGACAAGTTGTATAGTATCTTCATCATCAATCCATTCATTATCTCCTATTTCTGTGATTGATTTTTCTGGAGGATACAGATTGAATTTCTTTGTCGAATTACCATCAGAAATATACATATCCCCAGACCTACAACTGATGAAAGCATCAGTTGTGGCTAGCCAAGGTCTTCCTAAAATGAGAGGATGTCCTCCTAAATTACTCTTGGGAGTTAAAATCATGAAATCCACTGGATATTCCCAAGAGTCTAAGGAGACTGAAATGTCTTCTAATACACCATCTGATTTAATAATTGATCGATTTGCAAGTTTTAGTAAAGTAGGTGTAAAGAGAAGATTAGGAAGTTTCAGTTGTTCCATAGTCTATCTACTCATAATGTTGATAGCAGCCCCTAAATCAATCAAAGTATTTGGACTTTCAACCCCATTGATATGTGTTTTGAAAATTGGACTACTGGGATCTACATACTTCTGCATAGTAATTTTTCCCATCATGATGTCTGCAATTTTCCCTACCAGGTGGATTCTTCTTGTGTCTCTAGGTTTCCTTCCTGGTCTTTAAGACTTAACTCCTTTATTGCTTTTGCTAGAATAGGAATCTCTTTAATGGCTTGTAACAAGGGAATCTTGATACAAACATTCTTCAATTCATCTAGAAAATCATAGTCAGGCAACAAGATTTGTTTTTCCACTCCTTTGTCAATTTGTAATCTTTCAGGAAAAGGAGGTGTGGATGAAGATACAGGTTGCTCAACTATAGGAGTGGTAGGGGTTAGTTCTTCTTTTTCTTTCTGAGTGTTTGGGTTTTGAAGAGATGCTTCAGAACCCTTATTGGCTTCAAGAGATTCTTCCTCATAAATGCTTTGATTTTGGGCATCTATAGAAGGTTTATCTAGAACTCTACCAGATCTGAGTTGTACATCATTGAGAGGAACAATCATATAGGCAGGAAATTGTCGACCTTCTATCATGTAAGCATTTTGAGGGCTTTTATTATTGGGGTTTGGCAATGGTTGAGAAGGAAGTTGATTTGACTTCTGTTGGAATGGAAGCAAGAGTTGAGAATTTGGGTTTTGTTGAGAAGGTTTTTTTTTTTGAAATGGAAATGATAGTTGTGGGTTTTGATTTCGAAGTTGTGGAGCCTATTGGTTTTGAAAAGATGGAGGATATTGATAAAATTGAGCAAATCTCCCATAAGGATTTTGCATACCTTGTACCCATGATTGAAAAGGATTTTGAGGTTGGGACCAAGGTTGTTGCCAAGGATTCCAATTTGGTGGGGGTTGAAAGTTCATAGAGTTGTTAAACCCTTGCTTTTGTTGCCCCTGCCAAGGTCTTCTTGCAACAAAGCAGAGAGACTCAATTATATTTGGATCTTCTTGAAAGATAGCTTTGAGCCCAGGAATTGAAGGACAATCCTTGGTCTCATGATTCTCTGAATAGATCACACATGTTTCTACAACTTTTGCATCCAAGGGACATTCCCTGAGAGCATGTTTTTTTCTACATTTTGGGCAAAAGATGGCTAAAGCTTCAGCTTCTACTTTCTGCTTATTGTGGATCTTAAGAGTGTCTAGTTTCTCACTAAGACTCCCTAAGATATCAGTTTTGAATTCATCAAGCATATTGCCAATCTTAGCCCTACTTACTGATCTAGTTGCAGATTTGTTTGCTCTGATGAGAGAAGGATCTCTAGGCCCTTTTCCAGTTTTAGATTTTCCTCTTGAGAGATGGACACACAGTTCTGCTATGTCATGAAGTGGAAGTTGAGATATGTCTCCTTTTCCCATCATGTTCAAAATATCTATCCATTCATCTCTAATGGCTTTTAATAGAAGGGCTTTCAAGGTTTCTCATATAAGTTACTCATATTTGCTCTTTTCAGATTGTATTGGAATCTTTCAAGTAAATCCTCCAAGTTTTCATCTTCTTTTTGTACCATTTTAAATACTTCATCCTTGTGGTTGGTAGGCATACAATAATCCATGTATCTATCCAAGAATGTTTGTTTCATATCATTCCAAGTCCTAATGGATTGAGTGAGTAATCCCATGAACCATTTCAAAGCAGCTCCTTTCAATGTTGAAGGAAACAATTTGAGTTTTTGAGAGTTTTCCAGATAATCATAGGTTCGACACACGACCTCAAACTCAAATAGAAATGTTTCAGGATCTTCATTTCTTAACCCATGAAAGTTTGGGAGGATAGATGGTGAAATATTTTTCATTGTTGCTCGAGAATCCTCATCGACTATATGAAATCCAAATGAGTTATCTCCATCCCTATTTCCCCCATTGTTACCTCTACCTCCTCCATTATTTCCTCCTCCTCTACCTCTACCTCTACCAAATCCGTTAACTCCCTCTTCTGTCATGGTAGTTTTCTCAGAGATTTCAGAGTCCTCTGGTTCTTCTACTAATGGTGAACGAGGAGGAATTTCTCCCTCTTCTTCCTCAGGTGATTCTACTTCTTCAATTACAATGTGTCTCCCTCTAGAAGAAAAGAAAGAATCTTTTCCTAATTCAGATTCAATGGATGGTGAGGAAGAGTCTCCTAACTCAACTATTGTCTCTTGAATTCGAGGAATCCTAGGGCTAGGAGTGTAGGTTGGATATGATGGAGGTGTCTCTTGTCTATTCCTTGAGGTAGAAGGAGTTGTAAAAACCGAACTCTTGGCTCTAGCTAAAAACCTTCCCCTAGAATCTCTTACTCTATGCATGTCATTTTTTTATTTTTCTTCAAGTCGGGCTAATAATTCTCTTTCTGATCTTCCAAATCACTCTAGGTGCAAGAAGAGAGCATACTCAAGAAACTATTAAACCAATAACTTTCTCTTTTCTGATCCTCCAGATCACACTAAGTGCAAGAGGAGAGCATACTTTGAGAGGTTATCAATTTTCCTTCCTTGAAATTTTCTTGTTTTTTTTAAGAAAATTGGCTACCTAATTTCACTTCCCCGGCAACGGCACCAAAATGTTTGGTCAATTTAGTGTATTCTAAATTTCTATTTAAAATGTCAATCTGGGATTCGTAAACTGACGAAGTGAAGTGTACTATATGTACTAGATAAACATTTCCTTAGTCTTTTGTCGTTTTTGAGTTTTTTAGTTTGTTTTTGGCTTTATCTTTTCCTAATGTGTGATGGCGAAAATGAAAGTTAAGTGTGGATGGTGATGGTGATTTCTACAATGATTTCCCCAAACTTAAAAGTGATAAAAAAGAAAGCTTTAAAACAACTGTATTGAAATCAATTCTTAAGAGGAAGTAAATATATCAAACAGTGAACTAATGACAATGGCCCAGTATCCTTGCTGCTGAATGAAAAGAAAGTAAAAACTGAACTTAAAGCAACTCAAACTAAAAGCAAAGCAACTAATTCACACTACTTTAACTCTTCAGATCCTTTACCCTTCAGCTCAATCTACCTTGTGGGAAGCAATCATGAATAAGTTTAAGCAATATGATAACTAAATTGCAAGGAATTAAATTGCATAAAGGAAACTAATCACACTACTTCAACTCTTCTGATCCTTTACCCTTCAGCTCAATCTACCTTATGGGAAGAAATCATGAATAAGTTTAAGCAATATGATAACTAAATCACACTACAATAAGTAATATTCTGATTCCTTACTAATAGAGTCACTTGACTATAGAAGGAAACCATAAACAAATGAGTAGTATGATGTCTAAGTAGCAGAAAAAGAAATAAGCAAATCACAACTTGAAAAAGGACAATGCTGGAATTAAACTTCAGAAAATGGAAATTAGCAGGAAGGACAAGATGATCTCATATGTCAATAGTTATCAAAAAGATTAAAATTTGCCCAGGCTGCCTAAGAAAACCTGCAGAAAAACTTTGATCAGCTGACAGCTATAAGAAAACAGAAGTGAAAATGTAAACAACAATGAATTAAAAACATCAAAACAGGGAGTTATATACAAGCTAGTAATTATAAAAATAGAAACATAATAAAATAAAATGACAACTATATAGGGCTTTAGTGCGCAGGGGCCCTCTGCCACCTCAACCAGTCAATGAACAGTCACAAGAATGAGCTCAAGAAAGTAGTCTTCTCATGTATTAAAGTAGCAGCAACATATCTAAAACAAAGTACAGTGGGGTGATAATAGAAACAGTTCAAAAATTACATTCAAAAAGCTTCTTTACAACGTTCATCAACGCGTTATTTATAATGAAAAAGTGCTGAAACTGACTAACTGAATCCTATGCTATTAACTGCGTTGCCAAAGACACGTAGATCTCCTCAGCCGAGATCTAGCGTAACTGTCATCATGCCTATTAAATCTTCAGAGTGGTAGCTGTTGGATTCAGGTTACGGGGATGATCTCCTGGTGTGCTGATGTCTCCGTGGGCTGAGAACTGGGCCACGTAAACTTTCACGTGCTCCAAATAGAGATGTGCCACCGCTAACTTCCTTGGTTGGCTTTACCTTTGACCCTTGTTGACTGTGACCTTCTATGGATGATTTGGCAGATTTGAAGGGACACGTTCCATGTACCCGTCACCTGTAGCTTGTCCATGTGGCTCGTTTCTTCATAGGACACCTGTAGCATAGCCTTTAACAAAATAGCTGCAGAATCCTGTGCTGGCTACGAAAACTGACAAGTTTCCGCAGCTGCCTGAACAAAAATCTAAACCAAACAACAGTCATAAGCATAGGTAGAAAACCATGTCAGAAGCTCTTTTTAGACTATAATGCAATGATTTAACAGCTTGATGGATGAAGTAAGTCGAAGAAGAAGGCCGAGAGGGTGTATAGGAAGATGCAGGTTTGAGGCTCAACAATTATGAAATAAGTATATGGTGAAAGACTATGATAAAGTCTAGAAGATTGTGTGCAACATAAAATGACTAATAATTACACTTTTCCTATGCAGAGAAAGGAGAAAACGGAAGATCGCCATTCCAAAGGAAAAGACAAGAAAAAGTTAATTGTTGTCCCTTTGACAGGGAATCACATCCAAACGAGGCAATCCAAATTGGAGCGTATAAGCCAGGATAAGGAAGAGGAGATACCAAATTGGCGCAAGAGAACAAGAAGATAACTAAGAAATAACAATATGGTGAATCCCTCAGGATCCTTTGATCCTGAGGGATCGCTACCTCAACGATTCTCTGTATCATTGATATCTACGCTCGGCTACAATAAGAAGGGGCAGCATTGCTAGCCCAAAGGATGAACTATTGTTGTTTTTATGAAATTCGTTGTTGTAAATGAAACTTTCATCATTGACTCTCTCTAAAAGAGCGATTATTGTAACTCTGTTTTGATGCTTAATATATAAACTTGGTTGATGTTCTGTCTTTTATTCTAGAGTAATCTTAAGCAGTGCGTCCTTGGAGGCTAAGGGCCCAACCCTGGTGGATCACTTGCTCTTGTACCAATATTTTCTGATTCGTGTTTGGTTTGATTTCTCTTATTCGCTTTGTTCAGTAAGCTGTTGTTCCTTATTATTTCACATATTGGTTCTGTTACATTTCATTTCCATTTGAACAAGTAATGTTATTCTCTGCAACAGGAATGTTATGCTATTCATTCTAAATTTATATCACATCATTGTTCCTTTAACAAACTAATATTATCATATAACATTGTTGTTCCTTGCTGATTATCATTACTGTTGATTACAGAGTAACAGTGTTGTGTATCTATAAATCGGTATTACTGTGTATTTATCTACGGTTTACTTCTAAACGTGATTGTTGTTCATTTGGGATTGTTGTTCCACCATGATCACAATTGTTGTTTCTTCATAACCGTGATTTATACTGTTGTATCGAAACTCAGATTACTATTCCTTTCAATATAGAAGTGTCATGTGTAATATTTGATCTGGTTTGTTGTGCATTTACATTTGATTCAGGTTGCTGTTCAATATTTCATTTCCTTTAGTTTGCTGTCCCGTTTCCATTTACTATTTAAATTATTTCTGAAGTGAGGATTGTTGCTTAATTCCTGTAGATTATGATTACTGCTTCATAGGTTAAAGCTTTGCTGCTCAAGCTTGTTAAATGGATTAGTTGTTGTTCCTTTTTCTGTTATTTGAATTATCACTACTTTGGTGTGCAGAACGATCTGAAACTGTAGTGAACATTGGCATATGTTGTCCAGTTCCTAGGTTGATGACATTTTCTTTGATTTCCTTTCAATTACATCAGTTTACAAAGGGAAGATTTATTCTTACTGCACCCTTGACTGATGAAGTATTGCAGTTTCTTCATTGAATGATTTAGTTACAAACATTTCCAGTTCTTGCAATTACATTTAGAAGTTTGTTTTCAATATTTAGTTACTTTTACAGAAGCACTATACTACTAGCATTACTATGACAAATGACCGCCTCAAACTGAGTACACTCTTTGAGATAACAAATCATACCTGGGTCGATAATTAATGTAGGGTAAATAGAGGTGAAAAAGACCCTTTTTATTGCTCGACATAGGGCTATGGAGTAATTGGAACAAGAAATGGGATTTGTGGGCTAAGTACCCAAGCTAGCGGTTTTTCACCCAAGATTGTGGGTGTGAAAAAATGCATGATTTTGATGATTTAACACTTGGAGATGATGGAACACCCTTAGTGAAGAAAGGGGATTCCAAGAACACTAATAGAGGACTTGTAGATTGAGAAAAAATATTTTTTATGTGTTGGTTTGATAGGGCCTAACCTAGGTTCAGAGTTATTTAGCCAAATAAATCCATGTACTACCAACCCTTTCGACAACAGTCCATGGAGTGCAGAGTAAGGTCTCACCTGAAGTAGTATGGGGGGATGCTAGAACCAAGTTTCTGCACCCTTGAAATTTTTGAGGGGTCGATCTAGTCTGACTGTGACTACCTTCGTGTAGGTTACTTCGTGCACTTTCCTTACCTCTGAAGCTTTCGCGCCTTGGTATATTTGCCTTCGCGCAACCCTAACCAGGTGCTGTGAGGCTTTCGTGATGCTAGAGCAACGATTTGCGCTATTTTTCCAAGTTACACTGTGGATCTTACCTATCTTCTTATAACAGTTAGTTATCTTCACGTGAACATATACTTTATCTTATATTCATTTATTCAACGTATTCATATAAGTTCGTGCAAAAAATTAACAGTAAACTTGCAATTCATACCCAATATACTTTAATACATAAAATAGGAAAAGATACACAGAGATATTGTAAAACATCTTTTTATTAATGCTTCAATTGATTACAGACTCAACTTGCCATGCAGACTCAGCTGCAGGGGTCCGCGCACTCATTTACAGACTACTAGGCCTCTGTGCACTCAGCTGCAGAGCCGTCTCCTACTCTACGACCCAAAGACACGAATCTACACTTAGACTCAATGCTTCCTCATTAGATCTTCCATGGATTGGTTCCTTCCCTTTACAGTTAGAGCCTCACTCTATTTATACAATCACATGGTTCGTGGACCATGGGTAGAACTATCAAGCCAACACTACGTTTTACAAAAGTAAACCCTATGACTCAATTACAAAATCGCAGAGTATTTACATCAGACTTAGTCAAAACTTGGGCATCAAGCCCCAAAACTTGCCTTCGGGGATCCCATGCCCAACAGGCCCCCAACACAAACATTTTGACTCACCCTCGAGTCACTTTGTTGATGCGGAAATCTTCATGCAGAGACCTCCCAACTCTACTCGAACCACTACCAGGTCGACAACGCACTAAGCGGTTGCTTGTTGTATCTCCTGGATGCACTATTCAAAGACCGTGGTATCTGAACTACTTCGTTGTAGCTGCTCCTGCATCCCCTACATCTGTGCGAGTTTGCCTTCAATTGTTGTTGTGATAACTTAGGCCTTATCGATCCAAGGCTAGACGTGTGCCTTCAAAACCGCTTCTCTATGTCGCGTTGTGTCTACCTTCAACTTAAGTGCTTTGGCTTGTTGCATCCAAGTGAGCCTCTCTGTAAGGGCCACCATCTCTATAGTCCCTTTGACATTATCATACTATTGTTGTAGATCACGCACATCTGTTTCTAAGTGTTGTATGTTCAGGTCCTCCTGTAGAGTGGTGAGGACCTCGAATGATTATTCCAACATTTTGATGTAGTCCTTTACTGCACTACTCATCTCCTCCATCTCCAGTGTAATGGTGCTGGTGTGTTGTTCCTTAACTCTGGAGGAGTTGAAGGTTGTGCCTTCAACCATAGCTCTGCTATCTAGAGGTTTAGCTCCAGCTGAGCCTTGGCCATTTCTTCTCATGCCTCACACACCCCTACTGCTAACCTCTGGATGTGCACCTCTGCTGGTGCTTCTGCTGGGATGGCCAGCTCAGGGACCATCTGGTAGGCTTCTTCAATTACCTATACCATCTGCCTGTTCTAAGACATGAACTCGTCATGCTGCAAACTCAACTGCTGCACGTTGATTCTCTGTTCACTCAACACCTACAACGTGCAGCTCTCCCTAGCCCAGAGTTCTGTAGTAATTCTATCCTGCAGAACATAGAGCATCTCCCGTGGGAGTGAAACCATGTTAATCCCTATTCCTTTCAATTAACTAACCGTAGGCTTGTCAGCCTAATTTGTTGTAACCAGTGCCCCTTCCAGCAACATTTTTGTGTTGGTCATACGAGCACGCAAAATTTCCTCCATTGTGGCTATTCCTACTGCGAGGTTGGTTAAGAGAGTACCAGCTTGAGGAGTGTGCACCTGCAACTCCTTAATCTGTGTTTGGAGGGCCCCCAACACAATCTAATTCTCCTCTGCAAAGTTCTAGAGGGCCTCTGTAGTGACATCGTGCACCCTCTCTCCTATATTGTGCAGATCCCCCTAGATAAGGGTGATTGGGTCGATAGACATTTTAGACGCTTTTACCTTCTCGCACGACCCCATCTTCTCTCTCGAGTGCTAGCACTTCAATAGTGTGGACGTTTTCTGTGGGTCCGCATCGCCCTCTTCTATCTCTGTTTCCATATCTTGCTCCTGCTCAGGCAAAGGTGACTTTCGGCCCTTGCACTCTATTTCTACTACCTTCTATACTTCTACTGTAGCCTTCTGTTGTTCTTCTACTGTCTATGCAACATCCTGCGTGTCCTGCGCCTTTATTGCTAATGCTTCTTTCCTTCTCTTTTCTGACAACTCTACAATGTGTAGTTTTTCCTCCACCTTCTTTTTTTGTGTGAGAAACTTTTCCACCGCAGAGATGTCTCAAGTGTGCCACTCTAGTGGCCACATATTAAGTACATCAAAGATCACATCATTTGTGGCCACATATGGTAGTTTGTTCCACTTCTTGGCAGGGTCCTTGCATGCTCTGAGGTAGATGTGATGAAATTCCACATTAAACTTTGCAAAACTTTATAAGCTCTTGTAGATAGTCGGTGATAATCGCAACTTGTAGTTAATCTCCATCCTGATGTTCATCTCCATGAACACCCAGAATATTTTACTCTCGTAGATATAGCATGCGCCTTTAGTAGCCCACAACGAAGCATACTTCGCAGCTTCTAGGAAATCCCTTGCAATTGTGGGGAAATGAATATCCTTAGGCAATTCCCCAACCATCATCACTATGGATAGAAGAATCCATGCATAGTGGAAGGTTTGCCCTTGTTCCTATGCCTCACGAAAATTCTCCAGGAACTCCTTGCACAAGAATTCATACCAATTAAACTGGACCCCCTCTACACATTGTTTGGCAAGTGCAGCCATTGGCACGGGCACCTCATCCGTGCGACAATTTCGCATGACCTTACCTGCCAATACATGAGTCGTAGCTCTCACTTCCTTGTTCTTGATACTTGAGATTGCGTAGCCCCTCCTTTTATTCTCCAGCTTGTATTTCTTTTTCATGGCCTCAGTGATGGCCAAAACACTGCTTTTACCCTCTGAAATGTCTGTAGGGCCTTCTCTTTTACAGGGGAGTCGATAATTCGATGGATCAGGTGGTCCATGATGGGGACGGGCTTCTCTAGCCACAAACACCCATCATGCACCAAGTAGAGAAGTTGCTTGATGATGAAGATAATTACTGGGGTGTGATGGTAATGCGACACGCAGAGCTGGTTCAACAACCCTGCCTTTTTTACCCCACGGAACCATTTATGCGGCTCCAACGCTATGAATCCTACCACCATGTGTTTCTTTGGCTTCATGAGGTGAGCAGTCGCTAAGTGAGGGAATTTCTCATGGTCAGCGATATCTCAGTCTTTGAACTTTAAGCTTGTCACCCTTCCCAAGTGCACTCCTTTGAAAATGATATCATCAGGTAACAATGGAGTCTGTAAAGGGCTTTTATTGTCATCCAGGTCCTTGGGAACCTTTACCTTCCCCTTCCACAGAGGGACATATGTGGCCATCTTGGTTAGAGGGATCGCGCCCTCAGATTCTTCCTCCATACCATCATCCTCATCTTCTTCAATTATGATATCCTCAAGGTCTTCCTCCTCCTCATCGGTTTGCAGGTTAGCTGCTTTCCCTTTTTCCTCCATCATTAATCTAGTTCATAGTGGGTTTCGAGGGGAAACATGCACCAGAATCATGGACTGTTTATCTTTCTTTGGTCTTAGCATGAACGGTGATTTAGGGATTTACGCAACAATCCCAACACTCTCAGGGGAATCTTCTATGGTCATGGCATGCACGGCTTCATCAACAGTCATTTCTGTGATCTCCTTGGCTTCTTCAGATGCTGCCATCTTGTTTGTCCATAAATCTCTCAACTATTCAATCAGGTGCTCAAACAATGCTCTCCACAGCACAAACAAGTCTCGGCTCGGAATACGCGGGGCCCGCAACAACTTAATTTGCAAATGACCAAGTGTTGTTTGTTGGGCAACCCTTTGCAATTTATAGCACCTTTTGAATTTGAATTCGATCGTTTCCCCCAAATTTGGTCCATTAATGCTCCCTTGGCGGTAGATTTTCCCAAATCTTGCCGATAAAACTCGCCTTAAATTCCTGCCGCCCACTCCATTTGGTCGCAAGTCAAGCATCACATTTGAATAGTGACTACAACGGTCACTTTGCAGCCAACCTGTGTGGCAGCACAGCCACCCTTGCACTGTCACAGAACTAGTGAAACTTCACTCTTGCGCGCAGCCCCGACATTGCGCAGCTCTCGGGCATAGTAGTTTATAGTCCTGCACCTCCTTTCAACTGCTTGGAGCACTAAGACTTTGCTTCCCATGGCTAGTCAAGTGGCCGAGCCACCTATATACAGCTTCAACCAACCATCCATCACTTTTCTTGGAAAAAATTCGCCTTTTATTTTTACTGTCTATGTCATGCACTTCACCATCTCCATCATGCCACCATGCGTGATCCTTGTAGTAATATACGGTCCAATCCAATGCATCAAGTTGATCAACTCTCGGCGGTAGCCCTCAAATTTGTCAATGTAATTGTGTGCACCTTATTTTATCACCATAGCTTTATTGAGAAAATCCTTATTTATTTCTTCCTCAAGCTCTTGACTTCCGCTTCCACCCGAGCACTTTTCTCCCTTAACCACACTCTTTCTTTCATGAGTCCTTGGAGCCTAAGTTCACCCTGTCAGATTTCTTCCTCAGGTTCCAAACATTCTTCTTCATTTAGCTACGAAATCCCTTCTTCCAAGGCTCCATGAACCTTCATATATATCGGCACTACTATGCGCGGGCTAGGTGTATTATACTCTATTGGGAGTACAGTGTTTGCTCCATAAGCCACCCTAGAAGGTGTCTATCCCATCAGTTTCTTGCACGTTGTCCTATAAACCCACAAAAATGCTGGTACGCGCAAATCCCAATCACTTCACTGTGCATTATGTACCTTGTTTAGTGCTTCACAAACTTTGTTAAAAGCTTCTGCATGGGTAACCTTCTGCACAATTGTTCTTTCCACACTCCATCATCCCAACTGGAGGGGCCATTCACACAATTTCCTTGCCAACACATGCTTATTGACCGTGTTCCCCAACATGAAGTCCATGTGCATTTGCGCAGGTTGTTTACCATATGCCTTTAACACCTAGACATAAGCACACGTAGACCATTCCGTACATTGTACTTATCTGTTAAGCCACATCTAAGGCTTCCCAAAATGCATGTGCATCATTCTCCTGCATTCGTGCCAGTCCTCAAAACTTCCTTGGTGCATACCCCACCACCTCGCTGGCATATCACATAGTACCCACTTCAACGCCTTGAAACGTTGCTTTTCTGGCACCTCCCTTTCAAATATGTTCAAGAAAGTATCTACCTCACTTAACCCATCATAAGTAGGTAGATCCCTCACTTCTATCGATACGCAATGCAACGATCTTGTCATCATGTTACAGTTCAACGTTGTTACCTCGTGTAACTAGTTGTATCATCACTCTATCTCTTCATCTGAATATGATGTACAAAAGCTTCCGTGCTCCCATGAGATCCATCCATCCACGGTGGGGTTTACCGAGTCTTGCTCTTGCGTGGTTATCTTTTAGATGCAGTCCAAATTGTCGTCACTTTCATAGTCACACATCGGCTCCGTGTAGCACGATCCTTCCGCAGGGTCCAAAGGTATGACTACATGTAGATAATTTTTCTCAAAGTCATCTTGCACTTCTTTAGATTTATCACCACGTTCATGTCAGTGGCCCAATCTATTCCTAAGAGCGTGAGATAGGGATTGTTGTCAACAACAATCTCTATCACTTCAAAGTCTGCTAGCGTGCTTTCCCCTTCAATATCCACAGTGATTCCATGCAATCTCCCCATAGGTATGATCTCTTGTTGGCTCACCATTCGCAGTTGGATACGAGACCATTGCAGCATAGGCCTTCCCATGCACTCCCATGTCTACTTCAGTAGAATGTTCACATCTGACACTAGGCCCAGAATTACTTGGTCCATCTCATATTCTCCAATCTGCACGGTCAACCTCATTTCTCTTCCCGTCCTCTTCACATACTTTCCAACCTTCCTGACTACGTGTGGTTCTCCTGGTATGATCCCAGTGCATCTATTAATGAGTTCATGCAATCCCTTTACAGCCTTACTATTGCACAATAGCTTCATGCATGTTTCTATGAATGTCATGAGCATCGATGGGTCCATTTCTGGCTACAGTCTATCTTTGCTTCATGAAGCAGAGGCATCAACGAAGCTTTTCCTCGCTTCCATGAAGGTTTCCTTAGCACGCTTCAAATCAAACTTTTGTTCTTTCGTCGGAGCCTTGTGAACCCAAGTACTATTTTCAGGTTGTTTTCCTTTATCATCTCCTATCATAAGTCCACTTCGAAGCACAATGTTCACATTGGTGTCTTCCTTGCGCAGCTCAGACCTCATCATCTGTAGGTTCTGAGTTGGAGGAGGTTGGAGTGCTCATTTGTCACGCAGCCTAGCTATCAATGTCAGAGAATCCTCTATCTCATCTTCAAACAAAGTATTGTTATCACTCATAATTTTCTCTAGAAGTTATCATAAGAAAGAAAATAACTGAGGTAACCACAAACCAACTTTTAAGCATAGGCTCTAGCCAACCTATCACTCAGAGAGGGTTCTCTCTATATAATTTAGCTTTGTTTGCTAGGAATTTAGGCTAGTTCTAAAGGTTCAGGGGGGTTTTTTATTTGTATTGAAGATATGGATGATGGAATCCTTAAAACAGATGGATAGAATGATGTCTTTGGACTATTGGTCTATGGAGTCAACAGAAGGGTAGGATAGCTGGGATTAACTCACTAAAGGGAATGTTCAAAGGGAAAGATAGCGGAATAAAGTGCAAGTCTTTGGAGCAGAGGGGTGCAATGGTTTGAACCAGGGTGAGATAGAAATTGAGAGTTCTCAGACCAGGATTCAAACGAGGAAAAAAAAGGTAATAAAAAATAGAGGGCAATTAAGAATCCTTTGCTATAGATCATAGAGAGACAACCTAAACTAAGGATTAATTAGTAATTCCTTAACTTAGATATGATTTGAAACATTTAAATGCCTAATAGTTAAAATAGAGTGCAATTAAGCAAATTCTGAGATATTATTCCATGTTATAGCATTTAGATTTAGATAAACATAATGGAAAACTTTAAAGAAGATAACAAAACATGAGAGAATATTTGTCTACACTTCGCTCAACACATGAATCCTTTGAAATATCTGGTCTTTATTAATTAATCCAGCTTATTGGTTCAGTCAATGCTCCAAAAGCTTTACAATGTTTAGATCAAGAAGTCTATAGAAATGTATAAGAATCCACCCTACATATTTTGATTTATGAAGTATTTATACAAAAGTTTATGGCAAAATATCTCAAACTAACTTGAGATTTAATCTAGGAAATACAAAATATCTTCTTGCAAGAAGATAGAGACAACTATTGAACTACTTCATGTTGTCCCCTTTTTATGGTGTTGTTGGCTTTTATGGTTGGTTTTAAGACCTTTATGCTAGCTTGCCGTTGTGGTCCTCTATGCTGGAATCTTCTTTAAACTTTATCTTTCACCCGATACTCTTTGGCACTGATACTCTTTAACCATGCTGACCTATTTTCATTTGTTTACCTGGCTGTCCTACTTTTACTATGCAATAACCTTTTCGCTCTAAATTTCTCACAGTAAATTAGTCATCTTTTCCCACCATTCAACATTAGGTAACTTTACATTCATCATTTGCGTATATATCTCATCAGCCTCGATATACTTGGAAAAATTGGGCTTAGTGATGAACAAATGTTTTACCTCATGCTGGAGGAAAAATAAGTTCTCAAACGTATTATACAAAACTTTTCCTGTTGGCAGGGATTTTATTGATGAAGTGCTAACTTGTTCTTTGGCCAACTGTTTGAGTCTCTTATCATAGTCCTGTTGTGTCATAAGTTTTTCGTTGACAACCAATGGACTAGGCAATCCTTTCTCCCTCAAAATTTGGAATTTAGCCATGAATCTACCAATGGCTACATGCATGTTATGGTGCTTTTCCTCTAAGTTAAGCATTAGGTTCCTTTTGTAAAGGACCTTCCTTATTTACAAAATGGTCTCAGTTCTGTCTTCTATATCTAGCTCATGAAGCTCATACCTGTTTTTGCTATTGAGGAAGTGGATGAGTTTATTGGCATCCTTAGGCATGTCTCCTAATTCTTCTTTGACAATTTGCATAGCTTCTGTAGCTATCCTTATCAATTATGTCTGCTCTAAAATAACTTGAATAGATGGCCAAGTATCATTGATAGAGTCAATGATATTATCCCATAACAGTTCCTTGGCTTCTCAAGGGGTTTCTCCAGTGTTGAGTCTTTCTCTATAACTTTGATTCTTTCACTCATTCTATTGGCCTTTTGTGATTCTTCCTTTTGCTTAATTTGGGCAAGTTTGTAGTCAGTTTCTAAACTTGCCACCTTTTCTCTTAGTTTGTTCATTTTTGTAGCCTGGATAGACATTTCTTCCATGGCTTTAATTATTCTGCTGCTTTTTCTCTTGATGCACCTATTGTTGTAGACTCTATTGTGATTGGAAATGTTGTGGAAGGTGGCACTATAGGTGCTAGCGAAGCTGCTAGTGTGGAAGGGACTGCTCTAGATACTATGGGGATGACATTTGTAGAAGTTGTGGCCAGGTCACTTTGCTTCAATTGACTTAAAGTGTCCAACACCTTTTCTATCTCCCTTAGTTGATCATTAAGCTTTAGGACCAATTCCATCAATTCTTCATGCTTGGTTTGGCTCTCTAAGACTTCAAGTGTTTGAGGATGTTGCAACTGGGGTATTTTTAATTGCTTCTTAAGTGCAACAATATCATTGTTTTTCTTCTTTATAAGCTACTCTGTAGCTTTAATATCTTTGGGATTGTGTCCCAATTCAATCAGTAAGTACTCTAAGGACTTGATCCTATTATCGTTGGCCTATGAGGAGGCCTTAACCAACTAACATTGAGCTGAGATGTTGTTCAATGAGTTTTGTAGCTAATGGGCAGTTATGGCTTTACCTATCAGGGTGGAGTATATCATCTCCCTAGCTTGTTTATGCAGTTCTATTTGGTCTATGGGATGAATATCCCTAGCAAATACTTCAAATTCCACCCTCTCGAACTCTGAATATGTCTTGGGCAGCTGTGTTGTTGGTTTGAGAAAGGACATTTGAAGCATTCGCTCCTTGATGTCAAAAGTTGACATCAACCTTGTTTGATTTGTGGGAGTAAGATTTAGGTATTGAGCATATGTTTGGGCTTTAAGTTTCTCATTCCTCATTTTGATGTCTTTATACCTGTCTTTTATGTCTTGGTCTTTATCAGTAGATCTACTGAATGAAGACACTTCCAAACTTATTTTCCTTTCCAATAGTTGAGTTTGTGAAGTGGAAGGCTCTTGCATGTCTAAAGAAGGAGTGGTGGCCCTACTTCTGTCTATTTCTGTGGTGGTCACCTATACTAATTCTTTTGTATTTTCCTATTTAGTGACAGGATTGAGTCTTTGCCTCTTATTGTAACCATTTTCACATTATGCCTCAGATGTATTCATAGGTGAGGTGGAGGCTTCTTCTTTGCTTCTTTTAGGATTTTTCTCCTCGTTTTGAGGAGTCTGCATAACTGGAGGGGTGCTCATGGATCTTTCTTGCTCTCCTGGTACCTGTAGAAAAGATCTCTCATCAAGCTACTTTTCCAAATAAATAAAAGCATTTTCTACATCTACCCTTGTGTTGTCTCTGTCTACTAAGGTATTTTACACCCAATCTATCTGATTGGCATATGCCTCTATCTCTGGTATGGGGTGGTGGATAAAATGTCCTAGATTGAACTTTTGCCTTTTCTTGGTAATTACTTCTAAAGGGTCATATCTCCATACAAAACTCCTTTGGAATTTCATGCCTTGCAGGATCAGTTTTGCCTCTTTCCCCGCCTCTCTGGAATAACATATGAAGGGACCTAACTAGTCTTTGATTTTGAAATGGGCCTTCTTCTTGGTAGTGACAAAGTTTACTTCATCTGTATTAACGATCTATCTATAATATCCTAAGGCAAAAAACCTCATAGGGAGGTATCTTGGAAACTTATATGGTGCAAGCAGGAAACCATGTATTCTTATTTTTGTGTGGTTTTGGTAAAGGTACCAATCTCCCACTTTGGTTTGCTTGGAATGTTGGAGGACTCTTTTTATCTTTGGACTTATCCTGGGTGGATGATTTCCAATGAGCATAGTCATGACTGGATACACAAAAGAATCTATGAATTCTGAGTTTGTATACGGCGATCCAAACTTATGGAAGAGTGGGGTCGAAAAAAAGACAGATCTGGGCTGCCCTCTGGTGTCAACCTTCTGGAAAGTGAAAGGAAACTTATCTGACTGATAATACAAAAGTATATGGTACAATACAAAGGAGTATTTGAAGATTCTCTCATTTACCATTCTTGTGAACTACTCATGCATTCTATCAGGTATGAATTTGGCAATGTCGTATGTGATTGTAGTAGGCTGCCCTGGGGTATAAATGGACATGAAAGCAAGAATAATTTCATCAATGTATTCACTTGTAGTGTAACCCAAAACACATGATATCATGGTCACAATGTACTGGCCCCATTTAGAGAAAATAGCTGACATATATGGAGGGGGGTCCATAGGGATGTGTTTTCCTCCACAATGAAGGTTTCGAACAACTGGGAAATCTTGAATGGCTTAGCTTGGGATACTAGTCCAACAAGTCTCCAATTGAGATGGTTAGGTTTGGCCCTAGTTAGAACTGCAACATTTCATTAATGGACTCATTTGTGATAGTGAATAGAACCCTTTGGTCATGAGACATTATGGCTCTATGGCTAGGTACGTAGCATGCATAACACATATGGAAAACTTCTAGAAAGATTTGAACTTGGGGGAACTGGTATCTGGGTAAATTGGACTCCTAGAGGCCAATATCATCTGTATGATTCAAGTGTCTATCTTTTCTTAAGCAATGAATTTTGAGCAGAAGCTCTGTTGAATTTGTATCTTTGATTTGGAAATCCCTGTTAGCCAGGGAAAGGTGGTCCAGGTCTAAGTGTGGAGTGGTAATGGGTCTAACCTCCATGGCGATAAGGGCAGCCATAATTTGATTCTTGTGGATTTGAATTATGCTCTGGGGGTTCTATAAAAGGTTTTGGGACTTTTAGAGGATTTAAGCAAGCAACTCTTGAATTTGGCAGTATTCTCAATCAATTTTTTAAATTAAAACACTACACAGGCTAAAGGTTTCGAAATTTGAAGGGGTAAGGGGTAATTCGTGGTGAAATACTTATAATTTGACAAATTGGATTTAAGAATGATGGTTCACGGCAACTGCAGTGGTTGGCATAGTCATGGTATAGACTAAAAGGTCACCTGGGTTGACTGTCGCATCTTTTGGAGTGGGCTTGGAAGTTTGTTGGTAAATTCGACATTTGCAGGTATGGCAATGCTTTATAGACTTTACAAATAGAATGCTTGAGAAAAAGGGAAAAAGAGGGCTTCACGGCCTTTTATGGAGAAAATGATTAGTTTTGGTGGGTTCACTTTTGGATGAACAGTTGACAGTTTTTCGGTTATGTGGGGAAGTGGTTTTGGAGGGTCATCGCACCATTTTTATGGTGTGGGTGGTTTTTGTGAGGGGTCGCCCGATGTATATTGGAGCATGACATGCAACATTCGGGGGGTCGGGGAAAACCACTTTATCAGGTGGTTATCGTTCAACCATCGGGTGTGGCCGATATGGATGTGCGCCGTTTGATTTGGGCACAGATGATTGGACAGTAATCAGGTGGCAGACTAGCACAGAGGGAATGGGTGGAGGTTTAGGGGGGGCTAGGGGCTTTAATTACTGTGGATTGTGATTATTGCGGGATTAATCATGGGGTTAGGGGATCACACAAGTTTAATGAAGGTTTTAACTTGAATCTGCGAAGAATCGATGGGTTAAGCGGGTTTCATTGGGGGAAATAGAATAAAACTATAGTTTATAGTTAAACTATGGGTGGAGATAATACATAGGGATTTATATATATAGGAAAAACGGGGAATTTGTGGGAGCTATATAATTAAATTGGAAATTAATATGAAATGAAAGGAGTAGAGATGAAAATAGTATTAAGTGTAATGTAATATATGTACTTTTCCTTTACATACACTTAACTTAGGATAAAAAAAATTGTGGGTTTTTTGGATGAAATGGGATTTAACATGGTATTTCTCACTTTTCATATGTTAATGGAGTTCAACCTTAGGAAAAAGAGTTTTATTAGGGAAATGAAGGAGGATGATTTTTATGAAGGGGATTCTAATATCTGCATCCATAATTCATTAAGCGGAGGGTCTAGTCTCTCCAAAAGTCAGAGAAATGCTCTAAGCCTCTTTGAATTAAAGGATTTAAGTACTTAGAACTTATTTATGGGAAATTAGTAAGTAGAGAAGGGTAAAATAACTCAGGGGATGTTAAACAAACCAAGCTGTAAAGCATTATCCTTTCTTTTTTTACTACTTATGTACATTTGAAAGATACATTTAAACACGACATAAGTGATTTTGTGTGATCACTTGTTATTTCTTCAAACTTTCTCCTACTTACCCATTTATTCACCCTACCATTTTTTCTTCATTTTATTTGGGTGCATTTAGGCTAGCAAATACTTATCAATCGTTTTTCGTTTACAATGTAGACTATCTAATTATAACCTTATATCATCCAATGGCTTAGATTAAACTGATGAGCTCCTTTTATTTTTTCCACCTATCTAATGATCTGCCAGGATTAAACTGTTTGGTCATATTTTATTCTCTAACTATAAACATAAAATTCAAAGCATGGTATAATCAAGATTAAACAATTTGATTACCATGGATTGTGGCATGAGTGACAAGCTACACACAATCATTATGATGTATGAAAGTAAATAGTAGTGGCATTTTGACTTGCACACTTTCATGGTCTCTTTTTTTTTGTTTTGGGGTTCATATATCTTCATTTTTTAAAACCCTTTTTAATTCTTTTGTGTCGTTTGATTTTTCTTTTAGGACATACCCTCTTTACATTTTTTTATTTTTAATATTAGAAAACATTTGCAGAAGGCAAAGGTATGTACAATATTACAAGGCTTAACCTGTTTCATTCAAAATTATGACTTCTACTGGTATAGGAACCTAACAGTGGCTCCACTTGGGGCTGGCATTTTCTAGTGAAATGTCAAGAACTTTCAAGATTAGTGGCCTTTGAATTGTTTTTGATATTACCTTGCAAAGCACTCCTCTATGCCTCTGCGTTATTGATATTTATGACAGTAAGTCTTTAAAGTTTAGGGCCTTCTTTTTGGGCTTCAACTTCAAAAATCACCATCCAATCCAAACTAGACTTTTGAAAATGAAATATCCACAAATGGGAAATAAAAATTAGTAGCTAGGTTCAAAATAGTGTTTAAGCATTCGACCATTCACCGGCCCACTTTCTACTTCTGTACCATCAACTTCTATTAAAAAGAAATCATTATTTCCTCTGTAAGCATAAATGACATAGGGACCTTTCCATTGGAAAGAAATTTTCCCATGTTTACCTTTATCTTCCCTCCTTGAATCCCACTTGAGGAATTTGTCACCAAGGTAGAAATCTTCAACCTTGGTTCTCTTATCAAAAATATTTTTAATCCTTTCCTGCACAACTTGAGACCTAATGTAGACCTCCTCTCTGGTTTGTTGAAGGTGAATAGTTTGATTGATTCTTCTTTGAATACTATTTGGTTCAACCTGAATTTCTTGAAGTATCTTCATTACTGGCATTCCCAAGGAAGATGGAAAAACAACTTCCATCACATAGACTAATTGACAGGGAGAAGTACCAATGGATTTCTTAGTAGTCAATCTATCTGCCCATAAGGCATTAACTAGCTTTTTATTCCAAGTTTTCTTATTATCCTCCAGTAACTTCTTGATAATGTTTACCAGGGTTTTGTTTGAGGATTCTTCCAGTCCATTCCCTTGAGGGTAATAAGTTGTAAAATGACCCAAGGTGATATGATACTTGTTGTAGAAATCTATCATTCCTTTGGATTTAAAGGTTGTTGCATTATCAGTAATGAGCTTAGTTGGAAATCCAAATCTTGATAGAATATTGGTTTAAGGAAGGTTATGATAACAGTATCTGTAGCTTGCCTTGAAGGTATGGACTCTATCCATTTTGTGTAGTCTGTGGCTGTGAGGATCCATTTGTGCTAGGTAAAGGAGGGTGGGTGAATTTCACCAATGAAGTCTAAACCCCATTGTTGAAAAGGCATTTCAGCAAAGATTGGTTTGAGGGGTAAAGGTAAAAGCTTTTTCTTCCCTTCAAAAATTTGACATTTGTGACAGGAGTTCACATATTTTTTGACATCGGAAAATAAGGTAGGCCAGTAGAAACCAGCTCTAAGGATTTTATCTACAGTGGTCTTCTAGTAAAGGTGTCCTCCACATTCACATGCATGAAATTCTTCTAAAACCTTGTTAGATTCATCTTTTAATAAGAAATTAAGAAGAATACCTTCATGATCTCTCCAAAATAGAGCATTGTCTAATATACAAAATTTCAAGGATTTCATCTTTAAAAACCTGCTTTTAGTCCTAGATAATTCAGGAGGAGCTTGTAAGTTTTGTAAAACATAAATGATATCAACATACCATGGTGAATCAATAAAGGCCTAGCTGATTAGTGGAGTCGCCATCTCCTCTTCATTATCTATTGTTGCAATAAAGTTTATATCCAAGGTCCGACAGTTCGATTCAGCCATGAGCTTGGCTAAACCTTGGCCTTTGATTAACTTAGTAGGTTTGATTTCTATATCATACTCTAAAATAGTAGCTATCCACTTTCCCCTCTTTCCATCTAGACCATCCTGAGTTAGGATGTCTTTTACTACTGAATTAGGAACATAGGCTACTATATGAGAATATAATATGTATAACCTAAAGTCTTTAATGGCTTTGACTAAAGGTAATGCTTGTTTCTCCATTATATTGTATTTTAAGGGGCCATCTCTTAGGACTTTACTAAAGAAAGCGATGGGTTTTTCATAGCCCTAGTAATTTTTCTACAGAAGAGCTACAACAATTGTGTGCTCAGAAGCAAAGGAGACTGATTAACACTGGTGTCTTAGTTAAGTCCAGTTTATTGTCTTCAAAGGATTTTTTATCCTCAACGGTCCATTTTATGGTCGAATATTTTTTCAGCATATTATTTATTGATCTAATTAATTATGCTAGATTAGATATAAATCTTATAAGAAAGTTAATTTTCCCTAAGAAAGCTTGTAATTCTCTAATGTTCCTAGGGTGTTGAATTTGCAAGATGGCTTCTATCCTTGCAGGGTCTATTCTTATACCATCTTTTGAAATTATATGACCTAACAAATTCCCTTCTTCTAACCCAAACAAAGACTTCTTCGGGTTTAAGGAGATTCCAAATTTCCTGCATTTAATAAAAACCTGCCTTAAATGATCCAGATGTTGATTGTCAAATTTTGAAAACACAGTAATATCATCTAGATATATGACAAGGAAATCATGAATTTCTTTTGCAAAGGCTATATCCATAGCCCTCTGGAAAGTGGCTCCTGCATTCATCAGCCCAAAAGGCATTTTCACATACATAAATGTGCCCCAAGGAGTAGTAAAGGCAGTTTTGGGTTGGTCATCAAGATGAACCAAGATTTGATTATAACCAGAGAACCCATCCAATAATGAGATTCTGGTTGACCCAACTACCCTCTGTAAAATGTGGTCCATTTTGGGGAGAGGGTAATTTTCCTTTAGTGACACTTTGTTGAGGTTTCTGAGATCTACACAGAGTCTGATCTCACTAGTTTTCTTTCTAGTTGGCACTAAGTTTGAGACCCAATCAGAAAATCTGATTGGTGCATTTATTTTGGCCTCTGTTGAGGTCCCAAAAATCAGGTCGACAACAAGGGGGATACCCACCCAGTCCGGACCTTGGTTTGCATCTCCTTATCCATTTGGTATAGCGGGTCCGACTGGGGATAATGGGACCGGTTTCCCAATCTAAGAGGTATGTGTGTGTGTGTAGAGTTGGATGATGCTGATCTAAGAGTACTTAAAGCTAATTTAATTCAAACTTCTAAAACTAACTCTATGCTATTGTAATCTAATGAGAAACAACATATCTAATCTACGCTAACCTGGGGTGTATTTATTCTATTATGCGATCTAAAGAGATTTCAAACAATAACTAGTAATAAAGATCATTCAGCTATCATAAGAATAGAAATCAATTAAGATAAACCACTTTGCATAAAAAGTTAAGAAAAACAGTTGTGAACAGCATATCACATAATAAGTTATTCATATATCAAACACAAATAAATGACTCCACCATACAGAAGTGCCAAATGGTAACCCATGCATTCATGCAGTAACATATAAACAACTGAAAACTGCATATCACTTTAAGAATATAAGCAGAAATGGTCAAGAGATAAAAGTACCATTTATGACTAATCCTACTCATAAGCTTGAAGCAAAAACAATTTATCTCTACTTGTTCTAACATCTACTAAGAGTACAAAAGTTCAACATCAGTAGCAGACATCAAACGGAAACATTAATAAATCTCGATCCATCCATTCATCAAAACCTCCTCTGAGGGTGCAGAAGTGCATGTTTCGAGGACAAGTTTTTGACAAATTTCTGGACCCTTCTCTAAATGCATGAGAAGGGTTAAAATACTACTTCCTAATTCTAATAATAGTGTTTTTACAAAATTTAGGATGCGGTTTTCAAATGATCGTCCTTTTTCTAATCTAATTTAAAAGAAAAATCAACATTCTAAAATAAGGCTACTTCTGAATTTGGTCCTTAAAGTTGCAAGTGTTCATCATGGGCTTGAGGAGAGTCGGCTGGCTGACTTCTGCGCTGAGCTATGCTACGAAAACAGCATCTATGAGAGCTGGCACTACCTTTTCGGCCGCATTTGTGATGCATTTCACAGTCATCCATTGACTATGCGGTTTGACCAAATATGCAGTAACATTCCCAATTCAACATGTTTAATGTTTGGATCGCTTTTCCCTTTGCCTCCGCTTTCTGCTTCCATTCTGCTTCCAGTAGTAGCTTATTTGGTAGGTACCCCGGGGTGGTCTCTGTGATTAAATTGGCCTTGTGTAAATTCTCATTTACACAGTCGATAAGAATACTTGCTTGTGTAGCCGCTGTCTCCGCTGCTCGCTCCGCCTGCCTGATTTGATCGTCCCATTTATTAAAGAGCAATTCTTTATGGTTTTCGTTTATTCTGGGTGCACCTGCTCTTTTCCATTCATCTTCATCCTACCAAGTTATGTATTCCATCACTCGTCTGTCACTCTGATCATAATCACTCCGCAAGTCTACCACTTGATTGGTGATTTTATCGCTCAGTTCGCAATAGTGACTCCACTGTGATATTTTACGTCCCAACTCTTCATGTTGCTGGAGTAGTTGCTCATTTAAGCCAATAGATTCTGAAATAAATTCCGCCAGCTTAGGCTCATCTTTATGCATTTCCTGTAAAGTTTACAATTGTTTTCCTTTCTCGTCTAGACTTTTTTGATAGCCTAGCTACATCTGCTGAAAGTCTTCCTGCAGCTTCTCGAGCTATTTGGAAGCTTCAATATTAGCATTGGATTGTTGCAACTATCGTTGTAGTAGCTGTATTTGATCTTCTTGTTCTTTTAACAATTGCTGAACTTCCAATGCCTTGTCAATAGTCGCAGAAGCATATGCTCCTGCGATTTGAGACAACTTAGTGAGATTTTCAGTTGGGTTGTTGTTGGGATCTTTCCATAAGACGTCCAAATGTTAAGCATCTTGTGATAGTGTATTTTCGAGTTTTCTTTTCTTCCTTTGTCTCCTTACAACTACTTTATGTTGGGGACTATAGAATACATCTAGTGGGGGAATTTCTTCTACATTAAGTAGAAGCTCAGAAGGTGGAGTGATAGGAATGTGCTTTGTTTCTGTGACACTACTGACTATGGTCGAAACCACTTCTTGCGCTACCTGTGTATTTTTCACAGCTGTCATTGGGGCTTTCCCTTCAAGATTGATCAGCTCATTGAAGGTTTCCCATTCTTTGTCCAGTTCTGTTGTGACGAGTGGCGCTTCGATGACAGGAGGGGGGACATCTCTTGGCGGGGAGGCGATAACTTGTTGTTGCGACATTGCACTTGACTGAGCTGTATCTTTAGCTGTTTCTTCATTTTTTCCTTGGTCGCTTCCAGACCCTTTAGAATGTTCAGGCACTCCTTGCACAGTGTTAGATTTAGATCTGGAAGTGCTAGAGTTTCCACTGAGGCTAACACTTGGAGTTGGTTCTCTGGCAGGCAGTCGCAGCTTCTCTAGAGGAATACTGGCCAGCCTTCTTTCCCTGAATAACATGAATCTTTGGAGGTCATCTGGAGACAACTTCGACCGAGCTTCCCGCAAAATTTATTGGAGTGAGTTTCTACTTTGAAGCAAATCATCAAACAAATATTTCTTTCCAACGAATACTTTTATTTTGACGTTCGTTGTGAAATCTTGGGCAACATCATTTGGGTCAAATGGCCTTGCTGGGAATTTAAATAATTGTAGACACGTCACTTTCTCCACTTCGGTGAAAGCGTGTCCTACATCGAACAATGAGAAAGCCCCACAAGCTACAGGAAACTGAGGCCATATGGCCTTCTTTTTATCTTTTAGGTCTTTGGTCAGGCCGCCTTCTGAACAGGTTTGATAAGCAATTTCTCGAGCCAGCAGTTTGTCAGGAATATACAAGGGTAGGACATGAGGGGGGACGGTGCTTCCAAATAATCTAATATAGGAGAAGCATTCTTCCCCGAACCATCTTGCGATGGGGGTGATATCAATATGTGCCTCGGGTGAGCACCTCGGGGGTCTTCATCATACATCATCCTATACAAGGGTAGGATAAGCCCGTGACAAATCTGGTAGAAATGTGGGATGAACTGAGAATCCCACAGTACCGTATGATAGACATGGATATGTAATGGGTCCTGGGTAGTCCATTTCCAACCCATAATGGGAAATTTAGACACATAACAAATAGAATCCATAACATATACGGATAGATAAAAAGGAGGATAGACCCTTTGAGAGAAGGATCTCTTAGACCGGTAATTGATAACAGCCGTGTATAGATTATCAGAAAGGATCTTGGCCCAATCCATAATATCAGCGTTTGTGGCAGCACCAATTAATGGTAACCATTCAGACGAAAACTTATTGATATCCGGCATCCCAAATAACCTACAAAGCATGGCCACAGCAAAACAATACGGAGAGGTGAGGGAACCAGTGCTGTACCTACCATTTTTGTTCTTTTTGAGCGGCTCCTCTTTTCTGGACCAATCTTTGGTGGTCTATGATAGGTCTGGGTTCTCCGCCACAAATTTCTTGACGAATTGTGCATCGTAAGTCGCCTGCGGTTCAGGAAGATGATACATGAGCTTTAAATATTGTGTAGCGAATGATCCGATGAGTCCTTGCCCTTGAATCTTGAATTGTCTGTTGTCCATGTTTGCATTGTCAAGTATCCACTTGATAATATCCGTATATGGTAGAATTTTGGGCCTTGCTGCTATCCGATGAAGAAATGAGCATGCTAGCTCCTCTAAGGACGCTTCAGAAGGGCGTTGTGAGCCCGCGATAGCAATAACATTCATTATTCTAGGATTCTCTTCTTCAAGGAATCTGTACATGCTTTCCCACGTCAATATCCCTGCGTCTTTGTTACAGGTTGTGTCTGTATACAAAGGCGCCATTTCCTTCATCTTTTCCTTAGCCTAAGAGCCTTGAGCTCTGTTTTTCTTTCCCATTTCTACCTGCGTATGGCTGTGTATCGTCTTTGGCTCTCCGTTCCTGCAGCTCGAAAGTGAAATGGAAATGACTGCTCAAGAAAGGTGATGGGAGAGTTTTAAATGCAACAGATATATCAAACATGCCACCTTACGTGAAGTAATTCTTTACAAAAGCACGCGTCTACATTTCATTTAAAAGCTGACAACTAATCCCTTTACTATCATTAAAAGCGCATGATCTTGAGTCAGATTATGGTAAGTGGCCTTTTCTTAAATAGTGTGCCCGTAGGATTTGTGTTGGAGTGATTTATGATTTGCTTACGTAACGTCGCAGATCGCGCCATCACAAATCACACCATCGCAAATTTCGTGAATATAATATCACAGCGATCGCAACATCGCAGGTCGTAGAAGTTTGATGTTTTCCAAATCTTGCCAGTTCCTTTCTGCGATATGCGATCTTGCGATCGGTGTTATCGCAGATCGGTAAATCTTTAAGTTTTTCTTTATGAGTATTACTTTATTGCGATGCGACGCTATGCTTAACACGAGGGTCTTGCACATACCGATATTTATAGAGAAATGGAGAAATTTCCTATCTTTTTGCAACGCGACTTTAAAGATTTTTTCCTTATCATAGTCTTAGGTTTAAAATATTCAAAATACCTTCCTAAGCTTATGATGGTAACTTTATTTTGAGGAAAGGAAACTCTTGTTCTTCCGAAAAATTAACTAAGGGTCCCCATTCATTTAGTATTTTGGTCAAAACTTAAATGAACAAAGGGGGGGTGTTGCCGACCACAACAATTGGCGATTCACTTGGGAGAACCAGTTATCTATGATTTTATAATGAATTTTTTTAAAACTTCCGAAACAACATATTTTTTTTTCAGAAAAATTAAACTTTATTATAAAAAGATAAAGCATATCATACCTCAAACTGTCAATGATATTTCATTTCAACCTCTTTCTATTTTAATTACTTGTATCCTCAACTTGTCCTTGCATTTACATCAGCCATTACTTGGTCTTGTAAAAAATAAAGTCTCCTCTGTGTAGCAGCCTTTTAAATATGCTCTTTTGTCATAGATAGAGCCTCTGATGGCCGCAGTCGTCCATAGCCTCGACAGGGTTACCTTATTACCCAGTAATGATCCTTTATCCCGCATAAGGCGATCTACAACCTTCGAAGAAAAACCCAGATTGACACTTTTTCCTTCTTTATTCCCAAAGAACAATGTCTTGGTTTGGTAGCCAAATTATGACACAGTCATTCACTTGATTTACACTTTTGCTGAACAAGCTGGCTTGTGATGAGACCCCTTGTCTTTTGATTTCAACAATCTTGAGTCATTGCCCTGTTTTGGTGGACAGTATTGGCAAAGTCAGCAAGTTATAATATCTGTGATCATGATAAGCCGGCTTGTGATGAGACCTCTTATTCTTTGAGATATAGTGTTTCTTGGATTGTCTCTGAGAATGCTGCGATTTTCTCTAACAGGGAGGATATCATTGCTTTCCTTAAGAAAGCTCTGGACGACAATAATAGAGTTTTTCGGAAATGGTTGTTTCTACAGGGAATCTTTATTTTGTTATTGATACTTTTCATTGTACTGATATAAAACAATTTCTTCACTAAGATTACTTTTGTCAAGTTTTTGGAAGTTGACACTAGTATCATATCTGGTTTAAAGTTTTTTAACTATATCTATTAATAATAAAGATCAAGTTTCTAAAAGATTTGCTATTTACACAAGCAGAAGTTCAAAATCTAATAGAGAAATGGTTTCTTTAGTAAATGTCAAATGTTGTTAACCATAGCAAATTTATTATGGGGAAAAATATTTAACGAAATGAGAGGTAGACATTCCCTAGGATTATGTACAGAATAGGGATAATCTCTTCTCTTATTTTACCCACCAACTATTAAAAGTAAACCTAAAACCTAATAACCTAGCTAAATTACTGCTACTCCTATTCTAACTATATACAGAAAATTAACTAGGTGAAATGATATTTCCAGTGGAACCATCTTTTCATTTTTATTCCTATCTGAGTGTAACTTTCAAACATTAGCGTTAAGAACAAAACTTTTCCTAGACTGTTAATGTTTGATGTGGAATAAGAATGTGTAACTTCAGTTGGGATTCTGTCTGATATTTCTTTCTCATGAAAACTTCTTTCCAACTGGACACCTATTGGATCATAAAAATCAAGATGAATTTCTGTTATGGATTGATGATCTCGTAATAGGAAAGATGACAAGCCAGGCTGTGAATATGATTTTTCAGTTTCAATGGCTTGTAACCTACTGTGCATTAAAGTTGAGCTTTTAGCGTTTCGTGTAAAAGGAAAGTTTCCATATATAAATCACTAAATAAATCAATGCAAAATAGATGGAAATTCCTGGAAAGATTCTTATCAATTGGTGTGAATTGTCGACAAGTTTCGAAAGGTACTTTCCTTCGTTGGTGATGTTTTGGATGCCAACGAAGTTTTTAAAGAAAGTATGATATTGATTGATCTTGAAATTGAAAAGGTTCTATACTTCCTTGACACAGTTTGGCTTTCCAAAATGGTAGCACGTCTTTCGAATGTTCTTTGATAAGATGCTCAACATACCACAGTAATCTATCAGAAGTCTGAAAACTTAAAACACAATTCGATTTTGCAAAAAATGAGTGTAAGTGAGAAAGAAAGAAATGATTATATGTACAAATAATGTTACAACACAACTAGGATTGACTTGTAATATCTTGCTTTTCACAAGAACTGGCCAGAATTATGGGATCCGAGCAATTTCGAATTCCGTCTTGTGAATCAGAAGACAAGTTATGATTGTGAACAAGCATGGGGGTTTTCTCATTATATGAATCATAGATCGGGGTATTGTCTTGGATAGTAAAATCATGCAAATGATCTTTTACTTTGAAATGAGGATTGATTGATATGATTTGTGCATTATAATATCTCTCATTATCTGAGTTTTGTTGAGTTACTTGGGATAAATCAACAACATCATCGTTGTCAGAGTAACTATCATAAATGATTTTACGGGTTTCCCTAGATTTCTCTTTTTCGTCATATATTTTCAGGCAAGAAAGGTCAAGTGGTTCTTGTTTGAAAATGGTCAAAGGATGTTCTATAGCTGTCTTTTTATCTTGAAAACCTAATGATGACTCATTTGAATAATCCTCTGTGCTCTTCGAGATATCTTTAATATAGAGAGGGGAAAAATTATCATCACTAAAAACATCAGGATAAAGAGAAAAATGCGATTCTGGAACAATGCATTTGAAAATATCATCATGGAAAAATATTTGTTCATCAGATTCATCATAGACATCGAGCTTTAGATCATACCTTTGTGTACTGATACTTTTTGGAAGAGAAATAGTTTGCTGTTCTAACCTTGGCATCTGCATTTGTTGATTTGCAACGATATTATCTGACCTTGTATCAAAGTGTCTCGTGGTTCCAAGGTAGGCTTTCCTCCAACATTCTTGCTTTTGTCTTCTTGCGTTAGAGCGTGCATGACTCCTAGGCTTTGGGGACTTTCTTCATCTTGGTTGATTCGTATATTCGAATTGGAATTCTTATTCACATTAGAACAAAATGAGACAAAGCTTGAACTAATTTTGCTTGATCAGACATAGGAGGCAGGGAATACTCAGCATAATCTGAAGATTCTTCATCCATGAGTTCACTTTCAAGATCATACTTTAGACAATTAAGATGAAATCACATATTAAAATCCCTAATAGATTCATCTTGTTTCCATAGATAATCAATTTCATCATATACCTGGTCATAGTCATAACAATCAAATTCAAAAATGAAAGTCTTGACGAATTGGTCCCAGCTGTGAATTGATGCAACTGGGAGGGTTCTGCACCATTTTCTAGCTTCTGCCGTGAATGTAAGGGTAAAAATTCTGCATAAAACGCCTTCATCAATTCTCTGAATATCAGAACTTGAAACTATTTGAATAAATTGAAGAGCATGATTAAAAGCAAAAGAATTATTCTTACCATTGAATTTTACCTGAGACAAGAGTCTTACCACTTCAGGTGGAGTGTTGGAAGAGGTAGGAACATGGATGCAACTCCAAATGGGAAGTTTGTGAGCAGCCATCCTAATTCAAATGTTACAATTGAAAATCATTCCAACAGACACTATGTTCAGGCCCTCCTTCTAGCGCCAAATATGTTGAGGTCCCGAAAATTGGGTCGACAACAAGGGGGATACCCACCCGGTCTGGACCTTGGTTGGCAGCTCCTTATCCGTTTGGTATAGCGGGTCTGACTTGGGATAATAGGACCAGTTTCCCAATCTAAGGGGTATGTGTGTGTGTGTAGAGTTGGATGATGTTGACCTAAGAGTAATTAAAGCTAATTTAATTCAAACTTCTAAAACTAACTCTATGCTATTGTAATCTAATGAGAAACAACATATCTAATCTACGCTAACCCGGGGTGTATTTCTTCTATTATGCAATCTAAAGAGATTTCAAACAATAACTGGTAATAAAGATCATTCAGCTATCATAAGAATAGAAATCATTAAGATAAACCACTTTGCATAAAAAGTTAATAAAAACAGTTGTGAACAACATATCGCATAATAAGTTATTCATATATCAAACACAAATAAATGACTCCACCGTACAGAAGTGCCAAATGGTAACCCATGCATTCATGCAGTAACATATAAACAACTGAAAACTGTATATCACTTTAAGAATATAAGCAGAAATGGTCAAGAGATAAAAGTACCATTTATGACTAATCCTACTCATAAGCTTCAAGCAAAAACGATTTATCTCTACTTGTTCTAACATCTACTAAGAGTACAAAAGTGCAACATCAATAGCAGACATCAAATGCAAACATTAATAAATCTCGATCCATCCATTCAACAAAACCTCCTCCGAGGGTGCAAAAGTGCATGTTCCGAGGACAAGTTTTTGACAAATTTCTGGACCCTTCTCTAAATGCATGAGAAGGGTTAAAATACTACTTCCTAATTCTAATAATAGTGTTTTTACAAAATTTAGGATGCGGTTTTCAAATGACTGTCCTTTTTCTAATCTAATTTAAAAGAAAAAACAACATTCTAAAATAAGGCTACTTCTGAATTTGGTCCTTAAAGTTGCAAGTGTTCATCATGGGCTTGAGGAGAGTCGGCTGGCTGACTTCTACGCTGAGCTGGGCTGCGAAAACAGCATCTATGAGAGCTGGCACTACTTTTTCGGCCGCGTTTGTGATGCATTTCACAGTCATCCATTGACTATGTGGTTTGACCAAATATGTCCAGTAACATTCCCAATTCAACCTGTTTAATGCTTGGATCACTTTTCCCTTTGCCTGCGCTTTCTGCTTCCATTCTGCTTCCAGTTGTAGCTTATTTGGTAGGTACCCCGGGGTGGTCTCTGTGATTAAATTGGCCCTGTGTAAATTCTCATTTACACAGTCGATAAGAATACTTGCTTGTGTAGCCGCTGTCTCCATTGCTCACTCCGCCTGCCTGATTTGATCGTCCCATTTATTAAAGAGAAATCCTTTATGGTTTTCGTTTATTCTGGGTGCACCTGCTCTTTTCCCTTCATCTTCATCCTGCCAAGTTAAGTATTCCATCACTCGTCTGTCACTCTAATCATAATCACTCCGCAAGTCTACCACTTGATTGGTGATTTTATCGCTCAGTTCGCAATAGTGACTCCACTGTGATATTTTACGTCCCAACTCTTCCTGTTGCTGCAGTAGTTGCTCATTTAAGCCAATAGATTCTGAAATAAATTTCGCCAGCTTAGGCTCATATTTATGCATTTCCTGTAAAGTTTTCAATTGTTTTCCTTTCTCGTCTAGACTTTTTTGATAGCCTATCTGCATCTGCTGAAAGTCTTCCTGCAACTTCTCGAGCTGTTTGGAAGCTTCAATATTAGCATTGGCTTGTTGCAACTGTCGTTGTAGTAGCTGTATTTGATCTTCTTGTTCTTTTAGCAATTGCTGAACTTCCGATGCCTTGAGACAACTTAGTGAGATTTTCAGTTGGGTTGTTGTTGGGATCTTTCCATAAGACGTCCAAATGTTCAGCATCTTGTGACAGTGTATTTTCTAGTTTTCTTTTCTTCCTCTGTCTCCTTACAACTGCTTTATGTTGGGGACTATAGAATACATCCAGTGGGGGAATTTCTTCTACATTAAGTAGAAGCTCAGAAGGTGGAGTGATAGGAATGTGCTCCGTTTCTGTGACATTGCTGACTATGGTTGAAACCACTTCTTGCGCTACCTGTGTATTGTTCACAGGTGTCCTTGGGGCTTGCCCTTCAAGATTGATCAGCTCATTGAAGGTTTCCCATTCTTTGTCCAGTTCTATTGTGACGAGTGGCGCTTCGATGACAGGAGGGGGACATCTCTTGGCGGGGAGGCGATAACTTACTGTTGTGACATTGCACTTGACTGAGCTGTATCTTTAGCTGTTTCTTCGTTTTTTCCTTGGTCGCTTCCAGGCCCTTTAGAATGTTCAGGCACTCCTTGCGCAGTGTTAGATTTAGATCTGGAAGTGCTAGAGTTTCCACTGAGGCTAACGCTTGGAGTTGGTTCTCTGGTAGGCAATCACTTCTTCTCTAGAGGAATACTGGCCAGCCTTCTTTCCCTGAATAACATGAATCTTTGGAGGTCATCTGGAGACAAATTCGATCGAGCTTCCCGCAAAATTTCCTGGAGTGAGTTTCTACTCTGAAACAAATCATCAAACAAATCTTTCTTTCCAACGAATACTTTTATTTTGACGTTCGTTGTGAAATCTTGGGCAACATCATTTGGGTCAAATGGCCTTGCCGGGAATTTAAATAATTGTAGACACATCACTTTCTCCACTTCGGTGAAAGTGTCTCCTACATCGAACAATGAGAAGGCCCCACAAGCTACAGGAAACTGAGGCCATATGGCCTTCTTTTTATCTTTTAGGTCTTTGGTCAGGCCACCTTCTGAAGAGGTTTGATAAGCAATTTCTCGAGCCAACAGTTTGTCAGGAATATACAAGGGTAGGACATGAGGGGGGACGGTGCTTCCAAATACTCTAATATAGGAGAACCATTCTTCCCCGAACCATCTTGCGATGGGGGTGATATCCATCTGTGCCTCGGGTGAGCACCTCGGGGGGTCTTCATCATACATCATCCTATACAAGGGTAGGATAAGCCTGTGACAAATCTGGTAGAAATGTGGGATGAACTGAGAATCCCACAGTACCTTATGATAGACATGGATAGGTAATGGGTCCTGGGTAGTACATTTCCAACCCATAATGGGAAATTTAGACACATAACGAATAGAATCCATAACATATGCAGATAGATAAAAAGGAGGATAGACCCTTTGAGACAAGGATCTCTTAGACCGGTAATTGATAACAGCCGTGTATAGATTATCAGAAAGGATCTTGGCCCAATCCATAATATCAGCGTTTGTGGCAGCATCAATTAATGGTAACCATTCAAACAAAAACTTATTGATATCTGGCATCCCAAATAATCTACAAAGCATGGCCGCAGCAAAACAATACAGAGAGGTGAGGGAACCAGTGCTGTACATACCATTTTTGTCCTTTTTGAGCGGATCCTCTTTTCTGGACCAATATTTGGTGGTCTTTGATAGGTCTGGGTTCTCCGCCACAAATTTCTTGACGAATTGTGCATTGTAAGTCACCTACGGTTCAGGAATATGATACATGAGCTTTAAATCTTGTGCAACGAATGATCCGATGAGTCCTTGCCCTTGAATCTTGATTGTCTGTTGTCCATGTTTGCATTGTCAAGTATCCACTGGATCATATCCGTATATGGTAGAATTTTGGGCCTTGCTGCTATCCGATGAAGAAATGAGCATGCTAGCTCCTCTAAGGACGCTTCAGAAGGGCGTTGTGAGACCGCGATAGCAGTAACCTTCATTATTCAGGGATTCTCTTCTTCATGTAATCTGTACATGCTTTCCCACATCGATATCCCTGCGTCTTTGTTACAGGCTATGTCTGTATACAAAGGCACCATTTCCTTCGTCTTTTCCTTAGCCTCAGAGCCCTGAGCTCTGTTTTTCTTTCCCATTTCTACTTGCGTATGGCTGTGTATCGTCTTTGGCTCTCCGTTCCTGCAGCTCGAAAGTGAAATGGAAATCACTGATTAAGAAAGGTGATGGGAGAGTTTTAAATGCAGCAAATATATCAAACATGCCACCTTACGTGAATTAATTCTTTACAAAAGCACGCATCTACATTTCATTTAATAGCTCACAACTAATCCCTTTACTATCATTAAAAGCGCATGATCTTGAGTCAGATTATGGTAAGTGGTCTTTTCTTAAACAGGGTGCCTGTAGGATTCGTGTTGGAGTGATTTATGATTTGCTTACGTAACGTCGCAGATCGCGCCATCGCAAATCGCACCATCGCAGATTGCGTGAATATAATATCGCAGCGATCGCAACATTGCAGGTCGCAGAAGTTTGATGTTTGCCAAATCTTGCCAGTTCATTTCTGCGATATGCGATCTTGCGATCGGTGTTATCGCAGATCGGTAAATCTTTAAGTTTTTCTTTATGAGTATTACTTTATTGTGATGCGACGCTATGCTTAACACGAGGGTCTTGCACATACCGATATTTATAGAGAAATGGAGACATTTCCTATCTTTTTGCAACGTGACTTTAAAGATTTTTCCCTTATCATAGACTTAGGTTTAGAATCATCAAAATACCTTCCTAAGCTTATGATGGTAACCTTATTTTGAGGAAAGGAAACTCTTGTTCTTCCTAAAAATTAACTAAGGGTCCCCATTCATTTAGTATTTTGGTCAAAACTTAAATGAACAAAGGGGGGGTGTTGCCGGCCACAACGACATCGTACATTCTCTAAATTTATTTTTCAATGGAAGGTAATAAGACAAGATTAATCCTTCTCAGTTTTTCTCTGAAAGGCTTTTAATTTTATTTAATGGGAATTCGGTGTTGGATGATGTTGGTGTCATAGGATTTGAGGTCCTCATAACTCCAAGAAAAGACATCCTAAAACTCCTTCAGTAATTCAATGTATTTCACTCTTTCAGTTGGGGTCAATGATTTTGAAAGTGTGACCAATTTAGGATTTTCCTCGGTGCATATATTACATTCCTCTATATCAAACTTCAAAGGTTCCATTTTAGGTTTCCTAGGAACATCATTAGAATCAAATAAATCCTCTAGAGGGGTTAACTCCTTTGGTAAAAAATTATCTCTAAGATTAATTACTTCGGTTTCTTCACTGATTATTTCATCAATCTCAACTTGCTCTAGGTTATCTACATCTGATCTGGTAAATTTAGTAGGGTTGAATCTATGTACTTCTTCACCTTCTATCTCATTTATTTTTATTTCATCCTTGGTGTCAGGAACTATGGATGTATCAGTATCTACATTGTTATTTAAAATTTATTTATTTGTTTATCATTAGAGAATATTTTCCAGTTCTTCAAATTATCTGGAATAGCAAGTTTGTGCCTAATTTCGGTAGTGTATTGATGGTTAGAATGGAAGGGTAATTTGCAGGTGCTGGCAAACATTGCTAAAATATGAGCTTGCATATTTTGTTTTCTATGGATTACTGCAAACTTTGTTTCTAGGAAAGTGTTAAGTATTTATACAGTAGTATCTTTGTAACAACTTAATCTAGGGTCTTTAGTCATATATATAGCATCAATTTGTTTTACAATTAGTTTAGAGTCTCCCATGATAGAAACTCTTTTAGCTCCTAAATTCCTAACTAAATTAAGACCTAAAATTAATGCTTCGTACTCGGCCATATTATTGGTACATTTAAAATTCAATCTATATGCATGGCCTTCTGAATGATTATTTTCTAAATTGTATATCCACACTCCTGCTCCTGCTCCTAACTTATTGACTGACCCATCAAATTCAAGATGCCATAATATCTCATGCTCATAATTTTCACTATCTGGTGCAACAAAATTTTCATTACTTACAACAATTTGATCATTTTGTTTACTTAACAGTTCTATAGTTTGACTGGTTTCATTTTGTGTAGAAACTGCAATTTATTTTGGTTCTACATTAATATTGTATGAAATTTGTTCTTGTGTTTGATCAGCATTATACAAGATAAAAGAATATATATTTGAGTGTATGGAGTAGATGGGAGAGTTTTGAGGCTGATCCTGGCTACTTACCATATATTTCATTAAGGTTTCATGGTACAATTTCTTAGGTTGTCCAAAAACAGAGATTCTCGCATATGACATATCTAGTTGTAAGGATCCCTAAAGTTTGGCTTCCCATGATATGGGTAACAACATGCCATACTTTGGTGGGATGTCAACATCCACAATATCCATAAGGATGCTTTTGGCAGGATATTAGACTAACATAACACACAGGTATTTAATCAATCCTAAAAACTGTACTTGAATGGAGACAAATGAAAATAGGTCCTTGTAAGGCCTTATAATGTCTAGGTTTAACTTTTCCATTACTGATTTGGGAATTAAATTGTGAGAGGCACCAGAGTCTGACATTGCATTATGTAGGAATTTAGCATGGATACTAAGGCTGATGTAAAAAGGTGGAACTATTCCTTCTAATGGTTTCCCATTAATAGCTGGACCAAATATAAGTCTTCGTTGGTCATCAAACAAATTGACTGAATCCTCATTTTCAGCAATGTTTAGGGTCTGGTTTATCTTTGATTTGTAAGTTTCATTCTTGATTAGTTATGTTAGGGAAATTGAAATCTTTAGCTTTTCCATCTCTGATCCCAAATTGAAAGGTGAAGAAACTTTTTATGTTTGTGGGTTTTGAACTTTTGAAGCAGGGATTTGAGTGGAATTATCTTCTTTTTCTTTATTGGGGACTTCCTTGTGTGGATTTTCAAACCTAATGTTTTGATCTTTTTCCACTGGTTTCTTAAGTGGAATTGAGGTGGATGGTTGATCATTAGAAGGTGGGTCAGAGGTTATATCTACTATTTTGGGACCAGAAGGAACTGGATTCTTCCTAGGGAGAATTTGGAGGATCTTTGAAATAGGGTCTTCCTTTATTTTCTTGGATTGGTTCTGCTCTATTTTCTTGGTTTGGTAAGGGATATCAGTGTTCTTTTTGCTTCTTAGAATATACTCTTTTATGAACTTCAAAAATGGAAAAATCATACCCTTGTTTATAATTAAATGACTCCCCAAACTGTATCTATAATTGTTGCAGCATATACAGTTCTTGTTCATCTTGGGTTAGAGAAACAATCTCATCATCACTTATTCCCATTAAGTTGATCTGTGAATCCTATTCTATATCTTCATGTTAGGATGTTGCTGCATAATTTTCTTGAAAAGGAGACCTAATGTTCTGATCTGGCCCATTTTTGTCAATGTTTTGGTTCTAGTTTTTCCTAAAATTTGGGTTTCTAACTGGAGGCGCTTGTTGGTTATCCCATTGAGGCTTTCTCTCCATATTCTCTATTCTATCCATTAGTTTTTCCATACCTTTAGCTAAACTATCTATTTTAATGTCAGAGGGTGAAGGCTCATCTTTAGTAGTTCCTCTTCTTTCATTCCTAACTCTAGCCCTTTTAGCTAATAAATTAGCCTCTGTACTAACTGATACACTTTGCATATCTTCTAATGTTGGGGGTTTCTTTCCCTGAGTTGGTATGCCATATCTATGTCAAAACCATCAGGAAACTTTATTAAAGCTAAGTCAGGTGGGGGTCACATCTTAACTGGGATTGCTTTATATATATTATTGAATCTAGTGTAGTAATCTTAAATAGTTTCATTAGGTCCTCTTCTAATATTTTCATACTCAGAAAGAATTTGTAGGGGATTCTTTTTCTTTTCCCATTTGTTCAAAAACTGCAGGTGAAATGTCTCTACACTATCAATACTATTAGTAGGCAATTCTCTAAACCATTTCCTAACATCACCAGCTAAAGACTGGGCAAAGAATCTCATTTGAACATTATCTATGTCAATCTCATGAAACTTAAGGTAATCTGTTGTCTTGTTGACATGTTGTTGTGCAGTGTAGTGTCTTGTGCTATCAAATTAAACAATTTTACTTTGGTAGTCTGCTGGCATAGCATCAAATTGAGCAGGTAACACAAGAGGAGCATATCTATTTTCCATGGATGTAAGCTGGGAGGGGTTAAGATGTGGAGATGAGGTAATCAGAGATGATGTAGTAGTGGATGAAGAACTAGGACTGGTAGGTGGTGAATGGGTAATGATAGGTTGGTGAGGGAGAGTAGGTATGAATGGTGGTGAAGAATGGACTTGAGTAGGTATTACTGTTGAAGTTGAAGGGAACAACGATGAACTCGAAATATTAGATGATTGTTCAGAAAGCTCAAGGGCTGTGGTAGTATTAATAGATGATTGAGGAGATTTTAGAATGTATTCATCAATGGATTTGTTGGTCTGTTGAACTTCAAGGTCTGCAACGAATTGAGGGTCTAGAATAGTTTCACTGGGTGCACTTTTAGACTTTGTTCTAAATAATGACTGTTAAAATGGCATATCGAGGGGAAGGTCTTCTAAAAATAACCACTCTTCAAGACATGAATTAGCTTTAACTAATGGTATTTGGCTAACTGAACTTCTTTTTTGCATTTTCTTGAAATCGGGTTGGGATTATCAACTACTAGGGTAGGGCTTGCGTCTGGATGAGCCCTAGTAAAATGAGTCTTCCTGGAAGCCAAAATTTCAAAATTTTTTAATTGTTTTTGTGAGATTTTGTAAGATAACTTCTAAAAAATGACTTTAAGAGACTTACAATGAAGATTTAGGATTTTCTTAAAGCTTTATCAGGACTAAGGATTTGAGAGTTCCACAGTATGGTCACCACTATGTTATCTCTCAGAGTTTTCTCTAGATGATATCACAAGAAAGAAAATGATTGAGGTAACCACAAACCAACTTTTAACATAGGCTCTAGCCAACCTATGGCTCAAAGAGGGATCTCTCTATATAATTTAGCTTTGTTTGCTTGGATTTTAGGCTAGTTTTGAAGGTTTGGTGGGGTTTTGATTTGTATTGAAGATTTGGATGGTGGAATCCTTAAAACAGATGGATAGAATGACGTCTTTGGAATATTGGGCTATGGAGTCAATAGAACGGTAGCAGAGCTAGGATTAACTCACTAAATGGAATGTTCAAAGGGCAAGATAGCGGAATAAAGTGCAGGCCTTTGGAGCAGAGGTGTGCAATGGTTTGAACAAGGGTGAGAGAGAAATTGAGAATTCTCAGACTGGGATTCAAACGAGGAAAAAAACGGTAATCAGAAACAAAGGGAAATTAAGAATCCTTTGCTATAGATCATAGAGAGACAACCTAAACTAAGGAGCAATTAAGAGTTCCTTAACTTAGATATGAGTTTAAAATTTTAAATGCCTAATAGTTAAAATAGAGTGTAATTAAGAAAATTCTGAGATATTATTCCATGTTATAGAATTCAGATTCAGATAAACATAATGGAAAACTTTAAAGAAGATAACAAAACGAGAGAGAATACTTGTCTACACTTCGCTCAACACATGAATCCTTTGAAATATCTAGTTTTTATTCATTAATCCAACTTGCTAGTTCAGTCAATGTTCCAAAAGCTTTACAATCTTTAGATCAAGAAGTTTATAGAAATGTATAAGAATCCACCCTACATACTTCGATTTATGAATTATTTATACAAAATTTTATTACAAAATATCTCAAAACTAACTTGATATTTAATCTAGGAAATACAAAATATGTTCTTCCAAGAAGATAGAGACATCTATTGAACTACTTCATGTTGTCCCCTTTATTATGGTGCTACTGGATTTTATGGTTGGTTTTAAGCCCTTTATGTTGGCTTTCTGTTGTGGTCCTCTATGCTGGAATCTTTTTTAACCTTTATCTTTCACCTGATACTCTTTGGCACTGATACTCTTTAACCATGTTGACCTGTTTTCATCTGTTTACCTGGCTGTCCTACTTTTACTATGCAGTAACCTTTTCACTGTAAATTTCTCATAGTAAATCAATCATATTTTCCCACCATTCAGCATCATGCAACTTGACATTCATCCTTCGCCTATATATCTCATCAGCCTCGGTATACTTGGAAAAATTTGGCTTAGTGATGGACAAATGTTTTACCTCATGCTGGAGGAAAAACAAATTCTCAAATGTATTATACAAAACTTTGCTTGTTCGTAGGGCTTTTATTGTTGAAGTGCTAGCTTATACTTTGGCCAAGTGTCTGAGTCTCTTATCATAGTCCTGTTGTGTCATAAGGTTTTCATTGATAACCAATGGACTGGGAAATCCTTTCTCCCTCAAAATTTGGAATTTAGACATGAATCTATCAATGGATACCTGCATGTTATGGCACCTTTCCTCTAAGTTAAGCATTAGGTTCCTTTTGGAAAGGACCTTCCATATTTCCAAAATGGTCTCAGTTTTGTCTTCTATATCTATCTCATGAGGCTCATACATGTTTTTGCTGTTGAGGAAGTGGATGAGTTTATTGGCATCCTCAGGCATGTCTCCTAATTCTTCTTTGACCCTTTGGATAGCTTCTGTAGCTATCTTTATCAATTTTATCTGCTCAAAAATAACTTGAATAGATGGTCAAATATCATTGACAGAGTCAATAATATTGGCCCATAACACTTCCTTGGCTTGCCCAAGGGGTTTCTCCAGTGTTAATTCTTTCTCTATAACTTTGATTCTTTCACTCATTCTATGGGCCTTTTGTGCTTATCCCTTTTGCTTAATTTGGGCAAGTTTGTAGTCGGTTTCTAAACTTGCCACCTTTTCTCTTAGTTTGTTCATTTTTGTAGCATGGATAGACATTTCTTCCATGGAATTAATTAATTTTGTTGTTTTTTCTCCTGATGCACCTATTTTTGTAGACTCTATTGTGACTGGAAATGTTGTGTCAGGTGGAGCTGTAGGTGCTAGCAAAGTTGCTAGTGTCGAAGGGACTGCTGTAGATACTGTGGGGATGAAATTTGTAGAATTTGTGGCCAGGTCACTTTGCTTCAATTGAATTATAGTATCCAAGTCATTTTCTATCTCCCTTAGTTGATCATTAAGCTTTAGGACCATGTCCATCAATTCTTCATGCTTGGTTTCGCTCTCTAAGACTTCAAGTGTTTGAGGATGTTGCAGCCAGGGTATTTTTAATTGCTTCTTAATTGTAGCAATATCATCATTTTTCTTCTTTATAAGCTGCTCTGTAGCTTTAATATCTTTGGGACCGTGTCCCAATTCAATCACTAAGTCCTCTAAGGACTTGATCCTAGTATCCTTAGGCTATGAGGAGGCCTTCTCCAACTAATATTGAGTTGAGATGTTGGTCAATGAGTTTTGTAGCTGATGGGCAACTATGGCTTTACCTGCCGGGGTGGAGTATATCATCTGCCTGGCCTGTTTATGCAATTCTATTTGGTCTATGGGATGAATATCCCTAGCTAATACTTCAAAGTCCACCCTCTTGAAGTCTGAAGATGTCTTGGGCTACTGTGTTGTTAGTTTGAGATAAGGACATTTGAAGCTTTCCCTCCTTGATGTCAAAAGCTGACATCATCCTTGTCTAATTTGTGGGAGTGAGATTTAGGTATTGAGCATATGTTTGGGCTTTAAGTTTCTCATTCCTCATTTTGATGTCTTTATACCTGTCTTTTACGTCCTGGTCTTTATCAGTAGGTCTACCGGATGAAGACACTTCCAAACGTATATGCCTTTTCAATAGCTAAGTTTGTGAAGTGGAAGGCTCTTGCATGTCTGAAGAAGGAGTGGTGGCCCTTCTGTTTATTTTGTGGTCACCTATACTAATTCTTCTATATTTTCATGTTCAATGATAGGATTGAGTCTTTTCCTCTTACTGTGAACAGTTTCACATTGTGCCTCAGATGTATTCATAGGTGAGGTGTAGGCTTCTCCTCTGCTTCTTTTAGGATTTTTCTCCTCATTCTGAGCAGTCTGCATGACTGGAGGGGTGCTCATGGCTCTTTCTTTCTCTCCTGGTACTTGCAGAAAAGAGCTCTCATCAAGATGCTTTTCCAAATCAATCAGAGCATTTTCTACATCTACCCTTGTGTTGTCTCTATCTGTTAAGGTATTTTCACCCAATTTGTCTGATTGACATATGCCTCTATCTGTTGTATGGGGTGGTGGATAAAAGGTCCTAGCTTGACCTTTGGCATTTTCTTGGTAATGAATTCTAAAGGGTCATATCTCCATACAAAACTCCTTTGGAATTTCATGCCTTGCAAGATCAGGTCTGCCTCTTTCCCTGCCTCTTTGGAATTGCATATGAAGGGACCTAACTGGTCTTTGATTTTCAAATGGGCCTTCTTCTTAGTAGTGAAAAAGTTTACTTCATCTGTATTGATGATCTATCTGTAATATTCTAATGCAAGCAACCTTATAGGAGGTATCTTGGCAACTTATATGGTGCAAGAAGGCAACCATATATTGTTATTTCTGTGTGGTTTTGGTAAAGGTACCAATCTCCCAATTCAGTTTGCTTGGAAATTTGGAGGACTCTTTTTATCTCTGGACTTATCCTGGGTGGAGGATTTCTAGTGAGCATAGTCATGATTATATACTCAAAATAATCTATGAAGTCTGAGTATGTATATGGTGATCCAAACCTATGGAAGAGTTGGTCCAAAAAATGACAGATCTAGGCTAGCCCCTTGTGTTAAGCTTCTGGAGAGTGAAAGGAAACTTATCTGACTAATAATACAAAAATAGATGGTACAATACAGAGAAGTATTTGAACACTCTCTCATTTCCCATTCTTGTGAACTTCTCATGCATTCTATCAGCTATGAATTTGGAAAATTCATATGTGGTTGCGGGAGGCTTCCCTGGGGTATAAATGGACATGAAAGCAAGAATAATTTCATCAATGTATTCACTTGTAGTGTAACCCAAAACACATGATATCATGGTCATAATGTACTAGCCCAATTTAGAGAAAATGGTTGACATATATGGAAGGGGGTCCTTAAGGATGTGTTTTTCCTCTACAATGAAGGTTTGGAACAACTAGGCCAATCTTGAAGGGCTTAGCATGGGATACTGGTCCAACAGGTCACTGATTGAGAGTGGGGTTAGGTTTGGCCCTGGTTGGAACTACAAAATTTCATTAGTGGACTCAGCTGTGATAGCATGCATAACAGATATGGACAACTTCTGGAAAGATATGAACTTGGGGGAACTTGTATCTGGGTAAATTGGACTCCCAGAGGCCAATATCATCTATATGGTTTAGGTGTCCATATTTGCTTAAGTAATGAATTTTGAGCAAAAGCTCTGTTGAAGTTGTATCTTTGATTTGGAAATCTCTCTCAACCAGGGGAAGGTGGTCTAGGTCTAAGTGTGGAGTGGTAATGGGTCTAACATCCATGGCGATAGGGGCAGCCATAATTCAGTTCTTGTGGATTTGAATTAGGCTTTGGTGGCTTTATCAAAGTTTATGGGACTTTTGGAGGGATTAGGCAAGAAACTCTTGAATTTGGCAGTATTCTTAATCAATTTTTTAAATTAAAATAGTACACGGGCTAAAGGTTCCAGAACTTGAAGGGGTAAGGGGTAATTCATGGTGAAATACCTAGAATTGGGTGAACTGGCTTTAAGAATGATGGTTCACGGCAACTACAATGGTTGGCGTAGTCCTGGTATGTATTGAAAGGTCAACTGGGTTGTCTGCCACGTCTTCTAGAGCAAACTTGGAAACCTGTTGGTAAATTTGGCATTTGTAGGGATTGCAATGGTTTACAAAGTTTAGAAAGCGAATGCATGAAAAAAAAGGGAAAAATAGGGCTTCACGGCCTTTTATGGAGAAAATGATTAGTTTTGGAGGGTTTACTTTTGGATGAAAAATTGACGGTTTTTCAGTTAAGTGGGGAAGTGGTTTTTGTTGGAAATAATACTGAGAGGGGGGGTGAATCAGTATTATCAGATTAATCAAACTTTTCAAATGCTCAGAAACATATACGCTACTTCAGTTAAGTGAACCAGCGTGTACACGCTACTGTGACGAAGTAAAACAACGTATAAGAAGAAAACTCACAATTTAGTTAGCTTATTCTTCAATTAAGTGCATCAGGACATTATTCACCACATTAACAGTAAACATGTGCAGTATAACAGAACAGATAAAAAGCCACACACATGAACACCAAGATATAAGGTGGAAACCCAATGTGGGTGAAAACCACCTGCTGCAAGTTGTCTCTATCTTTTAATATGAAACTTCAGTTTACAATCTTTTGTACTGGTGCAGCCTTATACCAGTACGCAGGCTACAACCTGCAGAAGGCTACAACCTTCTCTCGTTCTCCAAACTTCCTTGGAAGGGAGCTCCAACCCCCTTTGCTCTTGTACTAGCCAAGATACTAGTACGTAGGTGCTGACCTACAATCGTCCTTCTTTCAGATATCACTTTTCATACATTTTCAGACTTGGATATTCCTGAAGCACAACATTACAATCTGAAGACCACAAATCATTCAATTTCCACAACAGATCATTGAAGCATAAAACAACCAAACTTTGAATCACTGAACCACTGAACCCTGTCAATCACCAGTTACCAGAACACAGAGCAGACTACAGAACTCTGCAATAACAGTCAGACCCCACTGTAAACCCAAAATCAAGCTTCAAAAGATATACGCTACTTCAATGAGCAAAACCCGCGTATACACGCTCTTTTACCGAAGCCAACCTGCGTACAGATCTAAAAATAAACTTTCTCAATTTGCAGCTGTACCAGACATTAGTTAGATCCAAAACGTAACATTGCGACAATATGCAGATCTAGAAATACTCATAATCAACCATATCATGATAGTGCATTTCAAACCATTAGATCCCGATCTATCCTTAGATCTAGTCTTCCATCAACCGATGTGATCTCTCCTTGGCTTAGATCAAGCAACCCAGAACCTGCATATCAGATCTCTTTCTCTCTTAGATATTCAAGCCTTGTCGAAAGATGATTTTGCCTAATGATCTTCTTCTCCTTATATAGTCTTAGGCCTAGCTCAATACCAAGAGCCAAAACCATAGTAACACAATACCATCAACTTCAAAACTAGGGATCGACACGCCCGTCGAGACACAATGGTCCGAAATCATAGGCACAACTTCCAAGGACTAACCACCATGGACCAAAGGAACCTTTCCACATACACGCGCTTTTTATGAATCGAACTAGCATGTACACGCGACTTTGGCTTAACGAAACGGCGTGTATGAGCTTCCTTGGCATGCTGTACTGAGATCTGTCTTCTGATTAAGATGCCATCACTTGTACCAACCTCTGAGCACCTGTACCATCCTCTGAGTGAGTTACCATCAAGGACAACACTTGAATCATAATGCCAACAATCTCCCCCTTTGGACTTGATGGCAACCACCACACCAAGTCACTCTCCCCCTTTGACATCAAGAGCAAAGGGCTGTGCTCCCCCTGAGGACATGCTGATACCTCTGCTTGGCTGTGCTAACTCGTGCTCCCCCTGACAGTAGGCCAGATCTGAAAAAGATGTTCTTCAACAAGAACCAAGATTTTTACACCATAAGGGACCTTCCTATCACCAAAAGACTCAATACATACATCCATACTCCCTACCAAGAGGGGACATATCAGAAACAACCAATTATATTACAGCATTCATCCCAGGCATAGTGGGGAAACCAACATAGGCCGTTACATGACCTTGACACCATAAAAGAGATATGACAAGAGAGATACATGACATAGAGACAACAGATCTAGACCAAGACTTAGGAAAGACACCAGCAGCATCTGATAAACATCTTGTTAGATCAGCAACCAGAATTTCTTTCTGAGCTCCTTCTCCTGAAACCAACAACCAAAACATCTGAATGCCAACAATGCTTTATGAGACTTTTGAGCTGCTCCCCCTGAACCTGTGCCTGTTGCACTCCCTGAAACTGTGCCTGAAGAATTCTGACATTCCTATTGCTGTTCAGAACTTCAGAGTTTTCCCTTGCTGTTCAGAACTTCATATACGCGTTTTATCCTGTATAAAACAGCGTATGTACGCGGATATTCTTTCTGCAACAAGCGTCCAGCATACACGCGACTTACCCAACATGAATCCGCGTGTATACGCTCATATCCCTTCCGTAACCTGCGTATACCAACTTTTCTGTAGAACAAACAATCTTCAACAACAGGATGAAGCATCAACTACTCCCAGCTTTTGTCTGAGATATTCAAAAGTTTCCCTGGGCAGTGGTTTTGTGAGAATATCAGCAACTTGCTCCTTAGAAGGAACATACTCCAACTTGACCTTCTGCTCAAGCACTTGTTCCCGAAGAAAATGGTACTTGATTGGTATGTGCTTGGTCTTTGAGTGCATGACAGGATTCTTTGAAATGCTGATTGCACTTGTATTATCACATAAGATAGAGACAGGTGGAGTGCAAGTGATTTGAAAGTCCTGCAAGGTCTGCATCATCCAAAGAAGTTGTGTGCAACAAGATGCTGCAGCCACATATTCTGCTTCAGCTGTAGATAAGGCAATCGAACTTTGTTTCTTGCTGAACCAAGATACTAATCTGGAACCCATGAAGAAAGCACCTCCACTTGTGCTTTTCCTATCATCCACACTTCCAGCCCAATCTGCATCTGTGTAAGCATGAAGAGTGAGATCAGTATTTCTAGGATACCATAAGCCATAGTTTTGGGTCCCTTGAAGATATTTGAAGATTCTTTTGACTGCCTGAAGATGAGTTTCCTTTGGGTTGGCTTGAAATCTTCCAACCATTCCTACTGCATGTGTAATATCTGGTCGAGTACCTGTCAAATAAAGCAAACTCCCAATCATGGATCTATAAGTGGGTTGGTGAACTGCTGCTGATTCATCATTTGCACTGAGGCTGCATCCTGTAACCATGGGTGTACATACTGGCTTTGACTCTTCCATGCCATACTTCTTCAAGATCTGCTTGAGGTATTTGGTTTGAGACAAGAAGATACCTCCTTCATTTTGTTGGATTTGCAATCCAAGAAAATATGTCAATTCTCCAAGAAGTGACATTTCGAATTCTTTCTGCATAACCGAGGCAAAGTTTTGACTCATGATCTCTTCATTGCTGCCAAAAATAATATCATCTACATAAACAACAAGAATTAGCAATTTGTTATTTTCAACTTTTATATAGAGATTGCTATCTGCTGATCCTTTTGAAAAGCCTTGTTGGTGAAGATATTTGTCCAACCGATAGTACCAAGCCCTTGGAGCTTGTTTGAGCCCATAGAGTGCCTTTTTCAATCTGCATACAAGGTTTGGATCATTTCCAAGAATGAACCCATCTGGCTGCTCAATATATACTTCTTCTTCTAAGTCTCCATTCAGGAAGGCTGATTTCACGTCCATTTGAAATACCTTGAAGTTTTGAAAGCTTGAGAGAGCAAGGAACATTCGGATGGCCTCTAGTCTTGCCACAGGAGCAAAGGTCTCTTCAAAATCTATTCCTTCTTGCTGTGCATACCCTTTACAAACAAGTCTGGCCTTGTTTCTAATTACTTCTCCATTTTCATTTAACTTATTCTTGAAGACCCATTTTGTTCCTATTACATTCTTATCTTTTGGTCTAGGAACTAATTCCCAAGTGTTGTTCCTTTCGATTTGCTCAAGTTCTTCATCCATTGCTTTGACCCAACATTCATCTTTGCATGCTTCTTTCACATTTTGTGGTTCAATGGAGGAGAGTAGAGCCAAGTAGCTTGAAGCTTCTGCAAGTGTCCTTCTTGTTTGTACTCCTGCTTCTTTCTGCCCCACAATCTGAGTTTCTGGATGATTCTTTTGGACATATCTGGATGGAGTCTTCTCTTCTATTCTTGTCTGCTCCTCTGGTTCTTCTTGAGATTCTTCTTCTTCTTGAGGTTCTTCTTCTTCATCATTTCGCCTTTGAGAGTAACCTTCATCTTCTTCAATGTCTTCATGATGAACTTGCCTAGGAATATATCCCTTCTCATCAACCACTATATCAATACTGTCAACAATTCTGCCAAGTCTTTTATTGTAGCACTTGTATGCTTTGCTATGTGGAGAATAACCAAGAAGAATGCCCTCATCTGCTCTAGGTTCAAGTTTGCCAAGTTGCTCATCAGTATTCTTAATATAACATTTGCTCCCAAAGATTTTGAAATGCTTCACGGAAGGAGTTTTACCACTCCAAAGCTCATGAGGTGTTTGAGTGCTGTTTACTCGGACATTTGTTTTGTTAAGAATGATAACAGCAGCATGTGCAGCTTCACCCCAGAAGGTTGCAGGAGTACCTGATTCATCGAGCATAGCACGAGCCATTTGTTGGATAGTTCTGTTCATTCTTTCCACAACCCCATTTTGCTGAGGAGTTCTAGCTGTAGAGAATTCTCTTCTTATCCCATGTTCATCGCAGAAATCGAAAAATTCATTTGATGTGAACTCCCCACCTCTGTCAGATCTGAGGCACTTAATTTTGTGTCCTGATTCATTTTCAGCCAATGCTTTGAAGGATTTGAATTTTTCGAATGCTTCATCTTTGTGCTTCATAAGCCCTAACCAAACAAACCTTGAGAAATCATCAATGAATAATATCAGATATTCTTCTCCTCGAGGTGTCCTTTTCCTAAATGGACCACATACATCTGTATGGACTAGCTCAAGAGGCAAGCTAGCTGATCCTTCCTTTTCTGGAAAGTTAGTTCTGGTTTGCTTTCCAAACTGACAAGATTTGCATATGGTGTTGTCTGGAATTTTGATATCTGGAAGATCGCGAACTGCCTGATATTTGCATGCTTTTCTTATTTGTGAGAAGCTTAGATGTCCCAACCTTCGATGCCATAGCCAGTGCTCTTCATCCTTGCTAAGATAGCATTGTTGTTGTCCTTCTTCAAATATGTACAGATTATTTGGAGTTCTTTTGCCTTTGAGAACTGTTTTACCTGTATCAAGATCACGAACAAGACATCCATTCGATCTGAAAATAACCTCGGTTTTTTGATCACACATCTGACTGACACTTAGAAGATTATGCTTCAATCCATCAACATACAAAACATTTCCAGCCTTGACCTTTTCTTTCAAAGGAGCAATACCTTTTCCTTTTATAGTTGCAGGAGTATCATTTCCAAAAGAAACTTTCTTTCCCTTTTCTAAAGTAGAATAAGATTCAAGTTTTTCTTTATCACCTGTCATATGTTTCGAACATCCACTGTCAATGTACCATAGATTTTCCTGTCCTTCTGCATAAAACGCTATCCCACATCTTTCTGTCTGAGGTTCTTTTATTCTCCATTTTTTGGTGCTCGTGGCTTGTTCCTTTTTCTCCTGAAACCTGCTCCTGCATTCAGATTCTTTATGACCAAAATTATTGCAAATAGAACATTCAACTTCATTTTCAAGAACCGAAAAGTTGTTATAGGTCCTCTTTGTAATCCCTGTCATACTTCTTTGTTTTTGAGCTTCCCTAGTCATGATTGTTTTATATGCAACACATTGAGCTGCTTTGTGACCAAAGTTATGGCAAGAAAAGCATTGTCCATTGAAGAAGCTTCTGCGGTTATTGAATCTACCAGCCAACTGATTGTAATTTCTATTTTCATCTATTCTTGTGCCAAACTGAGAAGATTTTACCTGTGGTTGGTTGTAGCTTTTGTTCATCCTTAAGAAGGATTGTCCCTGATAGTTTCTGTTTGTAATTCGTCCCTGCTTTACCTGATTATCTTCATTGTTCTTCTGCTCATTTCTTCTTGCTGCATCAAGATAACTTTTTGAGGTGGATGCTTGAGAGGTTTCTCCATTATAGCCCAAACCTGTCTTGTTTAGAGGAGACCGCTGCACATTGATAATCTCATCCAAAGTTTCAGATCCTTTGACAAACTTAAGATTAATAGCTTTTGTTTTCTCAATTTCTTTTCTGAGACCAACAATTTCACCTTCTAGTTTTTCAAGATGTTTTTCCTTTTCATCAATTTGAAATTGCAAAGTATCAATGATCACACTCTTTTCTTCTATGCATCTCTTGAGTCTAGTGATTTCATTATAGAGATTATCCACATCTACAGCATCCTCATAATCATCATCTTCAAATGCCATTAATAGCTTATATTTATTACCTTGTTCATCTTCATCACTGTTTGATAAGCCATCACTATCTTCATGGGTGTAGTAGCTTTTCTTATTTGCACTTTGTTTCTTATTCCATCTAGCAGGTTCTTTTCCTTTATCCTTATTAGGACATTTTGCAGCATAATGACCTACTCTTCCACAAGCAAAGCATTTGAAAGGTAGCTTACCTCTGAACCTTCCAGCACCCCTTTGAAGATTTCTGACAAAATTTGATTCTTCTTCCTCTTCTTCTGGAACATGGCTTGCTTCATAGTAATCTTCTTTTCTTGATGCCTTAAAAGCAGCTTCCCTTCTGTCTGATGGACCTCCCTTTCTCATTTCATAAGCAGTTAGAATTCCATGTAGCTGAGACATAGTGAGAACTTTGAGATTTTCCTTTTCTTCTATTGCAGATACTTTAGATTCAAATTTGGGGGATAATGATCTTAGAATCTTTTGAACTACTATAGTCTCTTTTATTTCTTCACCCAAATTTTTCATACAATTAACAATCTCATCTACCCGAAGAAAATAATTAGCCACACTTTCATCATTATACATCTTGAGGGTCTCATATTGAATCCTGAGAGTTTGAAGTTTAGCTTGCTTTACCTGTTCATCTCCTTCATAGCTAGTGATCATTTTGTCCCATATCTCTTTTGCTGATTTGAAGTGCATGACCTTCATGAATTCTGTTTGAGATATACTTCCTAATAGAGTACTGACTGCTTTTGCATTTGTTTCATATGCCTTTTTCTCAGCTGGATCTGTAGGAGTAGCTGAAGGAAAAGCATAGCCTGTTTCTACAATGTCCCAAACTTCTGTACCAAGAGATTGAAGATATGCAGTAACTCTTACCTTCCAATAATTGAAATTTGTTCCATCAAAAACCGGTGGCCTGATTGATGCTTCTTTCTCGTAATTGCTCATGATGAATGATCTTCCTTCAAGCGATCAAGCTTCTCTGAAGGACCTGCTCTGATACCAATTGTTGGAAATAATACTGAGAGGGGGGGTGAATCAGTATTATCAGATTAATCAAACTTTTCAAATGCTCAGAAACATATACGCTACTTCAGTTAAGTGAACCAGCGTGTACACGCTACTGTGACGAAGTAAAACAGCGTATAAGAAGAAAACTCACAATTTAGTTAGCTTATTCTTCAATTAAGTGCATCAGGACATTATTCACCACATTAACAGTAAACATGTGCAGTATAACAGAACAGATAAAAAGCCACACACATGAACACCAAGATATAAGGTGGAAACCCAATGTGGGTGAAAACCACCTGCTGCAAGTTGTCTCTATCTTTTAATATGAAACTTCAGTTTACAATCTTTTGTACTGGTGCAGCCTTATACCAGTACGCAGGCTACAACCTGCAGAAGGCTACAACCTTCTCTCGTTCTCCAAACTTCCTTGGAAGGGAGCTCCAACCCCCTTTGCTCTTGTACTAGCCAAGATACTAGTACGTAGGTGCTGACCTACAATCTTCCTTCTTTCAGATATCACTTTTCATACATTTTCAGACTTGGATATTCCTGAAGCACAACATTACAATCTGAAGACCACAAATCATTCAATTTCCACAACAGATCATTGAAGCATAAAACAACCAAACTTTGAATCACTGAACCACTGAACCCTGTCAATCACCAGTTACCAGAACACAGAGCAGACTACAGAACTCTGCAATAACAGTCAGACCCCACTGTAAACCCAAAATCAAGCTTCAAAAGATATACGCTACTTCAATGAGCAAAACCCGCGTATACACGCTCTTTTACCGAAGCCAACCTGCGTACAGATCTAAAAATAAACTTTCTCAATTTGCAGCTGTACCAGACATTAGTTAGATCCAAAACGTAACATTGCGACAATATGCAGATCTAGAAATACTCATAATCAACCATATCATGATAGTGCATTTCAAACCATTAGATCCCGATCTATCCTTAGATCTAGTCTTCCATCAACCGATGTGATCTCTCCTTGGCTTAGATCAAGCAACCCAGAACCTGCATATCAGATCTCTTTCTCTCTTAGATATTCAAGCCTTGTCGAAAGATGATTTTGCCTAATGATCTTCTTCTCCTTATATAGTCTTAGGCCTAGCTCAATACCAAGAGCCAAAACCATAGTAACACAATACCATCAACTTCAAAACTAGGGATCGACACGCCCGTCGAGACACAATGGTCCGAAATCATAGGCACAACTTCCAAGGACTAACCACCATGGACCAAAGGAACCTTTCCACATACACGCGCTTTTTATGAATCGAACTAGCGTGTACACGCGACTTTGGCTTAACGAAACGGCGTGTATGAGCTTCCTTGGCATGCTGTACTGAGATCTGTCTTCTGATTAAGATGCCATCACTTGTACCAACCTCTGAGCACCTGTACCATCCTCTGAGTGAGTTGCCATCAAGGACAACACTTGAATCATAATGCCAACAGTTTTGGAGGGTCATCACACAGCTTTTATGGTGCGGGCAGTTTTTGTGAGGGGTTGCTGATGTACCTTGGAGCGCGACACGTAGCATTCGGGGGGTCGGGGAAAACCACTTTATCGGGTGGTTATCGTTCATCCATCGGGCATGGTTGATATGGATATGCACCATTTGATTTGGGCACAGATGATCGGAAGATAGTCAGGTGGAAGACTAGCGCGGAGGAAATGGGCGGAGGTTTAGGGGGAGCCAGGGGCTTTAATTACAGTGCATTGTGATTATTGCGTGATTAATCATGGGGTTAGGGGACTAGATGGGTTTAATGAAGGTTTTAACTTGACTCTGCGAAGAATCAATAGCTTAAGTGGGTTTCATTAGGGGAAATAGAATAAAGCTATAGTTTATAGTTAAACTATGGGTGGGGATAATACATAGGGATTTATTTATATAGGAAAAACAAGGAATTTGTGGGAGCTATATAATTAAATTAGAAATTAATATGAAATGAAAGGACTAGAGATGAAAATAATATTAAGTGTAATGTAATATATGTACATTTCCTTTACATACACTTATGATAAAAAAATTTGTGGGTTTCTTGGATGAAATGGGATTTAAGATGGTATTTATCACTTTTCATATGTTAATGGAGTTCAACCTTAGGAAAAAGAGTTTTATTAGGGAAATGAAGGAGGATGATTTTTATGAAGGTGATTCTAATACTTGCATCCATAAGTCATTAAGCCGAGGGTCCAGTCCCTCCAAAAGTCAGTGAAATGCTCTGAGTCTCTTTGACTCAAAGGTTTTAAGTACTTAGAACTTATTTATGGGAAATTAGTAAGTAGATGGGGGTAAAATGACTGAGGGGATGTTAAATAAACCAAGTTGTAAAACATTGTCCTAGCTTTGTTTACTGCTTATGTACATTTGAAAGATACATTTAAACATGACATAAGTGCTTTTGTTTGATCACTTGTTATTTCTGCAACCTTTCTCCTACTTACCCATTTACTCACCCTACCATTTTTTCCTCATTTCATTTGGGTGCATTTAGGCTAGCAAACCCTTATCAATCCTTTTTCTTTTACAAAGTAGACTATCTAATTCTAACCTTATATCATCCAAGGGCTCAGATTAACTGATGAGCTCCTCTTATTTTCTCTACCTATCTAATGATCTGCCAAGATTAAACTGTTTGGTTAGATTTATTGTATTCTCTAACTATAAACATAAAATTCAAAGCATGGTATAATCAAGATTAAACAATTTGATTACCATGGATTGTGGCATGAGTGACAAGCTACACACAATCATTATTATGTATGAAAATAAATAATAGTGACATTTTGACTTGCACACTTTCATGGTCTCTTTTTTTTTGGGGGGTTCATGTATCTTCATTTTTTTACCCTTTTTCATTCTTTTGTGTCCTTTGATTTTTCTTTTAGGACATATCTTCTTTACATTTTTTAATTTTTTAATATTAGAAAACATTTGCAGAAGGTAAAGGTATGTACAATATTACAAGGCTTAACCTTTGTCATTCAAAATTATGACTCCTATTGGGATAGGAACCTAATAGGTACAATACAGACATGATCGACACATTGGATTCATACAATCATGGGCATAATGTCCTGGCCCTCTGCAATTGTAACATATCAGCTGCCTGTGACCTCTTCCAAGTCGTCCTCAACCTCAGCCTCGTCCATGCCCCTGAAATCTGGTTCGTGCCACTCCTGCGTTCTAGTCAAGGGGCTGCTTTTTGGCCTGAAATCTATAGGTGGGAGTCCTATCCAGCATCAGCTCATATCTTCTACAGGTGCACTCATTGTGTCCAACTAATCTACAAAATTTACAGAACAACTATTGCAAATTATGTGTGTACTTATGCAAAAAATGGCATTTGCTCGTAGCATGCTTCCCTCCTATTTGACAAATCGCGCACCACAAAGTAGGTGCCACGCTAGGTCCTGCTTGTGCCTCTGGTCTTAACAGCATCAGGCCTCCTCCCACGAGGTAATTTATGAACACTGGGTAGTGGTCCTTGTCGTGACCATGAACCTTGCATTTAACATACCATACCTCTTCGCACACTTCTAGTTGGGCTATCCTGTCTTGTTTTAGACTTTGCTTCTCAAGGTATAAGTTTTTCAATTGTGCATGGATGTACTGAACTCCCAAGTTAGGATCCTGTATCGGGGTCTCATGTAGCCTCATCGTGATCTCCAAGGCCTATGCTTGAGTCATTAACCTTTGTTGTGATAGCGTGTTCCTCAAATGCGGCGTTAGCAATGCCACAAACCATTCCCGGTGTTGTCCATCCGTCAAAGTCATATTAGCTTCGCAAATTGTGCACTTCAGTCTCTGATCTATCTCCCAAGGAGCCTCACCTAGTAGCATTTTGATCTCTTTGAATCCAATGATCAACTGTGCCTTTGACCTCGGCCTACTAAATTCTTTGTTCAACGCAATTTGGATATCTGCCATCCCCGCATTTGGATTGTCATTAGAATGCTTAATATACCAGGTCAAAGCACAGTGCTGTAGGGCGCTGACCAGCATTTCTTTCTTTATATTATCATCTATGACTCCCTACACTTCCCATATATCCCTTATCACGAACCAAAACTAGTCAGGATCTTCATTTCCTACTCCCTTGAACACCGGAAACTTTATTGCGCTTGCCATATTGACTCATGGTGGTGGAGGAGGTGGTACGGGTGAATATGGAGGTGAAGGCGGTGAAGCTGGTGGTGGTGTGGGTGGGGGTGGTATGTGCGGAAGCCTCTGCCTTATCAAATTTATCATGATCCTCCGTGAGACCTTTGTGAGCTCTTCCTCGTCCCCTCGCAAAGGTGAAATCAAATGGATATTCTTTCATCCCATACTCCCTTCGTTTCTATAGGTTTTTCCACTTCGCGTAGCTCCGGACATCAAGGTAATTGCATAACCCATTTTAACACAAGAACATTTTAATCCAAGTATTCAGAGACTTTACATACTTTCCTCACGATCCTTTGAGAAAGCATCGCTCTGCCTCGCTATAGCTGACTGAAGTATCTACCAAAAACTTAGTAATGAATTCTCATATAATTCGATCGAGCCAGTGATCAACAACATGCACGATCTTATCCTCCGATACTTCCACTCTGCGTACTAACTCTGGGTTCAACACAATAGGATTGTTGAGTTTCCACCTTCCTTGGCTATCTTCTAGCTTCGCGATCCACTCATACAGCTCAGTAGGGAAAGATAAGAAGAACATTTAATGGATCTCTGTGTACAGGTAGTAGTCTAACCAATTTTCCTTTGATAGTTGTGGATTCCTATTATCCTGCACCGCAAACTCATGAATTCTCCTATCCAACTAACCTTCAAGTTCTTTCTTAGTTGGATTCCAATGATACAACATCAAACATCTCTATGCAGATTCCGGTCCCGACAATGGAACCATTTTTTGGCTTGATGGGGCCTGACCCGGGTTCAAATTTATTTAGCCAAACAAATCCCTGTACTACTGGCCCTTTCCACAATAGTCCACGAATCGCGGACTGAGGTCTCACCCGAAGTAGTATGAAGGGATGCTAGAACCAAGTTTCCACACGCTTTAGATGTCTAAGAGGTCAATTTAGTCTGACTGTGACTACCTTCGTGCACTTTCCTGACCTACGAGGCTTTTGTGCCCTGGTATATTCTCTTTCGTGTAGCCTTAACCAAGGGTTGTGAAGCTTTCGTGCTACTAGAGCAACAATATGCACTATTTCCCCAAGTTAAACTTCAGATCTTACCTATATTCTTATAACAATTAGTTATCTTCACGTGAACAGATACTTTATCTTATATTAATTTATTCAACGTATTCATATAAGTTCACGCAACAAATTAATAGTAAACTTGCAATTCATACCCAATATACTTCAATGCATAAAATTGGAAAAGATACACAGAAATATTGTAAAACTTCTCTTTATTAATGCTTCAATCGGTTACAGACTCAACCCACCCTGTGCACTCAGCTGCAGGAGTCCACGCACTCAGCTGTGGACTACTAGGCCTCTACACACTCAGCTACAAAGCCTTCTCCTACTCTACGACCCAAAGAAATGACTCTACACTTAGACTCAATGCTTCCTCATTAGATATTCCATGGATTGATTCCTTCTCTTTACACTTAGAGCCTCGATCTGTTTATTCAATCCCATGGTCTGCGGACCATGGGTAGAACTCTCAAGCTGATACTATATTTTACAAAAGTAAGGGAAGACAACCCTATGACTCAATTACAACTTCGAGCTCTGCACCCACAAATCGCGGAGTCTTTACATCGGACTTAGTCAAAACTTTGGCTTCAAGCCCCAAAACTTGCCTTGGGGGGATCCCATGCCCAAAATTATGTGTTTTGTGTGGGCTTGCAACAAGAGATTCAGGTTAGCTGGCTTGAAACTATGCCATAAATGGCTAGTCATTGCACACCCAAGGAAGCATATAAATAAGAGAAATATGGAGGCTCATTTCTGACATCCTAAGAGAAAAACATCATAATATATATCTATGAAGCGGCAACAAATCATAAGGAGCTCAAGAAAAGGATAGAAGCATCTTCTTTGTCACTTCTTGAGACTATTTTGAGTGTCGAGTTTGATAGGGAGTAGGTCGAGGGCTAGGAGGAGAAATCAAAATAATTTTGTGCATGGTTTGTGGCATACATTCTCTCAAAAGAGGGTCGCAAGGTCATGTGATTGTGGAGCCATGTTTTAGGAAGGCCACAAGGCTAAACCATGGCTACAAACAAGGGCCAAGTAAGCCTAAAAAGTGGCGCAAGAATGGGGTTCTACTAGGAGAGGAAGAGCGAAGTTTTTTTAGGAGTGTAGACAAATTTTGGTGGGTTTTAATAGTTTTCTACAAGCAACCCTAACCAGGGCCAATGTTGTAGGTCAAATACATACATAGGTCCATTAATTTTGGGGTAGAAATTCATGCTCAAGGTATGGTATTCTCCTTCTACATTTGATGTTGTTTGCTAGTGGATAGAGAGTCTAGGTTGGACAATATTGTTTGGGAATTTGAAGGTCTATTTAGAGGGTGGTAGAAAGGTGTCATTGATGCCCTAGATCAACCTATTGAGAAAGAATTTGAAAATTGTAAGAAGGGAAGAGGAAGTGAAGCCCGAGGGTTTGTTTCTTGGAGGAATAAGAGTAGCCAAGTAGGCTTATGAATCAACCCTAAATTAACTATTGAATGACATTTGAAAATGATAATGGGTAGCCTCAGTGCCCTAAGTTTTCCTTCATATAGTATCATAGGAAGGCAGAAATGGGAAAAATTCCCAAAGTGTTGTATTCTTGAAGGACTAAAGAGCAACAAGTGGGAAATTAATGAAGACTCTATGTGTTGACTCCTTTATGGATTAAGGATAAAGTCCCAAAGTGTTGTATTCTTGAAGGACTAAAGAGCAACAAGTGGGAAATTAATGAAGACCGTATGTGTTGACTCATTTATGGATTAAGGATAAAGTCCCAAAGTGTTGTATTCTTGAAGGACTAAAGAGCAACAAGTGGGAAATTAATGAATACCCTATGTGTTGACTCATTTATGGATTAAGGATCAGCTAGAGGGAATACTGGAGCCATGTTAAATGATCTAAAGGAGGATGACTATAGAGGTAGATTGGGAACAAAAGGATAAGTATATGTGTTCAGGGTACAACCAAGTGGAGCTTTGAAGTGCACTATGTCAACTAGTAGGTATTCTTGTATCAGTGATTATATGAGTATAGGAGTCCTAGATAGTGTTACTGTCAGTCTTATTATACTGCCATCGGTGATTAAAATTTGCTCTTTTGCATTTTCATAGAAGGATTCCCATACGTTAAATTTTCAATAATCCATTAGTTCATGGATGAACTGATGGTTGAGGTCACAGTTGTTTTCCCTCATGAAACATACTTGATGATCCTCTTTCTTATTATTTTCTGTCAAAATTCATTTTCCTTCTGCAGTTCATTCCATTAGGTTACTAGGGTTTGGTCTCGCTAGGTTTTAGGGTTTTCACCATAGTTAAATTTGATGGTTGAATGCCAATGAAGATCAGCAAGGACATGAGGATTCCAAATAGACTCAAGCAAAGTGTCAGAAGAATTGAAAATCATTTTTATTGAAGTTAAATGTAATTTTCACCTCAAAACATATTTTGAGGTGAAAACGGAGTATCTTTTTTTTATTATCATTTCCTATATAATTTCATGTTTCTATATGTAATATTGATCCTAAGTTGCCCATAAGTCACCAAACTATACTGCCAGGCTACAAAGACTACAAAGAAATCAAGGCAACATGAGAAAATCCAGCTGCAAAAGCAAAAGGTGAACAGGCAGTAAAATCAGGGTTTCTAAAAGGCAAAGAGACATTGGAAAAGTGGATTTTCAAAAAGCAAAATTTAAAATGAGGTTCATATATAAACTCATTTTAACCTATTTTCATTTCACTGTATCATTTTTCAAATCAAAGAGCCGAAGGAGAGGAGGAATAAGCAATTTCAAAGTGATTTTAGCAAAATAGGGGCAGTGATGTGTGTGGGCAATCGGCGCTATGATTCTAGAGGATTTTTGCTCGGTGCTGCATGTAGGGAGAAGGGCATTGTGCATAGGGTGATTTTTCACAATTCAAATTTCAACGAGCACTGTGCTTAGAGCCTTGTGTTGCACGTCTGTGCAGAGGTGCTGCGCTTAGGGCAGCCAACACCAAAAACACTCCAATCTTCAAATTTTTGCCAGATTTCCTCCAAATTTCACCTTGCAAGTAAGTACCAACATCTTGCTTGATGATTTGTTTGCATATATGAAGTTTTAGACAAGTTTTTCACTCTCTATATAAAACCCTAATTTTCACTATAAAACCCTAGTCATTTGGTTTTTCCCATCATTCAAACTCATAACTAAACCATTCACTTATTATTCCCATCATTTTGCTTGATGATTGGTTAGCATATATGAAGTTTTAGATAAGTTTTTCACTCTCTATATAAAACCCTAATTTTCACTATAAAACCATAGTCATTTGGTTCTTCCCATCATTCAAACTCATAACTAAACCCTTCACTTATTATTCCCATCATCTTTATCATATTCCACCACTCATTTATCACTCCCTAAACCTTCCCCTGCCTCTCATACTTTACCCATAGCTTCCTAAAGTCATCCATACCCATCCCTATAAACCCTAGAGCATATCATTCATCCCATACATTGTCTAAACTGTGCAAACCAAGAAATTTGATTAATCATGGATAGAGGTGATTCTGATTCTGATGAGGAGACAACAAGTGATAGTTCAGTGGAAATGAGAAGGCAACAAAGAAAGCCTCATAAGGGAGTCAAAATCACAAGAGAGGAACCAACCAGCTTAGCATAACTACAGGCCTCTCCATTAGCAGTTTTTTGTTTCAGACACCTTGGTTGTTTTGAGTTTTGTGATTTAGTGGAGAGAGTTCACTTTCATAATGAATTGCCCAGACTTTTTGTGGCCAACCTACATAACACCAAAGTGACTCTTGTTGGGGTGACTTTCATAGTGTCACCATCAGTCATTTCACAGGCCACTAAGATTCCAAAGTTTGGTGAGAAATGGTATAAGTCTAAAAATCTAGATGATCATTACCATGAGCCTTATACTAAGCCTCAGTACAGAAGTCAGGTGGAGAGGCTTTTTCCCTTCAAATTCTTAGAGAACAGGTATGTCCCTTTGATGAGGATTATCGTCAAGCATTTCACGTGTGAGGGTAGGTTTTCCAGGTTATACATTTATCATATCCGACTCCTCATGCACTTCACAAGGGTAAAAATGTTGAACCTCCCTTATTTCTTATTTAGAAACATTGACAAGATGGCTTACCTTGTACAGAAGAAGCCATATCCTCAGCAGATGAACAATATATATCATTACTCCTTGATTAAAATTATTGTCCTTCACCATCTCAGCCTTCTCAATATTTCTTGGGAGACTTTCATAGCTCATGACATGTTTAGAGGACCTCAGATTCCTCCCTCCATGGTGCAAGAGACAGCTGGGCCTTCAACTCATGTGGAAACAGGAGATGAACGCCATAAGACAAAAATGGCTGACGTGTCGGTGTTCTTGACATATCAAAGAGGGTAAAGGAAGTTGTTTGCAGCTGTCAGGCAAGTGTTTACTCCGTAAGGAGTGGAAGGTACCTTGCTTTTTTCATCAGTCCACATGGAAATGTTATCTCCATAAGGTTTGGAAGGGGCTTTGCCTTCTACGTCGACAAAATAGGTACAGGTTGAGCAACTAAGCAAACACAAGGAAAAAGTGCAAGAGGAGAACCTTAGTGATGAGGAGGAAAGAGAATCTGACTTGACTGAGCATGAGAAGCCGCAATAGTGCTATACTCATCATGGAGTTGATATCATTGACTTGGAGGTTCAGGATGAAGAAACCATCAAAGACATTATCATACAGGAAAGGGAAGCTCAAATACAAGCTTTGGCAGACAACTTAGAGACAGCCAAGTTCATCATCAAATACTTGGAATAGGAGAGCAAACAATTAAGTGATAAACGGGTCGTCATGGAGCTTGAACTGCTGAAAGCAAAGAGGCAAAGTGACAAAGAGGCTCATGTCACTTTGACTCCTATCGGGAAAGAAATTAAAAATGATAGGGAGACTTGGCTTGAAAGAGTCAAAATACATCTTGAAGGTCTCATTGAGAAGGCCAACAGGGATAATAAAATGCTCAGACACATGGCATACCATTAGATGACCCGTTACAAAATTTGTAACATGAGGATTAGAAAGTTAAAGGCTAGGCTAAAGAGAGTTTTGGAAGGAAAAAAGGAGCAAGATATATTGAAGATGTTGGATGAAACCTCCCTAGCCCATAAAATAAGTTTTCGGTGGTGTCTCATTCCAAATTTGGATAGCTTTTGAAGAATTTTTGTCATTTTGAAATTTTGGAAATTCAAAACACATAAAATCTGCGCAGAAGTGCAGCGCAACCGGCGCTGCGCTTTTTCTAAGGTCATCCAATGCACAAATGGTTTAAATTTTTGGATTTAGGACATCAAGGACATGCAGCCTACCAATTTCTAGAATTTTGGAGTAGATTTATTCCACTAAAAGGTCCAAAAAACTCAAAATTTGATCTCTCTGCTAGTTTTTGGACACACAGAAGCAACCTTGGAAGAAACAGTTTTTGAGGGGGGAAATGAGCTCTAAATCTAGAAAGTATTAGTGTTCCGGAAACTAGACTTTAAGACCTTTCTAATGAGCTATCTTAGGCTCAATTTGGATGACGGTAAGGCCTCCAAAAGTGGACTCAAACTGGCATTGTGCTTAGGACCAATAGCGCTGCGCATAGGGCATTTTTACTCAAGATGATTGTTTTGTTAAATTTCGACTATTTTCTTGTTTTCTCTCTCATGGAGGTGAATTTGCTGATGTAATTAATGCCATGGTTTTTGAATGTAATAGTAGAACATTGGTAGTTGGTAGATTCATTAGATTAAAAGTGGTTCTGAGGGTAATGAATTAGTTTCCCCTCTTTTAGAGGTAAGTTGTTTGTCTGCCTATATTCCTATTCCTTATTTAGAAATGGTTGAAACAACTCTTCTTCTCATGGTTTCGATCCATGATGGTTAGGATGATTGATTTGAATGTCTGTATCATGTATTTTCTTTGTCATTGGAAAAGGTTGGATTCAGTTGGATGCTCATGTACTAAATATACATCATCTTGTAGCAGTTTGGCAGGAAACTAAATAAAGTTGTAGCTATTTTTATGGGATCCCTATGGAATGGCCTTTAGCATGAGTTTATTCTTATATTATTATGTTTTCATGTTTTTCATGTATGCCTTTCTCATGTAATTGCTTCTAATTAGATGTTTTCAAGTCAGATAGGTGGAATCCATTAGGTTTTGATGCTCTGCCTTGGGAAAACACCAATATTTCATGTATTTTCTGTTGTTTAGGAAGGACTCTTGAGTTGCTCAAGCCCTTCTTAGATCCTCACCAGTCTAGCCTTTCACCCCATCAAGCTTAAGGTTCTGAAGATCATACCTACCTTGCCCCATAGAATCCCTTGTGATTTTGACTTAGTTTCCCAGACCCAAAATTGCCCAACTCCTCCTGATCTAACAAAAAACACCAACAAATTCAATCAAACATTTTGAGATACTATACCTAGCATAAAATAATTGTTCTTGATCCAGTCATCTTAACTGAGATTCATAAGGAGAGAGCCCTCTCTTGGCCTGGTAGGGCTAGCTACCAGGTTAAGCTTTGTTTGTGGTTACCTTAGAATTGCCTCCATTCAGCTTGAGGTCAATCTAGGTGATAACATAGTGGTGACCATACTGGGGAAGTAGTTTTATGTTCCTCAGTAAAATGTATCAAGTTTAGATCTGATTGTTGATGGTGGACAACGATCAGACCCCGTAAGGTTGTAATCATTCACCTCGCAACTCTAAATCAGTTTCGAGATCAGATCCATGAACTCCACTGGAGGATGAACCTGACCAAAAAAACATGAAAGGACAATATGGAAAGATCAGGTATTCATGTTGGAATTTCATCCAAGACATTATGTTATTTCCTATAAATTATTTCTTCTCTTTTCCCGAGAATGTCAAGAAGGCTTTACAAAGTATACTGTATTTGAAAAAAGATCCTAGACGTGCATTTGATTCTTTCCCTTTGAAGATTGTGAATACAAAATATTCACATGCCCTTGATCTTGATCAAGACCCTTCTTCGGAATTTTATGATGATTGTCTTCAAACGGATGAGATTCAAGAGATCAAGTATAATTCTACACGTTCTGTACATATTCCTATACCTTGCAAAATTTTGGATAGATACAAGCCTCTGATTTTACCTCCTATATCCCATGCTTTCCCTAAAAATCATTACCTATATCTACCAAGATTTGATGGTGAGTGTGTCAACATCACTGCTGAGAGACATGTGCTAAATTTTGAGTCTTTTCTTGACCTTTTTGAAGTTGATGAAGAGGATGTCAGTATTAGGCTTTTTTATCTTTCTTTGCAAGGCAAAGTCAAGAGTTGGTTCAAAACCCTGCAAGATGTGAGGATCTCAGATTTCCAGCAGTTCGTCAAAGTTTTCCTCGACAAGTGGGTGGTCAAACAAAACTCCTTCTTCATTCTAGAAGAGTATAACCAGCTGGAAAGACAGCCAAGGGAGACAATACAACAATTTTCTACCAGATTTAACCAAGTTTACTGTTCAATCCCTGCTAATATAAGGCCTCCTCCTGGATCCACTCTCTTGCACTACCCAGATGCCTTTGATCCAAAAATGGATTTTCAGCTGAGAGAAAGGAACTTTTCAACACTTGAAGAGATTCAAAATAGTGCAGTAGATGTAGAGGCTAATTTATTGATTAGAAGGGCAAAGCTGAGGGAAGAAGAAATGAAGAGCATAGATCCATAGGAATCAACATCTTTAGAGGTAAAGCTCAACTTTTTGGTAAGTGCAGTGCAAGAGATAATGCAAAAAATCACCACAAGGAAAGAGTATGACATTCAAGACCATGGCTCGTTGATTGAAGAAGAACAAGTGGCTGATCCAAAACATTTTCTTTCTTATCCCAGTTGTCATAGATCTGATAATGTTTGTTTTATAGATCATCTTGGAGAAGGGAGATCTGTTGATCTGACATGTATGTTTGATGATGTCTTTTATACTGATAATTTCCCTAAGTTTAACTATTATGATGATGATTATATTCTCCAAATAGAAGCTAATCTTACAGACAAATCAGCAGCTAGTTTGTGGAAGGAGGAAGTTCACTTCAGCAGCTCGAATACAGTGATCAGACGTTTCATATCAGCTATGGAAGTGAGGAGGAAAGTGTAGAAAAGTTTGAAGTAAGTGAAGGATCTTTGCCTTTTTTTTCTACTTCATTTCAGTTCATCAAAGACAACTTTCGTGCAATCAAAAATCAACCGTCGATAAGTTTTGATCTATACCATCTAGAGGACAATGAAATCCTTGTTCAATACTTCTCATATCTAGATTTGCAGCCCCCGAATGCCATTGATTGTCAGGTTGCAGATGAGGACTTGGAAGATGGAACATATGATCAAATTATGCAAGATGATTCTGTACCATTATGTTTTGAATCATTTCAGTTTTTGAAGGGAATTTTGCATATCATATCTTTAAATGAGCAGCCTATTGAAAATCATGCAATCTCAATGGAACCAATAGAAAATGGGTTGCAATAGTCTTTTCAAGTTGGATGATGTCTCCAGTCAAAGTCCTTCTCCATTAGCTAACTTTGATCTTGAAAAAAGTATTGATACAAACTTGATCCCGCAGCCAGTTGCATTGTCATTTTCAGCAGGAGTCTCGTCACAAAGCTTAGATGAAAGTTTGCGTTCATGGTATGAGAAGAAGCAAAGTAATCCATTGGATGAGCTAATTCCAAGTGAACATGAATTTCAAGATCCTTATGTAGTATTTTTGGAGTCAAATAAAGAATCCTTATTATTCAATCTGGGATAATTTGGAACTATTTACAAGTTTTCATGGGACTTTCATTTTAGTAGTGCTCTCTTCTTTCTCATAAATAAGCACTTGTAGAGAATTCAAACAGAAGCCTGAATTCTTACTTGGTTGCATTGGTTGTTTCATTTCACTTGATCAGGTGATGAATGGAACAATTAGAGTAGGTTTTATTGAATAAGCTCCATTTTGAGCATATTTTCCAGTTTGTCAGTTGTGTTTTAATATTGAGTCAGTTTTTAGTTGAGTAAGAGCCAGTTTGTGTATTTGAGTTATCAGTATTCAATCATGTATTTTAGATTGAATTTTTTTGACTCCATGCCTAATGGATAAGGCTACTATGTTTATGGTGTTCTTGGCACCTCAAAGGAGCTACCATCCCCATTGGAGCCAATGTTAGTGTTAGTCTTATTATACTGCCATTAGTGATAAAAATTTGCTCTTTTTCATTTTCATAGTAGGAGTCCCATACTGTAAATTTTCAATAATCCATTAGGTCATGAATCCACTTAATGTTGAGGTCACTACTATTTTCCCTCATGAAACATACTTGCTGATCCTCTTTCTTATTATTTTCATTCAAAATCTATTTTCCTTCTGCATTTCATTCCATTAGGTTACTAGGGTTTGGTATCGTTCAATTTTAGGGTTTTCACCATAGTTAAATTTGATGGTTAAATGCCAATAAAGATCAGCAAGGACATGAGGATACCAAATAAACTCAAACAAAGTGTCAAAAGAATTGAAAATAATTTTTATTGAAGTTAAATGTAATTTTCACCTCAAAACATATTTTGAGGTGAAAGCAGAGTATCTTTTTCTTATGATCATTTCCTACATAATTTCATGTTTCTATATGTAATATTGATCCTAAGTTACCCATAAGTCACAAACTATACTACCAGGCTACAAAGACTATAAAGAAATCAAGGCAACATGAGCAAATCCACCTGCAAAAGGAAAAAGTGAACAAGCACTAAAATCAGGGTTTCTAAAAGGCAAAGAGACATTGGAAAAGTGGGTTTTCAAAAAGAAAAAATTAAAATGAGGTTCATATTTAAACTCATTTTAATATATTTTCATTTCATTGTATCATTTTGCAAATCAAAAAGCCAAGGAGAGGAGGAATAAGAAATTTCAAAGTGATTTTAGCAAAACAGGGGCAACACTACGTGTAGGCAACCGACACTACGCTTTTGGAGGAATTTTTTCCCAGTGTTGCGCATAGAGCGATTTTTCAAAGTTCAAATTTCAATGGGCATTGTGCTTAGAGCCTTGCGCTGCGCATCTGTGTGGAGGCATTGTGCATAGGGAAGCCAACAACAAAAACACTCCAATCTTCAAATTTTTGCTAAATTTCCTCCAAATTTCACCTTGCATGTAAGTACCAACACCTTGCTTGATGATTGGTTTGCATATATGAAGTTTTAGACAAGTTTTTCACTCTCTATATAAAACCCTAATTTTCACTATAAAACCCTAGTCATTTGGTTTTTCCCATCATTCAAACTCATAACTAAACCCTTCACTTATTATTCCCATCATTTTTATCATATTCCACCACTCATTTATCACTCCCTAAACCTTCTACTCCCTCTCATACTTTACCCATAGCTTCCTAAAGTCATCCATACCCATCCCTATAAACCCTAGAGCATATCATTCATCCCATACATTGTCTAAACTATGCAAACCAAGAAATTTGATTAATCATGGATAGAGGTGATTCTGATTATGATGAGGAGACAACAAGTGATAGTTCAGTGGAAATGAGAAGGCAACAAAGAAAGCCTCATAAGGGAGGCAAAATCACAAGAGAGGAACCAACCAGCTTAGCATAACTACAGGCCTCTCCATTAGCAGTTTTTTGTTTCAGACACCTTGGTTGTTTTGAGTTTTGTGAGTTAGTGGAGAGAGTTCACTTTCATAATGAATTGGCCAGACTTTTTGTGGCCAACCTACATAACGACAAAGTGACTCTTGTTGGGGTGACTTTCATAGTGTCACCATCAGTCATTTCACAGGCCACTAAGATTCAAAAGTTTGGTGAGAAATGATATAAGTCTCAGAACCTAGATGATCATTACTATGAGCCTTATACTAAGCCTCAGTACAAAAGTCAGGTGGAGAGGCTTTTTCCCTTCAAATTCTTAGAGAACATGTATGTCCCTTTGATGAGGGTTATCATCAAGCATTTCACGTGTGAGGGTAGGTTTTCCAGGTTATACATTTATCATATCCGACTCCTCATGCACTTCACAAGGGTAAAAATGTTGAACCTCCCTTATTTCTTATTTAGAAACATTGACAAGAAATTTTTTCATTTTGAAATTTTGGAAATTCAAAACATAGAAAATATGCCTAGAAGCGCAATGCCACCGGCATTACGCTTGTCCTAGGGGCATACAATGCATAGATGGTTTGTATTTTTGTATTTAGGACATCAAGGGCATGTACCCTACCAATTTTAAGAATTTTTTTAGCAGATTTATTCCACTAAAAGGTCCAAAAACACTCACAATTTGACCTCTCTGTTAGTTTTTGGACACACAAGAGAAACATTGGGAGAAACAAATTTTGATGGGGGAAATGAGCTCCAAATCCAGAAATTCTAAGTGTTGCAGAAACTGGACTTGAATACCTTTCCAATGAGCTATCTTGGGCTCAATTTGGATGATGGGAAGGCCTCCAAAAGTGGACTCAAGCTAGCGTTGTGCTTAGGACCAGTGGCGATGCGTGTAAGGCATTTTTACTCAGGATGACTATTTTGCTAAATTTCGAGTATTTTATTGTTTTCTCTCTCATGGAGGTGAATTTGCTGATGTAATTAATGTCATGTTTTGTGAATGTAATATTAAAACACTATTAGTTGGTAGATTCATTAGATTAAAAGTGGTTTTGAGGGTAATGAATCAGTTTCCCCTCTTTTAGAGGTTAGTTGTTTGACTGCCTAGATTCTTGTTCCTTGTTTAGAAATGGCTAAAAAAACTCCTCTTCTCATGGTTTCGACCCCTGATGGTTAGGATGATTGATTTTAATGTCTATATCATGTATTTTCTTTGTCATTGTAAAAGGTTGGATTTAGTTGGATGCTCATGTACTAAATATACATCATCTTGTAGCAGTTTAGCAAGAAAATAAATAAAGTTACAACTATTTTTATGGGATCCATGTGGTATGGCCTTTAGCATGAGTTTCTTCTTATGTTATTATCTTTTCATGTTTCTAATGTATGCCTCCCTCATGTAATTTCTTCTAATTAGATGTTTTCAAGGCAGATAGGTGGAATCCATTAGGTTTTGATTCTTTGCCTTGGGAGAACACCAGTATTTCATGTCTTTTTTGTTGTTTAGTAAGAATTCTTGACTTGCTCAAGCCCTTCTTAGCTCCTCACCAATCTATCCTTTCACCCCATCAAGCTTAAGGTTCTAAATATCATACCTACCTTGCCCCATAGAATCCCCTGTGATTTTGACTTAGTTTCCCAGACCCAAAATTGCCCAGCTCCTCTTGATCTGGAAAAAATCACCAACAAATTCAATCAAAGCTTTTGAGCTACTATACCTAGCATAAAATCTTGTTCCTGATCCAGTCATCTTGACTAAGTCATAAGGAGAGAGCTCTCTGCCAGCCTGGTAGGGCTAGCTACCGGGTTAAGCTTGGTTTGTGGTTACCTTAGAATTGCCTTCATTCAGCCTAAGATCAATCTAGGCAATAACATAGTGGCGACCATACTGGGAAAGTAGTTTTATGTTCTTCAGTAAAATGTATCAAGCTTAGATCTGATTGTTGATGGTGGACAATGATCAGACACTGGAAGGCTGAAATCATTCACCTGGCGACTCTAAATCAATTTCGAGATCATATCCAAGGACTCCATTAGAGGATGAACCTGACCAGCAAAACATGAAAAGACAATATGGAAAGATTAGGTATTCAAGTTGAATTTCATCCAAGACATTACATTCTTTATTATAAATTATTTCTTCTCTTTTCCTGAGAATGTCAAGAAGGCTTTACAAAGTATACTGTATTTGAGAAAAGATCCTAGACCTACATTTGATTCTTTCCCTTTGAAGATTATGAATACAACATATTCACATGCCTTTAATCTTGATCAAGGCCCTTCTTCCGAATCTTGTGATGACCGTCTTCAAACTGATGAGCTTCAAGAGATCAAGTACAATTCTACACCTTCTGTACATATTCCTATGCCTTCTAAAATTCCAGATAGATACAAGCCTCTGATTTTACCTCCTATATCCCATGCTTTCCCTAAAAATCATTACCTATATCTACCAAGATTTGATGGTGACTGTGACAAAATCACTATTGAGAGACATGTACTGAATTTTGAGTATTTTCTTGACCTTTTTGAAGTTGATGAAGAGGATGTTAGTATTAGGATTTTTTCTCTTTCTTTGCAAGGCAAAGTCAAGAGTTGGTTCAAAACCCTACCTGATGTGAACATCTCAGATTTCCAGCAGTTCGTCAAAGTTTTCCTCGACAAGTGGGTGGTCAAACAAAACCCTTTCTTGATTCTAGAAGAGTATAACCAGCTGAAACGATAGCCAGGGGAGATAGTACAACAATTTTCTACTAGATTTAACCAAGTTTATTATTCAATGCCTTGTAATATAAGGCCTCCTCCTGGATCTACCCTCTTGCACTACTCGAATGCCTTTGATCCAAAAATGGAGTTTTAGCTAAGAGAAAGGAACCCTACAACACTTGAAGAGATGTAAAACAATGCAGTTGATGTAGACGCTAATTTGTTGATTAGAAGGGAAAAGTTGAAGGAAGAAGAAATGAAGAGCATAGATCCAAAGGAATCAACATCTTTAGAGGTAAAGCTTGACATTTTGGTAAGTGCAGTGGAAGAGATGATGCAAAAAATCACCACAAGGAATGAGTATGACGTTTAAGACCATGGCTCGCTGATTGAAGAATAACAAGTGGCTGATCCAAAACATTTTCTTTCTTATCCCAATTGTCATAGATATGATACTGATTGTTTTATAGATCATCTTAGAGAAGGGAGATCTGTTGATCTGATATGTATGTTTGATGATGTATTTTATACTAATGATTTCCCTAAGTTTGATCAATATGATGATGATTATGTTCTCCAAACAGAATCTAATCTTGCAGACAAATCAACAGTTGGTTTGTGGAAGGAGGAAGTTCAGTTTCAATAGGTCAAATATAGTGACCAACTGTTGCATATCAGCTATGGAAGTGAGGAGGAAAGTGCATGAAGTAAGTGAAGGATCTTTGCCTTTTTGTTTTACTTCGTTTCAGTTCATTAGAGACAAATTTCATGCAATCAAAAATCAACCGTCAATAAGTTTTGATCTTCACCATCTAGAGGGAAATGAAATCCTTGTTCAAGACTTCTCATATCTAGATTTGCAGCCCCTCAAAGCCATTGATTTTCAAGTTGCAGATGAAGACTTGGAAGCTGGAAGATATTATCAAATGATGCAAGATGATTTGATGCAAGATGATTCTGTACCATTATGTTTTGAATCATTGCAGTTTTTGAAGGGATTTTTGCATAGCATATGTTTAAATGAGTAGCCTGTAGAAAATCATGCAATCTCATTGGAACCAATAGAAAATGGGTTGCAACAGCCTTTTCAAGTTTATCACGATCCAATAGCTGATGTGTTGGATGATGTCTGCAGTCAAAGTCCTTCTCCATTAGCTAACTTTGAGCTTGAAAAAAGTATTGATACAAACTTGATCCGGCAGCCGATTGCTTTGTCATTTTCAACAGGAGTCTTGTCACAAAGCTTAGATGAAAGTTTGCATTCATGGTATGAGGGGAAGCAAAGTAATCCATTGGATGACCTAAGTCCAAGTGCACATGAATTTCAAGATCCTTATGCAATATTTTTGGAGTTGAATAGAGAAGCCGTATTATTTAATCTCGGAAAATTTGTATATGTTTACAAGTTTGCATGGGAGTTTCATTTCAGTAGTGCTCTCTTCTTTCTCATAAATAAGCACTTACGGAGAATTCAAACAACAGAGATAATGCTTACTTGGTTGCATTGGTTGCTTCATTTCACTTGATTAGGTGATGAATGGAACAGTTAGAGTAGGTTTTATTGAATAAGCTCCATTTTGAGCATATTTTCCAGTTTGTCAATTGTGTTTTAGTATTGAGTCAATTTTTAGTTGAGTAAGAGTTAGTTTGTGTATTTGAGTTATCAGTATTCAATAATGTATTTTAGATTGAATTTTTTTGACTCCATGCCCAATGGATAAGACTACTAGGTCTACGGTGTTCTTGGCACCTCCAAGGAGCTACCATCCCCATTGGAGCCAATGTTAGTGTTAGTCTTATTATATTGCCATCAATGATCAAAATTTTCTCTTCTGCGTTTTCATAGTAGGAGTCCCATACTGTAAATTTTCAATAATCCATTAGGTCATGTATCCACTAATGGTTGAGGTCATTGTTGTTTTCCCTCATGAAACATACTTGTTGATCCTATTTCTTATTGTTTTCATTCAAAATTCATTTTCCTTCTGCAGTTCATTCCATTAGGTTACTAGGGTTTGGTCTCATTAGGTTTTAGGGTTTTCCCCATAGTTAAACTTAATGGTTGAATGCCAATAAAGATCAGCAAGGACATGAGGATGCCAAATAAACTCAAGCAAAGTGTCAAAAGAATTGAAAATCATTTTTATTGAAGTTAAATGTAATTTTCACCTCAAAACATATTTTGAGGTGAAAACAAAGTATCTTGTCTTTTATTATCATTTCCTATATAATTTCATATTTCTATATGTAATATTGATCCTAAGTTGCCCATAAGTCACCAAACTATACTGCCAGGCTACAAAGACTACAAAGAAATCAAGGCAACATGAGCAAATCCAGCTGCAAAAGCATTAAAATCAGGGTTTCTAAAAGGCAAAGAGACATTGGAAAAGTGGGTTTTCAAAAAGCAAAAATTAAAATGAGGTTCATATATAAACTCATTTTAACCTATTTTCATTTCACTGTATCATTTTTCAAATCAAAGAGCCAAAGGAGAGGAGGAATAAGCAATTTCAAAGTGATTTTAGCAAAACAGGGGCAATGATGCGTGTAGGCAACTGTCGCTACACTTCTGGAGGATTTTTGCCCGACGTTGTGCACAGGGCCTTGCACTGCGCATAGGGCGATTTTTCACAATTTAGATTTCAACGGGCACTGCGCTTAGAGCCTTGCGTTGTGCATTTATGCAAAGGCACTATGCTTAGGGAATCCAACACTAAAAACACTCCAATCTTAAAAATTTTGCCATATTTCCTCCAAATTTCACCTTGTAAGTAAGTACCAGCACCTCGCTTGATGATTGGTTTGCATATATGAAGTTTTAGACAAGTTTTTCACTCTCTATATAAAACCCTAATTTTCACTATAAAGCCCTAGTCATTTGGTTTTTCCGATCATTCAAACTCATAACTAAACCCTTCACTTATTATTCCCATCATTTTTATCATATTCCACCACTCATTTATCACTCCCTAAGCCTTCCACTCCCTCTCATACTTGAACCTCCTTTATTTCCTATTTAGAAACATTGATAAGATGGCTTACCTTGTACAAAAGAAGCAATCTCCTCAGCAGATGAAAATTATATACATTACTCCTTGATTAAAATTATTGTCCTTCACCATCTCAGTCTTCTCAATATTCCTTGGGAGACTTTCATAGCTCATGGCATGTTTAGAGGACCTAAAATTATTCCCTCCATGGTGTAAGAGATAGTTGGGCCTTCAACTCATGTGGAAACAGGAGATGAACACCATGAGACAAAAATGATTGAAGTGCTAGTGTTCTTGACATATCAAAGAGGGTCAAGGAAGTTGTTTGCAGCTGCCAAGCAAGTGTTTACTCCATAAGGAGTGGAAGGGACCTTGCTTTATTCATCAGTCCACAGGTAAATGTTATCTCCACAAGGTGTGGAAGGAGATTTTCCTTCTACATCGACAAAACATGTACAAGTTGAGTAGTTGAGCAAAGGCAAGGAAAAAGTGTAGGAGGAGAACCTTAGTGATGAGGAGGAAAGAGATTTTGACTTGACTGAGCATGAGAAGCCGCATCAGTGATATATTCATCATGGAGTTGATATCACTGACTTGGAGGATTAGGATTAAGAAACCATCAATGAAATTATCATCCAGGAAAGAGAAGCTCAAATACAAGCTTTGACAGACAAATTAGAGAGAGCCAAGTTCATCGTCAAATACTTGGAATAGGAGAACAAACAATTAAGTGATAAACAGGTCCTCATGGAGCTTGAACTACTGAAAGCAAAGAGGCAAAGTGACAAAGAGGCTCATGTCACTTTGACTCCTATAGAGAAAGAAATTGAAAATGATAGGGAGACTTGGCTTAAAAGAGTCAACATACATATTGAAGAGCTCATTGAGAAGGCCAACAAGGAAAAGAAAATGCTCAAACACATGGCATACCATTACATGACCTGCAACAAAATTTGTAACATGAGGATTAGAAAGTTAAAGGCTAAGCTAAAGAGAGGTTTGGAAGGAAAAAAGGAGCAAGATAGATTGAAGATGTTGGCTGAAGCCTCCCTAGCCCATCAAAGCAGTTGATGGTGGTGTCTCATTCCAAATTTGGGCAGCTTTTGAAGAAATTTTGTCCTTTTGAAATTTGGGAAATTCTAAACACAGAAAATCTTGTGGCGCTGCGCTTTTTCTAGGGGCATCCAATGCATAATTGGTTTGCATTTTTGGATTCATGACATCAAGGACATGCAGCCTACCAATTTCTAGAAATTTTGGAGCAGATTTAGTCCACTAAAAGGTCCAAAAACACTCAAAATTTGACCTCTTTGCCTGTTTTTGGAAACACAGAAGTAGCCTTGGGAGAAACAGTTTTTGAGGGGGGAAATGAACTCCAAATCCGGAAATTCTAGGTGTTCCAAAAACTAGACTTGAAGACCTTTCTAATGAGCTTTCTTGGGTGCAATTTGGATGACGGAAAGGATTCCAAAAGTGGACTCAAACTGGCGATGCACTTAGGACCAATGGCGCTGCACGTAGGGGAATTTTACTCAGGATGACTGTTTTGCTAAATTTCGACTATTTTCTTGTTTTATCTCTCATGGAGGTGAATTTTCTGATGTAATTAATGCCATGGTTTTTGAATGTAATAGTTGTTGGTGCTAAAAGGTTTCTTTTAAAACTCCTAATTATCCCACATTCATTATCAACCCAGGCAAGTCCTCTTATTTCAAGAGTGTACACAATATGTGCACGCTATGATCCCAAAGAGTAATATTTCCTAAATTGTAGTATAGATCTTTAAATACAAGAGTAAATTGATGCACCTAATAAATTCCAATTGCAATTAAATAAAACTCAATATTCTAATGAAATCAAATCTTACATCAATTCAAGTAACAACAACATCAGTTGAGAGTACAGTAGTGATAACTCATCTCTCTTTAACTGATTTAGTCTAAATCAAACCCATTCTTCAATAAATAATCTAAACAGTAATGATATCAATCTGAGAGTTTTAGCAACGATAGTTAATACTCTTTACAGTTGATTAAATCAATACGATTCACGATCTAAGTAATTGAATATGGAATGAGCGTAAATCGGATCAAATGACAGTGCTGTAAATCATATAAAGCATAGATATTCTATCAATACAAGAAAACAATAAAAAGAAAAGGAAATCAAATCACATAAAGCAAGAAAACTACGAAATCATCGCACTTGTGAATGAGAAATTTATGGCACAAAGGAAGCAGTTAAATCCACTAGAGGTCGGGCCCTTAGCCGCCAACGAACACTGGTAGTTTACTTCATATAAGGCGAATGAATAGCAACCTCAAATTATATATTAATCATTGAACTTAAGTAACATTACAATATCATCCCGTTCTCTTGACAACACAAGCCTGTAAATTAAAATTATAATTTGAAATAACAATGATTGATCCCCTTTCCTCCTATCCTATCCTATCTCTAATAATCCCTATAATAATCTCTCTCCCTCTTTGATCTTTGTTCTGATTTAAATACATAGAGAGAAAAGAGAAGTTACAACTGAGATGATTACAATATGATTCTCATTACAAAATTGGATTTTTCACAACAAATTGATCAGCAAGATCATATCTGAAATATCTTTCCATTAGCATTCAACAGGAACAAGTCGAATTTGATATTGCAATTGGGATAATTTGGAAATTGGCCGCAATAGAGAATCTGAGAAAAACATCTTTGGATAACCTTTTATTTCTCTTAATACGGACTGAATTTGGGAAAAATTCTCATTACAAAACTAATTTGGTCCGTTCTGAACAAAACCCATGTTTCATATTTTCCAGATTCTTCTCCATTTGCTCGAAACATCCAATGCAAAACTATCACTTCTTATTCCAACGAATTTATGAGTTGGCACATTTAATGATGAGCTGGAGATCAAATCTACATTATGGAAAATATATTGGAGGCTAAAATGGTAAGTGAAGTTACAAAAAAATTATTAATAAACCATCATTGGTAAAAACATGCGTAATAATCAATTTATTAAAAATAAATGAGAATAAATAATATTTATCCATAAGAGCATAAATAATTATAAAACAAAATTATATGATAAAATATGATAAATGACACGATAAATAATGGTAGAAATGGATGAATTAGGTGTTAAAGAGTGATTATAATAATGACAAACTAGCGGCCCAACATAACCCCAAACTGAATCTATGTCTTCATGCAACCCAAAGACTCTGTACTAACCAAGTAATAATACAAAAAATGTTCATCCCAACTCATGAAATTGATGGAACAAATGAATTCTTCCTCAAATAATGAATATTAATTTTAGCAATGTTGATGAAGGCGTAACAATTTTTACATTGATGTTCAACTATATGTATATGAAGTTGCAGCAAAATATGATATAAGTAACAACAAACTTCATTAACCATTTTCTCAAAAAACTACAAACCAGATTTTGTTGAAATTTTGCAAGTAGATTTCTACTATATTAATGCTTCTATGATTCAAAAATCAGATCGTTTTGATGCAGGGATCATGAGATATAAGCAAAATGTCTGTGGGTGACAGTGCATGATATCTGAAATTTGACAAACTAATTTAACTTGAATTTTTTTGGGTTTGTGTATTTTAATAATATCTCTTTGTTATCCAAAAATCATAAGAATTCAGTTCAGAGTTTTATAGATATACACCAATCAATTTCTGCATTGTATAAAAATGAAATTGTATGCCTTAAATGAGAAAGAAAGTAGAAAACATTCATGTGTATCAATTTCTCCCCCAAACTGGAGAATTAGCATGCCCTCATGCAATGTTAGAAAACAAATTGAGGTGGTCACTACCATCTGTTGAAATCTATGCTTGGTGTAAAACAACATGGAATAAGGGAGGTGTTGAGAATGAATAAGAAGATCAATGGATGATAAATAATATGAATGTCATGGTCATAATAAATAAATAAATCAAAGGCACACTCCCCCAAACTGAAAGAAGCTATGTATTTGAAAAAGGGGAAGTGGTAAACATGTGAAATGAATTATTGTAAATAATGCTCAATGGATTTTCACAAAATTCTTCTAAATTCATAATAAATAAGAAAATTATGCTATTTTACCTCAAATTTTACCTCCGAAAAGAAAAATATGGAATGATATGTATGAATTGACGTTTGTTAAAGCTGATGTAGGCTGAGTTGATGCTGAAAGTGATGCAAAAGGTGGAATCTAGGCAAGCACATCATGTCTAAACAATTATTCGCATTCGTGAGTTTCTCGAGCCTCTTTTGTTAGTTGCAATAGTGTGGTCATGCTGTGAATAGAATTCCGCCTATAGTTGTTGTTCTCCTATAAACAATTCATTATTCAGCATGCAATTTTCTTGAATCAATTGTGTTAGTTTTGAATAGCAACAGATAAGATGCATGCAAGAATTTCAATCATAAAAACTTTTGTATAAATGCAATACTAATATTTTGTCAAATCATCAAGTTATGGCAGAGTTCATTAATTATATCGCATGGTATCCCATAATGCATACATTCTCCCCACCAATTGGAAAATGGATTCCATGACCATAAAGCATATGAAAGGTGGTGTGCTGACGACAAGGCAAGGGAATGAATAATATGGCAGTAAATGAAGCAAAGTACACATTTCAATGATAGGACGCAGAGAGGTATGGTTATAATGAGAGAAAAGTGTGTAAACATAGTTATGAATAAGAGATAGGATGCTTTGGATTGATGATAAGTTACGTGAAAAATAAAAAGGACAACAATATGCCAAAAAGATGCTTGTTGATGGTATTCTAGCTAAAAATGATGCGATTGATCAAAAAACAATTTCTCATGCATAAAGGTTCAAAACAGGGAAAAATTAAGGAAATAACTTCTCTGATAAAAAGAAAGAATAAGAAAAGGGTATTATAGTAATAATTGATGATAAGATATAAATTCAATACCATAAGCAGAGCCTCTGCTGCTAGCAGGTATCCATAGCCTTGGCAGGGTTTATTTTTAATCCGTATGAACCAGGATCCTCAATTTATTAATGGAGAGTTCCAGTGCCATTCTACAGAAGAGATAAGTGTTCTGGCGTGGTAACCAGATAACCAAACTGCCATTCACTGGGATGTGGAAAAAGTGATCAGGCCGGCTCGTGATGAGACCTCCCGTTCTAAGGATATTTTGGCTATCCAATAGATCATAACCCTGGTGTGGTGGCCATAGTGGGAATGTCACTTCGTTACAGCCTTATGAACATGGTAGGCTGGTTTGTAATAAGACCCCCTATCCTCCATCTCCAAACAAAATTTTGCTGTTATTACACATTTTTATGATAAAAAGAGGGAGGCTCAGTACTCCTTAAGAGTAGGGATGGTGGAAGAAGTTGAACATGTTAGTAGAAACAAAATATACCCATAATCCCATTTATTATAGATAGAGAAGATTATAACTAGGAAGGGTGGAACCAGCATGGTATTATGATGATCAATCAATATCATGTACAACAGAAAATGATGCAGTAAAGTAGTATATAAATAATTGTGTCCCTTTTGAAAAGAATCTATCTTCAAGGAGTTGTCTTGTTAAAGATCATAATGTGAATGATATTAACTTGCTTCAATAGAATCCATAATTCTTGTCCTCATAAAAGTAATGTACTTCATGCCATGAAATGGAATCAGTAAAATGTGGATGAGATGAACTAGGAATAATCCCACAAGAGGAAAGAAGGGTTGTTCTCGAAAATACTCCCAAAGTGTTGTTCCCTTGAAGGAACAACAAAAACACTCGAAAAAGTGTTGTTCCCTTGAAAGAAACAACAAAGGAAATGCATGCCAAAAAGTGTTGTTCCTTATAAGGAACAACAAAAAAAACACACTAAAAAGTTTTGTTTCCTGTGGGAACAACAAAAAATGCACGCAAAAAGGTGTTGTTCCCTATATGGAACAACAAAAAAGTGCACACGGAAAAGTGTTGATCCCTAAAGGGATCAACAAAAAATGCACGCGAAAAAGTGTTGTTCCCTATAGGGAACAACAAAAAAAATACACACGAAAAAGTGATGTTCCCTGTAGAGAACAACAAAAAAATACACGTGAAAAGTGTTGTTCCCTATAGGGAACAACAAAAAATACACACAAAAAAGTGTTGTTCTCTGTAGGGAATGGAAAAAAATGCATGCGAAAAAGTGTTGTTCCATATAAAAAACAAAAAAAAAATGCACATGAAAAAGTGTTGTTCCCCACGCAAAAAAGTGTTGTTCCATATAGGGAACAACAAAAAAACGCACACGAAAATAGGGAACAACAAAAAAATGCATGTGAAAAAGTGTTGTTCCCTATAGGGAACAACAAAGAAAAATAGGGAAAAAAACGATAAACAACCATCTCTACTGCTCTAAGCAAATACAATCGAATAGCAAAAAAAGAAAAACAATTGTATGTACAAGTTTCAAAAATAAATTCTTTATGGGACTAGTGTTGTCGAAGAGTGGCCTTCTGCAGCGATAATTTGCATGGCGGAGCCCTCATCGTTCAATCGCCAATGGAGTGGAAACTACAATTTGAAGTAAGCAACACCTGAAACACAAAAACATAAGACAAATCAGAAAAGAAACAACACTTTATTTAAAAACAACATGTAATAAATAAATTAAGTTACAACAGCTATGATGTTATTTCCTAAGGGAATATCAATCTGTCAATGGAAAAAAATTATCTCTTAGAAAAATGTTTTGGCAGTAGTGAAATGAATCTTCGAATGGAAATCAATTCTTCATTTCTTTTGTTATGAGTTCGTTAGGTAATGAATTGGATGAAATTCCATTGTTTCATTAAAATTTCTTTCAAGAATCGCTCGTCCATAAATTGACCTTTTTTATTTTCCTAGGACCTGCAAAAAACGAGTGTTTACCAGCAATAAAACATTAAATCATGTAGAAAGAGAGGTGATCCAGCTCCCCTAATCCAAGAATTATGCAAAAAATAACAATTAGTTACTCTATAAAATAAATCCATGAAAAAAATAACAAAGTAAAATTTATTTATTACCTGCGGGAAAGCAATGACCAATCATGCTAACCTGCAGTGTTTTAATCATAAATTCTTTGTTTTTCGTCCAATTTGAGTGATTCCAAAGCCATATGAGAGCTAATTCAAAGGTATATCTTCAATATAAATAGGTTTTAAAAATTCAATGATATGATATGTCAATTTTACTTAGAATAACCTGCACAACATAGTCATTTTTTATTTCCCCACTTAGAACAACAGTGGATATTTTAAGCATAGATTTTTCATTTGATGACGGATTCAAATGATTCAAAGTGGAAATAAAATCAGATTTATTTATTTATCTCAATAGAAATAGGTTTTGAAGAAAAGAAGAATTGATAGTTCAAATACTATAATGAACAGCCAGAAAAACAAAGTTTTAAGAGAGTTGATTTACGATAGACAGTTAGTATTTTGGTCATAACTTTCTCATACGATATCAAAAATTAGTCATTAAAATTGCCTTGTAAACCTGATTCATAGGGGAATATACTATATTAACAGGTCTTCAAAATATAGTCATTTAGGCCTCCAAAAACCGACTGTCCCAACTCTGTTCCTAAGCTGCCTACTAGACATGCAGCCAATGTTTTGGTTATAACTTTTTCGTTTCAAATAAAAATTGAGTGATTAAAATTGGGTTGGAAATTAGAAATCAAGGGCTACTTAGGATAGAAATATGTTTTAAAGATATAGTCATTTAGGCCTCCAAAAATTGACTATCTCAACTCTGTTCCTGAGCTACCTACTAGACACCCTGTCAATGTTTTGGTTATAACGTTCTCGTTTTAAATCAAAATTGAGTGATTCAAATTGGGTTGGAAAGCAGACATCAAGGGATAATTAGGATAGAAATAGGTTTTAAAAACATTCACTTTTGGTCCCTCAAAACATGATTGTTCTGGCTGTGTTTTCAGAAATTTTATCAAGCCCACGAGCCAAAAAATATGATATTCAAGAAATTTTTCCAAATCGGTGATAAAAATGAATATGAGTGTTTGTAGAGCTGTTATTTCCATTATAATTCATCTACATACACAAATTAATTAAAATATTTATCACCGATGTTGATTTCCACAGCGTGGTGCAACAAAAAACAACTATTTTTACATAAAAACGACATGTATTTATTTATTTATTTATTTTTTACACTAACCTATTCTGATTTGAAAAATGAATACGATTACATATAAGAGTACTTCCAGTGGAACCATTTTTGAAATAAGGCTTCAAGTATGTACATACCGAAATTTGAAAAATGCATGTTAATAAATATTAGGGTATGAGAAGCCAACTTCCCTTGAAAAGATGGTGTCAAAAATTGTTGAAGTATGGAGTGATGCTGCAAACAAATGATCGAATGAAACCAATCTTCAATATATCCTTTACTTTCTTGATTTCCCATAACCATTATATCATGAAGTTCTTGAGCTTTTAAAACGGCTTGTTGATGCAAACTAAAAGAAACGTCATTTTCTTCCATAACTTCTACAATTTTTGAATTTGAAACATTTTAAATCTCAATATAAGTTTTCTCCATTTGTGCATGTGAGATAGAATGGGTAGAAAGGGTGGGTAAATTTTGTAGTTCAACACTGTAAGCATGTTGTATTGGTTTATTGTGGTGAGGGTGTGGAATGCGTTGAGCAGGAAATTGTGTACGAATTGGAGCATTTTTATGATGTATTTGATTGGGTTGAGTGGATGATTTTGATAAATAAGCAACATGTTGTGGAAGAGTTGGTGAAGAATATAGAGGATGTGTTTGTGCTACAAGATGAGGGAGAGTAGTCATGCAATCATAAGATGAACCATGTCAAACTTGTAGACAAGATTTGTGGTTGTTATATTGGGATGGACATGGTTGTCCTAACACATGAGTATTCCATAATGAATTATGCAAGTAAGAGAATAGAGAGGAAGTGTTTTGAACCATACCTATAGGCCATGATTTCCATGGTTTTGACCTTGTTTCAACTTCCTCATCTCTTTGATATGCTACTTCCATCCTAGATAAGGAAGAAAAACTATCTCTAGGATGCTCCTTTAAGTAATGAGGCGAAAACACTTCTTCAATTTCTTGATTTTTCTGAACCTGCAAAACATCCAATTTTGAATTTAGAGAGCTAATAAAATCAAATTTAAAATTTTCAAATAAAACATTGATTTTAGCTCTTAAGTCTCATGTTCTTGTAGCAGATTTGGAAAAGAAAGAAGAAAATTCTCTAGAATTCTTACCAGCTTTGGAGATTCCTCTTGAATACCTTATGCACAATTCACAAACATCATCATATGACAACTGAAAAACATCACCTTTTCCTATCAGATTTAAGAGTTCTAAAAATTCATCTTTGATTTTGTTAGAGCCTAGATTTGCCTCAGGCTGAAAAGACAAGGTTCTAGGTCCACATCAAACCACGCTCAGCCTCGTAGCTAGCCCTACGAGGACAGGAGAGGGCTCTCTCAGGGTCTATCTCGGCAAAATACAAGCGATGGGGTCGAGATGACTGTAATAAAAGCTAATTTTAGGCTAGGTGTGAAGTACAAAGGTTTGTTGTGAGCTTTTGGGGGTTTTGTGTTGGAAATAGGGAAAGGCAAATTGGGCTCGGGGATGAGGCACGGTTTCTGCAGAGTTCTGATTGGGGCAATGAAGGAAATCATTTTGATGCTTTAAAGTGAGTGAATGGATAGATCAGACTGGTGAGGAGCTAAGGAGAGCAAGAGAGTCTCAAGAATTCTCCTTAAATAGATGAAAACATGGAAATTTAAACAAATTCAAAGGCAGAGCATAGCAGTTAATGGATTCTACCTTAATCACTCATTTGTTCAAATTCAGAAGAAGAGACAGGAAAATGATACACATAACACTAATTAACTTACAATTACTTAGAGAAGAACACCATCAAAACATAAAGCCACATGGATCCCAAATAGTGCTGCAAAACCCTGGTCTTTCCTTAACCAAAATGCAGAGATAGAATGTACAATGATATGCCAAAGCAATCCCAAGTGTCCAACCTTGAAAATGACTTAGAAATTACATAATATAGGCAAGCCAAACCTATTCCCTTGCCTCTAGGGTTTGCGCTCATCATTCTAGGAGCTGTTTCAACCAATTCTAAACAAAGCACTACAATCTAGGCAATCAAAACAACTTGCCTCTATAAGGTAGGAAACTGATTCATTCATTAAATTTTCACTTTTTAGTGAATGAATCCTCTAGAACAAGTAATTAAGTACCAAAATTACATCATTTTTATCCAATTACATCAACATAGATCAAAAATTTCATCACAAAGCAAAACTAGTCAAATTGGCCGAATTTCAGAGCTGGAAGGTGAAAAATTGGGCAAAAAACCTATGTGTGTTGCACCAAATTCTCTGTGCGTCACGCCACTTTGAGGCTGAGTTTGAGGCACTTCTTGAAGTCCAAATTGAGCCCAAGTATACTTTTTGCAAAGCCCTGCCTGTCTACTTTTTAACCCAAGTGAAATTTCTAAATTTTGTGCCCATTTTCCCCTCCCAAACTTCAATCTCCCAAGACTGCTTCCTGTGTGTCAAAATAGGTGTAGTGAGGTCATTTTTTGAGTGTTTTTGACCTCCTGAGGACTCAAAACTTGCCCAAAATTCTTTGCCATGCACCAGCAGTCATGATTTTTTATGAAAAATCCAAAAATATAAAAATTTTTCCATTTGGAGCTCCCTAGCAAAAGCACGCGCTAGGTGGCACGGTGCACAGGGAGAAAAACCCTGTTTTTAGTGCAAAAAATTTCAAAAATTTCAAAAATGCCCCAAATTTCTTGAAATTTAGGCTGGAGCTTCTTCATCAAGAGCTATGGTGGGCTAAGGATTGCCTCAGCCAATATCCGGAGTTGATCATGCTCTTTTTGCCTCTTTTGCTTCTTTATTGCCTTCTTTAGTTTTGCCTTTAAATTTCGTGCCTTGCAAACATGATTTCGTGCCCAATAATGGTTTTTCTTGTGCCTAAGCATGTAATTGTCCTTGTTTGCTTTCGCCAACAGCTTCTCTAAGTGGATGTTGATTCTCTCGAGCCAAATGTCTCGATCAGCCTCTATCTCATACTGAATGGGTGTCCTCACATTTAGGCTTCGTTGGGTAGTCTGCTGGTCGTCACGGATGTTTTGCCACCTCTATGAGGCCTCCTGGGCGCATGTACCTCTGTTGGCGAATCACTGTGCATCTCTTCTTCATGATCACATGACAGATCAGATGTCATGTCTGCTGGTGGACAAACTGTCTTGGACAAATAGGTGTTGATATGTCACATTGTCTTGTAATGCCTTTGATGACGTGCTTAACCTTTGTCACCAAGAGAAAACAATGACATGAGGGACAGTAAGGGGAGGGAAAAATAGTGAGGGATTAGGGACTATTGGGACAAATTTTATTAGGGAAATGTAGGAGGGTTTGAGGGGTTTTATGTATAGGGTTAGGAGAGTTTTGGTAGGGTTAGGGTTTGGGTTTTGGAATTTGAAAATTTTGGGAAAGGGAATTTAGGATAGGGGTTTAATAACTTTAGGGAATAGGGAAGAATGAAATCTAGGAGAAATGGAATAAGGGAGAAGAGAATGATGGAGAAGTGACTTTGGTAGCAAAACAGTGAATTGTGGAAACCACAACAATTTCCTTTGAGGCACGTTTGAAATAGGTTTTGGATTTTTGTTTCAAACATTAGCATCCATAAACCACCATCACTCAGCGCAAAAATGGATAAAACACAAAAATGGAGGCTCTACCTACTTGTGGAAAGAATAATTTGCAATTTGGAGGAAGATTTCAATGAATTTCATGCTTTTTAGCCCAATGCGTTGCGCCTTACCAGTGTGTCGTGCCTTCCCAGTGCGTTGCGCCTTTTTGCAGGAGACTTTTTGAGGCCTTTGTGGTGTCCAAATTGGGTTCAGGATAGTTCATTGGAAATTTCTTTGAGTCTACCTTCCAAACCAATTGGAATTTTTCAATTTGGAGTTCATTTGCCCTATCAAAAATCAAATCTCCCAAGACTGCTCAAAATGTGCCAAATGAGATTGCCTAAAGGCAGAGTGTTGTTACAGTCAACCTTTGAACGCCTTCCTCAACTCGAAATTGAGCTCATGATAGCTCATTGAAAAGATATTTGTATCTAGTTACCATTTGACTCATCAAGCAATTCATTTGGCCAACCAAGCTAGGAGAAAACTTGATTTTCCCAAGGTCACTTCAAAGGTGCATCAATTCTCCTAAGGCAACTTTATTTTTGACATCTATAAAACAATGACACCTGTGTAAAAATTGAAGGAATTTTTAATTTTTTTATCCTGTTGTCAACAAAAACCTCTCTTAGTTTTCTCAAATTCATCTTTTATTGCTCAGAAACATCATTTAAGTAAAACCTACCCCAATGTGTGGAACAGGGGATTTGTCGAAATGAAACGAAATGAAGGGGATAGGGAGCTTCTAAATTCTTTGAGGAAATTTCGAGAAGTAGGGAGGGATGTTAGGAAATAGGGGAAAGTGGAATCTCAGAAATTGAGTGAGGGGAAGGGGTCCAAAAGGGCGAAACACAGGCCTAGCCTAGAAAATAGGGTTTGTAGCAAGAAACTAGGGTTTGTGTGAAAATGAGGAATTTGGGGGATCTCAGTGATGGGAAATGTTTAATAAGGTACATTAAGGATAGGGGAAGGTGGATGAACATCAGGATACAAGTTTTGCTGATGATTTGACCATCGAAGAGAAATTGTCTTCAAAACCCCAGGAGAGGGAAATGACCTTACCTAGGCGCAACTGAAGCATGAACAAGGTGTAAAATGACCCATTGGAACCTGACATGATGATGACAAACCTCTGAATGATGGTACACTCACCTGAACGGTGACAAGGACCGAAATTTGGACAACTTTGACAGGAGTAAAAGCAAAACCTAGACCTAATGCCTAGTGACCAAATTTTGCTTGAAGACTCACTGAAATGACAAAATTTGACCTTGACACCTTAAAATCACTTTGTAAGAGCATATTTGATCACTGGAGGAAGGCTACAAAGACTGACACTAACATTGGCTCCAATGGGGATGGTAGCTCCTTGGAGGTGCCAAGAACGACAGATCTTTGGGAGAGCAGATAGTGCCTTCATCCATTGGGAAATGGAGTCAAAACTCAAGCTAAAATTCATGACTGAAAACTGACACAAACTAACTTAACAACGAGACTGAAAACTAACTCACAAATGACTCATGACTCAACTAGAAACTAACTCGATACTTAAACACAACCGAAAAACTGGAAATGATGCTCAAAGTGGAGCTTATTCATCAAAACCTACTCTAACAGTTTCATTCATCATCTAATCAAGTGAAATGAAACAACCAATGCAACCAAGTAAGTATTCCATCTACTGTTTGAATTTTCTGCAAGTGCTCACTTATGAACAAAAAGAGAGAACTACTGAAAGGAAACTCCCATGACAACTTGGAAACAGATCCGTTGAATGTTATGGATTCTCTATCCACCTCCAAAAACACTGCATAAGGATCTTGAAATTCATGCACACTAGGACTTAGCTCATCCAATGGATTACTTCTCTTCTCTTCATACCATGAATGCAAACTTTGATCTGATATTTGTAACGAGACTCCTGCTGAAAATGACAAAGAAACCAGCTGACGGGTCAAGTTTATATCACTACACATTTCAGGCTCACATGTAGTCAATGGAGAAGGACTTTGACCGCAAACCTCATCCAAAATATCAGCTAGTGGATCATGTAAAACTTGAAAAGACTGCTGCAACCTATTTTATATTGGTTCCAATGTGATTACATGATTTCCTACATGCTGCTCATTTTTTACTGAAGATGTACTATGCAGTTTTCCCTTCAAAAACTGAAATGATTCGAAACAAAATGGTATGGAGTCATTTTGCATCATCTGAGCATATGTTCCAGCTTCCAAGTCTTCATGTGCAACTTGACAATCAATGGCATTTAGGGGCTAGATATTTGAATATGAGAAGCCTTGAACAAGGTTTTCTTTGCTCTCAATGTGGTCCAGATCAAGACTTGTCGACAATTGATTTCTGAGCGCATGAATGTTGTCTCTGATGAACTGAAACGAAGCAAAACAAAAAGGCAAATATCCTTCACTTACGTCAAAATTTGTTGCACTTTCCTCGTCATTGTCATAGCTGATATGCATCGTTTGATCACTGTATTTGAGCTGTTGTAAGTGAACTTCTTCCTCCCACAAACTAGCTGTTGATTTGTCTGCAAGATTAGCTTCTGTTTGGAGAACATAAGCATCATCATACTGATCAAACTGAGGCAAATCATCATTACAAAACACATCATCAAGCATACATGTCATATCAACAGATCTTTCTTCTCCCAGATGATCTACAAAACAATCATTATCAGATCTATAACAATTGGGATAAGAAATAAGATGTTTTGGATCAGCAACTTGTTCTTCTTCAATCAACGAGCCATGGGCTTGAACATTATTCTCATTCCTTGTGGTGATATTTTGCATCATCTCTTCCACTGCACTTACCAAAATGCCAAGCTTTACCTCTAGAGATGTCGATTTCTCTGGATCTATGTTTTTCATTTCTTCTTCCTTCAACCTTTCCCTTCGGATCAGCAAGTGAGCCTCTACATTTACTGCACTGTTCTGTATCTCTTCAAGTGTTGCGAGGTTTCTTTCTCTCAGCTGAAACTCCATTCTCGGATCAAAGGCACCCAGATAGTGCAAGAGAGCAGATCTAGGATGAGGTCTTATATCAACTGGCATTGAATAATAAACTTGATTAAATCTGGCTGAAAACTATTGTACAGTCTCCCCTGGCAACCTTTTTAGCTAGTTATACTCTTCTATAATCAAGAAATGGTTTTATCCGATCACCCACCTGTCGAGGAAGACTTTGATGAACTTCTGGAAATCTGAGATGCTTACATCAGACAGGGTTTTGAACCAACTCTTGACTTTTCCTTGCAACGAAAGAGCAAAAAGCCTAATACTGACATCTTATTCATCAACTTCAAAAAGGTCAACGAAAGACTCAAAATTTAGTACATGTCTCTCAACAGTGATATTGTCGCATTCACCATCAAATCTTGGTAGATATAGATCATAGTTTTTGGGGAAAGAATGAAGAACAAAAGGTAAAACAAGAGGTTTATACTGATCTGGAATTTTACAAGGTATAGGGGTATGTACAGAAGGTATAGAATCAGTCTTGGTCTCTTGAAGCTCATCATTTTGAAGACAATCATCATAAGATTTAGAAGAAAGGTCTTGATCAAGCTCAAAGGTATGCAAATCTTTGGTATTCACAATCTTCAAAAGGAAAGAATCAACTGCAGGATGAGGATCTGTTCTCAAATACAGTATACTTTGCAAAGAATTCTTGACATTCTCGGGAAAAGAGAAGAAATAATTTATAACAAAGAATAAAATATCTTGGATGAAATTCCAACTTGAATATCTGATCTGTCCATGTTATCCTTTCATGTTTTTGTTGGTCAGGTTCATCCTCCAGTGGAGTCCTTGGATCTGATCTTGAAAATGATTTGGAATCACCAGGTGAATGATTTCAGCCTTTCCAGTGTCTGATCGTTTTCTAGCATCAACCATTATATCTAAACTTGATACATGTACTGGGGCAATTGACAAGTTAGATGTCACATTTACAAGCTAGACCGGAGATTGACTGAACCATCATTTATCTACTTCTGCTAATGCAAAGCAAAAGCATTTCGAAGGCTACCTGGCATAACTTCAGGCTCCGTCTGTAGCTTATAAAACCAATGACATCAACAAGCAAACCATTTTCTTCCCCAGTGGAGTCATCACTATGTTAGAACCTAGATTTGCCTCAGGCTGAAAAGACAAGGTTCTAGGTCCACACCAAACCACGCTCAGCCTCGTAGCTAGCCCTACGAGGACAAGAGAGGGCTCTCTCCGGGTCAATCTCGGCAAAAGACAACCGATGGGGTTGAGATGACTGTAATAAAATCTAATTTTAGGCTAGGTATTAAGTACAAATGTTTGTTGTGAGTTTTTGGGGGTTTTGTGTTGGAAACAGGGAAAGCCAAATTGGGCTCGGGGATGAGGCACAGTTTCTGCAGAGTTCTGATTGGGGCAAGGAAGGCAATCGTTTTGATGCTTTAAAGTGAGTGAGTGGATAGATCAGACTGGTGAGGAGCTAAGGAGAGCAAGAGAGTCTCAAGAATTCTCCTTAAATAGATGAAAACATGGAAATTTAAACAAATTCAAAGGCAGAGGATAACAGTTAATGGATTCTACCTTAAACACTCATTTGTTCAAATTCAGAAGAAGAGACAGGAAAATGATATGCATAACACTAATGAACATACAATTACTTAGAGAAGAACACCATCAAAACATAAAGCCACATGGATCCCAAATAGTGTTGCAAAGCCCTGGTCTTTCCTTAGCCAAAAATGCAGAGATAGAATGTACAATGATATTCCAAAGCAATCCCAAGTGTCAAACCTTGAAAATTATTTAGAAATTACATAATATAGGCAAGCCAAACCTATTCCCTTTCCTCTAGGGGATCGAGCTCATAATTCTAGGAGCTATTTCAACCAATTCTAAACAAAGCACTAAAATCTAGGCAATCAAAACAACTTGCCTCTATAAGGTAGGAAACTGATTCATTCATTAAATCTTCACTTTTTAGTGAATGAATCCTCTAGAACAAGTAAATAAGTGCCAAAATTACATCACATTTATCCAATTACATCAAGATAGATCAAAAATTGCATTACAAAGGAAAACTAGCAAACTGGCCGAATTTATGAGCTGGAAGGTGAAAAATTGGGCAAAAAACCTCTGTGCACCACGCCAAATTCTCTATGTGTTGTGCCACTTTGAGGCTGAGTTTGAGGCACTTCCTAAAGTCAAAATTGAGCCCAAGTGTGCTTGTTGGAAATCCCTGCCTGTCTACTTTCTAACCCAAGTGGAATTTCTGAATTTGGTGCCCATTTGCCCCTCCAAAACTTCAATCTCCAAAGACTGCTTCCCGTGTGTCAAAATAGGGGCAGTGAGGTCATTTTTTGAGTGTTTTTGACCTCCTGAGGACTCAGAACTTGCCCAAACTTCTTGGCCATGCACCAACAGTCATGATTTTTCATGAAAAATCCAAAAATATAAACTTTTTTCCATTTGGAGCTCCCTAGAAAAAGCGCACGCCAGGTGGCGCGGCGCACAGGGAGAAAAACCCTGTTTTTTAGTGCAAAAATTTTCAAAATGCAAAAAATGCCCCAAATTTCTTGAAATTTGGGCTGGAGCTTCTTCATCAAGAGCTATGGTGGGCCAAGGATTTCCTTGGCCAATATCCGGAGTCGATCATGCTCTTTTTGCCTCTTTTACTTCTTTATTGCCTTCTTTAGTTTTGCCTTTAAATTCCTTATTCGTGCCTTGCAAACATCATTTTGTGCCAAATAATGGTTTTTCATGTGCCTAAGCATGTACTTGTCCTTTTTTTCTTTCGCCAATAGCTTCTCTAAGTGGATGTTGATCCTCTCGAGCCAAATCTCTCGATCAGCCTCTATCTCCTACTGAATGGGTGTCCTCGCATTTAGGCTTCGTTGGGCAGCCTGTTGGTCTTCACGGATGTTTTTCCACCTCTATGAGGCCTCCTGGGTGCATGTACCTCTATTGGAAAATCACTGTGTGTCTCTTCTTCATGATCATTTGACAGATCAGATGTCATGTCTATCGGTGGAAAAACTGTCTTGGACAAATAGGTGTTGATATGTCACATTGTCTTGTAATGCCTTTGATGACGTGCTTAACCTTTGTCACCAAGAGAAAATAATGACATGAGGGACAGTAAGGGGAGGGAAAAATAGTGATGGATTAGGGACTATTGGGACAAATTTTATTAGGGGAATGTAGGAGGGTTTGAGGGGTTTTATGTATAGGGCTAGGAGAGTTTTGGTAGGGTTAGGGTTTGGGTTTTGGAATTTGAAAATTTTGGGAAAGGGAATTTAGGATAGCGGTTTAATAACTTTAGGTAATAAGGAAGAATGAAATCTAGGAGAAATGGAATAAGGGAGAAGGGAATGATGGAGAAGTGACTTTGGTAGCAAAACAATGAATTGTGGAAACCACATAAATTTCCTTTGAGGCACGTTTGAAATAGGGTTTGGATTTTTGTTTCAAACATTAGCATCCGTAAACCACCATCACTCAGCACAAAAATGGATAAAACACAAAAATGGAGGCTCTACCTACTTGTGTAAAGAAGAATTTTCAATTTGGAGGAAGATTTCAATGAATTTTATGCTTTTTAGCCCAATGCGCCGCGCCTTCCCAGTGCGCCGCGCTAGTGTAAATTTACATTGGGAATTTTCTTCTAGTGCGCCGCGCCTTCCCAGTGCACCGTGCCTTTTTGCAGGAGACTTTGGAGGCCTTCCCAGTGTCCAAATTGTGTGCAGTATAGCTCGTTGGAAATTTTTTTGAGTCTACTTTCCAACCCAACTAGATTTTTTTTATTTGGAGTTCATTTGCCCCGTCAAAAGTCAAATCTACCAAGACTGGTCAAAATATGCCAAATGAGGTTGCCTAAAGGCAGAGTGCTATTATAGTCAACTTTTGAATGCCTTCCTCAACTCCAAATTGAGCTCATAATAGCTCATTGGAAATATATTTGTGTCAAGTTATCATTTAACTCATCAAGAAAGTCATTTGGCCAACCAAGCTAGGAGAAAACTTGATTTTCCCAAAGTCACTTCAAAGGTGCATCAATTATCCCAAGGCAACTTTATTTTTGACATTTCTATAAAACCATGACACATGTGTAAAACATGAAGGAGATTTTTATTCCTTGGCATACTTTTGACAAAAAGCTCTCTCAGTTTTCTCAAATTCATCTTTTATTGCTCAGAAAAATCATTTAAGTAAAACCTACCCCAATGTGTGGAACAGGGGATTTGTCGAAATGAAGTGAAATGAAAGGGATAGGGAGCTTCTAAATTCTTTGAGGAAATTTCAGGAAGTAGGGAGGGATGTTAGGAAATATGGGAAAGTAGAATATCAGAAATTGAGTGAGGGGAAGGGGTCCAAAAGGGCGAAACACAAGCCTAGCCTAGAAAATAGGGTTTGTAGCAAGAAACTAGGGTTTGTGTGAACTTGAGGAATTTGGGGGATCTCAGTGATGGGAAATATTTAATAAGGTACATTAAGGATAGGTAAATGTGGAAGAACATCAGGATACAAGTTTTGCTGATGATTTGACCGTCCAAGAGAAATTTCCTTCAAAACCCTAGGAGAGGGAAATGACCTTACCTAGGCGCAACTGAAGCATGAACAAGGTGTAAAATGACCCATTAGAACCTGACATGATGATGACAACCCTCTGAATGATGGTACACTTAGCTGAACGGTGACAAGGACCGACATTTGGACAACTTTGACAGGAGTAAAAGCAAACCCTAGACCTAATGCCTAGTGACCAATTTTTGCTTGAAGACTCACTGAAGTGACAAAATTTGACCTTGATACCTTAAAATAACTTTGTAAGAGCATATTTGATCACTGGAGGAAGGTTGCAAAGACTGACACTAACAAATTCCTTTAAGTAGGAGTGTTTTTAAGATCTCTTTTTCCAAATACTTATGCTTTATTTTTGAAGGTTGTATCGAAATCGCTCCACATAGTCCTCCAAGCTTTCATCTTCCCCTTGTATCATATTGAAAATATCTTAATTGTCCTTGCAATAGTCCTCATACTTCTTTAATAATATGTTCTTCATGTCCTCCCATGTTTAGATGTAGTTCCCACCTAGGCTCATGAATCATCAAAGAGCTGCTCCTTTTACAGTAAGAGGAGACACTTTCAACCTTTGATCATTAGTACAATAATCATATCCTCTACAAAGTATTTCAAACTCAAATAAGAATGTATCTGGATCTTCATTTGTCAAACCATGAAAAATTGGTAGAGAAGATTGGGGAATTATGTGCATTTGTGTCACTCCTCCTAGATCTTTGATAGGGAATTCAAAAGTAGAATGTGAGCCATTTCTTAACATAATAGAAGATTTTTTTCATGTGTTTCTTCGAGGTTCCTCCTTCAAATGTTCCTGTCAATTATTTAGTGAAATGGGTGGTGCTTACATCACCACTTGAGTAGAATTATGAGATTTAAAAAAAAAATAAAAAATTCTACCTCTAAATTCCTACTTCAATTCCTATGAAATTCTGCTGAAAAGCGGGCAAAGGAGCAAGCACTTTACTTTCTCATTACGCAGGTTCTTACCTTCCATTTTTAATACCCAATTTTTTCACAGCAGACAAATATCAAACACCTACTTCAACTTATATGCAATTGTGCTGAAAAGTGGGCTAAGGAGAAAGCACTCTACTTGCTCGTTACGTAGGTTCTTACCTTCCATTTTTAATTCTCAATTCTTTCCCAACAGCAAATATCAAACATACAGTAACACTCTCCCTGGAAACGGCGCCAAAATTTTGGGTGCTAAAAGGTGCCTTTTAAAACTCCTAATTATCCCACATTAATTATCAACCCGGGCAAGTCCTCTTATTTCAAGAGTGTACACAATATGTGCCCGCTATAATACCAGAGAGTAATGTTTCCCAAAGAGTAATGTTTCCTAAATTGCAGTATAGATCTTTAAATACAAAAGTAAATGGATGCACCTAATAAATTCCAATTCCAATTAAATAAAACTCAATCTTCTAATGAAATCAAAATGTTGGGTGCTAAAAGGTGCCTTTTAAAACTCCTAATTATCCCACATTAATTATCAACCCGGGCAAGTCCTCTTATTTCAAGAGTGTACACAATATGTACACGCTATAATCCCAGAGAGTAATTTTTCCTAAATTGTAGTATAGATCTTTAAATACAAGAGTAAATGGATGCATCTAATAAATTCCAATTGCAATTAAATAAAAATCAATCTTCTAACGAAATAAAATCTCACATCAATTAAAGTAACAACAGCATCAGTTAAGAGTACAGTAGTGATAACTCATCTCTCTTTAACTGATTTAGTCTAAATCAAACCCTGTCTTCAATAAATAATCTAAACAACAATGATATCAATCTAAGAGTTTCAACAAACGATAGTTAATACTCTTTACAGTTGATTAAATCAATACGATTCATGATCTAAGTAATTGAATATGGAAATAGTGTAAATCGAATCAAATAATAGTGTTGTAAATCATATAAAGCAGAGATATTCTGTCAATACAAGAAAACAATAAATAGCGAAGGAAATCAAATCACATAAAGCAAGAAAACTATCAAACCATCACACTTGCAAGAATCAGAAATGTATGGCACAAAGGAAGTAGTTAAATCCACCAGAGGTCGGGCCCTTAGCCGCCAGCGAACACTGCTAGTTTACTTCAGATAAGGCGAATGAACAACAACCTCAAACTATATATTAATCATTGAACTTGAGTAACATTACAATATGATCCCGTTCTCTTGACAACACAAGTCTGTAAATTAAAATTACAGTTTGAAATAACAAGGATTGATCCCTTTTCCTCTCATCCTATCCTATCCTATCTCTAATAATCACTATAATAATATTTCTCCCTCTTTGATCTATGTTCTAATTTAAATACACAGAGAAAAAAGAGAAGTTACAACCGAAATGATTAGAATATGATTCCCATTACAAAATTGGATTGTTCACAACAAATTGATCAACAAGATCATATCTGAAATATCTTTCCATCAGCATTCAACATGAATAGGTCGAATTTGGTATTGCAACTGGGATAATTTGGAAACCGGCTGCAACAGCGAATCTGAGAAAAATGTCCTCATAAAACCTTTTGATTCTTTTAATACATATCGAATTTGGGAAAGCTGCATATTACAAAACTCATTTGGTCTATTCTGAACAAAACCCATGTTTCAAATTTTCTAGATTCTTCTCCATTTGTCCGAAACATCCAATGCAAAACTGTCACTTCTTATTCCAACAAATTTCTCAGTTGGCACATTTAATGATGAGCTGGAGATCAAATCTGCAATATGGAAAATATCTTGGAGGCTAAAATGGTGAGTGAAGTTACAACAAATTTATTAATAAACCATCATTGGTAAAAACATGCATAATAATCAATTTATTAAAAATAAAGGAGAATAAATAATATTTATCCATAAGAGCATAAATAATTGTAAAATAGAATTATATGATAAAGTATGATAAATGACGTGATAAATAATGGTAGAAATGGATGAAATGGTCGTTAAAGAGTGATAATAATAATGATAAACTAGCTGCCCAACAATAGTCAAACACTGGTAGTTGGTAGATTCATTAGATTAAAAGTGGTTTTTAGGGGGTAATGAATCAGTTTCCCCTCTTTTAAAGGCAAGTTGTTTGACTTCCTAGATTCCTGTTTCTTATTTACAAATGGTTGAAACAACTCCTCTTCTCATGGTTTCGACCCCTGATGGTTAGGATGATTGATTTTAATGTCTATATCATGTATTTTCTTTGTCATTGGAAAATGTTGGATTCAGTTGGATGCTCATTTACTAAACATACATAATCTTGTAGAAATTTGGCAGGAAGCTAAATAAAGTTGTAGCTATTTTTATGGGATCCCTGTGGTATCGCCTTTAGCATGAGTTTCTTCTTTTGTTATTATGTTTTCATGTTTTTCATGTATGCCTCTCTCATGTAATTGCTTCTAATTGGATGTTTTCAAGTCAGATAGGTGGAATCCATTAGGTTTTGATGCTCTGCCTTGGGAAAACACTAGTATTTCATGTCTTTTCTGCTGTTTAAGAAGGATTCTTGACTTGCTCAAGCCCTTATTATCTCCTCACCAGTCTAGCATTTCACCCCATCAAGCTTAAGGTGCTGAAGATCATACCTACCTTGCCCCATAGAATACCCTACGATCTTGACTTAGTTTCCCAAACCCAAAATTGCCCAGCTCTTCCTGATCTAGCAAAAAACACCAACAAATTAAATCAAACCTTTTGAGCTACTATACCTAGCATAAAATCTTGTTCCTGATCTAGTCATCTTGACTGAGATTCATAAGGAGAGAGCCCTCTCCTGGCCTGGTAGGCTAGCTACTAGGTTAAGCTTGGTTTGTGGTTACCCTAGAATTGCCTCCATTCAGCTTGAGGTCAATCTAGGTGATAACAGATAGTTTTATTATATATTGATAATATAACAAAGTTGTGTTGTTGAAAATTTGTAAAAAATTGTCTATTTGTGCATTGGCTTTTTTCAATTTGGTTTTGTTGTGGAATTTGAGCTAGTTACATCAAATATTATAAAACTCTAACCTGGACTCTCTAGCGCCGTGGAAAAGAAACAAAATTTTCAAATGATAACAAATGCATTTGATTTTTTCTTTAATGAATGAGTCTCTATGCTACTTAGAAAGAAAACATCCTTCACATACTAGAGGAAATATTGTCAACACATTAATCTTGGATCTAATTATGAATTTCGTTATGATAAATAATGTATTTATTATTTTCAAAAACAACAAGATATCCCTTTTCAATAAGCTTCCCACACTCAAAAAAATATTTTGTTAATATGTTTTATTTTACTTCCTTAATGAATAAGTCTCTATGCTACCTAGAAAGAATACATCCTTTACATACTAGAGGAAAATCTTGTCAACACATTATCTTGGCTATATTATTTGTCAAGATATTAATCTTTGATATCATTTAATTATGACTTTCCTTATGATAAATAATTCATTTATTGTTTTCAAAAACAACAAGATATCCCTTTTCAATAAGCTTCCCCACACTCAAAAAACACTGTTTTATTTTACTTTGTTTCATCTATTCCTCATCTTCAATTGGCATACCATATATCTTTGTTTCCAGTCATGTGATCGTTGTATCCAAAAGGCATACCTCCTTGGAAACCTTATTAGTTGAATCATAAGATAATTTTTTTCCCACATCTTCTTTTTCTTTAGAAAAGTTAGCTTGTAGTTTTTGTTTTTATTTTTTCCAACAATTCAACTGGCATATTGCATATATCACATATCTTTGTCTCCAGTCGAGATTGTTGTATCCAAAATGCATACCCCCTTGGAAACGTTATTAGCTGAAACATAAGCTAAAAAAATTTCCCACATCTTTTTCTTTAGAAAATTTAGCTTATAATTTTTGTTTTTGTTTTTTCCAACGATTCAACTGACATATCGCATATCTTTGTTTCCAATCATGTGATTGTGGTATCCAAAAGGCATACCTCCTTGGAAACCTCACATATCTTTTTTTCCTGTCATGTGATTGTTGTATCCAAAAGGCATACCTCCTTGGAAACCTTATTAGCTGAATCATAAGCTAAAAAATTTCCCACATCTTCTTTTTCTTTAGAAAAGTTAGCTTCTGATTTTTGTTTTTGTTTTTTCCAACAATTAAGTTAAATTATGCTAATAATGACTAATTATTTTACAATAAAAACATTGAACCTTGGGATTTTCCATATCTTTTACCTCCATCATTACTATCATTACCTCTCATTTTCCCACATCTTTTTTTTCTTTAGAAATGTTTCTTGTAGTTTTTGTTTCCATATCTTTTACCTCCAATTACTATCATTACCTCTCATTTTCCCACATCTTTTTTTTCTTTTCCTAATCTTTAGTTTTAGAAATATTGGCATTTACTTGAAAAACTTACTCAAAATATTTTTCAATAGATCTATTCATTCTTTTCGCATGAGCTTGAAGAGATCCCATAAGCTCATTCATAGACAATTGGTTTAAATCTTTAGATTCTTCAATAGCAAGAACAACTCAACATTTTTTGATCTCCTAAATCTTCTCCATAAGATCTAATTTGATTAACTATTCCCATAACTCTGGTGAAAATAATATTGTATAGACTTAAAATTTTGAGTCCTAAGAGTTTCAAATTCTCTTCTAAGAGATTGTAGTTTAACAACTCTTACCTTATCTATTTTTTGAAATGCTTGCTTGTTGTAGCTTTTGAGTCTATTTTTTGACTTTCGGATTCAACCTACAAGATAGGGGCTTGAGCATCTACTGGTTCTATATAATCATTTTCCACCAAATCCCACAAATCTTGTGAAAGAAACAATGTTTTCATTTTAATGCTCTAAAATCATAATTCACACCTTTAAATATTGATATTCTCTTCTAAGAGATTGCAGTTTAACAACTTTTACCTTATCTATTCTTTGAAATGCTTGATTATTGTAGCTCTTTTACCTTATCTATTCTTTGAAATGTTTTCTTATTGTAGCTATTTTACCTTATCGATTCTTTGAAATGGTTGCTTATTGTAGCTTTCAAGTCTATTTTTTCTTCCACCAAATCCCACAAATCTTGTGAAAGAAACAATGTTTTCATGTTAATGCTCCAAAAAATTCTTTGAAATGCTTGCTTATTGTAACTGTTATCACCCCAAGAAACTCTCCTAGGTTGTAGCTTGAAGATGTTCGGGAACATTACAAACTCAACTCAATGTTGGAAATGGATGAATGGAAGGAATGATGCTTGTTCAAGCCAGATAACCACTTCTTCTCTGCTTGACCCCAAACATGTGTGAACACCCCCAGACTACAAGGCTTTAGACCACCAATTACTCACAGTTCAAAGATTGGGTGGATATGAAGAATACTGACCACACCAGCAGATGCAAAAGACCTTGTGATGGCCAACTGCAACTAGTAAAGAGGTCTGCAAATCTAATTCCCTATTGCACAGAGAGGATGACAGCTCTCTGTCGCTAAGTGAAAAGAAACCTGATTAACACATTCATTGATACATGCAAGACTTTAACACAGAGGTAGGATGACAGCTCCTCTAAAGCTAAACATCAGGGGTTCAGGAAAACTGCAAATCAGGCACAGCCTAGAACAAAAGAAAAATGGAAAGTGAGCAATTAACAGCAAAAGAAGCTTGCATTAGCTGAAAGTGAAGACGAGACACTGCAAGTATCAAAGTAGTTACAGTCTCCAAAAGTTGAACCTTACATCAAAACAACAAACATCAACCCTGATTACGTCTATTTTTTGGGTATATATAGAGTTTCATTACAAAGACGATCTGCTATTCTAGACATTGAGGGGTCATAATTGACCACCAACTGCTTTAACTGTCTGATGGAGTCTCTAGTGTAATTTTTCTGCTTCATTGAACGAATTTGATCTTCTCGGGTGCTTTGTTGTACTTCTTGAGCAGGTGGAGTGTCGTATGGATGAAATTCCATAACTGCTAAATGCATTTAATTACTTGAGGCTTGTCCTTTTCCTTCTCCACCATCCTTCCTATTGAATGCAGTTGTTGAGGAGCTACTGCATTAAGTACTGGATTCTAGCCACCTTCATCCTTTCGGGAGTATGGAATGGTTATGGACGTGGATAGTCGGGTCGGATCAAGGGGAAGAATCAGCCGTTGGATTGGGCAGATCGACGATGGATACGACTTGGCGCGATTATTGGGAAGGCAAGGTGGAAGATGATCACAGGCCATTGGATCTCAAGCGAGTAGATCCAACGGCCGCCAGGTACCAAAAATGCACGGAGTTTATCGGGCGGGAAGAGTGGGCTTGAGCGGTAAGTGGTATTGCTCGCACCGCTATCGAGGGTCGGGAGGTAATCATATGAGGGGGAGCGATCCCATTCATTGCATGATGCTTGGCAGTGGGGAAACACGGAAACCGCTTTTTATCGTGAGTTAATGTGCAGCTATGTTATGGTAGTGGGGGAAGCGATCACCATCCGATCATGGCGGAGGTGATTGGACGGTGTGGATTCGATCGCATGGCTTTTCATTTGATGTGATAGGAAAAAGCTTTTGAAGGCGTGTGGTCATATGAACAAGTTATATTATGGTTTAAGCTCCACGCTCGGGGGTCTGAGGGGATTTGGGTTTATGCAGAGTTTTAAAGGAAAACGAAGGTAGCAAGTGTTATGAGAGTGTAAGTGGAGTGAAGGAGAATGAGAAGGATGACTGATGCGAGTCCTATTTGAGCATGAACAACACGGCCAGGCTTGTATTTTACCCTCAAAATGTCAATGTATGTAGCAGAGCTAACACTGGCTCCTTCTGGGGATGAGATCCTCCCTATGAGGTCTCAAGAACTTGCAGATCAATGCCTTCCTTGTGAAAACAAATTAGAAAAATTTCCTAGTGTTCCATTGGGCATGGAGTCTAACTGAGCCTATACTAAAAACTGATAACATATTTACAATATTAAGGCCCAAAGACCTTAAGCAACATAAATTTTCAGAAAACGCCCATTTACCGGGCCATCAAAAACTGCTTCTCCTCCCATACTTTTCAGCATGAAAGTATTGTTCTGTTGGATTTGAGAAATAATAAAAGGCCCTGTCCAAAAGGCATCAAACTTCCCATGGTTGCCTTTTTTCTCTTTCAGTACATCCCACTGAAGAACCAAGTCTCTGTTATGAAACCAGCTCAAGAAAAGATAGAAAAGATAGATCAACGCCTTAGAATTCAGCCTCTTCGAGGGGGCAACCCCCTTTACATTACATAAATGAACAATTATTGGATGATACAAATGAAAATACCTCCTTTCTATATATAGGAGTCTAAGGGGTCATAACATAATCAGAGCCGACATAACAATAATAATATAATGGCACAATAATAACAATAGTGGGCTTCTATGGGGAACAATAGTAACAATATGGGAACTACATGGGTACATCAATATAATAAGTGGGTTATACTAATAACAATAAGGGGTTACACTAGTAGTATAGGGGCCTAACATGCCCCTCTCCTTCAAAAAGCGTTGTCCTCAATGCTTGAGTAGTTTTTGATGCTTCTGTATAAAATTCTTGTCCTCCCATGTGGAATATTCAGCGGGTAAGTTCTTCCACTTGATGAGATACTCTGAAATTGATCGATTTCGTAGCTGTCAGGTTCTTGTTTCTGTGACTGCTCTAGGTTCCAATATGATTTTTCCTTCCTCTTTAATTTCTGGCAATATTGTTTGAATTGGGATCTTTTGCAACTTTTTAATAAGTGGCCATACTTCTTCATCCTTCTTCCATTCATCCCTTTCTTTGTTTATCCAATCTGGTTGGATAATATAAATAGCACAAAACAATGCTTCCACATCCTCATCCTTGAAGAGTCTTCCCATTTGGTAAGGTCACCATTTTTTAAGTGCCTGTTGTTTCATTTGATTTTGCATCGAAGTGGCGTTATCCTTTAAAAGTTGGAGAACTTGTTGTTGATGCTTGATGTGATCTTTCACTGCTTGAACTTTTTTCTTCTTGATATGTCCTTCTATCTCTAGAGTTTGAGGAGTGGTAATTTCTTCCAATCCTTTACAAGATATGGTCGGATTTATTTCTTGATGCTCGATGTGATCTTTCACTTCTTGAATATTTTTCTTCTTTATATGTCCTTCTATCTTGATAGTTTTAGGAGTGGTAATTTCGAACAATGAATTACAAGATATGGTTGGACTCATTTCTTCTTTCTCGATGTGATCTTTCAATTCTTGCACCATTTTTTTCTTGATATGTCCTTCTATCTTGAGAGTTTGAGGAGTGGTAATTCTTGCCAATGCTTTACAAGATATGGTCTGATTCATTTCTTCTTTCTCTGGGGTGGGGTCCTGGCATATATCTTCTTCTTTTGTTGTTTCTTGATCCTTTTCTTCCTCCTCTTCATATTCTATGTAAAATAATTTCTTCTCAACACACTTATGACCTTTAGTGCATTTGCTATCACAATTGTAACAAAGCCCTTTTTCTCTTTTTTCTTCCAATTGTTGTGGTGTAATCCTTGTAGGTTGTTGAAGGCTAGGAGAAATAACACTTCCATATTTATAGTTGTGAGGGGTATACTTCTTGGTTTCCATAATTTTTCTTTCCACTATGTCACAAAGCCATTTTACTCTTTCCAATTGTTGTGGTGTTGCTCTAAAAAAGGTGTTGCTCTTTGTATCCTCATAATGTGCTATCATTTCCTCCGTGAAAATTCACCACGTAACAAGTTGTTTACGAGAACAAAGCCCTTTGTACCATAAAAATTGATCTAGTTCTAAATATGAAGATGCAATACATACCTTTTGTAACATTTGTACACCATGTATATCAAAATATTTCTCCATCAGAAGTATCCAATTTAGCCGATCCTTGCCATCAAACTTCCTCATCTTTCTTTTTCTTGATTTTATGAGCTCTACCTTGAAACGACTGTAACTTTGTACTTTCAGAACTTTAAGTTCTAAAATTGTGATCTTTATTAGCCCTCTGTGTCCTCTTTCCAATGCCACTAGTCTGACCCAAATTGGATTCTCCAAGAAAGCGTTATGCACAATCTCCCAAGATGACTTGATTATAGACTAGTTCAGTAGAGCGAACTTGTACGATGTGCCACGGGTCATTTTTTCAGCCTTTGGATCTGAACAATGCATAAAAGAAACTACAATCCGTCCTCTTTTTGTAACTTCTTACGAAATTTAAATCCGGTCCCCAGAGATAAAGTTATGACGATTTTCCCTAGGTCACCTTTTTTGAATGTAATTTAGGAGTCTGTAAAAAGACCAACTTCCTCAGATCATATCTCTGCCAATATCGCGCGAAAAGCTCTGAAATTTGGACCCAAGGTTCAGCGCGATTTTTTCTCAAATGGGTTTTTTTGTGACTTCTGAAACGTCACAGAAAAACAGTTATAGCGAAAATTCCACAATGACCTGTTTGGAGCAGCGAAACCCTAGAATCCAAAGCTCTGATACCAAATGTTATGAAACCAGCTAAAGAAAAGATAGAAAAGATAGATCAACGCCTTAGAATTCAGCCCTTTCGAGGGGGAAACCTCCTTTACATTACATAAATGAAAAATTATTGGATGATACAAATGAAAAGACCTCCTTTCTATATATAGGAGTCTAAGGGGTCATAACATAATCAGTGCCGACATAACAATAATAATGTAAGGGCACAATAATAACAATAGTGGGCTTCTATGGGGCACAATAGTAACAATATGGGCACTACATGGGTACATCAATATAATAAGTGGGTTATACTAATAACAATAAGGGATTACACTAGTAGTATAGGTGCCTAACAGTCTCCAACATGAAAATTATCTGATTTCGTCCTCCTGTCAAAGACTTCCTTGATCTTCTTCTGATGTGCTGCAGACTTTTCAACCAGTTGTTCCCTTATTTGAAGTACCTCTGCTAAATCAGTGATTCTTTTGGCCATGTCTTCTTCCTCATTCTGCTCTTCTTGTAGGAATTTCCACAGGGAGGATTAATTGAATTGGAAACACAACCTCAGTGCCATATACCAGCTTAAAAGGAGAATTCCTGTGGATTTTTAAGTGGTCACTCTGATGAGCCCCAATTTTTGGTACAATTTGGGCTCATATTGGCCTACTTACCTTGCTCAACCATTCATCTTTTACCACTTATGCATTCATTTCTTAGTATATTCGTGTTGTTATCTATGTGGCTAATACATGATGATTTCAGGTTTTTGGCATTAAAGAGAGCAAAAGACCACGCAAAAGGAGACAAGGAGACAACAAAGGTGACATTGCGGGTTCATAGGGAGGTTGTCCACGGTCTTGATGACCTTCCTCGTGATTTTCACCTTAACTCCGATCTCCAACAGCTCTCCCCACTGAGCTTAAAGGCAGCCAACACGTTCTACAGGATCAACAGTTTTACAGTAGTTTGACTTTCAGTTGGACAGCCAAGCTCCACGAATGGAGGAAGCCAGCCTGATCTTCATTTTGTATAAATATGAAGGCCGTAGCCTTTTTTAGGAGATTTTTGAACTTTTTGACTGATATTGTAATCTCTGAGCACAGCTCGGTGTTTGTTTTTGTAAGCCAGTTTTGTCATGACATTAGACTTTTGATTATGAATAAAGGCAAGCCAATTTGGATCTAATTCTGAGCTTTTAAGGGAGATATAGCTCTCAGGTTAGGGCCCAACCTGAGAGCAATAAACCTCCTCTTCTTTGTAGTGTTATTTGCCTTTCTTTCCAACACTTTGTTTCCTTGTTTTGATATGCATTTCAAGAACACAGTCTGCTGATTTGATTTCTTTAATAAGATTGAGTAGGATTAGCTTATGGTTAAATCACTTTCAGTTGCTTAGATCAGAATAGGAGGTTTGTAATTCACTAGAGCTCCAAGAAAAGGTTGTTAGTGCCTTCACTACCATCTATGTTTAGGGATTGGGGTGCAGCCTATACCAACCAACAAAAAAACGCAGTCTTTTTCCACTTTCATGCAAGCTGCGACACAGTCGTTTTAATCATGGATCCTTCCATGAATTTTGCTCTTGAGCCATACTTCTTCATTACAATTCCATGCACGACTTTTCTTCATGATTTACATCGTTGTTCATTGGTTTAATAGCACAGGTAGCACAGGTTAATGGATTCTCGTTTTTTGGTGTAAGACATAAACAATTTGTTTTATTTACACTGCTCAATATCATTCCACTTCCTTCTTCTTCTTCTTAACCATGCCTACATCCACCTACTCGACCTCTGTTCAGCTCGTTCACCTTCCAACTCTTCCATTGCCCACGTAGCTCCATCTTGTTGACCTTTCGTTGTTTCCATCCTTCTAGTCACCAACCAACTCTGTGCACTCTCTCTCCATCTTATTTCTCTGCCCCTGAGCCATCATAAGCTCCATCTCCACCTTACCTATCCACCCATACTGCTCCATCACTTCACCATCACCCAAAACTTCCACTTACAGCACATCCTGTAGAAGTTAGCAGATTTCCTGTAGAATTCCTTAGTTTCCTGTAGGATACCCTGCAGACATCCTGTAGAAGCCTGCAAACTTGGTTGCCGAGCACCTGAACGTTGTAGACTTCTGTGGACTGATGCTAGGGACCCCCCGGGACCTATCCTAGCCCCTCTAACCTTTCCCAAGCTTTCTCTCCCTTCGCACCACCTCTGCACAGCCAAACCCTAATAAGAAACAAAACCATAATCACTCCAACCACTTAAGAAAAAATACAAAAACAATGTTCTTTTTCATGGAAGTAGTTTGAGTTCATGCATTTCACATCATTAAAAGTAATGGCATCATTTTTAGACATTTGCACTCTCACTATTGCATCATAGAGGTTAAACTAGTCAGATTAGGGTTCACTAGGGTTTCCATGCTTTGGTTGGCTTTCAGTTCATTTTTGCAAAGTAGATCAATTTCCTTTGAGATAGCCTTCATCCATCATTTAGAAAGCTTCTTCTGAGAGCATATAGAAGTTGGCTTGAGCCCTAACGGACTTGTGCCAGCTAACCAAGTGACAGCTGCGACAAGAGCTAGTACTTGTGCATACAGCACCGTCGCTTCCAAGTTTGTACGAACTACCGGGTTGATAAAATTAGAGATAGGAAGCCCCAAGAGTTGTAGCATTATTGCTACAATACTGGAGCCCACCATCTTTTTGGCGCCGTTGCCGGGGAAGCGTCAGAGTATTAGTAATTGTTGCTTTTCTTCTATTTTCTTACTCTTGCCTTCTGCTAAGTAGTTTATTTCATTTCCATTCTGCAAAAGTAGCATAGACATTTCCTGCTTTCATAGATTAGCATTTCCTGCTTCCATAGATTAGCATTTCCTGCTTTCATAGATTAGCATTTCCTGCTTTCATAGATTAGCATTTCATTTCTGCAAGCGTAGACTAGTGTTTCAATTTTGCAAGCGTAGACTAGCATTTCAATTCCTGCAATTTCATTTGAGCAAAGTAGATTAGTTCTTTCCTGCTTTTAGTCTAATTCTGCATCTTTATAGTTAGTTGTAGATCAATCTGTTTCAGTTTTGCAGGTACCAAAGAAGAAAAAAAGCAAAAGTAATAAAAAAAGAAAGTCTTTTCCATTTCATGCCTCGTAGAAACCGAGATAAATCAGGCAAATTCCTACCCAACACCCCCACCACATCACTGAGTCACCCTTCTCTCCTCTTTGGTGATAGTGATCCAGAAGAACCTATAGGTGAACATCCCGAGATATACGAAGATCCTATAGTAGAAGAAGAATTAGAGACCACTCCATCTGAAGCTAAGGCTGACAATAGAAGAGAAGATGAAAGAATAGAAGGTGCCTTCCCCATCCGAGAGACCAATGGAGAGATGAAAATGAAGAACATTAGCCCCTCCGCCTTACCTCACTTCCATGGACTGACTACTGAAGATCCTGATACCTTCCTGTTTGAGTTTGCTGTCCTTTGTGGAACCTATGACTATGCTGAAGATGAGCAAATGCTGAAACTCTTCCCTTCAACTCTTAAGGATGCATCATTACGCTGGTTCATGGGCTTACCTGGGAATAGTATCACAACTTGGGCTCAGATGCAGCAAGCTTTCAATACCAAGTACAGGGATTACTGTAGGTCCAAGGAAACCAAGGGAGAAATCTTTCGGATGACCATGGGAAATGATGAGTCCTTAGAGGATTATGAGGAGAGGTCCAACTTAGCTATAAGTGGGCCAGGTGCACACTTGACCCTGAATCCCTCAAGTTGGTCCTGCTCTGAGGAGTCCCTGAAGACCTCTTAGATACCCTTCACATGTTAGCTGGGGGGGACATTTACCAACTGCCTTATGAGGACATCAAGACTGTGTTTAGAAACCACTCCAGGGCAGCTCGGAAACGAGGTAGAGGAAACCTCCTCTCAACTATTGTCCCTTTCTCCAAACATGAGCTTGCAAATCAATTAGAAGATCTCAAGAGTGAGGTGAGGCAGACCATTGCCATGTAGCTGGACACATTCAGGATCCAGCAGAAGAAAGAAGAAGCTGAGAGAGCCTGGCTGTCTTCTGCCCTAGGTGCACGAGGAGACACCCTAAGAACGAATGCCCATTGCATTCGGTTGAAGTGTGTTTCGTTTGTGAGGAGGACCATCTCACAAACCAATGTCCAACCTTACCTGGATTTAAAGCCATGTACCAAGGGATAGAAGCTCCCACTGAACCTCTCTATTACCTCAACCAAAGGAGGCCACAAGGATCTAGACCTTATCAGCAGGGAATGCAAGGGGAACCTCAAGCTTATTACAACCCCAACCAATCGACTCCTATGCCTTCCTGGGCCCCCCCTGCTCATCCTTCTTGGTCCATGCCTCCTCCATGTTCTTACCCACCTCAGTACCCTACTCAACCTACTCCTCATTCATATCATTCACATGCCCAACCACAGCCTCAGTGGAATGCACCTCAGTTGGGGTGGAGGCCCAAGTACAACCACCACACAACCCAACCCAGAGGAGGATGAGCTTCTGGGTGAGCTCAAGCAGTTGTGTGTAAAAATACCACTTCTCCAAGCCATCAAGGATGTGCCAATATACAACAAAATGGTTAAGGAAAAGTGTTTCAAACACCCAGGCAGGTGGAAGAAAGATGCTTCAACCATCAATGTCATAGGACAAATGTCTGGCCTTATGTTAGGACAAGTCATCTGCCCAAAGTACCTAGATCCTGGAAGTCCTGTAGTAGATGTCCACATCAATGGCACCATCATACCTCACACCTTGATTGATCTAGGGGCTGCCATTAATGTGATGACCAGGGACACCATGCTCAAACTCAATCTTCAGGGTTCCTTGAGGAAGACCTCGACAGTACTGCAATTAGCAGATCGCTCCACTGTGACTCCCGAAGGGATTGTGGAGGATGTCTTGGTCTCTATCAACTCTTGGGAATACCCTGCAGATTTCTTGGTTCTGCAACCCAAGGAAAAGCTTACTGGATATCCTCTCATTTTGGGAAGGCCTTGGTTAGCCACTGCAGATGCTTACATAAGTTGCCGTGCAGGAAATATGACCATCAAAAATGATCCTATGTCCAAACAGCTAGTCCTATACCCTCCTGTCCAACCTTCCTTAGAGCATGACTTACCACTCTGGTTAGAGGAAGGAGAGGAAGACGAGGTGTACTCAGCACCTCTGTGCACCTTAGATACCACTAGAAGAGACCCCCCAACCGAGGATGACTTGATCGAGACCTTGATCCAGAATCCACCTTCCAGTGCACTATCCTTAGAGAAATTGGTGGAGGATGCCCAAGCTAGCACCTTAGTGGATCTCTGTACAACCAACCCTGTCACTCCCAGAGTCAAGAATGTGGAGTTCGGCCCTGAGAGAATGTTAAAGATCAGCTCCTCCCTATCTCCTTCCCAGGAAAAGGAGCTGTGTAGCATGTTGGCCAGTCACCTAGATGCTTTTTCTTGGAGCTATAAGGAGATGAAAGGAGTCCATCCTTCGGTCTGTACCCATCACATATACATCAAAGAGGATTGTAAGCCGGTTAGGCAACCCCAGAGGAGAATGAATCCAGCCCTTAAGGACATTGTCAAGGAAGAATTGCAAAAACTATTGGATGTCGGATTCATCTACCCCATCTCAGATAGTGAATGGGTGTCCCCTCTGGTGTTGGTTCCCAAGAAAAATGGGAAATGGAGAATCTGTGTGGACTACCGAGAACTGAACAAAGCTACCAAGAAAGACCATTTCCCTCTACCTTTCATAGACCAAGTGTTGGATGGACTGGCAGGAAAGAAGTTCTTCTCTTTCCTGGATGGGTTTAGCGGGTACAACCAAATCCAAATCAGCCCGGAAGACCAAGATAAGACCACCTTCACTTGTCCTTGGGGCACCTTTGCCTACCGAGTCCTTCCCTTTGCGCTATGCAATGCTCCTGCTACCTTCCAGAGAGCTGTCCTAAGCATCTTCTCGGAGCTGGTCCATGATGCAGTGGAAATCTATATGGATGACTTTACTCCTTATGGGGCCAACTTCCAGGAAGCATTGTCCAATCTGGGAAAATTCCTAACCAAATGCATTGAGATGAACTTGTCCCTTAGTCCTGAAAAATGTGAATTCCTAATGACTGAAGGGACCGTGCTAGGCCATACCATTTCTTGCCAAGGGTTGCAGGCGGATCCTAACAAAATTGCTCTCATCAAGAAGGTTCCACCTCCTCAAAAGGTAAGGGATGTTCGGAGTTTCTTGGGATTAGCAGGATGTTACTGGAGATTCATTAAAGACTTCAGCAAGCTCGCCTCATCATTGTTTGGCCTGTTGGCAAAAGATGTGGAGTTTAAATGGACTGACGATTATCAGAGGGCTTTAAATGAATAGAAGGACAAGTTGGTGTCAGCCCCAATCCTGAGAGGTCCAAACTGGGCCCTACCTTTCCACATCCACACTGATGCCTCGAACAAAGCCATAGGTGCAGCTTTAGGACAAGTTGAGCAAAAACTTCCATATGCCATTTACTTTGTTAGCAAAAACTTGTCCAAAGCTGAGTTGAATTACACTGTAACCGAGAAAGAATTCTTGGCTGTGATCCATGCACTGAATAAGTTCCGACATTATATTACTGGCTATCAAACCTTTGTACATACAGACCATACTGCAATTAGATATTTAATGAATAAACCAGATGTGAATGCTCATATTATTAGATGGTTACTTTTATTGCAGCAGTTTGATTTGACCATTGTTGACAAACCAGGTAGAGAAAATGTTGTTGCTGACTTTTTATCTAGATTGGATTTGTCTGCAGATGAGGATGGAACAGTGGATGATCAGATGCCCGATGAACATTTGTTTGCTATTTCAGTACTCTCTCCATGGTTTGCTAATATAGAAAACTACCTTGTTTCAGCACAGTTCCCTCCGCACCTATCTTCAAAAGAGAAGAGCAGAATCATCAGAAAAAGTGCCTCCTTTACTTGGATCGGGGGCAATCTGTTCAAGCTTGGCCCCGATCAGATCTTAAGGCATTGTGTAAGGGAGGAGGAAGTCTTTGATATCCTCCTCACTTGTCATGATGGGCCTTGTGGAGGACATTTTGCAGTAAAGAGAACTGCCTTCAAAATCCTGCAGGCAGGCTACTATTGGCCCACACTTCATCAAGATATCAAAAGATATGTCAGCCAGTGTGACCAATGCCAAAGAATGGGGAAACCGACCCAAAGGGATGAGATGCCTCTCCAACCTCAGGTGACTCTTGAGCCATTTGAGAAGTGGGGTATGGACTTTGTGGGTCCAATCAACCCTCCTTCGAGGCAAAGGTCTTACATCATTGTGTGCACTGACTACCTGACAAAGTGGGCAGAGACCAAAGAAATCAAAGCAGCAACAGAAGAAAAGGTGGCCGAGTTCCTAAGAGAAAACATCTTCTATAAGTTTGGCTATCCAAGAGAGCTGGTCACCGATCAAGGGAGCCAGTTCACCTCCAACCTGGTTGAAGATCTACTAGCTCATCACAAGATCAAGCATAGGACTTCCACCCCCTATCACCCTCAAGCAAATGGGCAGGTGGAAGTCACCAATAGAGCATTAGAAGGGATCTTGACTAAGGTGGTGAGCAGCAGCAGAAAGGACTGGGCAGATCGCCTGGTTGAAGCAACATGGGCTTACAACACCACTTGGAAGACCACCACCGGCTTCACACCTTATGAGCTGGTCTATGGGAAGAAAGCTTTGTTGTGCATTGAATTTGAATACAACACTTTGAGAATGGCAGCGCAGCTGGACCTAGATCTCAGCCATGCACAACAAGAAAGGCTATTGCAGCTGAATGGACTGGATGAGCACCGAATGCAGGCCCTCCTTCACTCAGAAGTGGTTCAACTTCTGAGAAAGGTGTGGCATGACCAACATCTCCATGACAAGCAATTTCAGCCGGGAGATTGGGCTTTGTTGTATGACTCCAGATACAAAGATTTCAAGGGAAAGCTAAGAACCAGATGGCTAGGGCCATATTCAGTGGAAAAATGTCATGAAAATGGATCTATTCTTATTCGGACCATTGATGAGGAAGCCATCCCCATGCTTGTCAATGGGCATCGATTGAAGATCTACAGGAAGCCTCCCTCAAGACAAGAGTTCATCAAAACTATGGAGAAGGTAGTGTTGGTCATAGAGAAGGGTTCTGCCTCTGCTTTGGGCATACCCTGAAACATCTAAAAATAAATAAATAAATAAATAAAGAAATAATAAAGATCCTTGGGTGAAAACCTTTCTGAGGTGCCCAAGGCAGGTGGTAGGGGTGAAAACCTCATTGAGGCGCCCCTATTGTCTTTTCAAAAAAAAAAAAAAGGATTGGAAAAAGATCCTTGAGTGAAAACCACTTTGGGGAGCTTAAGGCAGATGGCAAGGGTGAAAACCTCAATGAGGCACCCCTGTTATCTTTCAGAAAAAAAAGAAAAAAAAAGAAAAAACACAAGAAAAAAAAAAGGTCAGCAAATTCATTATGTAAAATTGCATGCAGGTGTTCTATGGAGGAGAGGAAGCCTCTCAACTCAAAGCCAAGGGTCCTCATCATGCAGTCAGGACACCTCACCAGCACCTCCTCCATGGATACTCATTTTTTCCAAGGTATGTGCAATTTTATTACAGCTTGAGTCTTCTACAGGAAGACGCAGATTTTCTACAGGAAAATGCAGAGTTTCTACAAGAAGATGCAGATTTTCTACAGGAAGGTGCAGACTCTCTACAGGAATGCAACCTTTCTACAGGAAGCGCTGTATTTCTACAGGAAACTTCTTGTAGAAGCTCAGAACGGGCCAGAATTGATTTCATGAGGAGATCTAATGGCTAAGGATCGGTTTGGACGTATGCAAGCCACTGTTGTCACCCTTGCACATTGTTGTTATCTTCTTCCACCATCCTTGTTGACATGCAACAAAGTTACCTGCACCAACAAAGCAAATCGATGAGTCTCGAGAAAAAGCAAATTGTAAATGAAAAAACGTTAGAGATCTCACACCATGTGCATCCCAGTCGTCCAGAAGCTCCGGGAGCGTGATCGTGAGGCCATCCATCGTCATGCAGCATGCACCCAAGGAGGAAGAACTGTTCCAAGACATCCCGCAGGAGTCCTGTAACAGTTAAGCCTGCTAGAGTGGATACCATTCACCGCGCAGGCCATATGCAATGAAACGTGGGCGCATGCAACTAAAGCATCCCATCCATCGTCGGCAGCTCGTGAACATGGACCTCCGGGCCTGTGTAAGTTCGCCAGCAGCAGGTAAATCGACTCATCAGCGTCCAAAGAACCGAAACATCGTGTGCAGCCGCGCAGGTAAGTGTCTCAACCCTTCCTTCCATCAGATTGCATGAATGGTACTTTGATTGATTGCTAAGTGTAAAGGTGAATGGGTTGAGCGGCCGTATGGCCATTTGGCCGGCCACGTCGGCCAGTTAATGGTCTAGTGGATGTGTGGGTGGCAGCCATGAAAAAGAATAACAGCATGCACGTGAGAGCAATCCCGTTGGAAAAAAATGAGTTAACCGAAGAGGTGGCGGCAGATCTACGGGAATTGATGCGGCAGCAAGTCAACGCGCAGTTGAATGATGGGATGACGTCACCCAACGGTCCGGCGGGGACAGCTCACCCCCACGCCACGGATTCCGCCGAATTCAAAATCTAATCGGCTAGATTGCACTCATGCATTTATCAACCACCGTTTTGAACTCGAGCGGCTATCCTGATCCTTCTGCAGTTTGATACGTTGAGCCTTTGGCTATCAGAATGATTGAGAAGCACACCCAAGGCGCAGACCGACTGCAGTCTCTCCCGAAAATTGCGCGCTGCATTCTACAGGAACGCTGCCATTCTACAGGAATGCTGTCATTCTACAGGAACGCTGTCATCCTACAGGAACGCAGTTTCTACAGGAAAGCGGGTGCCTCACGTAAAAGGGTGGCCAATTAAAAAGGTAACCCTGAACTCTTCATGCAACTGGTTATTAAAGGTGGCAGAAGTGTCGTCCACAGTCTGGTCATAGAAAAACGGTGAAATTGTTGTCTGCTGTGCCTATACTGTCATTCTACAGGATGTCGAGTAATTAAACTGTGTTAAGTTCCTCAGGGATAAGTTTTGTGGGTTATGTGCATGACATTCTACGCTCTGTCTCAGTAAACCAAATTTCTTCCACAATCACCACCTCTGGTTAAGGAAACCGTTTTATCATGCCGGGTGGGTTTATTAGACGAGAACCCACTGATTCAACCAAGTTAAGGGAAAACCAGGAAGTGGTAGAGCTCTTCACACGGGTTCAATGGATATCTTTTTGTGACAAATTGCAGGGTTACGATGATGAAATGGAAGAAGAATTTTTGCAGGCTTTGAAGCCGAAATCCAAGACACTGGCCACAGTGAACTTCAGGGGTCTAAGCCTCAAGCTCACCCCGCAATATATCAGTCGAATTACTGAACTTCCGATGGGTTTGCCGTGGGATAAGGAAGAAAGGAAGTTGAGCCAGCAGGCCAAGAAAGAATTCTTTCCACCTCAGGAGGAATTCTTGGAGGACAAAAATGGGGTGCGAAGAACCAGCTTGCTGCCACCATGGAATGAAGTCAGCCTGCAAATCATGAAGTATATAACCTGTGAAGGCCGTTTTAGCATCGTGTACGCATATCACTTTCGGTTGCTCACTGAATTGAGGCACCGGATTGATCTTCATGTAGAACAGAAACTGAGCATTCCTTATTTCCTACTACAGTCCCTAATTGAGTGTGCCACAAAGTTAAAAGAAGGCATACCAGATCAGGTAGTGCACCATGGGTTGATCAAACTTCTTGTGGAGGATGCACTTCATTCATATAAAGTTCCCCTCTCATGGGAATCATTCAGGAATTTGACAAGAGATGGAGACATAAAAATGTTGATTGAAGAAACGGGTTCCTCCAGCAGTGAGGAAAAAGAAGCAGTGGTCGAGGGAAAGAAATAAAAAGGCCAGAAAACCCCGACCACAGTGCAGAAGAAAGAACAAAAGAAGAAGCATGAGGAAAAGGATGACAAAGAAAAAGGTGACACACCCATCTTGTCAGCAAGAGAAAAGAGGTTGAAGAGCAGAACAGACAAAGCTGAGGTGGTCCACACCAGCCCAAGTACCTCATCAGCACTTACAACCAAACCATAAAGCAAAACCCATGCAGCAAAGCAAGCAAAGGTGGTGACACCTGTGTCTACAGGAAAGCAGAAACAGGATTCTACAGGAAGCCCGAAAACAGAGACAGGGGCTTCTACAGGAAGCCCGAAATTGGAAAAAGGGGCTTCTACAGGAAGCCCGAAAATCATTGAAAAAGAGGCTTCTACAGGAAGCCCGAAAACTACCAAAACAGGGGCTTCTATAGGAAGCCCAAGAGTGGCTAAACCAGGGTCTTCTACAGGAAGCCCAAAATTGGTAAAGAAAGGGTCTTCTACAGAAGGCCCGGAAGTGGGTAAAGCAGGGTCTTCTACAGGAAGCCCGAAATCAGAAAAGAAGGGGCCCTCTACAGGGAGCCCTGAGAAAGAAAAACACAAGAAAGAGAAGGCTGGCATTCTCGAAAAGGAGGCAGCAGCTACGCTGGCGGCCCTCGATACACCTCCAAAGCCGAAGGAGAAGAGAGAGAGGGAGATCCCTCTACCTTTTGAAGCCAGGAGAAGTAAGAGAATAAACACGGGCAAGCCGCAGCCTCCACCCAGCAGCCAAACCATTTTAGGGGGTGTCCCTACTTCACCCAGTGGAAGATCCCCCTCTAAAACATCCGCCACCCCCGAGAGGGGAAGCCCAAAAATAACTTCCTGGACACGAAGGTTAGGCCAATCGGCTTCCGAAGCCCAGCTCAAGGAAACAGGAAAGGGGGAGGAAGCGCCACCCTCATCACCGCCAGGGGCAGAAGAGGCAGGGCCACCAAGAACAGGAAAGGAAGAGAATGCTCCGGGCCCTAGTTCTCGGCCAAGGACAAGGAGCTGGGGCAAAGTTGCTCAAGGATGAGCAAATATTTTAGTTGGGGGGTGATGATGAGCCCCAATTTTTGGTACAATTTGGGCTCATATTGGCCTACTTACCTTGCTCAACCATTCATCTTTTACCACTTATGCATTCATTTCTTAGTATATTCATGTTGTTTGTAGGAAGAAGGGTAGGCATTATATCTATGTGGCTAATACATGATGATTTCAGGTTTTTGGCATTAAAGAGAGCAAAAGACCACGCAAAAGGAGACAAGGAGACATCAAAGGTGACATTGCGGGTTCATAGGGAGGTTTTCCACGGTCTTGATGACCTTCCTCGTGATTTTCACCTTAACTCCGAGCTCCAACAGCTCTCCCCACCGAGCTTAAAGGCATCCAACACGTTCTACAGGATCAGCAGTTTTACAGCAGTTTGACTTTCAGTTGGACAGCCAAGCTCCACGAATGGAGGAAGCCAGCTTGATCTTCATTTTGTCTAAATATGAAGGCCGTAGCCTTTTTTAGGAGCTTTTTGAACTTTTGGACTGATATTGTAATCTCTGAGCACAGCTCGTTGTTTGTTTTTGTAAGCCAGTTTTGGCATGACATTAGACTTTTTATTATGAATAAAGGCAAGCAGATTTTGATCTAATTCTGAGCTTTTAAGGGAGCTATAGCTCTCAGGTTAGGGCCCAACCTGAGAGCAATAGACCTCCTCTTCTTTGTAGTGTTATTTGCCTTTCTTTCCAGCACTTTGTTTCCTTGTTTTGATATGCATTTCGAGAACACAGTCTGTTGATTTGATTTCTTTAATAAGATTGAGTAGGATTAGCTTATGGTTAAATCACTTGCAGTTGCTTAGATCAGAATAGGAGGTTTGTAATTCACTGGAGCTCCAAGAAAAGGTTGTTAGTGCCTTCACTGCCATCTCTGTTTAGGGATTGGGGTGCAGCCTATACCAACCAACAAAAAAACGCAGTCTTTTTCCACTTTCATGCAAGCTGCAACACAGTCGTTTTAATCGTGGATCCTTCCATGCATTTTGCTCTTGAGCCATACTTCTTCATTACAATTCCATGCATGACTTTTCTTCATGATTTACATCGTTGTTCATTGGTTTAATAGCACACGTAGCACAGGTTAATGGATTCTCATTTTTGGTGTAAGACATAAGCAATTTGTTTTATTTACACTGCTCAATATCATTCCACTTCCTTCTTCTTCTTCTTAACCATGCCTATAGCCACCTACTCGACCCCTGTTCATCTCGTTCACCTTCCAACTCTTCCATTGCCCATGTAGCTCCATCTTGTTGACCTTTCGTTGTTTCCATCCTTCTAGTCACCAACCAACTTCGTGCACTCTCTCTCCATCTTATTTCTCTGCCCCTGAGCCATCACAAGCTCCATCTCCACCTTACCTATCCACCCATACCGCTCCATCACTTCACCATCACCCAAAACTTCCACTTACAGCACATGATATAGAAGTTAGCAGATTTCCTGTAGAATTCCTTAGTTTCCTGTAGGATCCCCTGCAGACATCCTGTAGAAGCCTGCAAACTTGGTTTCCGAGCACCTGAACGTTGTAGACCTCTGTGGACTGATGCTAGGGACCCCCCGGGACCTCTCTTAGCCCCTCTGACCTTTCCCAAGCTTTCTCTCCCTTCGCACCACCTCTGCACAACCAAACCCTAATAAGAAACAAAACCATAATCACTCCAACCACTTAAGCAAAAATACAAAAACAATGTTCTTTTTCATGGAAGTAGTTTGAGTTCATGCATTTCACATCATTAAAAGTAATGGCATCATTTTTAGACATTTGCACTCTCACTATTGCATCATAGAGGTTAAACTAGTCAGATTAGGGTTCACTAGGGTTTCCATGCTTTGGTTGGCTTTCAGTTCATTTTTGCAAAGTAGATCAATTTCCTTTGAGATAGCCTTCGTCCATCATTTAGAAAGCTTTTTCTGAGAGCATATAGAAGTTGGCTTGAGCCCTAGCGGCCTTGTGCCAGCTGACCAAGTGACAGCTGCAACAAGAGCTAGTACTTGTGCATACAGCACCGTTGCTTCCAAGTTTGTATGAACTACTGGGTTGATAAAATTAGAGATAGGAAGCCCCAGGAGTTGTAGCATTATTGCTACAATACTGGAGCCCACCACACTCTGTCATCCCACAGTGCATACTTGAGCTTAGAATCCCAGTTCTTTTTATTGTCTTCCAACAACTTTTTAATTATCCTTATCAGGCTTTTGTTGGAAGATTATGCTAGACCATTGCCTTGAGGGTAGTATGAGGTGGAATGAACCAGCTTAATGCGCATTGAGTCACACATGTCCACCAATTCTTTTGCCCTGAAGGCTGTTGCGTTGTCTGTGACCAATTTATGTGGACAACCAAATCTGGCGAAGATATTCTCTATTAAAAACCTCGTAACCACATGATGATCAGCCTTTCTAGATGGGATTGCTTTAATCCACTTAGTGAAGTAATCAGTGGCAACTAAGATCCATTTGTGCTAGCCACTGGAATGTGGATTGATTTCTCCAATGAAATCCAAGCCCCATTGCTGAAAAGGGCCATTTGCATGTATTAGTTTTAGGGGCAGGGACTTCAATTGTTGTTTTCCTTCAAATATTTAGCACCTGTCACATGATTTAACAAATGAAAAGACATTAGAAAATAAATTGGGCCAATAATACCTAGCTCTCAGGATCTTGTGGGCTGTAGTTTTCCAATAATGACGCCCTCCACATATGTTTGAATGAAATTGCTGCATGACTTCACTAGATTGTTCTTTGTCTAGACACCTCAAGAGAATTCCATAGGGGTCCCTCCAGTAGAGAAGATTTTCATGAATGCAATATCTAGCTACCCTGAACTTAATAGTTTTGTTCTGGCTCAAACTAAGGCCTAGAGGAATTTCTAGCTTCAGGAAAAATTGAGCTATTGCATGGTACCAATCACAAGAAGCTAGATTTTCTGCCAATTATTGATTTCTCCTTGGTTCAGTTGTTTCTTCGGTCTGACCATTCTCTGAAATCGTGCCCATGAGATTTATGTCCAACATTCTGCAATTTTCTTCTACCATCAGTCTGGCAAGGCCCTGACCTCTGACAAGCTTAGTGGGCTTCAATTCTATATTAAATTCAATTAACTTTGCAATCCATTTAGCCCTTCTTCCATCAACATCAAGTTGTGTTAATACATCTTTTATTGAAGCAGAGGGTACATATGCAATTATCTTGGAATGCAGAATGTAAATTCTGAAAGCTTTCAAAGATTTGATAAGAGCATATGCTTGTTTCTTAATGATATCATAGTTCAACTCAACATCCTTTAAGGTTTTGCTGAAAAATTCCACTAGATGCTCTGAGCCTTGTTCATTTGCTTGCAATAAAACTGCTGCAAGGGTGTCTTCAGAGGAAAATGAAAATATATGGAACTCCTGGCTGTAATCTGGACTTCTTAAAGTGGGAGCCTCCATAATAGCTTTCTTAATGGACTCAAAGGATCTTCTTGCTGCATCAGTCCATTTGACTTTGGACCCTTTTCTCAATATGGAGGTAATATGTTTTACAAGTTCTGAAAAATTTGGGATGAACCTCCTCTCAAAATTTATTCTACCCAGAAAGGACTGAATGTCTTTCTTTGATCTCGGGACAGACAAAGTCTGTATTTCTTTTACTCTTTTTGGGTCAATTTGGACACCTGTAGCAGAAACAACATGTCCTAACAGCTTTCCCTCTTCTAAAGAAAACTGTGACTTTTTAGGATTGACTAAAATTCCAAACCTTTTGCACTTCAGGAACACTTTCTTTAAATGCTGTAAATGGTCTTGATGGCTGCTAGAGTACACTGTTATATCATCAAGGTAATCAAGGACAAACCTATCCTTCTCTCCCACAAATGCTATATCCATAGCTCTCTGAAAGGTGGCTCCAACATTCATCAGTCCAAAAGGCATCTTGGAATACATAAAAGTGCGCCAACGAGTGGTGAATGCAGTCTTCTCTTGGTCATCTAGATGTACGACAACTTGATTATAGCCTAAAAATCCATCCAGGAAAGTCATCACTTTGGTCCCCAAGACCTTTTGCAGTAAATGCTCCATCTTGGGTAGAGGATAATTGTCATTTTTGGAGAATTTGTTTAAGTTTCTGAAATCAATGCACAATCTGATTTCTCCACTTTTCTTCTTCACCACTACCAGGTTGGCTACCCACTGTGAATATCTGAGAAGGACTATGATTTTGGTAGCCAGTAACTTTTTTATTTCTTTTTCAATCAAAGGGAGGAGCAGAGGATTTATTGGTCTTAGCTTTTGCTTAAAAGGAATGGTGTCTTTCTCTGAAGGGATTTTATGCTGGATGATCTTCTTGTCATATGTTTTCAGGTCACTATATTCCCAGGCAAAGACATCAGCAAATTGCTTCATTAAATTGCAGTATTCAACACTTTGGGAAGAAAACAGATGAGTGGACAAATTTATGTATCTGGGTTGATCTAGACTTCCTATATTATGTTTACAAACTGCAGATTGGTCTTATTTTTGGGCAGCCTGATAGGGCACATCATTTTGGTCAAACAACTTTCCTGATTGAACCAGACCCTTAGGTATATGATTGCTGGGCAGTTGGACAATGTTATCTTTACCAATTTTGTTTCTAAGTTGGGACTGGGGACTTTCTTCCGAGGCTTCATTCTCTTCGTCAATTTGCATTTAAGAAAATTCATCAATGACTTGCAGGAACGTATTCAATTCATCATCATCTTCAAAGACTTTCCAATGCTGGACATTATCAGGAAAGGATGGTTTGTATTTCATTTGAATTTCATAAACTAGTTTGGGAGGCACGAGAGGGATAAACATGCTAGTAAACACAACAAGGGAATCAGCAAGCTGATTTTTAGCTCTAGGGATGTATGAGATACAAAAATTATCAAAAGAATCTTTGAGTCTCCATACCTCATTTTTGCATGCTTTCAGCCTTGGGTGCTTTGCTTGAAATGTCCTGTTTACTTGCTGAATGATAAGATCAGCATCTCCAAACACCTTTATGTTTCTAATTCCTCTGCCTTTAGCTGCATTGAGACCCAATATCAGAGCTTCATACTCTGCTATATTGTTGGTGACTTGAAAGGCCAACTTAAAAGATATATGTGTGCTTTCTTGTTTTGGAGATATCAGCACCACCCCTGCTCCTGCAGTATCCCTAGAACATGCTCCATCAAAGAGCATCTCCCAAACCTGACTTCCTTGCTCTCCCTTGGCCTGATTCACTAGCCTCTTGATCTGCATTGAGGCCTTCTGGGATTCTTCAATTTGGAGAATACAAGCTCCAAAATTAGTGTCCACGACATATATGGGATGATTAGAAGGATTCCTCTCATCACTGATGATGTATGCTAGCAGTGCTTCTTTGTACAATCTCCTACTTTCTCCTCCAAAAACTGGGACAATGGTATAAGATAGATCATTTTGTAATGTCCCACCTAGTCTCTTAATCCATCCTCTAGACAACAGCATGCCAAACTTAGGAGGGACATCTGCTACCACAATATCCATCATCATACTCTTCATGGGCAGCTGAGTTAGGGTAATAGTTAAGTCTTTGATTAATCCTAGGAATTTTACCTTTCTTGAATCAAATGAGAATAATTCATGATATGGTCGAATGATATCAAGGCCTAACTCTTCCATGATAGCTTTAGACATCAAACTGTGGCTGGCCCCTATGTATAGCAGGCAATTGTGGAGGATTTTGTCATGAATGGTCAATGAGACATAAAATGATGGAGAATTATTATCAGCAGGTTCGATCATAGGGCTAAGCACAACTGCAAGCTTATCATCTTGCAAATTGACATAGTTAGTGGGGGTTTGTGTGGCTTTTAGCTCAAAAGCATCAAGGATAGGCTTTCTAAAAACTTCACTCCTTACAAGTTCTAACAGAGGCACAAATATTTTTAACTTCTGGACTTCTGATTCCAAACTGAAAGGGGAAGGGAACTTATCAAGACCTCTTACCTCTTGAGCTGGTGCTTTGAGGATGACTGGATCAGCTACTGGCTTCTTCTGTTTGATATTCTGTTGCTCTGTTTGGACAACAACTCTTTGGGCAGGGTTCTCCTTGACATTGTTTGCTTTTGACCTCAGATTATACCTTTGCTGCTCACCAGTTTGCAAAACAGCCTCTCTGTCCCACTCTTGACTGGTTTGGTCCTTTAGTAATGATTCTTCATATGCAGCCAATGCCAAAAAGGTAGCACTACCTTTATCTTCCATGCAACGGATTTCATCCTCCTCTTCAAACTGCTCCTCCTCCATGACTACATTTTGGAAAGGAGCCTTAACCTTTTGTTCTTCACTTGCTTCTTTACCCCTTTGTATGATTTGCAACTGTTCATTTTCTCTTCTGAATGGATTTGGATTTCTTGGAGAAAATGTGTTTTGAAACCTTGTCTTTCCTGAACTCTGCTCAACTTTTAGCTTAGATATCTCAGTAGCTAATGACTCTATCATCTTAGTAATTTTATCTAGTTTGGGTTCTAAAGATGAATCAAGGGAAGAAGAAGCCTCACCTCTCTGCCTTCTTCTATCAGCATGACTTCTAAGCTTTTCTACAGCCATAATATTTGATTCCACCTCTAGTGCTGCATCTTGCATATCAACTAGAGTGGCACATCTTATTTCTCTTAAAAGCAGGCAGAAATCTGAGTCAAAAGCATTGGCATAAGTGAGTATGGCAGAGTTATGGTAGGCTTTTCTTCAACTGGTATCTCACTATACATACAGTTAAATTCGTTTATTAAAATCAGGCAAAGATTCCCCATTTTCCCTCTTTAGGTTTCCAAACTCTGTATGGTAATATGGCATGTCTTTTCTATCCCCCCATTGTTTCAGGAAGGCATCATCCAAAGCTTCAATGTCTGCTATGGACCGATGGGACAATTCTCCGAACTACTTTCTAGCCTCTCCATCAAGGCTCTAGACAAATACTCTCATCCACACATCATCTTCACTGATATCTAAGTTATCAGCATAACTATAAAAAGATTCAAGGTGTTCTTCAGCTGTTACTCCCTCTGTACTAGTGAACTTGGGCATATATTTATGATATTCTCCTGCAGGCATGGAATTCAAAGGAACAGGGAAGACTAGGGGTCCATACCTAGCAGCTATGATTCTTTCCATCTTTGTGGGAGCTTGTTGGCCTACCATGACTGGGGTATGTGGAAGGATACTGGCAGATTGAATGGTAGGAAGTAACGAAATAGATGACAGAAACAAAGGAGTATGATGGACTGTATGGGAGGTTTCCTTTGGACTGAGATCCAAAGGGGAACTGACTGAACAAGGAGCTTTATGAATCTCTGAAGGTAGTTCTTCACTAACAATGTTATTCTCTAAATCTTCAAATTGTATATCCCCAGCTATAACTTTGTCTTTCGTAGATACATAAGATTTCTTAGGCTTACCTGATCCTGATAATCCTTTCTGTGAAGTTTTCTTCTATTTAGCAATCTTCTCAGGGTCAGGCACTGGGTCAGCTGGTGATTTCTAAGGATTTCTCCGGGTATGCCTCACAAACTGAGCTAGAACTGTAATGTGGAGTCGCCAAAGGTTGGTCCTCCAATAGAGTCGCCAGATAGATGATTACAAATAGAAATGTGTTCAGACTTTGTCTATCATCAAAGCATGGAACTATGTCGTTTCCCAGGGAAGCTGAGCTTCAATCTCCTCTCCCTGGCAATGGCACCAATCAATGTTGTCACCCCAAGAAACTCTCCTAGGTTGTAGCTCGAAGATGCTGGGGAACATTACAAACTCAACTCAATGTTGGAAATGGATGAATGGAAGCAATGATGCGTGTTCAAGCCAGATAACCACTTCTGCTCTGCTTGACCCCAGACATGCGTGAACACCCCTAGAGTACAAGGCTTTAGACCACCAATTACTCATAGTTCAAATATTGGGTGGATATGAAGAATATTGATCACACCAGTAGATGCACAAGACCTTGTGATGGTTGGTTGCAACCAGTAAAGGGGTCTACAAATCTAATACCCTAATGCACAGATAGGATGACAGCTCTCTGTCACTAAGTGAAAAGAAACCTGATTAACACATTCACTGATACATGCAAGACTTTAACACAGAGGTAGGATGACAACCCCTCTAATGCCAAACATTAGGAGTTCAGAAAAACTGCAGATTAGGCATAGCCTAGAACAGAAGACAAAGGGAAAGTGAGCAATTAACAACAAAAGAAGCTTGCATTAGCTGAAAATGAAGACGAGACACTGCAAGTATCAGAGAAGTTACAGTCTCCATAAGTTGAACCTTACATCAAAACAACAACCATCAACCCTGAGTACTTCTGTTTTTTGGGTATATATAGATTTTCATTACAAAGACGTTTTGCTATTCTAGACGTGGAGGGGTCATAATTGACCACCAACCACTTTAACTATCCGATGGAGTCTCTGGTGCAATTTGCCTGCTTCATTGAATGAATTTGATCTTCTCGGGTGCTCTGTTGTACTTCTCGAGTAGGTGGAGTTTCGTATGGATGAAATTCCATAACTGCTAAATGCATTTAACTGCTTGAGGTTTTTCCTTTTCCTTCTCGGACATCCTTCCTGTTGAATGCGGTTGTTGAAGAGCTACTGCGTCAAGTACTGGATGCTAGCCACCTTCGTCCTTTCGAGAGTATGGAATGGTTATGGACATGGATAGTCGGGTTGGATCGAGGGGAAGAATCGGCCGTTGGAAAGGGCGGATCGATGGCGGATACGGCTTGGCGGGGACTATTGGGAATGTGAGGCAAAATATGATCGTAGGTCGTTGGATCTCGGGCAGGCAAATCCAAGGGCCACCGGGCACCAAAAATACACGAAGTTTATTGGGTGGGAAGAGCGGGCTTGAGTGGTAAGAGGTATTTCTCGCACCGCTATTAAGGGTCGGGCAATAATCATACAAGGGGGAGCGATCCCATTCATCGCACAACGCATGGCGGCAGGGAAACATGGAAACCGCTTTTTATTGCGAGTTAACGTGCGGCTATGTTATGGCGGCGGGGGAAGCGATCGTCGTCCGATCGTGGCGGAGGTGACCGGACGGTGTGGATTCGATCACATGGTTTTTCATTTGATGTGACAGGAAAAAGCTTGTGAAGGTGTGTGGTCGTGTGACAAGTTATATTATGGTTTAAGCTCCGCGCTCGGGGGTCTGAGGGGATATGGGTTTATGCAGAGTTTTAAAGGAAAACGGAGGTAGCAGGGTTATGAGAGTGTAAGCGGAGTGAAGGAGAATAAGAAGGATGATTGATGTGAGTCCTCTTTGAGCATGTTAAATTATGTAGCAAAGATAACAGTAACTATAGAGCCTATTTTTGACTTTTGGGTCCAATCTACAAGATAGTACTTCTTTTTTTTTACTTTTGGGTACAATCTACAAGATAGGATTTTCTTTTTACTTTTAGCTCAAATCTACAAGAGTTAAATAATTTTCACAAAAAATAAATGTTGTCTACTACTAAAATATAACTTTAATACCAAAATATAAAAGAACTATGAAAAGACAAGCACAGTAGAAAAGGAAAATTAATACAAACATTAAAATTAAAAACATAAAAAATATCAATATTTCTTATTCATTTACATAAAAAAATCAAATACATTCATATATAACCCTTAAATTTGAGAATTGGCAAAAATCAAACTTAGATATCAAAAGGGCCTCTTAGGCAAGTAGATCGGTGGTGGTCTTGCACACTGGATCTTGATGAAGCACTACGTGGAAGCAACGAGACGATTAGATCTGACATATCCGGGCGCATGGTCAACAGATCCAGCAACACTGCAAGCGGACACACACCCAATAGAGGAGGATCTGATACAAATTTTCATTAAAACATTGGAAGGCAAGACTATTTGTTGGAGGATCTGGGAAGGGAGGAAGATACAGGAGCTAAAAAAAAAAATCCAAAACCAACTTGGTATACCAGCATACTGGCAAAATCTAATCTACTTAGGCCACATTTTACAGGACAATCTCACACTCCAAGATTATGGTATCACCGCAGACTCAACCATAATAATTAACCTGCGTCTGAAGGGTGGAAGTGCTGGAACCAACGCAAAAAGCACAAGAACATTCAAGGAAGCAATCAAAGGCAAGGAAAAAATGCAAGCCAAAATCGCAACACCACTCGAGCTTCCAGGACCCTACATTATAAAACAAAAATCTGAGAATCCTACACTTACCATCACACTGCCTGAGGTAAAAGACCTGTACATAGATCTCTATTCTAATTCAGTTATATGCAGATTCAATGGGTTTTGGCCTAAATCTGATGTTTTGCACCAATGGATTTACGAGGCCTAGTCCCCAGCCTGTCAGATATACTTATGCCCCAAAGGTTTCTTTATAGTCAGATTCAAAACAACACAAGAAAGGGAATATATCCTCAACAAGGGACCATGGTTCTGGGACAATGCAGGACTATTTATGACCCCTTGGTTTCCGGAATTCGACGCCAACACAATGGTGGTATCAAAGATGCCAGTGTGGGTCAGGTTGCACAACCTCCTATTACATTTCTGGCATCACAGTGTTTTGATTGCCATAGGGAATGTATTGGGAAAATTCCTAAAGACTGATGAGGACCAAATCACAAGGGGAATATTCACATTTGCCAGGATATGCGTTGAGGTAGACCTCAGTGAGGGGCTACCATAAAGCATAAACTTGAATTTAAATAATACACAATAGACTCAACCACTAGAACATGAAAACACAGCCTTATGATGTCGTGGATGTCTACAAACAGGACCTACAAATTCTCAAATGGAACAAGAAGCAACAAAAAGAGACAAAAGGATGGCAAAATACAATCCCCTTGTAGGAAGAAGTAGAAAAAGAAGAAACAACAACATACAAAGCAGAAACTGAGAATAAAAAAGACTAGAACAACAGACTAAAGGAGGAGGAAGACCCCAACAACCAAAAGACTAGAACAACACACTAAAGGAGGAGGAAGACCCCAACAACCAAATGCAGCACAAAGCATCTCAACTAACAAGAATGGAAATAACAGGCATCAAGCAAACTCATGGATCAAAAGGAAACTCATGGATCATAAGGATCTGATTCTTAGAAAGACACTTCCACTGAAAATCAACTTTCCACCCAACACTTGAGGTTGGCGAAAGGTGGAAAAGAAGAAAGGGAGAAAAGAATAGATGTAAATTTTTTTATTATTTTACTTTTTGTCTGTCTTGTATCTTATTATTTGTTTTATTTTTGTCTGTCTTGTATCTTGTGAAAAGAGGTACATGCCATATGCATATGCTTTTCAGCATCTACAAAATGTAATTTTGTCTTATGATTAAAATTAAGATTTTCCGAAAAGAAAAGAAAAAACTCAAATTTTTATAACTACATTATTTGTTTTATTTTTGTCTGTCTCGTATCTTGTGAAAATAGGTACATGCCATATGTATATACTTTTCAGCATCTACAAAATTTAATTTTGTCTTATGAATAAAATTAAGATTTTCCGAAAAGGAAAAAAAAAAACCTCAAATTTTTATAACTACAAAAATTTCGTTCCCTTCATACTAGTTATACCTTCCTAATCATTTGCTGAACAATAATATATGCTAAAAATTCTATACTCACTTAAACATTATTTTTAGCCAGCAATCATACATAATCCACATATTTAGGATATGGAAAACAAATATGGATTCAAACCTCTCCACCCATTCTAGAGCAATCATTCACGGGTGTATATTTTCTTGCATGTCAATTGAATTCCAATTATAGAAGCCAAAGCATCGACTCTGAAGACGGAGTAACGGAGTAATTTATTAATTGTAGCTATAGATGACCTCACTTAACAAAGTTCAATGATGGATAAGATGATAACCAGGAATTCTAAAACACATTTAAGGAGAAAAAATTATCGGCATCAGGCTTTAATCAGCACGGTAACAAACATCTCCATCACAGATAACTCCAGTGGGTTTGCTGTTCTCGTCAATCGCAGTATCTGTCTTTTCATGTTCTTTGATTTTTTTTCCAGCGCTTGAAGATTTGCATCCGTAAAAGGATAGGCCTTGGCTCCATAGGGTCTTATGGCATCTGTGGCATCTATGCCCTTAGTCACCTTCTCCCCATCTGGATGAACCACAATCAAGGTCGGGATCCCTGTAACATCGTAAAGATCATCTAGATCCTTCCTACTTTTATCTCCAAATGGGAGAGCCAACCATGGAATGCTTCTATAATATTCTTCAAAATCCTCTTCATTATCGTCCCAAGAGATGAAAACAATCTCAAACGCTTCTCCTCTTTCCTTCAGTTCGTTGTATACCTTTACAAGCTCTGGAGTGAAACATTGGCAAGGAGGACACCAATGGGCAGAAAAATAAATACCAACTCTCTTTCCCACAAGCTCAAATACCAGGACCTGTTACAAGAATCCAAACATATAAAAGATCAGCATCATTTTCCACGAGAATACCATGTTCTGACCAAATTCCTACCAGGACTCCACCATGAAAACAACCCAAATTCAAAACCTAGAGATGTAACACTCCTTCCCATCCCTTAGGTTTTTTTAAGTGGATGAGAGGTGTCGCTTTCAATTAACATGATATTTATATTTTTATTAAACATATAAAAGATCAGCATCATATTCCACTAGAATACCGAGTTCTGACCAGATTCCTATCAAGACTCCACCATGAAAACAACCCAAATTCAAAACCTAGAGATGTAACACTCCTTCCCATCCCTTATTCCCATCCCTTAGTTTTTTTTAAGTGAATGAGAGGTGTCACTTTCAATTAACATGATCTTTATTATTTTATTAGGGAAATGGGCTTACAATTTTTTTTTCGATGAATCTACTACTGTATTTATCTAGATTTTTTTTAAGTGGGTGAAAAATGTGACTTCCAATTAACATGATCTTTATATCATGGAAATCAGGTATAGACCTTTTTAAGAGGATGAGAGATGTTACTTTCAATTAACATGATCTTTATATTATGGAAATAAGATTACAAACATTCCTGAGGCGTCACTTTCCATTAACATAATCTTTATATTATGGAAATGTAGTTACAAAAATTCCTTTGATCAATCGACTATTATATCTATCTAAATAAAATGCATTGCACTGAAAGATGTTATTTTCAATCAACCTAACTTCCATAGTCATATATCTCAATAACTGATCACCTGGTCACATATCTCAGTAACTCCCCTGGTCACCTCCATTCTTGATGAGGAAGTTGCGCTTATCAGACACCAAGATTGATTCCAGAGTCTGTGCTTCTCTTTTGGCTTTCCTTTCGGCCTCAAGCGCACCTGCCTTTTCCTCATGTCCTTCTTCAATCGCAGCATCTGCACCTTCTTCAGAGGGTTTATCAGTGGCATCTTCTTCTTCGTCTTCTCCATAACTCTCATCAGTGGTATATTAATCTTCGTTGAGGGTATCCTTTGGTTTTCCATACTCTGAATTCCTTCTTCAACGTTTCAAGACGCGCTTCAATAAAGCGACAAGCCTTGGATCCGTAGACACGTAGGGCCTCTGTGGAATTTGACACCACCTTCCCATCTGGATCACCCACAATGAAGGTTGGAATGTCATCTCAGCCGTAAAGTTTGTCTACACTGTCCCTTGTTTATTCTCCTAATGGAAGAGCCAACCATGGCATGGTTCTATGGTATTTGTCAAAAGCCTTTTGATTTCGGTCCCAAGACTGGAAAACAATCTCTAATTCTTCCCCTCTATCCTTCAGTTTGTTGTATATGTTTACAAGCTTTAGAGTGAATCTTCTGCAACCCCAGCACCAATGGGCAGCGGAAAACAAACCAATTGTCTTGGTCTTACCCACAAGCTCAGACACGAGGACCTATTACATCAAAACATATAAATGACCAGCACCATTTATGAGAAAACTTAGTTTTATATTATATTATTATCTAATTTTAATGTAGGTCAAGCTAGACACCAAATTGGTGTATGAGACTTCTTGTTTGTAGGAAAAGGGATTCACTTCTATATAATGATTTGGCTTTTAAGTATACAAAGACATTTGATTTTAAACTCAACCTCTTAAAAAAAACATGTACTCTTAATCATTAAACCCGCTCAAGCTATATAAAAAACTCAAACAATATATATAATCCCCATCTACTATGGAAAAATACAATTTAGTGTGATTCATAATTCATCACCCAAATACAACTGAGTGTGATTCCTGATTCATCACCTAAATGCAATTGAGTGTGATTCATAACCTAAGAAGAGTGAAAATAATAAGAAAAGATGATGAAAAGTAAAGACCCACATATTTATATTTCCCTTCTTGTTCCTCAACTTTTACATACACAATACATTACATTCATTACATACACAGATTGAAATTTCGGAACAAAATAAATGATATCAGAGACTGTAGCAACTATACCTTCTCTCCATTGTTTCTGATCAAGTAATCACGTTCATCAGTACAAAGCAAGGAACTCAAACTCTGGTGGGTTTCACCGTTTAGGTCAGCCATGATATGCTAACACACAATGTGTCGCTTTGTTCCCAATAGAGTCTCCCCTATTTTTCAACGTTCTTGCACTGCGAACTCTTGGACCTCGTGGGTATATGAATGAAATTAGAGAATTTATAGTGGAGGCCAATTCAGTTAGAAATAATTAATTCCTACTTGTCTATGGTTGTAATTCTCCATTTGAGGAGTTTGTTCCTACATAATAGGAATTTAGTTTCTCCTAGTTTAGTGTGTGGTTGAGAGAATCTCTCAACCACACTACTGTACGTATAAGATAGAATTCCTATCTTGAGACTATTGATTGTATAAATATGTGTGTAATTTCCTCATTCAAGTATAATAGAATATATTTTTGAGTGTCTACAATTTTATCTTGGTATCAGAGCCTGTGAGGGCCTGGCCCCTCCTGAGCTTGGCCCCTCCTAGGCTGAGGAAATAAAAGAGTATTTTCTTTTTTTGTGTTTAGTTTGTCCATCATTAAGAGACTCTAGTTTTGGATTCAGGCGGATCTATGATTTCTGCGTTTGTGAAGCCTTTTGGTGGCGTAGTTTGGTGGTGTAGTTTGGGAGGCCGAGCAAGCTGCGGGCCGAGTAGTGGCATAAGGAGAACCGCGTGTGTGACAGAGTTTGGGTGCTTCCTGGGGGATAGTGGTTGCCATATTGCACCTAAATCTAAGTGGCTGCGTTGAGCGTGGAGGTGGAGATCCCCTGGGGGGTGTGTTGCATTCAACCTGTTTGTGTGGCGGTGTGTGAGCATCACCAGATCTAGGTGCAAAGGTTGCAACAGGACTCTGGTTCCTAGGCGTCGACGTGGGTACCATCGTGAAAATCATGGAGGCAGCCACTGATTGGACTAGCGTGTTGTTAATCAGAGGAGGCTGACAGAGTAAAGTGCCTTTTTCCTGCGTAACCTGCTGGTTGAGAGGCGAACAACTTGTTGGCTTATGAAGATCGTGGTGACTCGTTGGGCGTAATTCACTACAAGTTTCGTGGGAGAAGTCGATCTCGGCAGATCTACCTCATTGGTCGTGTTGATATTACTGTTTTCCGTTGTGTGAGTTTGGGAGAAGCATTGATATATTTTTGGCTGTTGAATTGAATAGCGAAGGATCTGCTCTGTTGCTTTGTAGGCGGGACCTTGCTGAGTATAGCGAAGGATCTCGCAGAGAACAATAGAGGATCTTGAATCCTTATTGTCTACAGCGAAATATCAGTGGTGAAGAAGAGGGCTATCATGGGTTATACTAATCCCATATATCGGTCTAGAGGGACGCTGGACTATGTGGTCAAGCTTCTTGGAATAGTAGCCACGTTGAGTGTTGCAATTGTTATGGGATTGAACACGCAAGCCATTTCAATCTTCGATGTTTCTTTGAAATCCAAATACCATTACACTCTTCCCTTCACATTTTTTGTGATTGCAAATGCTATTGCTGTTGTATACGGTCTCGTATATTTGACTTTCTGTTTGTGCTTTAAGGTTGCGGCCCTAAAGTGCTTTTCTTATTTGATGACATTGTTGGTAATCTCTGGATCCTCAACAACAAGTTCAGTCACATACACATAATTCAAGAGCATTCAAACCCATGGATCACCATATTATTTAAGAGATTAAGTCTTTAAGGAAAGATGTCAATGATGTCAAGATGTTGTTCAGATAGCGGGAAAAAGCCAAGCAAAAAAAGAACGAAAATAGGTTTTCCAGCGAGAGTAGATGCAAAGATCTAAAATTTCAAGGAAAGATTGCATAAAAAATGTTCAGTGTTATCCAGTCCTGTTCGAGGAAGTTCACAATTTGTATGAAGAACATCAGGTACATTAAATTTGTTGTAGGAGAGTCAGTTTTTAAGAGCAAAAAAATGGCGTGGATGAAGAATTGTGATGAGGCGCGAGTTCGTTTTCGCGTTCAGTTTCATGACACTTGATTTCTATGCTATTTTATCTTGATGATTGGTGGAGAAATGAGCAGTTTTGGGTGATTGGGGGTGTGTCAGCCCATATTTTTGCTCTCCGTTTGTCCTCTAGCAAGGGTGACCTGGTTTCTACTCTTACTATTTGGCCATGAAGTAAATGCTACTGATTTTCATAATAAGTATTTCATGTCATGGTATTTTATGTTATTATTTAAGTGACATTAGTATGACCAACTATTGTCACAATGCTGAGTGTGTTGGAACTGGTCATTCCAACACTAAGCAAATTTGCAGGGAATGGTGAACACATGACAGTGAAAACGACATCAATTGGAGCTACATCGGAGAATTGGATACTGAAATGCGATGGAGGATTGGACCGTGGAGTCTTGAATTACTGTTCTTGAAGGGAAAATTGTGTTCTCTTCGTGTGGCTGTGAGTGCCTATGTTCCGATTTCTTTATCAGTCGACCCCTCACAGATGAGGTAAAGGAGCAGCGACAATGTTTATGGTGGAAAACAAAGTAGATGTTTGTTTGAATTAGTGTGGTTTGTGGAATAGACTCCCTAGCATGTTATAAGCAAGTCCAGTTATTGTAATGGTCATTGTATGTACCCAGAAACTCCAAAATGTAGAATGAAATGTAAATTTTTTAAAGGCATTTGAAAGTTCGTGGTGATCTAAAAACCACTTTGTAATGGTTTATAGTCAGCCTGAAACCATCTTTTGTCACTGTAAAGTGATGGTTTGTGGTGAGCCAGAAACCACATACAGAGCCTTAGTGGCTACAGGACTTGCCCGGTGGTGGCACATTTAAGTTTCGGATTTTCCCAGTGGTGGTAGATCGGACTTGCTCGGTGGTGGCATATTGAAGTTGGTGGATTTGCCCGGTGGTGGTAGATCGGACTTTCCCAGTGGTGGCATATTGAAGTTGGCGGATTTGCCCGGTGGTGGTAGATCGGAATTGCCCGGTGGTGGCATATTGCCTGAGTGGCTAACGTGTGCACAGGAGCTTTGTGCTCGTAGGAGCAGGTGGACTGCAGTAACACTTGGCTCACGGTCTCAGATATTGGTGTGTCTGAGCACAAGAGGGTCGGTGCACTTTTCTATCTGACAGTTGCGTCGAAAGGCGCAATCAACGCAACTGTTTGCGATTGTTATTTGGAAATGAATATTTGGATTAGAAAGGCACTGATCTCTCTTTGTTTTTTGGAGGTTCTATACATGCAATTCCCGTGATGGTGGTGGATTTGACTATCATGACAAGTAGTCATTAAGGGGGGGAGTTAGAAATAATTAATTCCTACTTGTCTATGGTTGTAATTCTCCATTTGAGGAGTTTGTTCCTACATAATAGGAATTTAGTTTCTCCTAGTTTAGTGTGTGGTTGAGAGAATCTCTCAACCACACTACTATAAGTCTAAGATAGAATTCCTATCTTGAGACTATTGATTGTATAGATATGTGTGTAATTTCCTCATTCAAGTATAATAGAATATATTTTTGAGTGTCTGCGATTTTATCTAATTCAGTTCTAATAAATTAACAATTTCATGGCTATTTATAACTTTTCTTTTAGTTAAAGTTTATGAATTCATAGTGAGAGGAGACCAATTCAGTTCTAACAAACTAACAATTTATGGTTATTTTCTAAAACTTTTCTTTTAAGTTTAATTTCACGGTTATCCCTATTTACCCAAAAAAACATTTATAACTTATCTTTGAACTGCTTTTCATAAGGTGGTTGTGATTTTTTTGTATTATTTATTGGTTTGTTAGGAATATTAAAGATATTTACGCAAGTTGGAATTTATAATATGTGAGAGGTGTAATTTCTTTCAAGTTTACTTGATAGTTTTATTTTTTAAATAAAAATAAAATACCCTCCAAATTATTTTATTATAAAATAATAATAATACACATTTATTTAATTTTAATTAAAATATTATAAAACATTAATAATATGGTTTTTTCATTGTATTCCTTTGTTTTATTATTAGGTAAAATAGGAATATATTGTAAAGTTATGTGTTGATTTTTTTTTTCTCACAATCACTCATCAATTGAGACTCTCTTCAATTATTTTTTTGCATATCTCTTCTCAATAGCTACGGACCCCATAAAATGATTATGCTTCAACTTTGCCTTCTTTCTTTCATAGTTCAATGTGGAGATTCAACTGACATTGAGATGTGTATTTTCCTTGAAATTTGATGAAAACTTAATGTTTTTGTTAGATCTGATTGGCCAATTAATTTACTTTAAATGGGATTTCGTAGCAAGAGAACTGTGTTTGCACATTCTACACTAGGATGAGAAGCATATGGAAGGTGGGAAAAGACTACAACATCAGTCTCTTTCATCTAAATCTGCGCTGGGAGAGGTGTTCATCAACAATTTGGAGGCATGGGGAGGCCTCAAGGGGCTGAGCCATGACTATTTCGAGAGGGACAACCTCGACATATTCAGTGGAAAGTGGACTCCCTTCCTTGAGTCACCCCCCTGTAGGATAATGTTGGCATCCGATGGCATGGGGCCTCACCATGGATGGTACTGCAACTACATTGAGGTGACCTCTACTAGCCCTCACATCTCCTACAACTAGACACTCTTCATAAGTGAGTAGTGGCTTTCCATTGACACTACCCCCTATGATCTCACTGCTACTAATGATCAGTGTACTCATATGACCAACCCACTATCTCCTAACTTTGAAAGATGCAAGTAATACCTCTCATTTGACTAACATTATGCAATCACTATTAGGGTTTGATATGAAATTATTATTATGTGAATGTTGGCTCAGTTTTCAATGAGATCAAAGGATATCAAAATATGTGAGGAAAGATCTAGAATTTTGTGCATTAATGTAGATAGTCTTTATGCATTAATGGCATCAAGTGTAGTCAGATTTGGCATTAGTTCTATTAAACATCCCCTTGTGCATCATGGTACTATTTTTTAAAGTGTTGTTAGTAACTAGGTCTATGAGGTGGCATTATACAGGTGGAAAAGCATCTTGCCTCCATATTTGGCAATGCGGCATAGTAAACTGACCTAGACCTATCTTAACTCCAGATTTAGAAAGTGTTAAGAGGGATCAAATATCTTGAATTGCAAACCTCTTTTATGAGTGAAAAACTTGAGGAAATATTTGCACCTCGAGAGATTTGATCCCTCTTGGTGCTTGATAGGATTAGAATTGAGATGGATCTAGACTAGGTGATATTGCGACCCAATACGAAGGAGAAGTAAAATTACCTTACTCTCAATTAACCATAAATAAAAAATTTCAGTGTCCATGTTAAGAAACATAATTTTACATCAACTAGAAAGAGAGAATGTAATAATAATAATAATAATAATATAATCAATTTTCAATGTAAAGAAGATGTATAATTCCTTTGTTATTTTAAAAATATCTCAATAGAAAATTTAAATAAACTATTTAAATATCCATGTTATAAAGAATTTTTTTTTATTATAATCAAATATTTCAATGTCCAAAGAGAAAAAGTAATTGAATGTAAAAAATTCAATAATTTTTTAATTAGAGGGACTTGTGCAATTCATTAAATTCCTAGTACAAAATCGATGTGTGTTATTTAACAATAATAGTTGTTGTTTGACTCCTCTTGGTTTATAGGTTCACTAGTTTTGAGGTTTGGCATTATTCTACATCTACTTCATTTCTTACGTATCTCGGCTGGGTCTCTTGTGCCTTCCCCCTAGGTGAATGCACATGATCTTGAGGTAATTTCTCCCCCTCTACTTAAATTCAATCCTTGATCCCTTATGTGATGCCTCTACTACAATTTTTCTCAGTCGTTACTCTGGTGGATTACCAAGACTAGGCAAGCCACTAAGTTAAGTGCTACTTCAAGCCTCCAAATGAGAATCTAGTTCGATGAACTCATCTTTGCGTCTCATTTTAAAGTCATTGAATTAACTTTGTGTTCACAAAATTTCTACAAAAATGACTCTAGCAGGTACTCTTGGGATCTATGTTGGTTGAAAATAAAGCTCCAAACAATGTTTAAAGGGGTCTATATCATGGAAAATTTTAGGGGCTAATATTCACAGGTGGGCTAATTTTCAATGATTTTCCAATAAAAAAATCGCCAAATTCCATTTTTTTCAAAAATTATATGCCCAAATTTTACAATACAAAATTATTTTACCTTAAAAATTGCAACATTATATAGAGAGTATATAAAACCATTATAATTTTGAATAATTTTACAAATACATTAATAAACATTTTATAGTTTGCATATTAGGGACTTGTGAGATTCGCCAATATTTTTAAACTTCAAGATAATTTTCCATCCTTCAAATTTTTCCTAGTCTCTATTGCTTTTCTTACTTTGGTTGACCCTGTGTCTCTCTACACGTTGTGTATTATTGATCTCTTGGATTGGTTCTTGTAGCATTAGCTTCATCCCTCCCTAGGCTATCAAGTTTCATTTTCTCACCGTGTAGGAAATATCGCCCTTGCTTTCTTGACAGCTAGGCTCATCATGCACACTAGCGAGCTTGCGTCCATATAGGTGTTTCTTCTTATCAATACTAAGTTTACCATGGCCACACACACATGCATCACATAATACAGGGCTCTATATTTTGCTTTTGAGAACATACCCCCCTTTAGATTCAATACAAACTTACCAGTATGGAAGCAAAAACCTCCTCTCACCAGTCTTCTTTTACAGATACTGAAGTTCCAGCTGACTAGGTTGATTGGGTCCCTAACACCAACCACACAATATGGACATATAATCATTATATGTAGGCCATCGATTTATACTAGAAAATGAAATTTCTATTGGGAAGACTATTTTGCACCACCACAAATACAGCCTAGACATCATCCACTACCTCAAGTGCATGCACAAGCATCTTAATAATTTGGATAAACGAATGGAACAAATTGAGCATAACCTTGGAATCCTTCCTATAGCTAGGTAAACCTATGTCAATGTGACTACCTCTATTCTAGTAACAAGATCTGGCTTAGACCTCTTTACATAATGTCTTTATTTGCAATGTATAACTAGCTAGCCGATGTACCTTTTGTAATTGGCCACCTAGGCCCGTATATTAGAAGTAGCATGTTTAGTTTTAGTACTCTCTAGTTTCAATTGGATCTCAGCTCTTTAAGGAGGCTCCACTTTTGGCTTTAGTCTGGTCTCTCTCTAAGAGATCGACCTATATTTTGGATCCACTATGTAATCCCCTATTTTCTTAGTTAATAATTTATTTTCCCCAAAAGTAAAAATAATAGTAGTCATAATTCAATATTTAAATATTAATGTGTATTTAAAAATATATTAATAACAAAAAAGCATTTTCATGAGAAAATATGATCCATAAATAAAATATTTTGATGCACATGTTAAGTAAATTTTTTTCAGTGGTAATTTTATTCTATGTAGTCTAACAATACAAGTCCCAAGGGGATTTTGAACGCTTGGAATCTGTTTATGCTTTCAAAAATGAAGTTTAAGGATTAAATCTATTTATGGATTCAAAAATGAAATTTAAGGATTAAATCTAGTTATGGATTCAAAAATACAATTTGAACAATGGGAAATTATGCCATTGTGTATATACATACATATATAACCAATATGGATCCATATTAACCATAAATCTATCAAGGGTTGCAATGGCTCAAATCTCTTAGAGTGAAATTCCAAATTTTACACTCCATAAAGATTCACTCCTCAAAATATTTGATTCCTCTCTACCCTTACTAGATCCATAGTTGAGAGAATTTATACTAGTTGGATAAATCAATTTTTAAATCTATTTTGATTAAGGAGTTTGTTATATTCCTTTCAAAATTGTGTTTTGGTATTCATTATTGCCAGTACAATCATAATATGTTAGAAATTTAACTCAAAATCTATCCATGAGTGACCTTGTAAATTTTTGAAAGAGTTTTGATCTTTGGATTTATTTTTACAAATTTTTTTGTAATAAAAAACATTGTTTATGTATTTATTTTGAGTTTGTAGATTCTATTTATGGATTGATTAGTTATATTTGTGAAGAAATCGATATTATTTTGGAAAACATCCATGTTGATAAACTGTATGGATTATAAGTATATGAATTATAAAAATTTATTTTTTTATAAGTTATTTATTGTTATATATTCATAAAATAAAGTAGATATTTTTTTTACAAATTTTTCATGCTTCTATAATAAAGCTACACCATGATGTTAATAGGCTTTTTGACTCCGCAGAGAGAGAGGGGATGATACTACACCATGATGTTAATAGGCTTTTTGACTCCGCAGAGAGAGAGGGGATGATAATAGACTCTTAGTAATTATTTGTTTCGTTCTTAAGGAGAATTGATCCTATGACCTCCTGATTGGTGAGATACTTAACAATGGGGACTCGACCAATTGAACTAACTCTTGGGGATTGATTGATTTTATTTATTTATTTAATGCATAATTAGAATTTAGAATACAACAAATATTTTTTATTTATGAAATGGTAAACCTAAATACTACCTTTTTAGGTTAAAATACAATAATTATGCCTTCTAAAATGACAATATGACACTATGCTAAGTTTTATATAAGATTCCAATTGGATAGTTTATTAACCCTATTTAATGAACCCTAGCTAACCAAGAACATATATTATTAAAAATAGCAAATGACATCCTAATATTGGTATTTAACATGTATTATGTCCATAAATTTAATACAATTTCTCACTTTTCACATAAACTTAGTTTACTATTTGAAATGTTATTTCCTTTTATTATCAAACAATATTTTCCCCCATGTTTTCTCTTTTTCTAATATGATACAATTAGCTAACTTTCAAATAAATTTTCATAATAGCAACGATAGATGCAATGGAATTCTTTCTTTCCTTCCCCTTCATCTCCATTTTATATACTTATCCTAATATATACTTATCTCCATTTTATATACTTATCCTAATATATTGACGTGAAAATACGGTGTGGAGGAAATCAGTTCTTCAAACATATCTGATTTTCTAGAAAGAATCATTCTAATATAATCCAATCAATATTTGTAGAAAATTCAATTATAAGATCCAAAATCATGAAGAGAACATCATCCCTATCTTCCAAACCTTAGACTTCAAACACATTTATTCAAAAATATACCTTGTTAATCTCGCTGATGGACGTAATACTATACATAACATATTCTCTTCAAGATTTGTAGACGATTTCACATCAAGAAGAAGAAATAAATAACTTTTCTTGTATACGTATTTATTATAACAAGTATGCATTCTCTTGTACAAAATTGAACATGATTCACACTATCAAAAAATTTACTTGCCCCTGTTTACCCCTATTTACTATTCACATGATCTGGCCTATTTTGGGGTTTGTTATGCTCACCAATCTCCAAGTGTTGTAGTTGAAAGATAAAAATATTGGTGATCCAAAACAACCCAATAATGTTCACCATTATTCCATGCACTCAAAACAAACAATTGACATGTGCAAAAAAAAAATTGCATCAAATCTTAGAAAACATACACTCATTCATTGAAAATAAAATTTAGAATCATTTCAAAGAATGAATTACATAGTTTCACAAACTATAAGGGATTTCCACATGTCCTTAGCATTGATGTTATTGACATGTAAAATAGTGAGATATACATTACATGTTTTGTTATGTAAGTGATACAATTCCGTCTTTCCATGTAAATTGGTAAAATTTCCATAGTCTCTGAATTGTTAGTCAAACATGCAAACAAAGATTACAACGACATAGAAAATGATTTGGGGGTATCTCTAGGCAATATCTTGGTATTTAACCTTTCTTCAAAGACGGAGATTTGATTGAAAACCACAACTTCAATTTTACTCCTATTGAATCCTTTCAAAACCACCTTCAAACTCTTCTCACCAACTATTTTTTGGAGGATGTTATGCAATCTCAAACTCATCTACATGGGGCTCAAGAACACTAGATTTCATGAGGAAAAAAGTAATAAAAATGATCACATAAGTGAGATGACCCACATTATTAAAAATCACAATTTAATAATTTAGTTCACTTCTTTATATTGATCAACCACACTTGTTAATTGGAAACATTGACTCACATAACAAATTTTAATGGATCCAATAGAATAAAATGAAAATTAATAAAAAATAACTAATATCAAGAAATAATATCTAAATTTAACTATTAAGATTTATCATAAAAATAAATTTACTATACAAAACCATATATATGATGCATTAGAATAATTAATATAAAACATGACTACCTATAATAATCATTTAATCAATGCAAATACAAATATGAGATAAGCATTATACACTTTAAGAATAATTATGGTAAATAATATACACTAGCTGAGATCCATCTAAATTTTGGATATACCAACAACCTAAAAGGATCAAATCTCTTTTATAAACTAGTAATGTGTATAGATATTTTATATATATTTTTATAATTAGTAGTTAAATAATTTAGTTATGTTTTTTTCTCACAAACTAGCAATTTAATATCTACTTTTAAAATATATTATTTTTATTATTGTAAAGATTAGTTTTCTATTATAATGGATTAAAGATAAGTTTTTGAAAGTTTTCTCTTTAGATTTTGTCTTCAAACACATGTTGTAGTATTTATGGTTCTGCAAGTGGCAATAGTTCGAGACAACCCTCTATTTTTGGATATATATCCAATGGAGATCAACTCAATCTCCACCATCTTGTTACTCAATCATGAAAACAACAACCCAATAACTGTGTGGAAAATGATACAATAAATCCCAAATTTGAGGTCCACTATGTCACATCCAAGAATATATACAATGTATGTGGGATCATGTACTCATCCGGAAAATGAAAAGGCTAAATCAAACTTGAAGTCGGTGCCAAGTGTTTCTTCACTATTGTATTTCCCAGCCTAGAGGATCAAACATGGGTATTCAAGAATGGATTATGTGAGAAATGGAAGCTTTGTTGATCACTATAAGTATTAAGGAATGGCCAATGTGAGCAGCTAAAGCCTATGAGCAACTAACTATGAACCATAGTATTCGAGAATGTTAATGAAGAATTATTGGTTTTATGTTTCATATTTTTCTTGTTTTTTCTCTCTCCTCGTTTCATGAATGTGAAACAAATGATTGGTTGTATGTTTCATATTTGTCTTTTTTTTCTTTCTCCTTGCTTCTTGAATGTGAAATCTTCAAACTCCATTTCTCATCTCATTGTCATTTCTCGTTTCATTTCCCCTTTCTGGTTTCTAGTAACATATATTTCAAGCCCTTCCTTCTAGCTTTGGTTGAATTTCTGCACTGCTCTCAACTCCAAAAGCAGGTCATAAAAGGGATGAACACATATTTCATTATATTTGGAATTAAATAGTGGATCTAGAATTTCAAAATAATTAAAAAACTCAATTTTATTGATGTCCATGTAATAAAATTATTTCAAAGTTAATGAAATATATGTTGATGGGTAGAAATATTGGTACCCAAGATAGAGTTAAAGAGGAAGAAACATTGAGTCAGACATTGCAAGATTCCTCTCGTGGGGTAAGAGGATCACAACAAGGCCACAATAAGCCCTCGAGAGAGAACAAAGATGCTACTACATGCAGTGGTAAAAATTTGAGTATGGTGCAGCGTCATATATTAAGGTCCACCAATGACATCATATTAGCAAAAATATAAGCATGAAAATAGATTGAAACAAAAGCAAAAGGGAAACCCTCACTAACTTGTCAGGCCCTTGCTCAATAATCGGGCAACATTTGGGTATGAAAAATCAGGGATCCCTTCTTCAAAGTCCCTGCTTTCTTTTATAGATCTCTTCATATTGATGGATGGCTTCGACCCTCCTCGAATATCCATTGGATGAGTGTTGGGTAGTTGTATTCATTAAACTTCCTGGCAACTGTTTGAAATTTTTTTAATTTAAACTTTCATATAGAACTTTGACTTTCACATTTTGTAATTTGGTGCATATGTTTTCTACTCATGCCACATTTGTTTAAATAAGCTACATATTTATTTTCTTTTGATTACGTTTCTCAACTATGGCCGTGGATTTATCCTGGACAAGTAATGAAAATAAGATATGTTCGAGGGAATTGAACATATTGTTTTGCATCACTTGTATCGATATACTTTGACAAAATGGGCACGGAAACCCAAACCCATTGCTTCATCGCACTATGACCGATAGAGACTTTCCTAGCTGTTGTGCACAACACATAACCCATATCATTCGAAGGTATACTAGTGTTATTCTTTCACCTTGAGATGGATATATATTTGTTTTATTGCAACAGGGAAACAACCGCTACATTACGATACATCAACTATACTTAAAGGCAAAATCTATTTTTCTTGTACAACCACGTTGAGAGTAATAAGTATCTTCCCATGTATCATCATAGCAATAGATTCCATTTTGCTAATTAATTGTGTTTCTCATTTTATTGGCCACCATTACTGTGCAAGTTTCTCCTGTCACTTTTTGCCTCCATGAAAGTTGATAAGAAAATGCTAAGACAATGCTAAATGTCAAATTTTAGCAGACATTCTGAAAACATTTTTGATCCATTTTCTAACATGGTCCACAATCTTCTTTGATAGTACTACGATGTATCTCTTCCAAAACTTGATTGTATTTCATAGCTAGACAACTAATTTGATAAATGATCTCTTTAAATCTATCTTGGACTCGAACGTTTATTTCTTGAAGATGGACCAAGTGTTCACCCAAAACGTCCAAACATATCAATAACAACACATAGTGTAACATAAATATTCATCCTCAACCAATTATTAAATGCGGAAATATTACTCTAAAAGCCTGGATTTCCCATACGCTGGGGCTATTACTTATATAACCCCTGGTTTTAGTTTCTCTTGCATGTTTGGTGATTCAGCTGGAATATATCAAAATATAGAGTTCCTTGATGTCTTCACTCCAACTTCTTGGATTCCATCTCAAAGAAAGGCTCAAAGGGTATTCCAAATATTATCTTTAGAGGTGGCCATTTCAACCCGAAAAGCCAAGTATCCATGCCATCAGTCACACTCTTCAATGCATTTTTACATTACCAAGCAATTTATCATCAATAAACATTGTTGCAAGATAATAATTGTTCAAATAAATATCTGAGACATTCTAAATATCTAAAGAGATTTCCTTATAAAGCTAAAGTTTAGTAAAACATCCAACATATGGATCATGAAACAGTGGATCCTCACGCTAATATATTCACCTTGGGACCGAGACAAACATATACAAATTGTAAACTCCCTCATGTAGATGAGAAAGTGGTGTTGGAAGCTCTCCAAGTTATAATTGACATTATTACGATATTCAAATGGTGTCCTTCTTCAATGTAAACAATTATTCAATAATATGGCCACTCTCCCACATGTGTCACTTCTCCCAATGTTCATGCTTAATTGGCACACTGCACCTACACATTTCATTCGACAATGCATATGTCTTGGTACTTTATATCCAATGTAGTGGGCCTTCATCCCTCGTCTGTTACAAAGCAGACTTCTCAGGGTAGGGAAAATCACAACTCCCTACCCTCCCTCATTTCAATGCAACACGAAAATCTTTTCTTGCTCTCTTTCCATTTCACGGCAGTTCTACAATTAGAAATCTCAATTTCAAGCCCTTCCTTCCATCTTTGGTTGAATATTTTCATTTCTATCAACTCCAAAAGAAGGTGATAGAAAGGATGGGTAGAAGGCTTGGAACCCAAGCTAGAGTTAAAGAGGAAGAAACATTGAGTCAGACACTAGAAGATTCCTCTCCTGGGGTAAAAGGATCACAACAAGGCTGCAATAAGCCCTAGAGAGAGAAAGAAGATGCTACTGCATGCAGTGGTAACAATCAGAGTATGGTGCAACACTGTATATTAAGGTACCATTATCATCCCCTCAAGGCTTCGATTGCTGAGGAGAGAGAAAATATTTTAAAAGCAGAATCTGGCAAATTTGAGACTATAATTAGCAAAGTGGAAAGCTTGCACATTTTTGTTTAGAGAACTCGTGAGCAAGTTACAAATTCTAATACACTCTTTTGATCTCACATCCACACTCCTCACTACTGTTAACAGATCACAAAATAATGATGGTGATACTCTAGTTGATTTTAGTAGTGATATTCTAAGAAACTATAGTGACCAGGCATATGGAAGCAGGTATTTGGAGGGAAATTATGATCAAACCCAAATATCATGGAGAAATATTGGGATTTTAGCTACTTTTATTTTCCATCATGTGGCAAGAAATTGCACTATGCTTGGACCAATGGATAATGAACCCAAGCAAGGGAAATTTATAGTACAGAGAAAACAGACTAAGCCGACAGAAAGCACTCAACCTGAAGCAGTGAAAGAGTCCCTAGAAGATGAAAAATCAGAAACAGACAATAATGGCAAGAAAATTTAACATTTTGTGAAAACAGAAGCAAGCCAGATTAGAGAATTTGGTTCTAAATGGAATATCATTTTCCTAGACAGTAGAAAACATCTTTGCATTATCATTTCTAGTAAAGGATGGTAGAGTTGAAATAAATGTTGATAAGAATGGAAAACATTTTGTTGTCCCCAAAAATTCTCCCAGAGCTACAAAAATGGCATTTGGAGAAGCTTCTTACAGCCAATTTTTTTTATTTTTTATTTTTTTTATTTTTTATTTTTTTATTTTTTATTTAATTTTTTTTTAATTTTTTTTTTAATTTTTATTTTATTTTATTTATATATTTTATTTTATTTTTATTTTTATTTTTATTTTTATTTTTTTATTTTTTTTAATTTTTATTTTATTTTTATTTTTTTTCGATTTGATTTTAAAGACTGGAAGTTGATGATGGAAGTTGTTGAAAGTGGTGAGGAGTTGATGCCTCACAGAACCAATCCACTTATGATTCCTTGTTTTGAAAAGGCTGCAGAGACTCCTATAAGACAGATTTCAAGAAATAGGGGTAGAGTGGTACCTACAACTCTTAAGGTGCGGGAGGATGAATGTGGAAGTGATGATGGTGGTGGAGGTCTTCAAAGACCAGCACTAAAGAAGTGAAATAAGTGTCTCCTATGACTTTTGCTACTTTTTTGGGTGCTTTTTGTTGGAAACTATCTCTATTTCTATCAGTGCATTGTAATTCATACATGAAACTAATATTTAATTTAAGCAATCTGGTATATAAACAATGCTATCTTGTTCTCATAATTAGTTATAACTAAGTTTACTGGTAGTGAAAACCCCCAATCATGTAGTACACCCCTTTAGGCATGGTTCTAAGGCCTAGGCAAAAGACTAGCATCACCTAAAAGGAAATTGTGAATGTAAGATGTCAAGTTTGATCTGTTAAACCATGATTAGTTTCCTTGTGATAGTATGTTGTAATTTTATGTTTGAAAAATATTCTTAGATACTACACAAGAACAAAGTTTATGATTGTGTAGTTGGTTTAATTTGAGAATACATAGAGATGAGAGTAGGATAAGGCCAGGAAAAAATAGATGTAAATACAAAGGTTCAAAAAACTAGCTAGCAGCCATTACCATACCCAAATCCTTTTACTAGAACTGCAGGGATAGAGAGATCCACCCAGAGGCGTGTGGAGAATAAGTAGGGATATGCATGCTCTGGATTGACTAATTTCTTGAGCCTAGCTCATGCAAGCACAACTAGTAGATGGAAAGCGATTGGGAATATATATCTATTAAGTATGTGTATATGAAATTCATTATGTCCACTTTTGATTTTTGCTTTGTTTGCTAGGATTTTAGGCTAGTTCTGAAGGTTCAAGGGGGTTTTGATTTGTATTCAAGATTCGGATGGTGGAATCCTTAAAAACAGATGGATAGAATGTTGTCTTTGGACTATTGGGCTATGGAGTCAACAGAAGGGATACAAAGTTGGGATTAACTCACTAAAGGGAATGTTCAAAGGGCAAGATAGCGGAATAAAGTGTAGGTCTTTAGCGAAGAGGGGTGTAATGGTTTGAGCCAGGGTAAGAGAGAAATTGAGAATTCTCAAACCGGGATTCAAACGAGGAAAAAAGAGGTAATCAAAAACAAAGGGAGATTAAGAATCCTTTGCTATAGATCATAGAGAGAACCTAAACTAAGGAGAAATTAAGAATTCCTTAACTTAGATATGAGTTGAAAACATTTAAATGCCTAACAGTTAAAACAGAGTGTGATTAAGTAAATTCTGAGATATTACTCCATGTTATAGCATTCATATTCAAATAAACATAATGGAAAACTTTAAAGGAGATAACAAAACGTGAGGGAATACTTGTCTACACTTCTCTCAACACATGAATCCTTTGAAATATCTGGTCTTTATTCATTAATCCAGCTTGCTGGTTTAATCAATGCTCCAAAATATTTACAATCTTTAGATCAAGAAGTCTATAGAAATGTATAAGAATCCACCCTACATACTTTGATTTATGAAGTATTTATACAAAAGTTTATTACAAAATATCTCAAAACTAACTTGAGATTTAATCTAGGAAATACAAAATATCTTCTTGCAGGAAGATAGAGACAGCTATTGAACCGCTTAATGTTGTCTCATTTATAATGGTGATGCTGACTTTTATGGTTGGTTTTAATCCCTTTATGTTGGCTTGCTGTTGTGGTCCTCTACGTTGGAATCTTCTTTAACCTTTATCTTTCACCTGATACTCTTTGGCACTAATACTCTTTAACCATGCTGACCTGTTTTCATTTGTTTACATGACTGTCCTACTTTTACTATGCAGTAACCTTTTCATTGTAAATTTCTCACAGAAAATCAATCATCTTTTCCCACCATTCAGAATCATGTAACTTGACATTCATCATTTGCCTATATATCTCATCAACCTTAGTATACTTGGCAAAATTGGGCTTAGTGATGAACAAATGTTTTACCTCATGCTGGAGGAAAAATAAGTTCTCAAATGTATTATACAAAACTTTGCCTATTGGCAGGGCTTCTATTGCTGAAGTGCTAGCTTGTTCTTTGGCCAACTGTCCGAGTCTCTTATCATAGTCCTGTTGTATCACGTACTTCGTTGATAACCAATGGACTAGGAAATCCATTCTCCCTCAAAATTTGGAATTTAGCCATGAATCTATCAATGGATACCTACATGTTATGGAACTTTTCCTGTAAGTTAAGAATTAGGTTCCTTTTGGAAAGGACCTTCCTTATTTCCAAAATGGTCTCAGTTTTGTCTTCTATATCTAGCTCATGAAGCTCATACCTGTTTTTGTTGTTGAGGAAGTGGATGATTTTATTGGCATCCTCAGGCATGTCTGTTGGGTCCCTATAATACTAGTGATTACCCCATTACTATTGTAGTTATACCCCTTATTTATATTGTTGTGCCCCTATTATCCCCATATTGTTATTTATGTGCCCCATAGATATTGTTATTTTTGTGGCTTTATATTATTATTGTTAGGTCGGCTGGATTATATTGTGACTCCTTAGACTCCTATATATAGAAAGGAGGTTTTTTCATTTGAATCATCCAAGAATTGTTCATTTATGTAATGTAAAGGAGGTTTCCCCCTCGAAGAGGCTGAATTCTAAGGCGTTGATCTATCTTTTCTATCTTTTCTTGAGCTGGTTTCATAACATTTGGTATCAGAGCTTTGGATTCTAGGGTTTCGCTGCTCCAAACAGGTCATCGTGGAATTTTCGCTATAACTTTTTTCTGTGACGTTTCAGAAGTCGAAAAAAAAACCCATTTGAGAAGAAATCATGCTGAACCTTGGGTTCGAATTTCAGAGCTTTTCGCGTGATATTTGCGGAGATATGATCTGAGGAAGTTGGTCTTTTTGCAGACTCCTGAATTACATTCAAAACAGGTGACCTGGGGAAAATCGTCATAACTTTCTCTCTGGGGATCGGATTGAAATTTCGTAAGAAGGTACAGAAAGAGGACGGACTGTAGTTTCTTGTATGTGAGTTTCAGATGCAAAGGTTGAAACAGTGACTCGTGGCACGTCGTACAAGTTCGCTCTACTGAACTAGTCTAAAAGCAAGTCACTGTGGGAGATTTCACATAACTCTTCCTTGGAGAATCCAATTTGGGTCAGACTTGTGGCATTGGAAAGAGGACACAGAGGGCTACTACAGGTCACAAATTCAGAACTAGATGATTGGAATGTACAGAGATACATCAGAGGCAATATCGAGCTCCTACAAAGTGAAAAAAGGTGTGTAGATTTTCTTAAATTTTTGCTTAAGCTTGGTTTGAAAATTTATTTTGAAGGAATTCAAAGGGCATAGTAGAGCATTATTATCGGTAACTGATGCCCCGAGGAAAGAAAATGCAAACACCTAGTAAGGAACCTGAAAGCTCTAGCATGACTCATGAAGAAGAGGAAGAAATGCAACATGATATATCAAAATTACAAGACCAAGTGCAACAACTGTCCCTTGCACAAAAAGGAACAGAATCTAAGATGGATGGTTTAAAGAAACATGTAGAAGCTAAGATGGATGGTTTAAAGAAATGTGTAGAAGCTAAGATGGATTGTTTAAAGAAAGGCGTAGAAGCTAAGATGATTGACGTGGAAGCTAAGATGGATGATTTGAAGATAGATTTGAAGACAGACATGGACGAATTGAAGATAAATATGAATAAGTTGCTACAAGAAATGGTCACTAAGGGTGAAAGGGTAGTAAAGGAAACTCATGATGAGAACAAAAGAAATGTTAATCATGATTCCATAGATCTAATGTTGGATCGAAGAATCACCATATTCCAAAAATCGATATGAGGAAGTTTGATGGCAAGGATCCCGCCACATGGATATTACAGATGGAGCAATTCTTCGATCTCAATAATGTGCAAAACACACAAAAGGTACGTATGGCAACTTTATATTTGGAACCAAATCAGTTTGTATGGTATCAATGGCTTTGTTCTCGTAAACAATTTATCACTTGGGCAATTTTTACGGAAGAATTGATAGCACATTATGAGGATACAAAAAGCAACACTTTTTTTAGCCAATTGATAAGTCTCAAACAAAAGGGTTCAATAATGGAGCACATTGAGGAGTTCCAAAAATTGAACATAAGGGTAAAAGATATTCCAGAGGAGCATAGGATTGATGTGTTCATAGGGTCTTTAAAGGATAATATCCAACATGATGTTCGCCTTTGGGAACCTGATTCATTAGAGAAGGCATTCAGGTTAGCAAGAAAAATGGAAAGCAAAATTATGGCAACTAGGAAGCATACCACTCACAACTATAAAGACGGAAGTGTTGTTGCCCCTAGTCTTCCACAACCTACAAGGTTGACACCACAACAATTGGAAGAAAAAAGAGCAAAAGGGCTTTGTTACAATTGTGATAGCAAATACACAAAAGGTCATAAGTGTGCTGAGAAGAAATTATTCTACATAGATTGTGAAGAGGAAGAAGAAAAGGAGCAAGAAAGGTCAAAAGAAGAGGATATACTCCAGGAACAAAGCCTAGATGAAGAACAAATAAATCCGACCATATCTTGTAATGCATTGGCGGGAATTACCACTCCTCAAACCATCAAGATAGAAGGACAAATCAAGAAGAAAAAGGTAATAGTGTTGATTGATTCAGGAAGCACCCACAATTTTATTCATTGTAGGGTAGCAAAAGAATTGAATTGCTTCCTATATCCAGCACCAGAGTGTCAAGTGATGATTGCAAATGGAGGAACAATAAATTGCTCTGGAAAGTGCCATAATATCAAGCTATCCATGGGAGAATATGTATTGACTAGCCCAATGCTTTCCATTCCAATGGGAGGTGCTGATGTTGTACTAGGAGTCCAATGGCTACAATCCTTGGGTACAATAGCTTTTAATTTTCAAGAACTTTTCATCAAATTTTCTACGGAAGGAAAGGAAGTTGAATTAAGGGGTATTGCAGGGAAACCAGGAAAGATAATCAGCTCTAATGGCATGACAAAGCTTCTAAAAAAGGAGCAAAGAGGTGTAATTGCACAATTATGTTCGCTAGATGTTTCCACATTGGAATCATCTATTTCTCCAGATCTCCAAAAAGTCCTGGACAATCATTCCAAGGTATTTGAGACTCCCAAAGGTCTCCCACCTATGCGTGATCATGATCATGCTATTCATCTGATTCCAGGAAGTGTTCCTCCAAACATCAGGCCGTACAGATATCCCTATGTCCAAAAAAGTGAAATTGAACGTATGGTTGCAGAAATGCTAGAGGCTGGTATAATTCAACCGAGTCAAAGTTCTTTCTCAGCTCCAGTAGTATTGGTGCACAAGAAGGATGGATCATGGCGCATGTGTCCGGATTATAGGGAGCTCAACAAGCTCACTATTAAAGATAAGTTCCCCATTCCTGTCATTGATGAATTACTGGATGAATTGCATGGATCAATTTACTTCACCAAGTTGGATCTTCGTTCAGGATATCATCAAATCAGAATGAAGATTGAAGACATTCCGAAAACGGCATTTAGAACTCATGAGGGTCATTATGAATTTTTGGTCATGCCTTTTGGCCTTACCAATGCACCTTCAACATTTCAAGGTTTGATGAATTCAATTTTCAAACCATTCCTTAGAAAATTTGTGTTAGTATTTTTTGATGATATACTAATCTACAGCAAGTCTTGGAAGGATCATGTTGAACATGTTGACAGGGTGCTACAACTATTGGAGGAGAAACAATTATATGCAAAAAGATCCAAATGTTTCTTTGGAGTCCAGGAGGTGGAATATTTGGGTCATATTGTATCTCATGAAGGAGTTAAGGTAGACCCTAGCAAAATTAAAGCCATTAAGGAATGGAAAATCCCCACATCCATAAAGCATCTGCGAGGATTTCTTGGGTTGACAGGGTATTATCGCAAGTTTGTTAAGAATTATGGGAGAATAGCAGCACCTCTAACAACATTATTGAAGAAAGATTCATTTTCATGGACTCCGGAAGCAACAAAGGCCTTTGAACATCTTAAAGAGGCAATGTGCCAAGCACCGGTCTTAGCTACACCGGACTTCACAAAAACCTTTATTGTGGAATGTGATGCTTCAGGAAATGGAATTGGTGTTGTTCTAATGCAAGATGAAAGACCCATTGCTTTTGAAAGTCGTCCAATCAAGGGAAAGTTTTTAAGCAAAGCTATTTATGAGAAGGAAATGTTGGCAATACTCCATGCACTTAAGAAATGGCGACCCTACCTAATGGGAAGACACTTCAAGGTAAAAACGGATCATGATAGCCTTAAATACTTTTTAGAACAAAGATTATCCTCTGAAGAGCAACAAAAGTGGGTCACAAAGATGTTGGGTTATGACTTTGAAATCATCTACAAAAAAGGGAAGCAAAATGTGGTGGCAGATGCACTCTCAAGAAAGGATGAGGATGTGGAAGCATTGTTGTGTGCCATTTCTATTATCCAACCAGATTGGATAAACGAAGCAAGGGAGGAATGGAAGAATGACGAAGAAGTGTGGGCACTTATTCGAAAGCTACAACAAGATTCCAGTACTTCTGATACATTTAGCTGGCAAAATGATTCGTTATGGTACAAAGATCGCTTATACCTCTGTAAGAATTCCCAGCTAAAACAAAAGATTCTTATGGAATTGCACACTTCTCCCTTAGGAGGGCACTCAGGATTTTTAAAAACTTACCACAGGGTTAAGAAGGAATTTTTTTGGGATGGCCTTAAATCAGATATTCAAAAGTTTGTGGCGGAATGTTTGGTTTGCCAACAAAATAAAGTTGAAACAATTAAGACACCGGGTCTATTACAACCTTTATCCATTCCAAGCCAACGTTGGGAGGAGGTTTCAATGGATTTTATCACAGGTTTACCCAAGTCTGAGGGAAAGAGTGTCATCATGGTGGTAGTTGACAGACTTACCAAGTATGCACACTTTTGTGCATTATCACATCCATTTAAAGCCAGTACAGTTTCTACTGCATTTATGGAAACAGTTCAAAAGCTACATGGAAACCCAAAGATTATTGTAAGTGACAGAGATCCCATTTTCACTGGAAATTTTTGGACAGAATTATTTTCTTGTCTTGGTACTCAGTTAGCTCATAGCTCATCTTATCATCCTCAATCTGATGGGCAAACTGAGATAGTAAACAAATGTTTGGAAGGATATCTTCGTTGCTTTGTATCTGATAAACAGACACAATGGGTCAAATGGTTGCCTCTGGCTGAATGGTGGTATAACACTTCCTTCCATACAGCAACAAAAATGACCCCATTTATGGCACTTTATGGGTATCAACCACCATCCGTCACATCATATTTAAGAGAAAATTCTAAGGTTCAAGCAGTGGAACATCATCGAACATCAACAACAAGTCCTCTGCAGATCAACATCGCAGTGAAAGAAGTTTTGATGTAGGTGATTGGGTATTCCTACGGCTACAACCATATAAGCAAATGTCCCTAAAGCAAGCTAAGAAGGATAATAAATTATCACCAAAGTATTATGGTCCGTACAAGGTGTTGCAAAAGATTGGTACTATGGCATACAAATTGGAGCTTCCTGCAGCTTCTCGATTGCACCCAGTTTTCCATGTTTCATGTTTAAAGAAGGTTATAGGCGACAAGCTCCCAATTCAAACAATATTGCCAGAACTTGACGAGGAAGGAAAAATTATATTGGAACCGGAAGCAGTCACAGAAACAAGAACTCGACAGCTACGAAATCGATCAATTTCAGAGTATCTTATCAAGTGGAAGAACTTATCCGCTGAAGATTCCACATGGGAGGATGAGAATTTTATGCAGAAGTATCCAGAACTACTCAAGCGTTGAGGACAACACTTTTTTGAAGGAGAGGGGCATGTTGGGTCCCTATAATACTAGTGATTACCCCATTACTATTGTAGTTATACCCCTTATTTATATTGTTGTGCCCCTATTACCCCCATATTGTTATTTCTGTGCCCCATAGAATCCCTCTATTGTTATTTTTGTGGCTTTATATTATTATTGTTAGGTCGGCTGGATTATATTGTGACTCCTTAGACTCCTATATATAGAAAGGAGGTTTTGTCATTTGAATCATCCAAGAATTGTTCATTTATGTAATGTAAAGGAGGTTGCCCCCTCGAAGAGGCTGAATTCTAAGGCGTTGATCTATCTTTTCTATCCTTTCTTGAGCTGGTTTCATAAAAATGTCTCTTAATTCTTCTTTGACCCTTTGGATAGCTTCTGTAGCTATCTTTATCAATTCTATCTGCTAAAAAATAACTTGAATAGATGGCCAAATATCATTGACAGAGTCAATGATATTGGCCCATAACAGTTCCTTGGCTTGCCCAAGGGGTTTCTCCAGTGTTAAGTATTTCTCTATAACTTTGATTCTTTCACTCATTCTTTGGGCCTTTTGTGCTTCTTCCTTTTTCTTAATTTGGGCAAGTTTGTAGTCAGTTTCTAAACTTGCCACCTTTTCTCTTAGTTTGTTCATTTCTGTAGCCTGGATAGACATTTCTTCCATGGATTTAATTAATTCTACTGCTTTTTCTCCTGATGCACCTACTGTTGTAGATTCTGTTGTGACTGGAAATGTTATGGCAGGTGGAGCTGTAGGTGCTAGTGAAGCTAATAGTGTGGAAGGGCTTATTGTAGGTACTATGGGGATGACATTTGTAGAAGTTGTGGCCAGGTCACTTTGCTTCAATTGAATTAAAGTGTCCAACTCCTTTTTTGTCTCCCTTAGTTGATCATTAAGCTTTAGGACCAAGTCCATCAATTCTTCATGCTTTCTTTGGCTCTCTAAGACTTCAAGTGTTTAAGGATGTCGTAGCTAGGGTATTTTTAGTTGCTTCTTAAGTGCAACAATATCATCATTTTTCTTCTTTTTAAGCTACTCTATAGCTTTAATATCTTTGGGATCATGTCCCAATTCAATCACTAAGTCCTCTAAGGGCTTGATCCTAGTATCCTTAGCATGTGAGGAGGCCTTCTCCAACTGATATTCAGTTGAGATGTTGGTCAATGAGTTGATGGGAAGCTATAGCTTTACCTGTCAGGGTGGAGTATATCATCTCCCCGTCCTGTTTATGCAGTTCTATTTGGTCTATGGGATGAATATCCCTAGCCAATACTTCAAAGTCCACCCTCTTGAAGTATGAAGATGTCTTGGGTTGTTGTGTTGTCGGTTTGAGAAAGGACATTTGAATCTTTCCCTCCTTGATGTCAGAAGCTAACATCAACCTTATCTGATTTGTGGGAGTGAGCTTTAGGGATTGAGCATATGTTTGGGCTTTAAGTTTCTCATTCCTCATTTTGATTTCTTTATACTTGTCTTTTATGTCTTGGTATTTATCAACAGGTCTACTGAATGAAAACACTTCTACACTTATTTGCCTTTCCAATAGTTGGGTCTGTGAAGTGGAAGGCTCTTTCATGTCTGAAGGAGTGGTGGCCCTTCTGTTTCTGTGGTGGTCACCTGTACTAATTCTTCTATATTTTCCTGTTCAGTAACAAGATTGAGTCTTTACCTCTTATTTTGACCAGTTTCACATTGTGCCTTAGATGTATTCGTAGGTGAGGTGGAGGCTTCTTCTCTGCTTCTTTTAGGATTTTTCTCCTCGGTCTAAGGAGTCTGCATGACTGGAGGGGTTCTCATGGATCTTTCTTGCTCTCTTGGTACCTACAGAAAAGATCTCTCATCAAGCCGCTTTTCCAAATCAATTAGAGCATTTTCTACATCTACCCTTGTGCTGTCTCTGTTGACTAAGGTATTTTCCACCCAATCTGTCTGATGGAATATGCCTCTATCTCTGGTATGGGGTGGTGGATAAAAGGTCATAGCTTGACCTTTTTCCTTTTCTTGATAATGACTTCTAAAGGGTCATATCTCCATACAAAACGCCTTTGGAATTTCAGGCCTTGCAGGATCAGCTCTTCCTCTTTCCCTGCCTCTTTGGAATTGCATATGAAGGGACCTAACTGGTCTTTGATTTTGAAATGGGCCTTCTTCTTGGCAGTGACAAAGTTTACTTCATCTATATTGATGATCCGTCTGTAATATTCTAAGGAAAAAAACCTCATAGGCAGGTATCTTGGAAACTTATATGGTGTAAGCAGGAAAACATATATTCTTATTTCTGTGTGCTTTTGGTAAATGTACCAATTTCCCACTTTGGTTTGCTTGGAAAGTTGGAGGACTCTTTTTATCTCTAGACTTATCCTGGGTGGAGGATTTCCAGTGAGCATAGTCATGATTGGATACACAAAAGAATCTATGAAGTCTGAGTATGTATATGGTGATCCAAACTTATGGAAGAGTGGGGTCCAAAAAATGGCAGATTTGGGCTTGCCCCTAGTGTCAAGCTTCTAGAGAGTGAAAAGAAACTTATCGGACTGATAATACAAAAATAGATGGTACAATACAGAGGAGTATTTGAACACTCTCTCATTGCCCATTCTTGTGAGCTTCTCATGCATTCTATTAGCTATGAATTTGGCAAAGTCATATGTGGTTGCATATGTAGTTGCAGGAGGCTGTCCTAGGGTATAAATGGACATGAAAGAAAGAATAATTTCATCAATGTATTCACTTGTAGTGTAAGCCAAAACACATGATATCATGGTCACAATGTACTGGTCCCATTTAGAGAAAATGGCTGACATATATGGAGGGGGGTCCTTAAGGATGTGTTTTTCCTCTACAATGAAGGTTTGGAATAATTGCGCCAATCTTGAAGGGCTGATCTTGGGATACTGGTCCAACAGGTCTCCAATTGAGAGTGGGGTTAGGTTTGGCCCTGGTTGGAATTGCAGCATTTCATTAATGGTCTCAGCTATGATAATGAATAGAACCTTCTGGTCATGAGACATTATGGCTCTATGGTTGGGGATGTAGCATGCATAGCACATATGGACAACTTTGGGAAAGATATGAACTTTTGGGAACTAGTATCTGGGTAAATTGGACTCCCAGAGTAGAAGCTTTGTTGAGGTTGTATCTTTGATTTGGAAATCCCTGTTAGCTAGGGGAAGGTGGTCCAGGTCTAAGTGTGGAGTGGTAATGGATCTAATTTCCATGGCGATAGGGGCAACCATAATTCAGTTCTTGTGGATTTGAATTAGGCTATGGGGGTTTTATCAAAGGTTTTGAGACTTTCAAAGGGTTTAGGCAAGCAACTCTTGAATTTGGCGGTATTCTTAATCAATTTTTTAAATTAAAACACTACACATGCTAAAGGTTTTGAAATTTGAAGGGGTAAGGGTTAATTCATGGTGAAATACCTGGAATTGGGCGAATTGGCTTTATGAATGATGTTTCACGGTAGCCGCAGTGGTTGGCATAGCCCTGGTACGTACTGAAAGGTCAGTTGGGTTGTCTGCCACGTCTTCTGGAGTAGACTTGGAAGTCTGTTGGTAAATTCAACATTTACAGTGATTGCAATAGTTTACAGAGTTTACAAAGAGAATGCATGAAAAAAGGGTAAAAGAGGGCTTCATGGCCTTTTATGGACAAAATGATTAGTTTTGGCGGGTTTACTTTCTGATGAACAGTTGACAGTTTTTCGGTTAAGTGGGGAAGTGGTTTTGGAGGGTCATCGCACCGCTTTTGTGGTGCAGGCGGTTTTTGGGAGGGGTTGCTCGATGTACCTTGGAGCGCAACACGTAGCATTCGAGGGGTCAGGGAGAACCATTTTATCAAGTGTTTATCATTTAGCCATTGGGCACGGTTGATATGGATGTCCGTCATTTGATTTGGGCGTAGATGATCAAATGATAGTCGGGTGGCAAACTAGCGTAGAGGGAAGGGCAGAGGTTTAGGGGGGGCCAAGGGTTTTAATTACAACGGATTGTGATTATTGCGGGATTAATCACGGGGTTAGGGGATCATACATGTTTAATGAAGGTTTTAACTTGACTCTACGAAGAATCGATGGGTTAAGCGGGTTTCATTGGGAGAAATAGAATAAAACTATAGTTTATAGTTAAACTATGGGTGGGGATAATACATAGGGATTTATTTATATAGGAAAAACAGGGAATTTGTGGGAGTTATATAAATAAATTAGAAATTAATATGAAATGAAAGGAGCGGAGATGAAAATAGTATTAAGCGTAATGTAATATATGTACATTTCCTTTACATACACTTAACTTAGGATAAAATGTTTTGTGGGTTTTTTTGGATGAAATGGGATTTAACATGGTATTTCTCACTTTTCATATGTTAATGGAATTCAACCTTAGGAAAAATAGTTTTATTAGGGAAATGAAGGAGGATGATTTTTATGAAAGTGATTCTAATACTTGCATCCATAAGTCATTAAGCCAAGGGTCCGATCCCTCCAAGAGTTAGAGAAATGATCTAAGCCTCTTTGACTTAAAGGACTTAAGTACATAGAACTTTATGGGAAATTAGTAAGTAGAGGGGGGGAAATGACTGAGGGGATGTTAAATAAACAAATTTGTAAACCATTGTCCTTGCTTTATTTATTGCTTATGTACATTTGAAAGATACATTTAAACATGACATAAGTGATTTTGTGTGATCACTTGTTATTTTTGCAACCTTGTTCCTACTTACCCATTTACTCACCCTACCCTTTTTTCTTCATTTTATTTGGGTATTTAGGCTAGAAAACCCTTATCAATACTTCTTCTTTTACAAAGTAGACTATCTATTTCTAATCTTATATCATCCAAGGGCTCAGATTAAACTGATGAGCTCCTTTTATTTTCTCTACCTATCTAATGATCTGCCAAGATTAAACTGTTTGGGAAGATTTTATTCTCTAAATATAAACATAAAATTCAAAGAATGGTATAATCAAGATTAAATAGTTTGATTACCATGGATTGTGGCATGAGTGAAAAGCTACACACAATCATTATGATGTATGAAAGTAAATAGTAGTGGCATTTTGACTTACACTTTCATGATCTCTTTTTGTTTTTTTGGGGTTCATATATATTCTTTTTCTTTACCCTTTTTTATTATTTTGTGTCCTTTTATTTTTATTTTAGGACATACCATCTTTACATTTTTTTATTTTTTAATATTAGAAAACATTTGCAGAAGGAAAAGGTATGTACAATATTACAAGGCTTAACCTTAGTCATTCAAAATTATGACTCTTATTGGTATAGGAACCTAACAGGTACAGAACATACATGATTGATGCGTTGGATTCATACAATCATGGGAAAATGTCCTGGCCCTCCACAATTGTAACAAATCAGTTGTCTGCGACCTCTTCCAGGTCCTCCACCACCTCGGCCTCGTCCGCGCCCCTGAAATCTGGTTTGCACCACTCCTACGTTCCAGTCAAGGGGCCGCGTTTTGGCCTAAACTCTGTAGGTGGGAGTCCTATCCGTCATTAGCTCATAGCTTCTACAAGTGCTCTCATCGTGTCCAATCAATCTACAAAAATTACAGAACAACTTTTGCGAATTCTGTGTGTACTTCTGCAACAATTGGCAGTTGCCTGTAGCACGCTTCCCTCTTATTTGACAAATCGTGCACCATAAAGTAGGAGCCGCGCTAGGTCCTGCTTGTGCCTCTGGTCTTAACGGCATCAGTCCTCCTCCTACGAGGTAATTCATGAACACTGGGCAGTGGTCCTTGTCATGGCCCTGACCCTTGCATTTAACATACCATACCTCTTCGCGCACTTCTAGTTGGGTTGTCCTGTCTTGTTTCAGACTCTACATCTCAAGGCATATGTTTTTCAACTGCATGTGGATTTGCTGAACTCCCAAGTTAGGATCCTATATTGGGGTCTCATGCAGTCTCATTGCGATCTCCAAGGCGTCTGCTTGAGTCGTTAACCTCTGTTGTGATAACGTGTTCCTCAAATGCGGCATTACCGATGCCACAAACCATTCCTGGTGCTGTCCATTCATCAAAGTCATATTAGCTTCGCGAATTGTGCACTTCAGTGTCTGATCCAACTCCCAAGGAGTCTCACCTGGTAGCATTGTGATCTCTTTGAATCCAATGATTGAATGCACCTCTAACTTCAGCCTGCTAAATTCTCTGTACAACGCAATTTGGATATCCGCAATCCCCGCATTTAGATTTTCATTAGAATGCTTAATATATTAGGTCAAAGCATGGTCTTGCAGGGCATTGACAAGAATTGCTTTCTTTATATTATCATCTATGACTCCCTGCGCTTCCCATACAACCCTTATCATGAACCAAAATTGGTCGAGATCTTCATTTCCTATTCCCTTGAACACCAACAACTTTATCACGCTTACCATATTGACTAACAGTGGTGGCGGAGGTGGTACAGGTGAAGATGGAGGTGAAGGCGGTGAAGCTAGTGGTGGTGTGGGTAGGGGTGGTATGCGCGGAATCCTCTGCCTTATCAAATTGATCGCACTCCTCGGTGAGACCTTTGTGAGCTCTTCCTCGTCCCCTTGTGGAGGTGAAATCAAAGGGCTATTCTCTAGTCCCTTACTCCCTTCGTTTCTATAGGTTTTTCTACTTCACGTAGTTCCTGATATCAAGGTAATTGCATAGCCCTTTTTTCACACAATAACATTTTAATCCAAGTATTTAGAGACTTTACGTACTTACCTTACGGTCCTTTGAGAAAGCCTTGCTCTACCTCGCTATAGTTGACTGAAGTATCTATGTGAATCCTCCTATAATTCAATCGAGCTAGTGATCAATAGCGCGTGTGATCTTATCCTCCAATACCTCCAATCTGCATACCAACTCTGGGGTCCACACAATAGGATTTTCGAGTTTCCACCTTCCTTGGCTATCTGCTGTTTTCACGATCCACTCGTACAGCTCAATAGGGAGAGATAAGAAGAAAATTTCATGGATCTCCATGTATAGGTAGCAGTCTAACCACCTTTCCATTGATAGCCATGGATTCATATCCTCCTCCGTCGCGAACTCATGAATTATCCTGTCCAACCAACCTTCAAGTTCTTTCTTAGTTGGATTCCAATGGTATGACATCACAAATATCTATGTAGATTCCAGTCTTGACAATGGAACCATTTGTTGGCTTCATGGGGACTAACCTAGGTTTGGAATTATTTAACCAAACAAATTCCTATACTACTGGCCCTTTCGGTAATAATCCGTGGAGCGCAGGCTAATGTCTCACCCGAAGTAGTATGGGGGGATGCTGGAACTAAGTTTTCACACCCTTGAGATGTTTGAGGGGTCGATTTAGTCTGACTGTGACTACCTTCGCGCAGGTTACTTCGTGCACTTTCCTGACCTGCAAGGCTTTCACTTTCGTGTAGCCCTAACCAGGGGCTGTGAAGCTTTCACGATGCTAAAACAACGATCTGCGCTATTTCCCCAAGTTACACTACAGATCTTACCTATATTCTTATAACAGTTAGTTATCTTCACGTGAACAAATACTTTATATTATATTCATTTATTCAATATATTCATATAAGTTTGTGCAACAAATTAACAGTGAACTTGCAATTCATACCCAATATACTTCAATGCATAAAACAAGAAAATATACACAGAAATATTGTAAAACTTCTCTTTATTAATGCTTCAATCGGTTACAGACTCAACTCGCTCTGCAAACTCAGTTGCAGGAGTCTGTGCACTCAGCTGTGGACTACTAGGCCTTTGCGCACTCATCTACAGATCCTTCTCCTACTCTACGACCAAAATACACAACTCTACACTTAGACTCAATGCTTCCTCATTAGATCTTCCATGGATTGATTCCTTCTCTTTACACTTAGAGCCTCAATCTATTTATACAATCCCATGGTCTACGGACCATGGGTAGAACTCTCAAGCCGACACTAAATTTTACAAAAGTAAGGGCGGACAAACCTATGACTCAATTAAAACTTCGCACTTCGTGCCCACAAACCGCGGAGTCTTTACATCAAGCTTAGTCAAAACTTGGGCTTCAAGCCCCAAAACTTGCCTTAGGGGGATCCCATGCACAACATTATCTGTTTTGTTTGGGCTTGCAACAAGAGATTCAAGTTAGCTGGCTTGAAAAATGCTTTAAATGGCTAGTCATTTCACACAGAAGGAATCATATAAATAAGAGAGATATGGAGGCTCATTTCTCACATCCTAAGAGAAAAACATCGCAATATATACCTATGAAGTGGCGAAAAATCATAAGGAGCTCAAGCAAAGGATAGAAGGGTCTTCTTTGTCACTTCTTGAGACTATTTTGAGTGTCAGGTTTGATAGGGAGTAGGTCAAGGGCTAGGAGGAGAAATCAAAACAATTTTTTGCATGGTTTGTGGCATACGTTTTCTCAAAAGAGGGTCACAAGGGCATGTGATCCTGGAGCCCTATTTTAGGAAGGCCGCAAGGCTAAACCAAGGCTACAAACAAGGGCCAAGTAAGCCTAAAAAGTAGTGCAATAATGGGGTTCTACTATGAGAGGAAGAGCGAATTTTTTTATAGGAATGTAGACCACTTTTGGTGGGTTTTAATTATTTGCTATAAGGAGCCCTAACCAGGGCCAATGTTGTAGGTCAAATTCATACATAGGTCCATTAATTTTGGGGTAAAAATTCATGCTCAAGGTATGGTAATCTCCATCTACATTTGATGTTGTTTGCTAATGGATAGAGAGTCTAGGATGGAAAATATTGTTTGGGCATTTGAAGGTCTATTTAGAGGGTGGTAGAAAGGTGTAATTGATGCCCCCTAGATCAACCTGTTGAGAAAGAATTTGAAAATTGTAAGAAGGGAAGAGGAAGTGAAGCCTAAGGGTTTGTTTCTTGGAGGAATAAGAGTAGTCAAGTAGGCTGATGAATCAAACCTAAATTAACTATTGATTGACATTTGAAAATGATAATGGGCTGCCTCATTGCCTTAAGTTTTCCTTCATATAGTATCATAGGAAGGCAGAAGTGGGAAAAAGTCTCGAAGGGTTGTATTATTGAAGGACGAAAGAGAAACAAGTGGGAAATTAATGAAGACCATATGTGTTGACTCATTTATAGATTAAGGATAAAGTCCCAAAGTGTTGTATTCTTGAAGGAATAAAGAGAAACAAGTGGGAAATTAATGAAGACCCTATGTGTTGACTCATTTATGGATTAAGGATCAGCTAGAGGGAATACTAGAGCCATGTTCAATGACCTAAAGGGGAATGAATATACAGGCGGATTGGGAAAAAAAGGATAAGTATATGTGTTCATGGTACAACCAAGTGGAGCTTTGAAGTGCACTATGTTAGCTAGTAGGTATTCTTGTATCAGTGATTATATGAGTATAGGAGTCCTAGACAGTTGTATTATATATTGATAATATAACAAAGTTGCGTTGTTGAAAAATTGTAAAATTTGTCTATTTGTGCATTGGTTGATTTACGATTTGGTTTTGTTGTGGTATTTGAGTTGGTTACATCAAATATTCTAAAACTGTAACCTAGATTATTTAGTGTCATGGAAAAGCAACAAAATTTTCAAATGATAATAAATGCATCTGATTTTTTCTTTAATGAATGAGTCTCTATGCTACTTACAAAGAATACATCCTTCACATTCTAGAGGAAAATCTTGTCAACACATTAATCTTCGCTATATTATTTGTCAACATATTAATCTTGGATATCATCTAATTATGACTTTCCTTATGATAAATAATGTATTTATTATTTTCAAAAACAACAAGATTCCGTTTTCAATAAGCTTCCCCACGCTCAAAAAATATTTTGTTAATATGTTTTATTTTACTTCTTTAATGAATGAGTCTCTATGCTACTTAGAAAGAATACATCCTTCACATACTAGAGGAAAATCTTGTCAACACATTAATCTTGGCTATATTATTTGTCAAGATATTAATCTTTGATATCATCTAATTATGACTTTCCATATGATAAATAATTCATTTATTGTTTAAAAAAAAAAACAAGATATCCCTTTTCAATAAGCTTCCCCACACTAAAAAAATAGTTTTATTTTACTTTGTTTCATCTATTCCTCATCTTCAACTGGCATATCGGATATCTTTGTTTCTAGTCATGTGATTTTTGTATCCATTGTATCCATTGTTTTATCCAAAAGGCATACATCCTTGTTGTATCCAAAAGGCATACCTCCTTGGAAACCTTATCTTTGTTTCTAGTCATGTGATTGTTGTATCCATTGTTTCCATTGTTTTATCCAAAAGGCATACCTCCTTGTTGTATCCAAAAGGCATACCTCCTTGGAAACCTTATTACCTAAATCATAAGCTAAAAAAATTTCCCACATCTTTTTCTTTAGAAAAGTTAGCTTGTGGTTTTTGTTTTTGTTTTTTCCAACAATTAAGTTAAATTACACTAATAATGACTAATTATTTTACAATAAAAACATTGAACCTTGGGATTTTCCATATCTTTTACATCCATCGTTACTATCATTACCTCTCATTTTCCCACATCTTTGACTAATTATTTTACAATAAAAACATTGAACCTTGGGATTTTCCACATCTTTTACCTCCATCATTACTATCATTACCTCTTATTTTCCTACATCTTTTTTCTTTAGAAAAGTTTCTTGTAGTTTTTGTTTCCATATCTTTTACCTCCATCATTACTATCATTACCTCTCATTTTCCCACATCTTTTTTTTCTTTAGAGAAGTTTTTACCTCCATCATTACTATCATTACCTCAAATTTTCCCACATCTTTGACTAATTCTTTTACAATAAAAACATTGAACCTTGGGATTTTCCACATCTTTTACCTCCATCATTACTATCATTACCTCTTATTTTCCTACATCTTTTTTTCTTTAGAAAAGTTTCTTGTAGTTTTTGTTTCCATATCTTTTACCTCCATCATTACTATCATTACCTCTCATTTTCCCACATCTTTTTTTTCTTTAGAGAAGTTTCTTGTAGTTGTTGTTTCCATATCTTTTACCTCCATCATTACTATAATTACCTCACATTTTCCAACATCTTTGACTAATTCTTTTACAATAAAAACATTGAAACTTTGGATTTTCCATATCTTTTACCTCCATCATTACTATAATTACCTCTCATTTTCCCACATCTTTTTTTTCTTTAGAAAAATTTCTTGTAGTTTTTGTTTCTATTTTATCCAATAATTACTGATAATGGCTAATTCTTTTACAATAAAAACATCGAACCTTGGGATTTTCTAGATCTTTTACCTCCATCATTACTATCACTACCTCTTGCTTGAGCTTTTCCTTCTCCATATGATTCTCCACAAGTTCTCAATTTCCCCATGAGGAAAATTTTCAATTTCCTAATCTTTAGTTTTAGAAATATTGGCATTTACTTGAAAAGCTTGCTCAAAATATTTTTCATTAGATCTATTCGTTCTTTTCTCATGAGCTTGAAGAGATCCCATAAGCTCATTCATAGAAATTTGATTTAAATCTTTAGATTCTTCAATAGCAAGAGAAACTCAACATTTTTTGATCTCCTAAAACTTCTCCATAAGATCTAATTTGATTAACTACTCCATTAAGTGAAAAAAATATTGTATAGACTTAAAATTTTGAGTCTATAGTTTCAAATTCTCTTCTAAGGAGATTGCAGTTTAACAACTCTTACCTTATCTATTTTTTCAAATGCTTGCTTGTTGTAGCTTTTGAGTCTATTTTTTGACTTTTGGATTCAACCTACAATATAGGGGCTTGAGCATCCACTGGTTCTCTATAACCATTTTCCACCAAATACCACAAATCTTGTGAAAGAAACAATGTTTTCATTTTAATGCTCCAAAAATCATCATTCACATATTTAAATATTGATATTCTCTTCTAAGAGATTGTAGTTTAACAAGTTTTACCTTATCTATTCTTTGAAATGCTTGCTTATTGTAGCTCTTTTACCTAATCGATTTTTTGAAATGCTTGCTTATTGTAGCTTTCAAGTCTACTTTTTATTTTTCCACCAAATCCCACAAATCTTGTGAAAGAAACAATGTTTTCATGTTAATGCTCCAAAAAAATATCTGAAATGCTTGCTTATTGTAACTTTAGAGTCTATTTTTGGCTTTTGGGTCCAATCTACAAGATAGGACTTCCTTTTTTGACTTTTATGTCAAAGCTAAAAGATAGGACTTTTTTTTTTACTTTTAGGACTAATCTACAAGATAAGACTTATTGTAACTTTAGAGTCTATTTTTGGCTTTTGGGTCCAGTCTACAACATAGGACTTCCTTTTTTGACTTTTATGTCCAATCTGTTTTTTTACTTTTAGGACAAATCTAAAAGATATAACTTCTCTCAATAAGTTTCACAAAAATTAAATGTTGTCTATTACTATGCTAAAATATAGCTTTAATACCAAAATACAAAAGAACTATGAAAAGGCACACAATAGAAAAAGACAATTAATACAAATGTTAAAATTAAAAACACAAAAAATATCAATATTTCTTATTCATTTACATAAAAAAATCAAATACATTCATATATAACCCTCAAATTTGAGAACTGGCGAAAATTGAACTCAGATATCAAAAGGGACTCTTAGGCAAGCAGATCGATGGTGATCTTGCACATTGGATCATGATGAAGCACTACGTGGAAGCAATGAGATGATTAGATTTGACATATCCGGGCACATGGTGAATAGATCCAGCAACATCGCAGGCAGACACACACCCAATAGAGGAGGATCTGATACAAATTTTCATTAAAACACTGGAAGACAAGACTATTTGCTAGAGGATCTGGGAAGGGAGGAAGATAAAGGAGCTAAAAAAAACCAAAACCAACTTGGTATACCAGCATATCGGCAAAATATGATCTACTCAGGCCACAATTTACTCGACAGTCTCACACTCCAGGATTATGCCATCACTGCAGACTCAACCATAATAATTAACATGCGTATGAAGGGTGCAAGTGTTGGAACCAGCTCAAAAAGCACAAGAACATTCAAGGAAGTAGTCAAAGGCAAGAAAAAAATGCAAGCCAAAACCACAACACCACTCGAGCTTCCAGGACCCTACATTGTAGAACAAAAATATGAGAATCCGACACTTACCATTGCACTGCCCGAGGTAAAAGACCTGTACACAAATCTATATTCTGATTCAGTTATATGCAGATTCAATGGACTTTTGCCTAAATATGATGTTTTGCACCAATGGATTTATGAGGCTTGGTCCCCACACTATATATGCTTATGCCCCAAAGGTTTCTTTATAGTCAAATTCAAAGCAATGCAAGAAAGGGAATATATCCTCAACGAGGGGCCATGGTTCTCGGGCAATGCAGGTCTATTTATGACCCCTTGGCTTCCGAAATTTGATGCCAATACAATGGTGGTAACAACACTAGAAAGGGAACATATCATCAACGAGGGGCCATGGTTCCGGGTAATGCAGGACTATTTATGACCCCTTAGTTTCTGGAATTCGACGCCAATACAATGGTGGTATCAAAGATGCCAGTGTGGATCGATTGCCATAGGGAATGTATTAGGAAAATTCCTAAAGACTGATGAGGACAAAATCACAAAGGGGATATTCACATTTTCAAGGATATGCATTGAGGTAGACCTCAATGAGGGACTACCAGAAAGCATAAACTTGAAAATCAACAATACACAATGGACTCAACCACTAGACTATGAAAACACAACCTTCCGATGCCATGGATGTCTAGAAATAGGACACCTCCACAGTGCCTGTCCTAAAGAAAAACAAACTCCCAAATGGTAAAAGAAGCCATAGAAAGAGACAAAAGGATGGCAAAATATAACCCCCTTGGAGGAAGAAGTAGAAAAAGACGAAACAACAGCATACAAAGCGGAAATTGAGAATCAAAAAGACTAGAACATCACACTAAAGGAGGAGGAAGACGCCAACAATGAAACGCGGCACAAAACATCTCAACTAACAGGAATGGAAATAACAACATCAAGCGAACTCATGGATCAGAAGGATCTGATTCTGACAAAGACACTCCCACTGAAAATCAGCTTTCCATTGTAACGGCCACTAACTACAAAAATATCCTTCCCGTGATACTAGTTATAACTTCCTAATAATTTGTTGAACAATAATATATGCTAAGAAGCCTATACTCACATAAACATTATTTTTAACCTAGCAATCATACATAATCCACACATATTTAGGATATGGAAAACAAATATGGATTCAAACCTCTCCACCCATTGTAGAGCAATCATTCACGGGTGTATATTCTCTTGCATGTCAATTGAATTCCCATTATAGAAGCCAAATCATCGACTCGGAAGACGGAGTAACAGAGTAATTTATTAATTGTAGCTGCAAATGACCCTCACTTAACAAAGTTCAATGATGGATAAAATGATAACCAGGCTTTAATCAACACGGTAACAAACATCTCCATCACAGATAACTCCAGCGGGTTTGCTGTTCTCGTCAATCGCAGTTTCTGCCTTTTCATGTTCTTCGATTTTGTTCTCCAGCGCTTGAAGATGTGCATCAGTGAAAGGATAGGCCTTGGCTCCATAGGGTCTTATGGCATCTGTGGCATCTATGCCCTTAGTCACCTTCTCCCCATCTGGATGAACCACAATCAAGGTCGGGATCCCTGTAACATCGTAAAGATCATCTAGATCCTTCCTACTTTTATCTCCAAATGGGAGAGCCAACCATGGCATGCTTCTGTAATATTCTTCAAAATCCTCTTCATTATGGTCCCAAGAGATGAAAACAATCTCAAACGCTTCTCCTTTTTCCTTCAGTTCGTTGTATACCTTTACAAGCTCTGGAGTGAAACGTTGGCAAGGAGGACACCAATGGGCAGAAAAATAAAGACCAACTATCTTTCCCACAAGCTCAGATACCAGGACCTGTTACAAGAATCCAAACATATAAAAGATCAGCATCATATTCCACGAGAATAAAAACAACCAAAATTCAAAACCTAGAGATGTAACACTGCTTCCCATTCTTTGCTTTTTTTAGTGGATGAGAGGTGTAGCTTTTAATTAACAAGATCTTTGCAGTTTTATTATAAAAATGGGATTACAAATTTCTTTTGATGAATGACTATTGTAGTTATCTAGATCTTTTTAAGTGGATGAGAAATGTAACTTTCAATTAACATGATCTTTATATTATGGAAATGAAGTCTAGACCTTTCTAAGTGGATGAGAGGTGTCACTTTCAATTAACATGATCTTCATATTATGGAAATGAGGTCTACACCTTTTTAAATGGTTGAGAGGTGTCACTTTCAATTAACATGATCTTTATAGTATGGAAATCAAGTTACAAAAATTCCTGTGATAAATCGACTATTATATCTATCTAAATCAAATGCACTGCACTAAGAGATGTTACTTTCAATTAACTTTTACTTCCATAGTCACCTATCTCAGTGAGAGATGTTACTTACAATTAACCTAACTTCCATAGTTACATATCTCAGTAACTCACCTGGTCACCCCCATGCTTGATGACGAAGTTGCGCTTATCAGACACCAAGATCGACTCCAGAGTCTGTGCTTCTCTTTTGGCTTTCCTTTCGGCCTCAAGCGCACCTGCCTTTTCTTCATGTCCTTCGTCAATCGCGGCATCTGCACCTTCTTCAGAGGGTTTATCAGTGGCATCTTCTACATATTCGTCTTCTCCATAACTCTCATCAGTGCTATATTGATCTTCGTCGCGGGTATCTTCTGGTTTTCCATATTTTCCGAATTCCTTCCTGAGCGTTTCAAGACGCGCTTCAGTAAAGGGATAGGCCTTGGATCCGTAGATACGTAGGGCCTCTGTGGAATCTGACACCTCCTTCCCATCTGGATCAACCACAATGAAGGTTGGAATTTCCTCTCGCCCGTAAAGTTTGTCTACACTGTCCCTTCTTTTATCTCCAAATGGAAGAGCCAACCATGGCATGGTTCTGTGGTATTTGTCAAAAGCCGTTTGATTTCGGTCCCAAGACAGGAAAACAATCTCTAATTCATCCCCTCTATCCTTTAGTTTGTTGTATACGTTTACAAGCTTGATAGCGAAACTTCTGCAAGTCCGGCACCAATGGGCAGCGGAAAACAGACAGATTGTCTTACCCACAAGCTCAGACACGAGGACCTGTTACATCAAAACATATAAATTACCAGTATCATTTATATGTTATGTTATTATCATCTAATTTTAATGTAGGTTAAGCGCCGTACACCAAATTGGTGTATGAAACTTCTTGTTTTTGGGATAGGGGACTCACATTTATATGAAGACATCTGATTTTAAACCTGACTTCTTAGAAAAAACATATACTCTTAACCTCTTAACCATTTAACCTGCTCAAACCCACTCAAACTACATAAAAAAACTCAAAACAATATATATAATCCCCATCCACTATAAAAAAAAATTTAGTGTTAATTCATAATTCATCAGCCAGATACAACTGAGTGTGATTCATTACATCAGAAGAGTGAAAATAATAAGTAAAGATGATGAAAAGTAGAGATCCACATATTTATGTTTCCCTTCTTGTTCCTCAACTTTCACATAGACAGTACATTACATTCATTATATACACATACATAGGTTGAAATTTCGGAACAAAATAAATGATATCAGAGACTGTAGCAGCTATACCTTCTCTCCATTGTTTCTGATCAAGTAATCACATTCGTCAGTACAAAGCAAGGAACTCAAACTCTGGTGGGTTTCACCGTTTAGGTCAGCCATGATATGCTAACACACAATACGTCGCTCTGTTCCCAATAGACTCTCCCCTGTTTTTCAACGCTCTTGCACTGCGAACTCTCGGACCTCGTGGGGATATGAATGAAATTAGAGAATTTAGAGTGGAGGCCAATTCAGTTCTAATAAACTAACAATTTGATGGCTATTTTCTATAACTTTTCATTCAGTTAAATTGGATGAATTCATGGCGAGAGGAGACCAATTCAGTTCTAACAAACTAACAATTTCATGGTTATTTTCGACAACTTTTCTTTCAAGTTTAATTTCACGGTTATCCCTATTTACCCAAAAAAAAAAAAACATTTATAACTTATCTTTGAACTGCTTTTCATAAGGTGGTTGTGATTTTTATTTATTTATTTATTGTTTTGTTAGGAATATTAGAGATATTTACGCAAGTTGGAATTTATAATATGTGAGAGTGTAATTGCTTTCAAGTTTACTTGATAGTCTCATAAATAAAATAATAATGTTATTATAAAATAATAATAATAATAATAATAATAATAATAATATATTTATTTAATTTTAATTAAAAACATTATAAAACATTAATAATATCATTTTTTCATTGTATTCCTTAATTTATTATTAGGTAAAATAGGGAGATATTGTAAAGTCATTTGTTGATTTTTTTTTTTCACAATCACTCATTAATTGAGACTTTCTCCAATGTTTTTTTTTCGCATATCTCTTCTCAATAGCTATGGACCCCATAAAATGATTATGCTCGTACTTTGCCTTCTTTCTTCCATAGTTCCATGTGGAGATTCAACTCACATTGAGATGTGTATTTTCCTTGCAATTTGATAAAAACTTAATGTTTCTGTTAGATTTCATTGGCCAATTAATTTACTTTAAATGGGATTTCATAGCAAGAGAACTGTGTTTGCACATTCTACACTAGGATGAGAAGCATATGGAATGTGGGAACAGACTACGATGTCAGTCTCTTTCATCTAAATCTGTTCTGGGAGAGGTGTTCATCAACAATTTGGAGGCATGGGGAGGCCTCAAGGGGTTGAGCCATGACTATTTTGAGAGAGACAACATTGCCATATTCAGTGGAAAGTGGACTCCCTTCCTTGAGTCGCCCCCCTGCAGGATAATGTTGGCATCCAATGGCATGGGACCTCACCATGGATGGTACTACAACTACATTGAGGTGATCTCTGCTAGCCCTCACATCTCCTATAAGCAGACACTCTTCGCAGTTGAGTAGTGGCTTTCCACTAACATTGGCCCCTATGATCTCACTGCTACTAATGATCAGTGCTCATATGACCAACCCACTATCTCCTAACTTTGAAAGATGCAAGTAATACCTCTCATTTGATTAACATTCTGCAATCACTATTAGGGTTTGATATGAAATTATTATTATGTGAATGTTGGCTCGGTCTGCAATGAGATCAAAGGATATCAAAATATGCGAGGGAAAGATCTAAAATTTTGTGCATTAATGTAGATAGTCTTTATGCATTAATGGCATTAAATGCAGCCAGGTTTGGCATTAGTGTTATTAAACATTCCCTTGCACATCATGATACTATTTTGTAAAGTGTTGTTAGTAACTAGGTAGATGAGGTGGCATTATACAAGTGGAAAAGCATCTTGCCTCCATATTTGGCAATGCGGCATAGTCTTTTTGGACTAAATAAAACATATAGTAAACTGACATAGATCTATCTTAACTACAGATTTAGCAAGTGTTAAGGGGGATCAAATATCTTGAGCCACAGAACTCTTTTATGGGTGTGAAACTTGAGGAAACATTTGCACCTCGAGAGATTTGATCCCTCTTGGTGCTTGATAGGATTAGAATTGAGATGGATCTAGACTAGGTGATATTACAACCCATTACAAAGGTGGAGTAAAATTATCTTACTCTTAGTTAACCATAAATAAAAAATTTCAATGTCCATGTTAAGAAACATAATTTTACATCAACTAGAAAGAGATAATGTACTACTACTAATAATAATAATAATAATAATAATAATAATAACCATATAATCATTTTTCAATGTATAATTCCTATGTTATTTTAAAAATATTCCAATAGAGAATTTAAATAAACTATTTAAATATCCATGTTTAAAAAAAATATAATTTTTACTATAATCAAATATTTCAATTTCCAAAGACAAAAAGTAATTGAATGTAAAAAGATTCAATTATCTTTTAATTAGAGGGAGTTGTGCAATTCATTAAATTCTTAATACAAAATCGATGGGTGTTATTTAACAATAATAGTTGTTGTTTGGCACCTCTGGGTTTATAGGTTCACTAGTTTTGAGGTTTGGCATTATTCTACACCTATTCCATTGCTTATGCATCTCGGTTGGGTCTCTTGTGCCTTCCCCCTAGGTGTATGCAAATGATCTTGAGGTAATTTCTCCCCCTCTACTTGAATTCAATCCTTGATCCCCTATGTGATGCCTCTACTACAATTTTGCTCAATCGCTACTCCGGTGGATTACCTTGGCTAGGCAAATCACTAAGTTAAGTGTTGCTTCAAGCCTCCGAATGAGAAATCTAGTCCAACGAACTCATCTTCGTGTCTCATTTTAAAGTCATTGAATTAATTTTGTGTTCACAATATTTCTACAAAAATTACTCTAGCAGGTACTTTGGGGATCTATGTTAGTTGAAAATAAGGCTCCAAATAATGTTTAAAGGGGTCTATATCATGGAACATTTTAGGGGCTAATATTCATAGGTGCTCTAATTTTCAATGATTTTTCCAAAAAAAAACAACAATTTCCATTTTTTACAAAAATTATATGTCCAAATTTTACAATACAAAATTATTTTAGCTTAAAAATTGCAACATTGTATAGAGAGGATGTATAAAATCATTATAATTTTGAATAATTTTACAAATACATCAATAAACATTTTATAGTTTGCATATTAGGGACTAGTGAGATTCGCCAACATTTTTAAACTTCAAGATAACTTTCCATCTTTAAAATTTTCCCTAGTCTCTATTCCTTTTTTTACTTTGGCTGACCCCGTGTCTCTCTACAAGTTGTGTATTATTGATCTCTGGGATTGGTTCTTATAGCATTAACTTCATCCCTCCCTAGGCTTTCAAGATTCATTTTCTCACCGTGTAGGAAATATCACCCTTGCTTTCTTGACTGCTAGGCTCTTCATGCACACTAGCGAGCTTGGGTCCATATGGGTGTTTCCTCTTATCAATACTGAGTTTACCATGACCACACACATATGCATCACATAATTTAGGGCTCTATTTTTTTCTTTAGAGAACATAACCCCCCTTAGATTCAATACAAACTTACTAGTATTAAAGCAAAAGCCTCCTCTCACCAGTCTTCTTTTTCAGATATTGAAGTTCTAGCTAACTAGGTTGATTGGGTTCCTAACACCAGCCACACAATATGGAGATATAATTATTATATGTAGGCCATCGATTTATGCTGGAAAATGAGATTTGTATTGGGAAGACTATTCTGCACCACCACAAATACAACCTAGACATCATCGACTACCTCAAGCGCATGCACAGGCATCTTAATAATTTGAATAAACGAATGGAGTAGATTGAGCATCACCTTGGAATCCTTCCTATAGCTACGTAAACATATGTCAATGTGACTACCCCTATTCTAGTAACAAGATCTGGCTCAGACCTCTTTACATAATGTCTCTATTTGCAATGTATGATCAGCTAGCCGCTGTACCTTTTGTAATTGGCCACCTAGGCCCATATATTAGAAGTAGCATGTTTAGTTTTAGTACTCTCTAGTTTCAATTGGATCTCAGCTCTTTAACGAGGATCCACTTTTGGCTTTAGTCTAGTCTCCCTTTGAGAAATCAACCTATATTTTGGATCCACTATGTAATCCTCTATTTTCTCAGTTAATATTTTTTCCCCAAAAGTAAAAATAATATTAGTAATAATTCAATATTTCAATATTAATGTGTATTTAAAAATATATTAATAAAAAAAAAACATTTTAATGAGAAGATATGATCCATAAATAAAATATTTCAATGCACATGTCACCATGACTATTTACAGTTAGTATGGCTCAATCAACAGTCATGCTACCCTCTTAGGCAAGTCTTATGCCTCTGCTATCCATCTCAAACTCAAAGAAGAGAGAAAGTGTTGTAAAAAATGTGTTTATCTCTGGGGACGCAGATTCTCTCAAGCCTTACCTGCGGGGACGCTCACAATGTTCACAAAGGCTGCGTCCTTGGACGCTCTGTATGTTAAGGGATAGGTGCGTCCTTCTGTAAAAGGCAAAATGCGCAAGTTTCATCTTAAAAAAGTTACTTGTGGTTACTTCTAGAACTTTCTAGAGGTCGGTTTGATGAAATGGATGCGCCTCCAGTTGGTTCATGTATCCCTATTAAGGAGGAACTTATCCCATCAATAAGGGAGCTATCCCACCCAAAGAGGGGGATTATCCCATTGATGGTGGACCTGAATAACCTCTTTACAGCACTATAAATACAGGCATTGGGCCAGAAGGAGGGGAGGTTGAAGCTATACATTTTCTTTGGGTAAATGCTGCAGGAATTAGGACTCCCATTTAGAACCTTGTGAGGAGAGATTGTCTTTGCTTGATTCTACTTGGAAGTGGGTGAGCTTTGTCAAAGTAGAGGAAAACCCTTGATGGACCCTGGGAGGAACTTGCACAACACCAAGGCCAGGTTGTAAGAGTTTCTTTGTTTCGTTATTAATACAAACTGGTTCATTTTTCTCAATAGCTTGTGTTAATGAGTTATTTCATGTGTTCCTTGGTCTGCATGTTGAATATATGTTTTATTATATGAGATGCAAGTGCTTGGTAATTGTTTGATTGTTTGTGGTTGCAGGAATTGATGTGAAGGAGGAGCTCATCCGGATCGGCAAGGACGGACTACAACAACAGCGTTTTGGAATAAGGTAAGCCTAAACACTTGTAGTTTTCATGTTTTAAAAGGTGTATTTAGAGAAAGATCGCTCCATTTTGTCTTGTTTGTCGCTAGAATGTTTAGACTCCTAGGGAGGTTAGTTGTGTCCGCACAAACGACTCTTTCCGCCTGACAAATTGGCGACTCCACTGGGGATACCATTAATGTGAAATTCTTTTCCTTTGTGTGAACTTTGCTCTGAGAAAATCATTTTTATTTTCTGGTTTTTGACTGTGAGAATTAGTATTTGGGTGGCTTAGCTTTAGATTTAGTTAGATTTGGTTTTTCTTAACTTTTCCAGAAGGACGCACCCTCTGAGTACTGCACAGTGCGTCTTTGGACGCGCTGTTGCCGTTTGCACAGAGCGGGCCCGCGCCTGTTCTAACGGGTTGCCTGCGTCTTCCTGTAAAAATTTAGGAAAACTCCATTTTTTCTTTAATTGCTCTTAGATTTTGTTTTTTCTTAGTTTTTACTGCCCAGATCCATTAGTCTCTTGTCAAAGATCTTCACCTAAGCTTGTTCCTGCTCTTAGCTTTCATCAATTGGGTGTTTTGAGTCTCTTTCTTGAGAAATTCTTGATTTGATTTCCTTTGGTCATTACTTGGAGGTTTCTCTCAGTCTTTTCACAATTTTGCATCTTTTTGCTTGTGTTTTTGCAAAAAAATTTCCCCCTCATTCGCCGGGGGGGGGGGGGGGGCTAAATTGTGTATGAGTGTTAATCGCCTTTGAGTGTTTTTATGTTTTGATCTTTGGAACTCTCACCCAATTTTCTCAATTTGCACTTGATTGGTTCTTAGATCACATTAGAATCGTCTTGTGTTTGAGAATTCTTTTGCATAGATCACATTTGCACAATTAGAATTCTCATTTTCAGAATATTATTGAAAAATGTGCATAGATTGCATTTGCATACTTTTCGAGTGAATTGTGCTTAGATTACAATTGCATAGTTTACATTCTGGAAAATCAATCGTAGATTTAGGTCAGTTTTCTTTGATTTGAATTTACACAAAAATAAAAATAAAAAAATGGTTTGGAATTGATTTGCGTTAGTTTTTCTTGATAAAATTAGTGCATCAATTTTTTGCATTGTCGGAAGTGAATGGAAACTCTCTCCTTACTTTAGTTAGGATTCATCGAATTGAAAAGATTACATTATCATATTCGATTGCATTCAGTTGAGTCGGGTCATAACACCATTGGTTTCATCTCCATTTACCCCTTTGAGTAATAACAGCCTTAATAACACAGCGCTTAATTAAAATTCATCTAGTAATTTTTACATTTCTAGGGCTCTGAAACACCAACATAGCTTAGGTTAGTGTCTTGGAGTAGGAGAGTAATTAACTCTCCAAGACAGCAAAACCAAACAAGTAGCTGATCTTGAGTTAGAATCAAATCCAATTGTTACATTTACACTCTGGGAAAGCTCCTCTTAAAGGAGAAGCACGAGCTCGTGTCCGAACCAGTGAGGGGATCAATCCTCCCTCGTTGGGAACGACGCCAGATAGTACGTAATACAAACGGTAAACCTCGGATTAACCATTGTCGAGGAGCCAGGGGTCACTTATCGGTAAACCTTGGATTATTGTCAAGGAGCCGGTAAGGGGATTGAGCTTGTTACTCTGCCCTTGCGTGCTGTCGGAGTTTAGACTGTTCCCCCAGGTGTACTTGTGGCCATTGGTAACCTTAGTGACCGTAATCTTAGGATTCTACCCAAGGTGACGGTGGAGGGAAGATCCCACTGTACCTGGAGCAGACGTCGGTTATACTCACTTGGATTTTATGGGGGGTTCACTTCACTCGAGACGGTTAAAGTGGAGGAACTTGGTCCAGTCTATTCATTAAGCAGGTTGCCGGGGTAACTGTTCCACCCGCCACTTCTGTACTGAATTCTGCGATGTTGGATTTCATCCCCAACTATTGTTTTCGGTCCGGAAGGTTACTGTTTGTGTATGGTTTGACTCCTAGATTTAATAGCGCATGTTAATTTGTTTGTTTTTACTTTTAGAGACCATAGGAGTGAATTGTGAATTTTAATTGTTAGGTGTGAGTTGTGAATTGTTAATTTTAGTTTTAAATTGTTAATAAAATTCACTGAAGTTGAATATAATGGCAAATGTTCCGGAATTTATCAACCTAGGAACCCCTCCTAACGAGAATCCTAGTACTTTTCCTTACTTTGGAAATGTTGGTCCTCCTTATATGGCTACTTTGTCATTACCTGGATTTACAATAGGATTACCGATATGGTTATTTTCAACTTCGTTGGCCCAAAGTACTCCAATTGTTCCACCTCAACCGGATGCTTCACCTCAACAGAGTTCACCATCTCAACATCACCAACCTTCTGTTGACCCTTTACCTTCTTCGCCTAATTTTTCTTCCTCCATTTCTTCCTCTTCGCCTGGTAAAAGCCTTGATGCTAGTAACCAGGAGGCTAAGAAGAAGAAGAAAGGGAAGAAGAAGAAGAAGAAGAAGAAGCAAGATAAGAAAGAAGTCAACCAACCAACCACGACTGTAAGTGTTAGTTGTGTTGAGGAAAATTCTGACATGCATCGTAAACCCAAATACCCTTGCAGGCTTTGTAAGGGTGACCACTTCCTTGTCAATTGTCCTGGTATTCCAAAGGTCTTGGAGGTATGGTCAGAAAAATCTTATCAACTTTCCGTTGATCCATCAACCAGTGATAGTCAGGTTCCTGGGAAAAAGGGTAAAGTTAGGTTTCCTTGTAAGTTATGCAAAGGGAGTCATCAAACTCACATTTTCCCTCACATGGATGAAGCCTCAACATTGTTGGAAAAACTTACTGTTCCACAACAAGAATTTCCAACTGGTTACCGTAAACTTTCTCCCAACCTACCGTCAACTGACGAAGTGATTGATCTAATTTCAAGTACAGTCGATCACACTCTCCCATTGGAGAGTGAAACTCATGTCACTCAGGTTGATGATCCGTTAGTTGATCAAGTGGTCGATTCAATTTCACATTCGGTCGATCACACTCTCCCTTTCGAGAGTCAATTTCATACCGCTGATGTTCTTCTTGTTACATCAGATTCTTCTATGCCGGGGGGCATTTCACCTGTTTCTACAGAACCCCCTCCAAGTACTGAGGTCTTTTCCTTTGATTGGAATAGACTGACAGAACCTCGTCTTCCTTCCTCCATCCCTTTCCAAATCATTGTCAAGGCGGGTGGTAGGGACATACATCGTACTCAGGTAGATGAAGGTGCTTCTGTTAGTATTTTATCCTCAACTGTTTGGAAAGCTTTGGGTTCCCCTCAGCTTGCGCCTATTACGCAGAATCTGAAAGCTTTTAATAGAACCATTAGTGAACCTTTAGGGATCCTTCCTAAGTTTTCCATTACATTGGAAGGTAAAACTGTCTGTATTGATCTTATGGTAGTTCGAGGTCCCTTGGATTTCAATTTACTCCTTGGGCGAGACTATGTTTATGCAATGAATGCCGTCGTATCGACACTCTTTCGCGTGATGTCTTTCCCTCACAATGGCAGTATTGTGACTGTAGACCAGCTTTCGTTCCCTAGTCTTGTTTCAACTACCAATAATATGACACCCCTAACTGTTCCTGATTCTAAAGTGGTATCTACCCTGCCACGGGTTAATTATGTGGCAACTGATCCCATGTTTTCAGTTACCAATGTAAGTGAGCCTCTCACTGGTTGCTCATCTTCCTTTGATTTAGATACGGTAATTGACATGGAAAAATCTATGGGATTACTTGAACACGATGTTCTTATCCCTTTTGAGTCCCTTGACATGTGTTCCTTCCAAAGAACTGTTCTTCCTTCTGATGAAGATCTCTTGGAAGCCATGATCAAGGTGTGTCCATTGACATGTCTTTCTTCCAGTTAGAAGCCATGCTCAGTGTGTCCGAGGAAAGTTCCTTTTACTGTGTCAACCTCGTTAAAAAATGAATCAGTTGATGAGGATAGTTCTTTTACTGAGTCAACCTCATTAAAAAATGAATCAGGTAGATTTTAGGTTATATAGACAGTTAGAAAGTAGGGTTTTGAGGATAGTTCTTTTTACTGAGTCAACCTCGTTAAAAAATGAATCAGGAACGAGGATAGTTTTTTCTTGTATCAACCTCGTTAAAAAATGAATCAGGTATGAGGATAGTTCTTTTACTGAGTCAACCTCATTAAAAAATGAATCAGCTAGATTTTAGAGTTTTTGTTAGGTCGATTATAAAAAGTAGGGTTGTGAGGAAAGTTCCTTTTACTGTGTCAACCTCATTAAAAAATGAATCAGTGTGTGAGAGGACAGTTCCTGTTACTGAGTCAACCTCGTTGAAAAATGAATCAGGTATGAGGATAGTTCTTTTCTTGTGTCAACCTCCTTAAAAATGAAACAACTCCCTTTTCAAGTTAAATATTGAAAGTAAACCTTCATTTCATCCAGCCGGTTGAATGCAATGAAGCCTGGGGGGCATGTACCTCGCTTTGCATCATTATGCTGGGGGCATGCGAAATTTTTGAGCATAGTTCCTTGTCTTGTGTCAAGCTCGTTAAAAAAAATGAAACAAGGGTAGGTTAAGTAGGTAGTTTGTAGCGAGTAGTTATGAGCATAGTTCCTTGTCTTGTGTCAAGCTCGTTAAAAAATGAATCAAGGATTTTAGAGCATAGTTCCTTGTCTTGTGTCAAGCTCATTAAAAAATGAATCAAGGTTTTTAGAGTAAAGTTTTTTGTTAGGTAGATTGTAGTGAGTAGTTATGAGCATAGTTCCTTGTCTTGTGTCAAGCTCGCTAAAAAATGAAACAACTCCCACGAGTCTTTCCAATATTTTGAAAGTAAAGCTTCATTCCATCCACCTCATTGAATGCAATGAAGCTTGGGGGGCATGTACCTCGTTTTGCGTCATTATGCTGGGGGCATGTGAACTTATAACAAGCATAGTTTTTCATTTCAAGCTTGCGTAAACATGAAACCGAATATGAGCATAGTTCTTTTCCTGTGTCAAGCTCGTTAAAAAATGAAACAAATCCTCCTCTACTTGAGTCGAGAGATTGGCTAGATCTCATAGATGTTAAGTTGTATATTTAGGTTAGTTATTTCAGTTTTAGGTCGGGTCTTTCAAACGATCTCGTTCATGAACCTTCATTTCATCCAACTGGTTGAATGAAATGAAGCAGGGGGGCATGCACTCTAGCAGTTACGCTTAGAGGGCATCAAGCACAGTTTTCTCTCTGTTTCAAGCTTGTGTAAAAATGAAACTACTTTAAAGCATAGTTTTTCTCTGTTTCAAGCTTTTGTAAAAATGAAACCTATCTCGAGTCAATTTCAGTTATTTTCAAGACTCGTTAAACTCATGAAAATACCGAGATTATTTTGCTATCTTTCATTCTCGTAAAACAAATGAAAATGCCGAGTTCTTTCCGTCTTTTCCTGCTCGTAAATTAAATTGAAAGTCGGCCACATGAGTACATTTTTATCATTTTTTCGAACTCATTAAAATTTACGAAAAAGTGAAAACCATGAGTACATTTTTATCCCTTTTTCGAACTCGTTAAAACTTACGAAAAAGTGAAAACCATGAGTACATTTTTATCCCTTTTTCGAACTCGTTAAAACTTACGAAAAAGTGAAACCTCAGAGTCATCTTTTAAGCCCTTTTTTGACTCCTAAAATATGAAAAGATTGCCGAGCGTTTCTTTTACACTCGTTAAAACGAAATTAAAAGACGGTCCCCTTATAGCTCTTTTCTGACCGTAAAATCAGGAAAAGATTGCCGGGTTTTTGTCGTTTCAAACTCGATAAGGAAATAAAACGACGTGTCCTTGATCGCTTTTTACTTTTCAGGTCAGTGGCACTAATTATGAAAGTACTCCTTGGTCGCAAGATCAAGCGGTTCCCCCAGGTATTATTTTATACTTTTTCGGGCTTGAGGGACACAAATGTACGAAAAAGTTCAACGTGGAGTCTCCTTTAGTTTTTTCAGACTCTCTAAAAATGAAAAACGCCGAGTTTCTCCTATACTAGGCTCGTTAAACTTTTACAGTAGAGGACCTGTTCAATTACAAACAGGAACGAACCACTCCTTCCTAGGGTTCGAATTTAAACTAGGTTGGACTCGTCCGAAGGATGAGCTTATAATCAAGCATATGTTATCCTCCTCAAGCTTGTTAAAAATAAAGAGGTACTTGCCAGAAATGGTGGGGGAAAAGAGAGAAGAATGAACCTGTTTGTTACCTTTTGTCTCAAAAGAAACTTTATTACCACTCTTGAACACGACACTTTTCATTCACCTGGGTTGGGAAATCTTTTACCTCACAGTTGATCAAACTACTTTGAAAGTCTTTAACCGGGTTCCGGGGATTAACTTTGAGTTATTCGTCACCAAGCCATCTGTCGTGTCGTTATGTGTTCAAGAGGTCTGCAAGCAAAACTTTCATCTGCAAAATACTTGTCATCCATTTGACCATCCCTGAAGTCGGTCCTTACAGCAAACATTTCTTCAACTTGAGCAATGATTTCGTGTTGTGGGCTTGCCTGCAACGGGTCGCTTTCTATCGACATCGACACATTATCTAGAAAGATGACTTAGGAATCGACAGTACCTTGAAGTCTGCATGCATCAATGGCAGGTTTCTCGCCTTTGACGTCAGTTTACATCATTGACTTTCGATCAAAGGATTCCGTGAAGTGTTCGACATCAAAACATCTATTCACATTTCACGGGTTGTGCTTGGTACTTTGAGAACCATTGACATTACTGGTGGTCTCTCTCACGCTTGTTAACAGTTTACATCATCGACTGGTAATCAAGTGGTTTCTACCATGTTCGACATCAAATCATTTAATCACATGGCTAGAATCGTACCAATTCGGGAAGTAGAAGTGAAGACCCTGGATCTAGTTTCTACCATCCAAGCTGCGAGGAGTTTTGTATTCATTATCTATGTAGACTAATCATAAACAGATGGCTGCGTCCATACTGTGTCTACAAAAGTCTATAAAAATGATGTACTGCAAGATCATTCCTGTATCAGAGTAGTTAGTCCATTAGTTAAAGTTTTGAATCTGAGTATTGGAATGCCTACCTCAGTGATGATATAATCTTATACATGTATTTTGTGTTGAAAATTGCAGGTTCCAACCAGGTCATCCACAAGACAATCCTTGAAATGATAAAGTGCTTCACCCTTCCTAGAATTACAAAACCCTAATCTATTACATGCTTCGCACTTTAGGGGGCAATCTGTTACACTAAAAAATGTCACCATGACTATTTACAGTTAGTATGGCTCAATCAACAGTCATGCTACCCTCTTAGGCAAGTCTTATGCCTCTGCTATCCATCTCAAACTCAAAGAAGAGAGAAAGTCTTGTAAAAAATGTGTTTATCTCTGGGGACGCAGATTCTCTCAAGCCTTACCTGCGGGGACGCTCACAATGTTCACAAAGGCTGCGTCCTTGGACGCTCTGTATGTTAAGGGACAGGTGCGTCCTTCTGTAAAAGGAAAAATGCGCAAGTTTCATCTTAAAAAAGTTACTTGTGGTTACTTCTAGAACTTTCTAGAGGTCGGTTTGATCAAATGGATGCGCCTCCAGTTGGTTCATGTATCCCTATTAAGGAGGAACTTATCCCATCAATAAGGGAGCTATCCCACCCAAAGAGGGGGATTATCCCATTGATGGTGGACCTGAATAACCTCTTTATAGCACTATAAATACAGGCATTGGGCCAGAAGGAGGGGAGGTTGAAGCTATACATTTTCTTTGGGTAAATGCTGCAGGAATTAGGACTCCCATTTAGAACCTTGTGAGGAGAGATTGTCTTTGCTTGATTCTACTTGGAAGTGGGTGAGCTTTGTCAAAGTAGAGGAAAACCCTTGATGGACCCTGGGAGGAACTTGCACAACACCAAGGCCAGGTTGTAAGAGTTTCTTTGTTTCGTTATTAATACAAACTGGTTCATTTTTCTCAATAGCTTGTGTTAATGAGTTATTTCATGTGTTCCTTGGTCTGCATGTTGAATATATGTTTTATTATATGAGATGCAAGTGCTTGGTAATTGTTTGATTGTTTGTGGTTGCAGGAATTGATGTGAAGGAGGAGCTCATCCGGATCGGCAAGGACGGACTACAACAACAACATTTTGGAATAAGGTAAGCCTAAACACTTGTAGTTTTCATGTTTTAAAAGGTGTATTTAGAGAAAGATCGCTCCATTTTGTCTTGTTTGTCACTAGAGAGTTTAGACTCCTAGGGAGGTCAGTTGTGTCCGCACAAACGACTCTTTCCGCCTGACACACACATATGCATCACATAATTTAGGGCTCTATTTTTTTCTTTAGAGAACATAACCCCCCTTAGATTCAATACAAACTTACTAGTATTGAAGCAAAAGCCTCCTCTCACCAGTCTTCTTTTTCAGATATTGAAGTTCTAGCTAACTAGGTTGATTGGGTTCCTAACACCAGCCACACAATATGGAGATATAATTATTATATGTAGGCCATCGATTTATAATGGAAAATGAGATTTGTATTGGGAAGACTATTCTGCACCACCACAAATACAACCTAGACATCATCGACTACCTCAAGCACATGCACAGGCATCTTAATAATTTGAATAAACGAATGGAGTAGATTGAGCATCACCTTGGAATCCTTCCTATAGCTACGTAAACATATGTCAATGTGACTACCCCTATTCTAGTAACAAGATCTGGCTCAGACCTCTTTACATAATGTCTCTATTTGCAATGTATGATCAGCTAGCCGCTGTACCTTTTGTAATTGGCCACCTAGGCCCATATATTAGAAGTAGCATGTTTAGTTTTAGTACTCTCTAGTTTCAATTGGATCTCAGCTCTTTAACGACGATCCACTTTTGGCTTTAGTCTAGTCTCCCTTTGAGAAATCAACCTATATTTTGGATCCACTATGTAATCCTCTATTTTCTCAGTTAATATTTTTTCCCCAAAAGTAAAAATAATATTAGTAATAATTCAATATTTCAATATTAATGTGTATTTAAAAATATATTAATAACAAAAAAACATTTTAATGAGAAAATATGATCCATAAATAAAATATTTCAATGCACATGTTAAGTATTTTATTTTATTTATTTATTTATTTTTAATTTTTTTTTTCTTTTTTTTTTTAATTTTTTTTTTGTTTTTTTATTTTATTTTTTATTTATTTATTTATTTATTTTTTGTTTTTCAGTTGTAAGTTTATTCTATGCAGTCTACACAATACAAGTCCCAAGGGGATTTTCAAGGCTTGGAATCCATTTATGCTTTCAAAAATGCAATTTAAGGATTTAATCTAGTTATGGATTCAAAAATACAATTTACACATTGGGAAATTATGCCATGGTGTATATACATACATATATAACCAATATGGATCCATCTTAACCATAAATCTATCAAGGGCCACAATGGATCAAATCTCTTAGAGTGAAATTCCAAATATTACACTCCAAAAAGATTCATGCCTCAAAATATTTGATTCCTCTCTACCCTTACTAGATCCATAGTTCAGAGAATTTATACTAGTTGGATAAATCAATTTTTAAATCTATTTTGATTAAGGAGTTTTGTATATTCCTTTGAAAATTATGTTTTGGTATTCATTATTGCCAATGAAATCATAATATGTTAGAAATTTAACTCAAAATCTATCCATGAGTGACCTTGTAAATTTTTCAAAGAGTTTTGATTTTTGGATTTATTTTTACAAATATTTTTTTGTAATAAAAAACATTGTTTATATATTTATTTTGAGTTTGTAGATTCTATTTATGGATTGATTAGTTATATTTGTGAAGAAATCAATATTATTTCGGAAAACATCCATATTGATAAACTATGTGGATTATAAGTCTTGCCACTGGACGGGTAAAAAATTTTCTTGTTGCACGCGCTCCGTGACTACCTTGCTCCCGCCGGACTCGGCCCCTGCTGAACTGGGCGCGGCCAGTGCGATTGCTGGATCGATCGGGACAGTGGATCAGGATCCGTTCAGAATCAGACTATTGGGGATTGATCAGATTAGGTGCATGGGGCTTCTGCCCTGATCCCAGCTCTTTCCGAATGGCGAAAGAAGGTGAGCCCCTGCCTTCAGACCTAGATGCCTTCCGAGCCCTGGTTGCTGCATCTGAAAAGCGACCGATCTCGCTCTCGCAACAAAAGTTTGTGAAAAAGCTGGACAACATCCCCTCGGTGTCTCTTCCGGCAGAAGAAGCATGCAGAACAGCGTTAAATCTAGCTGAAAGGGGTCTTATTGGCCAGTTCACAGGGCTATGGCCATCCCCGAAGGCAGTAGATGAATGGGTCAACCGAAACTGGATCCCGCTGGTCAAGGAAGGTATAAAAAGTCATTTCGTAGGCAAAGGGTTCTTCGTATTCGTGTTTGACAGCGAAGAAGATCGAAGCTTGATCTTCAGAAATGGACCTTATTTTATGGGCCCACGAGGGTTATACTTGAACAAATGGCACCCAGATTTTGATCCTGCTCAAGATGTTCCCACAGCGGTTCCAGTTTGGGTGCGCCTCCCACATCTCCCTCTTCATTGCTGGAGTCAGAGTTCGCTGAAATCCATTGGCAATGCCCTAGGCAGATATATAGATCAGGCTCCGAGGAAGGACCAGTTTTCTTGCGCCCGCATCTGCGTGGAAGTTGATCTAGAGGTCGGGCTCCCTGAAGCCATCAAACTAACAGTGGCAGACTGGTCGCACATTCAAGAACTAGACTATGAACAGTTGCCTTTTAAATGTCGACATTGCCACGAATACGGGCATTTTGTAAGGTATTGCAAAAAAAAAATAGAGGAAACAACAGAAAAAGAAAAAGGCGATCAATGGAAGCAAGCAAAGAGAACAGCGAGCAGCAGGCAGAACAATAAAAACAAAGCAAAAGAGACAGGGAACAAATCAGGGCAAGAAGACACAAATAATCAAAACAGTGGAAGTAGAGAAGCTGAAAGCAGTGCTGGAGACAAAAATCCCTTCGAATATCTCACTCCACCGGAAGATCCGCCAGAGGCCTAACCAAAAGATCCACCTCAGAAGAACAACGAGGATATCCAAGAGCTAGGTAATACTCCAAAGCCGAATCCCAGCAACACTCCTTCTCCTTCTTATGCAGAGATCATAAAACAAAAGAAGAAGAACCAAGAATACGTGGGTTCATCTGATGAAGAAATACTTGAAAGGCCACTAAAAAAAGTGGGTAGAAGAACAAACAGGGAAACCAGGGAAGAAGAATCAGAAAGGCAGAAAACCCTAGGCAGTCAAGCCACCATAGAAATGACCATCGGGAGAAACACAAGACCAAGGGCGTCCAAACCAGGAGGTCCCCCTTCATCAAGCGGTAAATGATGCAGTTGATCTCCTGGAACTGTAGGGGGCTGGGTAATCCCAATAAGGCAGAGGCTATCAAAGACTTACTGAAGATGGAAACCGCAGACATCCTAATGCTCCAGGAGACTAAGATAGAAGGGGAAGCCCTTCTAAACACCAGCACGTTGAAATGGAAATATGACTCAGGAAAGACTGTCAGTGCAAGGGGTTCGGCCGGTGGAATAGGCACGTTTTGGTCAAAAAACTCATTCACTTTGGAACCATCCACAGAGACCCAACATTGGATCCACACAAATCTGCATCACACTATAAGCAATCTCTCCTTAGCTCTTTTTAACTTGTATGTTCATGTCCATTACGAAGAAAAGAGAGAGTGTTGGAGGACACTCATGGATTATATAGAACAGATCAACCCAAGAAATATAGTCATTGGAGGTGATCTGAACATCATCCTAGATCCCAAAGAAAAAAGAGGAGGGATTTATTCTAGGGACCCCTTCATCAACACTATGGGCAATCTGATTTTACAGTGGGACTTAGTTGATTTCAAACCTATAAAAGGCAAATACACCTTGTCCAATAATAGAACAGGAGAAAATCAAATCTCAGCTAGGCTGGATAGGTTTCTTATCAGTAGTACATTAATGCTGGATAACAGAATGGTTTTTTCCAAGATCCTCCCCAAGCTTACATCGGACCACAAGCCAATTCTTCTATGTATAAAAGAAGAAGAAGACCTCGGCCCTCTTCCATTCTGTTTCAGCCCTCTCTAGGCAGGTAAAGACGGATTCTACGAAACAGTTCAAATAGCATGGAGGATAGCTATTCACGGATCCCCAAGTTATGTGTGGGAACAAAAAATAAAAAATACAAAAAAATCTCTTAAAGACTGGATAAAAAAATCTATGCAAACCCCAACCAACCAAAGGAAGCAGTTCTTCAGCTGGAAAGTGTCCAATTAGAATTGGAGGAGAAAGATCCCTCTCCCACAGATTTAGCCATTGAAAAATCTGCCCAAAGGAACGCATACTGTTGTTTCAGAACTAAAGAAGAATATTGGCGCCTAAAGTCCAGAAGTTTGTGGCTCAAATCTGGAGATAGGAACACCAAATACTTTCATAGACAGTGCAGGGCACGAGTTTCCCGCAATCATATAGCAGAGATAACTAGCACAACCGGACAGGTGTATAAAGGATTTTCACAAATCAAAGAAGCAGCGGTCACTCACTTTCAGAGTCTTTTAAGCGCCGAAAGAAATGGAAATGAGGAGGATGCAGAGGAGTTCCTCACAACCATCCCAAACCTAGTCAATGAGGAGGATAACGACTCTCTGTTGAGCCCAGTCACGGAAGAGGAGATAACTAATGTAGTTTGGTCCATGGAACCAGATAAAGCTCCAGGACCCGACGGGTTCTCAGTTCACTTCTACAAAATTTGTTGGGAAATTATCAAAAACGATCTATTCAGAATGATAAGAGGAATCCTGAGGAAGGCAAAAGTGGGCGGAGGAATAAACTCTACCTTTCTCGCCTTAATTCCCAAGGAAACAAACCCAAGATACTTTGACAGATATAGGCCGATTTCTCTCTGCAATTCATCTTATAAGATTGTGGCCAAGCTACTGGCCAACAGAATCAAGCCTCTTCTCCCAAAGCTCATCTCTCAGGCACAAGGAGGATTCGTAAAAGGCAGACAAATTCTAGACAATGTCATCCAGATCCAAGAAGCTCTCCATTCCAGTCTAACTCGGAAAGAACAAGGTATGATTATTAAATTGGATATGTGCAATGCCTTTGACTGTGTTAATCGCTCCTTTTTGTTCAGGGTTCTAGCAGCTTTTGGCTTTAAACAGGATTTCATAAACCTCATCAAGGCATGTATAGAAAACGTTTGGATCGCCCCAATGGTGAATGGCAGACCAACTGAATTTTTTCTAGCAACCAGGGGATTGAGGCAGGGCTGCCCTCTTTCGCCCTTTCTCTACATTTTGATGGCTGATGTTCTAAGCCGTAAGCTAACTCAAGAGAAACAAATTGGAACCATTCCTGGGATAAGGATTGTTCAAGGCATAGCCCCGGTGAATCATGCGCTATTCGCTGATGATTCAATTCTGCTGGGGGGCGCATCCATGAGAATTGCAACTGCTTTCAAAACCATCCTTCAACAGTACTGTAACATCACCGGTGCGCTAGTCAGCGAAAGGAAAAGCGCAGTATACAGTTGGAACATCGATCAGCACGCTACAGATAGAATTGCCAACGTACTGGGGTTCAAAGGATATGCTCTGTGGGAAAAAATTAAATATCTCGGCTTACCATTGACGAGGGGATCCAATCGAAATCAATTATGGGAAGAGGTGATATCCAAATATAAAAAAAAGATAACAGCGTGGGGCGGAGTATGGCTCACTACTGGTGGCAAACTCACCCTCATCTGATCCGTGCTCTCCGCCCTGCCTACATACCAAGCCTCGTTGTTGTTGGCTCCAAAACAAATCACCGACCAAATAACCAGCATTATTCAAAACTGTCTTTGGAACGGAGGGAAAGGAAGCAGAGATCGTTTCCACCTCATCAAATGGGAAACAGTAAAGCGTCCAATAGCAAAAGGCGGACTTCAAATCCGCGACCCCCAGCATGCAAATTTGGCTTTGGGCTGCAAACTCCTGTGGAAATTAATCACAGAGCCATCGCACCCAACCAGTCAGTTGCTGAACCTTAAATACTTGCAAAAGCAATCAATCTCAACATTCATTCCAGCGCATTCCCCAAGAGGAACGCAGGCCTGGAGGCTTTGTTGTAGAGGGGTCGATTTCTTCAGAAATCATTTATACAAAATCCCAGGAAACGGCAAAAATTCGCTTCTATGGAAAGATCGAATTATGAATCATCCCCCTCTCTCAACCATCAATGAAATCGCAGAGTTAAGAGCCTGGTTAATTTCTAAAGGAGTAAGGAAAATTGAGGATATAGTAGAGTGGGACTTCAATGGCAACTGGCAGCGTTGGTCATTGCCAATCATCCCAACTCACTTAAAAGAACAGTCAAAAATCCTTTTAGAGGCAATAACAGATTTTACACCAGTGCATAAGGAAGAGGAAGATTTATGGGGATGGGGAAAAACAGGAGAGTACACGGTCAAACAAGGCTATCTTCAAATGCAAGGAAAAAAGGAGTCACAACACCCGGAATCAGTTTGGAAACAGATTTGGGAAAATTTCAGCATCCCCAAGATCAACTTCTTCAGCTGGACCTTATTCCACAATAAAATCTTGACCGGAGACAATCTGTGTAAAAGAAACATTGCAGGCCCGCATCGTTGCGCCCTCTGCAAGAACGCTCCAGAAACCTCAGTCCATCTGTTTATTGACTGTGAGTACGCACAGAAAGTTTGGAACAGCTTCTTGACAGGGTTGAATGTGAGACCCCCATCACACTGCCAGATCACAGAAATGTTTCTGTCTTGGAAAACTCGGTACCCCCACAGCATCAATGAAAAATCTCTTTGGCACAAGCTGTGGATTGCTGCACCGAAATATGTATGTTGGAAGTTGTGGCTTTCCAGGAATGAATCTGTCTTCAATCAAAAAGACATCAATGCAGAAGCTGTAGCAAAGCAGGCCAAGGATCTTCTTTTAGAAACTCTGAGACAAACCAGCGTCAAAGATAGCACCCTCAGAAATGAAGAAAAGGCTTGGCTGGAAGGCTTTTCACCCATGCCAATTACATCAGCCATCATCCGCCCAATCCACAAGGAAAACTGGCAGTTTAGAGACAACTCGGACAACTTTCAGAAGTGGTGGAAGTCACAAGGTAAATGCACAATATTCTTCGATGGGGCTTCGAAAGGAAATCCAGGCAGGTCAGGAGCAGGGGGAGTCATCTATTTTTAGAATGGGAGAAAAGAGGAATTCAGTTGGGGACTTGGGCTAAAAACCAACAATCAAGCAGAAGCACTCAGTCTATTAAAATCTTGTCAACTGGCCAGAAAAGGAAGCACAAATGAAATTATAGTTTTTGGAGATTCAGAACTACTGATAAGGTCTCTAATAAATAAGAAAGGCCTCAAAGATCCAGCCCTAAACAAGCAGCTAACAAGAGTAAACAGATTTATGAAGGAATTCTCATCAGCACAGCTCTTCCATATCCTCAGAGATTTAAACACTAAAGCAGACAGGTTAGCAAATGCAGGATGCACTCTTGAAAAAAGTATGATCAGCATAAATGCAGGGGCACTGAAAATGGCAATCATTCCCTAAAAGAGCTAGGAGGTCTAGAAAAAGCAGAGAAAAGCAATGAGAGAAACAGTGAATTGTAATTCTTGCTCTGGCTTTGGCCATTCATAAATAAAAATACTCGTTTTAGTTTAAAAAAAAAAAAAAAAAAAAAACTATGTGGATTATAAATATATGAATTATAAAACTTTATTTTTTTTATAAGTTATTTATTGATATATAATCATAAGATCAAGTAGATATTTTTTTTTTATTTTTTCATGCCTCTATAATAAAGCTACACCATGATGTTAATAGGCTCTTTGACTTCGCAGAGAGAGAGAGACAGGACGATAATAGACTCTTAGTAATTATTTTTTTGGTTCTTAAGGAAATTAATTTTTTTTGGTTGAGTTTGGATTCTCTAATGGAATGTGAGGACAAATTTTAATTCATTATAATTTAAAACAATGATTTGAATGAATGAACACACTTTTACTTAAAAAAAAAACATTTTTGTTGATTGATTTATAGAAATTTTGCAGTAGCACGATTGTTTGATATTTTTTTCCCATAGAAAATTCTGGGCAGGTCAATCCCGAAGGGAATCTTTTAAAGCCCGCTGGCCAAACTAGCAAGGCCTAACTCCAAGAGCGTTGAGGAGAATTGACCTTGTAACCTCCCAATCGGTTAGATACTTAACAATGGGGACTCGACCAATTGAACTAACTCTTGGATCCTTCTTGATTTTATTTATTTATTTAATGCATAATTAAAATTTAGAATACAATAAATATTTTTTATTTATAAAATAGTAAATCTAAATACTTCTTTTTATATTAAAATACAATAATTATGCCTTCTAAAATGACAATATGACCCTATGCTATGTTTTGTGTAAAATTCCAATTGGATAGTTTATTAACCCTATTTAATCAACCGTAGCTAACCAAGAACATATATTCTAAAAAATAGCAAATGACATCCTAATATTGGTATTTAACATGTATTAGGTCCATAAATTTAATACAATTTCTCACTTTTCACATATAACATCAAACTTAGTTTATTATTTGAAATTTTATTTCCTTTTATTATCGAACAATATTTGCTCCCTTGTTTTCTCTCTTTCTAATATGATACAACTAGCTAACTTTCAAATAAATTTTCATAATAGCAATGATAGATGCAATGGAGTTATTTCTTTCCTCCCATTCATCTCCATTTTATATACTTATCCTAATATATTGACGTGAAAATACGGTGCGGAGGAAATAGATTCTTCAAACATATATGATTTTCTAGAAAGAATCATTCTAATATAATCCAATCAATACTTATGGAAAATTCAATTATGAGATTCAAAATCATGAAGAGAACTTCATCCCTATCTTCCAAACCTTAGACTTCAAACACATTTATTCAAAAATATACCTTGTTAATCTCTTTGATGGAAGTAATACTATACATAACTTCTCTTCAAGCTTTGTAGACGATTTCACATCAAGAAGAATTGAAAATGGCCCTCACTAGTTAAAATAAATAACTTTTATTGTATATGTATTTATTATAACAAGTATGCATTCTCTCGTACAAAATTGAACATGATTCACACTATCAAAAAATTTACCTTCCCCCATTTACTATTCACATGTACAAAATTGAACATGATTCACACTATAAAAAATTTACCTTCCCCTATTTACTACTCACATGATCTGGCTTATTTTGTAGGTTTGTTATGCTCACTAATCTCCAAGTGTTGTATTTAAAAGATAAAAATATTGGTGATCCAAAACAACCCAATAACGTTCACCATTATTCCATGCACTCAAAACAAACAAATGACACATGCAAAAAAAAATTGCATCAAATCTTAGAAAACATACACTCATTCATGGAAAATAAAATTTAGAATCATTTCAAAGAATGAATTACATAGTTTCACAAGTTATAAGGGATTTGCACAAGTCCTTAGCATTGATGTTATTGACATGTAAAATAGTGAGATATACATTAGATGTTTTGTTATGTAAGTGATACAATTCCATCCTTCCATGTAAATTGGTAAAATTTCCATAGTCTTTAAATTGTTAGTCAAACATGCAAACAAAGATTACAACGACATAGAAAATGATTTCGGGGTATCTGTAGGCAATACCTTGGTATTTAACCTTTCTTCAAAGACGGATATTTGATTGAAAACCACAACTTCTATTTTACTCCAATGAATCCCTTAAAAACCACCTTCAAACTCTTCTCACTAACTATTTGTTGGATGATGTTATGCAATCTCAAACTCATCTACATGGGGCTCAAGAACACTAAATTTCATGAGGAAAAAATTAATAAAATTGATCACAGAAGTGAGATGACCCACATTATTCTTCACACTTAGTGATGTAGACAAAAATTCCCAAATATGCATGCTTTACTGATGTTGAACCCCAAAATTGCCTCTTTTTGACAACCTTCTTATACTCCATTCTTCCCTTTTTGACATTCATAACTCTAATTTGGGTATTAGTTTACAAGGCTTATGGCATAGAAGGTACATAATTATCTTCTATTTCATAAATACATTTTTTCTTTATTATTTAACTCAATATTTAAGCTACAGAATTACAATGATTCTGCAGCTAAGTCCAAGGTTTGATGGGTTGCGAAGCTTCAACCGCAAAATAAGGCATATGGGCAGGTGGCAATTAGTTTGTACAATGATTTGTTCCTACCTTCATAACCTAGATCGGTAAGGAAAGAACTGTAGTAGCTCAATCAAAGAGAAAATCAACCATTGAGGAAGGCAAACCAGGCGTGCGAGGAATTAGTGAATGCATATATTTAGCCTCATGATTTGCTTCATTGATAGCAAATCATTAAGAAATCACACTATTTTATCGTTTAAGGTTAATTTTAGTCATTGTCGATTAGCATAAGGATGTAATACTATGAAACAGTTATGCGTAGGAGTTTTATAAATATGCCTCTCGGCATGACACACACATATTTGGATATTGTTTTTAAACTATATTTTTCAATTATAGATGTTATTTTATTCCTCGGTTGTGCAACTTAATGCATGGTTAATCATCTCATGAAGGCATTATGTTGACACCTACTTCTTGCGGGAGGGCCTCCTTGAGATAGTAAGGTTTTATTTTATTTGAAAGTAGCATTTCATTCTGTGTTTCTTGTAGGATTTTGTTAATTTGTTTAATCGCTCGAGTTTTTATTTTTGAATGTAAGTTTAAGATTATTTTGCATCAGGTTTATTTAATCATTTTATTGTCGAGCGAAGTGAGATTTCCTGTGTACATGGACAAAGTATAAGTTAACATAGATCAGTAGCATAACTTTACATTGCATTTATATAGATAAGATTTTCTTTTTTTTGCTTAAGCAAGAGACGGTCCTTCTATTGACTTAGAAAAGAAAATAAATTACAAAGGTTACAACAAGTGCACAGAGGTGCAAACCCCCACAAAGGAAGAGGGAAAAATACACAACATGCTTGAAAAAACCCGTCCATAGGTAAACTAAAACCAAGGCCAAGATAGCCCTAGAACCTTAGGCATGCACGTGGAACCCAAAGTTAGCCATCGTTGATTTGTCTCCTTTTGATCTGGTAGACTAAAACCAAAATGCGTGGAGCAGTAGCCCATGGAAAAACCCCTAAACTGCTCGACCAATGCTGACCGTCGATCTTCTCCCTCAGATCCTATGGCTAGTACCCTCATCGCGCAGCTTAAAAGAATGATAAATACCGCGCGATGAGGGTTGTATTCCTTTCCCATCCCACTCCACGTGCTTCTCACTGAGTGGCATCACTGGCTTTCCATGTAAACCATCTTTTGTTTGGAGGGTGCCCGATGAAAGTGGTAAACCATAAGCAATTTTGACCTTCCAAATCCACAAACCTGCACGACAAACTGTGGCCGTTGATCTCCCCCCTCCAAATCTGATGGCCACTATCAACATCGCTCTGTCGATAAGCCTGAGGAATGTCACGCGATGAGGGTACTAATCTCTCTTCTTCCCTCGCCACATGTCGCTTGCTAAGTGGCATCTCTTACCATCGGGGAAAACCGCTTCCGGGTCAAGGGGTGCCCGACGCGGGTGGTTTCTCTCAAGTAGTTTTTTATTCTAGTTCCAGAACCTCTATCCTCCAATGTGTTACGCGAGGACGACATGCCCAGAAGGATCACATCGTGCATGGAATGTCCTTTTTCACGGTAGCCCATTTCCTCATAGTTTTTTCCTTTTGAGCAGAAATCCTCTGGCCCAATGACTATCTTTGCCCAGGATTCTTGTGAGAACTTACATTGCTCAGCCTCTGAGAAATACTTATGCTGCATTGACATGAAGTGAAATATTGTCTCGTTGCTTATTCTGATATTGTTGTCTATCGCTGAGGGCCCACGCTGAGCATTCATCCCTCATTTTGTCCTCCATTACCTCCTCCCCCCAACAACACATGACGGTAGACTTGCTTCTATCCCCCTTATTGGCAAGCCAATCTGCCACTTTTTTGGCTTCCTTGCAAACATGCACAAACCTAAGAGTTCTTAGGTGTGATTGACTTCTTTAGTAGACTTTTAGAATCTGCCAATGACCTGAGATTTTTTCTGGTGCTGCTCCTGCACTTATCCGCTTGACCGAATTAATTACTAACTCCAAGTCAGTGTCAATGATGACATTATGAATGTTGTGTTTGAGCAATATTTCCAATCATAGCTCCATCACCATGAGCTCAGCCATATTGTTGGTTGTCTTCCCTAGATAACTGTAGAAAATGACCTGTATGTTTCCCTCCTCATCTCTCATGACCCCTCCATAACCTGCTTCTCCAGGATTTCCTTTTGAGGCTCCATCTATGTTAAATTTTAAAAAACCTTGAGAAGGGGGTTGCCAGAAAGCCTTACCGTTTGAGGTATTCTTATTGATCTGCAGAGGACAGTAGGGGAGATGAACCTGAAGCTCCAACTTTTCCAGGATTCTAGCCTTTCTGTGTCCTATGGGTTTTCCAGTAGAAACACCCCCCAGGATGTGGATAGTCTCCTTGAGTTGCTTGAGGATTAGCTTTAGGATGTTGCTCACTAGGCCCATTTTGTCTTTGAAAATCCTGTTGTCACACTCCTTCCATACATTCCAGATTAAGAACCTTAGAGTCAACACCCAGGCTAAGTTTATTGTATCATTATCTGAAAAAGTTTTCTGCCAGTTTTTCAGCGTAACAATGATGTCATCTTTGTGCCTGTCTGTTTACTTGAAGACATCTCCAACCCAGTTCCATAGTGTGGCAGTGTAGGAGCATCTATTAAGGAGGTGATTTGTGGTTTCCTCCTGTTGTCCACATATGACATCTTGAGGGGCCAACAAAGCCTCTTTTTCTTAGATTATCCCATCTCAGAATCTTGCCCTGATGAACCAACCACTTGAACAGTTTGACCTTCATCTAATGAGGGTTATCCCAGAGTTCTTTCCAAGTCTTGTCAGTGCTTGGATGTTAAGCCCTGTGGCTATTCTTTTGGCCTCTTTAAGGGTGAAGAGACCTACCTTGTGCTTTCCCAATCTTAATTGATCACCCGAGGTTCAGATTAAGTTTTTCCTTTTTTCCAAAAGACCTCTGAGGGTTGTAGCTTGAGTATCCAGCATGCTCATCTCATTGTAAACTGAAAGTTTCCAAATTCTCCATTTTCCATTATTCCTTGATTGATCCCAAAAGTCACTAACCCTCCTTAATCCTTTGTTGATGGTATCTGTTTGGATGCTAGCTAAATCCTCATTACTGAGATTGCGCTCCTGCTGCCAATTGTCCTCCCAGAACTAGGCCAAATTTCCTCTTTTGATCTCACAGAAACTATGTTTTTAAACTAGGGTTCTATTCTTCTAGACCCTGTTCCAAACTTGAGAACCTTTTACTTGTCCTGTCATTCTTATGAGGTTCATGTCCTGCCAATTCATTGCATACTTTTGCTTCCATAGTTTTGCCCAGGGGGATTGTATTTCCTTTAGCCATCTCCACCAAACTTTAGCTCCCAAAACTCTGTTTAGAATTTCTGGGTCATGTAGACCCAGGCCTCCATGGGATTTCGGTTTGCATACCTATTCCGATGCCACTAGGGCCCATTTCTTATTTTCTTCACCTTTCCCCCAGAGAAAGTCTCTTTGAATGTTTCTTATTTGAATACTGACCCCAGTTGGTGCCGGAATGGCTGATTGCATATAGATAGGGATGGTTTGGAGGATAGCCTTAGTGAGAATCAGCCTTCCTGCTAGATTTAGGGCTCTGTTTGTCCACCTGCTGATTTTGTCTTTCAATTTATTTAAAACAGGCTCCCAGATGTCCTTGTGCAATGGTTTATTAGTGAGGGGAACTCCCAGATACTTCGAGGGCAATGAATCTCTTTGAAAGCCCAAAATTTTGGATAGATTTCTTTGAATCGAAATATTAGAATTGAAAAAGAAAATCGTTTATTTAGTAAGACTTACCTCAGTACCCACTGCCATAGCAATCTCATACAGAATTAGCTTGAATGATTTGGCTTCCTTGACTATAGGTGTGCCTGGAAGCATAGTGTCATCCACAAATTGTTGATGTGTCACTGTGTCCCCTCCTCGGGTGAGTCTCAGACCTTGAATTCTTCCTTCCTCCTTAGCAGTTCTAATTGCTCTACCTAACCCTTCCATCATTAAGATGAAAAGGAAAGGGGAAAGAGGATCACCTTGCCTGAGACCTCTTATAGGCTTGAAGGTTTTTGAGGGAGAGCCATTGAGAAGAATTGAACAACTAGAAGTGGTAATAAGAGCCATGACCCACTTAATCCAATTATAGTCAAAGCCACATGCTTTTAGTATTGCTCTTATGTACGTCCAACTAAGTTTATCATAGGCTTTTGCTATGTCCAGCTGAATTATCATCCCTGCCTGCTTATTGGTGATGAGTGAATGAACCACTTCATGTGCTTGAATTATGTTATCCATAATTTGTCTCCCTTCCACATAGCCAGTTTTCTCCTCAGATGCCAGGGTGGGGAGGAGAGGTTTGAGTCTTTTGGCAATTACTTTGGATATTATTTTATACACAACATTGCATAATGCTATAGGTCTAAATCTATCCGGAGAGGTGGCGTTTTCCTGTTTGGGGATTAAGGATCTGAAAGATTCATTGAGTGCCCTCAAGACTTTTTTAGATTTACTTGAGTCTTCTACTACCTCCAGTATATCATGCTTTACAATCCTCCAGCATGTCTTGAAAAATCCCACATTGAAGCCATCTAGGCCTGGAGCTTTCCCATTGTGCATCTCTATGATGACTTCCTCAAGCTCTTCCTCTGTCACTGGTCTGTTGAGATTGTAATTGTCTTCTTTGAGGACCAGTTTAGGAATGTACTGTGTAAATTTTTCAGTAAACTGTGATCTATCTGCTGTAGTTTCCTCAGCAATTCTCTGAAAATGCTGAACTAGAACCTCTTCCATCTCTTCATGAGTGTTTCTTTCTACACCATGATGATCTATAAGTTTCACAATCCTGTTGTTGTTTCTGTGAGCTATGATGGATCTGTGAAAGAATTTGGTGTTTCACTCCACTTCCTTAATCCATTAGACTCTGGATTTTTGTCTCCAGAATATTTCCTCCTGTAGATATTTGTTTTCCCATTCATGCTGAAGTGACTCTGCTATCTCTTTCCTTTCCTCTGTGTAGCCTTCTGTGATAAGGATTTGATTTATTTCCTTCAGTTTCCTTTCCACTTCTCCTTTAGCTTTGAAGATGTTACCAAATTCATTTTTATTCCACTCTTTGAGTCTGCCTTTAATGTGTTTGAGCCTGTGATGTAGAAGGAACATCTTTGTACCTTGCAAGTGTAGCTCTTATTTCCACCATTTTTCAACGTTTGTGAGGAAATCTGAGTGCGTGAACCAAACATTATCAAACCTGAAAGGGATATTCCTTGATTTACTAATTAGAGAAGCTTCCAATTGGATGGGCTAGTGGTCTGAACCTCCAAAAGGAAGGATGAACGCTATTAGGCCACTCCCCATGAGTGGAAGTTCCTATGAGATAATAAATCTGTCTAATTTTGAGGCTACTTGGGTAGAGCCACCTCTTTTGTTATTCCAAGTGAAAATGCCATTGCTAGTGTCCATATCAACCAATTTCATATTGGTTAGAAAGTTCTGGAAGACAACTGAATCCCTACCAAGTGTTCTAGTTCCCCCTTTCTTCTCCGTGAGTGATTTTATCATGTTAAAATATCCCCCTAGAATCCAGGGTAAATCTTGGTATCTCTTTTTCATATCTTCTAGTGTAGTGAGGAGATGAAGTTTGTCCTCCATTGGTTGAGGACCACAGACATTGGTGATCATGTAACACTGCCTATGACCTACAGGTTGGATAATCAAGGAGAAGTGGTGTTTGGATGCCTCCACGTCAAGCATACCAAATTTCTGCGGATCCCATAAAGTGATAATGCCACCAGTAGATTTATTTGCCTTGACCTCAAGATATTCATATCTATTTAGCCATTTGCTATGTTTTTCTCTTACCTTCTCCACTGATCATTTTGTTTCCTGTATAAATACTATGTCAATTTTTTCCTCTTTGATCATATTGCTTAGATTCCTCTATTTTCTTCTACTCCCTAGTCCTCTGATGTTCCAGGTTGTGATGTTCATTGAGGTGAGGTTTTGAAGGAGTAAATGGAAAGGTCTTTCATCCTTCATGATTCAATCATGAGTTTGCCACACTCTAGCAACAATTCTTTCTGTCTCTTTCTTCCTCTCTTCTTGCCAGGGTTCTTTGCCAATTTTCCCGTTATTAATCCTATTGAGGAAGCCCCTTTGTTTTCCTAGTTGTCATGTCCTCTTTTAACTCCTGCATCTTTTTGGTGTAACTTGTTAAGGAATATCTGTTGTACCTTGTCTACCTCCTCTTGTGGTATGGAGTTTACTCCCAGGTTTTCTCCTTGTTCTAGAAACTTTTCTAGCTCTAGGTTCTCCCTTTCCAAGATCTCCTGCAAGTCTTGGTCCTCTGTACCACTTTCACTTTGAGTCATTTCATGGTCTTTTTATGTTTCCATGGTGCTCAGTGGGTCTGTTGTGTGTTCATTCTGTTCTTGTGTGAACTCCATGCTAGTCTCTTTTCCTTTCCCTCTTTCTGTTGGATTCTCCGTTTTCCTTTGATTTCCCTCAGCTTCTTCCCTTTCTTCTAAGATCTGAAATCTATTTTGACTTCTTGTTTTGTTATCATTGGGATTCTTTTGTATCTTCCTTCCCCCTCCTTTCCCTTTCCCTCCCACTTTAGTAAAACCTGTATAGTATTTTTCTTTACTGGTGCTTATATGTTCCTCCCTTTTATTAAGAGGACAATGTCTTAATAGGTGTCCATGCTCATGACATTTGCGACATATGAACGGGATATTCTCATAGTCAATTGTGTGAACCCATTCGTCATCATAGAATTCTAGAATGACCTCATCTGGAAGACCTCCTGATAGGTCCATCTCCACACATATACAGACATAGGAGGTATACTTACCTCATAGTGTTGCCTCTAAAATCTTTAAAAAATGACCTAATTTATTGCCTATAGCTTTTAAAGACTCTGGCATCCAATAATATAGAGGTAAGGAGTAGAGTCTAATCCATACCGGTACTGATGTGAATGTTTCTCGCTCCGACACAAAGTTTATCATCCATGGCTGCATATATAGACCAGCTGCCGCATAGAAGTATGGTCCTCCTTCAAAAATCCTATCTCTGTCCTCCATGTTCATGAACACCACTGTGAAGAAACCTTTGGATCCAAGATTTATATTTAACCCTCCTTTTGGTTTCCAATTGTATTTTATCCAAGTGTACAGTGCTTTCTCCGTCGGCCAGATTCCCATAAACTTGCCTATTATAGCATAGTTTGCTATATGATCCCTATGCTCTTGCAGAGTTGGATCATTCAATATTACCCACGGTTTAGTATTGGTCTTGGGTTTACAGGGCCCCATCTTGGTTCTATTATATGTTCCCTGACCTCTGTCTTCTGCTTTCTCCTCCTGTCAGTCTTCCTCGTGGGTCCCTTGCTCTGCATGGGTATTGTTGCCTTTCACCTTCTGGGTTTCAGTATTTTTTGTCTTTTCCTCTGAGGATTGTAGAGGCTTGTTCTTTTTCCCTTCCCTTCCTCTGTTTGAAACTACATTAATGTAGGAGGGAGTGGAGCTCCATCCTCCCTGCGCTTCCATGGTTACCTGCTTACCTCTGTCTTCCTTTGTTAAACCCTAGAACCAGGTTTTCTTCCTCTCTCTCCAAAAAGCTCCAAAAAGGTCTATAGATAAGATTTTCATTTGCAGAGTTAATCTTTCTTTTTGTCAAGAGTAGATCTATTTACATTGTTAAATTTCATTTTCAAGCAAGTGTGATTTCATTTTAAAGAAAGTGTGTGTGTGATTTCATTTTAAAGCAAGTGTGTGTGTGATTTTATTTCAAGAAAAGTGTGTGTGTGATTTTATTTTTAACAAGTGTGAAGCAAGTGTGAATTTTATTTCAAGAAGAGTGTGATCTTTCCTTTAAGCAAGAGAAATAGAATTGATTCCATTTTTATGAGTGATTTATTTACTTACATAGTTGTAGAGAAACATGTGCATTTTGATATCTCAAATTAACTTAGGAATTGTTTGAGTGACAAGGACTCCTAGCACATATAATGCACATACATTTCATCAGTATACTAGCCCTGGTTGATAATTCATGTAAGTAATTTAACATCAATTAAATTACCAAACATTTTGGCGTCGTTGCTGGGGAAGTGTATATAGGAGTCTTTTTCTTTTTCTTTTCATTAAAAAAATAAAAATAAAAATAAAAAATGATATGCATAGGGAAAGAGATTCTAGAGGTAGATTTGTAAGTAGAGGTAGGAGTTTGATTCCAACATTACCAATGATCCCACAACGACCTCATAGTGCCACACGATCCATCCAAACTCCTATTCCACAAATTGTAGGTAGAAATAGATTTCGTATGGTACTTAGACCTGAAATCCAACCTAAAGATTCATCAACTTCTTCAACTGAAGTTGTAGTAGTAGAAGAAGATCCTACATCGCCAACTGAAGGAGTAATTTTTCTATATTCAACTAGAGAACAACTTCTAGGACAAGAACTAGAAATCCCTAGTGAAGAGGAAGAAGAAGAAACATATTTTAACGTTACATTGATAGAAGAATAAGAGGATCTAGAGGAGGAACTAGAAAATCCAATTTTGGAACCTTACATTAGTTCTGAGGAATCTACAATGGTAGGAGAAGGGGAAGGAGAAGTACATAATGTGAATGGTGAAAAACCTAGGATTGGAGGTGGAAGACGAGGTGGAAGAGGAGGTGGAAGAGGTGGAGGAAGAGGAAGAGGAAGAGGAAGAGGAGGTGGTAGAGGATATACAAAACCTTTTGGATTTCCCATCTTAGATGAAGATACAACAACCACAATGAAAAATATCTCACCCTCCATCCTTCCTAATTTTCATGGATTAAGAAATGAGGATCCTGAAACATTTCTCTTTGAGTTTGAAGTCTTGTGTAGATCCTATAACTACTTTCTTGATACTCAAAAGTTGAAATTGTTTCCAACCACCCTTAAGGATGCAACATTAAAATGGTTTATGGGCTTAGGAGTACATTTTATAAGAAAATGGGAACAAATGAAAACTACATTCTTAGAAAAATACAAGGATTATTGTATGCCCCATAACCTTAAAGATGAATTCTTTAAAATTATTCAAAAATAAGATGAAAATATTGAAGATTTTGTTGAAATATTAGCTTATAATGTAAAAAGGGCTAAAATGCATAGTCTAGATGAAGAAACTTTGAAAGCTCCCTTACTAAAATATATTAGGAATGAGTGGATATATCTTCTCAATTTTGATGGGTAAAGGAGATATTTATAGTTATCATTTCGAGATATTTTTGAGTTATGCATACACATTTCAAGAGAAATAGGACATTTGCTTGAAAAATTTAAAATAGATATTTTGCAGAGTCTTAGTGAACAAATAGATACCCTTAAAATAAAAAACAAGAAAAAGGCTGAAAATGCAGCATTATCTATCATTTTCCAAAATGTAGAAAGAAGCATGCCTTGAGAGAATGCCTTCTTGACTTAAAAAATGTGGAAACCTATGTTATATGTGCAAAAAAATCATGAAAGGAATGTCCTTCAATACTGGGTCTTAAAGATGTCTATCAAGAGGAATTAATTCCAAATCAAGTAGAACCCCTTTGTTTTATTGTAAAGAGACCATGTAAAATTCCACAATTGAATATGACCCAAGGTTTCAACACTCAAACATATGCATAACCATCACAAAGTAAATCGACTACACCCATGTCTTGATCACCTTGGCCTCAACCTTGGGCACAAGGATGGAAAAATACTTATAGAAAGTACCTTCAATATCCTTAATTTCAACAACCTTACCCTGTTTTCCTACCACATTATTTTCCTCAGCCTTTTCAACCCTCTCAACCTCAAAATCCAAACCCACAACTTTCACTACCATTTCCACAATCCACTGCATGCTCAGCCACTTCCAAATCCAAATAATAAAAATTCACATCTTGTTTACAACATGGAAGGACGGAATTTCCAAACTTACATGATAACTTCAGTAGATCTAAACAATGTACAACTTAGATCTAGTAGAGTATTTCAAAATAGGTCACCATCTATTTTTATCCAAGAGTCTGAGAAAGAGACATCTCTTTATCAAGAGGAAAATTCTAGAAAAAACCACCCCTATACTTTCTAATGATACTCCAATAAACTCAACTCCCATCATAGAAAAACCTTCAATTTCTATTCAAAACCCAACTTTCCTTGAAAGATTGAAAATTGATAAAGGGGTTGAAAAACATATTGTGTTGCCTGATTATGATATGATAGATGAACTCAAGAATGTTTACATAAAAATTCCTTTGTTACAATCTATAAAAGAAATACCAATATTTGCAAGGAAAACTTGGGAGTTAAGTATTAAAAGACCAAGAATAAAAATAAAAGAAGTTAAAAGAATTCAGTTAGTTGGGAAAATTGCAGATATCATGGTGGGAAATACAACAATTCAAAAATATATTGATCCATGAAGTCCCATTGTGAAAGCACACATCAATGGTGTTGAGATTCAAAATGCATTGATTGATTTAAGAGCATCCATAAATATCATGAGTAAACAAACTATGAATCAATTGAAATTTCCTAATCTTCAATACACACTTACATTATTGCAATTAGCAGATAGCTCTGTTATCAAACCTGATGGTGTGTTAGAAGATATATTTGTATCCTTAGATTCTTGGGAATATCTTGTTGACTTTATGATCTTGAAACCCAAGAATAATCTAGGAGGACACCCATTGATTCTAGGAAGACCATAGTTAGTTATAGCTGGTGCTTTTATAAGTTGTAGATTTGGTGATATTTTTATCTCTAATTGAAGTTAGACAAAAAAATTCACATTATATCCTCCTACAGAAACAATGATAGAAGTAGAAAGTTAATCATGGATAGAAGATGATAATCAAAACTTTGATATATGACCAATTTTTCCTACTTCACAAAGAGATGAAGAAGATAAAATTTTGAATTTAATGGAAAATAGTGATTCTTCCTCATATTATGAACAAAATCAATTTTTTCAAAAGTAGTGTAATATTGAATATCTATCATCTCATCAAATGGATTTACATTTTATGGAGAAATTTGTCAATTCTTTAATAGAAGTTTTTCTAGGGAAAACTTTAAATATTAATGATAATCTGGAAGAATCTCAAATGAAAGAATTAATAAAGATGTTGCAAGAATATTCCTCTGCTTATGCATGGGAATACACAGATATGAAAGGAATTGATCCTAACACTTATATGCATCATATCTATATTGAAGGAAATGCTAGACCAATCTGACAACCCCAGAAGAGAATGAATCCAAATCTAAGGGAAATTGTTAAAGAGGAATTACAAAAATTGTTAAATGTGAATTTCATTTATCCAATATCAGACATATAGTGGGTTTTACCATTGGTAATTGTTCCGAAAAAGAATGGAAAATGGATAGTATGCATTGATTATAGGAAATTGAATAAAGCTACTTTAAATATCATTTTCCACTTCCTTTTATAGATCATGTCTTGGATACATTGGCAGGAAAAAAAATTCATTCTTAGATGGTTTTAGCAAATATAATTATATCCAAGTAGCTCCAGAAGATCAAGACAAAAAAACTTTTACCTGTCCGTGGGGAACCTTTGCTTACCGAGTACTTCCTTTTGGGTTATGTAATGCACCTGCAACATTCCAAAAGGAAATTTTAGGAAATGTTTCTAATCTAATTCATTATTGTGTGGAAGTTTATATGGATGCTTTTACTGTCCATAGAAACTCTTTTGAAGAAGATCTTAAAAATTTGGAAAAAGTTTTCATTATATATAAAGAATTAAATCTCTCATTAAGCCATGAAATTTTATTTATGACGTTCATCGAGGGAATTAGTTTAGGACAACATATTTTAGGAAATGAAATTAAAGTGGATACATCTAATGTAGAAGTCATTTGTAAATTATCATTTCCAACTTATCAAAGAGATGTTAGAGGATTTCTTGGTTTTACTCGTTATTATAGTATATTTATAGAAAACTTTACAAAGATAGCCTCTCCACTTTTCAAATTGCTTACAAAATATTGTGAATTCATCTAGAATTTTGACTGTCAAAAAACTTTTGAAACCTTGAAAGAAAAGATTTCTAAAGCACCCATTTGAAGAGGACCAAATTGGAAACTACGTTTTCACATTTCGATTTATGCCTCAGATACAACTTTAGGAACTCTATTAGGAAAAAAAGATTTAACTCATGACATTTACTACACAAGCAAAAATTCGACTCTTACAGAGTTAAATTACACTGTAACATAAAATCAGTTTTTAGTTTTTGTGCATGCTGTCAATAAATTCAGACATTATATCATTAGTTATGAAACCTTCATTCACATAGATCATTCTACAATTAGATATTTAATGAATAAATCAATTACTAATAGAAAAATTACAATATGGTTATTGTTATTACAAGAATTCAATATTACTATTTTGGATAGACCTAGAAAATAAAACATAGTCGGTGATTTTCTATCTAGAATCCAAAATGATAATAATGATGTTTCTGTAGAATATAATTTTTCTGATGAATATATTTTTGAAGTATCTATTAAATATCATTGGTCTGCAGATATTGTTAATTATTTGGCTACAGAGAAGTTACCATCATACTTGTCTCCTCAAGAGAAAAGGAAGGTTATTCCAACTATTGCATCTTATTCACGAATAAATGAAGAATTGTACAAGACAGGACTTAACGCAATCATTCAAAGATATGTTAGAGAGGATGAAGTACCAGAGATATTAAATGTTTTTCATTATGAACCATGTGGAGGGCATTTTGTTGATAAAAGAACTGCTTATAAAGTCCTTCTCTTAGGATATTATTGGCCTTCTCTTATTAAGGATGCCAAGGAATATGTTAAGAGATGTGACAGTTGTCAAAGAATGGGGAAACTTTTTCCTTCAGAAGAAATGCCTCTAAAACCTCAAGTACTTATTGAACCTTTTCAAAAATGGTATTTGGATTTTTTTGGTTCAATCAATCCACCATCAAGACAAAAACGGTACATTCTTGTTTGCGCAAATTATGTCACAAAATGGGTATAATCTAAAGAACTTTCTTTTGCTAATGAAAATGTTGTAGCTTCATTTCTTTTTTAGGATATATTCACTCGTTTTGGTGTCCCAAGGGAAATTGTGATAGATCAAGGCACTCAATTTACGTCCAAGTTGGTACAAAAGTTAATGTAGTACAAAATATAACATAGGAAGTAAATTCCATATCATCCACAAGCCAATGGACAAGTTGAATCTACCAATAAAGTAATTGAAGCAATTCTTACAAGGATTGTGCATTTACATAGAAGGAATAAGTAATAAAATCTTCTAGAAGATTTATGGGCATATCGTACGACATGGAGAAATACAATAGGACACACTCTTTATGAACTTGTTTATGGAAAACAAGTCATGTTTCCTATTGAGTTCTAGATAAAGACTTTTAAAACAGTAGCCAAGTTGGGTCTTGATTTATTAGAAGCCCAAAGACAAAGAATGGAGTAATTGAATGAACTTGATGAGATACGACAAGATGCGATTCATAGAACCAATATAGTCCAACACCAAATATTCAGGTGGCATGATAAGCTTATGAAAGAAAGGAAATTTCAGCTTTTTGATTGGGCATTGCTTTTTATTCAAAATTTAATATTTTTAAGGTAAATTTCAAACTCATTGGCTTGGTCCTTATGACATTGAAACTATCTTTGATAATGGAGTAGTCAGAATTAGAACCATTGATGAATAAAAGGTAACCTTCCTTGTAAATGGTCATAGATTACAAATATATCATAAAACCATTAACAATGGAAGAGTTCATAAGGAATTTGCAAGATAATCTTGATTTTAAGTTGGTCAAGGAAGATTCTTCTTCCTGTCCAACTTAGCCTTCTACTTTATTTTTCAAAATAAAATAAAAAATAAAAAAATAAAAAAATGAATTACAATAATAATAATAATAATAATAATAATTGTATAAACATGAAAACCAACATTGTTGGCATGTTTATACAGAAAATTCAGGTTGAAAACCAAGATTTCTTGGCATCTTAGATTTTATTTTCCCTATTCTAGTCCCATTTTCTTTTTATTCCTCTTTTATGTTTCGAAAAATATTGCAACTACAAAATTATCAACAATTTGCAGTTCAGATAGAATTATGTAGTTGGCTTAGTAGATTGCGACCAGGAAAAAGGAAGATCATGGAAAAATAAAATTCAATGAAGATTGCGACTAGAGAAACCTGACAACCTATAAAAGACAAATCAAAATCAGTAAGACAAAGGATCTAAGGTATGCAAATATTAAGTTATATAATAAATGTAAAACATTTGAGTTATGAAATAAATGATGAGTAATCATTTCTACTAGAATACTGAATAATGATTACCCTTATTACTCTCACACGACTTCGGTTTTAATGGAAATGGCTATGTATTGACAACCAATTTGGTCACGAACCTTCATATAATTTAAAATTGACCCTCTCCTCTCCATTCATCATTCCACTTCATGCACAATACTTTCATTTACCATGTCGCTCAAACTCATTTCATTCTCGAGACTTCCCTCACCTAAATACTATTTCTCTAATTCAATTCATATTCGAATTCCTTCCATTCCTTAACCTTGTCGAACGATGATTGAACACTGAGGGGGAGCTCGAACTAGGGTTTTGAGAAAATCCTCAACGGCGCAGACTGCACAGCACGGAATCCACTCTCGGGCTGAAAGGAAACCTCTGCAGTGTGACAGAGCTGCAGGACATTAGAGCGGCATAATGGAACATCCTCAAGGGAGGGCATCAGAGCCCTCCCCTTCGCAGCACGATCCTGAGCAAACGGTAATCTTTGGATCTGTCGATAAGGAGATTTTAAACAAAGGGAAAAAGCATCAGTATGATAACAAGGAGATGGGAAATCGGGAGGACAAAGACAGCAGTACACAAGATCGAAGAGAAACTCCAGAAGAAGGCCCGAAAATATCCTCAACAACATGCCGACCAGTGGCCAAAGAACGGCCCCGAATAGAGCTGCCGGGAGACAAGATTGACAGGCGAATAGAGTACATGAGAGATCATGCCCTTATTGGGAAGTTTATAGGGTTCTGGCCGACTGAGAAAGCCTTATATGGCTGGATAGCGGCGAAATGGAAACCCAAAGGAGATGTCACTCTGCAGCTAGGGCCGAAAGGCTTCTTCACCGCGATCTTTTTCTGTCTAGAGGACAAATATAGGATTCTGGGAGCAGGGCCATACTTTTTTAACTCAGCGGGACTGTATTTGAGGGAATGGATCCCAAGATTTAACCCGGATAAAGAAGATCTCACATGGGCACCGGTTTGGATCAGAATGTACTCTCTCCCAGATGAATATTGGGACGAGGACATTCTCAAGGGTATAGGAAATGGATTGGGGGAATACATCAGAGCGGCAGAAGAAACCAAATCGCGCAGATACACTTCCTATGCTCGAATTTGCGTCTTCATGCGCCTGAATGAAGCTTTACCAGAGTCGGTAACTCTCTCCCACCGAGATGAAGAATGGATCCAGCCTCTCGACTATGAACACGTACCCTTTCGTTGCAGAAAGTGCCATGCTCTGGGGCATCTTTTCAGGGACTGCCCTCTGAACGCCAAAGCCAATATCCCTGACCCCTCTGAAACCCTAACCCAGGAAGGCTTCACCAAAGTCCCTAGCCGAAAGCGCTCGCATAAAAATCCCCTGAATGGGAACAAACCCCTGCAAACTAGTACCCATGGCCCAGTAACTAAGAACAGCTTCGATATTCTTGCTCAGACCTCCGACGAGCAACCCCTGATCTCTGAGACCAACCCTGCTCATCCTTCTTCCTCCTCCCATCCCCCTCCCTCAGCTCCCCCCTCCAAATCTCAACCCCCCATAATCATTCCAACTATCCTCAGCAGAAGTCAGAAAGAAACAACAGAGATTCACAAGGATATGGAAGTCGACGGAAAGGCAAACCTCCCCCAGGACTCAGAGATCAATATAGAAGGAAGCAGCCAAGTGCAACAAATGGAAGAAGAGCCAGAAAGCATAGATCTAAATGGCCTAGATATTTTGGAATTAGAACTAGCATGCAAAAAGAAAGCATACGATACAATATCAGAGAATCAACTCAATAAGCTAGAAGTGGTCATCTCGAGAGCCTATCATCAGAACCAACTAGGGATACAACCAGGAAGTCATTGGGATGGCAGCCTACCCCCAAAAGACACTAAAAAGAGAGGAAGAAAAATACATCTCCAGCGAACGATCGAGATTGGGAAAATCCTAGTCGATTCAGGCAGGTATGCTAAATTGACGAAGTACTACAAGCCCTCTATCAATAGTTGAACCATGAAGCTAGTATCATGGAACTTAAGAGGGCTCAACAGCCCTGGAAAACTCAGAATGTTAAAAAACATGATTAAAATGGAAAAGCCGCAGATGTGCTTTCTCCAGGAAACCAAGTGTAATAGCTCTACACTAGGAAGTATACTCTCCAAAGCATGGCCAGGTTGTCGCTCGGTTGCAGTCGATGCCTCGGGAGCCTCAGGAGGGCTTGCTATAGTATGGAATACCCAAGCGGTTACCCTCTCAAATTTTCACGCCTCTCATCACCTCATACAGGCGGCCTTTAACATATTGGGTACCAACATTCATGGCAATTTATCAAATGTATATTTCCCACAAGACACAGGAAGCAAAATTGCGCTCCTTGACACTATAGAAGCTCTGAGCAATAACAGAAGGCACCCACTATGGATTGTTGGAGGAGATTTTAACATGATCACTAAAATCGAGGAGAAGATCGGAGGGAGAATCAGAATGGATCCAGAAGTTGCTCGCTTCAAGGACTTCATCCAGACAGCGTCTCTCATAGATCTGCCATTCTGTAATGGTACTTTCACTTGGAGCAATCGCAGAGCTGGCAAACATCAAATTGCCTCCAAATTGGATCGCTTCCTCATCTCAGACAACGCGGTTCATCTTGGAGGAGACATTTCAGCTGCAATACTTGCGCACACAGGGTCGGATCACTGGCCGATCGCTCTACAATGGCAAAGACCAGGTGACTTGACAAAAAGACCCTTCCGCTTTGAAGGGTTTTGGCTTTCGCACCCTACATTCAAAGACTTTGTTAAGACCACATGGGCATCCTTCGTCCCTCCAGAAGGGTAAAAAATGTATCAGTTCCAACAGAAGCTAAGATTTCTAAAAAATCACCTAAAGAGATGGAATAGGGAGACCTTCGGAAATATTTTTAAGGTGCAACAAGAGTTAAATCAGGAACTGGTGGATCTCCAACAAAAAATAATCACAGAGGGGCATACGGAGGCAACCCTGGAACAGGAACGACACATCCACAGCCAGCTCGAGGAAAGGAGAAAGCAGGAGGAAATCTATTGGAAGCAAAAATCACGGGTCAGATGGTTGAAGGAGGGAGAGCGTAACACCAAATTCTTCCACAGAACCACGGTGCAGAGAAGGATGCATAATAGTATACCTTTCATCCAGAATCAAGAAGGGGCAAAAGTAGAGAAGCATGAGGAAATCGAAGAGGTACTCCTCAATCACTTCCAACATGTCCACCATGAACATGTAGAAGATCGGCAACAGGCTATTGGAAAAATAACCAGCAACGTGCCAAAGCTCATCAAGGAGGAACACAATGAGCTTCTCCTACGCCCTATTCTCCCCCAGGAAGTGGATGAGGCAATGTCCCAGCTTAAAGAAGGAAAGGCCCCTGGCCCAGATGGATTCACTACCACGTTCTTTCATGCTTTCTGGGATATGATAAAGCTGGAGGTTTGGCAGATTGTAGAAGAATCAAGGGCCCTACGCTGGCTACTTCCCTCCCTCAACTCCACCTTCATCACTCTCATCCCTAAAGAGGAGGATTCTATCACCCCTGATAAATTCAGGCCAATAGCACTCTGTAACGTCATTTACAAAGTCATATCTAAAGTTATTGCAAACAGGCTAAAGCCCCTCTTACCTCTACTCATCTCACCGGAACAGTCGGGGTACGTGGAAGGAAGACAGATAATGGATGGCATTCTCCTCACGCATGAGATAATACACTCCCTCAAGAACTCAAAGCAAGCAGGTATGATACTCAAACTGGATCTATCTAAAGCGTTCGATAAACTCAGTTGGACATATATTCAACATATGTTAAAAGCTTTTGGATTTTGCTCCATGTGGATCCAATGGGTGATGAGTCTAATTACCTCCACTCACTTCTCCATCTTAGTGAATGGTATCCCCTCCCGCCCCTTCAAACCCTCTTGAGGTATTAGGCAAGGAGGCCCCCTATCCCCCTTCCTCTTTATTCTTATGGCTGAGGGTCTAGGTCGTCACATCAAACACGCCCTCCATTCTCAACAGCTCAAAGGAATTTCTGTTCACAACACCGCTGCCACCTCTCATCAGTAGTTCGTTGATGATACCATGCTTTTTGGTTACCCCTCTGTCCAGGAAGCCTCGTGCTTAAAAACCCTTCTCAATGATTTCTCTGAAGCCTCAGGCACCAATGTCAATTGCTCCAAATCGCAGATTTTCTTCTTTCACACTCCTCCTTCTGTCAAATCTGCTGTCATTCGCATTCTGGGCTTTCCCTCTGCAACCCTCCCCTCTAAATATCTTGGAGCTCCCCTAACTGCCTCAACCATAAAGCATCCCGCTTGGCGTTCTCTCCTAGAGAAGCTTGAATCCCGTCTCAACCTTTGGACGTACAGATCTCTAAATTTAGCCAGTCGTGTGGTGCTCATCAAGTCTGTCCTTCAGGCCATGCCTCTTTACCTTTTCTCAATCCTTGCAGCGCCAAAATGGGTTCTCAAAATAATGAGGAACCTTCAGCGTGAATTTCTATGGGGCAGATCGGCAACTAACCGCAAGTGGGCCCTGGTTAAATGGACTACTGTCTGCATGCCCAAAGACAAGGGTGGCATCGGGCTGAGGGACCCAGAGTACAGCAATTCCATTATGAACGCCAAAATCTGGTGGCAATGGGTCACTAATCCAGAAAAGCCTTGGGTAAAAATATGGACAGCCAAATACGCCAACAATAGACCTCAGGAAGAGCTCATCAGATTTACTCCCACTGACAAGGGGTCGCTAATCTGGAATGCGGCCAAACAGCACTATCAGCTAATTCAGCAGCACAACTTCTGGGAAATAAGGAATGGTCGCACGGCAAGATTCTGGACAGATGCCTGGAACCAAATGCCCAAGCTTACTAGTGTTCTGCATCCATCTCTGATACCCGACAGGCAGGAGCAGCAGCAGGAAAAAATCCAACAATTTTGGACGCAGGAGATGGAGCATGGATTCAGGAAATGGAGACAGAGTAACCAAATACTCAATAATACAAATACCTGGGAGGCAGAAGAGTTGGAGAAAGAATTAAGGAAAAGAAGCATTAGGCATGATGAAGGCAATGACATCCTCAGATGGGGATACCAACCCAAAGGGACCTACACCACCTCCGAAGCTTACAAATTGGTTTGCAACTTCCCCACTCCTTCAGATCCAATATGGAGCAAAATTTGGGGTCTCGGATCCTGGCCCAAAATCTCCTTCTTCCTCTGGCTGGTAGGACATAAAAGAATTCTCACATGGGATAAACTAAGGAGACGAAACTTTCATGGTCCTTCTATCTGTCACAACTGCAATCAAAACGAAGAAACTCTCCAACACCTCCTGGACACTTGCCCACTAGCCAATCAGTTATGGGAAAAGGTGAGCTTCAGATGCCAAAAAAGATGCAGAATGGAGAACGACATCATCAACTCCATAAGACAATGGCCACAGAACCCTTACAAAAGCGAGATACTCAACTATCTATGGAACATCATCCCCGGAATTGTCCTATGGAACATTTGGAAGGAAAGGAACAAACGTATATTCAAAAACAAGCGCTCTCCAAATGAAGAAATATGGAACAGGCTACTTGGGAATCTCAAAGAAATGATGTCGCTACGATCCTGGACAAAGGAGGATCTCCCCTCTACAGATAATGAGAAAAGCATTCTTGACAATTGGCAACTGCATCTGCCTCAAGAATTTCCCAAGAATGGCCCTTCTAAAAGCAGCATCAAGGACAACAGCCTCTGGAACGCCCCCCCTAAATTCTCATACAAACTCAACTTTGATGGGGCTTCCAAAGGCAATCCTGGAGCAGCTGGATTTGGAGGAATATTGAGGAATCATGAAGGCACTCCTCTGCAGGTTTACTTTGGAAACATTGGGTGGGATACCAACAACTCCGCAGAGCTAGAGGGACTCTGGCAAGGTCTCCTTCTCGCCTGGAAACTCAACCTTCAACCCCTGATAGTAGAAGGCGATTCCCAGATCCTTATAAACATGGCTACGCGCATACAGAACGGCTCTCAAGCCAGGAAAGTTGCATCCAGTTGGAGGCTAGAAGTGAGGCTGAATGCTATTGAACAAGAATTGCGCAATAACAGGGCCATCTCCTTCAATCACACAAAAAGAGAGGGCAACAAGGTAGCTGACCTCCTGGCCAACATAGGGGTAGAAAATGAACAGACCCTCCTATCAGGAAGCTTGGATATCATTCCAAACAATCTCCAGGTCCAGGAATGCGAAAGCCTGATCCAAAGAGATGCAGTTTCCCCGGATGCGGGTGACACGACGGTAAGCTACGAGGAGCCACATGCTAGACATGTGCTGCCTCAGGTGTAAGGTTGGCATTCAATGCCCGATCGCCGCCAAGGAATATATGGTAAGGTTTACCGCAGGTTTGCATTCATTGCTCCGTTCAAGCTGTGGGCTCGACTGCAACGAGCAGTTATGGCGTTCGAGGATCGAGGTTACGATGCAGCGGTTAAAAAAGGTGATGGGGGGGCTCAGCATAAGCTGCTTCATGCTCAGCGTTTGGCATTCACTGTTCAGGCCCTCGCCTGGTCTTCGGCTCTCCGGGAGACAATACCTGCAGTCCCTCTGTTTACTGTATGCAATCTCAAGTTTGAAGGGCCTCGGTGTCAATCCCGCCTCTGTGTCAATACCTGCCGCCCGCTCGCCTCTTTGTCAATTCCGCCTCCCCACCCCGCTCTGCTCATTTCCCTCGGCGCTCCTGCAAAAATGGTCAGGCCTCGACAGAGATTGCTCAGCCGTCGAGGCTCTACACACGGAGGGTCCTCTCGGCCTCTTGTTGACGATCCTCACTCCCATTGCTGTTACTGCCGATGCCATCGCTTTACTGCAGCCAATCCTATCCAATCCAGACAATTCATGGACTCTAGCAGCCCAGACCCTGACTCAGCTCCTTCGCCAGCCTTTGGTTCAGACATTTTTACCTTCAGCAACTCGATGGACAGACCCCGTATCAATGCCCATGTTTCGGTACTTTTTCTGGAGGAAGCACAATCCGACAGCGAAGAGCTCCGTGGCAAAGGGATGCAACAGGGCGAAAGGTCAGAATTTGTCCAGGCCATGCCTGGGAAGGATGCAGAACAGGCCCCCAACCTTCCCCAGCCTCAGGAAGCGCCCATGTCCAGGAAGGACGACATCAACCTGGACCCCTTCCCTTCTGTGGAGGAAATGGAAAAATTTGGGTGGTGCCCGATCGTCGAAGAGGAGCCGGAGGAGTAGCTGGCCTTCCGCGCAGCATTACCCACTCCAGCAACACTCAGGTTTTGCTTCGGCTTTCGGTTTATGTTATTTGGTCTTAATGCTTGTTCGTGTCATGTTTTTTGGGGCCCCTGCGTGGGAAAATGTTGTTGGCTATCTGCTGCCCCTGAGCGGGATATCTAGTTCGAACCGGTTGCTCTTTTTTGAAGGACAAGGAACCCCTGCGTGGGATGTTTTGGTTAGTTATGGCACCTCTGTGAAGGTGGCTCTTTTGATCTCTTACATTCCAGAGTGCCAAGGTTTGGCCTCTGGGGATGAAACTCTATGATTGTAATGTCTTTCCTGTTACTGTATATAATAGATTAGTTTTTTAGCGAGAAAAAAAAAACCTTGTCGAACGATTAATTATGGGCTAAGCTTCTATAACATGGGGGTTATTGTAAGATTCTTAGAGCCTAATGGGGTTAAATTTCTTGAAGGATTGTCAGCCAATTGTTGCAACAGACACGGTGGCTAGAATTCTTGGAGAAATTCGATGGGCACAAGAAAGAGCTGACAAAGTCTTTCGCTAGGGCATATGATGACATTGAAGCATAAATTTGGGATGTGAAGTTGGTTTTGACAGAATATTTTGTAGCATAAGCTACTAGATTACCAAGAATCAGAGAGAGCTGGTTCAAGAATAGAAAAATTGAAGAGAAAGAATGGAAAATTTTCCTCAAGAATCCATGTATGGATACTTTTGTGTTTATAAAGGGAATACGAGTCACAACTTTGAAATATAAATGGAGGAATTTTCTATTGATCATTCAAAAGTTTATAACTTGTGAAGGAACATCCGGTAACATTTTCTTGTATCATGCATGATTAATGATGAATTTTCTTGACAGGAATGAAATTAACCTACCGTATTTCCTACTTTGTAGCTTAAGAAAGATGGCCTGTAATATTCAAAGGAAGATAGAATATATAGATAATGCCCTATACCATCATCGCCTAGTTAAAATATTGATTGAGGCCCATCTGTGAAACATAGGAGATAATTGTTGGGTGCAGGAATTGTAGTTAAGTAGACTCCTTTCAACACTTAATTTGTCAACCTGGGGTTTCGTACACTTCGAGTCGTAGCACAGGAAATGCCAAGAAATTATATGAATCTTCTTTAACGATGAATTTTCTTGATAGGAATGAAATTACCCTACCATATTTCCTACTTTGTAGCTTAATAAAGATGGCATGTAATATTCAAAGGAAGATAAAATCTATAGATAGTTCCCTATACCATCATGGCCTAGTGAAAATATTGATTGAGGCCCATCTGAGAAACATAGGAGATAATTGTTGGGTGCAAGAATTGCAGTTAAGTATACTCCTTTCAACACTTAATTTGTCAACTTGGGGTTTCGTACACTTCGAGGTGTAGCACAAGAAATGCCAAGAAATTATATATACCTTCTTTAACTGTATTCCTACTTATTTTAATTACAAATTGCAAAATCTAAATGAAAGATCACACGACAATGAATACCAAGAAATATCAGGTGCTGCATGAAAAGAATGTACTTTGGAGAAACTAAAATAAAGGAAATTCTTAATTCATCATGAAAAATATGAATCAATAAAATAACTATTTGAGATTATCTTCAGTTATGGTTGTAAGAGAAAAGAATGATCCAACTAATCAGGATGTATGTCCTGCTTAATATTTTCGTTATTCTACCAAGTTGTCATTCCTGTACTGCAACAAGGTTCCTGTACTGGAACGTTGTTCTTATACCAGAGAGAAACTTCTATACTTGAATTATATATATTGGGCCCTTACTGGAAATCTTGACCTGCATACAACAGCTTTGAGTGTTTTTACTAGAGTACTTTGTTCATGTACTCAGAATCTCAATCCCTATACTAGGACAAAGGTTCCTGTACTTGGTTTCCAAATCGTTTGGAAGAAATAAAAGTGTGTTAACTAAGAAAATGAATGCAAGGTGAAAACATAGCTGTAAAGTAAACCTCCATAAGGCAAATGAATCATTAATTAATCACTTGCTCAGAAATGAAAGGTGCTTTCTCAGCCAAAGGAAATTTCTATTGAAATAAGAAATGGTTTTACCTGGAAACTACTTTGACCCAAACATGAGCAAGTTCTTTCCTAAAATGATTGTTCATGAAGTAAATTAGATCTACACCCTTATACAAATAATCCTTTTAACTCAGGGAATCCTTTTGATAAATTCAGTATGAAGTCTAGCAACAAGTGCAGGTACAAATCCAAGTATTGTGATAATGTTTCAGTGAAAGCTTATTGACATTAATCAAATATAAATCTGAACTTGATTGAAATATGCTTCACTAAATAAAGCCCAAACAATATTTGTAGAAGAATAATAGACTTGCAAAAATAAGAATGACTAGTTGCAATGAATAAAGGAAACTTTCAACTTGCTGAAGCGAAAACACACCAGTGCAGGAAGCTAGATGTGTGTTGTATTTGTAAAGAAAGAGGCAACACACATTTGTAGGAAACTATGGAAGTAAATAAAAGTTAATGCAAATTAACCATGCACACACCTAGATCCAAATCACAGAGCTTGCAAGAAGTTAAAGTTCATCAATTATAAAAGAATCTAAACATGATCAGCTTCACTAACCTTGCATAAAAATAAATCTAACACACCTTTAACAAAGGGAGAACGAGCTGGGTTGGCTGGGCCCTAGCAAAATAGCTCATTTCCCTGTACCTGAATAGAAACTTCAAGCACTCAAATGGAGCATCACAATGATATCGAGATAGAGAACCTCACAACTGCCATGTTCCTTTGTATTATGATTTAAAAAGAGAAAATATACATCATGGATCCTCGATCCAGCCCAGAAATGGCGATACTCTGAAATTACAAATGGTAGCAAAAGTTTAATGAAAAATTTCTCCCTAACATCTCTAGGGAAACCCTATTAAATACATGCTTCGGCTCTTAACCGCAAAAAACATATAAAAACATGATATATTAAGACTTTCAGTTGTTTGCAAAAAGTCTAAATAGGGGTTTTGTAGCTGAAGTCCAACCTTCATATCCCTCCTTCTTCTCTAAGCGTTAAGTCCAGGAGGTAACTCCTCAAATCAAATCATGTTATTCATTCAAGTTGTTCATTATTATATACAAGAGGGAGTGATTGTTTAGCTTATCTCCCGATGACTCTCCATCTTCTCTATTATTTATTTACACTAATTATAGTGGTTCACCCAATCCCTATGGTTAGGTGTCAACATTCTCCACCTTAATCTGAAGGGATGTTGGTGAGTCTAGGAATCGTTCTGAATCTTTCAGTATTTTCTCTTCCAAACGCTTTGGTGAAGATGTCTGCAATTTGTTCATTAGTGGAACAATGGTGGAGATGGATTGTTTTGGCCTCAACATGATGTCAAATCAGATGATATTTAGTATTTATTTGCTTCATTCGATCATGGAACTTTGGGTTCTTGGCCAAATTTATTGTCGAGGTATTATCAATCATGAGTGGAGTCAATTGTACTTGTTTTACTTGCAATCTTCAAGAATTTTCCTAAGCCACACAATTTCTTTTGTTGCCTCAGCTGCTACCACATATTCTGCCTCTGTTGTGGAATCTGTTGGAACTGATTGTTTGCGTGATCTCCAGGAGGCAGCTCCTGATCCAAGACTCATAGCATAACCTGAAGTAGATACCCCAGTTTCTTTGTATCCATTGAAGTCTGAATCAGAGTATCCAATCAAGCTAAATTCACCCACCTGTGTCTACTTGATTCCAAAGTCTTGAGTTCCATTCAAGTACTTCAGAACTATTTTTGTAGAAGACCAATGTCCCTCACAAGGCTTTTGCATAAACCTGGAGAGGATTGCAACAATAAACGAAATGTCTAGTCTCATAGTAGTTAGGTAGTTGAGACTTCCTACAAGCTTTCTATACTTTGTTGCATACTCAAATTCCTTTCCTTCAATGTATGTGAGCTTTAAGTTTAGTTCCATTGGAGTAGTCAGAGGATTGCATTCAGTCATGCCAAACTCGTTCAACAGATCTCCAATGTACTTCTTTTGAGAAAGGAATATGGACTTCGGATGTTGAGTTACTTCAATACCAAGATAGTAATGAACATAGCCCAAATCAGTAATTTCAAAATATTTCCTCAATTCTTTCTTTATGGATGCAATGTAGCTTTCATTGTTCTCTGTCATCAAAATATCATCTACATATACCACAAGATATACAATTGTTTTTCCAACCTCCTTAACAAACAAAGTTTCATCATTAAGATCATAATGTTTGAAATTGAGTTTCAAAAGATGCTCAGTTAGTTTTTCATATCAGGCTCGCAGTGCTTGTTTGAGGCCATAGAAGGATTTCACAAGTTTGCATACTTTATGTTCATGTCCTTTCACAGAAAATCATTCACGCTGGGACATAAAAACATTTTCTTTTAGATCTCCATTCAAGAAAGCAATTTTTACATCCATTTGATGGACTTTCCAACCGTTCTAAGCTGCTAGGGCAAAGAGTGTCCGGATGGTAGCCCATTTTTCTATGGGGGCAAAAGTCTCCTCATAATCAACCCCTTCCTTCTGTGCAAAAACTTTTTCCACAAGCCTAGCTTTGTGCTTGTCAAGTGAGCCATCATCTTTATAATTGTTATTGTAGACCCACTTGGAGCCAATTGGTTTGGTTCCCAATGGAGGATCAACCAGCTTCCAAGTGCCATTCTTTATTAAGGCATCATACTCCTTTTGCATTGCTTCTTTCCATTCATCATGAGAACAACTTCTTTGAATGAAGTTGGTTCAAAATCTGTAGACAAATTCAATTCACAATCATAAGAAACATCCATATCAACAGGTGAATCAAAGTCATCTACATCACCTCCATTTTGTCGGTTTGAATTTCTAGTTCCTATTTTTCCAACCTCATCAGGATGAACACTTTCAAGTGTCTTTGTCGGCCACTTTGGGGGACCTTTCTCAGATGGTCTAGGTTGCTTCGTTGATTGAGTTGGGACTGAATCAATATTGAGTCTCCCAATTATGTCAATAACATCACTCAAAGTATCATCTGTTGTTGGAGTTTCATGCGAGGGAGAGAGTGCTTCAAAAGAAGATTCCACAGGTTAATCTAGTATAGGAATCCCCCCTTCAAGATGTGGAATCTGATTATCAAATTCTTGAAATGATTTTGCATTTGCAAAATCTATCCCAACGATCAAGTTGCCACTCAACAACATTGTCAGTTTTGGATGATTCAAGAAAGGTTACATCTCTAGATACAACAAACTTTTTATTGACTTCATCATAGAGATGGTATGCTTTGGAGGTGTTTGAATACCCCAGGAAGATACACTTACAACTTCTTGCACCAATTTTGTTTCTATGTACCTTTGGTATCAAGGCATAACATGTGGAACCAAAGACCTTGAGATGCTTTACCGAAGGAATGTTCCCATACCACATTTCATAAGGAGTCTTGTTTCTAATAGCATTAGATGGACATCTATTATTTTCATATATAGCACATAAAACTGCATCAACCCAAAACATCAATTTCACATTTTTGAAAAACACCGTGGAGCACACCATATCTAAGATTTTCCTATTCATTTTTTCATCTACTCCGTTCTGTTGGGGATTATAAGGCACAGTTGTTTGATGTTTGATCCCATGTTGGAGAAGATAGTTTTCAAATTCATTTGAAGTGTATTATTTTCCATTATCAGTGCGAATAGATCCAATATGAGATTGTGCATCATTTCCAATCCATGTATGAAAGTTATTGAATTTTTGAAAAGCATCAAATTTGTTCTTCAATGAATAAACCCAACACATTTTAGTGTAGTCATCAATAAATGTCATCATATATTTATTTCCATTTGCAGAAGGAACAGGCATTGGACCACATAAATCTGAATGAATGAGTTCAAGTTTTCTATGTGCTCTGGAATGTGAATCATGAAAAGACTGTTTGCTATGCTTTCCTAGAATGCAAGCATCACATTGCTTAAGTTTCCTAGGAATTGTAGGCAAGCCAATAACACCATTTTTCTTCAACAAGTGGAGGTTGTCATAGTTCAAGTGTCCAAATATAGCATGCCATAATAAATTGATGGAGATGTACCTTCTTCATAATGAGAATTGTATGAGATGTTTTGTGCACGAGCAGAGGTACCCTGTAGCTTGAGAAGTCTTTCTTTTTCTATCCCTGTCATGACAAGTGAGTGGTATGATGCTTTTCTCACCTCAAGCTTGCAATAAAACATATGAATGGAGTGTCATTGTTGGTGGATGTGGACCAAGGATAGCAAGCTTCTCCTCAGCCGTGGGAGATATAGAACATGATGCCGAAGAAAGTCTGGAAGACCGAGCAATTTAAGCCTGTTTGTGCCAAACCCTGATGGCTTGAGTTTCGATTTTTCTGCAAAGTATACTACTCCATCAACATTGTCAATAAATTCTTCAAAAATATCTCTTCTGAAAGTCATGTGGCAAGTTGCTCCTGAATCAAGCAACCAATCATTTTTCCATGAAGCAAGTGAAGAATTAAATAAGCCTTTATTTACTCCAATATTACAGTGTGCCACAACATAGTGAGCAGATTTAGGTGCTTTACCTTTCTCTTTGTCATTAGTTTTTCCTTTGGATTGGTTTCTTTCCTGCTTAGTTATGTCCCAAGGCAAATTTCATGTGGATGCATCATGTGATCCATCTCTTTTGCAGCGTATGTAGTGTAAATCAGACTTTTCTCCTTGAGAGTGTATGCCCCCCTGCCTCTGAAATTTCTTTCTCTTCCTCTTCGACCACCTCTTCCTCTGGAAGAATATTGAGAAAGATTATTTTCTCTATGAGCAAGGCACACATCCTCTTCAGAAGACTCAGGAGTTATCTTCTTTCCAAAAGATTTCTCTCTTTCAACAATTTTTTTCACAAGGGAGTCAAAGGTAATATCTTTGAGGTTTCCATTTGCTTGAAATGACTCAAGATAATTTGAGTAAGTGGGATAAAGTGCCTTGAGAAAAGCTATCAGAGGAATATCCAGTTCAACATTAGTGACTTTGATATCATGCATTATAGATTCTACTTCTGATGCAAGAGAAAGAGGATCATTATTTTGTAATTCAAGGGTGAAGAGTTTAATCATGAGTTGAACCACTTCAAGTGCAGAGTGTGAGTCATAGAGTTCCTTCAACTTTTGTAAGGCTTCAAAAGAATTTGAAAATTGCGAAATATCGTGACTCACCTCTTCATTTACTGATGCTGCAATCAATGCATAAGCCTTGCTATTCTTATTTTCCTAAATGACAAATTCCTTGTCTGAGGTAGGTCGTTCTGTCTCTTTGTCTCCATCTCCAACACACACTCCTTTTCATAGGTCATTAAAAATGAGAGTGTGTTTGATTTTCCGAGACCATCCAGGATAATTCTCCTTCCCATTGAGAACAACTCCCACAATAGATATTAATGAATGCATTGTAAAATCTATGTACTGTGGAAAAAAATACTTCTGCTGCAAAATTTTACCCCTAAAAAAAATATGATTCTGATATATGAAGACAGAGGTATTATGTGGGGAAGGTGGTATTTGGGGAAGGTGTTATACCATGTTAGGACAAACTTAACTTGTGGTAATGAAGGAAGGACAATGTTCAACGTAATATAACCAGACAACATTAATGTATATAACCTGGAGCAGATTCACATATGCCAAGGGCCGAGGTATGGACAATTGACTATGTATGGAGGAGGGTCATGGAGGAGGTTCAACGTATTGACCAAATGGTGGAATGAGAAGGGATTTATTAAAAATTCAGGAGAGGATTTAATTTGACTATGTATGGGAGCCTACTGGAGTGGAGAGGGCCAAGATCGCTAAGACAGTGTGCAAAGTGAGGGCCAACTTGGCAACGGAGGGAGGGAGGGCCAAGACAGTGGGCCGACTATGTATGGGAGGCCAACAGAATGGTATGCACGGTGGGAGGAGGCTAACCGTAGTGACCAAAGGTATGTGTGATTGTGGCGTGGGGATAGCATTACAACGTATGCATCCATGCTCACTGCACCATTTGGCCTTTAAGGGCATTCAAAATATTTCATAAAATATATATAAACAGATTTATGATGTTTACGCCCTTCAAATGGCTTTCCATAAAAGCTTCAATGCAGAGCTGAAATTTGCACAAATATAACACACAAATCAACGTATATTAGTCTTTGATGTAGTTCACACACTAGCTCCAGCAGTAGTGTCCCGTTCCACTCTAATGCAAATCAACATTCGATCAAATGTAGTCTTGAGGCTATGGCCATATCTTCCTCCAGCGTGACATTCACATCTTTCACTCAATAACATACAGATTTCAAGAGATGGTTTACAAACCATTCCAACACATAGCACTTTAATGCTTCCAGCTTCATGACCATTGATAGGACACATTCAAAGGAAAAGGAATAGAGCAGGGAATCTAGAAGTAGATAGGAGTTACTAGGTAGAAAATGCTAAAAATGGGGTTGGCTCTGGTACCATGTCAGACGAGGAGGTAACTCCTCAAATCAAATCATGTTATTCATTCAGGTTGTTCATTATTATATACAAGATGGAGTGACTGTTCAGTTCATCTCCCGATGACTCTCCATCTTCTCTATTATTTATTTACACTAATTATAGTTGTTCACCCAATCCCTATGATTATGTGTCAACAATCCTAGTAAGGAAACTAATCTCTTAGCAAAAATATGTGTGGTCTATTGTTCTTTCCAATCCATAAGCGGTGAGTTGAACAAGGAATTGACAGTTTCCTTGAAAGTGTATGAACACTGACCAGTAAAAGCACAATTCTTGCACCAACCCAATCTCTCACATAGATTAACACTTTGGTTCCATCGAATTACTTAGGAAAGGAATATATTAGCTGCAAACACATTTTAATATATAAAACCTGTAAATTTAATGATTAAGTACATATATAACCTTTGGATATGAAAAACATAAGAGGACTACAGGAATGTATGGAATTGGGAAGAATTACAAGAATATATAGGCATTTAGGGTTAAAATAGGGGATAGGTTGGTCTGTTTGGGATAGCATAGAGACCAAAAAGTATGACAATTTTAGCCATGAACATCCTCCCATACCTATGTTGTTGTGTGTCCTCACGCAACCTTACCCTTACCTCTGAAAAAAACACATGGACACCTTCCTTTAGTCCTGTATCTGTATGCTAATTCTTGTCTTCATCATCTTTTGCTTTTAGTTCGAGCCTTCTTGACCTGTTTGACCAATTTCTTGAGCCAACCAATAGCATTTCGAAGCTCAGAACTTCCACACTCTTTCTTGCCATTCTAATTCTTGCACTTTTCCTACCAATTCAACATTCTTGTTCTTTAGCACTACACCCTATTCCTTCATGGCTTGATTTAAAATTTCGAGTCTATAAATGCATTTCTTTAGCTCCTCGATCTAGCTATTCAAAATGAGAGTGGAATCCTCCTTAACAAATTCCTACTACATTGGAATCTTCTCAGCAGTTGACTCAAAGCAAGTGTTGGTGCTATCAAGACCAATATCATTCTTTGTATCAATATCTGGCATTTCGACATCACAGAGTGTCTCATCACCCTTCATTTCTTTATCACATTGTGTTTCATAATCCTTCACCTTTTCATCACATTGTATTTCATCTCCCTATTTTTCAACATTGCATTGCGCTTTGTCATCCTGACCCTTTGCCACGGGGGCTCCACTGGGGGAGAAATACCATACCACGTGGGTTCGTATTGGGGGATATATATTAAGGAAAAAATTGCATAATATATTGGGGGATATATAGAGGGTAAAGGATTTTTATATTGGAAGGTATAAAAAATGGAGTTCGAAGTTAATGAAAAAATATAAAGGGGTATAAAAAATGTTAATGAAAAAATGGATACCTACAATATCGAGTGGAAGTAGGGGTTTTTTAAATTGGAAAGGTGTATTGGGTTCATATTGGTAGGGGGTTAAATAATGTGATTTTTAGGGGTATTTTCCAATATGTAGTCAAATTAAGGGTATTGTTTAATATGTCGTGAACACACGTGATAGGACAAAGGTTCATTGAGTGAAGCACTCATGCCCTCTACTAAACCCTTCTCTGCACTGACATTTGGTGTCTTAGAGGCCTTCCTCTTCTTCATTTTTTTAACTAACACTGACAGAGGAGTAACTCAGAATTTGGGAGAGTTAACTAGCAGGGGGATTCAAGACTGATAAATTCGAAATTGTCGAATGAACTGGACATTGCTATATTGATTTTTTTCTTTAATGACCACACTCATGAAAATATCAGTTCTTGGGAAAGGATATGATAACGCCTGATATAGTTGTGCATGTAGTAATAATGATTGGTGGTAGGAGGCGGTAATGGAGGAAATTATGTGAGAGAATGTGAGGTGTTATATATAAGTGGATCATCATTTAATTATCAGCAGGATTTTCAAAAAATGAATGTTGGATTCTGGGAGATTTTCACACACACCCTTTAATCAACTCATGATTCCATAGAAGGAAAATATGTTAACTAACGTAAAGATAGGTTTTCATAATTAAATGTCCATATACTTAAAAAATATTTCCTAATTATTAACGATGAACAAATTCTAATGATCTACGAAAGAAAATAATTGCATGAAATCATTTTAAAGTAGTGCAGTCAGTTTTGCTTGAAATTGATTCCTGTACCAAACATAAAAAATAAACCCCCTTTTTATCCTTGGACTGAACTTTGACTTCAAGCATGCACTCCTACACTAGACATTCCTGTACCATAGCATACGTTCTTGCACTTAAGGAATTGTTGGTTCCTGCACTTGAACATACATTCCTGCACTAAAGAATTGTTGATTCCTACAATCCAACATACATTCTTGTACTGAAGACTACTACTGTTCCTGCACTGGGCACATGTTCTTATGCTTGGGGAACACAATAGTGCGTGTTACTACACCTGAGATTTAATGTTATTTCACTGGAACATACATTCTTGTACCAAGGGACATCATTGTTCCTGCACTAATTGATGTTGTGGAATATCTGAAAAAAGGTTTCTAGAAAAAATACAATCTGCGGGTTGAATCTTGAAAGATTTGCGAAATTTCCAAAGGATGTTTTATTCACCAGTTTCTTGGTAGTGATACATGCCTTCTGATCTAATCCATGAATTTTTATCAGATTCTTCAATACAGTCCATGAGGGAGAAAAGAAGTGGAAAAGGAGTAAATTTCAGGATGGGAAAGAAATTCAACACGGGATTCAAGTGTGAAACCACCAAGAGGGTGTATGGAAAAAGGGAAAGGGAAAATAATTTCAAGGGAAAAGAGGGAAAAACGAAATTGGATAGGGGAAATTTCTTTAGAATAAAGGGAAGGTTCATTTCCATAGGATGAAGAAGGAGAAAATATAAGGGAATTTACGAAAAAGGAAATAGAAGAAGGGAAAATTTTCACATCAAAAGTATGCCTGAATAGTGCTGAACCAAAAGTAAATGCAATAGGAATTGAGTGTTGCTTGCATAAAAATTTCCATGTCAACTGTCCCAAACTTGGATAAGGGCTTGGTTCCTGCACTTAAAAACCTGCTTCTTCTTGGTGATAGTTAGCACATATAAAGATCAAGCAACATTCCCATCTTATTAGAATTTCGATCTTCCTTCTAGCATGCTAGTTTTCTGGCTGATCCTTTTCTGACCATGTCAACAAACCGATTTTCACAATCAAAGGAACATATATTTTTTGTTTTATTTTTATTTTTTGTCATTTTTTCATTATTTTTTATTTCTTATTTATTTTCCTTATTTTTGGAAAGAAAGAATCAAATCTGTAATAGGTTGGCATAGCCACATACCATCTCTAGCTTAGATTGTTGTTGCACTTGCTGCAAGAAGCCTTCCTTTGTGAGGGGTTGAAAATATACCTTGAGTCTATACCCGTTCATAAGGAATACTAAATTTTTTCCCATCACTAGTTTTGATCTCTACAACCCCATTCTTGAAAATTTTGACTACTTCATAAGGTCCTATTCGGCATGTATGGAATTTTCCTTTGAAATGTTTAAATCTAGAGTCATAATGAAGTACCCAATCAGTTGGTTGGAACTGATTCTTCCTGATAGACTTGTCATGCCACTTTTTGCGTTGCTGCTGTACTAACACATTATGTTGAACAACATCTCTTCAAAATTCATCTAATTCATTTAGCTGTAATAGACATTGTTGTTATGCTTCTAAGAGATCTAATCCCAACTGAACTGTTGTTCGAAAAGTTTTTATCTGGAACTCTTTCAGGAAAAGAATTTTCTTCCCGTATAGTGACTCATATGGTGTATGTATTGTGCCATTCCGCCAAGTGGTTCAATAATCCCATAAGGCTTTAGGTAACTAGCTGGCCCAATCCTTCATATGCAGATTTACAGTTTTGGTGAGGATGGATTTGATCACCTTGTTGGTAGACTCCACCTGCCCATTTTCTTGTGGGTGATATGGGGTAGACTTCCTATGTATAATTTTGTATTGATCCATGAATTCTTGTACCAAATTAGAAATAAACTGCAACCCATTGTCAGTAACAATCTCTCTAGGAATGCCAAATCTAGTAAAAAATTCACTAAACAAAAATTCAACAACAACTTTATCTATAGCAAAATAAACAACTTTAGCCTCTACCCATTTTGTAACAAAATCAATGCAAACAAATATATGCTTTTTATTCATATATGTTGGATTTATTGGTCCTACAAAGTTGATAACCCATTTTTCAAAGGGCTCGTTCATAATCTAAGGACATAAAGGCATTTCATTGGCTTGAACAAGTTGACCCATTCATTGATAGTTATCGCATCACTTGACATATTGTTTGGCATCCTTAAACAAAGAAGGCCAAAAGTATCCAACGCATAAGATTTTATATGTAGTTCTCTTATCAATGAAGTGACCAGCACAAGGTTCATCATGGGTAGATTTCATTATATCAAACACTTGTTCCTCTCTTACACATCTACGAATAATAAGATCTAGTCCAGTGTAAAAGAGGTCTCCTTAGATCCAAGAATATGCAACACTTTTAAATATGATATTCCACTTTTCACAAGCAGATAAGTGAGGTGGTGTTTTTCCAGTGACTAAATAGTTGCCTATGTTAGCAAACCATGGAGACTTTCTTGACGCAACAAAAAGATGTTCGTTAGGGAAATCATCATCAACAAGAGTTGCTTCACCAGGATAATTCAATCTAGAAAGATAGTCAGTTACAACATTAGATTTCCCAGGTCTATCAATAATAGTAACATTAAATTCCTCTAACAACAATAACCACCTAGTCACTCTACTGCTAGTCAATGGTTTATTCATTAAATATTTTATCGTAGAATGATCAGTATGCACAAAGACTTCAAATCCTATGATGTAGTGTCCAAATTTATTAATAGAAAAAATTATGGCTAAAAAATCTTTCTTGGTCACTATTTAGTTCAATTCGACGGGTGACAAATTTTTACTGATGAAGTAAATAGCATAGGCTTGTTGGAAAGCTGTAGACTAGAGAAACTCACTATCCTTACCTAACAATTAGAAAATAGGGGTAGCTATCCTAGAAAAGTTCTCAATGAACCTCCTGTATTAGCTCACATGTCCCAAGAATCCTCTTACTTCCCTTTTTGTTTTGGGTGCAGGAAGACACAAGATAACTTCTATTTTGGCTGGGTCTACCTGGATACCTTTGTCGGAAACCAAATGTCCAAGGAATACTCCTTCTTTGCACATTAATATAATATTTTTATCACTCAAATCAAGTTGAGACTCTTGGCAATGTAAAGCACTTTTTCTATGTTTTTGAGGGCCTCTTGGGATGAGTTACCAAACACTGAAAAATAATCCATATAGATCTCAACACACTCAAGATCAGAAAAAATAGCCAATACAACCCTTTGAAAGGTGGCTAGGGCATTACATAGTCCAAAGGGAAGCATTCGATAAGAAAATGTACCCCATGTACATGTAAAGGTGGTCTTGTCTTGATTTGCAGATGCGATCTAAATTTGGTTGTACCCACTGAAGCCATCTAAAAATGAAAAGTACTTTTTACTAGCAAGGGTATCTAGCACCTAATTGATAAAAGGAAAGGGAAAGTAATCCTTGAGAGTGGATTTATTAAGTTCTCGATAATCAACACATATGTGACATCTCCCATCCTTTTTTGGGACTATTACCAATGGGGAGACCCACTAGCTATCAGATACAAGATATATAAAATCAATGTCCAAGAGTTTTTGTAATTCTTCTTTCACAATATCTCTTAATGCAAGGTTCATGCACATTTGGGATTGATGAACAAGTCAGGTTCCCTCTTGAATATAAGTATGGTGAGGAATGGTTTCAGGAGGTATGTCTTTCATGTCCTCGTAAATCCATGAAAATGAATCAAGGTGATTAGACAACAAATCAACAAGCTTCTCTCCTTGAGAAGAGTCCAGGTCTGAACTGATATGTAAGGATTTTCCTGGACTAATTTCAACAAGAGTAGTCTCAGGCTCAAGATTGTAGGAAGATTCTACTAAGATCGGTGATGACGAGGGTTGAGAATATCAAAATTTTCTTAAAAATTTGGACTAAAGATTTGACGAAACATGTCAAAATTAGGCATTTTGTCTAGGTTATTTAATAAATCTTGTAATTCACCCTCCTGCGTGTTGTAAATAATACTGAGACGTGGCGTGAATCAGTATTATCAAGTCAAGTATTTTCTTTTTCAAACCCATATCATATACGCTACTTCAGTTAGATAAAACTGCGTATATATGCAACTATAGAGAAGGAAACCCGTGTATGCAATGCAAACTTAAAATTTAGTTTATCTTACTGATGTTGATCATTAATCTGTGTATTAGGATCAAATAAACAGTAAAATAGACCTGAAGACAATCACACACACAAGAACACAAGATATAAGGTGGAAACCCAATGTGGGTGAAAACCACCTGCTGCAATTCGTCTCTATCTTCCTTTAATTAGAAACTTCTTTGTACAATGTACTAGTGCAGTCCTTTACCAGTACGCAGCCTACAACCTGCAGAGAGCTACAACCCTCTCTCATTCTCCAGCTTCTCCTAGAAGGGAGCTACAACCCCCTTAGCTCTTGCACTAGCCAAGATACTAGTACGTAGGTACTGGCCTACAGAAGGCTACAACCTTCTCTTTCTTCTAGGGACCACGTTTCATAAATTTTCAGACTGGATCCACATCAATCAAATATCAAGAATTTCTGCATCAACCAATCACCTTTTCACCAATCAAAATTGAATCAAAATAAACACTTCTTTAACAGCTGTACCCAGAACATAGTAACTGTAACCACACACCAATTCTGAACCCAAACCACTGCAGCAATAAACAGAAACAACTAGAACATAAATTAAGAGATGTACGCTACTTCACTTTTTAGAAACCTGCGTGTATATGCTTCTGTGTCAAAGAAAACCTGCGTATACGCTTCTTTCCCTTACCAAAACCACGTGTGTACGCGCCTTCGCTTCACTAAACCTGCATATAGATCTATAAAGGATAATTCACTCTATCAAAAATTTAGACACTGATTAGCCCAAAGTATTAGATTTATAGATCAAGCATGCGCCACATATAACAGATCAAAATCATAAAAAGATACTATCATTCAAGCCTTAAGATTATGACCCATCAATAGAACTTATCCTTCTCTTTGCACTAAGGTTCCTCCTTCATTCAGATCCAGATCTGCACCATAACCACAATCAATATTTCAGATCTAGCACTTATTAGATATTCAATTAATTCAGATGATCCTTTGCCAAAAGATCTCCTTCCCCTTTTATAGTCTTAGACCTTTCACAATACCATGGTCCAAAACCATAATAAAACAATACCATGGACCCAATACTTGGAATCAACACTTCTGACGAGATACCATGGTCCAAAACCATAGGTTCAAATACCAAGGACTAACTACCATGGACCAAAAGTAAATTCTCCAACATATACGCACTTTTCCTTACGTGAAATTGCGTGTATACGCATACGTGCCTTTGTAACGTCTAACCCACGTGTATAGGTTACTTCGTCTAGGTGAACCTGCGTATATGTCTTTTTCTTCATTCTGAAAGCCTGTACTGAGATCCTGTCACCAAAGAGAGTTGCCATCAAGGACAACACCTGTGCCATAGCTCCAATCATGTGCCATAATGCCAACAATCTCCCCCTTTGGACTTGATGGCAACCCCAAGATCCTCAAAGTCATTCTCCCCCTTTGTCATCAAGGGCAAAGGGTTGTGCTCCCCCTGAGTACATGCTGAAATTTCTGCCCTATTGTGCTGACCATGCTCCCCCTGACTGTAGGCAAGATCTGCAAAAAGATGTTCTTCAAGAAGAACCATGACTTATACATCATAAAAGACCTTCCTATCACCAAAAGACTCAATACATACATCCATCACCCAACCAAGTGGGGATACATCAGAGATTTACATATGACATCCAAGTACATTACATCTTCATCCCAGGCATAGTGGGGAAACCAAAATAGGCCGTTACATGACCTTGACACCTTAAAAGAGATACATGTCATAGAGACGAAATAACTAGAGCAAGACTTATGAAAGTCACCAATAACTGATATCAGCAGCATTTGTCAATCATCATTCAGATCATCAACCAAGATTTCCTTCTGGTCTCCCTCTGCCTTTGTTCCACCTGAAACCAACAACAGTTGTGAACTAGAACCAAAAGCTTCTAAGAAAATGCCAACAATGCATTATTAGAAGATTATCTGCTCCCCCTGAACCTGTGTCGGATGGTCTCTACCAGACCCATATCAGAATATCTTCAACCAGAGCCTGTCCCTACTGATATCCATCAAACCTCCATATATGCGACTGTCTCTGCAAAAACTGGCGTATGTACGTGGATCCTCCTCAGGCAACTCGCGTACACCCATTTTTCTCTGAAACAGACAAGATTTAACAGCAAGATGATGCATCAACTACTCCCAGCTTCTGTCTGAGGTATTCAAGAGTTTTCCTGGGCAGTGGTTTAGTGAGAATATCAGCAACTTGTTCCTTATAAGGAGCATACTCCAATTTGACCTTTTGTTCCAACACTTGTTCCCGGAGAAAGTGATACTTGATCGATATGTGCTTGGTCTTTGAATGCATGACTGGGTTCTTTGAAATGCTGATTTCACTTGTATTATCACATAAGATGGAGATAGGTGGTGTACAAGTGATTTGAAAATCCTGTAAGGTCTGCATCATCCAAAGGAGTTGACTGCAGCAAGATGCAACAACCACATATTCCGCTTCAGCTGTAGATAAAGCAATCGAACTTTGTTTCTTGTTGAACCAAGATACTAATCTGGAACCCATGAAGAATGCACCACCACTTGTGCTCTTCCTGTCATCCACGCTTCCGGCCCAATCTGCATTTGTATAAGCATGAAGTGTGAGATCTGTATCTCTAGGATACCATAAGCCATAGTTTTGAGTTCCTTGAAGGTACTTGAAGATTCTCTTAACTGCCTGAAGATTAGTTTCCTTAGGATTGGCTTGAAATCTTCCAACTATTCCCACTGCATGCATGATGTCTGGTCAGGTACCTGTCAAATAAAGTAGACTTCCAATCATAGATCTATAGGTTGGTTGATGCACTGCTGCTGATTCATCATTTGCACTGAGGATGCATCCTATAACCATGGGGGTACATACTGGTTTTGAATCTTCCATGCCATACTTCTTCAAAATCTGCTTGAGGTACTTGGTTTGAGTCAAAAAGATACCGCCTTCATTTTGTTGGATTTGCAATCCAAGAAAATATGTCAGTTGTCCAAGCAAAGAAATTTCAAATTCTTTTTGCATCACCAAGGCAAATATTTGACTCATAGCTTCTTCATTGCTGCCAAAATAATATCATCTACATACACAAAAAGTATTAGCAATTTGTCATTTTTAATTTTTATATAAAGATTGCTATCTGCTGATCCTTTTGAAAAACCTTGTTGATGAAGATATTTTCCCAAACGGTAGTACCAAGCCCTTGGAGCCTGTTTACGACCATAGAGATCCTTTTTTAGTCTGCATACAAGATTTGGATCATTCCCAAGAATGAAACCGTCCGGTTGCTCAATGTACACTTCTTCTTCTAAGTCTCCATTCAGAAAGGTTGATTTCACGTCCATTTGAAATACTTTGAACTTCTGAAAGCTAGAGAGAGCAAGGAACATTCTGATGGCCTCAAGTCTAGCAAATGGCAAAAGTTTCTTCAAAGTCTATTACTTCTTGTTGAGCATACCCTTTACAGACAAGTCTGGCCTTGTTTCTAATCACTTCCCCATTTTCATTCAACTTGTTTTTGAAGATCCATTTTGTCCCTATGACATTCTTATCTTTTGGTCTAGGAACTGTTAGCGCTTGAAATTTCACCTCAGGCTGAGAAAGGTAAACCTCAAGGCTACATCAAACCATTTAGCCTCGTAGCTAGCCCTACGGGGCAGGAGAAGGCTCTCTCCGGTCAATCTCGACAGATCTTCAATGGGATGAGATGACCAACAAGGTAACACTGATATTAGGCTAGTAAACTGATTAAAAAGGTTGATTTGGGGTTTTTTGGGTTTTTGGTGGCAAATTGAGGAATTGCAATTTTGGGTGCGGGGATTTGACACAGTTTCTGCAGGGGGTTCCTTGGGGCGAGGTAGGAGACCGTATTGATGCCTTTGTGTGAGGTGAGTGGATGGAAAAGACCGGTGAGGAGCTAAGGAGAGCAAATAATACTTTGAATTCTCCTTAAACAGTAGAAAACATAGAAATTAAACAAATTTAAAAGCAGAGCATGGCAAGCATGAATTCTTACTTTAACACTTCATTTGTTTAATATGCAGAAGGAAAGAAAGGAGGTGAATCACATAAACACACTTACAAGAACATTTAGAAACACACCATCAACACATGAGTCCACAAGAATCCCAAAGATGACTGCAAAACCCTGGTCTTCCTTAGCCAAAAATTGCAGAGATACAAGTGAAATAATACAATGATAGCTTCTCCCTCAAGAGTCCGACCATGAAAATGAGCAAGAAAGTACATAATATAGATGATCTAAACTCTTTCCCTGCCTCCATGGGTCGAGCTCACTATCCTAGGAGCTGTTTCAACCACTTCTAAACTAAGCACTACAAACTAGGCAATCAAAACAACTTGCCTCTATAAACTTGGAAACCAATTCATTCATTTAATATTTACCCTTTTCATGAATGAATCTTCTAGAAGTGTTAAAAAAGAGTAAAAGTATATTAGATTTACAAAAATTACATCAAAGATAATCATCTTCAACCCCAAAAAGTCAAACTGAGTCAAATCTTCGTTTTCTGGGCTGTATAGTGCAATCTAGCAAAAAATTGCCTGACAGGTCGCGCCCCCCTGCCTGACGGGTCGAGCCCCTTTGGAGCTCTGTTTGAGGCACTTTCAGGTGGCCAAATTGAGCAAAAGTGGGCTTGTTGGAAAGGTCTGTGAGTCTACTTTCCAACCCAACTGGACTTTTTGAATTTGGAGTTTATTTGCCCTATCAAAAACCAATTCTCCCAAGACAGCTTTCTGCAGTTCAAAAAAGTGGCAGAAAGTCAAATTTTTCATGTATTTTGACCTTCTTGAGGCCCAAAACTCCATAAAAACTCAAGTCCATCCATGGGCATATGTAGCTTTGCATAAAAAATCAGGAAATGCTGAGTTTTTGTGAAAAGGAGTTGCCATGACAAAGGGTCTCACCGGGGGTGAGACCCGTTAAAGAGCCAAAACCTGTAAATTACCAAAAAATGCCAAAATTACCCAAAATTCTCAAAAATTTTTGGGATTTGAGCTGTGGCTAGGCTATTGAGTGCCATGATCTTTGAGTGAAGCCTCAGCCAAGATATGGAGTGGATTGGTCTTCTTTTTCCCTTTTAAGGCCTCAGACAACCGCCTTTGAAACATCTTCATTTTGGCCTTGCACACATGCATTCTTTCCCAGTAATGGTTTTTTATGTTCCTCAGCAACTTTTTTATCTTGGTTGGCCTTAGCCAACAGCCTCTCTAATTTTGTGTTCTCCTGAATGATCATAGACTCTCGGTCAACAGGCAATGGGTCACCGGGTCTTCTGCGGTTCAAGGTTCGGTCACTACGAATCCTCCATAACTCATCAAGTGCTTTCTCCTCCTCCAACTGTTTGTTGCGCTGCTCCAGGTAGGTGATGGTCCATTGGGCACCCTCAAATCTCCTCTGCAAAGCATCATTTTCAGCTCTGAGATGCTGAATGATCTCCTTTGCCTCCTGGCTAGGAGAACTAGTCTCAAGATCAACAAACTCAACATCGGGAACTCCTGATGGACCCTCATCAATCATGGGCTCTTTGCCCCTCTCTGGTACCTGTGCTGGTGAAGAAAGCGAGGCCCCTTCCACCTGATGTGGAGATAACACTCGCTGAGCTGAAGATGAAGGTGAGACCCCTTCCACATGCTGTGGAGATAGTACTCGCCTAGCTGCTGCAAATAAGGCCCTCTGGCCTCTCTGATAAGTGAGCTGAGATGAGGCACTAACATGTCTATTGACAGGGATTTGATGTCGGTGTGATGGTCCTCCCTCCTCATGAACAACCTCATGATGTGGCTGTGGTGGCGCTGTGAAAAACTCACGAGAGATGAACTCCTCCCATGAGATGCCCTGCTGTGTCAACTGATGCAATACTACTAGCTGAATCAAACCATAATGATGAAGGCTCATGTACTGTTGTGCCGGGGTCTTCCTCTGCAACATGGGCACCATCCTCTGAATGTTCCGAAAGAAGAAAACAGGGATGTTCATCATCCTCACTCGGGTGAAGTGCATCAAAAGGCGAATGTGATATGAGTACACCTGTGAAAATCTGCCCTCACAGGTAAAATAGTGCATAAAAAGCCTCATGATGGGAGCATACTGGCTCCGGAGAAACCTAAATGGAAAAACACCCGCCAAATGTCTTATGAATGGTGGTCGGACATAAGGCTCAAAGTAAACAATATCTAGCATCTTGCGCTTAGTCCACACCTCACCAACATTAGGTATCCCTGTAGCATGTGAGATCATCTCGGGTGTCAATGTAAAGTTCACCCCTGCAAGATTGACATGTCCATCATGGAGGTGTAACACAAAAAGGCGGGCCAACTCTCTATGGTGTTGAATCCGAGAAATCCTCTCACAGAACTCATAACAAGACATGTACTGAAAACAAGTGACTGCCATAGGACAGGCCTGTAACTTTGCTAAAGAAGTGGGCTCCTCTCGCTTATGATGCCCACCCTTACCACCCTTACGAGGCCTCCTCTGTATCTCAACCTCTGCTGATGATGAGTGGTCATCACTTTGCTCATAAGTTTCGGTTTCTGACATAGTTTAGGAGCAAAGTGGACAAACTGTACCGCTGTCTCTGACTGTAAAAAGTGTTGAATTCTATGTTGTTCCAAGGGGAAAAAGACATAAGGGAAATGTTAGGGGAGGGACCTTTTTACAAGGAATTGGGAATATACAAATATAACAGGGAATTTTTAAGGAAAATGTTGCAAACCATTATGCATATAGGAGTACATATTTAAAATCAGGGATATTAGGAAATCATTTGCAAAGATCACTGCATATGGAAAAATATGTATGAGAGTGAACACATGGGGATATGAAAACATGCAGCATTAATAGGGGAAAATAGGGAAACATATGCACAAAACTGCTGACATATTCACCACATTTTCCATTATTTATACATGCATATGGTAGAGGGAGATTAGGGTTTTGAATGCTTTGGGAGAGGGGTAGGGTTTGCACTTTTAGTTATTAGGGAGAAGGGAGGGTTTGCATTTAATTTATAAAATAGCATGGGAGAAAAATAGGCATACATACAAGTGTGAATAGAATGGGGAAGGAGGGAAACAATTACAAAGGGAAAAACACCTTGAAACAACACAAACCCTAGCACATTTTACCCATTAACCTTGCAGTCATATGAAGAGGTTTCACTTGTACATTTCAATCATTAAAACATGTTTTATGATATCAACCAATCATAACCACACCCATTTCAAGTTTAGAACACCTACCTCAAACAAATTTGTGGCTTGGAGAGCGTTTGAGCAAATTTAAAATCGTTTTGCTGAGAGACAGCTCGACGGGTCGCGCCTCTCTGACGGGTCGCACCCGTTGTATTTTCTCACTGTGGAAGACCCTCTGACGAGTCGCGTGCACCTGACGGGTCACGCACCAGTCCAATGCCCGAACTCGCTCTCTTTTCGCTCCTTTTTCTCAATCACTCTCTCAAACCTCTCTTGCAAGCGTCTAAGATGCACAATGAGAGTGATAGGAGGGAATTTGGGGTTTTATAAGTTTCATTTGAAAAAATTTCATTCACAAACCCACTTTCTAAGGTTTTCTCTTTGACACTTTATAACACTGACTTTTTGGTTTCTTTTGTCCTGAATTTGACTCATTGAGTGCTTTGACTTGATTCTTTTTGCAGGTAGATCATCTGAGGGATCTTGGCAAGGGGACCAGGGTTGCATTTTGTTCGCTGAAGACTTTTGAAATTTCATCACTTATTTACAAAAACGTGGAAAATGACCTTGGCTTTAAAAACAGAGTTTTTAAATCCAAGGTGAAGATTAGCTGTACCAGGTAAGAAATCTTGAAGAAACACTTTTACAATCATCCCTCTGGCTTGCTGAATACTCATTGACTTTTCAGACACATGACCCTATAAACATATTTGACCAAAACCCTAGACCTAGGAAATTGACCTCAAGACAAGATAAGACAAGCTTGAAAGAGCTTAATGACTAAAATGACCTGAACCAGCAATGCCAAGAGGGGTACAACACACCAGCTCCTCCATCAGGGTTATTGGCATGCCTAACGGGATGCATAAATTGACACTGATGAGACACCTACATATGCAAATGCAAAGAGTTTTTATCACTGATGGAGGGCTTAAGACCGACTCTAACATTGGCTCTAATGGGGATGGTAGCTCCTTGGAGGTACCAAGAACCTTAGACCTCTGGGAGACCATACCAGTGCCTTATTCATTGGGCAATGGAGTCAACTTATACACATGTGACCAAGTTTGAAACAACTTTAATTGACTTGAACAAGTGACTGAAGTCCTAGACTAAATTTGACACTAACTAACTCACTCTATGCAGAAAATAAATTAACTGAAATAACTCTAAAAACTCATACCAACTAATCTCCATTTTCAGAATTATAGCCTTCACCGCGGGCCCCAAACTGAAGATGAGAGATCAGTTTCACACTTGCTGCAGAATGAAAATGAAATGGTAATTACAATGAGAATGATTAGAGCAGAAAATGCTCAAGCATGATACCTTTTGAGCAGTCGGCCATTCACCGACCCACCAAGACATTCATCACCGTTCATTTCTTTGAGAAGAAAAGCATTTGGACCACGGTATGCTGCAATTTTGTAGGGACCTTTCCACAAGTTGTCAAATTTTCCATGCTTCCCTTTGTCTTCATTGCGGGCATCCCATCTCAACACAACATCATCAATCTGAAAATCATCTGCTTTGGCCTTTTTGTCATAGATTTTCTTTATGCGCTCCTGCAACTTAAGGGAATTCTGGTGAACCTCTTCTCGTGTCTGCTGTAAATGAATCATTTGACTGATCCGTCGTTGCATAGGATCCTCCTCACCACCAGCTTCTTGAAACAATTTAGCTACTGGAACACTAAGTGAAGTCGGAAACACTGCATCTACTCCATAAACCAGTTCAAAAGGTGACATACCAATTGACTTCTTTTGACTTACTGTCAGGCGGAAAGAGTCAATTGTGCGGACACAACCAACCTCCCTAGGAGCCTAAGACTCTCTAGTGACAAACAAGACAAACAAGAGCAATCCTTCTCTAAACATGCATTTACTATACGGGAAATCAAGTGTTTAGATCCTACCTGTAATCCAACGCTGTTGTAGCAGTCCAGCTCCACTAATCCGGATGAGCTCCTCCTTCACTTTGAAATCTGCATACACTAACAATCAAACGATTAAATAGTACTTGATAATCTCATAGAATAAAACATATTTAACACATAGACCAAGGAGTACATGAAACAACTCATAAATAACAAGTTATTGAGAAGAATGGACTCATTTGCATTAATAGGTAACAAAAGGAACAAATACAACCTGAGCCTTGGTGTTGTGCAAGTCCCTCCCAGGGTCCATCAAGAGTTCTCCTTTACTTTGACAAAGCTCACCCACTTCCAAATAGAACAAGCAAAGATGGCAATCTCTCCTCACAAGCTTCTAAATGGGAGTCCTAATTCCTGCAGCATTTACCCTTAGAAATGTATAGCTTTCAACCTCCTCTCCTTCTGGCCCAATGCCTGTATTTATAGTGCTCAAGAGGAAGTTAATCAGGTTCACCATCAATGGGATGATCCCCTCTTTGGATGGGATAGCTCCCCTATTGATGGGATAAGTTCCTCTTTGGTAGGAGTGCATGAACCATCTGGAGGCGCTCAATACACGTCGAACAACCTTCTAGAATGCTCTAGAAATGACCACAAGTGACTTTTTAAAGATGAAACTTGCGCATTTTAACCTTTTCAGGGGGACGCACCTGCACCTTTACATACAGAGCGTCCAAAGACGCAGCTTTTGTGAACATTGGGTGCGTCCCCGCAGGTAAGTTTGAGAGAACCTGCGTCCCCAGAGATAAATACATTTAAAAAGACTTTCTCTCTTTTTGGAGTTTGACATGGAGAGCAGAGGCATAAGACTTGCCTAAGAGGGTAGCATGACTGTTGATAGAGTCATCCTAACTGTAAATAGTCATGGTGACATTTTTTAGTGTAAAAGATTGCCCCCTAAAGTGCGAAGCCTGAAATAGATTAGGGTTTTGTATTATCTAGGAAGGGTGAAGCGCTTTATCATTTCAAGGATTATCTCGTGGAGAGCCTGGTCAGAACCTGCAATTTTCAACACAAAATACATGTATAAGATTATATCATCACTGAGGTAGGCATTCCCATACTCAGATTAAAACTTTAACTAACAGACTAACTACTATGATACAGGAATGATCTTGCAGTACATCATAATCATAGACTTTTGTAGACACAGTATGGGCGCAGCCATCTGTTTATGATTAGTCTACTTAGATAATGAATACAAAACTCCTCGCAGCCTGGATGGTGGAAACTAGATCCAGGGTCTTCATTTCTACTTCTCGAATTGGTACGATTCTAGCCATGCGAATAAATGAGTTGATGTCGAACATGGTAGAAACCACTTGATTACCAGTCGATGATGTAAACTGTTAACAAGCGTGAGAGAGACCACCAGTAATGTCAATGGTTCTCAAAGTACCAAGTATAATCCATGAGATGTGAATGAATGAGTTGATGTCGAACATTTCACGGAATCCTTCGATCGAAAGTCAATGATGTAAACTGACGTCAAAGGCGAGAAACCTGCCATTGATGCATGCAAACTTCAAGGTACTGACGATTTCTAAGTCATCTCTCTAGATAATGTGCTGATGTCGATAGAAAGCGACCCGTTGCAGGCAAACCCGCAACATGAAATCATTGTTCAAGTTGAAGAAATGTTGCTGTAAAGACTGACTCAGGGATGGTCAAATGGATGACAAATATTTTGCAGATGAAAGTTTTGCTTGCAGACCTCTTGAACACATAACGACACGACAAATGGCTTGGTGCTGAATAACTCAAAGTTAATCCCCGGAACCCGGCTAAAGACTTTCAAAATGGTTTGATCAACTGTGAGGTAAAGGATTTCCCAACCCATGTGAATGAAAAGTGTCGTGTTCAAGAGTGGTAATAAAGTTTCTTTTGAGACAAAAGGTAACAAATAGGCTCATTCTTCTCTCTTTTTCCCCACCATTTCTGGCAAGTACCTCTTTATTTTTAACAAGCTTGAGGAGGATAACATATGCTTGATTATAAGCTCATCCTTCGGATGAGTCCAACCTAGTTTTGATTCGAACCCTAGGAAGGAGTGGTTCGTTCCTGTTTGTAATTGAACAGGTCCTTTACTGTGAAATGTTTAACGAGCCCAGTATAGGAGAAACTCGACGTTTTTCAATTTTAGAGAGTCTGAAAAACTTAAGAAGACTCCAAGTTGAACTTTTTCGTAGATTTGTGTCCCTCAAGCCCGAAAAAGTATAAAATAATACCTGGGGGAACCGCTTGATCTTGCGACCAAGGAGTACTTTCATAATTAGTGTCACTGACCTGAAAAGTAAAAAGCGATCAAGGACACGTCGTTTTATTTCCGTATCGAGTTTGAAACGACAAAAACCCGGCAATCTTTTCCTGATTCTACGGTCAGAAAAGAGCTATAAGGGGACCGTCTTTTAATTCCGTTTTAACGAGTGTAAAAGAAACGCTCGGCAATCTTTTCATTTTTTAGGAGTCAGAAAAGGGCTTAAAAGATGACTCTGATATTTTGGTTCGTGAAAAATGACAATTTTCCCTCTAAGTCCCTTTGTCCTGCACAAAAGCAACACATTACTCATACCTGTTTAAGATAGGAAAAAATACATCGAAAAACATCTTTCCATGGTGAAAAATGAACAAATTCATCCAAAAAACCTATAAAAAGACTTTTTACCATGTCATTTTTACCATTTTACTGTTGAGGTTGAAAAAAAAAGCTTTTGGCAAGAAACTTCCCGTGGTTGCTGCGGAAAATCCGACCGTCAGAATCGAACGCCGTCTCTTCCAGGTATTTTACAACATCCTACTCTTCAATTTCATCCGATTAAAATTGTATTTTAGGTTTTAGTTTTGTTTTTTGGGGGGGTTTAGGTTTCAAAATGCGCCCCTCGGTGGACGCAGGTGCCCTTCGGGTGACCTGCGTCCCCCGACTTTTTCCTATACAGGAAAATGGTCGGGGGACGCAACCCACCTTCAGGCCAGCTGCGTCCGGATGCCCTGTGTTGTAAACGTGGGGTGCGTCCTCCGTGAAAGGCGGATTTTGAAACCCCAATCTCCACAAATAACCATTCAAATTTCCCCAAATCAGTTCTAATCATTGTTTCTTGGTGTGTAGGGCACTCACCATGTTGGATTGGAGAGAAAGAGAGCACGAGGACGTTGATTTAGCTGCAATTGAACATCAACCTTCCATTGATGCCCTAAAAGAATGCGGGCTATATAAATACTGGGCCATACCTGGCATGAGGGCTCAGGTGAGATTCTTAGAATGGCTGGTTGAGAGATGGAACGTTCAAGAGCAATGCTTTTACATAGGAGGGCACCAGCTCGAGATAGAGCCCTCTGATGTATACTTTCTCACTGGCTTGCCAAATAGAGGCGAGCAACTCAATCTAGCCGGGACTAGGCCGGGTGGCCAATCCCTTGTTAGTCTCCGGGAAGATTGGTGCACACCCGGTGCACACCATTCGAAAGGCGTGGAAATCAAACACATCTCTCTGCGTGAACTCAAAGTTATAGTGTTCACGGTTACCAGAATTTGCGGCGCAGCCGCTTTACACATTGCTTCCGGGTCCCAAATGCGGATGGCAATTGACTGTTACCAAGGCACCATTTTCAACTGGTGTGATGCTGTGTCGGCTAATGTGAAGAGCCAACTGACTAAGGCAAAGAACGGACGACTGAAAACTTTTGGATATGGGCCTTTAGTCGTGAGCTTTGCCTTAGAGAGAGTTCCGATGCTGATCCCTCAGCAACTCACTGTTGATATCTTGGGTCCTCGGGAGCCAAAGCTGGTACGATGGGTTGCGGTGATGGCCCGGCATCCTGACGAGGGCGCGGCAGTTGTTCGATTCTCTGATAGTTATTTTCACTGGTTAGAGGACCAGGTTTTTTCGATCCAGGACTTTCCGTATGCCGGAGTAGATTTTCGAGGTGATCCGGACATGGTTCTTCCACAGGGAGAACAATGGGATGACAGAGGTACTTTATTTTTCACAAGTTTTCAAATTATGTATTTTTTTTGTTTTTTATATATATCGTCTCAAAACTGACAGTAAAAATTTTCAAAATGCAGATGTTGGTCCACAGCGCCCAGCCAACCTCCGGCCTTTTGAGAGGAGACATCCAGTTGCACCGGTACCGGCCCCACAGGACGCGGCTGCAGAGGTACTAGCTGAGTTGGAGCATGATCTAGAGCGTCTGACGGCGGATATGCCTGAGACTACTATGGATGATATTCCTATCAGGCTTCAGCGCTATGTAGTCGCAGTCCCTGGACCGTTTAGGAGATTTTTGCGTAAGGTAGCCCGTGCAGTGGTGTCGTATAGGGAGCACCACCAGTGATTGGCTAGTCACTTTGTAGACACATGTGACATTTTTGACTTTTTGTACTTTATCATTTTTGCCGATCATAAGGTGTTTTTCAACCTATGATCGAAGACGATGTATATTTTTTGACACACTCCTATCTATATATATATCACTATTACCGGCTTATCTTGTTTAACATATGTGATGAAATGTTTTTAAATTTACTTGCATGATTATCGTAAATGTCTGTCCAACACTCGAGAAGCAATTGCATCTGCTAATGTATTTAAAGACCTTGGAATATGCTGATATTCAATGTAATCAAATTCACGTTCCAAGAGACGCACTCTCAAAAACAACCTTAATAACACAGGATTTCTAATGGCATAAACTCTATTAAGCTGTAATACAACAAGTTCAGAATCTAACCTCACTATCAAACGTCGAATTCCAAATGAAATAGATTCGGATAATAATTCAACCACTGCACTGTATTCTGCAATGTTGTTTGTTGTTTGACCGAGGCTTACCCCATGCATAGAAACTAACTCGTCAGAGGGTGAATAGATAACCCAAGCTGCGGAAGAGATATTCCGTGTACTACGACAAGCACCATCAGCAAATCCAATGTATGTTTGGAGAGGCGTCGACATCTGCAATATCAAGAGTAAAACCAAGATAAGCCAGAATAACGACGAAAAACACACTCGCTAAGCTAAGCACACTGACTAACTAACAAACATACTAGCTAGAAAGAAAACCTAACCTAACTAAAACTTCTCCATACCCACCATTTAAGCATAATACCTCTTTAGGTAAAGTCCATTTCTGGGTTTACCCAAAGAGTCCCCATCAAAATCTACCAGCTCATAAGCCCCTTTTGCTAGCTTTCGCTTTACAATATAGGGTCCATGCCACATAGGAACGAATTTTCCAGCACCTAGCTTATCGTTAGCTTGATCATATAATAGCACTAGGTCTCCCTCCGAAAAACTTCGAGGGGTCACATTTCTATCATACTGAGCTTTCATTCGCTTCGCGTGAGTCTCGATTGCCAATGCAGCGTCACGTCGAGTCTCATCTAATTTAGCTAAGTACAATAAACGTTTCTCCTCTTCGGAAGTAGCTGGGAGTAATTCGACAGCCATTTGAAGTGATGGGATTTCGCATTCAATGGGTAACACAGCTTCCAAGCCATAAACTAGCTGGAAAGGAGTGAACCCTGTTGAAGTTTTCACTGAGGTTCGGTATGCCCATAGCGCTGAAAATAACATGTTGTGCCAATTCGACCGATGAATACCAATGGTTCGTCGGATCATGATAACCAGAACTTTGTTGATAGACTCAACCAAACCGTTGGCTTGCGGATAATAAGGAGTAGAGCTATCGTGGCGCAAACCAAGCTGGCTTGTAAGCTCAGTCATCATGATGTTTCGAAAATGGCTCCCATGGTCAGTAATGATTGCTTGTGGGACACCAAACCTAGTTATAATATGATTGAATACGAAAACTGCAGCTGTTTTGCCGCTTGCGTCGAATGTAGGCATCGCCTCGGCCCATTTAGTGAAATAATCAACCGCGAGGATGATATACGCATGCCCCCCGGCCGAGTGAGGGTTACAAGTAATAAAGTCGATACCCCATTTGGCGAATGGACCAACGGCAATTATAGGGTGGAGAGGAGCAGGTGGTGCGCGCATCTTTCGATCAAACACTTGGCAGTTGTGGCACTTCCGGACTGCAATGATACAATCTTTAAACATAGATGGCCAGAAGTAACCAGCGCGCAACACCTTCTGAGCTGTGGCATACCCAGACATATGACCGCCACATGCTCCAGAGTGACAATCATTCAAAACCCTCTCAGCCTCTTCGTGAGTTAAACAACGTCGAAAAACTAAGTCTGCCCCCGGCGATAAAGTGTATCTCCAATAATTTTGTATTGCTGGGATTGAAACCGAATTTTTCGACGTTCCGCCTTTGAAGCTTCAGGCCGAAAGGTTTGGGTTTGGAGATAGATGATTATATCCCCGTACCACGGATCTAAAGTACTGATAAGAAACAAAGATTCGTCCGCAATGGACTCCTCTGCCACAGTCTCTGTGTCAGCACGCGGGAAATCACACATCAATTCCGCAAAAACTAAGGATTTCTTAGACTTGGACTTCTCGAACTCCAAGTCGAACTCTTGCAGGATAACGATCCATTTAGAGTACTTGCCCCCTAGCAGTTGTTTTGTCAAAATGTAAATCATAGGGTTGCAATCCGAAATAACTGTAGTTTTACGGAGAAGAATGTAGTGACGAAAACGCTGGACAGCTTGAACGGCTGCCAGGGCCAATTTCTCCACATGCGAATATTTTAGCTCAGTGGGATTTAAGGTCCTACTGAGATAATATATCACATGTTCCGCTCCGAATTCATCTTCTTGAACTAACACCATTCCAATGGTGGAATGCGAAGCTGCGAGGTATAAGAAGTAGTCCTGGTTGTAGTTGGGAGGATGCAACAACGGTGCATGGGTCAACGCGTGTTTAAGTGCATCAAAAGATTGTTGGGCAATCTCGTCCCAAAAGAATTGAGCGTTCTGTTTCAACAACCGTGTAAAACCTTTAGTGACCTCGGCGTAGTTTGGGATGAATCGGCGTAAAAAGTTCGCTTTCCCTTGCAAACTTTGGAGTTGGCGCAAACTCGAAGGAGGAGGCAATTTGATGATAGCTTCGACTTTCGAGGGATCGACGCGAATGCCGGCTTTTGAAACAACAAATCCCAGCAATCGACCTGTTTCTATACAGAAAACACATTGTGGGGATTCAACCGAATTCGATAATGCCTACACCTCATAAAGATTGCTCGTAAGTGGACAAGGTGATCAGCTCGATGTAATGAATGAGCAGGCAAATCATCGAGATACGGTTGCACAATGTGCTTGATGTCATGAAATGCGTAAGACATCGCCCGTTGAAAAGTGGCCCCGACATTCTTAAGCCCAAAAGGTAATTTGCAATAAGCAAATGTCCCCCATGGACAAATGAATGCCGTTTTTGGTTGGTCGGCAGGTAGAATATTGATTTGATTATAGCCCGAAAAACCATCCATGAAGGAAAACATTTCACTTCCGGCACAATCATCAATAATTTGATCGATATAAGGCGTAGGATAGTTGTCTTTTGGACAAGCTCGATTGATATCCCTATAGTCGATACAGATTCTTATTGTTCCTTGTTTCTTGTTGACCGGAACAATATTCGATACCCAATCCGTTAACGGGATCGGATAAATGAAACCTGCTTTCAACAGCTTTTCGACTTCTGCTTTAATCGCAGCCGCTTTTCGAGGGTGAATCTGACGCAACCGTTGCCGGACGGGTTTAGCATCCGGGTAGGTTTTTATTTCATGAACAACAATGGCAGGATCGATTCCTGGCATTTCCTCGTAAGACCAGGCAAACACATCGCGGAATTCTTGGAATAGGGCCTTGTAAGTTTGGATTTCATCTTCTGTACATGCGGCACCTATATGAATGTTCTCCTCAATTCCGGGCTTCACTGAAATATCAATGGGAATAGTGCGAGAAATATTCCCTAAATTCAACTCTGAATCAGAATGTTTCGTTGGATCCTGAGCGTCTTTGACATATTCAGCGGTAAAGATAGATGAAAAATCATTTTCAAATGCATCATCCTTAGGTAAAAACGAAGATCTGTGATGGAGATCCTCCCATGGTAGATCGTCTACACTTAGGATTTCGCGAAGTTGTTCGTCAGATGACACGACTTCGGGAAACGCTATCCGTTCTAAGGTTGAGGTGAAAAGTGATTCTTCACTGACCACATTCATTTGGTCGATCTCGGTTGAATGAGAGTCGGTAAAAGACATGACAGCTTCATAAGCAATTTCATATGGACTCAAAGGCATAGCATCACCGAATGAGTCTATCTCAGAGTCAGATGGGACAATCCAAGGATCATCATAAATAATGTTTTCTGATGTAATCATATGAATTGTTGCAAATGAAGGTTCTACGCTGAGTGGAGGGAGAGGAAAAGTTCCCAGTAAACCGGAATCCTTAACTAAACCTACACCAACGTCCCTATAAGGGATTGTCGTCTTACCGACATGCTGGATACTCTCTGAAGAGGCTGGGTCGGATGAAAAGTATGTCAGCTGATCAATAGTCACGATCTTACCGTTATGTGGAAACTTAATTACTCTGAAGACCGATGAAACGACCGCCGTCATAGCATATGACCAACTTCGACCCAAAAGAAGGTTGTAGTCTAGAGGGGCATCAACCACTTCCACATCCAGACTAACGGTTTTACCTTCTACCCCTATAGGCAATTCCTGTAGAATACCAAACGGACGGAACCCACGGCCATCAAAGGCCTTAAGGATGGTGGGGGATTGGTTCAACGAAGGAGAACCAAGGGATCTCCAACATTGAATCGACATAATACACGTAGAAGCTCCCTCATCAATCACAGTCCTATGAATAGGCCTGTTTTTGACTATCACTGGGATTTGGAAAGCCATTTGATGGGGGAGACGCGGTGTACTATTTTCTAGATCGAAGATTATTAGATTCGGGTCCTGAACATCAACAGCTCCTATAGCCGACAAAAGCAATTTTCGTTGTGCTGGGCATGATTGCAGCACTTCTAATGCCGACATTGCTGAGGGTGAAACAGCTAAGTCCTCAACAATGTTGTAATTCTGGGCTGCTCTCGCATGTGGATTGAAAGCAGACCTTCGAAGTACACCCTTGGCGGGCGGTTTAATTACTAAGTCTGGGTTAGGTTTCTCGATCTGTAGTGGATCGGAACCAGGAGCTGAGGTTGATGGGTTAGAGTGAGAAGATTCTGCTTCCTTACCATCAACAGGATTCTTACTACCATAATCTTGCGATCGAGTCGCAATCCTCACATGAGACATCATCAAAATGGGTTCTTCACTGGCATTCGAGGAAGAACCTATCATCTTATTCTCCTGCTCCGGAAATGGATTTTTTAACACAGCAGGAGTGGGAGAACCTTTGACTATTTTCACAACCTCGGCCCGATGAGGGCAATCTCTCGTAAAATGATCCTCTTCACAAATAAGACAAGGATATCGAGGTTTGCGCTTTTCGTCATTGGTTTCCGACTTTTCCGTTTTCTCCTTCGGAGCCTTGTCTGCTTTAGCCTTCTTCTTTCCTTTCTTCTTTCCGCCGTTTTTTGATTTGGCCGTAGATGACTCTACAGCGTGAATATCGGCGGTAAGTTCAGGAGAAGACTCTCCTGTCGGGGAATCGGGCAAAGTGATAATAGGAGTAGTTGAAGCCTTGGAAGACTTCTTCTTGCTCTTTGTATTCACGATACCAATCATACCATCAGCGGCATGAGATCCCGAAGGAGCAGCAGCGATTTGATTCGACTTTGGAAGATCCAGAATCTTCTCGTGTAATGTACCCGACTGAGTGTAAACTAAGTCAAGGTATTGCGCCTGAGCAATGACTTGCTCCTCAGTAACTACTCCGGCCTTAGCTACATCTTCAGTAATCTTCGGTAATAATGATTTAACAAACCATTCAGCTAAGATTTGGTCCGGGATAAAAACTTTCACTAGCCTTCTTCGACGTCTCCACTCATGAATGTGATCAGAAATATACGTGGACGTTGATTGTTTTAGTGAAGTTAATAACTCCGTGCCGTTATCGTATCTGACCGGCAACTGAAAGTGAGTTAAGAACGAGGTAGCTAACTGGCTAAAATTGTAAAAAGAGGCCCGTGGTAACTCAATGTACCACTTGGCCGCGAGACCAATGAGTGTACGCTGGAAAAGACGTAAGCGGATCGAATCATCCGAGATAGAATTTGAAGCACACCAGAGGTGGTAAGTCATCACGTGATTGGACGGATCCTCTCCAGACTTACCTTCGAACTTGGGTATATCGCTGGGCAACTTATTTGGCATTGGCGGCCAGAACGGAAGATATTGAATTGGATCGTTCGTTAGGCGCGTCAAGTCTGGTAAATCCAAAGTTGCGATAAACGGTAACTGCCGGTTAGGATCTCTAAAACTCTGGGTCACAATACCGGCCCAGGAGGAGGATATCCAGGATAACTAGGAACAGGAGTCGCATTTGGGATATTATATCCTCCTGGAAAACCAGGATTAACCGGACCGTACTGGGGTTGTTGAGGTTGTTGATAAGTGTACCCAGGATACGGTTGATACTGGTAAACCGGTTGTTGGACAGCTTGCCCAGGTTGGTACTGTCCCTGGTACGATTGGTGAACAAATTGAGGTTGAGTAGTGACAACCGTACTTATACCAGGCTGACCTGCAGGCATCTGGACCGTGGTTTGAATCGTAGATCCAGACAACGGTAAAGATGTCTGAGGAGTGGTTACAGAGACAGTAGAAACCGGAGCCGTCGATACTCCAGAAGTAAGTATGGTAGATGTGGCGGTAGTTGCAGCAGCCGTTTGAGATGGAGTACTAGGTGCAATTGGCGGCTGAGTAACTACCGAAGTTACAGAAGTTTGAACACTTGACTGGACAGGTTGCGGTTGCTGGGGTGGACCAGAAACTACGGGTTGTCCAGCTTGAGGTACCAACTGTATACTTGGCTGCAACACCTGTTGACCCTGTGACGGATCCCACACTAACATTCCAGGGTATTGACCCGTAACAGGTTGAGGATACTGAGATCCATAGCCGGATTGAGGATAGGATTGATAATTGTAAGGTGCAGTTCCCATACCTTGACCATATGATTGACCTTGAGGTGGTTGATAACCTTGACCTGAGTATTGACCTTGAGGTTGATAACCTTGAGGTAAATACGGGTACTGGGGTTGACCTTGACCTTGAGGTTGGTACCCTTGAGGTTGATACCCTTGGGGTTGATACCCTTGGGGTTGCCATCCTTGAGGTTGCCATCCTTGAGGTTGATATTGATACTGAGGTTGACCTTGGGGTACATATTGAGGCTGGGGTTGACCTTGAGGTATGTATTGCCCCATAGGCGCGTACTGACCTTGAGGTTGCCCCCCAGACACAAATGATGTACCTTGAGGTTGCCCCCCAGGCATTAACTGAGGCTGCCCCCAGGCGGTAATTGGCCACCTTGAGGTTGGGAAACGGGAACTGAACCTGACATCATGTAAATGTCTCCTACACCCAATGGTACATTACCACTGTTTCCAACTAATAACCCATGATCAACAGGTTAAGGAGATGCCCCTGCAAAGGTACCAGAAAGAGATTGATACCCAGTGGGAACAGAAGGACCGCCATGTAAAAAAGATTCAGGACTTTGAGAAAACACGGACGACGGACCAGCCATATTTACAGGAGTGTGAATACCTCCAGGTGGAAAAGGAGTACGAGGTGTAGAAAAACCTAGCCCAAAGTTGTCTAAATAATTGGTTAACGAAAGGTACCAAGTAGTACTTCTAGGAGGACTGTAAAAGATAGATTCACGCTCCCTTAGATCAATAGTAAGTTGATCTTCAAGGTTAGAGACGCCTATTTCTTCCTCTGGAGCAAGTTCTTCGATAGCAATCAAACCAGTAGGAAGATTTTCGGTGATAATTCTTTCTATTCTCGGTGAATCAGGAACACTAGAAGTCGGAGTAACAGGTTCAGATATTTCTGGTTCTTCGCCTGTATCACTAGCAGACGAAAAACTACCAACAAGCTCAAAAACTGTAACAGCTTCGGGATTATAACCTGTCTCTAAGCCTTGGTAATCTGAATGGACTACCAAGGAAGATTCTCCTTCTTCAGGTGAACCTACTCTACTGCCACTAGGAGGAGTTACAAGGACCTTTAAACCTTCTAGATTACCTGGGTCGTCTCGAGGAGGTGATCCCCTAAGCCTACGGGATCTTCTCAACAATTCGGCCACAGAAACAACTTCAGGAGACTGGCCCCGAAGTCTACGGGACTGTCTCGGTAATTCCGCCACAGCTAAAAACTTTTAACTACTACACACGAAAACAAAATAAAATTTCAAATCAAACCACCTAAAGTCTCTAAAGAACCAAACAAATTTGAATCACACGCCTAAAGAATCTAGAGCGTCAAACCAAGCACAAACAGTAGCCTTCCAGACCGAAAGCGCTAGTTGGTGATGAAGCCCAACATCGCTGGATTCAGTACAGAAGTGGCGGGTGGAACAGTTACCCCGGCAACCTGCTTAATGAATAGACTGGACCAAGTTCCTCCACTTTAACCGTCTCGAGTGAAGTGAACCCCCCAGAAAATCCAAGTGAGTCTAGCCGACGTCTGCTCCAGGTACAGTGAGATCTTCCCTCCACCGTCACCTCGGTAGAATCCTAAAGATAATGGTCACTAAGGTTACCAACCGCAACAAATGCACCTGGGGGAACAGTCTAAACTCCGACAGCACGCAAGGGCAGAGTAGCAAGCTCAATCCCCTTGCCGGCTCCTTGACAATAATCCAAGGTTTACCGAAAAGTGACCCCTGGCTCCTCGACAATGGTTAATCCGAGGTTTACCGTTTGTAATACGTGCGTGTCTGGCGTCGTTCCCAACGAGGGGGGATTGATCCCCTCACTGGTTCGGACACGAGCTCGTGCTTCTCCTTTAAGAGGAGATTTCCCAGAGTACAAGTGAGACAATTGGATTTATTCTATCACAAGATAAGCTACTTGTTTGGTTTTGTTGTCTTGGAGAGTTAATTACTCACCTACTCCAAGACACTAGCCTAATCTAAATTGGTGTTTCAGAGCCCTAGTAAATAAAAGTTACTACGTCGATTTTACTTTAAGCGTTAATTTTATGGTTTTTCTTTAAGACAAAAGGTAGCGGAAGTGAAACCAATGGTGTGTAGACTCGACTCAAACCACTACAAAGATGCACCTAAGATGATTTACGCTACTTTCCTTTTTCAATGAAATTCTTAACTAAGAGAGTTGAGAGATGCAAATTTTATAGAAAACCACTTCCTTAGAAAAGACAATCAAAGAAACAATTCTCTTTATCTTTTCAAGCATACAAACATGACCACTCCTTACGTGCACGAAAAAACTCTTTTTCTTTCAAAACTTTTCAAAGCTACTTGAAACAAAACTTTTCAAAGGAGATGTTTTTGTATTTTCTCTTTTTAATTAAGCATATAAACCTATCTTAACAAAAAACAATCTCAAAAGCTATAAAATCTATGAAAACTTGACTCACAAGCAAATCAAAAGGGAAATTACTCTAAGCAAACCTAACAAGGCAAAAGCTCACAAAGATGATTCTAGGTTGTTTTACTTGACCAAAATCAAATCAAGGACCAGCTAATGCAGAATCAAAAGACTAGTCAAAACAAAACTCAAATCTTTTTGTTCTTTTTGTAAAATGGAATTCAAGACTTAATCAACAAGCACTTCGAAATTTGCCCAAAGAGACAACTCAATGGTAAGTTGCTCTCACAGGTAGACTTTATGACAGGTCTGACTTCTTAGAATGCTGACAAAACCAGAGAGATCTAAGGCTTGACAACTTCTACCGCCAAAGTCACTACAAGACCTACTCAAAATCAAACCCTAGGGCTTACACTTCGATGAAATCCACTAAAACACTCAATGCTATCGAAACAAGTTCAGGTGAAGATCTTTGACAAGGGACTAATGAATCTAGGCAGTAAAAACTAAGAAAAAACAAAATCTAAGAGTAAAAATGCAAAAAATGGAATTTTCTCAAATTTTAGCAGGGGACGCAGGCGACCCGTTAGCACAGGTGCGGGCCCGCTCTGTGCACACAGCAACAGTGCGTCCAGGGACGCACTGTGCAACACTCAGAGGGTGCGTCCTACTGAAAAACTCAAGAAAAACCAAAATGAATCTAATCCTAAGCTAACCCACCCACAGACAAAGTCACAGAGCCAAAACCAGAAAAATAAACCAATTTTCTCAGAGCAAAGTTCACACAAAGGAAAAGACTTTTCACATCAATGGAATCCCCAGTATGGTCGCCAATTTGTCAGGCGGAAAGAGTCGATTGTGCGGACACAACCAACCTCCCTAGGAGCCTAAGACTCTCTAGTGACAAACAAGACAAACAAGAGCAATCCTTCTCTAAACATGCATTTACTATACGGGAAATCAAGTGTTTAGATCCTACCTGTAATCCAACGCTGTTGTAGCAGTCCAGCTCCACTGATCCGGATGAGCTCCTCCTTCACTTTGAAACCTGCATACACTAACAATCAAACGATTAAATAGCACTTGATAATCTCATAGAATAAAACATATTTAACACATAGACCAAGGAGTACATGAAACAACTCATAAATAACAAGTTATTGAGAAGAATGGACTCATTTGCATTAATAGGTAACAAAAGGAACAAATACAACCTGAGCCTTGGTGTTGTGCAAGTCCCTCCCAGGGTCCATCAAGAGTTCTCCTTTACTTTGACAAAGATCACCCACTTCCAAATAGAACAAGCAAAGATGGCAATCTCTCCTCACAAGCTTCTAAATGGGAGTCCTAATTCCTGCAGCATTTACCCTTAGAAATGTATAGCTTTCAACCTCCTCTCCTTCTGGCCCAATGCCTGTATTTATAGTGCTCAAGAGGAAGTTAATCAGGTTCACCATCAATGGGATGATCCCCTCTTTGGATGGGATAGCTCCCCTATTGATGGGATAAGTTCCTCTTTGGTAGGAGTGCATGAACCATCTGGAGGCGCTCAATACACGTCGAACAACCTTCTAGAATGCTCTAGAAATGACCACAAGTGACTTTTTAAAGATGAAACTTGCGCATTTTAACCTTTTCAGGGGGACGCACCTGCACCTTTACATACAGAGCGTCCAAAGACGCAGCTTTTGTGAACATTGGGTGCGTCCCCGCAGGTAAGTTTGAGAGAACCTGCGTCCCCAGAGATAAATACATTTAAAAAGACTTTCTCTCTTTTTGGAGTTTGACATGGAGAGCAGAGGCATAAGACTTGCCTAAGAGGGTAGCATGACTGTTGATAGAGTCATCCTAACTGTAAATAGTCATGGTGACATTTTTTAGTGTAACACTTACCCGATCAGCCCATAATGCATTTATTAGCTTCTTGTGCCAGCTCTTCTTATTTATTTCCAGCAATTTCTTTATGATGTTCACTAGAGATTTGTTCGAAGATTCAACCAGCCCATTACCTTGCGGATGGTAGGCGGTCGAATGCCCCAAACTGATGTTATATTTATAGCAAAAATCAACCAATTTCTTTGATTTGAATGTTGCTGCATTATCTGTAATCAACTTATGTGGACAGCCGAAACGTGACAAGATATTACTTTTAAGAAAAGAAATAATTACCGAATCCGTGGCTTGCCGGGTGGGAATGGCTTCAATCCATTTTGTGAAGTAATCTGTGGCGGTCAAGATCCATCGATGCTGCCCGGAAGATGTTGGGTGGATTTCACCAATAAAATCCAAGCCCCATTGCTGAAATGGTGCACTGATTTCAACCGGCTTGAGAGGCAATGGCTGTAACTTCTGCTTTCCTTGAAAAATTTGACATTCATGACAACTCTTTACCGCTTTATACACATCAGAAAATAAAGAAGGCCAATAGAAACCAGCTCTCAAAATCTTATTAGCCGTGGTCTTCCAAAATAAGACACCCCCACAGTCACCTTTATGGACATCATCTACTGTTGTCTTAGCTTCCTCTTCGACCAAATAGTTCAGCAAGATGCCACCGGGATCTTTCCAATAAAGTGCAGATTTGATAATGCAAAATTTGGCAGCTTTTAGTTTCAATGTTCTAGCTTTGTTTCTAGGCATTCCAGGGGGTGAAGACAAATTTTGAAGCACATAAACTATATCAGCATACCAAGGGGAAGACACAAAGATATCAGATACCTGTAGAACTGAATTTTCTTCATCTTCATCAGACAAGGCAGCAATCAAATTGATATCAAGGACATGAAGGTTTGTTTCAGCCATCAACTTAGCAAGACCTTGACCTTTAATCAACTTGGTAGGCTTAATTTCTACATCATATTCTAATAGTGCAGCGATCCACTTACCCCTTCTTCCTTCCGGTTCCATTTGTACTAAAACATCCTTCATAGCTGCATTAGGGACATATGCCAAAACATGAGAATTCAATATGTATACCCGAAAATCTTTCAAAGCCTTGATCAGCACCAGTGCTTGCTTCTCAATGATACTATAATTCAGCGCTCCGTCTCTTATGATACGGCTGAAAAAAGCTATGGGCCTCTCAACTCCATCCCTTTGTTGCATCAACACGGCTGCCAACGTATGCTCGGAAGCAAATGAAAACAAAATAAAATCCTGCGTATAATCTGGGCTGATCAAAGTTGGGGCTGAAGATAAGATTACCTTTGTCAAATTAAAAGACTTCACCGCTTCTTCGGTCCATTTGAGCTCGCTGTCCTTCTTGAGCATATTGGTTATCTCTCTAAGATGTTCGGCAAGATTGGGGATGAAACGACGCAGAAAATTCAATTTACCATTGAAGGACTGAATTTCTTTCTTGCTACGGGGCTGCTCCAACTGCTGAATTGCTTCCACTCGTGCGGGATCTATACGAATGCCATCTTTAGAAATAATATGGCCCAGCAGCTTGCCTTCGCTCATAGCAAAAAGACTCTTCTTCGGATTCAATGAGATGCCATATTTTCTGCACTTTTGAAACACCTTAGTCAAATGAAACAAATGCTCTTCATCTGATTTAGAAAACACGGTCAGATCATCAAGATAAACAACTAAAAAGACATCCTTCTCATTTGCAAACGCCATGTCCATTTCCCACTGAAATGTGGCCCCTGCATTCTTCAATCCAAATGGCATCTTGGCATAATGAAATGTACCCCATGGAGTAGTAAATGCTGTCTTGTCACGGTCATCTTCGTGCACCAAAATCTGATTATACCCGGAGTAACCATCCAGCAATGACATCCTTGATGCCCCCACTACCCGCTGCAATATGTGGTCCATCTTGGGCAGCGGATAATTATCCTTTAACGACACCTTGTTCAGATTTCTAAAATCTATGCATAAGCGAATTTCACCAGTCTTTTTTCTCACGGGCACTAAGTTGGAAATCCAATCAGAAAACCGGATTGGCACTATGATTCCAGACTTATACAACCTGTTGACTTCCTTCTCAATCAATGGCAGCAATTTAGGATTAATTCTTCTCAACTTTTGTCGGAAAGGCTTTTGATTTGGCTTTATGGGAATGGTATCCAGAATGATACTTGTGTCATAAGTTTTCAAATCTGAATAGTCCCATGCAAAAACATTAGAATACATAGACAATAACCTGATATACTCTTTCTTTACCTTAGGCGGCAATGCTTTTGAGAGCTTCACCATCTTTGGAATTTCAGTTGTCCCAAGATTCACATCTTCAACTCCTTCATTCGTTGGCCTCAAAGTTGGCTTGCGGGACACATCATCTTGATCGAACAATTCTTCCAAAGGAATCAATCCTTTAGGAATGTAATTGTCCTTGAGTTGCAACACATCCATCTGATTTACTCCTTCAGCTTCCGTATCTATTGAAATGTCTTCGAATTTACCCTCAACTTGCAGAAAATCTTTGATTTCTTCGTCATCTTGGAAAACTTGCCAATACCTTTGATTATCTGGAACTGTAGGACGATGCTTCACATATATTTCAAACTTATTGCTGGAATTCATAGGTATTTTCAGATTACTTGCTGCCTTAGCCAATGCATCCGCAACACCATTTTGAATCCGGGGCACACATGTCAAAGTATGTTCAGAAAACCTCTTTAAGATATCCAGGACAGCATTCCGATATGCTCGCATACGAGGATGTTTGGCCTGAAATTCACCTTTCACTTGCTTGATAACCAACTCGGAGTCGCCATATACCGCTATTTTCTTTGCCTTCAACTTCCGAAGGATTTTCAGACCAGCAATAAGAGCTTCATATTCTGCCTCATTATTTGAACAATCAAATGCTAATTTATAAGAACATACCCGTACCTTGCTTGGAACTTGATTTTGGGCTGAAAATGGGCTTCGAATCCACACACCTATACCAGCACCATCGCTGCCCACTGCGCCATCAAAATCCATGGTCCAAAGACCATTCTCATCATCTTCTAAGTGCTGAAAATCTGATTTTGATGCCTGCTCTGTTTGCTGCCCATTTGTTTCAGCGATTGGCCCAATGACAGCAGACCTTTCTTCACTTTTCTTTCTCAAAACTTCTCTGCAATTTTCTGAAATGTCTGGTATATCTTCTACTTGAACTAACTGACTATCTACCTCATTGAAATTTTCCGCAAACAAAACAAAAGATTCTAAATCTGTTTGTACATAATTTACAGGATGATTGACGGGCTTTTCCTTACTAGTGATCATGTATTTCATCTTTTGTTCCCGATATACCTTCCTCATTTGACCGAAAACTGGAATTGTGGCATATGAAAAATCAAGCTGAAGTGTACCTTTGAGCTTGGCTCCCCATGATCTCGACAACAACATGCCAAACCGCGGAGGAATGTCCGCCACCACCACATCCATCAAAACATTCTTCGCTGGAATCTGATCGAGACTCACCACCAGGTCTTTGATCAAGCCAATACATCTTACCCGGCTGGAATCAAACGAATACAAATCATGATACTTCCTTGTGATGTCAAGTCCCAGCTTCTCCATGATTGTTTTCGGCATCAAATTGTGCGAGGCTCCCGAGTCAAACATGGCATTGTGCAACACAAACTCATGCAAACGCAAACTGATATAAAATGGAGGAACATCACTTTCGGGAGACTCACCATTTAAAGCTGGCCCAAAAATCAACTCCGGCTGATCATCTTGTACATTCACCATGTCTAGCATTGGATCAAAATTCAGCAGCTTGGAAATTTGACCTCGGTAAGTGCTGTTCTTCATGACTTCCATCAAGGGAATAGATATTTTTAACTTTGCAATCTCGTTCTCCAAGCTGAAAACTGAACTCTTTTCACCTTCTTTAGCCGGATTATCTCTTTTTTCAGCTTTATCCTTTGGTGCATTTGATGGCTGATCTATCCTAACTACTGGTGATGATTGAGTTGTTGAAGGATCGACTATGTCTTTACCTTTTGAAGAAACCGAATCATTCTTTGCTAGAATGTCTTTCTTTTTCTGCACAGGAATTATAGGAATAGCCCGATTTCTCAATTGCCTTTGCTGTCCTTGCTACGCTGATAAAGCATTCAAGTACACTCTTTGATACTCTTCGGATTCTTCTTCAAGTATCGCATCGTTTGAAAAAATATAATGCTCATCTTGGGGAAAGACGGTATTACTCACCAACTCATCTTCCTCTGTAATATATGTGGGCATATCATCAGGAGTGAAGAAGTGATTTTCTTCTCCGACATTATCACCTTCATCTTCAGATTCTTGGCTAACAAAATTCTGCTGAAAAGGTGGTTTCATTTGCTGCTGAACTGCTGCCTCTTGTGCCTTTGCTTCACGCTGCTTGATCCTATATTGTTGCTGTTGTTGACCTCTGAAATTGGGATTACGAATCTGAGGATCCGGCTTGTCAATAGTCACCTTTTCAAATGTCCTTCTAAGCTGCTCAAGTTCACAGAGAACAACCTGATTTGATGTGGATGGTTCCTCCTTGATTGTGACTCGCTTTTCTGCCTTCATCCTTGCTCTTTTGTCATTCAAATTTGCCTCAACGCTGACAGCAATTTTCTGCATCTCCTCCAAGGTAGGTGGATCTCTATCTCTCAATGAGTAGGCCATCTCCGGATCAAAACCATCCGGAAACTTAAGAAGTGCTGATTTTCTAGATGGCCTCAAATCATCGGGAATAGCATTATAAACTGTATTGAACCTGATTATATAATCTTGAACAGACTCACCCGGATTACGCTTGAGGTTGTTGTATTCGGCATTAATTTGAAGCGGATCTTTTCTGATTTCCCATCGATCTAAAAACTGATTCTGAAGTGCTTCCAAATTGGCAATGCTGTTAGCTGTCAACCCTCTGAACCATTTTCTAACTTCTCCTGCAAATGTTTGCACGAATAACCGCATGGTAACATCTTCTTCATCTAACTCATATAGATCAAAGAATGTGGTCATCTTGTCGATATGCTGTTGAGCGGTAATACTTTGTGGAGTGCCATCAAACATGGGGATCTTACTTTGGTAATCAGCTGGCATATCATGAAGATTTGCAGGTAAAACCAATGGGGCAAACCGGGCAGCCATTGCTCTAGGAGGGGGAGTAGGATGAGTATGAGGAGGAGGAGCTGTGATAGCAGGAATTATAACAAGAGGAGGTGTAGTTTGTGGAGTTGGGGGAGTCGGAGGAGTAGGAGAAGAAGGAGGAGAACCGACTGTTGATTCGGGATAGGTGATTATAGGTGAAACTGAAACATAAGGAGGGTAAGCTTCTTCGTGAGCCGTGATAGTAGATCCAATGTGATCAGAAATATTCTCAACAAAATCAGCTAGGGTAGTAGCTTGAACACGTGTCTGAAGATGTCTTAAGATGAAATTTTCAACCAATTTATTATGTCTCTCAAACTCAATAGCAGCTGCAAAATCAGGGTCAAGAACTAGAGAATTGAGCGCACTTTCAGACTTAGCTTTAAACAGAGACAACTCAAAGCTTTCGTCAAAATCTAAATCTTCAAGATAATAAAAAATAGCTGGGCATGAATGAGATTTAAAAACGGGTTTGGGATCTGTAGCCAGCTTGTTTTCTCAAAAAGACTAGGAAAGAAAAAGCATTCAGCCTGTGAAAACTCTCAACCTATCAGCCACGGCTCAGAGTCAACAATTATACTGGGATAAAGTGTCAATGAAGCGCTACGTTCACAAGCTCACGGAGATAGACTGAAGCAGCGTTTATCTACTTGCGCTGATGTAAAACAAGAGCGTTTTCGAAGGCTACCTGGCGTAACTTCAGGCTCCATCTAAGACTTATGAAATAACACGTCAATGAGCAAAGGATTAGTTGTTCTCCCCAGTATGGTCACCAGTATGTTAGCGCTTGAAATTTCACCTCAGGCTGAGAAAGGTAAACCTCAAGGCTACATCAAACCATTTAGCCTCGTAGCTAGCCCTACGGGGCAGGAGAAGGCTCTCTCCGGTCAATCTCGGCAGATCTTCGATGGGATGAGATGACCAACAAGGTAACACTGATATTAGGCTAGTAAACTGATTAAAAAGGTTGATTTGGGGTTTTTTGGGTTTTTGGTGGCAAATTGAGGAATTGCAATTTTGGGTGCGGGGATTTGACACAGTTTCTGCAGGGGGTTCCTTGGGGCGAGGTAGGAGACCGTATTGATGCCTTTGTTTGAGGTGAGTGGATGGAAAAGACCGGTGAGGAGCTAAGGAGAGCAAATAATACTTTGAATTCTCCTTAAACAGTAGAAAACATAGAAATTAAACAAATTTAAAAGCAGAGCATGGCAAGCATGAATTCTTACTTTAACACTTCATTTGTTTAATATGCAGAAGGAAAGAAAGGAGATGAATCACATAAACACACTTACAAGAACATTTAGAAACACACCATCAACACATGAGTCCACAAGAATCCCAAAGATGACTGCAAAACCCTGGTCTTCCTTAGCCAAAAATTGAAGAGATATAAGTGAAATAATACAATGATAGCTTCTCCCTCAAGAGTCCAACCATGAAAATGAGCAAGAAAGTACATAATATAGATGATCTAACCTCTTTCCCTGCCTCCATGGGTCGAGATCACTATCCTAGGAGCTGTTTCAACCACTTCTAAACTAAGCACTACAAACTAGGCAGTCAAAACAACTTGCCTCTATAAACTTGGAAACCAATTCATTCATTTAATATTTACCCTTTTCATGAATGAATCTTCTAGAAGTGTTAAACAAGAGTAAAAGTGTCTTAGAGTTACAAAAATTACATCAAAGATAATCATCTTCAACCCCAAAAAGTCAAACTGAGTCAAATCTGCGTTTTCTGGGCTGTACAGTGCAATCTGGCAAAAAACTGCCTGACAGGTCGCGCCCCCCTACCTTTGTTCCACCTGAAACCAACAACAGTTGTGAACTAGAACCAAAAGCTTCTAAGAAAATGCCAACAATGCATTATTAGAAGATTATCTGCTCCCCCTGAACCTGTGTCGGATGGTCTCTGCCAGGCCCATATCAGAATATATTCAACCAGAGCTTGTCCCTACTGATATCCATCAAACCTCCATATATGCGACTGTCTCTGCAAAAACTGGCGTATGTACGTGGATCCTCCTCAGGCAACTCGCGTACACCCATTTTTCTCTGAAACAGACAAGATTTAATAGCAAGATGATGCATCAACTACTCCCAGCTTCTGTCTGAGGTATTCAAGAGTTTCCCTGGGCAGTGGTTTAGTGAGAATATCAGCAACTTGTTCCTTATAAGGAACATACTCCAATTTGACCTTTTGTTCCAACACTTGTTCCCGGAGAAAGTGATACTTGATCGATATGTGCTTGGTCTTTGAATGCATGACTGGGTTCTTTGAAATGTTGATTTCACTTGTATTATCACATAAGATGGAGATAGGTGGTGTACAAGTGATTTGAAAATCCTGTAAGGTCTGCATCATCCAAAGGAGTTGACTGCAGCAAGATGCAACAACCACATATTCCGCTTCAGCTGTAGATAAAGCAATCGAACTTTGTTTCTTGTTGAACCAAGATACTAATCTGGAACCCATGAAGAATGCACCACCACTTGTGCTCTTCCTGTCATCCACGCTTCCGGCCCAATCTGCATCTGTATAAGCATGAAGTGTGAGATCTGTATCTCTAGGATACCATAAGCCATAGTTTTGAGTTCCTTGAAGGTACTTGAAGATTCTCTTAACTGCCTGAAGATGAGTTTCCTTAGGATTGGCTTGAAATCTTCCAACTATTCCCACTGCATGCATGATGTCTGGTCGGGTACCTGTCAAATAAAGTAGACTTCCAATCATAGATCTATAGGTTGGTTGATGCACTGCTGCTGATTCATCATTTGCACTGAGGATGCATCCTATAACCATGGGGGTACATAATGGTTTTGAATCTTCCATGCCATACTTCTTCAAAATCTGCTTGAGGTACTTGGTTTGAGACAAAAAGATACCGCCTTCATTTTGTTGGATTTGCAATCCAAGAAAATATGTCAGTTGTCCAAGCAAAGAAATTTCGAATTCTTTTTGCATCACCAAGGCAAAGCTTTGACTCATAGCTTCTTCATTGCTGCCAAAATAATATCATCTACATACACAAAAAGTATTAGCAATTTGTCATTTTCAATTTTTATATAAAGATTGCTATCTGCTGATCCTTTTGAAAAACCTTGTTGATGAAGATATTTGTCCAAACGGTAGTACCAAGCCCTTGGAGCCTGTTTAAGACCATAGAGATCCTTTTCTAGTCTGCATACAAGATTTGGATCATTCCCAAGAATGAAACCGTCTGGTTGCTCAATGTACACTTCTTCTTCTAAGTCTCCATTCAGAAAGGTTGATTTCACGTCCATTTGAAATACTTTGAACTTCTGAAAGCTAGAGAGAGCAAGGAACATTCTGATGGCCTCAAGTCTAGCAACTGGCAAAAGTTTCTTCAAAGTCTATTCCTTCTTGTTGAGCATACCCTTTACAGACAAGTCTGGCCTTGTTTCTAATCACTTCCCCATTTTCATTCAACTTGTTTTTGAAGATCCATTTTGTCCCTATGACATTCTTATCTCTTGGTCTAGGAACTGTTAGCGCTTGAAATTTCACCTCAGGCTGAGAAAGGTAAACCTCAAGGCTACATCAAACCATTTAGCCTCGTAGCTAGCCCTACGGGGCAGGAGAAGGCTCTCTCCGATCAATCTCGGCAGATCTTCAATGGGATGAGATGACCAACAAGGTAACACTGATATTAGGCTAGTAAACTGACTAAAAAGGTTGATTTGGGGTTTTTTGGGTTTTCGGTGGCAAATTGAGGAATTGCAATTTTGGGTGCGGGGATTTGACACAGTTTCTGCAGGGGGTTCCTTGGGGCGAGGTAGGAGACCGTATTGATGCCTTTGTTTGAGGTGAGTGGATGGAAAAGACCGGTGAGGAGCTAAGGAGAGCAAATAATACTTTGAATTCTCCTTAAACAGTAGAAAACATAGAAATTAAACAAATTTAAAAGCAGAGCATGGCAAGCATGAATTCTTACTTTAACACTTCATTTGTTTAATATGCAGAAGGAAAGAAAGGAGGTGAATCACATAAACACACTTACAAGAACATTTAGAAACACACCATCAACACATGAGTCCACAAGAATCCCAAATATGACTGCAAAACCCTGGTCTTCCTTAGCCAAAAATTGCAGAGATACAAGTGAAATAATACAATGATAGCTTCTCCCTCAAGAGTCCAACCATGAAAATGAGCAAGAAAGTACATAATGTAGATGATCTAACCTCTTTCCCTGCCTCCATGGGTCGAGCTCACTATCCTAGGAGCTGTTTCAACCACTTCTAAACTAAGCACTACAAACTAGGCAGTCAAAACAACTTGCCTCTATAAACTTGGAAACCAATTCATTCATTTAATATTTACCCTTTTCATGAATGAATCTTCTAGAAGTGTTAAACAAGAGTAAAAGTGTCTTAGAGTTACAAAAATTACATCAAAGATAATCATATTCAACCCCAAAAAGTCAAACTGAGTCAAATCTGCGTTTTCTGGGCTGTACACTGCAATCTGGCAAAAAACTGTCTGACAGGTCGCGCCCCCCTGCCTGACGGGTCGTGCCCCTTTGGAGCTCTGTTTGAGGCACTTTCAGGTGGCCAAATTGAGCAAACGTCGGCTTTTTGGAAAGGTCTGTGAGTCTACTTTCCAACCCAACTGGAATTTTTGAATTTGGAGTTCATTTGCCCTGTCAAAAACCAATTCTCCCAAGACAGCTTTCTGCAGTTCAAAAAAGTGGCAGAAAGTCAAATTTTTCATGTATTTTGACCTTCTGGAGGCCCAAAACTCCATAAAAACTCAAGTCCATCCATGGGCATATGTAACTTTGCATAAAAAATCAGGAAATGCTGAGTTTTTGTGAAAAGGAGTTTCCATGACAAAGGGTCTCACCGGGGGTGAGACCCGTTAAAGAGCCAAAACCTGTAAATTACCAAAAAATGCCAAAATTACCCAAAATTCTCAAAAAAATTTGGGATTTGAGCTGTGGCTAGGCTATTGGTGCCATGATATTTGAGTGAAGCCTCAGCCAAGATACGGAGTGGATTGGTCTTCTTTTTCCCTTTTAGGGCCTCGGACAACCGCCTTTGAAACATCTTCATTTTGGCCTTGCACACATGCATTCTTGCCCAGTAATGGTTTTTCATGTTCCTCAGCAACTTTTTATCTTGGTTGGCCTTAGCCAACAGCCTCTCTGAGTGTGCGTTCTCCTGAATGAGCATAGACTCTCGATCAACAGGCAATGGGTCACCGGGTCTTCTGCGGTTCAAGGTTCGGTCACTACGAATCCTCCATAACTCATCAAGTGCTTTCTCCTCCTCCAACTGTTTGTTGCGCTGCTCCAGGTAGGTGATGGTCCATTAGGCACCCTCAAATCTCCTCTGTAAAGCATCATTTTCAGCTCTGAGATGCTGAATGATCTCCTTTGCCTCCTGGCTAGGAGAACTAGTCTCAAGATCAACAAACTCAACATCGGGAACTCCTGATGGACCCTCATCAATCATGGGCTCTTTGCCCCTCTCTGGTACCTGTGCTGGTGAAGAAAGCGAGGCCCCTTCCACCTGAAGTGGAGATAACACTCGCTGAGCTGAAGAGGAAGGCGAGACCCCTTCCACGTGCTGTGGAGATAGTACTCGCCTAGCTGCTACAAATAAGGCCCTCTGGCCTCTCTGATAAGTGAGCTGAGATGAGGCACTAACATGTCTAGTGACAGGGATGTGATGCCGGTGTGATGGTCCTCCCTCCTCATGAACAACCTCATGATGTGGCTGTGGTGGCGCTGTGAAAAACTCACGAGAGATTAACTCCTCCCATGAGATGCCCTGCTGTGTCAACTGATGCAATACTACTAGCTGAATCAAACCATAGTGATGAAGGCTCCTGTACTGCTGTGCCGGGGTCTTCCTCTGCAACATGGGCACCATCCTCTGAATGTTCTGAAAGAAGAAAACAGGGATGTTCATCATCCTCACTCGGGTGAAGTGCATCAAAAGGCGAATGTGATATGAGTACACCTGTGAAAATCTACCCTCACAGGTAAAATAGTGCATAATAAGCCTCATGATGGGAGCATACTCGCTCCAGAGAAACCTGAATGGAAAAACACCCGCCAAATGTCTTATGAATGGTGGTCAGACATAAGGCTCAAAGTAAACAATATCTAGCATCTTGCGCTTAGTCCACACCTCACCAACATTAGGTATCCCTGTAGCATGTGAGATCACCTCGGGTGTCAATGTAAAGTTCACCCCTGCAAGATTGACATGTCCATCATAGAGGTGTAAAACAAAAAGGCGGGCCAACTCTCTATGGTGTTGAATCCGAGAAATCCTCTCACAGAACTCATACCAAGACATGTACTGAAAACAAGTGACTGCCATAGGACATGCCTGTAACTCTGCTAAAGAAGTGGGCTCCTCTCGCTTATGATGTCCACCCTTACCACCCTTACGAGGCCTCCTCTGTATCTCAACCTCTGCTGATGATGAGTGGTCATCACTTTGCTCATAAGTTTCGGTTTCTGACATAGTTTAGGAGCAAAGTGGACAAACTGTACCGCTGTCTCTGACTGTAAAAAGTGCTGAATTCTATGCTATTCCAAGGGGAAAAAGACATAAGGGAAATGTTAGGGGAGGGACCTTTTTACAAGGAATTGGGAATATACAAATATAACAGGGAATTTTTAAGGAAAATGTTGCAAACCATTATGCATATAGGAGTACATATTTAAAATCAGGGATATTAGGAAATCATTTGCAAAGATCACTGCATATGGAAAAATATGTATGAGAGTGAACACATGGGGATTAACATGCAGCATTAATAGGGGAAAATAGGGAAACATATGCACAAAACTGCTGACATATTCACCACATTTTCCATTATTTATACATGCATATGGTAGAGGGAGATTAGGGTTTTGAATGCTTTGGGAGAGGGGTAGGGTTTGCACTTTTAGTTATTAGGGAGAAGGGAGGGTTTGCATTTAATTTATAAAATAGCATGGGAGAAAAATAGGCATACATACAAGTGTGAATAGAATGGGGAAGGAGGGAAACAATTACAAAGGGAAAAACACCTTGAAACAACACAAACCCTAGCACATTTTACCCATTAACCTTGCAATCATATGAAGAGGTTTCACTTGTACATTTCAATCATTAAAACATGTTTTATGATATCCACCAATCATAACCACACCCATTTCAAGTTTAGAACACCTACCTCAAACAAATTTGTGGCTTGGAGAGCGTTTGAGCAAATTTAAAATCGTTTTGCTAAGAGATAGCTCGACGGGTCGCGCACCACGCCCAACGGGTCGCGCCTCTCTAACGGGTCGCGCCTGTTGTATTTTCTCACTGTGGAAGACCCTTTGACGGGTCGCGCACACCTGACGGGTCGCGCACCTGGCCTGACGGGTCGCGCACCAGTCCAATGCCCGAACTGGCTCTCTTTTCGCTCCTTTTTCTCAATCACTCTCTCAAACCTCTCTTGCAAGCGTCTAAGATGCACAATGAGAGTGATAGGAGGGAATTTGGGGTTTTATAAGTTTCATTTGAAAAAATTTCATTCACAAACCCACTTTCTAATGTTTTCTCTTTGACACTTTATAACACTGACTTTTTGGTTTCTTTTGTCCTGAATTTGACTCATTGAGTGCTTTGACTTGATTCTTTTTGCAGGTAGATCATCTCAGGGATCTTGGTAAGGGGACCAGGGTTGCATTTTGTTCGCTGAAGACTTTTGAAATTTCATCACTTATTTACAAAAACGTGGAAAATGACCTTGGCTTTAAAAACAGAGTTTTTAAATCCAAGGTGAAGATTAGCTGTACCAGGTAAGAAATCTTGAAGAAACACTTTTACAATCATCCCTCTGGCTTGCTGAATACTCATTGACTTTTCAGACACATGACCCTGTAAACATATTTGACCAAAACCCTAGACCTAGGAAATTGACCTCAAGACAAGATAAGACAAGATTGAAAGAGCTTAATGACTAAAATGACCTGAACCAGCAATGCCAAGAGGGGTACAACACACCAGCTCCTCCATCAGGGTTATTGGCATGCCTAACGGGATGCATAAATTGACACTGATGAGACACCTACATATGCAAATGCAAAGAGTTTTGATCGCTGATGGAGGGCTTAAGACCGACTCTAACATTGGCTCCAATGGGGATGGTAGCTCCTTGGAGGTACCAAGAACCTTAGACCTCTGGGAGAGCAGACCAGTGCCTTATTCATTGGGCAATGGAGTCAACTTATACACATGTGACCAAGTTTGAAACAACTTTAATTGACTTGAACAAGTGACTGAAGTCCTAGACTAAATTTGACACTAACTAACTCACTCTATGCAGAAAATAAACTGACTGAAATAACTCTAAAAACTCATACCAACTAATCTCCATTTTCAGAATTATAGCCTTCACCGCGGACCCCAAACTGAAGATGAGAGATCAGTTTCACACTTGCTGCAAAATGAAAATAAAATGGTAATTACAATGAGAATGATTAGAGCGTAAAATGCTCAAGCATGATACCTTTTGAGCAGTCGGCCATTCACCGACCCACCAAGACATTCATCATCGTTCATTTCTTTGAGAAGAAAAGCATTTGGACCACGGTATGCTGCAATTTTGTAGGGACCTTTCCACAAGTTGTCAAATTTTCCATGCTTCCCTTTGTCTTCATTGCGGGCATCCCATCTCAACACAACATCATCAATCTGAAAATCATCTGCTTTGGCCTTTTTGTCATAGATTTTCTTTATGCGCTCCTGCAACTTAAGGAAATTATGGTGAACCTCTTCTTGTGTCTGCTGTAAATGAATCATTTGACTGATCCATCGTTGCATAGGATCCTCCTCACCACCAACTTCTTGAAACAATTTAGCTACTGGAACACTAAGTGAAGTCGGAAACACTGCATCTACTCCATAAACCAGTTCAAAAGGTGACATACCAATTGACTTCTTTTGACTTACCCGATCAGCCCATAATGCATTTATTAGCTTCTTGTGCCAGCTCTTCTTATTTATTTCCAGCAATTTCTTTATGATGTTCAGTAGAGATTTGTTCGAAGATTCAGCCAGCCCATTACCTTGTGGATGGTAGGCGGTCGAATGCCCCAAGCTGATGTTATATTTATAGCAAAAACCAACTTCTTCGATTTGAATGCTGCTGCATTATCTGTAATCAACTTATGTGGACAGCCGAAACGTGACAAGATATTACTTTCAAGAAAAGAAATAATTACCAAATCCGTGGCTTGCTGGGTGGGAATGGCTTCAATCCATTTCGTGAAGTAATCTGTGGCGGTCAAGATCCATCGATGCTGCCTGGAAGATGCTGGGTGGATTTCACCAATAAAATCCAAGCCCCATTGCTGAAATGGTGCACTGATTTCAACCGGCTTGAGAGGCAATGGCTGTAACTTCTGCTTTCCTTGAAAAATTTGACATTCATGACAACTCTTTACCGCTTTATACACATCAGAAAATAAAGAAGGCCAATAGAAACCAGCTCTCAAAATCTTATTAGCCATGGTCTTCCAAAATAAGTGACCCCCACAGTCACCTTTATGGAAATCATATATTGTTGTCTTAGCTTCCTCTTCGACCAAACAGTTCAGCAAGATGCCACCGGGATCTTTCCAATAAAGTGCAGATTTGATAATGCAAAATTTGGCAGCTTTTAGTTTCAATGTTCTAGCTTTGTTTCTAGGCATTCCAGGGGGTGAAAACAAATTTTGAAGCACATAAACTATATCAGCATACCAAGGGGAAGACACAAAGATATCGGATACCTGTAGAACTGAATTTTCTTCATCTTCATCAGACAAGGCAGCAATCAAATTGATATCAAGGACGTGAAGGTTTGTTTCAGCCATCAACTTAGCAAGACCTTGACCTTTAATCAACTTGGTAGGCTTAATTTCTACATCATATTCTAATAGTGCAGCGATCCACTTACCCCTTCTTCCTTCTGGTTCCGTTTGTACTAAAACATCCTTCACAACTGCATTAGGGACATATGCCAAAACATGAGAATTCAATATATATACCCGGAAATATTTCAAAGCCTTGATCAGCGCCAGTGCTTGCTTCTCAATGATATTATAATTCAGCGCTCTGTCTCTTATGATACGGCTGAAAAAAGCTATGGGCCTCTCAACTCCATCCCTTTGTTGCATCAACACGGCTGCCAACGTATGCTCGGAAGCAAATGAAAACAAAATAAAATCCTGCGTATAATCTGGGCTGATCAAAGTTGGGGCTGAAGATAAGATTACCTTTATCAAATTAAAAGACTTCACCGCTTCTTCGGTCCATTTGAGCTCGCTGTCCTTCTTGAGCATATTGGTTATCTCTCTAAGATGTTCGGCAAGATTGGGGATGAAACGACGCAGAAAATTCAATTTACCATTGAAGGACTGAATTTCTTTCTTGCTACGGGGCTGCTCCAACTGCTGAATTGCCTCCACTTGTGTGGGATCTATACGAATGCCATCTTTAGAAATAATATGGCCCAGCAGCTTGCCTTCGCTCATAGCAAAAAGACTCTTCTTCGGATTCAATGAGATGCCATATTTTCTGCACTTTTGAAACACCTTAGTCAAATGAAACAAATGCTCTTCATCTGATTTAGAAAACACGGTCAGATCATCAAGATAAACAACTAAAAAGACATCATTCTCATTTGCAAACGCCATGTCCATTACCCGCTGAAATGTGGCACCTGCATTCTTAAATCCAAATGGCATCTTGGCATAATGAAATGTACCCCATGGAGTAGTAAATGATGTCTTGTCACGGTCATCTTCGTGCACCAAAATCTGATTGTACTCGGAGTAACCATCCAGCAATGACATCCTTGATGCCCCCACTACCCGCTGCAATATGTGGTCCATCTTGGGCAGCGGACAATTATCCTTTAACGACACCTTGTTCAGATTTCTAAAATCTATGCATAAGCGAATTTCACCAGTCTTTTTTCTCACGGGCACTAAGTTGAAAATCCAATCAGAAAACCGGATTGGCACTATGATTCCAGACTTATACAACCTGTTGACTTCCTTCTCAATCAATGGCAGCAATTTAGGATTAATTCTTCTCAACTTTTGTCGGAAAGGCTTTTGATTTGGCTTTATGGGAATGGTATGGTGAATGATACTTGTGTCATAAGTTTTCAAATATGAATAGTCCCATGCAAAAACATTAGAATACATAGACAATAACCTGATATACTCTTTCTTTACCTTAGGCGGCAATGCTTTTGAGAGCTTCACCATCTTTGGAATTTCAGCTGTCCCAAGATTCACATCTTCAACTCCTTCATTCGTTGGCCTCAAAGTTGGCTTGCGGGCCACATCATCTTGATCGAACAATTCTTCCAAAGGAATCAATCCTTTAGGAATGTAATTGTCCTTGAGCTGCAACACATCCATCTGATTTACTCCTTCAGCTTCCGTATCTATTGAAATGTCTTCGAATTTACCCTCAACTTGCAGAAAATCTTTGATTTCTTCGTCATCTTGGAAAACTTGCCAACACCTTTGATTATCTGGAACTGTAGGACGATGCTTCACATATATTTCAAACTTATTGCTGGAATTCATAGGTATTTTCAGATTACTTGCTGCCTTAGCCAATGCATCCGCAACACCATTTTGAATCCGGGGCACACATGTCAAAGTATGTTCAGAAAACCTCTTTAAGATATCCAGGACAACATTCCGATATGCTCGCATACGAGGATGTTTGGCCTGAAATTCACCTTTCACTTGCTTGATAACCAACTCGGAGTCGCTTCTTTTCTTTGCCTTCAACTTCCGAAGGATTTTCAGACCAGCAATAAGAGCTTCATATTCTGCCTCATTATTTGAACAATCAAATGCTAATTTATAAGAACATACCCGTACCTTGCTTGGAACTTGATTTTGGGCTGAAAATGGGCTTCGAATCCACACACCTATACCAGCACCATCGCTGCCCACTGCACCATCAAAATCCATGGTCCGAAGACCATTCTCATCATCTTCTAAGTGTTGAAAATATGATTTTGATGCCTGCTCTGTTTGCTGCCCATTTGTTTCAGCGATTGGCCCAATGACAGCAGACGAATTCTGATTGAGATAGACATCCTAATAAAGTATTGACAACCTTTGCATTTGTTTCATATTTCTTCTTCTCAGCCGGATCTGTAGGAGTTGCTGATGGAAAAGTGTACCCTGTATCTATGATATCCCAGACTTCTATACCAAGAGATTGAAGATATGCAGTAACTCTTACCTTCCAATATACGAAGTTTGTCCCATAAAAAATTGGTGGCCTGATAGATGCTTCTCTCTCATAGTTGCTCATGATGATGGATCTTCCTTCAAGCAATCAAGCTTCTTCAGAAGGACCTGCCCTGATACCAATTATTGGAAATAATACTGAGAGGGGGGGCTGAATTAGTATTATCAAGTCAAGTTTTCTTTTTCAAACCCAGATCATATACGCTACTTCAGTTAGATAAAACTGCATATATACACAACTACAGAGAAGGAAACCCGCGTATGCAATGCAAACTTATAATTTAGTTTATCTTACTGATGTTGATCATTAATCTGTGTATTAGGGTCAAATAAATAGTAACCAGAAATAGTAAAACAGATCTGAAGACAATCACACACACAATAACACAAGATATAAGGTGGAAACCCAATGTGGGTGAAAACACCTGCTGCAATTCATCTCTATCTTCCTTTAATTAGAAAAATCTTTTTACAATGTATTGATGCAGTCCTTTACCAGTACGCACGCTGCAACCTGTAGAGAGCTACAACCCTCTCTCGTTCTCCAGCTTATCCTGGAAGGGAGCTACAAACCCCTTAGCTCTTGCACTAGCCAAGATACTAGTACGTAGGTGCTGGCCTACAGAAGGCTACAACCTTCTCTTTCTTCCAGGGACCACGTTTCATAAATTTTCAGACTAGATCCACATCAATCAAATATCAAGAATTTCTGCATCAACCAATCACCTTTTCACCAATCAAAACTGAATCAAAATAAACACTTCTTTGACAGTTGTACCCAGAACACAGTAACTGTAACCACACACCAATTCTAAACCCAGACCACTGCAGCAATAAACAGAAGCAGCTAGAACATAAATTAAGAGATGTACGCTACTTCACTGTTCAGAAACCTGCGTGTATACGCTTCTGTGTCAAAGCCAACCTGCGTATATGCTTCTTTCCCTTACCAAAACCGCGTGTGTACGTGCCTTCGCTTCACTGAACCTGCGTATAGATCTATAAAGGATAATTCACTCTATCAAAAATTCAGACACTGATTAGCCCAGAGTATCAGATTTATAGATCAAGCATGTGCCACATATAACAGATCAAAATCATACAAAGATACTATCATTCAAGCCTTAAGATTATGACCCATCAATAGAACTTATCCTTCTCTTTGCGCTAAGGTTCCTCCTTCATTTAGATCCAGATCTGCACCATAACCCTAATCAATATTTCAGATCTAGCACTTATTACATATTCAATTAATTCAGATGATCCTTTGCCAAAATATCTCCTTCCCCTTTTATAGTCTTAGGCCTTTCACAATACCACGGTCCAAAACCATAATAAAACAATACCATGGACCCAATACTTGGGATAAACACTTCTGACGAGATATCATGGTCCAAAACCATAGGTTCAAATACCAAGGACTAACTACTACGGACCAAAAGTAAATTCTCCAACATATATGGCTTTTCCTTGTGTGAAAGTGCGTGTATACGCATACGTGCCTTTGTAATGTCTAACCCACATGTATACGTGACTTCGTCTAGGTGAACCTGCGTATATGTCTTTTTCTTCATTTTGAAAGCCTGTACTGAGATCTTGTCACCAAAGAGAGTTGCCATCAAGGACAACACCTGCGCCATAGCTCCAATCTTGTGCCATAATGCCAACACTGGGTAGACTCCGTATGATCGTGGATCAAAGAAACAGGTTGAGTCTCCTCATCAATGTTGTTTTAATCTAACCACAAAGTGTCATTGAGATCTTGAATAGATCTAGCAGGCGAGTATAAGGTGACTTTATTCCTAGAGTCTCCATGTGAAATATACATATCACCAGAGCAACACCAAATGTAAGCATCAGTTGTAGCAAGCCATGGTCGTCCCAGAATCAAGGGATGTCTACCCATAAGATTTTTTGGCTGAAGCACAATAAAGTCCACAGGGTGTTAGCTCTGTTGTATAATGATGATTTTCTAAAGTCAGAGATAATCTTGGCCCGCTTGGTTCCACTAAAAATAAGCTCACAACAGTCATTTTCTCCTTCCCTTGCACCACTCATTCTCCCTTCATCAGTCTCAAAAATGATTAATTCCTTTATCGGGTTCAGGTTTAATCGTTATCACAAATTGCATCTATGTGTGTATTAAGGCTGTGCCCCTCGGCTTCCGCCAATGCGATATTGCGATGTGATCTAATCACAATTGCATCCATATGTGTATCAAGGTTGCGCCCCTCGGCTTCCACCGATACGATATTGCGATGCGATCTGATCGCAACCACACGTCGCCATACGTAAAGGCCCAAAATTACCAAAAACCCAATCTGACGACTCCCATCGTGCTCGATAAAGCGACTCACCCGATCACTCCTCTGTCGTTAGATAAGCTCCGCCAAGATCCAACAGTCCACACTCATTCCACTCCCACTTCTTCCGATATCCCTTGCCAAGCCATCTCCACCGTCTATCCTCCTGATCCAATGCCCGACCCTTCTCCTTCCTCTTATTCGTCCACCTGCTGTGCAGTCCACGTCTCTTAACTGTTTCGTGCTCCTGAAGGATGAAGGTGACTAGTCTACCAGTACCAGGTGAATTTCCTCCTCAACAACTACATTCAACAGACAGTATGGCCGAGAAGGAAAATGACAGAGCTCGAGTAGATAACCGCATTTAATAGTTATGGGATTTCATCCTATACCACATCTCGGCCACCAGAGAGGAAAGTAGAGCACAGGAAAAAGATTAGAATTATCCTCTGAAGCAAGCAAAGGCACCAGAGACTCCATCAAGCAGTTAAAGTGGTTGGTGGTAAATTATGACCCCTCCATACTTAGAATGGCCAAGTGCCTTTGTAATGAAACTCTATATATACCCAGAAAAACAAGATGTAATCAGGGTTGTTGGTTGTTGTTTTGATGTAAGGTTCAACTTCTAGAGACTGTAACTATTTTGGCACTTGCAGAGTCTCGTCTTCATTTTCAGCTAATACAACATTCTTTTGCTGTTAATTGCTCACTTCCATTTCTTCTTCTGTTCCAAGCTCTGCTTGATATGATGCATTTCTGAACTCTTGATGTTTAGCATTAGAGTAGTTGTCATCCTATCTCTGTGTTAAAGTCTTGTATGTATCAGTGAATGAGCTATTCAGGTTTCTTTTCACCTAATGCCAGAGAGTTGTCATCCTGTTTGTGTGTTAGGGAATTAGATTTATAGACTTATTTACTGGTTGCAGCCGGTCATCACATGGTCTTATGCATCTGCTGGTGTGGTCAGTATTCTCCATATTCACCCAATCCTTAAATTGTGAGTAATTGATGGTCCAAAGCCTTGTAGTCTGGGGGTGTTCACGCATGTCTGGAGTCAAGCAAAGTAGAAGTGGTTATCTGGCTTGAACAAGCATCATCTATTCCATTCATCCATTTGCAACAATAATTTGAATCTGTAATGTTCCAGAGCATCTTCGAGCTACAACCTAGGAGAGTTTCTTAGGGTGATAACATTAATTGGCGTCGTTGCCAGGGAGAGGAGATTAAGGCTCAACTTCCCTGGGAAAACGAAATAGTTCCAACTTTGATGATAGACAAAGTCTGGACACATTTCAGGTTGTAATCATCTATCTGGCGACTCTACTAGAGGACCAACCTAGTGGCGACTCCACGTTATAGTTCTGGCTCAGTTTGTGAGACATACCCAAAGAAATCCTCAGAAATCACCAGTTGACCCAGTGCCTAACCCCGAGAAGATTGCTAAGCAGAGGAAAACATCGCAGAAAGGAGCATCAGGGTCAGGTAAGCCTAAGAAATCTTATGTATCTCTGCAAGAGAGTATTATAGCTGAGAATAAAATGTTTGAAGACATAGAACCTAGCATTTTTATTGAAGAAATACCTTCAGAGATTCATAAAGCTCCTTGTTCATTTAGTTTCCCTTTGGATCTCAGTCCAAAGAAGGCCTCTCATACACTCCCTCATACTCCTTTGTTTCTGTCACCCATTTCACTTCTCCCTACCATCCAATCTGCCAGTATTCTTCCACCTACCCCAGTCATGGCAGGTCAGCAATCTCCCACAAAGATGGAAAGAATCATAGCTACTAGGTATGGACCCTTGGTCTTGCATGTTCCTCTGAATGCCATGCCTGCAGGAGAGTATCAGAAATACATGCCTAAGCTCACTGGTACATAAGGAGTAACAATTGAAGAACACCTTGAATCTTTTTATAGTTATATTGATAACCTGGATATCAGTGATGACGATGTGTGGATGAGAGTATTTGTCCAGAGCCTTGATGGAGAGGCTAGAAAGTGGTTCAAAGAATTGACCCCTAGGTCTATAGCAAACATTGAAGCATTAGATGCTATATTTTTGAAACATTAGGGGTATAAGAAGGACCTACTATATTATCATACCGAGTTTGTGAACCTCGAGAGGGAAAATGGGGAATCATTACCTGATTTTAATAAGAGATTTAACCGTATGTATAGTAAGATACCATCTGAAGTAAATCCTACCCCCACCTCTGCCAAAATCACCTATGGCAATGCTTTTGACTCTAATTTCTACCTACTCTAAGAGAAAGAAGATGTGCTACTCTAGCTGAAATGCAAGATGCAACTCTAGAGGTGGAATCGAATATCATGGCTACAGAAAAGCTCAAAAGTCATGCTGATAGAAGGAGGAAAAGAGGCAAGGCTTCTTCTTCCTCTGCCTCATCTTCAGAACCTAAATTAGATAAAATGACTAAATGATAGAGTCATTGGCTGCTGAGATATCTAAGCTGAAGGTTGAGAGGAGCTCTGGAAAGGCAAGGCTTCCAAACACATTTGCTCCAAGAAACCCAAATCCATTCAGAAGAGCAAATGAACAATTGCAGATCATTCAGAAGGGTAAAGAAGCAAATGAAGAACAAAAGGTGAAGGCTACCTTCCAAAACGTAGTCATGGAAGAGGAGCAGTTTGAATAAGAGGATGAAATTCATTGCATGGAAGATAAGGGCAGTGCTACTTTCTTGACATTGGCTGCCTATGAGGAATCATTACTCCAAGACCAAACTAGTCAAGAATGGGACAGAGAGGTTGTTCTGCAGACTGGTGAACAACAAAGATATAATATGAGGTCAAGAGCAAGCAATGTCAAGGAGGATCTTGCTCAAAAAGTTGTTGTCCCAACAGAGCAATAGAATATAAAATAGAAAAGGCCAGTAGCTAATCCTATCATCCTCAAAGCACCAGCTTAAGAGGTAAGAGGTCCTAACAAGTCCCCTTCCCCTCTCAGTTTTGAATGAGAAGTCCAGAAGTTAAAAATATATGTACCTTTGATAGAACTTGTAAAGAGTGAAGTGTTTAGAAAGCCCATCCTTGATGCCCTTGAGCTAAAAGCCTCATTAGCCTCCACTGACTACGTCAAATTGCAAGATGATAAGCTCGTAGTTGTGCTTAGCCCAATGACTGAACCTACTAATGATAGCTCCCCATCATTCTATTTCTCCTTGACCATTCATGAAAAAACCATCCATAATTGCCTACTAGACATAGGGGCTAGCCATAATCTGATCCCTAAAGCTGTCATGGAAGAGTTAGGCCTTGATATCACTAGATCATATCATGATTTATTCTCATTTGATTCAAGGAAAGTAAAATGCCTAGGATTAATCAAAGACTTAGCCATTACCTTAACTCAGCTACCCATGAAGAGCATGATGATGGATATTTTGGTAGCAGATATCCCTCCTGAGTTTGGCATGCTACTATCCAGAGGGTGGATTAAGAGACTAGGTGGGACACTACAAAATGACTTATCTTATGCCACTGTCCCAGTCTTTGGAGGGGAAAGCAGGAGATTGTATAGAGAAGCACAACTGGCCTACATCATCAGTGATGAAAAGACCCCTTCTAATCATCCCATTTATGCTGTGGATATTGATTTTGGAGTATGTATCCTCCAAATAGAAGAATCTCAAGAGGCCTCAATGCATATCAAGAAACCAGTATTCCAAGCCGAGGGAGAGCAAGGAAGTCAGGTTTGGGAAATGTTCTTTAATGGAGCATGTTCAAGAGAGACTGCAGGAGCAGGGGTGGTGCTGATTTCTCCAAAACAAGAAATTACACATTTGTCTTTTAAGTTGGCTTTCCAATTCACCAACAATATAGTAGAGTATGAGGCTCTAATATTGGGCCTTAACACAACTAAAGACAGAGGAGTCAGAAACATAAAGGTGTTTGGAGATGCTGATCTTATCATTGATCAAGTGAACAAAATGTTTCAAGCAAAGCACTCAAGGCTAAAAGCATATAGAGATGATGTATGGAGACTCAAAGGTTCTTTTGATAATTTCTGTATCTCATCCGTCTCTAGAGCCAAAAATTAGCTTGTTGATTCCCTTGCTTTGTCTGCTAGCATGTTTATCCCTCCCATGCCTTCCAGACTAGTTTGTGAAGTCCAAATGAAATATAGACCATCCTGGCCTGATAATGTCCAACATTGGAAAGTTTTTGAAGATGATGATCAAGTAAATAGGTTTCTTCAAGTCATTGACGAATTCTCTGAAATGAAAATTGATCAAGAAAATGAAGCCTTGGAAGAAAATCCCCAGCCCCGGCTTAGAAACAAAATTGGCAAAGATAACATTGTCCAATTTCCCAACAATCACATACCTAAAGGCCTAGTCCCTTTAGAAAAGATGTTTGACCAGAATGATGTGCCTTATAAGGCTGCTCAAAAAGAAGATCAATCTGCAGTCCATAAGCATAACATAGGAAGTCCAGATCAGCCAAGACATATAAATCTGTCCACCCATCTATCTACTGCCCAGAGTTCTGAATACTGCAATCTAATGAAGTAATTTGCTGATGTCTTTGCCTGGGAATATAGTGACCTGAAAACATATGACAAAAAGATCATCCAACACAAAATTCCTTTAGAGAAAGACACCATCCCTTTTAAGCAAACGTTGAGGCCCATAAACCCCTTTCTCCTCCCTCTAATTGAAAAAGAAATCAAGAAATTGTTGGCTGCCGAAATTATAGTCCCTCTAAGATATTCAAAATGGGTAGCCAATTTGGTAGTGGTTGTTAGTGTCGGTATCTTCATCCCTCCGTCAGAGATCAAATCCTCTTGTTGCATTGCATATTAGGTGTCTCGTTTAGTCCGTTTCATTCCATTAGGCGCATGGATAATCTGATGGTAGTGGCTTTCCTACAGTTTCCCTCATGTTATCTACCTGCTGGCTCATGTTTGTTCATTAAAAATCATATACAGTCTTCTTTTTATCTTAAAGTTTGCAAAGGTCTTTTAGGGTTTCATTGTCAATTACGTCTAGGGTTTCATTAGGGTTTCATCAAAAGGTGTTTCAAAGTGTCCAATAATAACCAGCAGGTACGTGAGGAGGTTTCAGCATCAATAAATTTCATCATCAAGTGTTCGAAAATGTGTAGAAACAATGTATTTTTTCTTTTACTGTACAAAAAATCATGAAATTTTGTTTTCTTCATTGTAAATCCCTTCATCTGTAACCTTGGTCACCTTCCCTAGCTCCAATAGCTTCAATCACCTGCAAAGCAAACATAGCACAGGTCATTTAGTTCATCACAAAGTTCAAATGAAGTGAAAAAGTCCAAAAACAAAGTTTGAAAATAAATTCATTTCAAAAACCATTCTAAAAATGGGTTTTATGAGCCAAAAATCTAAAAGCTCCTTGTTTATAAGCCATTTCTTCATTTCAAGAGTTCATTTGCAAAGTGGAAACAAGGCAAAGACATTTTGGGGTCAGTAAAGCAAAGTTGGTGAAAATCGTTCAAAAACCAGAGGTGCGGCGCACTGGGTAAGTGGCGCGGTGCATTGGGCCGCATTTCTCAGTGCAAAAAGACACGAGCATGAAGCATACACTGGGTGCGGCACATTGGGTTTGTTGTGCGGCACATACAACCGATAAGCCCGAAAGCTGCCAAAGCTTGCTCCAAATCACCCAAAACACGTGGATTTGTCTTGGTACAAGTAGGTTTGACCCTCTGTCACTGCTTTTGATGGTTGTTTGATGGTGTTTGTTGTATGGTGAGTGTTTAAAGGAAACCAAACCCTATCATTTGAAATTTCTCAAAGAAAAGTGCTGCCTAGGGTTTTATATTGGCTGTTTTGCTACCAAGTTATCCTCTCAGCTTACCACTCCCTTACTCCATTATTTCCTTGATTTCCCTATTCCCAAATTGACATACCCTTAAAATTACTAATCCCATATCCCCATTCCCATTTCCCCAAAATCAAAATCCCAAACCCTAGTCCTATACTAAAAATTCCCACACTACTCCCTAATTCCCTATTCCCTTAAACTAAACCCCACCCCAACAGTCCCTAAATCCCTCACTGTTTTCCCCCTCCCCAGTCCCTCATATCACTGTTTCCCTTGGTGGCAAAAGTAAAAAATATCACAGTCACCTATTTCTCGTCAAGGCAGCTCCAAGGCATTTTATCCACCAGCAGACATGGCATCTGATCCTTCATATGATTATGAAGAGGATACCCACAGTGACTCACCTATAGAGGGACATGCACCCAGGAGGCCTCATAGAGGTGGCAAACATATTAGAGAAGAACCAACCATTCTTGTTGAATTACAGGCCTGTCCTCTTGCCATCTCTTGTTTCCAACATCAGTCATGTTATGAATTTTGTGAGAAGGTTGCTAGCATTCATTTTCATCATGAGTTGGCTCGTTTGTCTGTGCTACATTTACATAGTGATTAAGCCACTCTAGCTGGTGTCACTTTCACATTAACACTAGAATCCATTTCACTAGCAACTGGCATACTTAACATTGGAGAACAATGGAACAAGAGGTAGCAAATTGAACGGAAACATTATGAACCATACATCAATCTGGGCTATTTGAGACAACTCATCAGAGTATTTCCTTTCCGGTACCTCAAAGATGCTTATGCTCCTTTGATGAAATTGATCATGAGGTATTTCAGTTGTGAGGGACGGTTTTCACGTTTGTATGCTTATCATATCAGGCTACTGATGCATTTTACCAAGGTAAGGATGATGAACATCCCTTACTTCATGTGCTGAAACATAGAGAATATGACCACCCTAGTGCAGCACAAGACTCCTCAGCAATAGTTCAACAGTATTTACCATTTTTCTCTCATTAAAATTGTGGTCATTCATCAGCTTGGCTTACAGGGCATCACTTGGGAGGACTTCATCTCTCGTGAGTTTTTCACAGCTCCACATGGACCTTAAGAGGCTTTACATGAGATAGGTGGACCTTCCTATCAGCATGACGGCCATGAGACACAGACCGATATCATGCCGGTGTTCATCACCTATTAGAAGGGCACTAGATGGTTGTTTGCAGCAGCAAAGTGAGTGTTATCTCCACCCGGGGTGGAAGGGGCCTCGCTTCCATCATCAACACAATAGGTTCAGGACCAAGGCAATAGGCCACTATAGGAGGAAGGACCATCAAGTGAGTGGGAGACTGATTTCATTTTCATTGAGGGTGATGATACTGATATGGGCCCGCAAAGCACAAATCTTAGAGAAATCATTCAGTAGCAGCAGGCAGACATTGATGCCTTGTCTATCAACTTGGATAGAGCCCAATGGGCAATACAGTAGCTCGAGCAAAGGAATAAGTAGCTTGAGGATCAGCAAGCGATTATGGAGTTGCAAAACATTCGGGAGAATCGCCAAGCTATCCAAAGGAGGAGGGTGGAGTTCACCTAACTTGAGCAGGAGATTAATGTTGATAGGGAGTCATGGCTTGAAAGAGCCAATATCCACTTGGAGAGGAAGCTAGAGAAGGCCATCAATGAGATGAATATGCTTAGAAACCTGTCATATCATTACTTGTCAAGGAACTTGGCGTGCCAAGCGAGAATCAGGAGTTTAAAGGCAAAGTTGAAGAGAGCATCAAGGAGGCAAAAGGAGGATGAAGGACTTCAGATATTGGATGAGGCTTCCTTGGCCCAACACCATGTTTGATAGAGGAGACTCAGCCCAAATTTCAAAAAAATTGGAGCACTTTTTTCATTTTTGAAAATTTTGGCACAAAATCCAGGTTTTTCTACCCTATGCACCGTGCCACGTGGTGCTCGCTTTTTCTAGGAGCTTCCAAAGCACAAAAACTTAGCATTTTTAGATTTGGCATGAAAAAATATATGGCCAATAAATTTGGATAGGTTTTGAGCCCTCAAAAAGGTCAAAAAGACTCAAAAAAATGACCTCACTACCCCTATTTTGACACATAGGAAGGAGTGTTGGGAGAACTGACTTTTGGGGGGGGGGCAAATGGAGGTCAAATTGAAATATTTCACTTGGGTTGGAAAGTAGACAGGTAGAATTTTCCAAAAAGCACACCTGGAGCTCATTTGGACACTAGGAAAGCCTCCAAAAGTGGGTCCAAACTGGCGCAACGCATAGAGAATCAGGAGCGGTGCATAGAGGAAAAATTGCCAGTTTGACCAAGTTTTGCTCTGTTTTTCACCCAGCTTTGGCTAGTTTGACTTTTTCACTTTCCTAATGGAAAATTTTTGATGTAATTTGATGTACATTTATGGATCATGATGTAAATATGTTAGATTTTTACTTGTAAATCTAGATTCATCAGTTTAAAGGTTGTTTGAAACTGAATGAATCAGTTCCCTTCTTTTTAGAGGCATAATATTATGTTGCCTAACTTCTAGTTCTCAGTTTAGAATTAGTTGAAACACCTCCTAAACATGTATGCTCGACCCCTAGAGGCAGGATGAGCTATGTTTTTCTATATTATGTTGTTTTTCAGTCATTGGCATGGTTGGACTTTTGAGAAAGCCTTGAGCTTCATTGTACATTCTTTTTTAGCATTTTGGCTAAGGAATTGAGACCACAGTTTGCAGCACTCTTTGGGATTCATGTGGCAATTTGTCTTGGTACAATGATTTTCTTTGTAATTTTGAATTTGCTTATATGTCATGTATTCCATTCTCTATCTTGTTTCTTCTGAACTAAACAAACAAGAGTGTAAGTAGAATCCATTGAAATTGTAGTGCTCTACTTGAAGTTTGCTTTAGTTTTTTAATGTTTTCAGCTATTTGGGGAGGATCCATGATTTCTCTTACCCTCTTCAACACCTCACTTGTCTATCCCTTCCATCTCATCTAATTTTAAGTGCCAAAAACAATTTCCTACCTTGCCCCATTGAGATCTCTGCAGGACTGAGCCTCAATCCCCGCACCCAAAATTTGCCTTTCCATCTGAGCCAAAAAAATCATCATTTTATTCAATCAAACTCTCTTGCACTTATACCTAGCCTAAGATCAGTATTTCTATCAGTCATCTCAAGCTCTCATCGATACGCTGAGATTGACCCGGAGAGAGCCCTCTCTTGACTTGGTAGGGCTAGCTACTAGGCTGAGCGTGGTTTGATGTTGGCCTTGGATCCTACCTTTTCAGCATGAGGTGAAACTAGGCACTAATAGTGGTAAGGAAGAAAAGTGGAGAAATCAGGCCTTGCGTTGATTTCAGAAACTTAAACAAATGCTCTAAGAAAGACAATTATTCTCTACCCAAGATGGAGCATTTGCTGCAGAAGGTCTTAGGGGCTAAAGTAATGTCTTTCCTGGATGGATTTTCAGGGTATAACTAGGTTGCTGTACATCCAGATGACCAAGAGAAGACTGCATTCACCACTCCTTGGGGCACTTTTATGTATTCCAAGATGCCTTTTGGGTTAATGAATGCTGAAGCCACCTTTCAGAGAGCTATGGATATAGCATTTGTGGGAGAGAATGATAAGTTTGTCCTTATCTACCTTGATGATATAACAATGTACTCCAGTAGCCATCAATACCATTTGCAGCATTTGAAGAAAGTGTTCCTGAAGTGCAGAAGGTTTGGGATTTCATTCAATCCTAAAAAGTTACAATTTGCTTTAGAAGAAGGCAAGTTTTTAGGACATGTTGTTTCTACTGCAGGTGTCAAAAATGACCCAGAAAGAGTAAGGGCAATATAGACTTTGTTTGTCCCAAGACCAAAGAAGGATATCCAGTCCTTTCTGGGTAAGATAAATTTTGTAAGGAGGTTTATCCCAAATTTTGTAGAACTTGTAAAGCACATTACCTCCATGATGAAAAAAGGATCAGAAGTCAAATGGACTGATGCAGCAAGAAGATCCTTTGAATCCATTAAAAAAGCTATTATGGAAGCTCCTACTTTAATCAGGCCAGATTACAGCAAGGAGTTCCATATATTTTTGTTTGCCTCTTATGACAACCTTGCAGTAGTTTTGATGCAAGCAGATGAAGAAGGCTCAGAGCATCCAGTGGCATTTCTCAGCAAAACATTAAGGGATGTTGAGCTAAAGTATGATATCATTGAAAAACAACCATATGCTCTTATCAAATCTTTGAAAGCTTTTAGAATTTACATTCTTCACTCCAAGATAATTGCATATGTACCCTATGCTTCAATAAAATATGTTCTAATGCAGCCTAATGCTGATGGAAGAAGGGATAAATGGATTGCAAAGCTTATTGAATTTAATATAGAATTGAAGCCCACCAAGCTTGTCAGAGGTCAGGGCCTTTCCAGATTAATGGCTGAAGAAAATTGCAGAACGCTGGACATAAATCTCATAAACACAATTTCAGAGAATGGTCAAACAGAAGAAAAAATAGTTGAACCAGAGAAAAATCAGTCATTGGAAAAAAATCTAGCTTCTTGTGATTGGTACTTTGCAATAGCTCAATTCTTGCTCAAGCTAGAAGTTCCTCCAGGCTTCAGTTCGAGCCAAGCCAAATCTATTAAGCTCAAGGTAGCTAAATATTGCATTCATGAAAATCTTCTCTACTGGAGAGACCCCTCTGGAATTCTTTTGAGGTGTCTAGACAAAGAACAATCCATGGAAGTGATGCAGTAGTTTCATTCCAGCATATGTGGAGGACATAATTATTGGAAAACTACAACCCATAAAATCCTCAGAGCTGGGTACTTTTGGCCCACCTTGTTTGCTGATGTTCTTTCATTTGTTAAAACTTGTGACAGGTGCCAAAGATTTGAAGGGAATCAGCAATTGAAGTCCCTGCCCTTAAAACTCATACATGCTAATGGCCCTTTTCAGCAATGGGGCTTAGATTTCATTGGAGAAATCAATCCACATTCCAGTGGCCGGCATAGATGGATTTTAGTAGCCACAGATCACTTCACTAAATGGATTGAAGCCATCCATTCCAGAAAAGTTGATCTTCATGTGGTCATAAGGTTCTTGACAGAGAATATCTTTGCTCGATTTAGTTGTCCACATAAATTAGTCACAGACAATGCATCAGCTTTCAGGGAAAAAGAATTGGTGGACATGTGTGACTCAATGGGCATTAAGTTGGCTCATTCCACCTCATACTACCCTCAAGGCAATGGCCTAGCAAAATCCTCCAACAAGAGCCTGATAAGGATAATTAAAAAGTTGTTGGAAGACAACAAAAAGAATTGGGATTCTAAGCTCAAGTATGCACTGTGGGCTGACAGAGTAACCAACAAGAAATCCACAGGGAATTCTCCATTCAAGCTAGTATATGGCACTGAAGCAATATTCTCGATTCAATTAAGCCTCTCTATGGCAAGTTCTTGCAAGAAGAGCAGAATGAGGAAGATGACATGGAAAAAAGGATCACTGATTTAGTAGAGGTACATCAAATCAGAGAATAGCTGGTTGAAAGGTCAGCAACACATCAAAAGAAGATCAAGGAAGCTTTTGACAGAAGGACAAAAACAGATAATTTTTGGGTTGGAGACTTGGTTCTTAAGTGGGATGCACTAAAAGAGAGGAAAGGTAACCATGGGAAGTTTGATGCTTTTTGGACAGGGCCTTTTATCATTTCTCAAATCCAAGGGAACAATACTTTCATGCTGCAAAGCATGAAGGGAGAAGTAGTTTTTGATGGTCCAATTAATGGAAGTTTTCTGAAAGTTTATGTTATTTAAGGTATTTTGGCCTTAAAGTTGTAAATATGTTATTCTAACAGTTTTAGTGTAGACTCAATTAGATTCCATGCCCAATGGAACACTAGGAAATTTTGCTAATTTGGTTTTCACAGGGAAGGCAACAGTCTGCAGTTCTTGAGACCTCACATGGAGGATCTCATCCCCAGAAGGAGCCAGTGTTAGCTCTGCTATATAACGATGATTTTCTAAAGTCAGAGATAATCTTGGCCCGCTTGGTTCCACTAAAAAGAAGCTCACAACGATCATTTTCTCCTTCCCTTACACTGCTCATTCTCCCTTCATTAGTCCCAAAAACGATTAATTCCTTTATCAAGTTCGGGTTTAATCTCTATCGCAAATCACATTTGTTTGTGTATCAAGGCCACGCCCCTCGGCTTCCGCCGATGCGGTATTGTGATGCGGTCTGATCGCAATTGCATCCATATGTGTATCAAGGCTACGTCCCTCGGCTTCCGCCGATGCGATATTGCAATGCAATCTAATCACAATCGCACATCGCCATACATAAAGGCCCAAAATTACCAAAAAACTGATCCGATGACTCCCGTCGCGCCTGATAAAGCGACTCACCTGATCACTCCTCGACTGTCCGATCAGCTCCGCCAAGATCCAACGGCCCACACTCATTCCGCTCCCACTTCTTCTGATATCCCTCGCCAAGCCATCTCCACTGTCTATCCTCCTGATCCAATGACCGACCCTTCTCCTTCCTCCTACTCATCCACCTGTTGTGCAGTCCGCGTCTCTTAACTGTTCCATGCTCCCGAAGGACGAAGGTGACTAGTCTACCAGTACCAGGTGCATTTCCTCCTCAACAACCACATTCAATAGACAGTATGGTCGAGAAGGAAAAGGATAGAGCTCGAGTAGACAACCGCATTTAACAGTTATGGGATTTCATCTTATATGACACCTCAGCCACCTGAGAGGACAGCTGAGCGTAGGAAAAAGATCAGAATTATCCTCTAAAGCAAGCAAAGGCACCAGAGACTCCATCAAGCAGTTAAAGCAGTTGGTGGTCATTTATGATCCCTCCATACTTAGAATGGCCGAGTGCCTTTGTAATGAAACTCTATATATACCCAGAAAGAAGATGTAATCAGGGTTGATGGTTGTTGTTTTGATGTAAGGTTCAACTTCTGGAGACTATAACTGTTTTGGCACTTGCAACGTCTCGTCTTCATTTTCAGCTAATACAAGCTTTTTTTGTTGTTAATGGCTCACTTCCATTTCTTCTTATGTTCTAAGCTACGCTTGATATGCTGCATTTATGAACTCTTGATGTTTAGCATTAGAGTAGATATCATCCTATCTCTGTGTTAAAGTCTTGTATGTATCAGTGAATGAGCTATTCAGGTTTCTTTTCACCTAATGCTTGAGAGTGGTCATCCTGTCTGTGTGTTAGGGAATTAGATTTAAAGACTTCTTTACTGGTTGCAGCCGGCCATCACATGGTCTTGTGCATTTGCTGTTGTGGTCAGTATTCTCCATATTCACCCAATCCTTAAATGGTGAGTAATTGGTGGTCTAAAGCCTTGTAGTCTGGGGGTGTTCACACATGTCTGGAGTCAACCAAAGTAGAAGTGGTTATCTGGCTTGAATAAGCATCATCTCTTCCATTCATCCATTTGCAACAATAAGTTAAATTTGTAATGTTCCCGAGCATCTCTGAGCTACAACCTAGGAGAGTTTCTTGGGGTGATAACACAGGGTATTCCTAATAATGTATGGAGACGACCACATCATCTAGCACACCTTCTGGCTTGATTTTTTATCTGTCTGCAAGTTCAAGCACAGTAGGGTTAGGATGAATATGGACCAACCCAAGATGATCCATGGTTTGCCTAGTCATGACATTGATGACTACACCTAGGTCTATTAACACATTGGGGACAAGGATATCACCTATCTGAACAGAAACAACCGAGTTTCTAGGATCGGTGTACTTTTCCATTTGTGCACATCTTGTCATTAACTCGGCTACTCAGCCAGCAAATTGAATGGTCTGAGGTTCTATTCTATTCCTTCCTGGATTTTTGAGACAGAGTTGATTAATTATATTTGTGTAGATGGGGATCTCTCTAATAGCCTGAAGAAGAGGGATCTTTATGCAAAGATTCCTCATCTCAGAAGCCAAACTGGACTTGGGGTCACTCCTCTCCACAACTAGCCTCTCTAGATAGGGTGGTTAGTTTGAAGAAGATGGTAACTCTTATGGTGCGGGAATGGGATGAATAGTTACATCATTTTTCAAATGACCAAAAGTTTCCTCCTCATTTTTCTCCTCAATGATCACCATGGGTTGTTTTTATTTTCCTGGTTTAATTACCCTTTCCGATCTCAATTGAAGCTCATGTATCCTAATCAACAAGGTATTGTGAATAGAATAAGGGGGTGGTTCAACAGAATAGATCAATTGCACCGCCTTATTATTAGGACTTAGTACCGGTTGAGAAGGAAGTTTGGGTGGTCGAAAAGGTTGTGATAAAGGTAATAGTGGCATCAGTTTACTTTGTTAAGATAGGGGAGGAAATGATGGTTGTGATATATGGTAAGGTGCATATGTGGGAGGATATGACGACATATGTGCAGGATAGGATTGATGTGAATGGTTTGACCCTCTCCATCCTTGTTGCCAGGATTGATGGGGTTTCCCATACTGATAATGGTTCCCATGCTACCAAGGTTGAGAGTGATGAGTGTTATAATAGGAATATGGATGTGCATTATGACCAAAAAAATGTGGTGAAGATTCAGGAACCATACCTGCACTTACCTGAGGCCAATTTCTTCGCGCTCCCATTGCATGTAATGGTTCAGGTTCAGAGTGATCCCCTTCAAGTACAACTGTAAATACTGCTATGGAGGGGAATTTCTTGGTGGCATGTTTTTCTGCATAATTTTCACATTTTATATTAGTAGGACATTATCTTAAAATATGTTTTTTTCGTACATTTAGGACAAAAAATGGACAAAGACTCTTGTTCATCTACCAATTTCTACTGAATTTTTAAAGAGTCTATTTGCTTGCTAACAATATTCATTATTTCAATTTTCATATTGTCCATTTTGTTCTCCAAACCAATAATCATAGAATATGTAGATCCAAGTTTACTAGTTCTACTATGATTTCCTCCACTGGATCTAGGTTGATTCCTTGAAAATTTCCTACACAAGTCACAAATTTGATCAAAAAATTTCTAAGAAATATCCCCTTGTCCTAATAAATTCAAAATTATGCCTAGAATATTCAGTAAGTCCATGTAAGAACAAGGTCCTGATAGTACTCATGTCAAATTTATGTTTTGACCTCCGGAGGAAGTATAAAAATATCTCTAAGTAATCCTCCAAGGTCTCATCATCACCTTGCACAATGGTAAAGATATTGTCCTGCATTTCTTTGGTTTTACAATATTCTTTGTATTTAGTCAAGAAATACTCTCTTCATTTGGTCCTAAGAAGTTATAGTTCTCCCTCAGTGTCCCATGAACCAGTGTAAGGTTTAGTCCTTGAGAGTTGCAGGGAATAACTTTAATTTTTGGGCATCTGAAGAGTAGTCATAGATTCTACATAGGATATCAAACTGAAAAAGAAAAGAATCAGGATATTCATGCACCTTACCATAGAAATGAGGGAGATTCGACGGTTCAATGTTCTTCATTTGGGTAATCATTTTAGGATCCACTAATGGAAATCCAAAGGTGGACTATTCCTCAAGTACCTAATTCTCACCAGTCCCCTTAGCATGGTCCTTGTACTCTGCCATTTTTTTACCCCTAATCAAACCACTCTTGCTAAAGTGAGAAGGCTGACTATGGATCAAATTGGTCTTTTGATCACCACTAGCTTCCTTCTTTCCCTTCTTAGGTTGTGTCACACTTAAATTTTTGTTACCATAATACAAGTGGACAGTTCCTGTGTGATGAGTTTGTGTCTGTTTAGAATTTCTTCCTACAAAAGAAGTTCCAATGTGAGAAAAAGATTCAAATTTATCAGTGCTCCCTCAACCCTTATTGGGATTCGGACCTTTACCCTTTTTACTAGGAATTCAACTTAAAATAAAATCCAAAAAATGATAAAACTTTTCAAATTTACAAAAAAAAAAATCTTAAATCAAACGTTCCAAATGAATAAATAAATCAGCACTATGAAATCCTTCAATAATAGAAGCACACTATAAGAAAATTAAACGTAGACTTTCCTCTACTACAACGGAAATAAAACAAGAAAGTTTGTACAACCCTCTAGAAATGCCTCCTCGGCAACGATGCTAAAATGTTGGGTGTAGGAATTGCAGTTAAGCAAACTCCTTTCAACACTTAATTTGTCAACACGAGGTTTCTTACACTTCAAGGCGTAGCACAAGAATGCCAAGAAATGATATGAACCTTCTCTAATTGTATTCCTACTTATTTTAATTACAAATTGCAAAATAAAAAGGAAAGATCACATGACAATGAATACCAAGAAAACTCTGGTGTTGAATGAAAAGAATGTACTTTGCAGAAACTAAAATAAAGGAAATTATCAATTTGTCATGAACAATATGAATCAATAAAATAGCTATTTGAAATTATCTTCAGTCATGGTTGTAAGACAGAAGAATGATCCAATTAATTAGGATGTCTATCCTCAATATTTTCCTTCCTGTACCAAGTTGTCGCTCATGTACCACAACAAGGTTCTTGTACTGGAATGTTGTTCATTTACTAGAGAGAAAATTCTATATTGGAAGTATATATATTGGGCCCTTACTCAAGATCTTGACCTGCATGCAAGAGTTTTGAGCCTTTGTACTAGAGCACTCTATTCCTGCACTTAGAATGTCAATTATTGTACTAGGACAAAGGCTCCTATACTAGGAAACTAGAGTTCCTGTACTTGGTTTCCAAATCGTCTGCGAGAAATAGAAACGTGTTAACTAAGAAAATAGATGCAAGTTGAAAACAGAACTGTAAATTAAACCTCTATAAGCAAAATGAATCATTAACTAATCACATGCTCAAAAATGAAATTTTCTTTCTCAGCGAAAGGAAATTTCTATTGAAATGATAAATTGTTTTACTTGGAAACTACTTTGACCGAAACATTAACAAGCTATTTCCTAAAATGGCTATTGATTAAGTAAATTATATCTACACCATTATACAAATAATCGTTTTAACTTAGGGAATCCTTCTCATAAATTCAGTATTAAGTCCAACAACAAGTCTAGGTAGAAATCCAAGTACTGTGACAGTGTTTTAGTGAAATCTTATTGACATTAATCAAATCTAAATCTAAACTTGAAGATTGAAATAATCTTCACTAAAGAAAACCCAAACACTATTTACAGAAGAATAATAGACTTGCAGAAATAAGAATGATTGGTTGCAATGAATAAAGGAAACTTTCAACTTGTTGAAGCGAAAACACACCAGTGCAAGAAGCTAGATGTATGTTTTCTTTGTAAAGAAAGAGGCAGCACGCATTTTCAAGAAAGTATGGAAGGAAATAAAAGTAAATGCAAATTAACCACGCACACACCTGGATCCATATCACACAACTTGCAATAAGTAAAATTTCATCAGTTATAAAAGAATCCAAACATGATCTGCTTCACTAACCTTGCATAAAAATAAATCTAACACACCTTTAACAAAGGGAGAATGAGATGGGTTCACTATTCCCTAGCCAACTAGCTTGTTTCCATGTAACAAAATAGAAACTTCAAGTGCTCAAATGGAGCATCACAATGATATCAAGATAGAGAACTTCACAACTGGCATGTTCCTTTGTATTAAGTTTTAAAAAGAAAAAATATACATCATGGATCCTCAATCCAGCCTATAAATGGCGATACTCCAAAATTACAAATGGTAGCAAAAGTTAAATACGACATTTCTCCCTAACATCTATATAGAAACCCTATTAAATACATACTTCAGCTCTTGGTCGCAACAAAAATATAAGAGCATGATATATTAAGCATTAAGGTTGTTCGCAAAAAGTCTAAACAAGGGTTTTGCAGCTGAAGTCCAACATTCATATCCCGCCTTCTTCTCTAAGTGTGTATCCCAACAATGAAACTGATATCTTAGTAAGAAATTTGCACGGTCTACTAGGATGTCCCATCCATAAGCAGTGATTCAAACACGGAATTGGCAGCTGCCTCGAAAGTGCAGGAACGCTGACCGGTAAAAGAATAATTCCTGCACCAACCCAATATCTCACATAGATTAACACTTTGGTTCCATCGAATTACTTAGGAAAGGAATATATTAGTTGCAAAGACATTTTAAGATATAAAACCTGTAAATTTAATGATTAAGTACATATATAACCTTTGAATATGAAAAACATAAGAGGAGTGCAAGAATGTGTGAAATTGGGAAAAATTACAAGAATAGATAGGCATTTAGGGTTAAAATAGGGGTTAGGGTGGTGTGGTGGTGGTGTGTGTGGTGGGATAGGATAGAGACCAAAAAGTAGGACAATTCTAGCCACCAACAATAATTAGGAAGATTTTTTAATTAGAAATCATTTTAAGGAAGCAGAAAAAGAAGAGCCTAATAGTAAGACAATGAAGAATAGAAGAAAGTTACCTTTAGACCCTAAATATAACTCACCTCCACAACAAGGGCAACATTCAGATGATTAGACTCCTCTTAAAAATATATTGGAGAACCTTAGAATAAAAATGCTAGAAGAAAGATATCCAACAATAAAAAATAAATTTCATCTAAGAAGAAAACAGAGTAGGAAAATACTAAAAAGCAGCTCCTTACTATTAAATTACCATCTAAGCCATCATCCACTATAATAAGAAGTGAAAGGATCAAAAAAACAGTGCATGAACATTTTCCTGAGTCCCCAGGATTTATCGATTTAGTGGAAGAATAAAAGGAACCAAAAGTTTCATCACCAACAATTCCATCACCAATCTACAGTCCATCTAGGAAAACGCCTGAGATTGATACTATCTAGTAGGAAATTTACGATTATATAGAGTATTTTTAAAGAAGAGCTATAGGTAAATTTGTTGCATCATCCTCAAATGAAGGAATTCATTCTAATATTTCAGGAGAACTCCAAGTTGAAGACTCCCTCAAACAATAAATTTAAGAATTGGAAATATTGAATAGACACATAAAACAGGAGCATGAGACACTAAAAGTGCAAAATGAAATCCAAAGAACCCAAAATGACAATATCCTACAACATCTCTATTTATGGTATAAGAAAAATAAGAAATTGACAGCTAAAAACAAATTTCTTAAGAGGAAGATTATAATCCTGTAACACAGAATTTTGATGAAGAAATCAAGGATGGAAGTCACCATCAAGAAAGAAAGAAGGACTAACTTGGATGTTCTTGCTCAAGTATCTGAAGAAACTCAGTGACATAAAATAATCACAAATTTTGAAATTTAGCATGAGGATATGCAATGTCTTTCGTGTGGGGCAATGTTGAACCCCAAAATTGCCTCTTTTGATAACCTTCTTACACTCCATTCTTCCCTTTTTGACCTTCATAACTCTAATTTGGGTATCAATTTACAAGGTTTATGGCATATCAGGTACATAATCATCTTCTATTTCATAAATATCATTTTTCTTTATTATTTAACTCAATATTTACCTGAGCTACTGAATTACAACGATTCTGTAGCTGATGTATGATTCTGCAGCTAAGTCCAAGGTTTGATGGGTTGCGAAGCTTCAACCGAAGAATAGGGCATATGGGATGGTGGAAAGTAGCTGGTCAAGCGATTTGTTCCTACCTTCATAACCTAGATCGATAAGGAAAGCATCATAGCATATTAGTCAAAGCGAAAGTCAACCACCGAGGAAGGCGAACTAGGCGAGCGAGGAATTAGTGAATTCATATAGTCATCCTCATGATTTTCTTTGCTAATAGAAAATCATGAGGAAAACACACTATTTTATCTTCTAATGTTAATTTTATTCATTGTCGATTAGCATAAGGATGCAATACTCTGAAATAGTTATGCGTAGGATTTTTATAAATTTTCCTCTCGACATGAAAGACACACATTTGGATATTGTTTTTAAACTTTGTTTTTTCAATTAAAGATGATATGTTATTCCTCCGTTGTGCGACTTAATGCATGGTTAATCATCTCGTGAAGGCATTGTGTTGACACATACTTCTCGCAGGATGGCCCCCTCGAGATAGTAAGGTTTTCTTTTATTTGCAATTAGTATTTAATTATGTGTTTCTTGTAGGATTTTGTTAGTTCATTTAATTGCTTAAGCTTTGATTTCTGAATGTAAGTTTAAGATTGTTTTGTAGCAGGTTTATTTAAACATTCTATTGTTGAGTGAAGCGATATTTCCTATGTACATGGAAAAAGTATAATTTAACATAGATCAGTAGCATTGCTTTACATTGGAGATGTATAGATCATAATTTCATTCACAAAGTTATTCTTTCTTTCTGCCAAGAGTAGATCTATTTCCATTGTTAAATTTCATTTCCAAGAAAGTGTGCTTTCATTTTAAATCAAGTGTGTGTGTGATTTCATTTTAAAGCAAGTGTGTGTGTGATTTCATTTTAAAGCAAGTGTGTGTATGATTTTATTTCAAGCAAAGTGTGTGTGTTATTTTATTTTTAACAAGTGTGAAGCAAGTGAAGTTTATTCCAAGAAGAGTGTGATATTTCCTTTAAAAAAGAGAAATAAAATTGATTCCATATTTATGAGTGATTTATTTACCTACATAGTTGTAGAGAAACATGTGCATTTGGATATCTCAAATTAACTTACGAATTGTTTGAGTGACAATGACTCCTAGCACATACAATTCACATACATTTCATCAGTATACTAGCCCTGGTTGATAATTCATCTAAGTAATTTGACATCAATTAAATTGCCAAACAAATCATAAATGCACCATATTCTAAATCATTGATGTGATAACTATGGTGGACTTGTAATATTATTCAAAATTCAGATACTATCATTCTATACATGCATAAATAGTTTGAAATATTCAAAAAATAGATTCTACAATAATACCTACATAGAAATGATGTCATAGTATATCCTTTTTCCTATGCATTCTATGAAAATCATAAAATTAGAACATCTATCTCACCTTCTATTAATGGATTTCATGCAAATATGAATGACAACAAGGCATGCAAACATGGAAAAATCTAATTCCAGGAAGATCCATGTATATAATCTAAGCTAATACTTTCATTGATAAATACATAAGATCTTGGAATCCAGAAAACGATCATGCTACAAATGGGCAGATGTAAAAATTTAGATTTCATGAAAATCCATTTAAATAAATTATGCTAAGAATTTCTTTGATAAATATGTAAGATCTTGGAATCCCAAAAAATAAAACCTGCAAATGTGCACATGCACAACTTCATTGAGAATGATTCTTGTGATATAACAAAATCCCTTTATTAAAACCGATTTGAGGACTTGTTGATGGTTTCTGTGTAACTAGTCTTCAACGAGGAAGAAAACCCAATCGTAGGCCCCAATTAGTCTCTCTCATTTGGTATGGTAATCTTTGACTATAATGTGGGCCCAATTTCCACTAGAAGCTAGTGATTATTTTTTAGTTGTGAACTATTTCTAAATACTAGTGTTATTCATATTTAAATTATATTTTTATCCTTGCCTCTTTATCTACTTATATTTTTGTTATCTTAACCGCATACGAATTCATTCTAATTAGGTAGGTTGATCCATAAATTGCATAGTTTCAAATTGTTGTATAGGGAATTCTTAAGTAATAATAAAGCATTTAATGATTGTAGATTCATCAACATATTAATCTATTCTATAATCATTATTATCATGTTCCATATTGAGATTGATCAATTGATTATAGTAGAACCATGGAATATTGATAAACTTATGAAAATAGACAAGATTCATAAACCATTAATGCCAACAATTACCACAAGAAAGCATACATATCTATCTTCTGAAGAGTTAATTACATTAATTAGCTCATAGAGCCTTCCTTACGAAATATTGCAAAAATATGTTTCAACAAGAAACATCCATCTTTTCTTCATCCTAGCCCCTCCCCCCATTTTCTTCTTCAAGGTGCTTAACTATTTATATATTAAAAGTTTCAAAATTCAATATGTTGTTAACTCTATATTACCTTCGTGGAATTAAGAATTCTTTGAGAGGAACTATTGTTGGTAGGTATTCTATCCTGCATGATTATCCAAAATTTTAGATACTTGTATGCTTTACATCTTCAGCAATTTCCATTCACTGTTATGTAGATGATCAGTTAATGTTTTGATGCCTTTTTTCATGCCAATGGTGTAACATTTAGTTTGGAATGCAATTTTAGTAGGTACAATAATGAAATTGTCCATTTTCTTGGCTATACCTATAACTTCTTCCATTATTTTCGTAACTATCCTACATTCAAACATCCAAACATCAACTAGGGAATGATCCATTTCCTTTTGTCTTTTATCAAGTTGAGGAAGTGAATCTAAGGCATAAAAATACTCCATTTTCCAGTCAATGATCTGGTCTATTGCTTTGTTAGATGTTTGTTGGAATTTCAATTGGGCACTATTTAACCAGTTATACATTCCTACTATATAAAGTGCTCTTAAATTTCTCCTTATTTTTTCATAATATAGTATTGTTCCTTTTGAAGGTCATCATTGATTTCAGATCCTATACCTTGATCATAGGAAGATTGACTTGGGCCTTTCAAGCTTCCTCAACCTTAGTATTCACTTCTTTTTTGTGACTCTGCTTGAGGTATTTTATTTCAATGACATGTACCTCCTTTAATTATGTTACTTTCTACTTGTGTTGAGCCTTTAGAGATGCCAAGAGTAAGATTCACCACTTCTCCAACTTGTATTGGCATTGAGCCTCCATATGCTACTTTTGTTCTTTCAATTTCTCTTGCAACGATGTAAATACTTAGATTAACTTCTCTGCATCCATGGATAAGTGTTATACTTGAAGATACCTCCTCATATTATCATAGGAGATTACTATGCTTTTAGTTTAAATACACCCTTTACACCCCATTTTTCTATCCTACTTAATAATATAACAAAATTTATGTACCATGAGGATAACATCATCCTAGTCAATAACACTCTATTGCTTCATCTAAGTTGTGCTACCAAATTCTCACTCAATCAGAAGGAAAAAATCCCGAGTTAACTCACTTTGATAATCTTGTTCAATTAAGGAAACTCATATGGTGGAATGTGATCTCTTTATCCTCATCTACAAATTTTTCCAATAAAAAATTAATCTCTTCAAAGAAGATAAAGCATTAAATCTCTTAAAATCATATTAAATCTATTAAAAGCATATAAAAACACTTAAAAGTGGGTAAACACAATTTGTATGAGGAAACAACATCCATCCCAAAATATTTTTCTCAAATTGAACTAAGGAAGAATTTGGTAATCTTCATAGCCTCCACTTGTCTATATATTGGAGGCTTGGCCATTGAGAAAGGGATCGAAATTCATGTATTATTATGCTATCAAGATCTTGCTTGAGTGAGAGAGTTTGTGGAGCTAGGAGTTGGAGGAGGTCATGTTGCAACCTTCATTGGTTGTAGTCTTCTTCCCATTCATTAATATATATTGACTATTCTTCCTTCCATGTAATTGTTCATGATCATACTTTACAAGAAATGTTTTATGATATCTTTCATTGAGTTTCTTAATGAAGAATGTTGAATTGTTGGTTTAAGCTGGGCTTGTCAAAGTTCTCGATTTAGGGTTTGGTTGTATGAATATTTAGGATGTATTTTCAATGTTAGTGTATCATTATATTGTTAGATCAATTTATTCTTCATGGTTATTAATGTTTTCGATCACAAGGGTTCAGTACTAAAGCTAATAAGTTTGATAGTGTTAAGTAGGTTTGACTGTAGAGCTAGCTAATATACATGAACCATCGTTTAATACTTGTATTACAATTAGAGTGTTTAGTGCTACTTGATTGTCTAGTTAGGGTTTGGCTTGTTGATTTTTGTTGAGTAGGGTTGATTGTTGAATTATCTTTGAGGGTTGATAAGGTTGAAGTAGAAGATAGGGTTTTCATTTATATGCTAGTTGGATAACAAAAAATTTTGGATCTAATTTTGGATAGTGAACTATTTTGGGCTAGCTTTTAAATAGTAAATTTTGTTGAGTAACAAATTTCTTGAATAAGTAAATAACATTGTGAATAGCATAAGTAAGATTTTTTAAAGTTTTAGTATTAATTCTTTTTTCAAAATTTTATTTTAATGAAAATGTTTGTATCCCACTTTCTTCTCAATGATTGTAATTTTTTTTAATTTATCTTTTAAGTATAAAAATGTTTCTTTGAAATTATATTTCTTAATATAATTTTTTCATAATTTTTTAAAAAATCTATATAGATTGAATTATCATAGGGAATCGAAGAAATTTCAAGAGAAAATATGATCGAATTAGACACATTGAGGTTTGTAGAGAATACTTGAGAAGCTATTACAGAAGAAAGAAGGAAGCATGTTTAAATATTGAAAGGGAAAATCAATCTCCATAAGAAGTTGAACCAGGTATGAAAATGTACATATTGTAAATGATATTTAAAATTTAATGGTTTACTGTGCAATTTAATTTATATTTGATGAACTATTTTGAAAAATATTTTGTAACGTAAACAAAGAGAGATTTGCCTCATAACATTGATGATGAGATTGAAAATGTTGAAACAGAAAGTGAAGAATAAAATGAACCAATTATTGATGAAGTTGTTGAAAATGTTGAACGAGAATCAAGTGAAGAATATGTTGAACCACCCATAGGTATGTATATATATGTCATGTATTATTGAAATTATACATATTTACTAGTTTAAATTTAATTCTCTATTTTTTAATTTAATTATTTAACGTATACTTATACACATTTACATTAAATTCCCATATGTAGAGGTGTAATAAATATTGATGATGAGATGTTAGAAAATGTTGACATTGGCACATATGTAGATAAAAAAGTTGACTATGTTATACGATATCGTGTTAAGCTAATTATTGAAGTTATTGAAAGATGAAAATGTGGTAGTTCAAGCACAAATTTTGGGAGGTCTCTTAACATCGAAAAAATTAAGAGAAGCTAGAACACTTTTGGGCATTCGAAAATCAACAAGAGATAAAAAGGTGAAGAATGATGTGATTGAAAATATAAGTGTCACTCTAAAATAAATTGGAAGATTTAGAAATAATAGTGATCTAGATGCACGTAGAGAAATACAAATAGTAGTGGTTTCATCAACCACTCAAGAAAATCATTTGATAAAATATATGGAAAAAGCATTAGGGTCCTCATGAAAAAAATTGCACAAGCATAAGAAATTTTAATTGCAAATAGATGCAAATGATGAACTTGCTCTCTAGACAATAATTTATAGGTACCCATACAAATATACACTTAGATAAAATGTTAAAAATATGATATGTGAATATTGGATGAAAAATTCACGTGTTTCACCAAAAGAAGGATGTGATGCAGTGAAGAATAACATAAAATTAGTGTGAACAACATCCGAAACATACCTTTGACACCACTCAGATAGAGTTGTTCAAGAAGTTCAAAGAAGAGAATCATGGAATTAATGTCTCAGTCAATGCTTTTATGTAACAAAAACCATGGTATATTAAGCCTGTCAATGTATCTGACACTTGTTGTCGGTATCATGTGGATTTTCAATTATATTATGAAAAATTCCTTGATTTTGGTAAAACATTTTGGATAGATTCACCTCCTTCCACTATCATTGATTTCATATCCAGATTCTATGTGGAAGAGAAAATGATGAATTATTTTACCAAAAGAAATGTGTTGTCGGTAATAAATGTGATCATCGTGGAAATTTGACTTTGTTTCAAAAAAAATATCCCATTGATATGAATAATCAATCATTTTCCAACATAAAAGTGGAATGGAAGAGATATAAATATATCCATACATTGATTGGTGCAAGTGGTAGTACAAGCGCTAGAAGGATTGATTTACAAGAAGATGAAATTTCTGTGATAGAGTTTTTAAAGAAGTTTGAAACATAAATTTATAAATACACCAAGAATTCTCATAGAGCTCGAAGATAGGACCTTCAATTCAAAAAATCCCATGTATTTTTTCCACGAGGGGAAATTTTTTCGATAGTTGATTTTATAGAAAATTACACATTTGTTGCACAAAATGAAATACTGAGTGAATATTATCATTCTGACCATGTCGCTATGCTTGTCCATGTTCTATATAGACATGTTGAATAGTATTTTAATCATATTGAAAGCACCAATGGCAATCAACATGTTATTAAAGAATATCATTTTTATATCAATGATGATTGTACACATGATACACATTTTATACAACATTGCTTTGATAAGATTTATAATTAATTGAAAGCCCGTGGAATAAAATTCAATGAACATTGGATATAGTAAGATGGATGTGTAGGTAAATTCAAATCTTCACGGTCATTCTTCTAGTTGTGTTTTCTTCATATGAAAACCAACATTAAACATTGTTGAAATTTCCTTGAGACTAGTCATGGAAAAGAATAACATGATGGCACAAGGGCATGTATAAAATCAGCACTTTTAAGATATCATATCGGCCACTCTGCCAACCAACTTGTCTTAGTTGATCAAGTTTTTCAATTGTGCATTATTGCACTAAGCCATGAGACTAACCCATCAAGGGAGGTACGCAGGTATATATACATTTTTAATATATGATCATGTTTATTAATTTTTAAATTTTAAAACAATTATAAACTATAGTTTAAATAATTGATCGATGATTATCTTTAATATATAAATTATATTTTAAATAACATATTTATATCCTTGTTTGAATTTACTACAAGTTATTTTGGCATGGAGTCAAATATGTAGATAGATTGATTCCATATGAATTTGAAACAGTAAAAGGGACTCAAAAATTGCATTCAATTAAAACAAAAGAGTACCGAAATGCGTTTGCATTTGATAAAAGAAAAGAATATTGTTTTTTTTTTTTTCAGTTTGCGTAGAGGAAAAAACATGCAATGATTCTTTTGAAAATAATATGTATGTCAAATCTTGGCAACATGCAAAACTTAATACAAAGGGGAAAATGTCGCTTGCAAGCTTGGACGAGATGGAATCAGAGGAGACTATAGTGTCATTTGAAGGTGATATAGTTTTTGATCTTGTTAGAGAAGGTAACATTTCAATAAATTTCAAAGGATATGTGTGTGTGTGTTTTATGTTTTTAATCATTGTGTATAAGTATAGATAATAGTTAAAATATAGATCTAGATATAATAAAATTGTACATGTTGATAACTAATTTCTTATTAATGATGATCTAAATTTGCACATTTCTTTTTATTATGCAGGAGAATTTTTTTCTATATTTGCACTCATTAACAACATAGAATATGTCAAGTATTATTTGATGCAATGCATTAAACAAAAGATGAATTTATTGGAGGACTATGATGATAATGATTTTATATATGAAATAGGGTTTATTATACTAAAAGGATATTTTTTCCAAGAAATTCATCAAAACTAGAGTCATGTTTACTTTCAAGACTATCAACCCAATGCCATAAGATGTCAATATAGTCACTTAGTATGTGAAACACGCATAAAGTTGGTAGAATTTCAATCAAGGAAAAAAACAAAATTTAAAAAATGGAGAATTTCAAAAGTCAGCCATGAATAAATCATTGAGGATGGCATTCCATTAGAATCTTTTTAATTGAATTGGCCAACAATATCTTCTCCTTGTATTCATCTCTTAGAAAGAGTTCAAGTAGATTGTTAGCCTTCCTTTTTGTGCACTCTTAAGTTGTCCATTCTAGCTACTACTAGGTATTACAAAATTATTTTCATTAATGTGGTGCCTTTGTTGTTAAGTTAAAAGGAAATTCAAAGATCCCAAATACTACTATAATGTAAGGATGTAGCATCACAATCTTCTTGTTTGTTGTTGATCATACTTCTATCATGTTTGCAATGCATTTTTCTTCTTTATGTCATCTTTGTGTCTTTTCAAATATTTTTAGTGCTATCTTAGTGACATTATTTACTTTATTAAAATATCATTACCATCAATTTCAAATGTTTTGTATCTCTTGTACATCTTGATAGAATCAAATTAGTGTCCTAAATAGGTCAATTTATTGTGTGTTTGTCCTATACATGCAGTGCATACACCATCTATATGTGCATTGCATAATCTCCATTATATGAACCTATTAACTAACAATGCATGCTCCACACATAGTATTTAATATTTTAAAATTTCATTTATTAAGAAAAAAGTTAGGCCCACATTGAGATTAATGCAACTTTTGAGATTAATGAAACTTCAGTTGATTCAACATTGCAATATTTAATTCACAATCTCTATGCTCTCTCAAATTTAATGAAAAATACAATAGTAACAGACTTTAAGACAAAGAAGGTACTTTAACTTTGAAATTTATGTATTTAACAAGCTTGATGGAACATGCCCTTTTGTAAAAAACACATATATCATATATATGTACCATAAATCTCTTAAAAAGAGAGACTCGAGTGTAGTGGTATATTATATATGGGGAACTTACTACTCGAAATATGCTTATAAGACATAAGTTCATGAGGCTATAATAGAATTTCTTTCAGATTCGCTATGGCAATAAATAAAAACACTAGTCATGCTTTCAATCACAAAACTTCTCTTTTTCAACACTTTTCTATTCCTATGCTGAAAAACCTTTCATACATTACCATGCATAAAGACTGGATCAATAACATTACCTCTAACAGAAGGAGGATGATAACAAAAATTTGATGTGTCAACTTTTTTTGGTATAAGACCTTATTGAAAGGTCCAAAGGGTGAGAAAAATTGGTTATGAAATTATTCGAGGCTTTAATTGAAAACACTTTTATTTTGTTTTGGAAGTTTTTTTAAGTAAACGAGTGAAACTTAGATTATATCTTGTAATCGCATTAAGACATAATCACGTATTTAGGAATTGAGACATATGGATGGGATGGGTTGGATGTTATATGACATGGGGAAGTATGGACCTAATTTATTTTAGTGCAAAGGGGAGTCTTCATAGGGTCAAGTCTCATTGAGAGGGGGAAATTAGCATTTGAATTCCACACTTTAGGGGTTAGTTGATAGAAGAGTTTTAATGACACCATGTTAATTAAATTGGGGGTTTCTGATGTATTTATGATCTATAAACCTAATAAAATGAATGTCTTTTCATGTAATAAAAATCATATCTTGATATGATTGTAAGGGGTTTACGTTAAATAGGCAAGATGGATAGGATATTACAGAATTAGGATGGTGCATACTTCAAATGACATCGATCTCAGGAACGAGATTTAGATCAATAATGTATATCAATGGAATGGATAGGATTTGGGAATAACTTTATTTCAAAAAAAATCGTAAGAAAATTAAGCAAAGACAATGATTGAACTCATAAACTATAACTTGAAACCTAACATCAAACAAAGAGTTGAAAATTAACTATAAAAACCAAGCAAAGGTTGATCAATGAGAACTTTGGTGGGTAATAATGGCATCCAAAACATGAATTACATGTGACTATATTTGTTCACATTTTGATGCATTCTACTTATCCACACTTTAATTATATGCATTCTACTTATCATTTAACTTCAAACATACATCACTTAAAGTTGGCATAGGGAAACTGTAACTATTACAAAGGGTATCAAATGTTGGGTTCTAAAAATATGCATATGTGAGCCATACAATGTGCCAGCTAAATGAAATTTTATTTTCATTGCTTCGTATTCATGAACTTAAATTTAAAACCTTTAAGTATCAAGCCATGCATCATGCAAAATGTACCACGTTTTATAATGCAATTTTATAGTATGTAATTAAGTATCAACCCAAATCAAAGTAGATCTTCTAGATAAGACGATAATATATTCATGAATGCAACATGTACACCATGTTTTATAATGCAATTTTAAGTTATGATTGCTTTCAATATTCAACAAAAACTTGATAAAACCCAAGTATCAACCCACATCCATAGTAGCTCTAGACTTATACAACATGATACTTGATTCACGAATGTAAAATGATTATTTTTAATTTATTCATTGAACTTGATAAAACCTAAGTATAAACCCACATCCATAGTATATTTTCTACAACATTATAAGATTCATCATGAAAAATGTGTACCATCATTTATTTAATTAAAATTTACTTTCATTGTTTCACATTCATGAACAACTTAAATCTAAAACCTTTTAAGTATCAAACTTTGCATCATGCATAATATACCATGTTTTATAATGAAATTTTATAGTATGTTTGTTTTGTACAACTTGATTTTAAACTTAAGTATCAACCTACATCCATAGTAGCTCTTATATACAATATGATAATCTATTCATGAATGCAAAATGTACCATGTTTTATAATTTGCAATTTTACTATATATAAATATATATATTATTTCTTTCAATATTCATTGAAAAATATGTCCAAATTTTATATCATGAATATTCATGAATGGAAATCTATGAACATTTAATTACATAATTATTTATTTTACAAAAATGTCTTCACAATACTGATATAACAAAAGTAAATTATTAGTGGACATGTTCCTAAAAAAACTAACATATCTCAACATATTTTCATTTTAACCCAAACTCGACAACGTTATATCAAAAGTTTTCATTCAACAAATGGTGAACATATGAAACATTCGTGTTAGATTATATGTGAAATAATTTACAAAATATATGTGAATCCAATTCCCTCTACTAAACATTAACATTAAAACATCTCTTCAAAAAATTAACACATACATTACATTACATTAAAACATTAACACATATTGATCCCATGCCCTCTTCCTCAAAACCAATTAGGTCTTACCATCCATCATGGAAAGCCTTTGCATATTCTCTAACCTATTTAATATTCATGTTATTTATTTCCACATATGATTTAAATACAAAATTATCATGTCCATCAACTCATTCTCTTTATCAATTTAAATTAAAGTCAATTCTAGTCAATGTTGTGTGTATGATGTCTCGAATAACATCCCTAACTTCTCAACCAATCTACGAAGTGGCATCCATCTATAATCGTAGAGTTACCGGACGTGGTGGTTAAGGTACCAAAGGAGGTAGAGGATGAGGAAATGTAGTATCCTAAATGCACCCTTCTGATCATATGTCTAAACTTTTCCAATGACATAATCTTTGGATGGAAGTTTAGTATAATCAGGTTTCATACCCTCAAAAAAATCTGCATAAAAGTATCAGGAAAAATAATGTGAAACCTCGTCATTACATCACAACTTTCCATACACTACAAGGAACCCATCATACAAATGGTGGGCCATTTCAGGGTGCTTGAAATATTTCACCTTCAACATATTTCTTTTCGACCCTTCTTTGAAATTAAACATAGAGTTGGCTTGTTCTTTTGTAACCCTCCTATTTACCTCAACCCATTTATTAGGACCCATCATTGTTTCCTTTCAATGCCTCATCATATCTATAAATCCATTAGTTGTTGGCCCAAGGTTCTTGTAAATATCAAGAAATGTACTTAGAGAGTGCAAAACTATTTCTAAGCTTTTTCAAATCTCTGCATGGAGCTCAACCCTCCCAAGATCGTCCATCAATTTTGAATAATGAGATGTGCACCTATGTAACATACACTATTGGATATTTGCCTCCGAAGGAAGCTTACCAGGAATATCTGATGGGTAGGTGGTAATTGGGATATACTCTTCTTCTTGAAACACCATCCTTCACCTACGTTAACTTTCTTCTATATTTTCACCCCCTGCTTCAATATAATTACATAAATATTAAAGCATTTCAATGTATTTACATGCAAAATAAACATACATGTATATGTACATACAATTTATTTATGTAATAAATTATTTTAACATAAATAAATTTAAATTATGTAATTTACCAAATGGAGGTACATGACCTGATTAAGATTCATGACCACCATCATGCCAAATTACATGAGTTGATTGAGCTTATTGGCCACTAGGAGAAGGTTGAGAATCCTCACATGATGACTTGATGAGCACAGGGTTTCACTCAATGAACCTTTGGCATATCATGTGCTTTCATGGCATACTAAACAATACCCCTAATTTGACTACATATTAGAAAATATCTCTAAAAAATCACATTATTTAACCCCCTACCAATATGAACCCAATACACCTTCCTAATTTAAAAAACCCCTCTTTCTCTAGATATTGTGGGTATCCATTTTTTCGTTAACATTTTTTGTACCCCCTTATATTTTCTCATTAACTTCGAGTTCCAATTTTTTATGCGTGCCAATGTATAAACCATTTACTACCTATTATATTCTCAATATATTATGTCATCTCTTCCTCAATATATATCCCCTAATATTAACCCACATGGTATGGTATTTCTCCCTAGTAAATTCCCATGTTGGTGAGAGATGCTTCTAAAAAAATGGAAATTATAAATTAATAGTTAAATTAACAAAAATCATTTCAATATGTATGTATATATGATTCTACCAATTTATTATTTAAGTAAGTTTGCACATAAACATATATATACCACCATGATGACATAACAAACATCGGTCCTCTATTTATTCATCTGAGACTCTCCTCGACCTAGTGAGAGATGCTTATAAGAAAATGGAATTTAGAAATTTATAAAGATAAATTGACAAAAATCAATTTAATATGTATGTACATATGATTCTACCAATATCATTTAAGTAACTTTACACATAAACATATATATATATATATATATATATATATATATATATATATATATATATATATATACCACAATGATGATTAAACGAACAATGGTCCTACCTTAATTTATCTGATACTCTCCTCAATTCACGACCAATCTCGTCGGCATGCATAGAAAGTCACGCTCGAGTTGATGCTCGAGACTCATTTGATGCTCTATCTCATTTACGCCTTGAAGAATCAGGTGGTGACTTCTCATGTGATGATGGAAACTCTCGACATATATATATATATATATATATATATATATATATATATATATATATATATATATATATATATATAGCAATATGATATTTCAAAAAACCCAAGTTACCTCATGCATTTAAAAATATTTAAAATTACTATTTAAAAAGATCAAGAATTCAAAAAATTAATAAGATAGATAAATGTAACTATTTAATGGTTTCTTCAAAATTATTTGGTGTATAGTTCTCTTTGTCCCAAGATAAATATGTAAATACTCAATATTTAAATGTTCAATTCAAATATACTCAAGACTAAAAATAAAAATGCTAAAGTGCACATCTTCAGAATTACAAAATTTTCTTAAACTTGTCACCTCAATAATTCACCTAATAATTCACCAAGTAGTGATTATATAGTGGGGACACACTTAGTATAGTATTTAAAGAACCACATGGTCATTAAAGATACCACATTTATAACTAAAAAAACACACATATTATATATATCTTACAATGTCCATCAGTAAAGTTTGATACCAATTCATCTTCATACCAATTTATCTTTCACACACAAATCTTGAGTTGGCATTTCCCCATACAACATATCACTAGACATCGTATTAACATTTTCATAATGAAATACTAAATGATTGAATTTGACTAGCAATAATTTTTCTTCTCTATGAATTTGTTTTAACTTATCGTTTTTAACTTGGTACATGCCTTTCACCTGGTTGCACACAAGTTTAGAATTGGTGAAGACTACAATGCCGTTGGATCCATAGTCCCTAGTTGTTCCCAAGCCTTCTACAAGTGTAACATAATATGCTTCATTATTTATTGTCCTTCTAGGTACATTCCTTTTCATTTGGAAGGCTTTGCTCGTTGCAATATTGTATAAAACATATGTAGTCACTGCTTGCTGTGGATTGGGATAATAGGAAACTTCAACGCATAATGTCAATTTTTCAACCATGTTTAATGTGTTTTTTGATCCCTATAGAAATAAATTCAATAAAATGAATAATGTATTTTTTTTTTGTAAATGCCTTGCCCATAAAAGGTTTAATCAAGAACTTTAGGGAAGAATGACGAAAAATAAGTATCTAAAATCAAATTCTATCATGGAATTTATTATGGGTACTTGGGAGATGGTTAGCATGGAAAGTGGGGAGGAATCTGATTTTACTTCCTTTGGCAACTTTATTGTAGATTGTTTGTTTCAAGTGGAGAGATCGAACCTGTCAATTTTTAGTACTGTAAGGTTCAAATTTAGTTTTTTATATAACCATGTACTGAACAAATCGACACGGGGGTTTATATTGGGGGATATACATTGAGGGAAAAATGACATAATATATTGGGGGATATATAGGGGGTAAGGGTTTTTATATTGGTAGATATAAAAAATGGAGCTCAAAGTTAATGAAAAAATATAAAGGGGTATAAAAAATGTTAATGAAAAAATGGATACCTACAATATCTAGTGAAAGTAGGGGTTTCTTAAATTGGGAAGGTATACTGGGTTCATATTGGTAGGGGGTTAAATAATTTAATTATTTAAGGTATTTTCCAATATGTAGTGAAATTAAGGGTATCTTTTAATATGTCGTGAACATGTGTAATATGTTAGAGGTTGATTGAGTGAAGCCCCGTGAATTGATAAAAACCCACAATTTTTAGTTTTTTCCTTAGAATTCTATTTCAATAAAACCCCTCAATTTTAGTTTTTTTAGTTGAACATTAGATTTCAACCAAATTCTTTCCCACCATTTTAGAATCTTCATTCCATTATTTTAATATAATGTTGAAAATAAATCCCCACATTATAAGTTTTATCTTCTACATACATTAATGGAATGAAAATTCCAAAATTGTGAGAAGGAAGCTCCTTTGAAATCGAATGTTCATTAAAAAACCAAAGTTGTGAAGTTTTAACAATTGATTTTTTGTAATGTTATAAAAATTATACTAAAAACCATTTTGTTAGAGAGTACTAAAAATTGTAAAGTTTGTTAGGTCACCATTTGAAACAAATTGTCGGTGCTAAAATTACTGAGATGTAATAACCATGTGTCCTACAAATTGAACAAAGGTTATTGTGGGTGCTCTCTCAAAATCTAAAACAACATATAGCATATTGTGGGTTGTATACTTCGCCATATATTGGAGTCAAGGGAGTGTGGAATGATGGTTCATAAGTTTGGCTTCAAGCATAAGAAATTGAGGTAGCATGTGTGTTGGCTTCATAATGGAAGGATTTTGTTAGTGGGCTTACCAGATTTGGACTCTCATTGTTGGATGTGGTTGATACTCTAGTTTGGTATTGGAATCACTCTCTAGGGATGTTAACAACTAAATTAGTATATGAGGCCTTTAATTGTAGTCAATGAAGATATATAGATGAAATAATGGTATCAATTGATTTGGAAATGGAAAGCTTCTTTAAAGATTAGGGTGTTTTTAATATTTTGTGAATTGTGATTACTATGTTATGTTACATCGTTGCAGGTATCATCTATGATTTATTGTATCACAAACTCACATGGAATGATGTATGATATTATCATATTGTTATATACAAGATTTTAATGAATTGTTTTTCACTTTTTATATATTTTAATTTCAATTTCTTAACATTTTAGGTAAAGTACGCTATTTTAGCGACACCTACATCCTATGTGAGGCCTTGTCAATTTTTTCACACTATATACAATTTCTATCAAATTTTGTTTTGTTAGGTATGTTAGGTATTGGAGGAGTTATTATACCTTTGTTTGACGCTAGAGGATTTGTTGAATATTTTCTGGATGAGAAAATTTGGTTGCATCTCTTTTTTTGAGGTGTTAATTGTTTTTGTTGAGTTGCAACAAGTCTAATTTTTTTGTTGATTAGTAGGTCTATGTGGTTCTATAGGAGTTATTGCACCTCTATTTGGTGCTAGACTCCATATCTGAAAACATAGGTGTAAACCCCTCATTGCTAAAAAGTTTTGGTTTTAAAATATATCTATCAATATTTTTTCATATATTCTCTTTATATCGACTCTTTCTTTTTATATTAAAAAACACCTCTATTCAGCGCTAGAATGCATATATGAAAACCTAGGTGCAAACCTCTCACTGCTAAAAAGGTTTGGGTTTAAAATAGAACTGTCATTATTTTTTCGTTTATTCTCTTTATAGTGATTCTTTCTTTTTATATTAAAAAAACATTAAGCCTCAAATTTTTCCATTGATTTTATTAGTAATACCTATATTGAGATATATCTCTCCCACCCTAGTTATAAGAACGCCCTACTTCTCGAATACATATGTATTCTATCAGGGAATATGTTTGACAAGGAATTAAAATAGATTATTTTTTTTACACTTATAGGTAACATAGAGCAAATTAAAATCTTACCAAGAAAATAAAATATTTACATAAATAAGTGTGAAAAGGAATTAAAATAACCTAATTTTTATTGCACTTATAGGTAACATAGAACAAATTAAAATCTCACCCAAAAAGTAAAATATTAGTTGCTAACAATTTTAGTTGCACACAACCTCAAATAGCATCATTTATGGGGTATGTAGGATATACTATTCGAGTATTAGACATCAAACTTCACAACTCAATCTATTATACAAATCAATAGAAGTGCATGCATTAACTAAAAATTTTAATGTATATTCTAAACTAATATCCAAGGTATCTCCCACTACATATAATTTGACCAAGTGGATCTCCCTTATAATAACAAGATAAATCCAGAATTATGCATCATTGAAGTGAATGCAACTTGGACGTGGAGTATTGTTATGCAAATGATATTTTAATTGCTAAAATTTCTAAGTTTTTCATGCACAGTGAACGAATCAAGATCATTGAATAATTTGATTCCAATATTTTATCCACAATGAAGATTTTTAATCAAGTTCATTGCAACAACCAAAACCTAACTAGAATTATTTTCCAGCTTTATTTACTTCAGAGACTATTCAAAAAGTAAAAGTTTGCCCAAAAATAATAGAATGTAATAGATATCGAGTAGGAAAGATAGTTTTAGCATTAGGGGAATTTTGAGATATAAAATGGGCCTCCTAAGGAAATTATAAAGTAACAATGGAAATAAAAAATAAGATTTGATTACATCATCAAATTTTAGAAGGAAAAAAGAAGAAACTAAAATTTCAACTCATATTTTCAACTTATGTCCCTATGGGTTTACTCAAATTTCGAGCGGAAAGACTCGGTGGATGAAATAATTGATTCCTCATCAAAGGATTACTCATGTTTCATACTTTCGATGGAACCTACTATAGGAAAAATGAGAAATAAATGAAAAATGCGATTTCAATCACATGTTTTCATGTATTTCTCTTTTTTTGTGTAGGAGGGTCCATCGAAAGTATGCAACATGGGTACTCCCCAACGAGTACTCCCACTTGAAATTTGAGTAAAACCTTAGGGAAATAAGTTGAAAATATGTGTTGAAAAAAGTTGTTTTATTATTTTTTAATCTTTTTACTTTTTTGCTCCAAAAATGGTAAATCATTCCCCATGGTTGACATCATAATCTTGAATCATGTTGGTTATTATAAAGTTTATTTTTGTGGTACATTTTTCTTAGGAGGCCCATTTTAGACCTCAAAATTTCTCTAATGGATTCATGACACACTACCTCAATAATATCAATTACTTTAGCAGGTCTGAAGCACTAGAACATAGGATTGACTAGGTATGCATTTCAAATTAAAATAAAATCATCATGTAAGGGCATAAAGATCATTATTAATCAAGGTTGTGACATATATAATTCAACATTCCTATAAGCCCAGGAGGGTCATGATAGTGATCGACTCTTTGAATTTAGGCAATGAAATAATAAACGTAAGTGAAAACCCCTTGTATTGAATGTCATAAAGTGCAACCAAAAGAATGAACATCATGTCGAGCTATAGGCAAAAAATGGCGCATGTGATGCAATAGTGAATGTGGCATCAAAAAATTGTGGCAAGAGTGAATGAAATATGTGTGACAAAAATGATGCAACAATATAGTTCTTAACAAATTCTATTAATATAAAAATAAGTTACAACTTCCCATTCAGTTTTTTTGTTTGTTGCAAGGCCACAAATGACTAGAGTTTCCTACAGTATTGTGATGTAGGTAATGTTCCCTCTGCGGACAGAGACAACCCCTCTAGCCCTAGAGTGGGTCTAGTCACAACAAGATAAAACAACAACTAATTTCCTTAAACAAACATTGTTGAAAGAGCCTACCCCAAACCGGTGTTCAATGGAGTCTTTGTTATGCTGCTTTAGCTTTTATTTCCTTCTCCTTGATGAGCGGTTCACCTTAAACAACACAAGAGAACAATGAAACACATTATAGAGCTAAATAATGAACTATTCACTTAAAAAGTCAAGGAACCATAAGCTATCAATTATCTTTCACACATGACATAGGAAATCACCATTTATTGTATTAATATGAGCAAAAGCAAAGCTTACAACCATGCCTTGACGTCACAAGCTTCCTTGAAGGGTCCAATTAGTCTGTCTCTATAAGCATTCACTCCCAAAAAGTCTCCCAGTAAAGCTGATGTCTCTCTCTCTCACTCAAAAGCACTAATATTAGGCTAAGGCAATATTACTCCTCATAACACTATTATGTACCAACAATCCACAACCAATTGCTAACTATCAGCAATTCACACTACAAAGTATCAAACCAACACCAAAAACTTGTTAATTTGCTCACACCCAAAAACTAGCTTATCATAGCAATGGGGAATTCTTTTATAAGAGGAGGAGCCTCCACAAATGAGGGATAGGGAGCTTATCTTCAAGGGAGGTTTCTCAAAAGGTGGAACCACCATCCAAAATGAGGAAAGGCAAACCTCCTTGACCCGACAACCAGTTCTAGAACCACCTAGAAGCATTATGTTCGAACTAATTCACCATATCTAGGTCATCGCGAGTCAAACATTAGGACTCAAAGATGACATCACAAAGTCACATTGTATCCAGAGCTATCATTGCAAGCAGGATACTGATGACTTGCGACGATATCTAAAATCTGACCATGGTAGAGAACAAATATACCCCTGCAACAGTGTCGCAACGTTCTAGTTCATTACAGGAAACCATCGCTGGAAGAATGAGGTTGAATTGTGATGATCTTGAAACATGGGTAAAAAGGGTTAATCTTCAGGATCACAAAGCATTGTTAATATTCTTGAATGATTGGGAAGATGTGGACACATTTGTTTAAGGTATGACACAGAGAAGATGTCGTTTAGGGACTGACTTTATCCGAGATCAGGGGATACAGAGCCAGTGACAAATTACTGTGTAACAGATGCCCCCTAAAGCATGAAGGCTGAGAGAGTGGGAGGGGTGAAATGCTTTATGAAACTAGAACTGAACTGGAACACTATCACGGAGAACCTGTAGATGCAAGTACAACTGATATCTCTCATAGTGAAAGAAATACATGTAGTCTAGGTATGGGTGTAGCCATCCAAAAAGACAAATAGAATTGGTCTATGGTATGGACATAGCCACTGAGTCGATAAGACCATATGAAAATATAGGTATGGCCGCAGCCATCCAATCAAAGGGTCATGTATGTAATCACAAACCAATCCATGCAACTAAAACTTATGTAATCTCAGTTCGGAGTCTTGAATCCAACTTTTCCATGGTACAATTCCTAATATGAAAATAAATGTGTTGAAGCTAAGCATACTAGAAAATCACTTGATTACCAACCAATGATGTGAACCGTTAACAAGTGTGATAGAAACCACCAATGACGTCAATGGTCCTCAAGGTACTACTAGTACAATCCACAAAGTGTGAAGAATGAGTTGAAGTCGAACACTTGTGAAATCACTCGATCGAAGACCAATAATGCAAGTCTGTCATCGAACTTGCCATTGAGGCATGCAAGCTCCAAGGTACCCAAAATGATTCTCTAGATCAACTTCCTGGATACTGAGTTAATTTCAACAGGAAGCGATCCATCACAAGAGGGCCATAATGTTTCCCACATCAATGACACACGATGAGGAACAAGATGAAGATGGATGAAACAAAGAATCAGAGGGGAAGGTAAAGGTGCAAACTATAAAAGGATTAAGATGTTGAACATATTGGTGAAACAACTTCGGAATGCGACAGAATTTTGGTACCAAGGGATCGAAGTTCATGCGAAGACAACAAGGATCAAATGGAATAAGGAAAAATGACGAGCCGAAACCTTGGAAGGCCAATGACAATGTGAGGATATCCCAAACCTGACGAGAAGCAAAAGTGTCGATGTTCAATAGCAACTAACTGTCGTAGGTAACCAACGAAACATTTCCAAATTTCCCCCCCACCATTGTTGGCGAGTAACCCAATTATTTTTTAAAAACAAGCTTGAAGGGGATAACATATGCTTGCAATATAAGTTTGTCCTTCGGACAAATCCAACCTAGTGAAATTTTAACAAGCCCTAGGGAGGAGAAGCTCGGTTCTCCCCATGGTGATGAGTCCAATGTAGTCAACGTTTAATGAGTCTGACATATGTAAAACTCAGAGTATTTCTCATGTTTAGAGAGTTTGAAAAAGACATGGAAAAGAAAACTCCAAATGGGCCCTTTTCGTAAGTTTGTGTCTCTCAAGCCCGAAAAGGTAGAAAATGATACTTGAAAGAACCGCTTGACCATTTGGGTCAAGCAATAATTTTCGTAAATAGTGTTTCTAGTCCAAAAAAGTAGAAAACTTACTGGATACACAACGTTTCACAACCATAAACGAGCTTAAAACGATAAGGGTTCGGCAATCTTTTCATGTTTCAAGAGTCAGAAAAGAGCTTAACGTTGACTCAGGACAAACTTTTATGGTATTCATCAAGCATCTCCCACATCCGACACACCTATCCCTACACAGAGAAACCCAAGCATAAGACCCATTCCACAAGGATACATGATTAATGTTCGAAAACCTAAGTCAAGACAATAAAAAACCAAAATACAAAAAGTTTGACAGTCAAACCAAGTATTTCACCTCTCTCATCCCACTGATCTCCAGGTGGAAGCAGAATGTTAGGATCTCCCCTGAAATCCATCCCTGCTTAAGGCCAATCTTTGACGACCACTTGTTGACAATTAAGCCACTCCATAAATTTGGGGCCCCATGACACTGGTTGTTTGTCGCCTCATCACGGCATCACCTGAGCCCACCGAGTGATTCGGGTCTCTCATGGCCCTGGCCACTCCACCCACATGTCCTGTAACTAAAGAATAGGTACCCACTCCAGCATGAGTGGTATCAAGATCGAACTATACCCAAATTGCTTCATCTCACCTCTCTGGCATTTGGTTAACTACCTCTTCATGTTTAGTGCCACGGCCTCTGCCCAGTCAAAAATAGTAGGATTGAGGCAATCTAAAGCCAACCGCAGTTGTGTTTTATTTGCCTCATGCTGAGCCTGAGAACCAGATTCACGAACTTCTGGTGTAGGTAAAGTTCCCTCTACGGACAAAGGCAACCCCTCTAGCCCTAGAGTGGGTCTAGTCACAACAAGACAAAACAATAGCTAATTTCCTTAAACAGTCATTTTTTAAAGAACCTACCTCAAACCGGTGTTTGATGGAGTCTTTGTTACGCTGCTTCAGCTTTTGTTTCCTTCTCCTCGATGAGTGGTTCACCTGAAACAACACAAGAGAACAACGAAACACATAATAGAGCACAACAATGAACTATTCACTTACAAAGTCAAGGAACCATAAGCTATCAAGTATATTTCACACATGACATAGGAAATCACCATTGATTGTATTAATATGAGGAAAAGAAAAGATTACAACCATGCCTTGATGTCGCAAGCTTCCTTGAAGTGTCTAGTCAGGCTGTCTCTGTAAGCATTCACTCCCAAAAAGTCTCCCAAGAAAGTTGATGTCTCTCTCTCTCACTCAAAAGAACTAGTATTAGGCTAAGGAAATATTACTCCTTATAACACCATTTTGTACCAAAAATCAACAAACAATTGCTAACTATCAGCAATTCACACTGCAAACTATCAAACCAACACCAAAAACTTGCTAATTTCCTCACACCCAAAAACTAGCTGATCATAGCAACGGGGAATGCTTTTATAAGAGGAGGAGCCTCCAAAAATGAGGGAGGGGGAGCTTATATTCAAGGGAGGTTTCTTAAAAGGTGGAACCACCATCCAAAATGAGGAAAGGTGAACCTCCCTGACCCAACAGCTAGTTCCAGAACCACCCAGAAGCATTGCGAGTCAAACATTAGGACTCAGAGACGATGTCGCAAAGTCATAGTGTATTCAGAGCTATCATCAGAAGCAGGATACTGATGACTTGCAACGATCTCTAGAATCCGACATTCTAGTTCAGTACAGGAAACTGTCACTGGAAGAACGAGGTTGACTTGCAACGATCTTGAAACATGGGTAAAAAGGGTCAATCTTTAGGATCAAGGAGCATTGTTAATCTTCTTGAATGATTGGGAAGATGTCGACGCATTTGTTTGAGGTATAACACAGAGAAGATGTCGTTCAAGGACTAAATTTATCTGAGATCAGGGGATACGGGGCCAGTGAAAAATTACTATGTAACAAGTACTTTTTTGTGTTTGAAATTAGATTGAATTAAGAATCAAAGATCAAGAAACGAGTTTGAAGGCCATTTTATTTTCCTACTTTATTCAAGGCTAGGCCAACATATAATAATATAAACCTCCAAAATGGTTTTAATGGTTTGTGTTGTTTGAGGAGCATGGATTTGGTTGGTTTTTATAACAATGTGGAGGTTTGTGTCCCTACATGGTCAAGCAGTTAAGGATAATAATCACCAACTTAGAATATAACATGAATGAGAGCTACACTTTGGTTTTCCCAAAGGACCTCTTTGTAGCAATAATAGGGCTCTATCCTGAGTATGTTTCCATTTTGCACAATATAATTTTTAGATTCATCAATACTATTTATCTTCTTCACGATTAGGTTTAGATGATTGAATTTGGTTTCAATGGAATATATTATTATGCATTGTATTGAGATTGATTATAAAATATTTAGTGATGATATAGAAGTGGGTTCGAGTTGACAGAAGGATGAGGCACCTGAAATGATTCCTTTATCACCCAATAGACCTACAAATTAGCAAAAAAATATAGATCTATCACAACTCAACAAAAACAACTAACAACTCAAAATAAGAGATGTGGCTGAGTTTTCTCACATGACAAATCTTCAATAATTCCTTCAAAATTCCTCAGCATTGAACAAAGGTGCAAGAACTCCTCCAACACCCAACAACTCAAAAAAAATATTCAGCCAAGTTTTCTCACATAGCAAATATTCAACAAAAAAAAATTAGACCTGTCGCAGATCAACAAAAACAACTAACAACTCAAAAAATAGATGCAGCTAAGAGGAGGTGTCTTTTTTCTCGTCTCCAAAATGAAACAAACAAATAAACAAGGACCGTTCCGATGCTTTGCAAGGTAATAATGGGTATTGACACAAAAACAGGTTTTTATTTCAATGTGTCTTCAAGTCATGAGTTAGTATTCACATGTAAACTTGACATAAGCAACATAATATCACATAACTCAATGGACCATCATGAAGAGCCTAACAAAGGATTTTTTGACAAGATTTCACCCATCTTGGGCTACAGCTCCAGGCCTGCCAACATAGCTAGATCAGTCCATATATTAAGTATAAGTACACAAAATTTCTTGGTCAAAACATGTGGCTATTATCCCTACAAGGTAATGTTCTCCTTTAAAGAAATCTCACATAAAGAAGCATTATAAGGCACCTCCTACAAAGATCCTATACTCCAACTAAAATGAGCTTACATAAGCATATGAGCACTTCAATTCCACATTGAAGAGCATAAACAAAACTTCCCTCAACATGACATAATGAGAAAAGTAAACTTTATTTGAACCCTGCAAGTAAAAATTGTTGCAGTAGACTTATGAAGGTGAGAAAAACCCTACAAGGCCTTCAACATGATCAAACACCTTCTATAACTACTTCAAAACCTTGATTGACCCATACACCCTTGGTATTTAACTTACAAAAATACTCCTTAGATGTGCTCAAATCAACAATTAGAGGTCATCATTAGATCCAGAATATCCAAAAACCTCTAGGTAGTCTCTTCTTGAGCTCGATTTGGTCAAAAACTCTAAAGGATATTGCTCTACAAGCTCTTCCATGAGTTTTCCTGTCAACTGTCCTACAAATCAGACCAACAAACTAAATGTCCTACAAATTTTCCTTGTTTTCCACTAATGAGAAAACAAATTGGCCCTTCGCGTGCAATTTGTTAGAACTTTAAATTAGCCAATAACCCCTTAAGACTGAAAATTCGGTTCATATGGCCACATAAGTCTGCTAACTAGGCCTTAATGCTCGCGCCCACTGGCCGAGCCCTTAAAACTTGGGTATGTGTTCTTATCGGGTGCCACAAGACCAAGGGTCAGGCCAACAACATACCCTTTCCATCGGGACCCTAAATTCTTGGCATCATTTCACATGGGTGTCCAAAGGACCCTAGGTTGGCCCCTCTCTGAAATGCCTTTCCGCTGGTGCCTTAATCCATGCATTGTGGTCACGTTGCAGTGGCATATGGCCATGGGCCGAGAGCTGGGGTCTATCCCCCCTGCTCCCTCAACACCTTTCTCGATCATGCCCAATCTTATGTAGGTGATGTGACTAGGGGCCATGCTTCCTCCAAGTGCTTTCTCCATCATTTCCAAAAACATAGCACTACGGTCATATGACATAGGTGTGCCCCTCCTCCCAAATAATGCCAATTAAGAACTTAAATAGCATTTTGTTCCTATTTATAACAAGAACCACCGCTAGAAAACTTGGTAGAGCAATTTTTTGATGTCCATGAGATCAGGGGTTCAAAACTCTCAGACCCAAGTCTAACCATACCAAAATTTTTGACTATCCTCAGGGTGCCACATGGCAGCCCATCATTGGGCCATGTTGCACCCAACCATTGGTCCAAATCACCAAACCATCAACTAATAACATTCAACCACGTGCCAAAAATGGAGGATGCCACTTGCCAGCTTGTGATTGGACTGAGGGTACACACAGTCACCCTACTGAATCAACTGTATGGTCACCCAATTAGTTGCCCAGTTAGCAAACCTCCTCAATTTTAGTTGTTGGGCCAAACAACCAACACATGGTAACTTGACCATACGGTGTCAGATTGAGGTGAAATGAACATCATTGGATTCAAATTGATGACCACTTCTAATTGACCCTAGTTTTAAGACTTTCTAGGGACTTTCATTTTTAAGCTCAAATTTGATCACCTGATCACACCTCCCCACTAAGAACTTTTGGACTCCAAAATTTTACTTCTCTAGAAAATATAATGAGGGTGAAACTCAAAATCACCCAAAAACTGAATCCAAAGTTCTTACTTTTCAATCAGTGCCCTTCAAGCCCTAATCAAGGCACTTCACCTATCTTCTCCGTGAAGACCTATTGTCCTATTAAGAATTGAGCCAATATTCTTATCGTTGTTGCAGGAACAAAATATTGAATAGTGGAATCTAAACATTCTCTTTAATATCATCTTTGCACAGCTCAAAAGCAACTTCATCTTGAATTTAAATTGTTGAAAACACACTTTACTCCATCTTGGAAATCAGAAGCAACATAAATTTTCTTTACCATCCTCTTGTGCTATGAAATAACAACCCCATTTATGTATAATAATAGCTAATTTTAGACATATAAATGGGTACCCTTTTTAAATTTTTTAGTCTTTAGCAAATAAATCCTAACTCTAAGAAATCACCTTGAAAAAACTCTTAGAATGACCCAAGTTTAGTATCCCCATCGCAAATTGAAAATCACAAGTTTCCATGTGATTATCATAAACACCTTAAAGAAATTGCGATATGCGATCAAACCTCTCACTACGAAATACCAATCAAAATCCCTTAAGAAGTCACAATCGCATTTTGAAAGAGTCGAAAGTAAATAAGACCTACCACAATTTCATCTGCCAATGATTTACAAAAAGAGATATTGTGATATCCGCAATCACATTTCGCATTATGAATAGGTAACACTATATAACATTGTTTTAAAAATTGCGATACGCGAATCAGGCAACATGCATGAGAAGTAACTATTTTTTAAATATAATAATGAACAGTTTGACAGGGTAATTAATATTTAGCGACCCGTGGAGAGGTAATTATTTTGCAAGTTATGGCTAGTTAATGTTGAATATATCATTTGAAATCCTTCCACGATTCAAATTATTTTCATAAAGCTTTAACCTTAATCGCTAGACATTGTCTGTGCTGATATAACTCGTCCATTTCAGGCAAGCTACAAAAGATATGGCATTGTCAAAGGTGACACAAAAATAGAAAAATCTAAGTATTGTAGAGTCCGAGCTTACAGAAATGTCTTTTATATTCTTTGATATGGTCTACAGCACTTATGGGGGTGCAACAACTTGGGAGGTGATATACAATAGGTTTGAAGATGAGTGTCCCAAGATTACTGTCACAAGAGTGAGAGCTAACTCAATAAGACCTTTGGGACTCCAACTCAAGGATGTTGTATGTTCTTTCCTTCATAGGATAGCAGCAAGAGCTAAAATCATCCCATACACTGATATGATCAGGTGGGCGGTGGAAAACCTCACCATTGAAGATAGGCAATTCAAGAATTTGAGAATGGAACTCATAGGGTCATTCAGAGCAGAGGACCTAAGAAAATGTACCATACACCTGACCCTTAGAATATATATGATAAGATATATGTGGCAAACTTCGCAAATAAGAGTGAAGAACCCCTCAAGATGATTCAGGGCTAGAGAGTATTGGAGAACAAGTTCAAATTTGATAAATCAGGTATGTTAGACTCTTTGGTGAACCCCTACAACTATGCAGTTGTTATGTTGTGTAGGCTATATGGGTTACCTAATAATGCTTAGTTTCCCGCAGAATGGATTCCTCTGGTTGATGCCTGTGTTAATTCCCACATCATGAATTGTGCCACCATCATATCTAATAACCTAGACGCCATCATCACCTAATATCGATAGAATAGATCCTCCTCTCTAGAGAACCTTCCTCCATTCTACTTTATGCTGACATTATGGAAGCCATATGTTTCTGCACTAAATTTCCAATTATGGGTTGGAAATGGACCTTGCAAGACTCCTACCCTATCCATCTCAGTCATAACCAAATTTGGGAATCCCATTATGTACCCCATTTCTACAAAATATGTCGTGATGTTATTTTTCCAGTGCATCAATTAATTTTCAATAAGAAAGCCCACAGGTTTTCCCAAGAAGTCACTACAGACCTTCTGGCTGTCAGAAAATATTTTGTTGAAGCATGGTTCACCTACATTAGGGTTTTTGGTAGCATGACAGACCCACATGTCCTCCCTCTATATGTTTCTGCTAAATTGTTAGCAAGAGAAATAGACCACAAGACTATGGGAGAGGTCTTGACCAAAGCTCTCAAAGAAGGAAAGAGGTTTTTCTGGCCATGTTTTCCTATCAGAGGTGGTTCTATTTCCTTAGAAATTTTTATCATGCAATAAAGGAGTTAGTAAGCCTGGAAGGTGTCAGGCTCCATACTTTGCCAAAAAGGAAATTTGGTCCAGACAAGATAGCCTATAACATCAGCACTTCGGTAAAGATCAAGCCTTATAACCATGAGGCTAATAATTTTGAAGACCTTTTACAGTAAGCTCAATTCTTCAAACAATCATTCGAATGGGCAAGGACAAATCTGAGTCCTGGAGATTTTGAGAGATTTCAGGAGTTCATGAACAAAAGGTTCGAGGTAATCCCACTACATTTGTTGAAAATCGAGGACATGCCTACTCCTAGTGTGACTATCAACAACAACGCACCTGATTCTTGCTTAGAGTCTCATGCAGATATAGGGAAAGCACTAAAAAAAGTGAAGTCCCAAGACATCAACACTACTGAAGAATGCAACAAGAAATCAGCCAATAAATAGGGTATGAGTACCCCACCCAAAGATATTTCTTCAGAGATCAAAAGCAACAGTTTGGAGCATGAGTGGGATCAACGCAATAAGAAACTACAAGACACTCCCAAGATGATAGATTCCCAGGAAATTGCAGAGTATCAAACTCCTCTACATGTTCAAAAGAATACAAACTTTGAACCGATGGACGTGCAAGCAACGACGTCTCAGTAGACTGAAATCAGCCCTACTCTGCCCACATCAGAAATTGTCTTGAAGGTAGTTTAAATCCCTCCTCTTGACGTATTCTACAGTCCACTACACAAGGTTGTAGTAAGGAGGCAGAGGAAAAGGAGGAGGATTGAAACACTTGAACTCCTGCGTGGGAATGAGCAAATTTACATAGTTTGGAAGGACGTCCCTTCCAACCTAGTTGAAAACTTGATGATATTTTCACAGTTTAAAAGAGCATACGCAATTGTTACCATGGACAAGGCTATCGAAATATCTTTTTTGTTGAGAGAAAAAAAAAAAGAAAAAATTGCACAGCTCAAGCAACAGCTTGAAACAGAAAGGGAAAGTGTGAACAAGTAGGCCATTGAGTCGCTAGCCCAATTGTAACAAAGAATGGAGGTGTTGAAAATAAGCCACGAAGCAGACATATCGGCCAAAAATATACAACTCCAAGACTTGCAGCAAACTATGGAAAAATATAAGGACATTCCTATTGTCGAGGAATTTATCAAAGAGGCACTAGAGCTTAATTATCTCTTATTGAAGAAGAAAGAACATTTTTTCCAAAAAATGTCACATATCGCTCCTTATCTGATCACTAGTGACTAGCTAATAGATAAAGCGATTAACCAGAGAACTGAGTTTACTGATCTGAACACCAGATTCTCAAAGTTCCTCGAATGGAAAGAAACAAAAGATGGGAGGAAAGACAATCTAACAGAGATTGAGGAGACACACAAGGACATTCTTTTCACATATTGGGACACGAGTATCAAACAAGTCGAACCAGCAGTGGCAAGAGCGGCCAAGGTGTCAAAGAATATAGTAAAGGTGGTAAACCATACTTTGTTTTCCACCAACTTGGTGAAAGAAGGCAACCCGAAAGAACTGCCTGATTTGAATGACTTTCATAACAGATGGAAGGAAAGAGCAAAAACTCAATGCGAAGCAATCGAAAATATTGAAAAGACTGATTGAGAGTCGTATTGGAAATACCTTGTCAAGCCACACAGTCAAATCATGACCCTTAACTGCTCTCTCCATTCGACTCAGTGGATGTTGCCACCTCTCACAGATGTGATTTTCACAGGATAGGTCAGAACACATTATGGGTTACCTCCTAAAGTCAAACAGATGGCCGATATATGCGATTTGAAGGACAACCTAGCAGACAGAAAATCATCATCATAGCCTCTGCTCATCAAGCCATTGTTTATTTTTGGAGTTAGTTAACTAGTTAGGAAGAAGTTTGTTTGAAACCTCGTCAAATTTTTGTATAATCTATTTTTGAACATTAGTTAGAATAGTATTTATACCCTTCTCATGAATTTAGAGAAGGGTCTAGAATTTTATCAAAAACATTTGCAAAGAATGCACTATTGTAAGTTTGTGAATGCTTTGGTGAAATCATGGAACATGATCGTTTCTTTTAAATATTAGACTACTTTCCTTTATTGATGCACTTTTGTATACTTGGTAGATAATTTGATCTGAAAAAGGAGTTGATCTATGTCATTAGTCAAATGAGTAGAACTTCACATATATGGTACTTCTATCTTATGTGATTATTCATGTTTTTGTTTAATTAGTGACAACACTTTATTTTCATGAATTGTATATGAGATATGTTTTTTCTGTTAAAGCATTAATTTCACTATTAAATTATGCCTAGCTAAGATTATTTATTTTCATATATCTATATATATATATATATATATATATATATATATATATATATATATATATATATATATATATATATATATCATCACATATGTGATATAGTTTATATATTTCTTTTACTAACTATTTAGTCAAACCAATTATCTTTACATGTTATCATCTATGTTTTATGTGTGATTGATCTTTATTATCACATGTCAAGAAGATATCCTTGTAGATTGCATATTATACAAAAATACCCGGGTTTATATTAGATTAAGTTAGTTAGAGATTTGCATGATAGAATAAGTCATTTGATTTATCATTAATATATTGCTATCACTCATAAAACACCCACTTTCATTTTAAAACTCATATTGTGAAACTGGTCCCATTATCCCCAGTCGGAGCCACCACTTTAAACGGAAAAGTTGTTGTCTTAAGGTCTAGACTGGGTGGTTATCCCCCATGTTGGAGCAGTAGAAATTTGTGGCTTCAACATTGTGGTGCTAGAAGGAGGGCCTCTGACTTTGAATGACATATAAATCTAAAGATCAATTGAAAAACATAAGAGTCAAAACTCCTCCACAACTTATACATCTTCTAGATCTCATCAAAATCTCCAGATCATAAATATGAAATTGTATAAACATCTTCCTCATCTCCTAAATTAGTAAGACAACCACCTTCTCCATATTACACTCTTGAGTCTCCGGAAGTCCATTCTTTGTGTTGGCTTGTTAGGGCCTGACCCAGGTTCAGAGGTGATTTAGCCAAACAAATCTTGGTACTATTGGCCCTTTTGGCAATAGTTCACAGAGCGCGGACTAAGGTCTCACCTGAAGTAGTATGGGAGGGTGCTGGAACCAGGTTTCTGCACCCTAGGGACGTCCTGATGATTTTTGGGAGGTTTGCGGTTCGAACCTTTGCACACGCTGCTCCGCGCAACTCTGTTTACAGCGTGAAGAAAGTATTGCCTTGATTCCTTATATTTACTATATTATTATTATAGTACTTGACTTATCTGTGTGAGCCCAGTATTCTTATTTATCATTCAACATTCATATAAGTGTGCACAATCATCAAATAGTATAAATGCATAACAGTAAGAGGAAACCCAGATAGATAGTATTTCAAATCAACCTTATCTTTATTAATCTTCAATCCTGATTATAGACTCGACATCGTCGTGCACACTCAGCTGTAGGGGTCCGCACACTTAGCTACAAACTTTACTAGGCCTCAATGCACTCAGCTACAGAGCCTCTTCCTACTATTACGACCTAGTACACTTAGATTTACATCTCATAATTCTCCTATTGATTCTCCATTCTTTTCCGCTCTTCTTCTCCTTTACAATTTAGAGCCTCACTCTATTTATACAATCCCATGGTCCGCGAACCATGGGTAGACTGACATTACATCATACTATTTTACATAACTTAAGGTGGACTACCCTATGACTCAATCATATGTTTTGCGCTCTGCGTCCCTACTTCGTCGAGTCTTTACAATCTACTTGACCAAACCTTGGGCTTTGAGCACCAAAAACATGTTGCAAGGGATCCTATGCCCAACAGGCCCCCAAGACAAACATCATGACTCATCCTTGAGTCACTCAGTCTTGGTGCAGAGTCCATCTCGCAGGTCCTACGCTGCTCGGAGGTCTGTGTCGCACTATTCTATTGTTTGTTGTATCTGCTGCACACATTGCTCCGAAGCTTCCTTACAAGGGTCACATACCTGCCTAAGCACGTACATTCCTGGACTCTATGTGAGCTTTCCTTCAATATTCGTCATGATCATGAAAAATTTGTCAATCCATGGCTGGATGTACGCTTTAAGTATTGCTTCCTTTTGTCGTGGAGCATCCATCTGCTCCTTCAGTGCCCTTGCTTGCTACATTTTCACAAACCATTGAGTGAGGATGACTATCTGCGTAGTCCCTCAGACACTATCATACTACTCCTGCAGCTCATGTTCCTCTATTTCTAGGCATCGTATGTTGGGATCCTCCTGCAATGATGTAAGAGTGGAAAGCGCTTGATCCAACATACTAGTACAGTCTTGTACCGCCCATCCTATTTCTTCCAGCCTCGTTTGGATAGCACCGGTGTGCTATTCTCTGACTTCTGGGGGAGTGGATGGCTACATCTTCAATCGTAGCTCGGCGATCTGTAGATTCAGCTCCAACTGAACCTTCGTCATTTTGGCCTTGGCCTCGCGGACTCCAGTCACCAATCGGTGGATCCTCTCTGCTACTGGTAGATCTAGCGGGATGGCCAATTCCGAGATGTTTCTACAAGCATTGTCTTTCTGCCTGCTCTAGTCCTTTAGTCTGCACAACCAGTGCATCACACTGTAGGTTGAGTTGTTCCATATTGATCTTTTGTTTGCTCAATACTTGTAGTGCACGGCCTTCTCTAGTGCAGAGCTCGGCTATGACCCCATCGTGTAACTGGTACAGGGTTTCTCGCGGAAGGGCAGCCAAGTTTAAGCCCAGTCCCTTAATCCTTCCCGTTGCAGCTCGGTCAACTTCATTCGTTGTTGCTAACGTGCCCTAGGGGAGCATGAAAGTGTTGGTCATTCGGGCGCACAACATTTGTTCTGTCTCTGATGTACCTGCTACGACATATGGGGCTATCGTTCCTATTTGTAGGGTTTGCACCTATAGTTCCTATAACTACGCCTTAATGCCCCCAACACAGTGCTCTGTTGCGTCATCACCTCTTCGAGCATGTCCTAAGTGACATCGCGAACCATTTCACTGATGTCAAAAGGATCACCTTCTATAAGCGTGATTGGGTCGATGGATGTATTTGATGCCTTAATCTTCTTTCTGGGGACCAATTTCTTAGAGACAAGCGGTCGTTTCAACTGTTGCAAGGTGGTTTCTGGGTCTGTACGTTCTCCGGCTAGATCTATGTCCTTATCCCCCTTCCCTGTGGACATCTCATGGACCTCCTCGGCCTCTTCTGTTGGTGATGTTGTTGTTATTGCTGTCTGTGTTATTGCTATTCCATCGGTCATCTTCTGTTGTGTGGCTGCCTCTGCTACTGCTTTTTCCTAACGCCTCTTTTCGGCCAACTATGCGATGTGTAGCTTGGTGTCCTCCTTCCTTTATTGAGTTGCGGCGCTTTCCATTCCTGCCAAGTCAAGGGCACGCCACTCCGAAGGCCATGTTTCCAACACCATGAAGATGGCATCATGAGTAGCAATGAACAAGAGCTTCGTCCATTCCTTTGTTGGATCTTTCTGCGCCCGCACATAAATGTTGTGCATGTCCACTTTAAACTCTGCAAAGCTCTGTAGAGTGGCGTACACTGTGCGAGACAACCATGGTCTTCTAATGATCCATATCTAGATGCTTGCCTCCATGAGCACCCAAAAAACCTTGGTTTCGTGAATCTGCTTCCTGTCCTTAGTGGCCCAAAGCGAAGTGTACTTCGCGGCCTCAAGTAGGTCCCAATCAATGTTTGGGAACTAGCTATCTTTTGATAGTTCTCCAACTACCAACAATATGGATAAGACCAACCACGCGTAGTGGAAGGTCTGACCCTGCTCTTGGGCCTCCTTGTAGTTTGTCAAAAGCTCCTCATAGAGGAACTCAACCCAGTTGAATTGGATCCCCTCTGTGCATTGTTTGACTAGTGCAACCATAGGCACTAGTACTTCAATGTCACGACACTTCTGCATTAATGTTCCAGCCAGGAGCTGGGTGGCTACATGCACCCCTTTGTCTTTGATACTCGCGATTGCATAACCTCGCTTCTTCTTTGCTAGCTTGTATTTATTTTTCATGGCTTCTGTGAGAGCCAAATCACTACTTTTGGCCGCCATCATCTTGGGGTCCTTTCCCTTACAAGGGAGTTGAGCAATCCGGAGTGGCTGTGATGGGAATAGGCTCCTCCAACCATAGATACCCATCATGCACCTGGCACAGCAGCTGCCTGATGATGAAAATGGTGATGGGCGCATGGTGAAAGTGGGCTATCCATCATAGATGAAGCAATGTGACCTTCTCCACATTGTGCAACCATTTTCACGGCTCCAACATGATTACTGGCCCCTCTAAACTTTGTTTCATCAAGCTTCCATCGCTAAGTGTGAGAACTTCTCACTGTCTATGAGGTCCTAATCTTCAAATTTCAGCGTAGGCACCTAGCCTAGGAGCGTACCTTCAAAAGTAATTCCATCGGGGAGGAGCGAGGTCTGGAGCACACTCTTTGTGGCCTCCAAGTCTTTGGGCACTGTTGTTTTCCCTTTCCGCATAGGGACATATGCAGGTAACTTCGTTGCGGAAGGCATTTGTGGGACGTCCTCCTCCACATCTTCTTGCTCCTCTATTTGATCAATTAGAGCCTATAAGTCCTCCTCCTCTTCGTCTGATTCAAGGGTGACGAACTTTCCTTTTTCTTCCATTGATATCTTGCTGAACCGTGGGTTTCTTGGGGACACGTGGACTGGTCCCATAGTCTGTTTATCTTTCTTCGTTCGTGGCATTTGTGGTGATTTTGGAACTTATGGTGTAGCCACCGCATCTCGGAGCTCCTCATGGACCATATGGGGCTACGTGGCCTCGCCAGCGGTATCTTCCAAAAATCTCACAACTGGCTTGGTAGCAGTGATCGTGTCTGCACAGGATATGTTCTATCAGGTACTCAAAGATGGTAAGATTGCTCAGCACTCAATACTTTGCAACTGCTCAAATCTCAAACAACCAAGTGTTGTCTCATGGCTAGTCCGTGGAGTTTTATAGCGTCTTTTAAATTTGAATTCGACCGTTCCCCTCACTTCTGAGTCATTAATGCATTCTTGGAAGCAGATCGTCCCAAATCTAGCTCTTAATTCATGTCTTAATGACCCGCCGCCCGCTCATTTTTGCCTTAAATTGGACATATCATCATGAATAGTGACACCAACGATCACTTCCCAGCCTACTTTCATGGCAGTGCAACCCCCTATTCGCGGGTACGACCCTTGTGACATGTTGATCCTGCGCGCAACCCACTTATCGCACAACTCCCACACAGACTCTTTTATGGTCTCGCGCTTTCTTTCAAATTCTTGGACCATTGAGACTATGCTCCCTACGGCTAGTCAGGTGGTTGCACCACCTATGCGAGACTTCAATTCACCTTCCAGTCTAGTCCATGGGCACTCCTCAATTACCCTCACGATAGTCAGCATCGCGCATCCTACCTTATGCGGTGTGCTCCCTTGGTTACTACAGTTGGTAAGGTGCGGTTGCAACCATGGTAGTAGAGTTGTAAATTCTTGGTGATAATCTTCTAATGCAGTGGTATTGTTGTCAATATCTTGCCTTGTTATCCTTGGTTTATCAACAAGATATGCTTGCGCGATCTCATTTTCCAGTTTTTTGATCTCAGTGTCCATCAACATTCTTTCCTTCCTCAATCGTACCCAATCTTATTCGAGTTCGTAAAGTCTAATGTTCCCTTACTGAATGTCTTCCTGAATCCTTATATGTTCATCCTTGCATAGCTGTGTGATTCCTTCATCCTCGTCTTCTCGTACTGTCCCAACTGTGGGAACTATTACATGATGATTCCTTTCTTTCGAAATTACAGTTTTGACTCTGTTGCGCATCTTTGGAATCATCTTCGCACTCAGGTTTTGACACATGGTCCTATAGACCCATCAAATCGCTAGCATGCATAGGTCCCAATCAGTTTGTCTCGCCCGATGAACCTGTTTAGGACTCCACACACCCTATTGAATGCTTCCACGTGGAAAATTTGTGGTGCGCATTGCCTTTCCTACTGTTATGATTTTCTCTGACATTCGATTCCGAGGTTCGGGTGCACTTGTACCGCATGTGTTTGTACCCATCAAGAAAGGTGGGCGCAAAAGTTGTTCCGCCCCTGCTGATCGACTTTTATTCGAAGCTAGGGTTTTCCAAAATGTAGGCACATCATCCTTCTTCATCCACGCCAATCCTCAAAATTTCCTTGTTGTGTACCCCACCATTGTGCAAGTGTTGCGCACAGTGCCCACTTCAGCGCATCAAACCGCTACTGTTCTGGTACTATGCTTTCAAATTTTCTTATAAATTCATCCACCGCCGACAATCCATCATATGTAGGCAGCTCCCTTGCCTCTGTTGTCACGTAATGCAGTGATCTAACCATCATGTTTCAATTAAGCGTTGTTACTTCGTGCAGCTGATTCTGCCATCACTCTACTTCTTCGTCTGAATCCAAAGTGTAGGAGCTTTTGCGCTCCCATGAGATTCTCCCATCTGCAGTTAGATTCATCCAATCTTGGTCTCATGCAGTTATCTTGTAAATACAATCAAGATCATCATCACTATCATTGTTGTGCACTTGTTTAATGTAGTGTGATCCTTCAGCTGGATCTAGTGGTACTACTACGTGTAGTGACTTTTTCTCGAAGATCATTTTGCGCTTCTTCATATTTATGACCCCGTTCATATCGGTGGCCCAGTCTATTCCTAGCAGTGCGGGATAGGGGTTACTGTCATTGACAATCTCTTTTACTTTAAAATCATCGTGCATGCTCGCACCCTCAATATCTATTGTTACCCCTTGCAATGTCTCCATGGGTAAAATCTTATGTTGGTTCACCATTCGTAATTGAATAGGGGACCATTGTAACATGGGTTTGCCTATGTGTTCCCATGTTTGCTTTGGTAATACATTCACGTCTGAACCCAGATCTAGGATTACCTAATCCATTTCATACTCACCAATTTGTGTAGTCAACCTCATTTCCCTTCCAGTGCGCAATGCATGCTTACCCAGTTTCCGGACCACGCGCAATTCTCCTGACCCCGCGCACCTGGTGATCAGTTCTTGTAGTCCCTTAACTACTTTGTTGTCGCGCAACAGTTTCATGCATGTCTCCAGAAAGGTAGTGAGCATTGAAGGATCCATTCTTGGTTCTAGTTGAACCTTACTACTTGAAGTGGAGGCCTCCGTGAAGCTCTTCTTAGCTTCCATGAATGTCTCCTTTGCATGTTCTAAGTCAAACTAGGGTTCCTTTGTAGAAGCCTAGAAAAACCACGTACTTTCTTCTAACTACTTCCCCTTATCATCTTTTGTGGTCATATCACTTTTGAGCATCATTTTTATATTCAGGTCTTCTTCACATGGCTCATACCTCATCATTTGTATATTATGAGTCGAAGGGGGCTAGAATACCCCTTTTCCATGCATCCTTGTGATCAATGAAGAACAGTCCTCTATCTCATGATCAAACTAAGCATAATAAAAACATGATATTCTTGTCGGGTTGGTACAATCACGGGAATAGTGCCCTGGCCCTCCGCAATTGTAACAAATTAGTTGTCTGCAACCCCTTCCTGGTCCCATTCCACCTCGTCCTTAATCGCGTCCCTGAAATCTAGCGTGCGCCATCCCCACATTTGGGTTGATGAATCGCATTTTGGTCTGCACCCTATAGGTAGGGGTCTAATCCATCATTAGTTCGTAACTATGGCAATTGCGTTCATTGTGGCCTACCGACCTATAGAAATTGCAAAAAAATGGCTAAGATGTCTGTGTATACTTTTGCAACAAATGACAATTATTCGTAGTGTGTTTCCCTCCTATCTGACAGATCATGCACCATAAAGTAGCTGTCGCACTTGGCCCTACCTGTGCCTCTAGTCTTAATGGCATCGGCCATCCTCCTGCCAAGTATTTCACGAACACTATACAGTGATCTTTGATGTGGCCCTGGCCCTTGCATTTTATGCACCATACTTCCTCGCATGCCTCTGGCTGAGGTTTCCTATCCCATTTCAAACTTTCCATTTCCAGACATAGATTCTATAGCTGCACATGGATTTGTTGGAGTCCCAATCCAGGGTCTTGTGTAGGGGTCTCATGTAATCTCATTTCCATTTCCAATGCTTCTCCCTGGGTGGAAAGTTTCTGCTGTGATAGTGCCATCCTCAAGTGAGGTGTTAGAGATTCTATAAACCATGCATGATGCGTCCATCTGTTAACATCATATTGACTTCGTGAATCATAATCTTTAGCCAGTGATCCAGATCCCAAGGGGTCTTGCCCGAGAGCATCGTGATCTCTTTAAACTTGATGATTGATTGGGTTTCTGACTTTGGCCTGATAAATTCCCTATTCAGCGCAGCCTATATTTCTTCAATTCCTATGTTTGGGTGGTCATTAGAATGCTTTATATACCATGTTAATGCGCAATCCTGCAACACACTTACCAGCATGGCTTTCTTAATATTGTCATCTGTGACACCTTATGCTTCCCATACCGCTGCTACCATGAACCAAAATTGGTCCGGATCCTCATTCCCTACTCCATTGAATACTAGTACTTTGATCACGCTTACCATATTGAACTGTGGAGGTGGCGGAGGTGGAGTGCATGGAGATGGAGGTGAGGGGGGTGAAATGGGTGGCAGTGTGGGTGGAGGTGGTAAACAGGAAATTCGTTGCCTTATCAAACTGACCGCACTTCTCGGAGAAACCTTCGCGAGCTCGTCCTTGCTCTCCCACGAGGGTGAAATTAACGAATTGTTTTCTAATTATTCACTAATTTCACTTTTTTATGTCTTCCCACTTTGCGTATTCCCAAACATTAATTTATTCACATAAACCGCTTTTCACACAATAACATCTTAATCCAAGTGTTCAAAGATTTAATATACTTACCTCGCGGTCCCTTGAGAAAACGTCATTCTGCCTCACTGTAGCTGATAGTCGTGTCTACCACAAACTCAATGATAAATCCTCCTATTATCTGGTCGATCCAATGGTCCACAGCTCGTGTGATCTTATCTTCTGATGCTTCTATTCTACGCACTAATTTCAGAGTCCACACTATTGGTTTGTCGAGCCTACACCTTCCCTGGTTGTCGGCTAACTTCGCAATCCACTCATACAACTCAGAAGGAAAGGATGTAAAGAAAATTTCGTGGATTTCCATATATAAGTAACACTCCAGCCACTATACCTTAGATACTCATGGAATTTTGTTTTCCTGTGTCATGAACTCGTGAATATTCTTGTCCACCCACTCTTTGATTTCTTTCTTTGTTGGGTTCTAGTAGCACAACATCAGACATCCCTTATGCAGATCCCGGTCCTAACAATGGAACCATTTGTTGGCTTGTTGGGGCCTGACCCAAGTTCAAAGGTGATTTAGCCAAACAAATCCTGGTACTACTGGCCCTTTTGGCAATAATCTGCAGGGCGCGGACTGAGGTCTCACACGAAGTAGTATGGGAGGGTGCTGGAACCAGGTTTCCGCACCCTAGGAATGTCTTGATGATTTTGGGGAGGTTCGCGGTTCGAACCTTCGCACACACTACTTCATGCAGCTATCTATCCTTTGCAACTGTGAAGCTGCCTTCGTGCAACTTTTTTTACAGTGTGAAGAAAGTATTGCTCTAATTCCTTATATTTACTATATTATTATTGTAGTACTTGACTTATCTATGTGAGCCCAATATTCTTATTTATCATTCAACATTCAAATGAGTGCGTGCAATCATCAAATAGTATAAATGCATAACAGTAAGAGGAAACCCAAATACACAATATTTCGAATCAACCTTATCTTTATTAATCTTTAATCCCGATTACAGACTCGACACCACCCTGCGCACTCAGCTACAGGGGTCCACGCACTCAGCTGCGGACTCTACTAGGCTTCTACGCACTCAACTGCAGAGCCTCTTCCTACTATTACAACCCAATACATTTAGATTTAAACTCGAAATTCTCCTATTAATTCTCCATTCTTTTTCTGCTCTTCTTCTCCTTTATAATTTAGAGCCTTGTTCTATTTATATAATCCCATGGTCCACGAACCATGGGTAGGCTGACATTACATCATACTATTTTACATAACTTAGGGCAGACTACCCGATGAATCAATCATATGTTTTTCTCTCTGCGCCCCTACTTTACGAAGTCTTCACAATTTACTTGACCAAAACTTGGGCTTTGAGCCACAAAAACATGCTGCGGGGGATCCAATGCCCAACACTTTGATACAGAAATCTGAACAGATATCCATTTCTACCGAGAAACCAGAGAGGACTAAATCTTTTGAAGAAAGTGTCGCTTCCTTATTACGAGAAACTAGTGAATTAACTAGATTGCAAAGTGAAAAGATTGGAGTAACTCCTTTTGAGTTTCCCATCCCTCCACGACACAGGAAAATTATGACATCAAGATCTGAATTAGATACCATCGAGATCACATCACCCTTCTATCCATTCACTTCTCCACCCATTTCTACTCAATCCACTGCTTCCCAACTATCCACTTCTCCAACTAGTACTGATATTAGTAGTACTAGCCCAGTAGTAAGTTATTCACCATCTATAACTACTTCTGGACTGTCCTTCCCATCCTTTTAGTCTTCAACTCAAGCTATGGCTAATCAACCCCCTCAACCTTGAACAAATCCTGGTGCTTTTCTAGTTACTAATCTGAATGCTCTCCCAGCAAACCCAGAAAAATGGCTACCTAAGTATAATCCTGATGATGGTCTTCCACCTAAAGAACATATAAATAACTTTATGTTAGCCATGAATCTTAATGGTGTTGCAATGAAGATGTTGTGATCCGAATGTCTCCTTATACTTTCCAAGGATCTGTTGGGTCTTGGTATTTTTCTCTCCCAACAAGTTCACTAAGAGATTGGGATACTTTTCAAGAAGTATTTCTTGCAATATTTGGTGATGACAGGACCATTACATCCTTGATCAATGACCTTTCTAACTTAAAAGAAAATTCAGATGAAAGGATCAAAGACTTCAACTCCAAATTTAAGAAGTTAATAAACAAAATCCTAGCTGCCTAAAAACCTACAATAGATGTACAAATAGAATGGTACATATCCTCTCTTCCTTTTAATTTTGTAGATAAAGCCAATTAGGCTACCCTTGTAGAAAACATGAAATAAGCCATGTCTGTAGAAAGAAGGATTATTTCTTCAGAAAAGAGATCACAAAAAGATGAAAGGAAATCAAAGAAAGTAACATTTAAGGATGATTCCAAAAAGAAAACTTCAAACGACCCTTTCAATCTTGAAGGCCTTCAAAAAGTATTAAAAACCATGTCCAATGAAATGGTCGAAATTAAGAAGTAGGTTGCAGAATCCTCTGCTCCCAAGAATCCTTTTCTCTCATTTAAATGAAACCCTTCTTCTATGTCACAGCCACCAAATATTATTTCAAATGTTGAATCTGATCTAGAGACATAAGAAGACTCACCAGTTGAAGAGGATGCCGAAATGGAAGAAGAGGTTGAATTAAATGGAATGTGGGATTCCATTCTGCTAACTATAGAAGAAGCGCAAGCCATGCCAGTAACTACAAGAAGTAAAAGCTATCATGATATGCCTATCACAAATCAGAAACAAAAATATGCTACTCTTGTAAAGGAGAAAACAATAAGTAAGAAGTATAAGACTAGTCAAACTGACCCTATTCCACTAGATCCTCCAAATGCCTCCAAAACATTGGTAATCTCAGACATAGTGGAATACAACATAGTCGAAGATATGAAAAAGATGAGAGCAAACATTTCTTTGCACGAACTCACTAAACTCAAGCAACAACAAAAAATTATACTAAGAGAATTAAAGGCAGTTCCTGTATCTCCTCTGCCATCTGCTATAGTAACTCAAGATGCTTACGATATGGGAAAACCTCCCTCATCTTCAAAAAAAGTAAATCTGACAGATTTAGTCCTGATAGGTGATAGGACTATCTCTCATACTCCTCCATTTCTTCTTAATTATGAGATTTTCAATAGAAATTTCCATAATTTCCTTGTTGATTTAGGTACCTCTTCAAATATTATGCCAAGAACCGTGTGCACCAAATTGAATATTACACCTCAAAAATGTGTAGTACACATAGTTTAATTGGACAGGACAAAAGTAGAGGTACTTGGAGAAATAACATCAGTTTAAATTAGGCTTTCCTCTAATCCAAAAGTTCCTCATATAATCGATATTCTAGTGGCTAATATCCCTGACTTTTAAGGTTTAATTCTAAGTAGGGATTAGTCTGAAAAGTTGCATGGATACTTCACAACTGATTGTTATCACATGTGGCTGTCACACAACTGTAAACCAAATCAAATTAGAATAGACTGAGAAAATTTCATGAAATACACAATCACTGATCTTGAGGGAAGCAATGAACTTGTTCCCTTCACCAATAATATCATTGGTAATTACTCCGCTGAGTCATATTTAGGTTCTTTTAATTCTCAAAGGTCCCCTTTTCCAAACAATGTTGTACTGTCTCAAATAGAGAATTTTTCACAAATAGATGCTTTAAAGTGTGTTAATATAGCAGATATAATTGTAGATAATTCATTATTTTGGACTCTTTATTTCGATGGTTCCAAATCTGAAGATGGTGCAGGTGCGGGATGTATTTTAATCAACCCACAAGGAGAGAAAACCATGTTACCCTGCAGACTTGAATTTCAATGCACCAACAATACTGCAGAATATGGAGCATTAATTCAAGGGTTGTGTAAAGCCATTAGCCTTAATGTCAAATATTTTTAAGTATATGGGGATCCTTAAATAATTGTTAAATAGGTAAGAAATACAATTCATTGTGTGTCTGGGCACCTTAAACATTATCAATCTCTTTCCCAAAATCTTACTTCTCATTTCACTATTTTTAACATTTCTTCAGTTTCGATATTGCAAAACACAAGTGATGATTTCCTTGCCAATGTAGCATCCAATCTTATACCTTCTGAAGAATTTAGTCCAGAAAGATTTTCAATAGAGTTAATTTTTAATCCATCCATTCCCAATAATGTGACAAATTGGAAAGTCTTTAATAATGATGCGGATATAATTTATTTCCTAACATCAGAAGGGTCTTATGAGGAACATACCATAGATGAACATGAGCATGATCCACAAATCAACTATGAACAAGATCAAAACCCAATTACGAAGTCTGTAGTTAAGATGGAAGATCTCTATGATTTAAAGGATAGATTGAAGAAAACTACCAACTCCAAAACTTAGAGTTCTACTCTGAGATTTGAAGTGGTAAACCTAGGGTCAACTGAAAAACCTCAAAATGTCAACCTAGGTCTTGGTTTATCATCTAAAGAAGGACATCATTCATTAAGTTGTTAAAAATGTATAAAGGTGTCTCTGCCTGGGATTATGCAAATCTCAAGACCTATGATACCTCTTTAATTCAACATACCATACCAATGAATTCGAATGAAAATCTAGTACAACATAAGCTTAGGAAAATTGACCCAAACCTTGAAATTCAAATCAAATCTAAATTGAACAAGCTCCTCAAAGCCAACATAATATTTCCTGTTAGAAACTTAAAATCAGTATCGAATATGGTCCCTGTAAGTAAAAATAATGGTGATATTAGGATTTGTGTTGATTTTAGAAATGTAAATAGAGTTTGTTAAAAGGATAACTTTCCTCTGGCTACTATGGAGCAAATATTGCAATCAGTTGCAAGTTCCAAATTAATGTCTTTTCTATATGGATTTTCAGGATACAATCAAATTCTTGTACATCCAGATGACATATTAAAGAAAACATTCATGACCAAGTGGGGAACATACACTTATCAGAAGATGCCTTTCAGACTCATAAATGTAGGTGCTACATTTCAACGTGCTATGGATATCACTTTCAAAGGTCTGATTAATAAATCAGTTGTTATTTACCTAGATGACATCATAGTCTATTCTTAGGATAGAAACTTTAATTTAAATGACCTAAAGCATATTTTTGAAAGATGTAAGAAATATGGCATTACCTTAAATCCAAAAAAAACCTTATTTTGCTTTACCAGAAGGAAAACTTCTTGGATTTATAGTGTCCAAGAAATGGATTTACATCGATCCTAATAGAGTTCAAGAGATTGAAAAAATTCCTTTCCCACATAACAAAAAGACTGTTCAATCATTCCTATGCCAAATTAATTTTGTAAAAATATTTGTCCCATATTGTCCTATCCCTTCAAGCAATGATAAGAAAAAACACAGTATTCAAGTGGGGTAAAGATGAAAGAGAATCAATTGAATTTATTAAAAAATTCATTATCAATGCTCCTTCTTCAACAACCCTTGACTTTTTCAAACCTTTTTTGTTGTACACTTTTTCATCTGATACATCATATGCAACGGTTTTAACACAGCTGAATGAACAAAATATCAAGGCACCCATCTCCTTTTTCAGCTCTAACTTGCGAGGTGTCGAGTTAAATTATTCAACTATTGAAAAACACGCTTTTTCTGTTTTTAAAAACTTGAAACATTTTAGACCTTTTCTTCTTAAAAACCATACAGAATTAGTAGTACCTTTCCCTGTAGTAAGGTAATTGTTGATTCAAAGAGAAGTAGGCAAGAAAACAGCCAATTGGGTTACTACGCCTCAAGAGTATGATGTAGAAATCATGCCAACTAAAATTGTTAGGGGCCAAGGTTTTTGCAGGATGTTGACTGGAGCTTCTCACATATCAGTAGAAGAAGGCAAAGGTAATGAAGTGCAGATATAAGAGGTAAGCCTCAATGATGCACAATCACAATATGCTAATTTGAAGTTTTATTTGAATAATGGATATGCCCCTATGCATCTCAATTATAAAACAAAGTGTGCTTTAAGGTTGAAATCAAATTAGTATGAATTAATAAATAATGTATTGTTTAGAAAAAATTATGGTCTGGTATTGTTAAGATGCCTAGAAAAAACTGAAGCTGAAAAGGTCATGCATGAATTACATCATGGACCAGCTGGAGGACATTTTGGAGGAAATACCATAGCTCACAAAATCCTCCATGTAAGTTATTATTGACCGACACTATTCAAGGATGCACATGAATATTAAAGAAAGTGTAAAATCTGTCAAACTGCAGCTGGAAGAGAAAGGAAGCCAACATTCCCTTTGCAACCAGTGAACATCCAACAACCATTCGAACAATGGGGATTAGATATAATTGGTGATATTGTTCCTAACTCTTCCAAACAGCACAAATACATCCTTACATCTACTAATTATTTTACAAAATGGGTGGAATTTATCACCCTACAAATAGCTAATACATAAATCATTACAGACTTCATTGATCAATACATAATTACTAGGTTTGGCTTACCCACAACTTTAATGTTGGACAATTCATCTTATTTCTCTAGAAATACAATGGTATAATTTTCTTTGAAGAGTGATTTTAAATTAAAGTATTCAGCCAACTATTATCCATAAGGTAATGGACTAGCAGAATCGACAAACAAAAACCTCATCAGAATCGTCAAAAGGACTATTGACCAAAATCATAGGAATTGGCACAAAGCATTGTCATTTTCTCTTTGGGCAGTCGAAATTAAACAGAAGGCCTCTATTGGTTCTTCTCATTTTTCTTTAGTTCATAGAAAATAAGTTTCTCTCCCCACAAACATAGAAATTCCATCTCTCGCCCTAGTGCAATTCATCAATGAAAACCCTTCCTCCTCCCTGCAAGCAAGACAATTCTAGATTCTTAAAATCGAGGAAGAACGATAAAAGGCTAAAGCAACCCACTTCCATCATCAAAATTTATTCAAAGCCTCTTTTCATGCAAACTCTATCATTCATAAAAATTTTGAAGTAGGTGATCTAATTTTGAAATGGGACAAAGCACGGGAGGAAAAAGTTAAACCAAATTCCAAAGACTATGGCTTGGCCCTTTCCAAGTCATTGACAAAATTGGTCAATCAACATTTCTTTTACAAGACTTATCTGGAAGGATGGATTCCTTGCCCGTTAATGGGTAAATTCTCAAGAAATAATTTTCCTAGAAGATAAACTCTTATGATTTTGTATCATATTCCCGTTAAAATTATTAGGAAAATAAAGGTTAAATAGTATTTACTTTTGGTTTATCAAAATAAAATCTTTGAATTTTTTTTATTTTTTTTTGCTTCTATAAGTAGGAGAAGTTAAAGAAATAATTAGGACATTTGAGTATTAGAGTGAACCTCATTTCTTTGGAAAAGCTTGATCTTGCTGAAATATTTATTATATGGACAAAATATTACCTTTACAAAGTATACATGTGTTGTTATCGTTCAAGAAAAGAATCTTTAACCTAGTAAGGACTTTTTGCAGATCAGTATCTTAAAACTCTATCATTATCATCCAAAACTCTTAAATGAGCCAATGATTCACCCCATCTGATAAAACCTTCCTTTTTTAGAGTGTAATTCTAAAATATAAAATACTTAGAAGATAATAAGTCTCATTATGAGCTTGTTTACCATGATCATAGGGAAATAATTAAACTGATATTACCAAAACTGCATACCAAAACAGGGTAATAGCCAATGATCTAATCAATCAAAGGACAAGGGGTCTCATCAAGAGCCAGCTTGTTTAGTTTAGTTACAACCAGTGAGTGGCATTGTCATTATTAGGTTACCAAGCCTAGACAATGTCTTTTAAGAAACAAAAAAGAAAGATACAAGATCCAAATGAGATTGGAAGCAAGTGAATATCATTTTGAATTTTGAAGATTGCTTCAGATGGGACAATGAATTATTGTTGGTTAAAATATAACCCTGTCAAGGCTATGAACGCTTGCTAGTAGCAGAGGCTTTATCTATGATAAATAAGTCAAAAAACCAAAAAAATAATGTGTAGAAAGACCCTTGCTATATCTCTTTAAATCTTAGTATTGACTAGTGAAGGGATTTGTATTTTTATCACTACAAATGGTAAACTAGTTGAATAAATAGTCTAGCTGAGTGATTATGATTCTAGGGAAATATTGTTTACTTTATAACTTACGTAATTATTATTCCTATAAATCTTCTTACTTTGAAAGTTCTAGAAATTTCAAAAACCAATCAGAGATAGTTGTTTCTCCCAAGTGAATCACCAATTGTTGTACTATGAAACAACCCCCCCATATATGTATAATAATAGCTAATGTTAGACATATAAATGGGGACACTTTTTAAATTTTTTAGTCTTTAGAAAATAAATCCTAACTCTAAGAAATCACCTTGAAAAGACTCTTAGAATGACCCAAGTTCAGGATCCCCATCACAAAACACATTTTTCCATGTGATGATCATAAACACCTTAAAGAAATTGTGATATGTGATTAAACCTCTCACTGCGACATAGTGATCAAAACCCCTTAAGAAGTTGCAATCACATTTCGCAAGAATCACAAGTAAATAAGACCTACCACAATGTCATCTGCCAACGATTTGCAAAATTTGATATTGCGATATCCACAATCACATTTCGCAATATGAACAGGTAACACTATATAACATTGTTTTAAAAACTATGATGCACGAATCAGGCAACACGCGTGGGACATAACTGTGTTTTAAGTATAATAATGAATAGTTTGATAGGGTAATTAATATTTAGCGGGCTGAGGGTAATTAATATTTAGCGGGTTGAGGAGAGGTAATTATTTTACAAGTTATGGCTAGTTAATGTTGAATATCCCATTTGAAATCCTTCCACGATTCAAAGTATTTTCACAAAGATTTTAGCCTTAATTTGCCAATATTGTCTGCACGTATATATCTTATCCATTTCAAGTAAGATACAAAAGGTATGTCATTAAGGAAGGTGATGCAGAAACATAAAAATTTGAGCATTGTAGAGTCTAAGCTTACATAAATGTCTCCTATATTCTCTGATACGGTCTACAACACCGAATCGGTGCAACAGTTTGGGAGGTGATATACAATAGGCTTGAGGACGAGCTTCCCAATATTATTGTCACAAAAGTGACAACTGATTCAATAAGACCTTCGGGACTCCAATTCAAGGATGTCACCTATTCTTTCCTCCATAGGATAGCAGTGAGAGCTAAAATCCTCCCATACACTGTTATGATCAGGTGGGAGGTGGAAAAACTCACCATTGAAGATAGGCAATTCAGGAATTTGAGAATGGAACTCATGGGACCATTTAGAGCAGAGGACTTGAAGAAAATGTACCATATACCTTACCCTCAAGATATATATGATAATACATATGTGGCCAACTTCACAAAGAAGAATGAATAACCCCTCAAGATGATTCAGGGTTGCAGAGTATTGGAGAACAAGTTCAACTTCGAAAAATCGGGTATGTATCCTATAGCCTCTTTAGCGAACCCCAACAACTATGCAGCTTCTATGTTATGTAGACTAGACGGGTTACCTAATAACGCTAAGTTTTCCATAGAAAGACCTAATTCAAGGATGCGCATGAATATGCAAGAAAGTGTAAAATCTGTCAAACTGCAGCTGGAAGAGAAAGGAAGCCAACATTCCCTTTGAAACCAATGAACATCCAACAACCATTCGAACAATGGGGAGTAGATATAATTGGTGAGATTGTTCCTAAATCTTCCAAGCAGCACAAATACATCCTTACATCTACTGATTATATTATAAAATGGGTGGAATTTATCACCCTATAGATAGCTAATACATAAAGCATTACGGACTTCATTGATCAATACATAATTACTAGGTTTGTCTTACCCACAACTTTAATGTTGGACAATTCATCTTATTTCTCTAGAAATACAATGGTATGATTTTCTTTGAAGGGATATTTTAAATTAAAGTATTTAGCCAACTATTATCCATAAGGTAATGGACTAGCAGAATCGACAAACAAAAACCTCATCAGAATCGTCAAAAGGATTATTGACCAAAATCATAGGAATTGACACAAAGCATTGCCATTTTCTCTCTGGGCAGACAGAATTACACAGAAGTCCTCTATTGGTTCTTCTCCTTTTTATTTAGTTCATAGAAAAGAAGTTTCTCTCCCCACAAAGATAGAAATTCCATCTCTCACCCTAGTGCAATTCATCAATGAAAACCCTTCCTCCTCCCTATAAGCAAGACAATTCCAGATTCTTAAACTTGAGGAAGAACAAGAAAAGGCTAAAGCAACCCACTTCCATCATCAAAAATTATTCAAGGCCTCTTTTGATGCAACCTCTGTCGGTCATAAAACTTTTGAAGTAGGTGATCTAGTTTTGAAATGGGACAAAGCACAGGAGGAAAAAGTTAATCATACCAAATTCCAAAGACTATGGCTTGGCCCTTTCCAAGTCATTGAAAAAATTGGTCAATCAACATTTCATTTACAAGACTTATCAAGAATGATGAATTCCTTGCCCATTAATGGGAAAATTCTCAAGAAATACTTTTCCTAGAAGATAAACTCTTATGATTTTGTATCATATTCCCTTTAAAATTCTTAGGAAAATAAAGGTTAAATAGTATTTACTTTTGGTTTATCAAAATAAAACCTTTGATAATCTTTTATTTATTTTTTTTCTTCTATAAGTAGGAGAAGTTAAAGAAATAATTAGGACATTTGAGTATTAGAGTGAGCCTGATTTCCTTGGAAAAACTTGATCTTGCTGAAATATTTATTCTATGAACAAAATATTACCTTTACAAAGTATAGATGTGTTGTTATCGGTCAAGAAAAGAATCTTTAACCTAGTAAGGACTTTCTGCAGATCAGTATCTTAAAACTCTATCATTATCATCCAAAACTCTGAAATGAGCCAATGTTTCACCCCATCTGATAAAACCTTCCTTTTTTAGAGTGTAATTCTAAAATATAAAATACTTAGAAGACAGTAAGTCTCATTACGAGCTTGTTTACCATGATCACAGGGAAATAATTAAACTGATATTACCAAAACTACATACCAAAACAGGGTAATATCCAATGATCTAATCAATCAAAGGACAAGGGGTCTCATCAAGAGCCAGCTTGTTCAATTTAGTTACAACTAATGAGTGGCATTGTCATTATTAGGTTACCAAGCCTAGACAATGTCTTTTAACAAACAAAAAAGAAAGATACAAGATCCAAATGATATTGGAAGCAAGTGAATATCATTTTTAATTTTGAAGATTGCTTCAGATGGGACAATGAATTATTGTTGGTTAAAATATAACCCTGTCAACGCTTTGAACGCTTGCTAGTAGCAAAGGCTCTATCTATGATAAATAAGTCAAAAAAACAAAAGAATAACGTGTAGAAAGACCCCTGCTATATCTCTTTAAATCTTAGTATTGAATAGTGAAGGGATTTGTATTTTTATCACTATAAAGGATAAATTAGTTGAATAAATAGTCTAGGTGAGTGATTATGATTCTAGGGAAATGTTGTTTACTTTATAACTTATGTAATTATTATTCCTATAAATCTTCTTACTTCGAAAGTTCTAGAAATTTCAAAAACCAATCAGAGATAGTTGTTTCTCCAAAGTGAATCACCAATTGTTGTACTATGAAACAACCCCCCCATTTATGTATAATAATAGCTAATGTTAGACATATAAATGGGGACACTTTTTAAATTTTTTAGTCTTTAGAAAATAAATCCTAACTCTAAGAAATCACCTTGAAAAAACTCTTAGAATGACCCAAGTTTAGGATCCCCATCGCAAAAAACATTTTTCCATGTGATGATCATAAACACCTTAAAGAAATTGTGATATGTGATCAAACCTCTCGCTGCGACATACTGATCAAAACCCCTTAAGAAGTTGCAATCACATTTTGCAAGAATCATAAGTAAATAAGACCTACCACAATGTCATCTGCCAACGATTTGCGAAATACGATATTACGATATCCGCAATCACATTTGGCAATATGAACAAGTAACACTATATAACATTATTTTAAAAACTGTGATGCATGAATCAGACAGCACGCTTGGGATGTAACTGTGTTTTAAGTATAATAATGAATAGTTTGATTGGGTAATTAATTTTTAGCAGGCTGAGGAGAGGTGATTATTTTACAAGTTATGGCTACTTAATATTGAATATCCCATTTGAAATCCTCCCACGATTCAAAGTATTTTCACAAAGATTTTAGCCTTAATTGCCCAATATTGTCTGTGCTGATATATCTTATCCATTTCAGGTAAGCTACAAAAGGTATGTCATTACAGAAGGTGATGCAGAAACATAAAAAGTTGAGCATTGTAGGGTCTGAGCTTACATAAATGTCTCCTTTTTTCTCTGATACAGTCTGCAACACTGAAGTGATGCAACAGTTTGGGAGGTGATATACAATAGGCTTGAGGACGAGCTTCCCAATATTACTGCCACAAAAGTGACAACTAACTCAATAAGACCTTCGGGACTCCAATTCAAGGATTTTGCCTATTCTTTCCTCCATAAGATAGCAGCGAGAGCTAAAATCCTCCCGTACACTATTATGATCAAGTGGGAGGTGAAAAACCTCACCCTTGAAGATAGGCAATTCAAGAATTCGAGAATGGAACTCATGGGGCCATTCAGGGTAGAGGACCTGAAGAAAATGTCCCATATACCTTACCCTCAAAATATATATGATAAGACATACGTGACCAACTTCACAAAGAAGAATGAATAACCACTCAAGATGATTCAGGGTTGGAGAGTATTGGAGAACAAGTTCAAATTCGAAAAATCGGGTATGTATCCTATAGCCTCTTTGGCGAACCCCAACAACTATGCAGCTTCTATGTTATGTAGACTAGACGGGTTACCTAATAATGCTAAGTTTTCCATAGAATGGATTCCTTTGATTGATGCCTATGTTAATTCCCACATCATGAATTTTCCCACCATCTTATCTGATAACCTAGTCACCATCATCACCGAATATCGACAGAAGAGATCCTCCTCTCTAGAGAACCTTCCTCCATTCTATTTCAGTGCCTACATTATGGATGACATCTGTTTCTGCACTAAATTTCCAATTATGGGTTGGAAATGGACCTTGCAAGACCCCTACCCTATCCATCTCAGTTATAAGAAAATTTAGGAATCCCATTATGTACCCCATTTCGAAAAAATATGTCATGATGTTATTTTTCCACTACATCAATTAATTTTCAATAAGAAAGCCCCCAGGTTATCCCAAGAAGCCTCTATAGAACTTTTGGTTGTCGAAAAATATGTTATTGAAGAATGGTTCACCTACATTAGGGTTTTGGGTAGCACGGCAGACCCACATGTCCTCCCTCTATATGTTTCTGATAAATTTATAGCAAGAGAAATAACCCACCAGACTGTTGGAAAGGGCCTGACCAAGGTTATCAAAGAAAACAAGAAGTTGTTATGGCCATATTTTCCTATCAAGTGTGGCTATTTTTCCTTAGAAAATTTTAATCATGCGATAAAGGAGTTAGTAAGCCTGGAAGGTCTGAGGCTCCATACTTTTCCCAAAAGGAAATTTGATCTAGACAAGATAGTCTATAACATCACCACTTTGGTAAAGATCAAGATTTATAACCATGAGGCTAATAATTTTGAAGACCTTTTACAGTCAGCTCAATCCTACGAACAATCATTCGAATTGGTAAGGAAAAATCTGAGTCTTGGAGATTTTGAGAGCTTTCAAGAGTTCAAGAACAAAAGGCTTGAGGTAATCCCACTACATTTGTTGAAAATGGAGGACAAGCCTACTCCCATTGTGACTGTCAACAGCGAGGCACCTGATTCTCACTTAGAGTCTCATGCAAATACAAGGAAAGCACTGAAAACATAAAGAGCCCAAGACATCGAGACTACTGCAGAATCTAGCAGGAAATTAGCCAAAAACAGGGTATGAGTACCCCACCCAAAGATATTGTTTTGGAGATCAAAAGAAGCGTCTGGAGCAAGAGTGGGATGAATGCAATAAGAAACTATAAGACACTTCCAAGATGATATAGGCCCAGGAAGCTACATAGTATCAAACTTCTCTAAATTTTCAGAAGAATACGGACTCTGAACCGATGGAAATTGTCTTGAAGGTAACTAAAATCCCTCCTCTTGACGTATTCTACAGCCCACTACATAAGGCTGTATTAAGGAGACAAAGGAAGAGGAGAAGGGTTGAAACACTTGAACTCCAGCTTGGGAATGAGAAAATGGACATAGTTTTGAAGGACGTCCCTTCCAACCCAGCTGAAAACTTGACGGGATTGTCATAGTTTATAGGAGCATACACAAATACTACCGTAGACAAGGCTACCGAAATATCTCTTTTGTTGAAAGAAAAAGAAAAAAAAATTACATAGCTCGAGCAGCAGCTCAAAACAAAAAGGGAAAGTGTGAACAAGCAGGTCACTGAGCAAATGGACAAATTGCAAAAAAGCGTGGAGGTGTTGAAAATAAACCATGAAGAAGACATATCGGCCAAAAATATGAAACTCCAAGACTTTCAGCAAACTATGGAAAAATATAACGATGTTCCTACTGTCGATGAATTTATCAAAGGGGTGCTAGAGCTTAATTCTCTCTTATTGAAGTAGCAAGAACAATTTTCCAAAAGATGTCACATATCGCTCATTATTTGATCACTAGTTACCAACTAACGAATAAAGCTATTGACCAGAGAACTGTGTTTACTAATCTGAACACCGGAATCTCAGAGTTGATCGCATGGCAAGAAACATAAGAGGTGAGGAAAGCCAATCTGTCTGAGATTGAGGAGACATACAAGGACATTCTTTTCACAAATTGTGACACAAGGATCAAACAAGCTGAACTAGCAGTGACAATAGCGGTCGGGGTGTCAAAGAATATAGTAAAGGCAGTAAACCATACTTTGTTTGCCACCAACTTGGTGAAAGAAAGAAACTCAAAAGAACTAACCGATTTGAATGACTTGCATAATAGATGGAAGGAAAGAGAAAAAACTTAATGGGAAGTAATCGAAAAGTTGGTAAAGACTAATTGGGAGTTGTATTGGCAATACCCCGTCAAGCCACATAGTCAAATCATGACCCTTAACTACTCTCTCCATTCAACTCAGTGGATGTCGCCACCTCTCATAGATGTGATTTTTGCAAGACAGGTTATAACACATTTTGGGGCACCTCCTCAAGTCAAACCGATGGCCGATATATGTGATTTGAAAGATAAGCTGGAAGATAGAAAATCATCATCATAGCCTCTACTCATCAAGCCAATGTTTATTTTTGGAGTTAGTTAACTAGTTAGGAGGAAGGTTGTTTGAAACCTCCTCAAATTTTTGTATAATCTATTTTTTAACATTAGTTATAATAGTATTTATAGCCTTCTCATGTATTTAGAGAAGGGTCTAGAATTTTATCAAAAACATTTGCAAAGAATGCACTATTGTAAGTTTGTGAATGCTTTGGTGAAATTATGGAATGTCATGATCAATTCTTTTAAATATCAGATACTTTCCTTTGTTGATGCACTTTTGTATACATGGAAGATAATTTGATCTGAAGGAGTTGATCTATGCCATTAGTCAAATGAGCAGAACTTCGCATATATGATACTTCTATCTTATGTGATTATTCATGTTTCTATTTAATTAGTGACAACACTTTATTTTCATGAATTGTATATGAGATATGTCTTTTCTGTTAAATCATTAATTGAACTATTGTATGATGCATAGCTAAGATTATTTATTTTCATATATATATCATCACATATGCGATGTAGTTTATAAATTTCTTTGACTAACTATTTAGTCAAAGAAATTATTTTTACACGTTATCATCTATGTTTTATGCATGATTGATCTTTATTATCACATGTCAAGAAAATATTTTTGTAGACCACATATTATACAGAAATACCCAGGTTTATATTATATTAAGTTAGTTAGATATTTGCATGATATAATAGGTCATTCGATTATCATTATCCTATTGTTATCACTCGTAAAACACCCACTCTCATTTTAAAACTCATATTGGGAAACTGGTCCCATTATCCCCAGCCAAAGCCACCACTTTAAGTGGAAAAGGAGTTGTCTTAAGGTCCAGACCAGGTGGTTATCCCCCATGCTGGAGCAGCATAAATCTAAGGCTTCAACACATCTTCAAACTGAGCTTGTACATAAAAGTTACACGACTGCAAAATTTCAATGATATAACATACAACAACATAGTCATATTGTACAACCTAAAAACAAATATTCTATTCAAAAAAAGTTTCATATCAAATAATTGCATCGGTGAGTGCATGACAAACTTGTACATTCCAAAATTCCTTGAACGTGTGGACTTATGAACAAGCTAATACATAACATCAATGAAAAGCACATACTTGTTGCACATAGTGACAATTATTTTTCACTTTACAAAAGTACCCAAACATGTAAACAAGTAATTAAAAATTTACAAAGTAACTTTACAAACAAGTCTACCCAACCTCTGCCTCTCCTAGGCTTATGGGTTCTCTTTTTGCATCATCTTTTCCTTGAAGGTTGTTTTAGGATTATTGTGAGTCCCCTTTGCCACCTGTCGTTTCCCTTGCATTATATTTCACAATCTCCTTTCCTTTATTTGAACAAAGCTTTGGATGTAATTTCCAACACTTTTCATTCCAATAAAGAACAAAGAACTTTCTCTTTCTTGTCAATAACGAAGTCCTCCCATGTGAAGGAAAAATCATTATGCTTGATGCCTAGAATCTAATCCATTCTTTTAAGCATTACCATGCCTTGATCAGAGACAACCATACAATGGTCAAATGCATCACATAAAGTACAAGTGTACTTATTCAACAAGTAATCAAATTACCATGCATTGGAAAACACCGATGAGATTTACACCTGTCTCTTGGGTTGCAGCTTGACAGCGTTGAGTGGACAATGACCTACATGGTCCCTTAAGTATTCATCTCACTTGGGAGAAAAATGAACATTGTCACAACATGGTGGTGACATCTCATCCTTAGATGGTTGATGTGCCTCAAACTATTTAGATCATTATCCAAACTACCTTTACCACATCCCAATCCCTGATACCTTGGTCTCTCCTCAACCATGATTGGATTGGTGATGCCTTGGTCATTTATACTGAGGCCTCCTTCTTCATAGCCCATATTGGAAATAAAATTCATACCAATACCTTTCATATGTTACGCAAATACTGCAAAATAGGTGTTATGCTCATAAACATAAGAAATTGTACTTTAAATTCTTATTACCTCCTTAAATTTGGGATTCATCCTTTCAGATTCTGATGATGATGACAAAATTGTAGATGACTCTCGCCACCCACTCTTATCAACTGTAATATGGTGAGAATATTAGAGATTCTTTCAAAATTCACATACATAATCTTCCTCATATGGTATATAACCATTGTTTGAACCATGACCACATACTAGTTTCATTCAGGAGGTTTCTCTTGTTGTCACAAAAGTGGAACTTTCAACAACTTGTTCTTCTACCACATGTTGCAACTGTAGGTTCATGTGCCTCTTCTCCTCTTCAGCCATCTCAATCATTCTTCTTAACTCAATGTTCTCTATATGAATAGCCAAATTCAACTCCTCTAGCTCTTGGAGACTCTTTTTTCCCATTCTTTCAACTTTGTTAGATGAACTTTGATACCAATCTAATCTAAAAATGGAGGAGGTGGCCTTTTTCCTCTTCTCCAAATTCAAATAAATAAATTAAAAAGGATTGTTCCAACACTTTGCAAGGTGATAATGGGTCTTGACACAAAACAAGTTTTTATTTCAACGTCTCTTCAAGTCATGAGTTTGTTTTCACATGTAAACTTAACATAAGCAACATAATATCACATAACTCATACAAGCATCATGAAGGACATAACAAAGGATTTTTTGACAGAGTTCACCCCTCCTGGGCTATATCTCTAGGCCTTCTAACAGATTAGACCGCTCCATATATTCAGTATAAAATGGAGTACATAAAATTTTATTGGTGAAAACATGTGGCTATTATCCCTACAAAGTAATGTTCTCTTGCAAAGAACTCTCACATAAAGAGGTAATAAAAGGCATATCCTATAAATATCCTATACTCTAACTGAAATGAGCTTACATGAGCATATGAGCACTTCAGTTCCACATTGAAGAGCATAAACAAAATTTCCCTCAACATGACATAATGAGAAATGTAAACCTGAGCTGAACCCTAGAAGTTGCAACACCCTCCTCCGAAATCTACCCAAGTAACTATCAAACTAGGGTAAACATGTGATGGGAGGTTACTATGATATGATTTGACCTCCTAAGTCATGTTAAGGAAGTGGAACTGACGGAAACACACCCATACATACCTTCCACAACAACAACGAGACTCTCAGGAACCATCCCCACCTCTGAGGTAATCAACCCTCGAGTTCCACTATGTTTTGTGACCAATTAACCCCCAGAAACTCAAATGATATGGGCATGCCATCATCTAGAAGACTTTGGATTCTCCCACGCTTATTCCACCAGAAGATTACAATCCAGATCAATTCTCCATTGAATTAATTTTTAAGTTGTCTATTCCTGATAATATCACCAATTAGAGAGTCTTTAACAACGATCCTGATATCGTAAGCTTCCTCACTTCAGAAGGCTCTTATGAGGACTAGATAGTTGATGAAGACCAGCATGACAACCAACTGAAGAAAGAAACCAACAACAACGCTATACCAAAATCTATAGTTAAATTGGAAGATTTATACGATCTCAAAGATAGGTTCAAATGATCTACTAATTCAAAACTTCAGAGTTCAACTCTGAGGTATGAATTAATCAATCTTGGAACTAACACGATACCACAAAACACCAATCTAGGCCTTGGACTCATATCAGAACAAATATTAGCTTTTATACGTCTATTGAAACAATATAAGAATGTATTTGCTTGGAATTACGACGATCTTAAAACCTACGATGCTTCTATTATTAAACATACTATTCCTATGACCTCTGATGAAAAACCTGTTTTGCAGAAATTGAGGAAAATTCATCCCAATTTAGAAATCTAGATTAAATATAAGCTAAATAAACTACTAAAGGCCAAAATTATTTTTCCTGTTAGGCATTCTAGGTGGGTCTCCAATCTTGTCCCAGTCGGAAAGAAAAACGGTGATATTCAGATTTGTATAGACTTTTTCAATCTCAATAAAGCTTTCCAAAAGGATAATTTTTCATTTCCTCCTATGGAAAATGTTGGCTTATATGGGCCTAACCCAAGTTCAGAAGAGTTATTTAGCCAAACAAATCCCACAGCTACTGGCCCTTTCGGCAATAACCCGTGAAGTGCGGACTGAGGTCTCACCCGAGGTAGCAGGGGAGGGTGCTGGAACCAAGTTTCCGCACCCTTGGGATGTCCTGATGTGGTCCGGAGGGCTCACGCACCGATCTATAGCCGCGCGCTACTCTACCTCCACGTAGATCCGAAATAGGGTTATTCCTCAATACTAACTATTTAATGAGTTATTATAGATCAGATCTACTTGTGACAGTCTTTAAGCAAACATTTAATCAAGATAACCAGTGCGCGCATTCAAAAGAGATACAAATTTACATTAACCCATAACATAAGCATACGCATATAGATTCAATAGAAATATCAACCATAAATTAATCAAATCCACAATAGTTTAGATTTAACACAGTATTTCGGAACCAACTTATCTTTATTCAACTTCTTTCGTCAATACAACCAGATCTGCCCTGCGCACTCAGCTGCAGGGGTCCGCGTACAAAGCTGCGGACTCTACCAAGCCTTTGCACACACAACTACAGAGCCTCTATCTACCCACCAACACCCTTGACTCGGACTTACAGATGCTCCAAAACTTCTCACCTCATAAACCCATTATAATTCAGATCAATAATGCCAAAAACTAACTGCATCCTAACCATAGAGCCTCGCTCTATTTATACAATTCCATTGTCCGCGGACCATGGGTGGGCCAACTCAACTTACATTCCTTTACATTATCTTTGGGTGGACAACCCTTTGACTTGACTTATTACAATTCACACTCTGCACATCACGCGAAGTCTTTAGTCTTTACCCTATCTTTACCCAAAATTTTTGGTTTTGAGTCCAAAAACTATTATGTGGGGCTTCCACTACCCAACAGTCCCCCAACACAATCATCGTGACTCATCCCGAGTCACTCAGCCAGTCTGATAATCTTCGTGCGAAGGTCGGTTAATAGCTATTGTGCTTCACTTTTACTTGCAGCAAATTCTTACGCCATCCGCTGTATTAGTTCTACGCGTGTCGCTGACACATCAGTCTTTGTCTCCGTTGTTTCCCTAGTTGCATATTTTATCTGTATGTGTGCTACCTTGCGCTCGATGGTGGTCAAAACCACGAATGCCTCATCAAGCCATGGCTGGAGACAGGCTTTAATCACCGCTTCCTTCTGTCTGGCCGCATCAGCTTGGATTTTTAGGTCCTAGGCCTCCCTTATTTTAGCGAAGCGCTACGTAATAGCAACCATCTACACGGTTCTTCTGATATTATCATAGGCTTGCTGGAGCTCCCTTGCCTCGATTTCCAGTCACTGAAGTGTTGGATCTTCCTAGAGTGAGGTGAGTGTAACAATCGACTGAGTCAACAAGTCAGTACATTCCTTCATCGAACGTGTGATCGTCTCGTGCCTAGAGGTAATGATGTTTTTGCGCTGCTCGATGACCTCTGGTAGCATCGAAGGCTGCACCTGTAGTTTTAGTTTCGCGATCTGCAAACTGAGCTCCAGATGGATCCTCACGGCCTCCTCCTTTGATTTACGAAACCTAGTAGCCAACTTGTGGATTTGTGTGCCAACAGGAAGCTCGGCCTCAATCTCCAGCTCAGGGGCACTTGAGTAGGCTTCTGCTACTAATTACTCCACTCGCTGATTCTGTGCAACTGCTTTGTCCCGTTGTAGGCTCAACTGTTCTATATTAATTTTTTGTTCCTGGAGTACCTATTCCGCACGTCCTTCCCCGGCGCGGAGCTCCATCGTGGCACTATCCTAGAGCTGGTGCAAGCTTTCTCGCTGCAGGGCAACCAAGTTTAGTCCCAGCCTCATAAGCCATCCTAGCACAACTCTGTCCTCCACATTTTCGGTTATCAGCGCTCCTGCCGGAATCACAATGGTATGAGCCATTTGGGCCTTTAGCAGCGACTCATTAGCTAACATACCAAGAACCCCCTGAGTAACACTAGTGCCCGTTGGTGCTGCCCATATCCCAAGTTCCTGTAGCTACGTATGGAGCTCCCCAACACAATCTGATGCTCTAACATGGCCTCATCGATGGTGTCCTGAGTGGCTTTGTGAATTGTGTCCCTGATGTCACCTAGGTCACCCTCAGTTAAGGTTGTCAGTTCGCTGTCCCATTTAGATGCCTTGGCCTTCTTCCGCGGCTTCGTCTGTTCCGTCAGTGGTGGTCGTTTTAAAGGCACACTCGTGGTGGTTGATGGTGTTTCTTCCACGCCGTCTCGGTGGGTACCTTCTGATTGCTTTTGTCCTTTGTCGATGTAGCCCCTCCTGCTAGTGCCTTTTCTGTTGAAGTCTGCACCACCTCCCAGGCCGCTCGAACCTCCACAGCATGTTCTTTGTTCTGCTTTTGCTGTGTTGCACACTTAGCTTCATCCTTCTGCTTTCGGATAGCAGCCTCATTACACCCCACTGCATCTGGTCCCCGCCATGTCGGTGGCCAGGTATCCACTACCACATCAATAAATTTATCAATGGAAATGAATGGGAGTGTGGTCCATGTCTGGTCGGGGTCCTTGCGCGCCCAGATGTAGAGAAAGTGCATGTCCGCTTTAAACTTGGCAATATGCTTCACACTTTCATAGATTTCGGTGGATATGTGGGGTTGCTTGTTAATCCATTGTCGTACACTTGCATCCATCAGTATCCAAAAGATCTTGATGCCCTAGATTTGTACAATGTCCCTTGTCGCCCAAAGGGAAGCGTATTTGGCAGCTTCTGGCCAATCCTGGTCCAAGGTGGGGAACTGGCTATCTTCGGGTAAGTCAGTGGTAACCAGCACAATGGACAGCAGTAGCCACACATAATGGAAGGTCTTTCCATCCTCTTAGACCTCCCTACAGTTGGTCAGGAACTATTCACAAAGGAACTGCGACCAATTGAACCATTCTCCACTGCGCATTCCTCACCGAGTGCAATGACTATGGTTGGAACCTCAGTGCCGCGGCATTTCACATCACTTTCTCGGCCAGCAACTGGGTAGCAACACAGACTGCCTTATCTGAAATACTATCAATAACGTACCCTCGCTGCACCTTCTTGAGCTTATATTTCTTTTTTATGGTTTTTATCATTGTTACATTTCCACTCTTATCAACAATTTCCCTGGGGTCTCTTCCTTCACAAGGAAGCTATGAGATCCTATGAATGAGTTCAGCAGTGATGCGGACGGGTTTGCCGCTCCATAATATTCCATCATGGACCAAACAGAGCAACTGCCCGATGACTAAGATTGTGATAGGGGACCAAAGAAAGTGGGGGATGGAAAAGAGACAGAGCAACCTGGCTTTTTCCACCCTTCACACCCACTCCCTTGGCTGAAATGTTATAACCATCCCTTCTGCACTCTGCTCCATCAGTGCACCAGTCGCCAAATGGTTTGTTGTCTCTGCTAGGTCGCAATCTTCAAATTTCAATGTCGAAATATGGCCAACCACCGAGCTTTCAACCGGTACCCCTTTTGGAAGAGACGAGGTGATGAGTATATTATCGACTACATCCAGATTTGTAGGTACCTTAGCCTTCCATTTACATGGAGGCACATACTTGGACCGTCTTATTGGCTAGATAGTATCCTCGTTAGGGTTGATTTCTTCGACATATGTTGGAGAGCCTGCTTCCCCCTAGTTGCTTTCAATTGTGATAGTTTTCCCCTTTTCGTCCATTGTGAGCTTGCTGAAGTGCAGATGTCATGGCAACCTCCTTACTGGTTCTGGAATCTATGGGTCCTTCTTGTTCTATGGCGTCCGGGATGATTTAGGGAGTTCAGCTGCCTATGGAGTGGTTTTCTGTGGACTGTCCATGGTAGGGTTTATTGACCTAAGGAATGATTCTCAGTAATGCTTTAGCAGTGCCTGAAACCACGAACTTTCTTATAGTTTCTTATCATTCATCTTTCGCTCGGCTTCAACCCAAGGTCTCCTCTTTGTTGAAAGATAAAGTGCGATTGTGTGACCCTTTTCTTGTTTGTTATATATGATTTCAAATTTAAAGTCGGTCATTCGCCCTCATCGTGGCTCATAAATGTGATTTTGGCGATTACTCTTATGCCTTAATTGCCCGCCGCCCACTCCTCCATGTCTTATATGGGACATCTTGTCATGAACAGTGTCTGCAATGGTCACCTTCCATCCTTTCCCCATGGAAGCGGAGCCCGTGTTACGCAGGTGTGTTTTCTATATGGGATCGAGCTCGCGCACTGCAGCCAAATCGCCTAGCTTTTCTGCAGCCTGTTTTATAGTCTCGCGCCCTCTTCCAACTATGTGGAGCACTGGGACTGGGCTTCCCACGGATAGTCAAGTGGGCGCACCCGCAGTGCGATTCTTATGCTTCTCTACTAACCTGGGACATGGGCACCCTTCATGTTCCCTTGAGTCTGATAGCAGATTGAGGTTTGTGCATCCTTGTGCCCCAGGGTGCAATTGCAACCATGCTAGCAGGGTCGCGGCTTGTCTTAGTAGTGTAGGAGAGCTAGCCATGTCTGGTCCCTTCACTAGCTCTTTCGCGTAGCCCGTGTGGGTGACTTCTAATTGTAGTTTATCAATTTCTTCATCCAGCCTCGCACTTTTCTCTCAGAGTCTGGCCCCCGTTTCCTCTAACTTGCAAAGTTGTATTTTTCTGCACCGAATGGCTGCCCATAGCTGCTGGATCCCTTCGTGCATGTTTTCGTAGGTAGGATGGACTGTAGAGGTAATGGTTCGTCAAGTCTTGGATAGAGTTCCCTTCCTGGCCCAGCGAGCCCTTGTTCTGCAAAGATTCAGTTGGGATGATGGTTGCGCAACGTACAACCATACCCTTCATTGTTGATGGATGACCGCCCTGCTCCAATGTGGCTGTCGTGCACATCCTCCAATCTGTACTTGGAACTGCCTCCTACATCTCAGCTTTTGCGCACTCCATCTGGATGCATGTGAAGCTTCTTCCAACACACCAAGCTACTCCTGGGCTACGACTAAGGTGCCAAGGCTGACGAACTACTCTTCATTCATTGCGTCGTTATCCACTGGCCATTGTCTTTCTTCCATGGTCATGCGTCGCAATGATCTAATCATCATATTATAGTTAAGTGTCGTAACTTCATGCAATCGGTTCTGCCATCGCTCAGTCTCCTCATCTGAATCTAATGTGCAGGAGCTATCGCGCTCCCATGAGATTCTTCCATCGTCTGTGGGATTCACTCGATCCTGGTCTTGCACTGTTATTTGATAGATGCAATCCAGTTCATCATCACTCGCCTCATCACGCACCGGTTCGTTATAGTGCTCTCCTTCAGCTAGGTCCAACGGAACTATTACCCATAGTGACTTCTTTTCGAACGTCATTTTCCATCTTTTTAAATTGATGACCTTGTTCATGTCCATGGCCCAATCGATTCTGAGCAATGGAGGGTAAGGATTACTATCATCCACAATTTCTATTACCTCGAAGTCGATCTTCATACTTACGCCTTCAATGTCCACTGTCACCCCTTGTAGTTAGCCCATCGGTAAGATCTTTTGTTGGTTGGCCATCCTTAGTTGAATCGGGGACCACTGCAGCATGGGCTTACCCATGCGTTCCCATGTTTGCTTAGGTAACACATTCACATCCGAGCCTAAGTCCAGAATGCCCTAGTCCATCTCATATTCGTCGATTTGTGCTATCGTTCTCATCTCTTGTCTAGTGCGCAGAGCATGTCTTCCTAGTTTTTGGACTACGCGCGGCTCACCCGACCCAGCACGCTTAGTGATCAGCTCATGTAGTCCTTTAACAGCTTTACTGTCGCTCAACAGCTTCATGCAGGTTTCTAGAAAGGTAGTAATCATGGAGGGTCCATTCCTGGCTCAATTTGGTCCCTCTTACCTAGAGTAGAGACTTCCATGAAGCTCTTCTGAGCTTCCTTAAGCGTCCTCTTCCCTTGTTCCACCTCAGAGTTAGGTTCCTTTGTAGGGGAGTTGCTCCCCTTCACGTCTTCTCCAAGCTCTTTCCGTGCATTGCCTCCTGTGGTTGCACTGCTCCTCAATACCATGTTTATACTGGGGTCTGCTTCGCATCATTCTGATCTCATCATTTGTACATTTTGCATTGGGGTGGGCTATAACACTCCCTTCTCACGCATCTGGGCAATTAACATTTGGCAGTCTACCATTTCATGATCAAACTGTTCACAATATGGACAAGAGATCCTGGTCGAGTTAGTGCAGTCGTGTGCATAGTGTCCTAGCCCTCCACAGTTATAACAGATTAGCTATCCGCGGCCCTGCCCGGGCCCCATTCCTCTTCCTAGGCCACGTCCTTGAAATCCTCTGCGTGGCCCTACAGCTGGGTCGAACCTCTCGCTTCAGTTTGCACTTGGTAGTCTGGGGTCCTTTCCATCATTAGGTCATAACTTCGACACGTTCACTCATCGTGACCCACTAATCGACAAAAGTTACAATACAGCTATTGCGGGGTCTGGGTATACTTCTGCAATATGTGGCAGTTATCCATTATGTGTTTTCCACCCACTTGACAAATCGCACACTAGAGTGCAAGTGCCGCACTAGGTCTTGCTTGCACCTCTAGTTTTAATGGCATCAGGCCCCCACCCCACCAGATAGTTCACGAAGACGGGGTAGTGGTCCTTGTCATGTCCTTCACTCTTGCATTTAATGCAGCCTACCTATGTATGCGCCTCCGGTCAGGGCACCCTTTCTTGCTTCAAGCTTTGCATTTCTAAACTTAGGTTTTGTAGTTGTGCGTGGATTTGCTGAACTCCCAACCCTAGATCCTGTATTGGAGTTTCATGCAAACTTATTGCAATCTCTAATGCTTCATCTTGGGTTGAGATCTTTAGTTGTTATAGGGTCATCCTCAGATGTGGTGTTAATGACAGCACAAACCACACGTAGCGCTGCGCATCCATCAATGTCATGTTAGCCTCGCAAATGGTGCTTTTAACCTCTGGTACAGATCCCACGGGGTTTCACCATGCAACATTACGATCTCCTTGAACCCAATAACCCACTATGCTTCTAATTTTGGTCGGCCTAATTCTTTGCTTAATGCGTCCAGGATTGCCGCTATTCACACATTCGAATGATCGCTGGAGTATTATATGTAACATGTCAACGCGTAGTCCTACAGTGCGCTAACTAGGGTAGCCTTTTTTATGTTTTCATATGTTATGCCTTGAGCGTCCCATACAGACCTTACCACAAACTAGAACTAACCTGGTTCCTCATTCCTACACCCTTAAATATTGGCAACTTGACTGCACTCACCATCCCAACTTTTGGTGGTGGTGGGGTTGGAGGTAGGGTCAATGTCGGTGTAGACGGATTTGATGTAGGTGAAGCGGGTGGTGGCGTGGATGGAGGTGGTATCAGTGGGAAGTGCTCCTTAATCAACCAGATTGCACTTCTCGGTGAGAACCTCACGAGCTCCTCCTCGCTCTCTCGTAAGATAGAAATTAGAGGATTGTTCTCTACCCCTCCTGTTCCTCAGTAACCTCTTCCGCTCCGTGTTACTCCAGACATCAATAAACACACATAATTTTTTTTCACACAAAATCATTTTAATCCAAGTATTCAATAATTTGATATACTTACCCCACGGTCTTTGGAGAAATCGCTTTTCTGCTTCACTACAACTCATGGTTGTATCTATCACAAACTCAGTGATAAATCCTCCTATTACCTAATCCAGCCAATGATCTACTACACGTGCAATTTTATCTTTAGTGGCTTCTAGCCTGAGCACCAGTCCTGGAGTCCACACAATAGGCTGATCTAGTTTGCACCTTCCCACGTTGTCTGCTAACCTTGCGATCCACTCATACAACTCTATCAGAAATGTCGCGAAGAAGATCTCATGGATATCTATGTATATGTAGCGGTCCAACCAATCTTCCTCTGATATCCGCGGGTTCCTATTTTCCTGGCCTAAGAACTCGTGAAGGTTCAGATCCAACCACTCTTCACTTTCTTTCTTTGTAGGGTTCTAGCGTTCTAAAATCATACATCCCTTAGGCAAATCCCAGTCCCGAAAACAGAACCATTTGTTGGCTTATATGGGCCTGACCCAGGTTCAGAAGAGTTATTTAGCCAAACAAATCCCGCAGCTACCGGCCCTTCCGGCAATAGCCCACGAAGCGCGAACTGAAGTCTCACCCGAGGTAGCAGGGGAGGGTGCTGGAACCAGGTTTCTGCACCCTTGGGATGTCTTGATGTGGTCCGGAGGGCTCACACACCGATCTGTAGCCTGGCGCTACTCTTCCTCTGCACAGATCCGAAATAGGGATATTCCTCAATGCTAACTACTTAATGAGTTATTATAGATCAGATCTACTTGTGACGGTCTTTAAGCAAACATTTAATCAAGGTAACCAATGTGCGCATTCAAAAGAGATACAGATTTATATTAACCCATAACATAAGCATACGCATATAGATTCAATAGAAAGATCAACCATAAATTAATCAGATCCACAATAGTTCAGATTTAACACAGTGTTTCAGAACCAACTTATCTTTATTCAACTTCTTTCATCAATACAACCAGATCTGCCCTGCGCACTTAGCTATAGGGGTCTGCGCACACAGTTGCAGACTCTACCAGGCCTTTGCGCACACAGCTACAGAGCCACTATCTACCCACCAACACCCTTGACTCGGAATTACAAACGCTCCAAAACTTCTCACCTCATAAATCCATTACAATTCAAATCAATAATGCCAAAAACTAACTACCTCCTAACCATAGAGCCTCGCTCTATTTATACATTTCCATGGTCTATGGACCATGGGTGGTCTAGCTCAACTTACATTCCTTTACATTATCTTTGGGCGGACAACCATTTGACTTGACTTGTTACAATTTGCGCTCCACACATCCAGCAGAGTCTTTACCCTATCTCTACCCAAAATTTTAGGTTTTGAGTCCAAAAAACGTTACGCGGGGCTTCCACTACCCAACAGAACATATATTGCAATCAGTTGCAGGCTCAGAACTAATGTCCTTTCTAGATGGTTTCTCAGGTTACAATCAAATCTTAGTCCATCCAGATGATCAACTGAAAACCACATTCAGAACAAAATGGGGCACTTTGTTATGAAACCAGTTCACAAAAAGATAGAAAAGATAGATGAATGCCTTAGAAATAAGCCTCTTCGAGGGGGCAACCTCCTTTACATTACACAAATGAACAACTAATCAATGATACAAATGAAAAGACCTCCTTTCTATATATAGGAGTCTAAGGGGTCATAATATAATTAGAGTCGACATAACAATAATAATGTAAGGGCACAATAATAACAGTAGTGGGCTTCTATGGGGCACAATAGTAACAATATGGGGACTATATGGGTACAATAATATAATAAGGGGGTTGTACTAATAACAATAAGGGGTTACACTAGTAGTATAGGGGCCTAACATGCCCCTCTCCTTCAAAAAGTGTTGTCCTCAACGCTTGAGTAGTTCTTGATGCTTCTGTATAAAATTATTGTCCTCCCATGTGGAATCTTCAGTGAGTAAGTTCTTCCACTTGATGAGATACTATGAAATTGATCGATTTCATTGTTGTTGGGTTCTTGTTTCTGTGACTGCTCCAGGTTCTAATATGATTTTTCCTTCCTCTTCAAGTTCTTGCAATATTGTTTGAATTGGGATCTTCTGCAACTTTTGAATGAGTGGACATACTTCTGTGTCCTTCTTCCATTCATCCATTGCTTCGTTTATCCAATTTGGTTGGATAATAGAAATAGCACAAAACAATGCTTCCACATTTTCATCCTTTCTTGAGAGTGCATCTGCAAAAAAAAATTGCTTCCCTTTTCTATAGATGATGTCAAAGTCATAACCCAACATATTTGTGATCCATTTTTTTTGTTCTTCTAAAGATAATAGTTGTTCTAAAAAGTACTTAAGATTATCATGATCCATTTTTACCTTGAAGTGTCCTCCCATTCGGTAAGGTCACCATTTCTTAAATGCATGTAGTATTGCCAACATTTCCTTCTCATATATAGCTTTCTTGAGATGTAGCAGTAAAAATACCCAATCACCTACATCAAAACATTTTTCACTACGATGTTGATCTACCTGTTGTTTCATTTGATTTTGCACCAAAGTGGCGTTATCCTTTAAAAGTTGGAGAACTTGTTGTTGATGCTCGATGTGATCTTTCACTGCTTAAAACTTTTTCTTCTTAATATGTCCTTCTATCTTGAGAGTTTGAGGAGTGGTAATTTCTTCCAATTCTTTACAAGATATGGTCAGATTCATTTCTTGATGCTCGATGTGATCTTTCACTTCTTGAACATTTTTTTTCTTGATATGTCCCTCTATCTAGATAGTTTAAGGAGTGGTAATTCCAGCCAATGCATTACAAGATATGGTTGGATTCATTTCTTCTTTCTTGATGTGATCATTCACTGCTTGAACCTTTTTCTTCTTGATATGTCCTTCTATCTTGAGAGTTTGAGGAGTGGTAATTCTTGCCAATGCTTTACAAGATATGGTCGGATTCATTTCTTCTTTCTCTGGGGTTGGGTCCTGGTGTATATCCTCTTCTTTTGATGTTTCTTGATCCTTTTCTTCCTCCTCTTCATACTTTATGTAAAATAATTTCTTCTCAGCACACTTATGTCCTTTAGTGCATTTTCTATCACAATTGTAACAAAGCCCTTTTTCTCTTTTCTCTTCCAATTGTTGTGGTGTAACCCTTGTAGGTTGTGGAAGGCTAGGAGAAACAACACTTCCATCTTTATAGTTGTGAGGGGTAGAATTCCTTGTTTCCATAATTTTGTTTTCCACTTTGTAACAAAGCCCTTTTTCTCTTTTTTCTTCCAATTGTTGTGGTGTTGCTCTAAAGAAGGTGTTGCTCTTTGTATTCTCATAATGTGCTATAATTTCCTCCATGAAAATTTACCATGTAACAATTTTTTTACGAGAACAAAGCCCTTTATACCATAAAGATTGATCTTGTTCTAAATATGAAGATGCAATACATACCTTTTGTAAAAGTGGTACACCATGTAGATCAAAATATTTCTCCATTTGTAGTATCCCATTTACTGGATCCTTGCCATCAAACTTCCTCATCTCGCTTTTTCTTGATTTTAGGAGCTCGATCTTGAAACGACTGTAACTCTGTACTTTTGGATCTTTAAGTTCTGAAATTGCGACTTGCAGTAGCCCCCTAAATCCTCTTTCGAATGCCACCATTTTGATCGAAGTTAGATTCTCCAAGAAAGAGTTATGCACAAACTTCCAAGATGACCCGATTATATACCTTTTCAGAAGAGCGAACTTGTATGAAGTGCCATGTATCACTGTTTTTACCTTAGAATCTAAAAAATATACACAGGAAACTACAGTCCGTCCTCTTTCTATAACTTCTTATGAAATTTCAATCTAATGCTCAAAACAAAAGTTATTATTATTTTCCCCAGATCACCTATTTTGAATATAATTCGGGAGTTTGCAAAATGCCAACTTCCTCAGATCACATCTCTGCAAATATAGCACGAAAAGCTATGAAATTATGACTCAAGGTTTAGAACGATTTCAACCCAAATGGGGTATTTTTTTAGCATCTGAAACGTCACAAAAAAAAAGTTATATCAAAAATTCCATGATGACCTGTTTGGAGCAGCGAAACCCTAGAATCCAAAGCTCTGATACCAAATGTTATGAAACTAGCTCACAAAAAGATAGAAAAGATAGATGAACACCTTAGAAATAAGCCTCTTCAAGGAGGCAACCTCCTTTACATTACACAAATGAAGAATTCTTCGATGATACAAATGAAAAGACCTCCTTTCTATATATAGGAGTGTAAGGGGTCATAATATAATCAAAGCCGACATAACAATAATAATGTAAGGGCACAATAATAACAATAGTGGGCTTCTATGGGGCACAATAGTAACAATATGGGACTACATGGGTACAATAATATAATAAGGGGGTTGTACTAATAACAATAAGGGGTTACACTAGTGGTATAGGGGCATAACACACTTACACCTATCAAAAGATGTCATTCGGACTAATTAATGTTGGTGCCACTTTCCAAAGAGCCATGGACATTGCCTTCAAGGGTTTAGTAAACAAGTCAGTGGTAATCTACTTAGATGATATAACTGCATATTCCAAAAAACGTAGTAATCATCTGAGACGTCTAAACAAATCTTTGAACGTTGTCAAAAATATGGGATTTCCCTTAACCCCAAGAAGTCCTCTTTCACGTTAAGTGAAGGAAAACTCCTTGGATTTATTGTGTCTAAAATAGGGATTCATATTGAACCTGACAAGATTAAAGAAATTTCTGAAATACCTTTGCCCCATAACAAAAAATTGGTGCAATCTTTCCTTGGTCAAATAAATTTTGTCAAACGATTTGTCCCTAACTTCTCAATAATTGTATTACCCCTTCAAGCCACGATAAACAAAAATTATCTATTTAAATGGGGACAGTTGGAACATGAAGCTTTTAACTTGATAAAACAAGCAATCATAAACACCCCGTCTTTAGCAACACCAAATTTTTCAAATCATTTCACTTTGTACACTTTTTCTTCTGAGAAATCATACACAGCCATATTGAAACAAGCAAATCAAGACAAAGGCAAAGCCTCGATTTCTTTCTTTAGATCTAATTTACAAGGAGATGAATTGAATTACTCAGATGTTTAAAAATAAGCTTACGTTGTTTTCAAATCAATAAAACACTTCAGACTTTTCTTCTCAAAACCCACACCAAGGTGATAGTACCATTCCCAATAATAAGAAATATTCTAATACAAAGGGATGTGGGTGAAAAAAGAGGAAATTGGGTTATGGCTCTGCAAGAATATGACATTGAAATCAAACTAGCAAACATTGTGAAAGGTCAATGTTTTTACAGGATGTTGGTAGGAGCATCGAATATGTTAGAATCGCAACATTCAGGTGACAAGGTACAAATCTATGAGGTAAGCCTTAACGACACTAAATCAACATATGTTGATATAATATTCTATTTAAAAAATGGATATGTACCTCCACATTTGAATTACACAAATAAAAGAGCCTTGAGGTTGAAAGCTAAACAATATCAAATTGTCAACAATGTGCTGTTTAGAATGAATTATGATTCTATTTTGGTTAGATGTCTCGAGAAATCTGAAGCAACAATGGTATTGCAGGAACTTCACGATGGACTGGCTGGCAGACACTTTGCAGGAGATGCTACAACACATAAAATCCTACATGTAGGCTATTACTGGCCAACCCTATTCAAAGATGCACACAGTTATGTAAGGAAATGTAAGATATGTTAGATAGTTGTTGGAAGACAGAGGAAACCAACATTACAATTACAACTAGTTAACATTGATCAGCCATTTGAATAATGGGTATTGGACATAATTGGTGAGATCGTTCCTCATACTTCTAAGCAGCATAAATATATCCTTACAACCACTGATTACTTCACAAAATGGGTTGAAGAAATTCCACTCAAGGTAGCCAACTCTGAGAACCTTATTGAATTTATAAATCAATTTATCATCGCTAGGTTTGATTTACCTTCTGCCTTAATGTTCGATAATGCATCTTACTTTTCAGGCAATCCTATGACAGAGTTTGCTCTTAAAAGTGGCTTTAAACTTAAATATTCTGCTAATTATTATCCACAAGGAAAAGGGCTAGCCGAATCCAGAAATAAGAACCTTATCGAGATTATTAAACGAACTGTTGATCAAAGTCAAAAGAACTGGCATAAATCTTTAGCGTTTTCTCTATCGGCGGATCGAATAACTTATAAAACCTCCATAGGCACTTACCCTTTTAATCTAGTTTATGGGGAAGAAGTTATCTTACAAACAAACATAGTTATTCCCTCGTTTGCCTTAGTTCAATTGATTAAAGAAACTCCTTCCTCATCTATGCAACTTAGACAATTACAAATCCTTAAACTTGAAGAGGAATGAGAAAATGCTAGAATTACCCATGCACATCATCAACAGCTAGTTAAAGAATCCTTTGATTCAAATTCTATATGTTCAAAAACTTCCAACTCGGAGACTTAGCGTTAAAATGGGATAAATCCCACGAAGAGAGGCAAACATACTAAGTTCCAACGAATTTGGCTTGGCCAATTCCAGATTGTCGAGCTAATAGGCCCATCAACTTTTCTATTACAAGATTTAGCAGGTAAGAGAGAACCTTTGCCTGTTAATGGGCAGGTCCTAAAGAAATATTTTCCATAGAAGATGATCTCCTCTGATCACTGTATACTATATTCTTTAGTTAATTTTCTTTTGAAATAATAATACAAGTTGAAAACATTACGTTTGATTTTATTGAAGGATAGTTTCTCTTTTGAAATAATGATACAAGTTGAAAACATTTACATTTGGTTTCGCTTTATTATAAGAATAATTATTTACTTTATTGTTATTTATGATCAATAATTTTATTATGTTAGTTTTACTTCAATTTTTTTTACACAAATGAGTAGAAATTTTATTAAATATGTGCCCGATCACAACAATTACATAAGAAATTCAAAACATCTCCATTTTTCCATGGGATATTCCATTGAGGTAATGACTAAATTCATGCGGGGGAGATCCAAATATTTTTTGTGGTCCTAAAATTAAAAACTTTGACATGTTTAAAAGAGTAAATTCTTACTTAATGCGAGCATAAGAGAATGCAAAACACAATACAATGAGTTATTTGGGAGGCTCCTGTACCAGAGAATCCACTCGGAGTTTGGATCCTAAAGAAAAGTTAGAATCCATTCCGCATTCTCACTTTTCTTTATTGGATTTCCTCCCTCTTATGAGAGGTGTTTCCAATACATTCAAGGATAAGGATTTAATATTGTTTTCTCCCTTGCATGATTTTGTGTGAGCTACTCTAATTGCCATATATTTTTGGTAAACCTTTATGGTATACTGCTTCATCTCGAAAATAGTGGAGGATGTGAATTCCAAGAGTGGATTTTTGACTTGTGAAGGGGCCTGTTTTTCATTTTCCACTTGCACTTTTGCGTTTCCCTGATCCTTGTTTGGAGATTCATCCATAGGGGTATCTTCCTATTGTTTTAAATATCAAAGAGCCTCAAAATAATTTTTGCTAAAGGGAGGTTATGGAATTGGATTTACTTCAGTAGATTCCTTTGGGGCCATAACCTTGGTATGTTGATTCCTTCTCTAATTTTGTGATGGTTGGAAAAATTCCTCTTTAGAAACAAGGGCTTGGGCCTGCTCATCCTTTTTAAGTTGGGATTGGTTTTGGACAAGTTTCCCATGAGAATGATAATCAATACATTTGAGAGGAACATGCTTATGGTGTAGTTCCTAGATATGGCTCCATTCTCCAATATTTATCTTTAGGTCCTTCGATAAATATTCATTGAGGTTTACCTCAACATAGAAGTGAGCACAAGAAAATTGACTACCTTTTGGATATGCTTTATCCATATAGGGGTCCAACTTGTTTCCAATATGTTTTAGTGCATAGGGGGCCCAAATATGAAGAGGGATGTGTGATAGGGCTAACCAACACTAACATACCAGTAATCTCATAATCTGGATTGAAATCAAGAGTCCATGTAGTGATAAAAAGGCTTTTAAACCGCATGAGATACAAACCTAATCTAAAAAAAAAATCGTTTCCATTTTATTGAGAAACAAAAAGACATAGAAACCCCATCCAACTGCAAGGAAAATTACCTGGCCTTGAAGCTTGGGGGCATTGTTCCACAATCCAGGTTTCAATAACTTTTTCTTTCAGCCACAAGCGCATAAACTTGTCTACTAGTGTTTTTTTGGTAGAGTTGAGGCTCTCTTACATGGATCTGAAGGAGAGAGTTCCGCTACAGGAATCTCAACTAATTTATTCACAAATGTTTTTGGGCAGAGAAGAAGTCCCCTGGGGTTTTTGATTCTACACCAAGGATTTGAATGCTACCTCCTCCTCCATGCAACAGTAAATAGAATGCATCGACAAAGATCAGACACAATGGCAACAAAACATAGTGAAGTTATGAGGTTAAAGGGTCTCAAAGTAGCAGAGTCAGACCCTGCTCAATGATCCACATATTTGGGATGTCACCATCCAAATGGACCCGAAGCTTGCTCCAAACCTGCAGGAAAAATTTTAGTGGCTAGGGAAACCCTAGCTGCCTAAAGCCATATTCAACAAAGCAAATTTTCATATAATATCAAAAAATCAATTTTATAAAAATGGAATCCATTTTTACTTTAATTTTTATGCGCATCATTATTTTTAGGAAAAATCATTAAATATTATCATCTTTTAACATAAAAATCATAAAAATTTCAAACAAAAAAAATCATAATTTTTTTTGTCTTTTTTCTTTGCTCAATTTTTTTCATAAAAATGTGTTATTCGACATGTCATTTTAAGAAAAGAAAACTCCAAAGATGTGTATTTTTATTAATTCTATCTATACTCGGAATATATATTTTGTTTTCAAATGTTTAAAATTAATGTGTTTTAGTAACAATTATTTGTTCGGTATTAAAATGATGATTTATAGTACACTTGAAAAATATCGCATCCTAAATTAATGAACGATACATAAATATATAAAAGTATTAACTTCAAAAAATTAACAAATTTTTTTAAACATTGCAAAAAAAATAAAATTTTCATTCCAAAAAACATTGAAAAAAAAAAAAAAAAAAACAAAAAATATATAAACCTGAAAAAATAACATTTGAGGGGGGAAAGAAAAACAAAGCTGAAGACAACTTGAAAGATGGTAAAAAAACCAACATTTTATAATCAAAATTCCATAATTTATAGATACGAAGATTTAAAGTGTCAAAAAATGCCCCCAAAAAAGGGTGATGTGGCATATGTTAGGATCACAGAACACCAAGAGAAGTGGTGTTGTGCAAATACATTGTTGCTTCGGATCATAATGGCCATTAGGAAGAATTAACATGGATTTTTTTTTGGCCTTTATATAGGATACAATGGGGATGAATGCCATTGAAAAAACCATGGGATCTCATATACCTGGAGCCCAAAGCCACTAGTAATTTCATCATGTCAAGTTTACTCAAACCACCCTAATAACTCCCCCATTAAACTTGACTTAGGAAGATTAACTATTCTCAACCATTCATCAACCATTTCAACTAATATCTCACATTCCCCCCCTCCCTCTCCCACCCCTCCCCCTCAAGTTACGATATCGGTACACCTATCACAATGGCACCTTTCCAAGTGGTCTACAACCTAATGGTTGCATGCACCACTACAGTACATGTATGTATGATCAAAGACTTAAGGCCTTACAAAAATATATGCCCTTACACAACATTTATGCCTAAACAATATGCATCACAACTTCCTAAGGCAAAACACCTCAATATAGCAAGATTTCGACTTGGACCAAAAAACCCTTAGGGTGTTCATTCACCACTATGACCACCATCACTTGTTGGCTCTTTCACTACACTTCAAACACCATTGACTCCCATCTTCAATTTCTCATCTATACCACACCTCCTGCTCTCTCACTATATCTTTCTTTATTCATACCTTAACCTAGATTTTCAATGCCATTTATACCTTCTAACTCCACATATTCAAACAATCTCTTACTCATCACCATGCCTCACTCTTAGTCTTTTGTTATAAACAATGATTTTTCTATCCCATCATGCAACCACATATTTCATTTATCCAAGGCTTCTTATAAGTGAACAATCTTGGGTTTCCCTCTTTAGAACTTGCTTGCTCTGGGCATCATATCATTTATGTCATATTCATCTCTGATACAAGTTTACACGATCACAAAACACCTAGAGAAGTTGTGGTGTTTAAAGACCCACATGCTAATTTGACTAATTTTCTAACTTTCTTGCTTAAAAAGATTCATCCAAATTCTATAAGTATAAATATTTTAATTTAGAAAATATTACTATCTTATAAAATTATATATATAATTAAAAAATAAAAAATAAAAAATCCTATCACCCAACAATCATCGTTAATTAATGCCAATTTGATCAATTACATCATTCAGTCAATAAAATACTAAATGAGTAATCACCCACAAGCCACTATTCTTGCGATGAACTCCTAGAGAATTTGATTGGTATTGTAATAATTTTCAACAAGCCAACATTCGAAATTCCTTCGCTTCACAGGGTTGGAAAGTAGATGGAAAATTCTGATACAACTTCCTTTGATATATCTATGCACAGGCTATGTCTTGGAGTTGTATCACCTATCTCAATAATTCTCAGAGGAAAATATAGTTTTTCCAAGGGTTATGTTGTTGCTTTGAGTGTTTGAGTATTTTGGCTTTTCCCATTTGTTTAATTGATCAAACATTGTTCATTATATTTCTACCTTATCTATGCTTCTCATATTGGTTGAACACCACAAATCCAATATTCTCTTCTTTTTTTTTAAGCAATAACAACTTCCTTTTTTAAAATGAATCCTTTTTTATTTAAAAAAATAAAAAGCCTCTTTGAAATAATGCATTGCCACATTGTCTTATTATAAAAAATAAAAAAACCTTTTTAAAACAATACATGAGAATTCATAAAATAAAATCATGACAACCCTTTTAAGAAATCACATAATCCCTTTTTTAATACACTTAAAAAAAATAGTAACTCATTTGAAATTTCAACCATGCCTTTTTGTAAAAATCACATGAACCATTTTAAAATCAATGTGATTGGAACCCTTTTCAAAAACTTTAAAGGAATCCCTTTTTAAAGTATATCATAGTTCTTTGTTCTTGTAACATATTAAAATTAGCAATTGCAAAGAGGTGCAAAGGAATGTCGATAGGAGTAGTGGGGAATGTGGAAGGAAATAATGAAATAAAATATATGGAGAATGAAATAGAATTGAAATTTGATTTTATATATATCTTCTAAAGAATGTAGCCGAAGGTTAAATTTAAGAAGAAAGTTACACTAACATAAATGTCCCAAAATAATGGTAATGCTTGCAAGTTTTTGGAGATTTAAAAATGATTGGCACTCCAAAGGGTGCATAGAAGAGACAGGGATGTGAAGGCTAGAGTGTATTGTTAGTGCATTTATGTGGAAGATTGCAACACCTGTTGGAGCAAGCAAGAGTAGAGGGCTTTCTCTATTGACAGAGTTGGCCATTAATGTGTCCTCAAGGCAACCAATTAGGAAATACTTTCCTTTCCCAACACTACCTTGGATAATCATCTTTAGCAATGTGGTGGAGGCATTGCTTGAAAAGTGGGTAAGAATGATATTGAAAGCCATGCTTTGGCTGGGGGATAAGGAGACAAAGGAGTGTGGATTTGGAGAGGGGAGATGACAAAGTTGTGTGGAGGAGTGGTTGAATTATTTGAAGTGAATGGTCATCTCTTGCATGTTTGAAGGGGTAAGAGTATGGGCCCAGTTATGGTTTGCATCAAAGTCACAGTGGCCAAGCATGTGAAGGTCATCAAGGAGGATGTTGTTACTTGGGTGGAGTTGAGAAAGGAATTGTTTTTCTTCAATTTCCATGGAGTGGTGGGGCTACATTTTTAGGAACAAAGTCATCATCAGAGTCAACAAGAGGTGGCTCTTTAGGTCCATGATGGACATGCCATGCATGATCTATGTTCTTTATTTGTTGCCAGTGTACAACAAGCTCCATGTTAGTTTCACCAATGTCATCAGGTAGCTTGTGGAAAGGGCGGTACAAGAGTAGCTCACTCCAACAAAATTCGACATAGTAGTTTGCATCATGAGATGGGATGGAAGTGTATTGAGGCAAGACGTATATGACGATGGCGAGGAAGATATGCTTCCATGGTGTTTTTTTTTCGACGATAGGAGAATGACCAAGAGCATGCAACCTCAATAATGGACAATGTCTTGAGTGAAGGAGGTATTTGCATATAGGAAGTGATGAAGGGTGTTGCTCGAAGCTGGACATCCAAGTTATGTGAAACATATACGAAAATAACTCACTTGACATTTAGGGAGACAAAAGAATGACCGCATTGTGTTAGGGAAAGATTTGGAAGCATATGTAATGTCTCATATGCATTGATGCCCCTATCAACAATCATTTCAATTATGATTTCGCAGGTGACAGTGGTAGTAGAGGCATCAAGTGGAGAGATTTGTCCAATGCGCGAGAGATTCTGATGAAAACTTTCATACTTTGTCTCTCCTTTTGTTGCATATTGGGAAATGTAGTTTAAGATAGCATGACGCAAGAAAAAATGATTGGAATTCAATATTGGCCCTCCAGATAGTAAGCATATGAAGGTTGTGGATGTTAAGTCTGTCATCATTTATAGTAGGACAATGAGTTTTCCAGCTAGAAGCATCGATGTGCATAGAAGCGGATTTCGCATAACTTCCAAGAGACTCCATATCGACAAGATTCAATAGTGTTATATTTTTGTGAAGACATGTAGAGGAATGACAAGTTGTGTGGCATTAGAAAAAGTTAACAAACTCCTCGTAGTCTTGGAGCTCATTAGAAGAAAGGATATTGTTTGTTGCAAGTAGGCAACAATCATGAACTATTGATCGATGTATTCCTGGCTTACTTTGATGGAGGGCTCAAGGGTTCCAAGCAGTAATGTATGTATTGAAGAAGGACTTGGTAGCAACAATGTTGGATTCGTTGTTCCAGTTGAGGTTGTCCATATCTGGTGCATTTTCTATCCATAGGAAACCATGTATATATGCAGACCCTTTATGTTTCCACTCATACCTGGGATAAATAGAAAAGAGCAAGTAAGAGTTATGCATTCGAGCACTATACATAAAGCATGAAAGAGGCAACGGTTGAAGGTGGTAGCGAAGGTCGGAAACAATTAACGACATGCTTATTGTAAGGTCTCTTTTAATGAAGGCAAAAGTTGTTGCCTTGCTGCTATGGGACGCAATAAATTTGTACACGTAATAGTAAAGTATGGGTGGTTTTCCAAATCTACTATCATGGTAGCACATTAAGTGTGAAAGGTATATTAAATGTATATTCTAATTATTAGAAATAAAATAAAAACTATTTTGAAATCTCTCTATTTTGTAATAGGGATATTCTAGAATATTGTTTGTAGTAATCACAAATCAAACGTTGATATTTATGTCAAAAGTAGTTATGTATTTTATACCCTTTTAATTAAATTTACTAATTAAAAAATATGTATCATATAAATAAGTGTCATATGAAATGACTTATGTTTTTTTGTGCATGTGGTATTGATAAGCCATGGTATGGTAACAAAACTTATTTACAAGTTAATAATCATGTTACATGTTTTTTTTGTTGTTTTTAATGTATATATGTTTAACTCATATATTAATTCTTTTTATAATTAATAATAGAAATTTAAAATACATTTATAATTTAATTAAGTTTTGTGATTTTGTTTCTTTTTTTCTTAAATCTTATCAATGTGAGATGTATTATGAAGTAAATGTTTTGATGTTTATCATAGATGGATTCCTATGGACATTGACCAACCATTTAATTGATATGGTTGTGCTAGTCTATATTAATTTTAACTATAGTCTATTTCTTTTAGATTTTTTTATGTAAATTTAATAATGATTTTATATTATAATGTTTATTTTAAAAAAATCATAATATTTGTGATGTTTTAAGAGGTTTAATTGTTAAATATTTATTTTTATTAAGAGGAAAAAAGTATAAATCTATCTTAATTTAGAATTATCAAACATTTAAAGAGGTGTTGATCATTTAAAATAGATGAGTGGATTTAATGATTAAGAATATGTGTTTCCTCTTAAGAGGTCACAAGTTCAAATTAAGAGTGGGTTAGAATATGTATACATTTATAGACTTTGACAATGCCACAAATAAGGGGGTTTCATATATTAATTTGGTGTTTGGGTTGATTGTGACCTTATTATTACTATTAGTATCATCACCACTCAATTCTATAAAACATAGAACTCACAAACTATATAATTATAGATATGCAAAATTACAATTTTTATTATCCTTAAGATATTGATATTTACATTGAAACAATATAAATATGCAAATGTTATATCTATTTTTTTTTAATTTATACATCTTTATATAACCATTTTTATGTTAGGTGTACATATCAAATCTTTTCCTTTCATAAATATAAAGATATATTTACTTCCATTTATATTTATATTTAGTTAATACATAATATTATTTTTAGTATTTGTATAAATATCATTTATTTAAACACATCTATGATAATGTAAGCATGACCCATTTGAAAACATCTTCATCATATTGAGTTGTATAAGTACTTAGCCACTCCCATCTAATAATTTTTTTTTTTTTAATTTTAATAAAAAAATTACTATATCTAAAAGTACAACATCAACAATTAAAATTTATAATTTTAACAAACAGATATTCTTATTTAAGTCTTAGAAAGTGGATTTTTGTACAAGAAAGTGCAATTTTAACAATTGAATGAACATAATCCAACAATCATGAATTATAATTTTAAGAATAAAATATTGCAATTTTGATGTTACAACCTATGAAGAATTAGAATTTTCAAAATATATAAAGATAATAACATTTTATTACAATTTCAACAATAAGTAATGCAAATTTTAAAAAATTTAAAATCACAATTTTAACAATAACATTTAATGAAGAACTTTATAATATTACTAATCAAATTGTAGATCAACAATACATTGCATTAGAAAACCAAAAATATATTGTACAATACTTATATTTGTGGTGTCTAATTTATCAATCACTATGTAAAAAAAATCACACATTTATAAATTCAACAATTAAAAATGACAATTTCAACACAAAGAAATTGGGATAATCATCTATATTTTTTTACTATTTCTTATTTGATTTACATTTTAACTAACAACTAATATCACTTTAAGTATGTACCATTGTTCATCAATACAATTTACTAACCAATAACATCATTTTAGGATGTACAATTGTCCATCAATAAAATTAAGGAATACACTTTTAACAATAACAAATTATTATTATTATTAATTAGTTAATAATAATAATTAGTTTATATAATACTGTTATTTTAATTAATTTAAATTTAAATTTAAGGATTAAAAAGTTATAGATATTAGATGCTAAGGATGTATGACATGTACGAAATTTCCTATGGGGAACGGACTGGAGAAACGCGAGAGAGCTAAAGCGAATAGGGTTTCAGAGATCAGCAGAGATCGTCTCCAATGGAGGGTAGCAAAGGAGGGAGCTCGACTCCCTCCTACAAAGACGTTGTTGCCAGCAGAAGTAAATCACCGAAGGGGAATAGTAAAGGTTGTACTAATGAAAGGAATAGGGATAATGGAAAGGATGCAGATGGGACCAAAACCAAGGAAAAAAACTGCATAAAGGACAAAGAGGAAGAAGACAAAAGTCAGGGTTCAAGAGACAAAAAACAAAAAGGACCTTGCAAACCAAAAGCCGAAATCTCTCCTAGAGTAATATTAAATGATCCTGCTCTGCAGGTGCACAGGGAACACATGGGGACCTATGCCATTTTTTGTAAATTCATGGGACTATGGTCCACTGAAAAAGCTTTACAGACATTGATCAAGTTGTTTAGTCAATTTAGTATGTCCTAAATTGCTACATTAATTATCAATCTGGGAGTCGTAAACTGATGAAGTGTGACACACTATTCGTGCAAGACAACCTCTTTCTTACTTTTTATTGTTTTCAATTTTATTTTGCTTTGGGGTTTTGTCTTTGTTTGTCTCCTAATGCAAATGGAAATCCTATTCCTAAGTTTTAAGAATACTTTAGATGGCAATTATGGATATAGATTTACGACAAGGTTTTATGTCCCTTATGATAACTTGCAGAGCTTAACACTTCAAAGGATCTCAAAACATACTAGTGATAAAAAGAGTACTTGAACAGGAATGTAAATGTGCAGCTATTCAAATCAAACAAATGATGAAATACTGATCATGAAATCACTGTCTCTGCTGCTCATCTAAATACAGAAATAAAAGTTAAACTATTGCACTAAAACAAACCAAAAATTGCAGACTAATGAAAGTAAGATCAATTGACTTCACTTATAATCTGATAGCTCACCAAGTAGCTTTTTGGGGTTAAGCCATGGCTCTGGAGATAACATCAAATAACATGAAGAATTGATATCTAAATTACCTTCTTGCAAATGAAAGTAAAATCAAGTCACTTCACTTATAATCCGATAGCTTGCCAAGTAGCTTTTAGGGGTTAAGCCATGGCTCTAGAGATAACGTCAAATAACATGAAGAATTGATATCTAAATTACCTACTTGCAAATGAAAGTAAAATCAAGTCACTTCACTTATAATCCGATAGCTCGCCAAGTAGCTTTTCGAGGTTAAGCCATGGCTCTGGAGATAACGTCAAATAACATGAAGAACCTGATATCTAATTACAGAAACGAAAGTAAAATCAAATCACTTCACTCATAATCTGATAGCTCGCCAAGTATATTTTCGGGGTTAAGCCATGGCTCTGGAGATAACGTCAAATGTCATGAAGAACCTGATATCTAAACTAGCTAACAACAACAAATAAATAAGACTGAAATCAAAGCATAACTGAAATTGAAAAGCTAAAAAAAACAAAGTCAGCAAAGAGGCCAATCTCATGTCACTATTTGATGCAAAAATTATATGAAAATGCTCGAGCATAACCTATCCTGAAACACACTGATCAGTGTTAGCAAAAATGTATAGTGCTAGAAAATCATGTATAGGAATGAAACATTAACACCATAAATGAATTATGAAATATAAGTACAGGTGAACAAGCTATGAAATATTTACAATGGAAATAAGAAAACGATACATGAAGACTTTACAGAAATAAAGAAACAAAACCTCAGCCAGCAGGGGCCCTCTGCACAGCCTTTGGTTAATACGTTGTCAACCCAAGATTATGCTCAAACAATCATAAGAAATAGAGTCTTTATATTGCAAAAATAGAGGAAGTATCCTCTCATTACAACAGTAAGACTAGTGCTACAACAACAATATATAAAAACTAATAGCAAGACTATCAAGACTAGCTACATGTGTTTGCAAACACGTTATTTATAGAGGAAATTACATAAGTGTTTTTTTGTGAGAAACCTTCAGCAGAGGACACGTAAAATGACAGAACCCGTGAGCTTAGCGTCTTGGTTGCCATGATCATTCAATCTACAAAAGGTGGATGTTGGATTTGCGTCGTGGAGATGGTCTACAACTGTCAAGAGGGATCCACGGATCTAGGAACGGTCTCAGACCTTTCACGTGTTGAAAACAGAGACCTGTTTGCTGTATCAATCCTTGTTTGACTGTCGTTTGACCAAGGCTTTCCTTTACGAATTTGGCTGAACAGATAGGACCTGGTCCATGTCCAAATCATTTCTGAACTGCCCATGTGCCTCATTTTACTTTCCAACACCTATAACCTATAGATAAATAAAAACAGCTATGGAATCACGAGTCAGCTGCAGAAAGTGGCTGCATTCCGCAGCTGATGAGCAAAATCTAAGTCAAATAGAAAACACAAAAATATAGTTAGAAAGCCACTTAAATGCACTCTTAGAATCAATATGTAATGATCTTTGATAGCTTATGAGGCACTGGTGAGGGGAAAAAGGTTTAGGAAAGTATGTAGAAGAGAGGTAGTTTTAGGGCTCAACATACCCCCACCGTGAAGGTGTTGCATGTCCTCGTGCAACCAAAATAGTGTCCATCCTCCCTTCAGTTCATTTGTTCTGAGACCTACGCTAATACATCCAGCCTTCTTTTCTTCTTCCTTGGTACCATTGTCATCCTAGGCTTCCTCATTAGGCACCTGTATTTGAGGTTGATAAGGGATCTGCTCAACCTCCTGCTCTTTTTCTTCAATTTCCTATTTTTCTTCTGCCATAGCCCAAGATGCAACATGGTGTTGTCATGGATAATTTTATCCAACCTGCTATGTTCTTTCAATGTTTCATTTTCCCTTTTGATGTGTCTATTTAGGACTTCTAGTTCAAAAACTTCCTGTTTTAATGATTGGATTAAAGCTTCCTAGGCTATATTAGGCTGAGTAGATGAAGTGCCTTGATTTGTTGCAGTCTTCTCCAACGATTCAATAAAATCATATATTTCCTGCTGGGTTGGATCTATTTCAGATATAGCCTTTCTTGGACTAACCCCAAAATCTGGTTGAGAAGGACTGATCTCAAAATCTGGTTGAGAAAAAGGAGAATGTTAGGCTATGGTAAGGAGGGATTGATGGAGACTGTTCTGGTGTTTCTCCTCCTAAGTCTATGAAGTGGGCCCCTTTAGTTTGTACTTTCTTTAGTTTACCCTTAAGCCTGGAGCTCCTCCTTATATTCTATGAGCTGGTGTCTCCTTTCTCTACACTCTGTTTTTCTTTCCCTTTTACCTTTCTTTAGCTGATTGTTCTTTAAGGAGGATTAGTCTTTCAAAAAGTCTCTGATCCTCTTCTGAGGAAGGTTCTGGGGTTTGATAGATAGCTTCAACATTTCTTTTCCCCTTTAGTTTCACTTGCTTCCTAGCCTCAGTCAAAGTTTTAGGCAACTTTCCTTCTTCCTTACTAGTTTCTTTAGCTATGCTAGTAGGAGTATCCTGAATGTTTACACTTGTTTTCCTTCTCCTACTTTTCCTTGCTGAGCTACCTTCAAGTGTTTCAGGTGGAACCTGAAAGAAGTTTCTAATCAAGAACTATTCCCAAGTGTCCTTTCTTTCCTTCAATTATTTTTCAATCAGAATTTTAACAAGGCCGTGATGGTAAAGGTGAGGCTCTACGTCATCCAAATTATTTTGTACATTTGTGGACATCTTTTTCAGGCTACTCAACAGGAAATAAGGCCAATTGATGGTTTGATTTTCCAAAAAATTCATTAGTAACCTGATGTGGTACATGTACATGGACCCAAACCGTCCTTCACATGTAATAAACTTCTGAATTATCAATAATAACCTAGTCCACTTTTCCTCTAGAGGAGAGACAGGGATTCCACGTTTGAAAATAGTTATATCCATACCTAGGTTATGCAAAATAATCCTCCAATCCCTCCTATCAAAGTCTTCGTTTTTGAAGCACCGTTCCCCCTCTTGTGGGAGCTCTGTTGATACTGTAATGGATGCCTTTGTGACTGAAAATTTGAGATCTCCAACCTCAACTTCCACTCCGTTAAAATACCTTGCAAATTTCTTCATGACTTCTTTTTTGTGACCTCTGAATTTCTGGATAAATTTCAGCCACCGTGCCTTCCTTGATATTCTTTTTAACTGTGGATAACCCTCCATGAATTTAGGCCCGTCTGGCTCTATTCTTACCAGAAGGCCCATTCCTTCCTCCTGCCTTCAAAATACCTCTGTGGGTGATGGACTGTAAGTGTTAGATTGATGGAGGTGGAACAGTTGTGTGAGCGGAAGATGGAGAAGGATTGTGGAGCAAACCAGTAGTTGTAAAACAAAAGAACACAGAACATGCAATGAAAATGAGTTCACGGAGCGAAGGCTTGTATCAACAGGCCAGTACTGACAAACGCGACTTCAATGGGAGAGTATGGAAATAGAGTGAGTCTGGCAGAGCTTTGAATTAAAAGGTTGCAGAGTGGATGTTAGCACGTTCATAAAATGACTGCAGATTTGCGCGGTAGAAAAGAGTCGTGGTCAAATAGATTACATCTTCATAATTACCTGGTTCAACAAGTGGAATGTAGGCGTACAATTAAGTACAAGTTAGATTCGGAGGCAGATCATGAGGCCGTTAGAAATTGATGCAGAGTTCGTGGTGGAATTATGCAAAGGTCATGGAGGAGTTATGAAAGCTATCAATGCGAATCATTACACATAATCGAGCCGATGGTTTCACAACTATATAGATTATGTGCTTTAAAATTCTATTTGAAATGAATTTTGCTCATACCTTAGAATCTTACCACTTCCGTCCACTGACCTTTGATTGTCTGCTTCTTGTTGGTGCTTTAGGTGCTAACATCTTCAAAATATCTTCCTCTTCCATACCTGCATTTGGTTCTCATAATTGTTTGGATAACATCTGACTGTCACTACTGAGTAACAGAGTATTAGCTGCAGAATCAGAATCCAGTTGCGGAAACTGACATAGTGAACATATGACTGAATGGAGATGGATGGAAATGAATCATGACTGAATGAATGATATATGAAAATTGGACATGAAATGGATTTTATTGGTGGAATGTGATGATTAAGTGGAATGAAATGAAGGGAAATGAAATGACATGAAATGGAACAATTATGAATGAAATGAGAGGAATTTTTTTTTGGAAAATATAGGGCGTTAGAAGTTTCTGATTTTCACCCTGTATTTTCTGTTTAAGACTACCAACCAGTGACTGGTTTTCAGGCTTATTCCAATTTTTATTTTATTTTATTTTTAAGAAACAGTGAAAAGAACAAAGACTAGGCTAGTGGAGAAGAAGGATTCTTCTTCACCAGCCTTATTGCAGAATTATCTTGAAAGATTTTGACAAATTCCTCTTTTGAGAGTGGCTTATAATAAATCTTCAATCTGTGACCATTCACAATGAGAGGAGTTTGATACTCATCAATGGTTTTGATTCTTACCGCTCCATTGCTAAAGACTTTGTCAATCTCATATGGCCCAAGCCAATGATTTTGAAATTTACCTTTGAAATCTTCGAACTTGGAATCAAATAGCAATGCCCAATCTCCTTCTTGAAACATTTTCTCCTTGATGTATTTGTCATGCCACTTAGCTCTTTGATATTGAACTAGATCAGTTCTTAGGATTGCTTCTTGTCTGATCTCATCTAGTTCATTCAACTGCTCCATTCTATGCTTTTGAGCTTCTGATAGATCCATTCCCAATTGAACTGCCATCTTGAAGGTTCTAACTTGGAACTCAATGGGGAGCAGAACTTCTTTCCCATAAACAAGTTCATAGGGAGAATGTCCTGTTGTGTTCCTCCATGTAGTTCTGTAGGCCCATAAGGCTTCAGGAAGCCTTTCTGCCCAATCTCTTCTATGTAGATGAACAGTCTTGGTAATGATGCCTTCAATAACTTTGTTTGTGGACTCTACTTGACCATTTGCTTGCAGATGGTAAGGAGTAGATTTTTTGTGCTTGACCTTGTATTCTTCCATCAGCTTCTCCACCAGTTTGGATGTGAATTGACCTCCCTGATCTGTCACAATTTCTCTTGGAACACCAAAGCGAGTAAAAATATCCTCATAAAGAAAACTAGCAACTGAATGCTCAGTAGTAGAAAATAATGCTTTGGCTTCTACCCATTTAGTGACATAATCAGTACATACCAATATATACTTTTTCTGTTTAGATGGTGGATTAATAGGTGCAATAAAGTCTAAAGCCCATTTTTCAAAGGGTTTGATGAGTACCTGCGGTTGTATTGGCATCTCATTTGAGAGGGTAGGTTTCCCTACTCTTTGGCAGTTGTCACATCTTTTGACATATTGTTTTGCATCTTTGAAGAGGGACGACCAATAATATCCTAAAGAAAGGATTTTATAGGTTGTCATTTTTTCAGCAAAGTGTTTGCCACATGGTTCATCATAACATGCTTTGAGAATATCAGACATTTCATCTTCCCTAACACATCTTCTGATCACAATATTTGGCCCTGTTTTAAACAATTCGTTAGAAATCCATGAATATTTTGAACTCTCTTGAATAATCTTTCTTCTTTCACTAGGAAATAAATGTGGAGGTAGTTTCCCTGTAACCAAATAGTTAGCTATATATGTATACCAAGGAGTCTTAGTAGTTACTGCAAATAAATATTCATCAGGAAACTTGTCCTCTACAAGAGAATCTTCTTTAGTATTCTGAATCCTAGACAAGAAATCAACTACTATGTTTTGTTTCCCTGGTTTATCTAACATAGTAATATTGAATTCCTATTAAAGTAGGAGCCACCTTGTAACTCTGCCATTAGTAATTGGTTTGTTCATTAGATATGTAATTGTAGAATGATCAGTATGAATAAAAGTTTCATAGCTGTTATATAATGTCAGAACTTATTGATTGCATGAACAACAGCTAAGAACTCTTTTTCAGTCACGGTATAATTCAACTCAGTGGGAGTTAAATTTTTACTAGTATAGTAAATGGCATAAGGAACTAAATTTTTTTGTCCCAACACAGCCCCTAGAGCTGTATCTAAAGCGTCTGTAGAAATATGGAAAGGAAGTTTCCAATTTGGTCCTCTCAAGATAGGTGCTTCAAATATTCTTGTTTTCAAAGATTCAAATGCTAATTGGCAATTAGGACCCCATTTGAATTCACAGTCTTTTGTAAGTAGTTTAAAAAGTGGAGATGCTATTTTGGTGAAGTTTTCTATAAATATTCTATAATATCCAGTAAATCCTAGAAAACTTCTAACATCCTTTTGACAATTTGGAATAGGTAATTTGGAGATGACTTCAACTTTTGATCTATCAACTTTAATCCCATCCCCTGAAATATGATGTCCAAAACAATATCTTCAATAAACATCATTTTTAATGGCTTAATGAAAGGTTTGTTTCTTTACATCTTACAAGGACTTTTTCCAAATTTTCTAATGCCTCTTCAAATGAGTTACCATAAACTGTAAAATCATCCATATATACCTCTACACACTCATGGATTAGATCAGAAAAAATTCCTAGTACTACTCTTTGGAATGTTGCGGGTGCATTACATAATCCAAAAGGAAGCACTCGATAAGAAAAAGTTCCCCATGGAAAAGTAAATGTGGTCTTATCCTAATCCTCAGGTGCTACCTGAATTTAATTATAACCACTAAAACCATCTAGAAATGAAAAGTACTTTTTGCCTGCTAATGTATCTAATACTTGATCGATAAAGGGCAAAGGAAAGTGATCCTTCAAAGTTGCTTTATTCAATTCCCTGTAATCAATGCACACCCTCCATTTACCATTCTTTTTGGGTACTATAACCAAGGGAGAAACCTATTGGCTATCTGAAATTGGTAAATGAAGTTTACATTGAGTAGTTTTTGGAGCTCTTCTTTCACAATCTCCCTAAGATTTGGATTCATCCTTCTCTGAGGTTGTCTGATTGGTCTACTGTTTTCCTCGATATAGATATGATGGATGCTAGTCTTAGGGTCAATACCTTGCATATCTGTATACTCCCATGCAAATGCATCAGAGTGTTTTTGCAAGATTCTGGTTAGCTCTTCTCGTTCTGACTTTTCCAAATTTTTGTTGATATTCAATGTTTTACCTAGAAAAATTTCGATGGTAGAACTATCAAACTCTTCCATAGAGTAAAGAGACATTTGTCTTGATGAAAAATATTCAATATCAGAATCTAACTGAAATTGTGTGTGGTCATACTCTGAAGATGTTTCAAAATTTTCTAATGTGTCTAAAATTTGACTATCTTCACTAATTTCAAAGATAGTAAAGACAGGTTGTATAATATCTTCATCATTGACCCATTCATTGTCTCCTACTCTGTAATTGCTTTTGTTGGAGGATACAAATTGAATTTCTTTGTTGAACTACCAACAGAAATGTACATATCCCCATATCTACAACTAATGAAATCATCAACTGTGGCTAGCCAAGGTCTTCCTAAGATGAGTGGGTGCCCTCCTAGATTACTCTTGGGAGTGAAAATCATGAAGTCTACTAGATATTACCAAGAATCTAAGGAGACTAAAATATCTTCTAATACACTATTTGGTTTGATTATTGATCTATTTGCAAGTTGCAGTAAGGTGGGTGTAAAAGTAATATTAGGAAGTTTAAGCTGTTCCATAGTCTGTCTACTCATAATGTTTATAGCAGCCCCTAAGTCAATCAAAGTATTTGGAATTTCTATCCCATTTATGTGTGTCTTGAAAATTGGACTACCTGGATCCACATATTTCTGCATGGTAATCCTTCCCATCATGATATTTGCAATTTTTCCTACCAGGTGGATTCTTTTTGTATCTCTTGGTTTCCTACCTAGTCTTTTGACACTCAACTCCTTTATTGTTTTTTCTAGAATAGGAATCTCTCTAATGGCTTGTAGCAAGGTAATCTTGATACATACATTCTTTAATTCATCTAGAAAACCATAGTCAAGCAAAAATATTTGTTTTTCCACCCCTTTGTCAATTTGTAATCTTTCAGGGAAAGGAGGCATGGATGAAGATACAAGTTGCTCAAATATAGGAGTTGTGGGGGTTGACTATTTCTTTTTTTTTCAATGATTGGGTTTTGAAGAGATGCTTCATCAGAACCTTTATTGACTTTAAGAGAATCCTCCTCAGAGGCATCTTGCTCTTGAACAGCTATAGAAGATTTTTCTAAAACTCTACCAAATCTAAGTTGAACATCATTAAGAGGAACAATCATATAGGTAGGAAATTGTTGTCCTTCTACCATGTAAGCATTCTGAGGATTTTTGTTGTTGGGATTTGATAATGTTTGGGCTGGTAGTTGATTTGGATTTTGTTGAAATGGAAGCAAGAGATGTGAATTTGGATTTTTTTGAGAAGGTTGTTGTTGTGGAAATGGCAATGAAAGTTGTGGGTTCTGATTTGCAAGTTGCGGATTTTATTGTTGATTTTGAAAAGATGGAGGGTATTGATAAAATTGAGCAAATCTCCCATAAGGATTTTTCATCCCTTGTGCTCATGATTGGTATGGATTTTGAGGTTGGGGCCAAGGTTGTTGCCAAGAATTCCAATTTGGCGGGAGCTGAAAATTCATAGGATTGTTAGATCGTTGATTTTGTTGCCCTTGCCAAGGTCTTCTTGAAACAAAACAAAGGGATTCTACTGAATTTGGATCTTCCTGAAAGACAGCTTTGAGCCCAGGAATTGAAGGACAATCCTTGGTCTCATGGCTTTCTGAGCAAATCATGCATGTTTCTACAACTTTTGCATCAAAGGGGCATTCCCTGAGAGCATGTTTCTTTCTACATTTTGGGCAAAATATGGCCAAGGCATCAGCTTCTGCTTTCTACTTGTTTCGAATTTTAAGGGTGTCTAGTTGTTCACTAAGGCTCCCTAGAATATCAGTTTTGAACTCATCAAGCATATTGCCAATCTATGCCCTACTTACTGATCCAGTTGTAGATTTGTTTGCTCTAATAAGAGAAGGATCTCTAGGACCTTTTCAAGTTTTAGATTTTACCCTTGAGAGATGGACACATAGTTCTGCTATGTCACGAAGTTGAAGTTGAGAAATGTCTCCCTTCCCCATCATGTTTAAAATATCTATCCATTCATCTATAATGGCTTTCAATAGAAGGGCTTTCAAGGTTTCCTCATCTAAATTACTCATTTTTTCTCTCTTTATTTCAAGTAAATCCTTCAAGTTATCATCTTCTTTTTGCATCATTTTGAATACCTCATCCTTATGATTAGTGGGCATACAATAATCCAGATATCTATCCAAAAATGTTTGTTTCATTTCATTACAAGTTCTAATAGATTGAGTGACTAATCCCATGAACCATTTCAAAGCAGCTCCTTTTAGTGTTGAAAGAAACATTTTGAGTTTTTGAGAGTCTTCCATATAGTCATACGTTCCGAACAAGACTTCAAACTCAAATAGAAATGTTTCAGGATCCTCACTTGGCAACCCATAGAAGTTTGGGAGGACATATGGTGAATTTTTTTCATTGTTGCATGGGTTTCCTCATCGGCTATAGGGAATCCCAATGAGTTATCTCCTTCCCTATTTCCCCCATTGTTACCTCTACCTCCTCCATTTTTACCTCCATCATTTCCTCTTCCTCTACCTCTACCCCCTCCTCCAAATCCATGTACTACTTCTTCTGTCATGATAGTTTCCTCGGTGTCTTCTGGTTCTTCTATTAATGGTTGATGAGAGATAGTTTCTCCCTTTCCTTCTTCTTCAGGTGATTCTACTTCTTCGATTACAATATGTTCCCCTGTAGAAGTGAAGAAAGGTTCTTCTCCTAGATCAGATTCAGTAGATAGTTTCGGAGAATCTTCTAATTCAACTGCTTCCCCTTGAATTCCAGGAATCCTAAGGCTGGGAGTATGAGTCTGGGATGGAGGTGTATCTTGTCTATGCCTTGAAGTAGCTGGAGTTGTGAAAATCGAAATTTTTTCCCTAGCTATGACCCTTCCCCTAGAATCTCTTTCTCTATGCATGTCATTTTTTTATATTTTTTTTTAGTCGGGCTAATAATTCTCTTTCTGATCTTCCAGATCACACTAGGTGCAAGAAGAGAGGATCCTCAAGAAATTATTGAACTAATAACTCTCTTTCTTGATCATCCAGATCACACTAGGTGCAAGAGGAGAGCATACTTCAAGAAGTTATCAATTTTCCATTTTCTTCCTTTTTTTTATGTAAGAGATCGAATACCTAGTTACACTTCCACGACAATGGCGTCAAAATGTTTAGTCAATTTATTATGTCCTAAACTTCTACATTAATTATCAATCCAGGAGTCGTAAACTGATGAAGTGTGACGCACTATTTGTGCAAGACAACCTCTTTCTTACTTTTTATTGTTTTCAATTTTATTTTGTTTTGGGGTTTTGTCTTTGTTTGTCTCCTAATGCAAATGGAAATCCTATTCCTAAGTTTTAAGAATACTTTAGAAGGCAAGTATGGATATAGATTTAAGACAAGGTTTTATGTCCCTTATGATAACTTCCAGAGCTTAACACTTCAAAGGATCTCAAAACATACTAGTGATAAAATGAGTACTTGAACAAGAATGTAAATGTGCAGCTATTCAAATCAAACAAATGATGAAATATTTATCATGAAATCACTGTCTCTGCTACTCATCTAAATACATAAATAAAAGTTAAACTATTGCACTAAAACAAACCAAAAATTGCAGACTGATGAAAGTAAGATCAATTGACTTCACTTATAATCCGATAGCTCGCCAAGTAGCTTTTCGGAGTTAAGCCATGGCTCCAGAGATAACGTCAAATAACATGAAGAATTGATATCTAAATTACCTACTTGCAAATGAAAGTAAAATCAAGTCACTTCACTTATAATCCGATGGCTCGCCAAGTAGCTTTTCGGGGTTAATCCATGGCTTTGGAGATAATGTCAAATAACATGAAGAATTGATATCTAAATTACCACTTGAAAATGAAAGTAAAATCAAGTCACTTCACTTATTAGCCAATAGCTCGCCAAGTAGCTTTTCGGGGTTAAGCCATGGCTCTATAGATAACGTTAAATAACATGAAGAACTTGATATCTAATTACAGAAACGAAAGTAAAATCAAATCATTTCACTCATAATCTGATAGCTTGCCAAGTAGCTTTTCGGGTTTAAGCCATGGCTCTGGAGATAACGTCAAATGTCATGAAGAACCTAATATCTAAACTAGCTAACAACAATGAATAAATAAGACTGAAATCAAAGCATAAATTAAACTGAAAAGCTAAAAAAAACAAAGTCAGGAGACAGGCCAATCTCATGTCACTATTGGATGCAAAAATTATATGAAAATGCTCAAGCATGACCTATCTTGAAACACATTGATCAATGTTAGCAAAAATATACAGTGCTGGAAAATCATGTACAGGAATGAAACATTAACACCATAAATGAATTATGAAATATATGTATAGGTGAACAAGCTATGAAATATTTACAATGGAAATAAGAAAACGATACATGAAGACTTTACAGAAATAAAGAAACAAAACCTCAGTCAGCAGGGGCCCTCTGCATAGCCTTTGGTTAATACACTGTCAACCCAAGATTACACTCAAACAATCATAAGAAACAGAGTCTTTATATTGCAAAACAGGGGAAGTATCCTCTCGTTACAACAGAAAGACTAGCGCTACATCAACAGTGTATAAAAACTAACAGCAAGACTATCAAGACTAGCTACATGTGTTTGCAAACGCGTTATTTATAGAGGAAATTACATAACTGTTTTTCTGTGAGAAACCTTCAGTAGAGGACATGTAAAAAGATAGAACTCATGATCATTCAATCTACAAAAGGTGGATGTTGGATTTGCGTCGTGGAGACAGTCTACAGCTGTCAAGAGGGATCCACAGATCTAGGAACGGTCTCAGACCTTTCACATGCTGAAAACAGAGACCTGTTTGCTGTAGGACTCCTTGTTTGACCGTCGTTTGACCAAGGCTTTCCTTTACGAATTTGGTTGAACAGATAGGACCTAGTCCATGTCCAGATCATTTCTGAACTGCCCACGTTACTCGTTTTACTTGCCGACACCTATAACCTATATATCAATAAAAACTACTGTGGAATCAAGAGTCAGCTGTGGAAAGTGGCTGCATTCCACAGCTGATGAGCAAAATCTAAGTCAAATAGCAAACACAAAAATATAGTTAGAAATCCACTTAAATGCACTCTTAGAATCAATATGTAATGATCTTTGATAGCTTATGAGGCATTGGTGAGGGGAAAAATGTCTAGGAAAGTATGTTGAAGAGAGGTAGTTTTAGGGCTCAACACAAGTATCACTGGAAACCCAAAGGAAGCATTGACCTACATCTTGGGTCAAAGGGATTCTTCACAGTGGTGTTCTCAAACATCGAAGACAAAGACAAAATATTCGAAGGAGGACCCTACTTTTTTGCAGCAACTGGTCTCTATATGAGGCCATGGAGGATGAACTTTGTCCCAGAGCGGGAGACTTTCTCTTTGGTTCCAGTATGGGTAAGGCTCTATTCTCTACCTCTTGATTATTGGCAAACTGAATCGCTAGCTGCCATTGGCAATAAACTAGGACGTTTTGTCAAAGCTTCTGAGGCCACAAGAAGAGGAAAATATACCTCCTTTGCAAGGATATGTGTGGAAATGGATCTATCAGGAGCGCTTCTAGATGAAGTTATCCTGGAAGTCTTTGATGAGGAGTGGGTGCAGATAGTGGACTACGAGCATATCCCTTTCAGATGTCGTAGGTGCCATGAACATGGACATCTGTTCAGAGACTTCCCTCTTAGTAAAGCAGACAACAAAGATAAACTTAATACAACGAAGGACATAGAAAGCTTTCAGAAAGTGGCAAGTAGAGGAAAAGGAGGAAAAAAGGGGCTAAAGCAACAATATAATGAGGGGTAGAAGGTCAGTCAGAACAAGTTTCAAGTGCTAGAAGAGAATGAAGAAATCACAAGAGAAAACCAATATCAGGAGGAAGGTACTAATAAAAAAGAAAAAGAAGAGGACAAAAAACAGTCTCAAGAGATTGGTTCTCAAAAAGAGGCGATGATAAGTGAAACAGAAATGGAGATGGACCAGGAAATGACCCAAAGTGAAACAGATCTGGAAGATCATGAACTACAAGAAATTCTCGACAAGGAAAACCTGGATCTGGAAGGATTCTTGATGCAGGGAACCAAAGGAGGAATAGATTCACTGCCTCAAGAAGAATGCAACAGAATACAACAGTTGTTTTTATGGAAAACTCAAGAAAGAGGGCTAGAAAAAGGTAAAAATATTCACAAACAGGAGCACAGAGGGGTGAAAACAATGAAATCAACTCCAGGATTAGCTACTAGAAATCCAGGAAAGAAGAGGGGCAGGAAAAAGCAAAATGAGCTCTTGATGGAGTGTGGAAAGCTAATGATAGATTCCGATAAGATGAAAGATCTAACCAGTTACTCCTTTACAAATATTTAATTATGAAGTTCATATCTTGGAATATTAGAGGTCTAGGAAGTAAAAGAAAACAAAGAATGCTAAGTAACAGAATGAAGCTAGCAATGTCGGACATAATCTTCATTCAAGAAACAAAATGCTCCATTCAGAAATTAAAACAAATCCATAGAAAATGGCTTAATAGATTTGAGTTTCTAGAAGTTAAAGCAGAGAACACAGTTGGGGCATTCTCACTCTATGGAACCCCCAAAAAGTCAGCATAATAGATGTGGAGGCATCAAGAAATTATTTATCAGTTATCATTCAACCAGTGGGGGTGTCAGACACCTTCCTGGTTACGAATGTTTATGGTCCTCAACGAATAGATGAGAAACTCAAATTTCTTGACTCCCTGGTTGATCTCAGAAGTAGACATGAAGAAATCCCTTGGGTCATGGGAGGAGATTTCAACATGATTAAATCTCTTTCAGAAAAAAAAAAAAAGAGGAGGTACCAGAATGCTAAGAAAAGATTCAGTAGTGTTCCAATCATTCACAGAAGATATGAAACTAGTTGACTCTGAAATGCACAATGACCTTTTTACTTGGAATAACAAAAGAGGAGGTGATGCCCAGGTTACCTCCAAGTTAGACAGATTTTTTATCTCAGAGGAGCTGATGCTCACTAATAAAGAAATAACTGCCAGTGTTCTCCCATTTGGAGGCTCTGATCACTGGCCGATTCAATTAGAGATCAAAGGGATCGATTCTCCCAGGAATAGACCCTTCAGATTTGAGAATATCTGGCTCTCCCACCCAGATTTCATCAGCAACATTGAAAAATGGTGGTCTAAATATTTGTAGATCCAGGGCACCAAAATTTTCCTCCTTCATAAAAGGCTAAAGCACATAAAACTCAGACTCAAAGAATGGAACAAGAAGGATTTTGGTAATATATTCGTAGACAAAAAGTCAGTGGAAATTAAACTACAGGAACTAAACCAAGCATTGATCTTAGATGGCTTTGATAAAGTCAAGAGCGAACAAGTTGATAAATATAATCAAGAATGGGAGAATTTATGCAAACAAGAGGAAATATTTTGGAGACAAAAGTCTAGAGTGTAACACTAAAAAAATATAAATTAAATTCTTGATAGAAATATATGCTGACAAATAATTTTATATCTATATTACCTGCTAACAAAGTTTGCCAGATGACAACAAGATTGTGGGGACGACTCTCCACCCAACCGTAGGCTCAATTGTGCAAGACAACTGGCCACCCCCGAGCCTCAATCAACTACTACTGCCAGTGCCCCTAAGCCTTGGTATACCATTCTTCCAAGAGAATGGAAGATACAACCTCAGACTGATAGAATGCAGGAAAGAATAATCATGCCCTCATCTTCCTTGCCCTCTATTAAATAGAAGTCTCATGCCACTTTCTTTTGATTTCTTTCCTTTTTGATAGTTTCCATTTCTTGTTTTATTTCCTTTTTGTTGATAGTTTTTTTTTTATAGTTTCCTTATTCTTATCTAGAGTTTTAGTATGGTTATTTCTATTTTATTCTATTTTATTATTTTATTATTTATTGATTTCTTTGTATATATTTTTAATCTTATTATTTAATTGATTTATTTATTATTATTTATAATTTATTTTATTAATTATTATTTATTCATTATTTTTTTTTTTTTTTTTATTTATTATTAAGGGGAGGGATATTACATACTCTCCCACTTTAAGGAACTTCGTCCCGAAGTTAAGTATATTTATTATTCATTATTATTATTATTATTTTTTTATTTGTTTATTTATTATTCAATTTACTTCATGTTGCCAACACCCTCTGCTGAACTAGTATAACCAGCAGGCATCGAAAGTCCCCACACCCCGGGAAATCTCAAGGAATCTCTGTCCCTTTTTTTTTTTCCACTTTCGGCACCAGGCTAAGCCTGACCCGGTCTGTATCCTAGTCCAAGGCTGGCCCCCAAGGCTCGCGCCTGACTCAGACCTCATCTGCCCCAAGGCAGGCATCCGGTCCGGTACTCAATGACCCCGGGCATCTCGCAAGGCTGGCCCACTCCCTCCACAACTACTAAGGCGCACAGCCCCAGGCATCGAAGTCCTTTACATCCCTTCCAGGCTTCGGCATCCCAATCCAATAACAGGCACCTAGCCTAGAACATCAGGCACTTGGCCTCCTCAAGATGATCCCATAGCTCTTCAAGAGCTATCCATCAAGAGCTATACACAAGACAAAGGAACCACTGGCATATGTAGTGTTGATTGAGTTTGTCCCCAGCCCATATGATGTTACTTATTCTCCCTCGTGCGTATGGGCTCGCACGAAATCATCAAATAAACCAGCCCTCACGGCCCATTGTGGAGTCCTGTCAATCATCATACTTCAACATGCAAGCATTAGATATACCATCATAGTATCATAGAAATTGCATTCATCATAGTTAATCGCAAATACATGCTACATCTCAAGAAATACTATCATAAGTTATAACATCAACATCAAATACCTATTCATCATGTAGTAAACGAATATGTTAATATACTGCGACATAACATCATAATCATAAGGATACATCATCACATGTGCATCATTATTCCCTTACCATTATACTCAACATCTTAACAGTTCATTAAACTAAATGGAAATCATAGTGTATGTATCCTAAAGTTTAAACAATAAAACATGATTTAGATTCTCCAAAAAGTATCTGTCTTAGCTAAGGAGCACTATTCACCACACATTTTAATCAAGTAAATAAGGAAAGTCTTGAAAAATAACAGCTGCATCTTCCCAGGTAGCTGACCCTGGGCTATATTGGTCCCATTGGACCTTGACTTGCTCAAACTCACGGTTCCTGAGTCGACGAACCCGGCGGTCCAGTATACAGAATGGTTCGACTTGAAGGGCTCCTTCCTCGGAAACCTGCAATTTTTCAAATTTCAAAACATGGGACGGGTCGGGTACATATTTTCTAAGCATAGAAACATGAAACACATTATGCATCCTTCTTAGATGGAAAGGCAGCTCGAGCTTGTAAGCAACTGGTCCAATCCTCTCTAGGATCGTGAATGGCCCAACAAATCTAGGCGATAGCTTTGTTCCCTTACCCAACCTAAAGGAACTTTTAAAGGGTTTGATTCTAATGAAAACTTGGCTTCCTTCCTCAAAGTTTCTATCAATTCTCTTTGCATCAGCATAACTTTTTTGGCGATCCCTGGCTTCTTTTAGTCTCTGTTTAATTGTGGTCATTTGATCTTCCATTTCTTGGAGCATTTCAGGTCCCAACATGACTCGGTCCTCTAATCGATCCCAACTTAACGGAGTACGACATGGTCTTCCATACAAGATCTCGAAGGGAGCTGCCTGTATTGAACTGTGGTAACTATTGTTGTAGGCAAACTCTACTAAGGGGAGGTATTTCTCCCATTGGTTTTGTTGATCCATGACATACATTCTTAGCATGTCCTCCAACACTTGGTTTACTCTTTCTGTTTGACCATCTGTCTCTGGGTGATATGCTGTACTAAAATTCAGTTGTGTTCCCATAGATTGTAATAGACTTTTCCAAAATCTGGAAGTAAAACGTGCATCTCTATCAGATATTATCTTTCGTGGTACTCCATGAAGGCGAATTATTTCTTTCAGGAAAATGTGAGTGATAGCTGATGCTTCAAAGGTGGTCTTGACTGGAATGAAGTGAGCACTCTTAGTTAATTTATCAACCACAACCATAATACAGTCATGTCTCTGGGACGTCATAGGTAAGCCTCCAACAAAATCCATCGAAACAACTTCCCACTTAGTTTCTGGTATATCATGGGGTTGTAAAAGCCCTGCCGGGTGATGATGTTCAGCTTTAACCTGTTGACATTCTAAACATCGAGCCACAAACATTGTTATATCCTTTTTCATTCCTGTCCAGAAGAATAGTTGTTTTAAGTCTGCATACATTTTCTGGACTCCTGGATGTGCAGCGTATGGAGCTTGATGGGCTTCCTTGATTATTAAATTCCGAAGATCATCATCTTCTGGAACATAAATCCTACCCTTATATCGTAGCAATCCATCATTTTCTAAGGTGTATTCCTCCCACTTGGTTTCCACAGGTACCTCTTCTTGTAAGGCAAATTTGATTTGCTGGTAATGTGGGTCCCTTACTAGATGATTTAGAATCCGGCTCCTCAAGTCTATCTTTAATGTCGACATTGAATGAAGTCTAGGTCTCCTGCTTAAAGCATCTGCCACTTTGTTCTCTTTTCCCTTAATATAAGATATCTTGAAATCATAATCACTAAATAACTCACTCCAGCGTCGTTGTCGAGCATTAAGATCTTTTTGTGTGAAGATATACTCAAGACTTTTATGATCTGTTCTTAATTCAAATTGACGTCCCATTAGATAATGTCTCCACAATTTCAAGGCCATTACAACCGCTGCTAACTCCAGATCATGAGTTGCATAATTGATTTCATGGTTCTTGAGTTTTCGAGAAGCATAAGCGATAACCCTTCCATCTTGCATCAAGACTGCACCTAATCCTTCTTCTGATGCATCCGTGCATACAAGAAAGTCCTTGTCCATGTCAGGTACTTTTAATATTGGGGCCGTTGTTAGCCGATGCTTTAGCTCATTAAATGCTTTCTCACACTCACTTGTCCATTCAAACTTAACCCCTTTCCTTTGGAGGCGGGTGACGGGATTTGATATCTGTGAGAACCTTTCTACAAACTTTCTATAGTAGCCTGCCAATCCCATAAAGCTACGTACTTCCTTGACATTCTGGGGAGAGGGCCAAGTCATTATAGTTTCTATCTTACTGTAATCAACTGCAATGCCTTTGCCACTAATGGTATGGCCTAGATATTGAATTTCCTTCTCAAAGAAAGAACATTTAGAAAGTTTTCCATATAGCTTATGTTCCCTAAGGCATTGCAGTACCAACCTCAAGTGTTCTAGATGCTCTTTCTCATTACGAGAGTAAATGAGGATGTCATCCAAGAAAACTTGGACAAAGCGGTCCAGATATTTTCGGAAGACACTATTCATCAAGTTCATGAAGGCTGCTGGGGCATTAGTCAAACCAAATGGCATAACAATAAACTCATAGTGCCCATAGCGCGTTCTGAATGCCGTTTTAGGTATGTCTTCCTCCTTGATTCTTAGCTGATGATAACCTGACCGTAAGTCTATCTTAGAGAATATTGAAGCTCCTTTTAGTTGATCGAAGAGGTCATCGACTCGAGGCATGGGGTACCTATTTCGAATGGTGGCCTTGTTTAGATCTCGGTAATCAATACATAACCGAAGAGTTCCATCCTTCTTCTTTACAAAAATCACTGGTGCACCCCAAGGTGACACACTGGGTCTTATAAAACCTTGATCAAGAAGTTCTTTGAGCTGTATACTCAATTCATTAAGCTCTGGAACAGTCATTCGATAAGGTGCTTTGGATATGGGTTCCACTTCTGGTTTCAAGGTTATGGAGAAATCAATTTCTCGAACGGGAGGCAAACCTGGTAACTCTGGAGGAAATACATCTGCAAATTCAGAAAGCAGTGGTTGCAATTTATCTGAGGACTTCTCATTGGTAGGAACCATTTCTACCGCATAAATCTTGCACCCTTTCCTCATACACTTATTAACTTTCTTGGCTGATATGAGGCGTAATGTAACACCACGTCTAATCCCTTTTATTACCTTGGTTTCACCCTTGTCATTTTTTATGAGAACTGTTTTATTATAACAATCCAGTATAGCTTGATGGGGTTCAAGCCAATCCATTCCCACGATTAAGTCATACGTTCCGAGAGTTGTACTATATAGATTCATCTTGGTGTCACACCCCCCAATGTTAACACTACAATCTCTTACCATTGACCCTACTGATTGCTGAGACCCTGATGCCATTTCAACCATTCTAAAGTTACTTTGCTCATGAGCTGTCAATCCACATCTAAGTATTGTTGAAGGTGAAATAAAACTATCAGTAGCACCTGGATCAATTAACACAGATAGAGGAATGTTATTGATCATACCTGCAGATTCTACTACAGTAGCTTGGTGCTCAGCCTGGCGATGGTTTGTAGCTGCATGAATTCGATGTGGGTTTTGTGGTCTGCCTCCTTTTGCTTTGTGTTCTCGTTGTTTTATCCCTGATTGATAACTTGGACAATCTCTTCTATAATGTGGACCTTTACAATGCCAACATTCTACTTGTACCTGCTTTCCACGTTGTACTTGTCCTTGGTCACCAAATCTTCTACTCCTCCCATTAATCAAGTAGGGTTGACCCTTACGTCCTCTTGGAGGCAGTCGAGAAGTTGCGCTAGCGATCCGAGAAATAGGGTTTTGTCTTCCTTGGAATCTATATGACTGCCCCCCTAGTTTATTCAGCCTCATTGAGGAATGCTCCTTTCCTAAACTTTCATCAACTACCATTTGCTTCTTCATATTGATTTTCTTCAAGACTTGTTTGGCTAAACTAGTGGTTGTTGCCATAGTGGTGGGTTTCCACATGGCGACTTCTGCTCGGACTAAGGGGTCGAGTCCATGTAAGAATCTTTCAGCTTGACGTCTATCATCAGCCATATAGTCCACGTGATGAACCAACGAATAAAATTCAGCTTCATAGTCCTCGATAGATCTACCATTCTGTCGTACTTCATGGAAAGCTCCTACTTGTTGGTGTTTGTACTCCTCTGATAGGTACCTATTTCGGAAGGCTTCTTCAAACATTTCCCAAGTAACTTGTGCTGGGGTGACTTGCATCTTCATTTCTTCATTTACCCACCATAATAAGGCATCTCCTTTTAGTAGACTCATTGATATCTGGGCTTTTTCCGTAGAAGTGTATGCCTTAAAACTAAGTGCTCTTTTGACAGCCATTACCCATGCTTCTGCTTTTGAACCCGCTTCTAGACCTGTAAACTCTGGTAATTTGGATTTTTGGACTTCTTTCATAATATCAAGTGTTGCTTGTCCATCTTTGACATTGAGTTGAGAATTTAGGTCTTGTCTCTGTTTTTGTTCCAATTCCTTTTGCACATTTCCCTGATCTCGTCCTTGGCTTGAGACCCATTCCTTAAAGATATTGGTCATTTCTCCAAGGGAATGTAATATAGCTTGCTCAGCTGGGGTTCCTATCTCTGAAGTGACGGGAGGTGGTGATTCTACTCCAAGGTTGTTTCGGGTTTGTCTTTGCCGTTTAGGAGCCATGATCTACCCTGTAATATTCAGTGGATTTATTCATTACCTTTATGCCAAAAAGTTAAAATAAATTTAGAGTATGTTTGAATTTAAAATTTTAGTTTACTCAATTGAAGTATAATACTTAAATCATAGTTTATCACAAATTTCGAAGTATATATAAAAAAAACATGGAGTTTATGAGTTCCTCGATAATCACCATAAAACTTAGAGAATTGGATCCATGTAAAATAAAACAAAATTCGAATGAGTAAAGCATTATATGACTTTAAGTATCTGTTTATGCAATCATCACTTATGTGGAAAAATAAATGGATTGTTTTTTTTTTTTTTTTTTTTAAATATGTATAAGAAAGTTTTTGTAACAGTGAAATATATATATATATATATATATATATATATATATAAATTAGCATCATCAATTTCATGATCATAACTTAGTTTATAATTTAAATATCTAAATAAATGAATAATATAAAAGAATTCATATAAATTAAAATACCATATTGAATATAATATGAAATATGATTACTTTTCACATAAATTAAGCCTTTATGTGATATACGTTTTAATAACTAATATATAAAATTCTTGAGTTTAGGTACATATATATAAATAGCATTGTTTTGCTTTAAAAATGGATAAGAAAATTTATGAATCAAGCATAAAAAAAAATATTCCACACCATAAAGGAAAGACACTGCCACCCGACCCAGACTGGATCGGATGACTGGGAAGGTTACTCCCCCCAAAAAAAAATAATCATTTTATTAATTATATGGTCTGCCTACAAGCACACCTGCAAGGGCAACACCATTTTGAATCCCTTAATTTACAATACATTTAGCCATAGAATTCATGCATAAGGCAGAAGGCTATGCGTGTTCCTGCAAATTCCATTGTTCCTTTTGACAATAATGTCGAGAAATGTGCCCCTACTTTAAGATCAACTGATCAACCTCACATTATAATTTGAAACATTCGTTAATCTGAATTCAATTTACAAATCTAAATACTTCTCCCTGTTGCATCAGACTCAGAACGATTGATAAGGTCGCCAAAACTGGTCACCATTTATTATATAATATTACTGCTCCCAATTAGCCGTTTCTTGGAAAATTTTGGGAAACCTCTAGCCGTTCCAGACACCCGTACCCAAGTTCTAAAACTCGTGCAACAGAGGAGATAACGTATTTGCATCTTGCATTCTAATACCACTTGCTAGATGCACGATCAGGATTTCTTCATGCAACCCGAGAAATGCAACAGAAACAAAAAAAATATTTGAAGTCCAGCGTAATTCTACGGTATTACAACCGGAAATCTCGAACATTGGAATCCAATCATATGTACTAAGGAATATGAGCTAACATATCCAGCTAAAGCCTCATTAAAAAGAAATTCCTGTGAATAGTAAATAGTCCTACCAGCATCTCGTAAGAGTCTTTTCCATAAGCTATAAAGGTTGGGAGATTCAGAAAATGGTAAACAAGAACACATAAGGCTAAATCGCCTTTCAACGATAAAAAGGGATTTTGTATTTCGATGTGAACAGATATTTTAAATCGGTGAATAGTGGAAAGGGTATTGAGTTCACATTGTTAGCCAGTCAATGAAGTGGTGGATATGTAGCCACTAATCTAATAACATCGTAAATTTTGAATCTGTAAACAAAGTCAATTCTGGAAGGATTATGTTCTGTTGTTATCTTAGAAGAGATATCTACAAATCTAGCGTGTACTTTCATCTCTATAACAATATTTAGAAAAAAATGGAAGATAATGTACATGTGATGTTGAACTCTGCAAGAGACTACCAGATAAGAGAAAAAACGCTTAATAAAGTGAGACTGCCAAGCAAGTTGGCATCTACATTAAAGATGTCTTGCAATATCAGAGGACATGTTTAGACAGTTTTAGACATGACCTAAATACAGTTTAACCGGATATACTTTTAGATCCTTTATAGATCTGGAGTTAAATTCTTCGTAAAACTGTAAAAATATAACAGTAAAAATAAAAATATGTAACAGTAAAAAATATATAATTTTATCAGTAAAATTTAGTTCTCTATAATTTAGTTCTCTATACGTTCAGTAAAAATTTAGTTCTCTATACGTTCTATAATTTAGTTCTCTATACGTTCAGTAAAAATTTAGTTCTCTATACGTTCTATAATTTAGTTCTCTGAAAAAGAAAGGCATGTAAAAAGAAATACGAGATGCAATAAATGTATGCAGTAAACCTAAAAGGTTTCTGTATTGCACAATATTACCATTTATTATGTTTCAAAATTTATGCTGCCTTCAATTTTTTTTATTATTATTGTGATGGGCTTTATATACTTTTCTTAACTTTAAACTAATTTCCGTAATGGATGGTAATGATTCTACCATGCTGATGTGCCTTTTCTTTTAAACTTTAAAATAATTGCCGCAATGGATAAAATAGATTCTACAATGCTTAATACAACTAAATGCACGAATAATTGCTGCGAATAATTACAATGCTTAATACATATAGTTGGAGGAATAATTGCGTAGATTTCGGTGATAAAATCTATTTAATCAATAAAATTCCGGCACGAATAATTGCCCAGTTTTAGGAGATAATGCTACATGACGTATTTTTCCGTCAATTGAAGAAAAGCATTACACACTTTCCTACCAAATCGATATATATATATATATATATATATATATATATATATTCTAGCATTATGATATATATATATATATATATATATATATTAAAATATTTAATAAAAACAACCTGCTCATTCTCTCGTGTTGTTCTCGTTGCATTGCAATGAGTTCGTTTTTCCTTTTCATGGGTTTGTTTCTGTTTCATGTTGCTCTTACGTCTGCTATTGATGTGCGTGAAATGAACATCGATGAATAGATCAGTTTCGTTAATCCCCCAGCTGTTTACAAAATATGAAAATCAGTAAACGTATTCGAGTTGAAAAAAAAATATGAATATATTAGAGTTGTTATATTTTCTCTAAATTTGGAGGGATATGTATCAATTCCTCATACTATTGTATAAGTAAATCTGTTGTAGCGTGAAAACACACAAGAGAGAGAGAAAGCAGACAGAGTGTGTATGAAAAGGAGAATTGGGGTTTCTTAATAAAATTAGTAGTTATAGACCTAATCGATGTGTAATCTTTTTCTCTGTTAGATTGACTTCTTATTGAATGCCTATACAGGATGCTTAGACAGTCGCTGCGTGTTTTAAATGTGTAATCTTTGAAAATCCCCTGTAAATCTCCAGATTTAACGAATTGTCATTGTGAGGTCAAAGATTGCAGTGTTAATTGATCAATCACTAAGAAAGCGGATCAATTTGCAGCGTATATGGAGGAATTGGACGAGTTTGAATGACAGGTTTTCGTAATAGCCAGTCTCCAGATATATCCGGGATCCAGACTCTTATAAAAAAATTCATTAAAAATAATCTCGAATATCTACAAACCGGATTACAGGTTCATTTGCGCAAGAGATAAAGGGCGTGAATCGAGCACCGGGGACTAAGTTATCTGGATAATTTGTAATAATTTATGAGACAGATTGATTTGATTTTTTTTTTTTTGCCTGCAATTCTCAAAATAAAGGTTCCAGCGTCACTACAAATTTCTGGCTAAATAAATTATCCGGAAACTAGCTACTAACTTATAAAAACATACAAAATTGATCAAAAACATAAAAAATTGATGAGGGCAGCTATCCGAGAAAAATATGCGGCTTCCTGGAAGTAATCAACCTGTAACTTTAAAACATGTCAAGTTAAAAAAAATTTCAACAAAATAAATTTTTGGGATGCCCATAGGCCCTAAGGGTTAAACTTATGCTCTGATACCATATGTAACAGTAAAAAAATATAAATTAAATTCTTGATAGAAATATATGCTGACAAATAATTTTATATCTATATTACCTGCTAACAAAGTTTGCCAGATGACAACAAGATTGTGGGGACGACTCTCCACCCAACCGTAGGCTCAATTGTGCAAGACAACTGGCCACCCCCGAGCCTCAATCAACTACTACTGCCAGTGCCCCTAAGCCTGATACCATATGTAACAGTAAAAAAATATAAATTAAATTCTTGATAGAAATATATGCTGACAAATTATTTTGTATCTATTATTACTTGCTAACAAAGTTTGCCAGATGACAACAAGATTGTGGGGACGACTCTCCACCCAACCGTAGGCTCAATTGTGCAAGACAACTGGCCACCCCCGAGCCTCAATCAACTACTACTGCCAGTGCCCCTAATCCTTGGTATACCATTCTTCCAAGAGAATGGAAGATACAACCTCAGACTGATAGAATGCAGGAAAGAATAATCATGCCCTCATCTTCCTTGTCCTCTATTAAATAGAAGTCTCATGCCACTTTCTTTTGATTTCTTTCCTTTTTGATAGTTTCCATTTCTTGTTTTATTTCCTTTTTGTTGATAGTTTTTTTTGATAGTTTCCTTATTCTTATCTAGAGTTTTAGTATGGTTATTTCTATTTTATTCTATTTTATTATTTTATTATTTATTGATTTCTTTGTATATATTTTTAATCTTATTATTTAATTGATTTATTTATTATTATTTATAATTTATTTTATTAATTATTATTTATTCATTATTTTTTTTTTTTTTTTTTTATTGTTAAGGGGAGGGATATTACATAGAGTTCAATGGCTCAAAGAAGGTGAATGAAACACCAAATTTTTCCACAGATCTACCATGGCCAATAGAGTGCACAATAGAATCTCTTCGATATTGAATGAGAATGGGGAGCTTCAGACCTCTCATAAGAATATCGAAGTTGTGCTGGTTCAGCATTTCAAAGGCATCACAAAGGAAAATAATCTAGACAGAGAACAATGCATTAAGGAAATTACAAAAAATATCCCTAAAATGGTGTCTAGAGAGGATAATTTTAACCTGAATAAACCAGTAACCGAAGAAGAAGTCAGTGAGGTTATCAAAGATATGCAGAATGGCAAAGCTCCAGGTCCAAATGGTTTTAATGTGGACTTTTTCAAGGCCTGCTGGAATGTGGTCAAACAGGATATTCTGAATGTTGTAGAGGACTCCAGAAGAAACAGGACCATTCTGAAAGCCCTCAACACCTCCTTCATCTCCCTGATCCCCAAACAGGACTCAGCCCTGACTCCTGATAAGTTCATACCCATTGCTTTATGCAATGTTGTTTACAAAATTATTTCCAAAATTATGGCTCGCAGACTCAAACCTCTTCTTCCTTCTTTAATTTCAAGGGAACAATCTAGTTATGTGGAAGAAAGACAAATCCTAAACAACATTATTCAAGCCCACGAGGTATTTCATTCACCTACCAGCAAAAGGTAGGCAGGTATGATCATGCAATTAGATATTGCAAAAGTGTATGACAAGGTGAACTAGATTTACATTAAGAAAGTCCTTATTGCTTTTGGGTTTGATCACAACTGGGTCAGATGGGTTATGGCTCTGGTTACTTCTTCTAGCTTTTCAATTCTAGTGAGTGACTCATCCTCAGAGATCTTCACTCCTTCCATAGGCCTCAGGCAGGGATACCCACTCTCTCCCTTTCTCTTTATCCTCATGATGGAAAGTCTGGGCAGATCCATTAATCAAGCCAAAGTCTCAGGCAAGATCAGGGGCCTCCAATTAACGGAGAATGGTCAAGCAATGACTCACCAACAATTTGTGGATGACACCATGCTATAGGGTATCCCCATAGTCAAAGAAGCTTTAGCGTACAAACAAATCCTAAATGACTTTGCCTTAGCTTTAGGTATGGAAGTTAATCTCTCCAAATCAAAAAAAAAAAATCTTAAACACTAACATTGCAATTCAGAGGAACATCTCCAAAATTCTGGGCTTTCAAAGGGATTCCCTCCCTTCAAAGTATTTGGGAATTCCCCTTACAGCTAGACCATTGCGCAAAAGTATTTGGGAATTGGTGCTCAACAAGATGCAAGAAAAAGTCAAAAAATGGACTTTCAGATCATTGAACCTTGCTGAAAGGTTGATTCTGACAAAGGCCGTTCTACAATCTATCCATGTTTTCTTTTTATCAGCCCTTCCAGCTCCCAAAGGGGTCTTACAACAATTTAGGAATATCCAGAGAGACTTCCTTTGGGGCAAGGAGGAAACAAGGAAGAAATGGGCCCTTGTTTCTTGGGATAAAATATGTAAACCCAAAAGTTACGGAGGTCTAGGCTTAGATGATCAGAGATTCTGAGTAATGTTTTAGGAGCCAAGCTCTGGTGGAGGTGGATTAAAGAACCATAGGCTCAATGGGCTAAAATCTGGAAAGAAAAATATGCAAGCTCCTGGCAAACAAGTGATCTTATAAGAATGTCTGGAAACATAAAAGGCTCTTACATCTAGAATAAAGCCTGGGAAAAGAGAAACCTAGTACAAAACAACAGTTTCTGGGAAATCAGAGCAGGAGATCTAGCTCTATTTTGGGAAGACAAATGGCAACAAGAATCAACGTTGATAAGATATGACTTTATGATCCTCAAGAAGGAAACAGATTCCCAAGGATTCATAAAAGTTAAAGATTTCCGGAATCTTCCACGTGACTTTGGAAAGTGGAGAAACTGGAGGAAAATAGACTGCAGAGAGGACAACCCCATAAAAACAAAAGCAGAGGAACTCATGAGCATGTTAAAACAAAGAAAGATCTTGGTAACAGATGGGCAGGATCAGCTAAGATGGGGCCTCAATAAAGAAGGTACCTTTAATATCAGGGAAGCAAAAAGAATTTTCCTGAACCTAGATCCCTGTGTTTTGGCAAAATCCTAGCAATAACTTTGGAGCTACCAAGAGTGGATGAAGATCAAGCTTTTCATGTGGTTAGTTCATCACAAGAAAATTTAACTTGGGACAATATTCAGAAAAGGGGGGTTATTGGGCCTTCTAGATGTCAGTTATGTGAAGCTCAAGAGGAGACAATGCAACATATTCTTAATAGCTACACCTACACCACCTGGCTGTGGGATTCTTTTGACACCATGTTTCAATAGATAGACATAGATAAGGATAGCATCATTAATACCCTGAACAGGTGGAGGAAAAACTTTTCAGAGTATGAGATCCTTAATTTGGCCTGGACCTTTACACCAAGCTTCATTATCCGGAATGTTTGGAAAGAAAGGAATAAAAGAATTTTCAAGGAAGAAAAAGCCACTCCTCTTTGACTGATGGATTTGATCTTGAAACAGATCAAGGAGACAGTTTCCACCACTGTGCGCAGTTATCCCAAGAATCCCGCCACGGTGAATTAATTGAGAACTCTCAAGCATTTGGGTATGCAAGAGATCATTCACCATGGACTCAGCAGAAAGGAAAGAGATTTGGAAACAGAAAAGGAGTTCTGGCATCCTCCACCGAAAGGTTATCTGAAATGCAATATTGATGGTGCTTCAAAAAGCAACCCTGGAACAGTAGGTTATGGAGGGGTGTTAAGAGATGAAGAAGGAATTATAATCTTTACTTTCCATTTCCATTTAGGCATTTCCACCAACAACATGGCTGAGCTAATGGCATTGGAGCATTGTCTAGAGCTCCTTAAACTAAATCACAGCTCAAATGTCATTATCGAAGCAGACTCAAAGATCTCTATAAATGTGGTTAAGAGAATCAGTTGTGGAATGGCGCTAGAAAGGGTCTCAAAACACTGGATACTAATTCAAGTGTATCAAAGAATTCAAAATATCTCCTGAGTCTTTGTACTGTTAGCTTCAATCATGTTCATCGGAAAGCCAATAAACTAGTGGATTTACTAGCCAACCAAGGAGTGATTAATTCAGAATGTAGGATTGAGATGAAGTGGAAAGAGTTGCCTCAGAGCAGACTAAAAGCTCTCTACAATGAACAAGAGATAGAGGACAGAGAAATTTTTAGACATTGGGCAAGAGTGAAAGGCATGGAATGATGCTTCTTATGCAAGTTCAAATATAGTATTTCAGTTGGATCCTTGAAGAAGGGAAAACTTTGAGCGGTTACTTCATCCTTTGGTGTAGGTCAACCAGTCTCCTTTCTCCTTTGATTTGTATCACAGGGTTTAATTTACAGTCAGCGGTTGGTTCTGGTGCGAGTCCTGAAGAAAGCCTTGGCGGGATGGCCGGCTGGATCTTTCCAGCAACGGAAAATCTCCTGCATACCTCTTACGGAATGAAAAACTAGGCTTTAAGCGGTTTCCAGGTGATCGATGGGCTTTTGAATGGTAAGTGGTTTGGGTTTTTTGAGAGCGATCCCACTAGGATCTCAACACGTGGCAAGGGTGGGGTACGTAATACCACCCTCCATCGCGCCTTAAAGTTCTAGCAGCTTGGCTTCCCAATTTTTCTCCGCGCCATTTATTTCTGTAGAGGGATTCGATGGTCAGATATGACCGTGCAATTCTGTGGGGCCACTTGTAATTTCAAGCTTTGCGAGGTAATATTGTTGGAATCGCGAAGTTAGACCATGGGTTAACAGATAACCGAGGATTACTTTTGAGAGGTTAGCTTATCCTTAAGTTAGTGTGGAGGGTCTTCTCTATGGCAGAATGCCCTTGTTTTTTCCAAAATCCATGACAAAGTCAAGCTATTTGTAAATATTGTAACATTACTTTTGGTTTATTGGAATTGAAGGATAGTCTCTTGCTTCAGCCAAAAAAAATAAGTTAGAGATAGTAGCTATAAACTTATTATAAAGTTTAATTGAAATCTCTTAAAATATGAACAATTATTTAAATCAATTAAAAATTCACTTCAAAAATTAAAATTAAGAATTATAATTTAAAAAACTAAAATTAAGAATTACAATTTAAAAAATTAAAAATTGTCATCTTAAGAATTTAGATAATTAATAATAATAATAATAATTTCACTACATAAAAAATTAAGATTTCATAAAATATAAAATTATTATTTCATAAAATATGAATAGTTATTTAAATGAATAAATGTTTTAAAAATGATGAATGGATCGTGCTCTACAACCTAGGGTTTTTTAATGCCCCTGCAATGATGCAGTCTGAACCCTCTCTGTCGCCACCCCTCGTCTGCCCTCCTCACCATGACAACGGACTACAGGCATAGTCTGCACTGCAATGGTTTTCCCTGGGGGGGGGGGGCTCAAAGCCTTCCCCTTCAACTGCAAAAGCTCCTCCAACGAAGAACTCGACAAAGCCGACAGGTCCAGAACATGAAGACTCGGATAATAGAGACTCCCCAATGCAAGAAACGACGAATGCTTCCACTGATCAGTCAGACAGGCGCACTGAAATACATGAAGAAAAGAATGGGCAACAGGAACCACCCAAGGTTACATCAGCGACATGCAAACCCATAGCGGCTGAAAGACCCAAGATAGAACTTCCCAGCCAAAGAATCAATGAACACATCCAGTACATGAAAGAACATGCGCTCATTGGAAAATTTATTGGATTCTCGCCGACTGAAAAAAATTTGCAAGGATGGATCTTTGCCAAATGGAAACCCAAGGGACATGTCACCCTGTAGCTAGGACCTAAAGGGATTTTCGCTGCAATATTCAGTTGCATCGAAGATAGAAACAGGGTCATGGATGAAGGTCCCTACTTCTTCAACTCAGCTGGTTTGTACTTAAGGGACTAGGTAGAGAGATTTAACCCTGACAAGGAGGATTTCAGCTTGGCACCAGTATGGATCAGGATGTACTTGCTCCCATTGGAATATTGGGACGAAGAATCGCTCAGAGACATAGGCAAGGGGCTGGGGGAATTTATAAAAATTGCTGAAGAAACGAAGTTGCATAGATACACCTCCTATGCTCGTATTTTTGTCTTCATGTGCCTAGACAAAGCCCTCCCGGACTCGGTAAGTCTCTTCCATGATGACTATGAATGGATACAACCCTTAGATTTTGAACACTTTCCCTTTCGTTGTCGTTAATGTCATGCCCATGGGCATCTTTTCCGGTATTGTCCTCTAAATACCAAACCCCAAGCCTTGGACCTCTCAGATAAGTCAGCCCATGATGGCTTCACCAAGGTCACCAACCGCAAGAGATCACATAAAAAACCTTCCACCGGGAAAATGCCCTAGCAGGACACTGCCTCCATCCCCTCCACAAGCAACAACTTTGAGGTTCTTGCTAAAACCTCAGTAGACCCACCTCAGATCTCGCTGCCAATCCCAACGATGATCATCTCATCCTCTCCCCCCCTCTTTCTGGCTCCTCTCCCACTCCCATCCCCTTAATAAATAGCTTTGGAATCCCTGAGGCAGCTCGAAAGGACCCTGATCGGAAACATAATCAAATGGATGTTGACGGTCTCCCCGATCAATCTCTGCCCCTAGCAATCACCTCAGCAGAAAGCATTTAGACGCAACACATGGAAGAAGAACCGGAAAGTATTGATTTGGGAGGACTTGACATTTTCGAGCTTGAGCAAGCATGTAGAAAGAAAGACTACGACAAGATTCAAGAACATCAGCTCAGTACACTAGAAGTCATCATCTCCAAGGCTTACCAACAACAACAACTGGGCATACAGCCAAGCAATCAATGGGATGGTGGCCTCCTTCCTAAAAACTCAAAAAAATGCAGAAGAAAGATGGATCTTCACAGAACTATTGCAATCGGGAAAATCCTGGTAGACTCAGGCAGATATGCTAAGCTGACTAAGTATTACAAGTCCACCACTAATAGTGAACCATGAAGCTCACCTCATGGAATATAAGAGGGCTCAATAGCCCTGGGAAATTCAAGATGATAAAAAACATGATAAAATAGGAGCAACCTCAGATTTTATTTTTGCAGGAAATGAAATGTAATAGTAACACTCTTGGAAACATCCTCTCAAGAGCATGGCCGGTTGTCATTCGGTTGCAGTGGATGCTTCGGGTGCCTCCAGGGGACTGGCTATTGTATGGAACACACAAGCCATAACGCTTTCAGACTTTCATGCTTCCCATCACATTATACAAGCTACTTTTCATATAATCGGCACCAACATTCATGGCCATCTCACCAATGTTTACTTCCCACAGGAGGCAGGTAACAAAATTTCTCTTCTAGACACAATACAAGTGCTTAACTTCAACAAATTCCATCCACTGTGGATCATCGGAGGCGACTTCAATATGATCACCAAGTTGGAGGAAAAGCAGGGAGGTCGCGCTAAGCTCGAATTGGAAAATGGCCACATCAAAGAATTTATCCAAAACAATCTACTTATTGATATGCAATTCTGTAATGGAATGCACACTTGGAGCAATCGCAAGGCTGGAAGGCAACAAATTGCATCCAAACTAGACAGATACCTCATCTCTGATAACGCAGTGCATCTTGGAGGTGAGATCTCAACTTCAATTCTTCCTTTTTTAGGCTCTGATCATTGGCCTATCTCTCTCCAATGGAAAAGACCAGGAAACTCGATCAGGCGTCCATTCCGTTTCGAAGCTTTTTGGCTCACACATCCCTCTTTCAAAGACTTCATCAAATCCACTTGGAAAAACTTCTCTGTGCCAGAAGGCTCAAAAATGTTTCAGTTTCAACAGAAACTCAAATTCCTGAAATCCCAAATCAAATGATGGAATCAAGAGACTTTTGGAAACATCTTCCAGGCTCAACAAGAACCTAACAAAGAAATGAGAGAACTCCAGCAGCAGATAATCTCAGAGGGATACAAGGAAGGGACTTTGGAACAAGAAAAGCACATTCAAAATCAATTGGAGGAGAGAAGAAAGCAGGAAGAAATCATCTAGAAGCAGAAATCAAGGATTAGATGGCTGAAAGAAGGAGAAAGGAACACTAAATTCTTCAACAGAACAACAACACATATAAGAATGCACAATACCATCTCTTTCATACAAAAGCAAGGAGGGGAAAGAGTGGAAAACCATGTAGAGACCGAATAGGAGTTCATCAGTTATTTCCAAGAAGTCCATCAAGAACCCCAAATTGATAGACGGCCTGCTATAGAAAGGATCACTCAAAATTTGTCGAAAATCATCTCAGAAGAACACAACCAAATCCTTCTGTGACCAGTCATGCCTCAGGACATGGATTTGGCTATGAACCAGCTCAAGGAGGGCAAAGCTCCTGGCCCGGATGGCTTCACTACTACATTCTTCCACACCTTCTGGGACCTTATAAAAGAAGAGGTGTGGCAAGTGGTGGAGGAATCACGTACTCTTCATTGGCTTCTGCCCTCCCTAAATTCAACTTTCATCGCTCTCATCCCAAAATAAGAGAACATCAGCACTCCAGACAAATTTCGTCCAATCGCACTTTGCAATGTCATTTACAAGGTGATATCTAAAGTCATTTCCAATAGGTTGAAGCCGCTTCTACCCTTGCTCATATCGCCTGAACAAGCTGGATACATAGAAGGTAGACAAATATTGGACGACATCATCCTCACGCATGAAATCATACACTCCCTCAAGCACTCCAAACAGGCAGGTATGATTCTCAAGATTTACCTCTCTAAAGCCTTTGATAAGTTGAGTTGGACCTATATTCAAAAAATGCTAACAGCCTATGGTTTTTCCCCAATGTGGGTTCGATGGATTCTGAGTTTAATTTCCACAACTTTTTTCTCTATCCTTATTAATGGCATACCCTCTCGACCTTTTAGCCCCTCTAGAGGCATCAGACAAGGAGATCCACTTTCCTCATTCCTTTTTGTTCTAATGGAGGAAGGTCTGGGTCGCCATATCAAACATGCCCTCCTCTCCCAACATCTCAAAGGTCTATCCATACACAATTCTCCAGCCATCACTCATCAACAGTTCGTGGATGACAACATGTTGTTTGTTTACCCTTCTATTCAGGAAGACTCCCTTTTTAAATCCCTTCTGAATGATTTCTCTGATGCTTCAGGGATGAGCATAAATATGGCCAAACTGCAGATCTTCTTTTTTCACACCCCCCTGTTACTCAGCATGCTATTACCCGCATTTTGAGATTCTCCATAGCCTCCTCACCTTCCAAATACCTTGGAGCTCCCTTAATAGATTCTGCCATCAAGCACGCCTCCTGGCATATGCTCCTTGAGAAACTTGAATCTCGTCTCACTTTATGGACTCAAAGAACTCTGAACATAGCTACCAAATTAGTGCTAATCAAATTTTTGCTACAGGCAATGCCTCTCTACCTTTTCTCAATCTTGGCAGCACCTAAATGGGTCCTTAAAAAAATAAGAGCTCTACAACGCAATTTTCTCTGGGGTGCAACTGGCACAAATCGCAAATGGGCCTTGGCAAAATGGACAACAGCATGTCAGCCCAAAGAACAAGAGGGTATAGGCCTGAGAGATCCTCATCACAACAATGTCATCATGGGTGCAAAAATATGGTGGCAATGGCTCTCTGCTCCCAATAAGCCATGGGCAGCCATCTGGACAGCCAAATAAGCCAATCACAGACCAACGGAGGAGCTAATCAGATTCACTCCAACTAAAAAGGGATAATTAATATGGAACGCGGCCAGACAACACTTCTTGCTGATCCAACAACACAGCTTTTGGGAAATAAGGAATGGCAGCACTGCTCGGTTCTGGACGGATGCCTGGAACCAAATACCAAAGCTCAACGACATCTATAGACCGCCTCCTTGCCAAGAGTGGGAGGAGAAACAAAAGGAATCTGTCCTGCAACAATGGATTCCGGAGATAGAACAGGGGTACAGGCAATGGAAGCAAATCGACAGGCTGATCAGGAATGCAGATAACCAGACTAAGGAGGTCATGGAGAGTGAGCTCCAAAATCGACATATTATATCATTTGTAGGCAGGGATATCTTAAGATGGGGATATACCCCAAAAGGTTCCTTCACCACCAAAGAGGCTTATAAAATTATTTGCAATAATCCAATGCCCCTGGATCCTATCTGGGGCAAAATCTGGTCACCAGGTACGTGGCCCAAAGTCTCCCTTTTCCTTTGGCTTGTTGGGCACCGGAAAATCCTCACTTGGGACAATCTTAGGAAAAGAAACTTTCACGGGCCCTCCATATGTCCCAATTGTAATTCTCAGGAGGAATCGCTCCAACACCTCTTGGACTCTTGTACTCTTGCCAACCAACTATGGGAGAAAGCTAGCTTCCGTTGTCAAAAAAGATGTAGAGTGTCCGAAGATATAATCAACTCCATTCGCCATTGGCACCTAACCCTTATAAAAGCGAACTTCTTAACCAATTATGGAGATTGATTCCCGGCCTTCTCCTCTGGACAATATGGAAAGAACGAAATAAGCACATATTCAAAGATCAAAGCACTCCTATAGAAATCATTTTGGGCAACTTCTGTCTCAATCTTAAAGAGACCTTGGCGCTTCAAACTTGGCACATGGAAGATTTTCCCACTCTTGCAAATGAGAAAGTCATTTGGGAAAATTGGAACATACAACTCCCACAAGGTACTCACAATCACAGACCTTCAGGATGCAACAACATCAGAAAGCACTTATGGACCCCGCCTCCAAAGCATACTTTCAAACTCAACTTTGATGGAGCTTCAAAGGGTAATCCCGGCAAAGCAGGATTTGGTGGCATATTTAGAGATCATAAGGGTTCACCTCTTCTAATCTACTTCGGAATCCTTGGATGTGACACGAACAACTCAGCTGAACTAGAGGGTCTCTGGCAAGGATTACTCCTTTCCCAACGTCATGGTTTCCAACCTCAGGAGATCGAAGGTGATTCCCTAATCCTGATCAACCTGGCCAATCAACTCCTCAATGGGGCACATGCGCATAAAATTGCCAACAGTTGGAGACTTGAAGCCATATTGGATGCAATAGAAAAATTGCTTCATACCAATAGTTCCATCATATTCAATCACGTTAAACGGGAAGGAAACAAGGTCGTTGATCTGCTTGCAAATTTGGGGGTGGAAACTGGGCACACTCTTCTCACTAGTGCTCTAAACACAATTCAGAATCATGATCAAAATCAAGAATGCAAAATACTGGTTCAAAGGGATGCAGCTCTCGCGGATGCAGATATATAGGTGGGCGTTAAATATTACAGGCCAGGGGTGGGGCGAGATGGGGTGACACCAGCCTACCTAGGACAAGCCAGATATTTGGCTTCTAATCAATGGACCTCTGCATTTGAGAAGAGCAGGGTTCATTGGCTTTGTTTTAAGTCGTTCCGGACATCATATCCTATCCTCAGCTCTGGTTCATACCTCTGCTCGCTCCATCATATCTCAAACTTCGGCTCTCTTCAATGCAACAATAATGGCAGATCGCAAATCAATAACCAGCAATATGCGATTGCATCATGATCGCATCGCTATTTTGGCAGATCGCAGAATGGGGAGACCTAAGGGGAAGGCCTTAACTAATAGCGATATCCGATTGCGATCAGATCGCATCGACAATTTCCAAGGGGCGGAGCCTACTCACTTTCTCATATGCGATGCGATGGCAAGGACCCGACGGCGGATTGCAGTTTGGGAAAACCAAAGGGAAATGTCTTTACTTCCAGCGATATGCGATTGCGATCAGATCGCATTGCAATATCGCATTAGGCTGTTTCTAAAGGGTAGAGCCAACACACTCTCTCCTGTGCGATGCGATGTCACGGACCTGTCAGATCGCAGTATGGGCAGACCAAAGGGAAAGTCCATTACTTCCAACGATATGCGATTGCGTTCAGATCACATCGCAATTTCGCATAGGTGGAATCCAAGGGGTGGAAACCAAGGGATGGAGAATAGGCAGGGGATGCTTGATGATAGTACGAGGCCGGCTGTGGATGCCCAGGTGTTCATTATCTGGTTTCTTTGTTCTCTGCTTGTGATGCTTGGGTTATGGCTTCCTAAATGGAACCATCTTACTGTTTTTTTGTGGGGTCTGGACTTGAGAAGTGATACCATTTTTGAAATTTCTGCTTTCACTAGACTGGTTTCCCCGATGTTGGGGCAGTCCAGATTATGTTGACACTCTTCGATACCTTGTTCGAGGCCCTGTCCTCTTTGTAACCTTCTGTACATATTAATAGATTACTTTTACTTAGAAAAAAAATAAATGTTTTAAAAATTAAATAATTTGAAAATTTGAAAATTAAAATTGAAATTCCATGTATTAAAAATGTTTAATTTTAACAATCCAAAAAAAATATATGCATACCATAATTTTAATTTTATAAATGAAAAATTGCAACTATTTTTATAAATAATATTTATAATTTCATTGTATTATTTTATTTTTTGTATCGAGAAAAATTGAAAACTATCAATATAATAACTAGGTGCCTATTTACGTCCTCATTGCACATAACACTTCATTTTCACCAATATCACCAATTAAATTTAAATCATTCTATTCATTCTAGTGTGTGTGTGTGTGTGTATATATATATATATATATATATATATATATATAATTTTCAAAACTAAAATTATTATCAAATATTTTAATAACTATAATTTTATTAATCTAAAAAATTATACATATTAAAAAAACACAATTTTAATACTTTAAAATAATTAAGAAAAAATCTATTATTATAAATCTAATAATTTAATAACATCCTTCTCCCCATCCTTATAAATCTTCACTATTACAAACAATTATAAACATAGAATATTTTCTTTGACATCCTTGAAAGCTTAAATATAGTAGTGCAAAGCTTTAATTTAGATATAAAAAAAACCCTTCAATTTAGATATTAAAAAAAAAAAACCTCATCTTAGTAAATGAAAATTATAAAATTCCATACTCCTATTAAAAGTGATTTACTACTACACTTTTAACTAAATTAAAAATAACAAAACATTATAAATTTGATTAAAATAATACAAAATCTAATTAATATATTCGAACTTTCTATCTAGCTACTATTATTTGTTATATAACCATTATTATTTTATTAACATAGGTCTCATCCAATATATCAAAACCAACGTTACAAAGATATACCACTCAATGTGATGCTTATCCACTAAACATTCCCAATTGATATTGTTTGATGTTTAATATTACGTAATGTTGATGCCTCTGAGTGATGCTTATCCACTAAACATTCCTAATTGATATTGTTTGATGTTTAATATTACGTAATGTTGATGCCTCTACATTGTGTAAGCTTTATGAGTTCAAGCCAAAGAGATAACCATAAATGCTACCCTTATTATTGTATCTTACATACTCCACAATTTCATTTACCAACCATGGATATTTTTTTTTTTTTGTGTATAGCAGGAATGAAATACCCTTATTATTGTATCTTACATACTCCACAATTTCATTTACCAACCATGGATATTTTTTTTTTTGTGTGTATAGCATGAATGAAATGTTTGATGCCAATCACCTTTCTAATTCATAATTTTATTGTTAAATAAGGAATCACAAGTCACTTTTAAAAAAGAAATTTAATAAAACATTACAGAAAAAAGCCAACAGACGAACGCCATAGGCATCCTCCCAATTCCCTCCTATCTCGTGATTAATGTGTTGCCTTGTCTGATCATCAACCGGATAGGAATTAAACGTTGGAGAATCTTGTGGCCATGTGATTTAGATTTTGGGATCGAATCATGCTTTGGTCGATGGCTTACTGACTCTTTTGAGGTGACCGTTTGTGCATTTGCTGGAAAAATGTGCCAATTTTAGAAAAAAATGAAAATTTGGGAAAAAATTGTCAGGGAATCCTTATTTGGCTCACATTTTGGATGGGCACTTGCACATGCTTAAACTTGAGCTGAATACTAAATGAAATGCTTCCATTTCAAGATAATCTTCTCGACTTTGTAGAGAATTAATTAATTTGTTAAAAAATTGTACAAATTTCTAAAGCTGCAAGAGTGAATTTCTAAAAATCTCATGAGTTTGAAGTGTAGTTTTGTAAAATATTGTACATATACTACAAGCTACACTGCTTTTGCTTCAAGTTTCAGGTTTTTAAATTTTGTAGTGTCAAAGGTAATTTTGTCACAATTTTCTCTCGATTTATTTTGAATCTTATCATTAATATTCTCTCGATTTATTTTGAATCTTATCATTAGTATGATCAAATGCATACCTCCTTTTCATGATTCTACAATGTTATCCCATGCATCTGCATCACTAAAATCAATGACCGACCATATAATATTTTAAGTTGATTTTAAATAGTTGTTACTTCGCCAGAGGCACCATTCCCTGTGTGTCAAAAGACATGGCAGAGAGGCCGACCTCACCTTCCACCTTCTTTTAAGATGCTCTATGGCTCATCTCCAAGAACATAGAAAGGAGAAAAGAGTTTGGTGGATGCCTTCTAGTAGTCTGGAATCTTGAGCAGGAACCAGTTACCTTGGATTGCCCATCTAGGAGGGCCTAATATTCTAAATCAAGTTGAAGCCAAACTGAATATGGATCCCAAGAAACTGAGAGCGTCAAAGTGTTGAGCAAGTACAAGAACATGTCGAGCGCGTGCATGCACTTCATCTTGGATGATATGAGGAAGTCATCTGGGCAGAATGGGCATTCAACAACTGGATAGGGATTGGATGTTGGAGTATTGTTTGGATTGGGACCCAACATCACCATTGAAAATGTCGTCCTCCACATTTCCATGTGTCAAATTTTGATTACATTGAGGAGGACAAAAATGAAGGATGCCTATTGGCTGGCATGAACAGTGTCTTCTCACCCCAACCCCGCAGTGAAAATTCCTATCGGCATAAAAGTAGGTCGTTCTAAAGTCAATATAGGCATAAATACCTTTTCCTAGACTTTTCAAATTGTGTGACTTTACCATAATGCACCTTGTGCCTCTATGAGGGTGCTTAGGGCAAGGAAGGAGAGGAAAAACATCCCTTTAACTACTTCAAATGTGTTATAATGGTCTGGCTTCAAATCATTGTAATGCTCTGCCACATTTTTTTTAATGCATACTTTCGACTTCAAATGCGCATCAATGACTTCGGAGCAACAATGTTTCTAGAGGAATAGTTGCTTTTTCTAGCACCAGAGGTTGCACTGGTGCTCTCACTAGCTTCTTGATCTCTACTACTCTCAAGAAGTCTTATGCCAACTGAGCTTTGATACCATGATAAAAATTGAAAAATGTGAAGCCAAGTGCTCCTCTCAATATTTTCAACAGTTAAATAGGATTATATATGAGACATCAACAATAAATGACTGCAGTAAAACTCAACATAAACTTAACTAACCAAATTGAATTGGAAGTGACTATGACACTTGGAATAACAACTATGACACCTAGCAGGGGGTTGGAATTAAATTCTCCAACAGCTCTATCATTCATTCTATAGTGCTAGGTGGGGAAAAATTTCAATACATTCTAATTTAAAACAATAATTTAAAGAAATGAGAACAATTTTACTTATCAAAGAAAAACAACACTTTGTCTAATTAATTCATAGAAATTTGACCGTAGTATGACTACTTCATTTTTATCTACTTATTTAATGCATAGCTAAAATTTTAAATACGATATATATTCTTTTATTTATAAAATGATAAGTCTAAATACTTATGTTAAAATTCCATAATTATTTTTTCTAAAATAACAACATGACACTACCCTGAATTAGATGTAAGATTCCAATTGAATAGTTTATTAACCCTATTTAATAAACGCTAGCTAACCAGAAACATGTATGCTAAAAATAACAAACTACTTCGTAGTAATGTTATTTAACATGTATTATATCCCTAATTTAATACAAGTTCCGTAACAACAACAATGAATGCATGAACTTCTTTCTTTCCTCCAATTTAGATCCATTATATATACTTATCCTAATATATTGATGTGAAAATATTATGTGTAAGAAATTGGTTCATAAAACATATATCCTTTTCTAGGATGAATCATTACTTAAAAAATTCCATTACTATGATTTAGAATTACGAAAAGGACTTCACGCCTATTTGAGGGACTTCACGCCTATCTTGCAAACTTTAGGTTAAAATTACCTTATTTAGAATTACCAAAAAGACTTCACGCCTATTTGAGGGACTTCACACCTATCTTGCAAACTTTAGGCTAAACATACCTTATTTTACTCTTTGATGGATGTAATATTATACCTTTGTAGACTATTTCACATAAGGATTGAAAATGGATCATTCGTAAAAATAAAATAAAAAAGTCTTGTATATCTAATTCATTATAACAAGTATACATTATCACACACAAAATTGAACATGATGCAAATTATACATACCAAATAAAATGATTTCGTCTACTATTTTGTAGGTTTGTTATTATTACCATTCTCCAAATGTTGTCTCTAAAAGATAACAATATTGGTGATTCAAAACAACACAATAATTTACAACATTTTATCATGAAATCACAACAAACAAATGATACATCCAAAAAAAAAATTCCTATCAAATATTTGAATACATACATTCATTATGGAAAATCAAAATTAAAATCATTTTGAAGAATGAAATATATAGTTTCACGAATTCTAAGAAAGCTGAATGGGTTTTTAGCATTCATGTTATTGACATAAAGTGAGATATGCATTACATCTTCTAATATCTAAGTGGTACAATTCCATCTTTCCATACAACTTTGTAAAACTTCCATAGTAAGGGTTCATCAAACCTATAAACAAATAATATAGCTACATAGAAAATGTTTTGGAAGTAAATGTAGAAAATAGATTGGTTATAGAACTTTGCTTGAAATATGGACATGCAAATCACAACTTTAATTTTACTCCTATTGAAGCCCTTCAAAACCACCTTCAAACTTTTCTCACTAATTATTTGTTAGAGGATGTCATAGACATTTCTACATGGGCTCAAGAACGTTAAATTTCATGAGGAAAAAACTAACAAAAGATATCATACAATTAAGTTACCCCATCCTAAACGTGCATTCTTTAATAGAAAATACACTACCTTCTAAATCATTGATCTGACAACTATGTTGGATTTGTAATATCATTCACCAACCCCATACTATCATTCTATACCTAAAAAAATCATACAAGTACTCATACAAAGAAAATTTCGTACATCGATGTTGAAATATACTTTTTCTCCCATGCATTCTATGAAAATCATAAAATTAAAACACCTCTCTCACATTTTATTAATGACTTTCATACAAATACCAATGAAAACATACAAACTACAAACATGGAAAATTTGAATTTTAAAAAATTGTGTAAATAAGTTAATCTAAAGCATTTTTTGATAAATATGTAAGATTTTAGAATCTTCAACAATAGCATACAATAAATGTTCAAATGCACAAATTTAGATTTCCAATAAATCCAGATAAATAAGTTATACTAAAATTTCTTCGATAAATCTCCATGTAAATAAGTTATACTAAATTTTCTTTTAATAAATATATATGATCTTGAAGTAGCTTCATTGAAGATGGCTCTTATGATAAACCCATTTGAAAACTATATAAAACCACTTAGACGGAATAGTATACAAAATATGTTAAAGCTATACACTTTTAATTATTCATAACAATTTAGAAAAATGAAAAATAAAACACTCTTACAAAACATCCATAATCATGGGATATGGTACTTACAATATGGGGAGAAAGTATTGATTGAGTCATTATTTTTATTAATAGTAACAATTTAAAAATCATTTATGTATAAACAAGAAGCCATTTAGATTGAATAGGTAAGGCAATACAACAATTTAGAAAAAAGAAACATAAAATACCATTATCCATAATCATGGGATAGTTACGATATGGGGAGAAAATATTGATTGAGTCATCATTTTTATTAATAGTAACAATTTAAAAATCATTCATATATAAACAAGAAGCCATTTAGATTGAATAGGTAAGGCAACATAACAATTTAGAAAAAAGAAACATAAAATACCCTTATCCAAAATCATGGGATACTTACCATATGGGGAGAAAGTATTGAGGAGAAAATATATATTGATTGAGTCATCATTTTTATTAATAGTAATAATTTAAAAATCATTTCTCTATAAAGCCACTTAGATTGAATAGTTAAGGCAATACAATAATTTAAAAAAAGGACATAAAATACCCTTACAAAACATTCATAATTATAGGATAATTATGATACATGGAGAAAATATTGATTAAGTCATCATTTTTATTAATAGTATCAATTTAAAAATTATTTATATAAATAGATTTTCAAATGTTTATTGAACTGAGATGATCATTCTACAATTTAGTATGATGTGATCTGGTATCAAAATTGAATTGAAATTTTACTCATGTCCACCAAAACAATGAAAAATCTAAAAAAAAACTATAAAAAACATTTAAATAATATTGATTCATAAAAAATTTACACCTCTTCCATATTTAAAATACATCTATGCCTTAATAAATATACAAAATCATTATTATATCTATACACAATCATCATATTTATATTATAAAAAACAAATATACATTACCAAACCTTCCTTCCGCAATATAATTAACATACATTTCCAAATATACCTCTAAACTAAAGGAAAGGCAAAAAAGTTGCCCTGACATATTGACTTGACTAAAATAATAACACAGAGCATAAAATCCAATTTACAAGGATGAAGATGGTCAATCATCCTACTACACTGGGTGGTTGGGTACCAAAGATAATTGCCTCTTTTAATATCGCTCTACTGTTTAAATTTTTTTGGAAAGCTGTCTCCAGTGATGGCCTTTGGCAGCAAGTCATCCGTGCCAAATACCTCTAGAACCGAGAGCTTATTAACTGGCATCGTCCTGGTACATTGGACCCTCCCAACATCTCCTTTTCTTGGCGCAGTCTTCTTATGACAAAGCGCTGGTTCTTCGGAAGTCTCAGATGGGACATTGGCTCCGGTTCTATTCTGAAAACCAGTTTAGACTCGCTCTCAAGTATGACTGGCTCACATCTATTATCTCATGCCCTCATTATTTTCTTTTCTTGCATAATGGGGGTTTATTTGTGATCAAAGATATTGTAAATGTTGCTCTTTTATCTCCATTCTATACTCAATGGAAAAATGAATTTCAGATTGAGATACGTAAGGCCCTCGTCCCGGAATGGCAAAGTTACATTACCAATCACAAATTCTCTGAGATTTCCCTCTCTCCCAAAGAACATAGGTTAATATGATTTGGTGACTTGGGAAGGACATTGTTAAGGAGGCATATAGACTAATCACTCAGCCTTCTAGACAGATTGTGGCACACTCTTGGATGGTTCATGCCTGGAAATGGAATTTCCTACTACTCAAAGTCAAATGCCTAAAATGTTTTTCATGGCTTGAAGCACACAATTGCATTCTCATTTGGAAATTCCGTGTAAGAAGGGCTTTCAGGGACCAGGCTGATGTTGTCATTGTTATTCATATGGAGAGGACACATAATCTCTTTATCCACTATCCCTTTGCCTCATTTCTCTGAAATGGGGTGTTACATATGATTAACTATCCTTGGGATTGTTTGGACATTAACTGTTGCCTTTGCCAGTGGTCTGTGGATCACAAACCCCATCGTACATTGGACTTCTTTTTCATATGGGACATATGGAAGTCAAGAAATGCCTTCATCTTTGATCAAGTATTACCAAACATTTGGAGGACCTGTTGTAGCTTCCTAACATACTATTCGGAATACTCTGTCTTCTTGCCCCTGGTCCATAAAGGTCCTTTACCTCTGAGTGACCTTTGGTCTGCCTATCTTGTAAGTTTCTTTGATGGTGTTTCATTATTTGATTTATGTGGATGTAGTATGGTCATTCACATTGGCTATCTTGTAAGTTTCTTTGATGGTGTTTTATTTTTTGATTTATGTGGATATAGTATGGTCATTCACATTGATCCTGAATTTGAATTTTTTTTATAGATTTCATTGGCACTGTGGTTTGGGATCCAACACCCAAGTTGAACTACTCACTCTTGGGGTCCTTCATTGTGCAAGTTGGCTTGGTCTCACGGATCTCACTGTATTTAGAGATTCCTAATCAGTTATAGAATGCGCAAATGACAGATTCCAAATCAGTTATAGAATGGGCAAATGACAAGGGCTCTTTAAACTCTTAAGCTGTTGATCCATGGAAACTCTGAATCAAAGTCCTGTCAGCAGAGTTCCAATATCTATCTATTATGCATATCTATCGGATCCAAAACAGATAAGCTGATTGCCTCTCTAAAAAGGGTTGCAGCTCAGAGCCCCGATCGGATAATCTTCCAGCAGCTTGAGAATGGCGTTCTGAAAGGGAATGGCTTCAGTCTAATTTAATGAGTCCGAATTTTTTTGTCTGCAGGGCTCACTGTCTTTCCCCTGTTCTGGATGATCCTCTGTTTTTCTTTGTCTACCAGGGCGCTCTGTTTTATATTGTCTTTTTTGTCTTGGCTTAGGTTGATAATTTTTCCCATCAGCAGGTTTAGATATTTTGTCACGGAATTATGAATACAGGACTGATAGGTTAATGATATTCTCTACATCATTTTCCTTGGCGAATGAGAAATTCCTTTTTCTGATATATGTACTTTCTTCCTGTAATAGAAACCTGTTTTTTCTGTATGGAAAAAAAAAAAAAGGTACATATGTATTTGTGTATCCGCATTTAGAGATATTGTGTAATATCCTTTTCATTACTTCATCTATCTCAACTATTCATTATAATAATTTAACATTTTATATACATATTCAATTATCAACAAATCATAAAATAGTTTATTAGATATCATAAAATAGTTTATTAGATATTATTAGTTATTCAATTATGAGTAAATCATACTTTACGTGCGAAAGAAAGGTGTATAGCTACTTTCATGACTGATGAACAGAAGCAAACTGTTTTTAATAAAATCCACATGCGAAAGTAATCTTTCACAAGTATATATCCTTGATTGTCAATTGAATTCTCGTTATAGTGGCCAAAGCAATTTATTCATTGTAGCTGTAGATGCCCTTCACTCAACAAAGTTCAAAGATGGATACAATTAATGATAAACAGGGTTCTCAAACGAGCATTTATCGCCATCAGGCTTTAACGAGCAATGTAACAAACGTCTCCATCACAGATTACTCCACCAGGTTTACTGCTCTCGTCAATCGCAGCATCTGCGTCTTCTTCAGAACCTTCGTCAACCGCATCATCTGTGTCTTCTTCAGAACTTTCATCAGTGGAATATGCTTCTTCAGGACTTTCATCAGTGCGATATGCTTCTTCAGGACTTTCATCAGTGGAATATGCTTCTTCAGGACATTCATTAGTGGAATATCCTTCGTCACTGGAAGCATCTGCCTTTTCATGTTTTTCAATTTCCTTCTCCAGAGTTTGAAGATGCGCATCAGTAAAGGGATACGCCTTGGCTCCGTACCTGCTTATGGCATTTGTGGCATCTATGGCATTAGTCACCAACTTCCCATTGGGATGAACCACAATGAAGGTTGGAATGCTGCCAACGCTGTAAAACTCTACTACATCGTCCCTAGCTTTATCTCCAAATGGGAGAGCCAACCATGGCATGCCTTTGTAGTAGTCTTCAAATATCTCTTGATCACGGTCACTAGAGATGAAAACAATCTCAAACGTTTCCCCTCTTTCCTTCAGTTCGTTATATACCTTCACAAGCTTTTTAGTGAAACTTCTGCAGGGACGACACCAATAAGAAGAGAAATACAAACCAACTATCTTACCCACAATATCAGATACCAGGACCTGTGACAAGAATCAAAACATATAAATGATCAGCATCATCCAAGACAATACCAAGTCCTGACCAGATTTCTACCAGGACTCCACCAAGAAAACAGTCAAAATTCAAAACCCAATAGATGTAACACTCTTTATGCCCTTGTCTTTTTTGGGTTGGGTTGGGTTGATGGGAGTTGTTACATTCCTAATTTTCATAGTCTATTATTAAGATGGGGTTACAAAAATCTTTTAGGTGTCAAAGCATACAGAATTCGAGTTTTCGAGTATATTTAGTGAAAGCTTGTGGAGGCATTGCCGGGACAGCCAAAAGTGGCCGGAATCCAGGTAAAGAAATTTCAAAAAATTTTGTAGGGACAGTGTCTGAATCATGTTTTTGATGGTAGAAATGGATTCAGCGCCATCAAGCACCATCAAAAACGTCTAGGACACCTAAAATTTTGAAGTTTAACAACTATAACTTTGGATTTACAAAAATGTCTGCCAGATTTTCTCTAAATACGACCAGAATTTCCATAACTTTCTGGGCAATTCCTCTAGTTAGTTAGACTAGAGCATTAACTTCTTACGAGTATATTGCCAGTCGTAATTAGGGCAGATGCACTTTGGGCTTGGAAGTCAAAGGCTGTATCTTGTGAAAGCTTGTGGAATCAACTTCTAACGAGTATATCTAGTCAAGTCATGTCAAGTCGAATCGGGTTGCCAATTGTATTTAGCATAGATGCACTTTGAGGCTTGAAAATCAGAAGTTGTGGTCCAATGATTAAGTGTAGAGATTTGAGACTCTCTAAAGTCCCAAATCCTAAACAAAATTATATATGCTTTAGAGATGCTCCAAACACAATATTTTTTCTAAAAAAGATATATCTGGTGGATCCATGAATTAAGGAGATCCATGAATTAAGAGCGGTAACTGGTGAACAGACCCAGGATCAAATCTAACTGGCTGCCACTATAAACCTAGGCTACGTGCAACCGCCTGCAAGCCGCACAATAGCAGGAACTTATGCCTCAACAAGAGTCGAGACGTCCACTATGAGGTCGCCTACTCTTCTAACCAAGACACAACAGGTCATATATATACTAATGAGATTTGAACCCTCATCTCACGGGTTACACCCCGGAAACGAGTTATCCTGAACAGACCCAGGATCAAATCAGGATCAAATCTAACTGGCTGCCACTATAAACCTAGGCTAACCTAGGCTACGTGCAACCGCCTGCAAGCCGCACAATAGCAGAAAACTTATGCCTCAACAAGAGGCGAGACGTCCACTATGGGGACGCCTACTCTTCTAGCCAAGACACAACAGGTCATATATATACTCAATGAGATTTGAACCCTCATCTCACAGGTTACCGTTGAACCTATTAAGCACAGAAGGGCAATTGACATAAGTGCTGCAGTGAGGGACTTCAAGACTTTCAAAAAAAACCAGGACATAAACCTAGCCCTCTCTGCTTTCAGCATTATCATGATTCACCCAATAGGGAAGCCCTCTCTGCTTTCAGCATTATCAGGATTCACCCAATAGGGAAGCCCAATGAATAACTCTGCTTGACCAATTCTATATATAATCCTCATCTACTATGAAGAAATAGAACATATTTCTATGTAGTGATACTTATTTCTATGACGTGATTCATAATTCATGGCATAAGGACACTGAAAGAAGCAAGTATATCTCAGTAACTCACCTGGGCACCTCCATTCTTGATGACGAAGTTGCGCTTATCAGACACCAAGATCGACCCCAGAGTCTCTGCTTCTCTTTTGGCTTTCTTTTCGGCCTCAAGCGCATCCAGTCGCTCTTTATTAAATGGGTAAGCTCGGCCACCATATTGTCGTATAACGTCCATTGGACTCATCTCAAGTGTTTTCCCGTCCGGACCTAAAATAATCAAACCCGGGGTACCCACAATTCCGAAGTAGCCATACAATTTCTTTATCCTTTTGTCTCCAAATGGTATAACCAGCCATGGCATGCACGCATAAAACCTTTGAAATCGATTCTCGTCTATGTCTGCCGAAACCCACACAATCTCAAAGGGCTCCCCTTTCTCCTGAAGCTCATTATACATCTCGACAAGCTGGTCATTGTAATCTCGCCATGGTTCATTCAACGCAGAGTCGGCACGAACGAAATGCAGAGCAACCATCTTCCCCACAAGTTCCGCTACCGGAACCTACTGGGAAAACCCAAAGTGACAATGAGACGATGAAGCAATAAAATGGAAGTCGAATGATGGAACGAAACTCAATGGCCCAATTCAACACAAGTATCCATTAGACTTATTGCAGCATTATCTATTCTCCAGGTTTTCAACACATGCTTTGTTCCTTACTTTCTCATAAAAGAACCCAAATTCCAAATTTCAAAAGAAGAAAAAACATAACATTTTTACGGGGTTTTTGTTAAGGTATTTTTTGATGTAAAATTATTGTTAAGGTATTTTTTGATGTAAAATTATCCTCACTAAAATATTCTGAAAATAAAATTAATGATTCAATTCCCTATTTTAATCTGAATAATTTATTAAACATAATGAAAATATCATCAAACAAATTTATAATAAATTAAAAAAAAGAACAAAGAAAGAAAAAAAAAAAACACCACCTTTCTTCCTTCAGGGCCAAGGAGATAATCTCGTTCATCAGAAACCAGAAGAGTCTTTACACTCTGTGCAGCATTCAGCTCCGCAATCCTGTCTGCAGTAAATGGATATCCCTCGATGCCAAATTTTTGAATGATCCCCCTACCTTCAGTGGTTATAACTCTGCCGGTTTTGTCCAAAATAACAAGGGACTGCTCGAAATAAGGACGAAGAGCCCGAATAAGCTTTTCTCTTGTATTTTTGTCTGAGTATGGCACGGCAGGCCATGGCATCGTCTGGTGGAATTTCTTGAATGACTTCTTATCATGATCTGAAGAAATGAAGACGATCTCAAACTCCCCCTTCTCCAATAACTTTTTATAGATTTCGCACAAAATGGGGGTGGAGAACCACTCCCATGGTGGATCATCACACCAAGCGGCACTAAAGTAAAGACCCACATATTTATATTTCTCTTCTAGTTCTTCAACTTTCACCTGTAGATTGGATTGGATTCATTACATTAAATAATAGATTTCACACCTCATAATGAAGGGATTTTTGATAGATTATGTGTGATGGATTTGAGAAACAATTTTTTAAATAATTTTACTTACGGAAATTTACTTTATAAGTAATATGAATGTAAGTTTCGTTATCAATTTTGGTGTTTGGAATTCATTTACAAATAGTTTTTAAAATTTTGGTGTTTGGAATAAATTTGCAAGTAATTTTTAACATTTTGGTGTTTGAAATCCATTTGCAAATAGTTCTTAAAATTTTGGTGTTTGGAATAAATGTGCAACTAGTCCTTACAATTTTGTTGTTTGAAATCCATTTGCAAATAGTCCCTAAAATTTTGATGTTTGAAATAGATTTGCAAATAGTCTCACAGATATTATATGAATAATGAAATATTTTTGATAAATTTTACATAATAAATTCAGAAAATAAAATTTGTAATAATTCTACTCACCAAAAACCCCACGCTGAAACTCTATAACAATCCTACCTTCTCTCCATTATTTCTGATCAAGAAATCACGTTCGTCGGTGCAAAGCAATGATGTCAGACTTTCGTGGGTCACTGCTTTCTCCTCCTCACCCATTATATGCTAACACAATAAGTTTCTCCTTTCCGGATACAGTATTGTATGTTCTTGCACTGCAATTTCTCAGATCTCCTGTGTGTAAGAAAGAGAATTTATAGCCAGAGGAGGGCCATTTCAGTTCTCATTTGACCGTTACCTCTACTCGCAAACTAAAAATGTCAGGAGTATTTTTTAAAATTCCCTTTTTCTCTGAAATTTGGTTACTCCTATTTACCAAGAAAACCTACCTTTTCTATCAATTTTTTTAGCACAGTTTCTTTCCTATTTACCAAGAAAACCTACCTTTTCTATCAATTTTTTTAGCACAGTTTCTTAAATATAACATATAATTGTATTATATATAGTTTTGTTAGGAACACAAAAGTAAAGGTAAACGTGCAAGTTGGAATTCATGATTAATTTCTTTAGGAGTTCTAATCAGATATATATTTATTTAATTGAAATTACTTCAATGTTAACTTAACACTTATTTTGGTTTAGATTTTTGTTTTTTTTTTTTTTAATTTCCAAAAAGTGTTTTACTTGAAAATTTAAAAAATCTCACTTAAAACAACTCTTTTCATTATTTATGGGGAACATTAATATAGTAGAAATTGAACTCAAAAATATTAATCAGTGATTTTCTAAATCTTGTAAAGAGAGTTTGAGCATTATTTTTTTTCAAATATATTTGTTTTAATTAAAACAATTATATAGGCAATTAATTTGGTTTTGTAGATTGTATTTATAAATTAACTATTTGCAGTGAATGTTGATATAGAAATTAAACTCAAAAATTTATTAATCAGTGATTCTCTAAAACTTTTAAAGGGAATTTAGGCATTATTTTTTTTCAAATATTAATTATATATATATATATATAAGTAATCAATTTGATTTTGTAGATTGCATTTATATATTAATTAATTTTATTATAAAAATAAATAAAAATTATTGGATAAATTTTGTTAATTATAAATTTTTTAATTAAGAATATAATTCTATTTTAAGATATGACTAATAAAATTTTATTTTTTTATAAGTTATATATATATGTGAATTTATATATATATATATATATATATATATATATATATATATATATATATATATGAATTTTGATATGTTATATTCATTAATTTATTATAAAAAAATTATTTTGGTATATTATTATTCTAGTATTAAAAATAGAAAAATATTAGAAAACTTTATTTTATATAATATTATCAAATTGAAAAATTTTATACAATTTTTTTTATAAATTTTCTGGCATATACAATATGATGCCATCACAAATGTGAATAACAATATAAATTTCAAATATTTAAAACTCCCTTTTGCTTAACCTTTTTCTCAATTTCATATACCCTATCCCTTTTCATCATTTTCAATCCAATTTTTTTTAAGCAGATATCTAGTGGAAAGAATGAGAGGGTTCTTTATTCATCCTTGTTTGTGAAAGTTTATGAATGTTTAGATTGAGATTAATCATTAGTGAATCATATTGCATGGTATAATAGCCAATATCAATTTCACATTGTTTATTTTTTTATGTCTTAAGGTATATAAACAATATTATCAATTTAACAAGAAACATTTCTCAAAAAAAAAAAAAATAGTGATGTTGTATCACCATTCTTACTTTAAAATCTAAACAATTTTCAACCATGACATTAATTATCAAATAATATGATTTTGAACAAGTGTAAAATTTTGACATTTTCGAAGAATTAAAAACAATTATCACGAGTAAAAAATTCCTTAAAATTTAACTCTTTTCAACTATGACATTACAAACAAATATCATGACTAAAAAAATATTGAAAATTAATGCCTAAATTAATGAGTCATTTTACCAAGAGGAATTTATTTTTAAAAGCTAAAAGTAGAGCCCTTTTAAAATCCTAGCGATAGTATAAAACATCTTGACCCACTGCAACCAAAACTTAAAATTCAACCATCAAATTGAAGCATCCATTTTTAATGGGTCATTAAAGTTGCATTACAATTTTAAATATGATCTAAAAATCATAATAATACTTAATGACATGATAATATCGATGCATAACTTGAAAATTCGACGTTAATTCCTAATATATTTTTACTTTTGATCAAAATCTCAATACATTGAATGAGACATAAATTATTTCTCTAAGTTATTGTTATATTATGGATATTCACAATAAATGAATTCTTCATAATTAAAACATATAATCCAACAAGCATAGAAAAAAACTCATAAATTCATGTAAGATCATATGCAAAGTTAAAACATTTATTTCAAGTTACCATGCAAAGATCATATTGATCAAAATTGCATAAAATGTTTTAATCAATTATTCATAGTCATTGATATTGGCACACCATCAGAATGTATATCATCTTTATGATCAACCAATGCCTCATCTATGTCTACATGTTTTCCAAACATTGTAGACGCCAAAATCTTTCTCGATTTACATCCATGTTCAATAAATACCCATCTTGCCACTATTTTGTATTTTAGCAACCTCTTGATAGTATTTGAGGTACCAGAGTGAAAAGTTCCCCTCTTGTTAAATTGACATCATAAGAAAGCATGCCAACATCCTCCAACTTTAAGAGGTTAGTGTGATAATGATTTATATTTGGACCATTTCTTTTTCAATTTCTGCTAATTTGTTTATCAACTACCATCTTTGGCTTATACACGCCATTTAATGAGTGTGTATTTGTGGCATACCAATGTACTTCATCTATTACAACATCTTCATTTCATTTAATGACCTTTATAACCTTGGCAACTAATAATGGACAAGCATGTGGATCTCCATCTACGAACAATGTAATCATGCAACCCTCCTTAACATGTTTTATAAAACCTCAATAAAGGTATTCCATGGCTTCACATTATGAAAAATATATTTTAGAACCAATATACATTTCTCATTCCTCTACCTATGAAGACTCAATATTACATTGAGATTGTGGGTTTTCAATGGTGTTTTTTTTCTCCTACCCATTTTGCTTATTTCGTGGCCAAATAAATGGAGTCTTTAAAGTGTATCTTCATTTCTTGTTCTTATGTCACCTTGATCATTGAAAAAAGACTCCAACCAAACTGAAACAACATGATTAAAGTATTCATATGTATTTTTAATAAATATTTTAATTTCTTCCAAGAATTCAGAGTAATTTACATGTCACACCTTCAAGCATTATGCATTTCAACAACTAATTGTAGTAAAAATAAATTTGATGCAAGTATTTGATGACTTGGAATGAACATCATAAGTACTAAACTTGCTAAATATCTTTTTTTCAATTCACAAGTTGGTGGAGCAATGTCAGGCATCACCCTCCCCTTGTTCTAAATAATTTCCCATTTGCACTGGGCAAGGGTGATGCTTGGAATTGCCCCTTCACCTCGTTGGGCCTAAAAATGTGTCAATGTCGTTATTGTAGTGGTCTGGGAGGACAATGTCCAACATCTCCCCTCCACCCAGTCGAGCACCAAAAAGGCACCACCATTAGTCATGTCGATCCCTGTGAGTTGAAGGGGTGTTGCTCGTCATTTGCCTCCCCTTGTTCCAACAACAAAGCAAGTCCTCCCATATTCCAATAGGGAAGTGGGGTCACTTCCTTATTTCAACAGGGGAGGGAAATGTCAGGAATCACCCCTACACCTCATTGGCATAGCTCCTCTACTCTAATATGTCATACTTTTTGGTATTGTATTTTTTTTTGGGAGAGAGGGATTTTATTGTGAAATTTTATTTTCTAGTTTTTATTTTGTGATATATATATGTGTCTGTGTGTGTGTGTTTTAATGATATGATTTTTAATTATTGTCTTAAGTGTTTTTTTATTATTGTATTTTTATTTGTTTGCATTTCGTTTGTTTTATTATTTAATTTTAAATGTTTGTAATTTTGTAATTTTTTGATGTTTTAATTATTTATTATTAATAGTTCGCTTTGTTATATATATATATATATATATATATATATATATATATATATATATATATATTTTAATATGTTTAAAGGTTGTTTGGTTGTTTGTTTATTTATTTATTTAATATTATTATTTTTTTAAGTATGTAGTTTGCACATACAAAAAAAGGACTATCAATTCTATGTATTTAAAAATATAACTTTTTTAAACTCAAATTATAAAGTTATTTTTTCTCCTTTTAATATAATAGAAACATATTTTTATTAATATTGTAAAATAGAAATTTAGAATTTGAATGTTTCTTTTAGGAAAATGATATAAAAAAAGATGCATCTGAATATTTTTTGACCAACAGGTATAATCACGATATCCAATTAGCAACTGGACCCTTTATGACTATTTCTCAATAAAAGTATTTTAACACTTATCATGAAAATCCATTAACCAACCTCTCAAAATTAATGAAGAATGTTAAGAAATGGAAAATGTCATGGGGGAAAATAAAATGGAGATTTTATGGTTTGTGAAAAGCAAGGGTTATAGATGCATAGAAGAATAGTCCCTACCTCTTTTTGTGGGGACTGCGTTATTCAAGAAAACTTTGTTTTCGTAATTGTTTCCACAATCTATCACATTTTTGAGTATATATCGATATGTTGACACAATTACTACAACATGTTTTATGTTTTCTCGTTATTCAAGAACGTTCCATTTCCACAACCATTTTCAAAATCTTTCATTATTCTTTCCTTCACACCCTTCATGAGAATATTAATATTTGTAGCTTAATATTAAGCAAATACTCAACAATGTATTGTATTATTTTGTCCAGCACCTCTACAATCACACATCTTCACACTTTGCATAATGAAATATGTGTTCACATAATGAAATCTTCGTTCACATAATGAAAGTTATTCCTGCATATTTGCATGCCTCTTTTGGTAGCTATCGATACGTTGGTGTGACTAAGGCAGTGTAAGTTCCATAACCATTTCCACAATCTATAATTATTCTTATCTCATACATTCCATGAAGCCCTAAAATTCATATTATTAAGAAAATACTCAACAATATTATATATCATCTTCTACCACACCTCCACACTCGCACAAATCTACACTTCGTATAAGAAAATTCATCGCCATAATGAAATCTTCCTCCACATAATGAAATATTTCTATGCACCTCCACATTCAGCATAATGAAAGCTTTCTCTATGCCTCTGCAACTCAACACAATGAAAGCTAAATTCTAAGATATGTGTTTTCCCGGAACCATTTAAGATATAAAAAAAAATTCCAAAGGAAGTGCATACCTGGAAATTCATATTAAGTAACTAGATTAAATGGCAGCGAGTGAAACATTCAACAATATTATATATCATTTTCTTCCATACCTCTGCATTCACACAACTTTGCACTCTGGATAATGAAAGCACCATGACTAACTTACCACTATTATTAATGTATTTCATGCACAATGAAATCTTTCTCGGCATAATGAAAACTTCCTCCACATATCTGCACTCAACACATTGAAAATTTTCTCCGTGTCTTCACACTTTGGACAAAGAAAACTTCCTCCACAAATCAAACTCCACACAATGAAGGCTTCCTTTGCATCTATGCACTCAACAAAATGAAAGATTCCTAAGCATCTTCACACATTGGACAATGAAAAATTCTTTTGCACATTTGTACAACCTCGCCACAACCCCCCCCCACTCTACACAATGTATCAACACTCAGTAATACTATATATATCAAGCAACTACATACCCAAAAATTTAAGTCTAACAAAATTAATATTCCATTGTGCTTCTTCTGCACCTCCGCACTCCATACAATTAAATATTTTTGTGCTTATCTTGAGTGATTGGTGAAAACTACTATAACGATTTCAAAGTGTTCATATCTAAATATTTTCTTTTCATTGTACAGAGTGAAGAGGTGTGGCTTGAAGAAACAATTCTGGGTCAATGGAAAGAAATTGTAGTATTGAATCGTGAATAGTCTTCACAAATATCCAAATAGGTCTAGGATTGAATAAGTTTCGAATATATGGATTCCAAGGATGGTGGACTGCACTTAGTGTGAAACAAACTACATGAAAATTGTTGGACCAAACTACAAATTAACTTGAGAATAAGAACATTGAGGAACAAAATTACAAATTAACATTTTGTAAAGGGGTAGAATCTTTGATTGTTAGGAATGCGGGAGTGTGGAGGAAGCATAATAAAATTTTCATATAAATCTTTACACTCTGCACAATAAAATTAAATCAATTAAAAATAATTTATTAAAATACATAACTTTGTTTGAACTTTATCAATTAAACATAAAATGGACATGAAGCAAACACTGAGCAATATTATATATCAAGAAACTCCATATCTATAATCACAAAATCAGTACATCGATTTCACTCCAAAGTAACAGGAAGCTTTCATTCTATGAAGTGTAGATGTGTGGCAATGCAGAGGTGTTAAAGTGAAAAAGTGCATAGCAAGCATAATGAAATCTCCCTTTGTACCTTTGCACTCCGAGGAAATATATTTTGTATTACTTATGAGATATATTGTATAGAATTTTAACAAAATTATAAAACAAATATGTGTAAATATCAACCTGGAATATAAACTATGGATCTTTTTCAATAGATTTCTAGGGCTTCGTTTATCTAATTTCTCTGCAAGTGGTCTTTAATGGCCAGATGTATTCCAGTCAAAACAGATAACAAGATCATAGATTATGTTCGTCAATGGAAGAAGTATTTTATAGATAAATTGGAAATTCCCTTTTTGGATAATATATTCATATGTGATACTGATGGATATACACCGAATACATTGTTTCTTAGAGGAAGCACAATGCAAAAGGACATTCCATATTGTTGAAAAGTGATTATGATAACGACTCATGTTTTGGATTGTTTTTCTTTAAATAGTTATATGCCTATATTTTTTTTATATGTCATAGACTTGGAAAATATGTTATACTTATCACCCAATTTATATAATTTCTTTTTTTTTTGTATTTTTAGTTCAAAACTTTGAAGTTGGGGTCTAGGACCTCTAATAAGTATCTTAATGCCTAATGGATTTTTTCCTTGTGTTACATGTTGACATGTTAGTTAACTAAAGCAAGATATTGATATTAGGGAAGGAAAGGGTTGTACTTAAGGGAGAGTCAATTTTTCCTTAAATGATATGGTAATTTTTCCATAATACTTCCACCAACACGCTTAGGCCATCAATCTTAGAGATGAATGCATGTACTGTAACGTAGATATACATACCCTTTGTTTGAATTTATATTAATTTACCTTATATATCATGCTTAGTCTTGAACATTATAATTACATATAAAAATAAATAGAAAATCTTTTTATGATAATAATATAATAAAAGACCTTTCTTCTTTAAATCGATTAGAAGTAAATTTAAATGGTTATATTAGCTTTTATATAATTCAATTTCATATATAATCCATCCCGATACATGAGTAGTTACATCAAACACCAATGAGCATGTGAATTTTTGTTTTATTCATTGTCATTTTGTATTGTGTTGTCTATCTTATACATACCGCAATCTAGTGAAAGTAAAACAACCTCATGTTGTTTCATATCTTTTAGTTTCTAGTTTTTTCACATGTATCATTAAACTCACTAAATTCTCGAGAAAGAGTAAAATTGCATTGAATCTAATCTCGTGTTTTTAATGTTTTTGACTTCTAAAGTCTTTCTTCCTTATTTTACATCCTTTAGAGTTAAATGTGACTTCATGTCTTCTATCAACCATTAGACTTACACTTAGGATGTTTTACTTTATACCTTTAACAAGTAGAACATTATCAAAATTAATCTTTTTATTATTAAGTTTAAGTTTTCGTCTTCCCAATACTTGCTTGATGTATCATCTCCAAGAATAACAATGTGTTGTGCTTGTCAACAACTCCCCATTTATTAAAGATAGTAGTAAAATATTATTTTAATAAATGGGGACCCTTTCAAAAAATGTATATACCCAAAAAATCAATCCTAGCATGTAGGTATTTCTTTTATCTTTAGAATAAATCAAGATATCAAACAAAACCTCTAAAACCATTAAAATGCTACTTTTTCATAGTTAGCATGAAATGCATCGCAAACGATACCTTTCTAACCCACCACGATCTACGATGAATTAATAAAAAAAGTAAATTTATATTCGAAAAACGGTCATAATGTTAGAAAGTCCTTAAAGCTTCTTTAAAAATCTAAAAGTCACATTGCAAAATCGTTGTTTATAAAAGACTTCTCTTAAAAAGCTACCCTAAAGTATTGAGATATGTGAGATTGCGATCTCCAAAATTACGATGGTATAATAGCTTTCTCGCATCGCATTTCAATCATACGACACAAGCCTCAACCTATTATATGCCGATATTGCGAAATGCGATCTCGTCTTGGACCCACTTCTTAATCTTTCCATCAACACATGCAGAGGTCCATTATTCGTGAAAAAAGAGATTCGATAAGTAATGACGTTTGTTGTACTCGCATATCGCACAAACTCAAAAAATGGTAAGTTAAACGAAAACAAATTATGCGATATTGCTTTGCAAATTGCAAAATCACTATTATCATAATTTAAAGGCTCACCACCCTAGGAGATTGTTTCCGATTTACAATGTTAATATTTATGGACATTTAAGTTAAAGGATAATGGATCATTAGTGGGCATTTATGAAGAAGTAACTGCATTTATGTGGGAAAGGCCATTTAGAGTGATCTGATATCTTTTTACGTGATTTCAAATAAAACACCTTTATCACCTTTACTGGTTTTCTTTATCGATTCATTCCTATGTTTAGTATCATTTTTATTCGATAAACTATTCCTCTTGAAACTTTTAGGGAAAGGCCGCAAAACAGGGAGCTAAAAGCAATGGTGAAGAAAGGGAAAGCAGTTGCCTCTGAGAAGTCATAATTGACTCCTCTGTTCACGGATACTGCATGTAATAAGGAAGCAGGGACATCTACATGGGAGACTATGTATCAGTTACTAGAGGAGGAACAACCAAGGTTTCTTGAGAGAACGATTATAGTTGATGGGCACAATTCTTATGATGCTTCCATAAATGAACTTGCGTGCTCATTTCTACACTGAATAGCCGCGCGGCCGAAAATAATCCCCTATACCAACATGGTTAAGTGGATCATTGACTACGCTGATATATCTAACAAAGAATTCAAAACAGGAGGCCAAGAAGTTATAGGATCTTTCACTCTAGATAACCTAAGGCTTATGTACCATTTACCCGAGCCACGGGTTATCTACAACATGCAATTTGTTGAGAAATTCGTCAAATAAAATGATGACTCGACGGACTACATAAATAATTGGTCAAATAATGAAGAAGGAATCAAGAAAGACAAAAATGGTATGTATGCCACCGCATCTGTTTGTTCCCCTTTCTGTTTTGTTGCGGCTATGCTCTGAAGACTATTTGGAAAACCTAACAGTAACAAATTCTCCTCAGAATGGTTTCCCTTAATAGATGCAGCCATTAATGCAACAATAATAGATTGGGCACAAATCCTGTTTGATAATTTAGCTAAAGCAATTATAGAGTATAGAAGGAAAATGAGTATTGCTTTGCGGGTTTACCCTCCATTTTTCATGTGTGCTTATGTTATGGACACTATTTGTTTTGGTTCTAAATTCCTTCTTATGGGGTGGAAGTGGACTATTCAAGATCCACTTCCTATTCACATCTACCACAAAGATATGTGGGAATCCAATTTTGAACCACATTTTTTCAAGATTTTTCACGAGGTTATGCTTCCCATCCATAAACGAATCTATAATCGAGATGCCCCCAGATTCTCCTAAGAAGCCGAGATAAACATCTTCCCAGTAGCCCAATGGTTCGGGGAAGAGACATTTACATATATTAGAGTGTTTGGTAGCATCACCTCTCCCCATGTTCTCCTTTTCTATGTCCCAAAAGAATTAATGGCTAGAGAGATAGCCTATCAGACATGTAGTGAAGGAGGGATGAGCAAAACACTGAAGGAGTCAAAGAAGGCCATTTGGCCTCAATTTCCTATATCATGTGGAGTGTTTGTGTTACATGACGTTGGACATGTGTTCAAGGAAGTAGATAATATTTTGTCTCTACGACTACCTAAGTTCTCCGGAAGACAATGCGACCCATTCGATATTGTCAAGTATTTTACCACTATGGTCAAAGTAAAAATATTCAGCCATGAGAAGGACCCATTTGATGATGTTTTCTTACAAAAAAATACCTTCAGAGAAGTGAAACATATGGCATAGATACTTTTTGATCAAGAGGGTCTTGAAACATTTTATAGCTATAGAGAAAAGAGATTATCAAAGGTCCCATTGGACCAATTGTTAATTGAACCAATAAGGGAGCCTACTCCCAGTGTAAGCATATATGGTGACTCTAAGGAAAAATATAAAACCAATTCTAGAAAGGCATCCGAGAAGTCTTCAGAAAATAAGAAAAGCAGGAACAAGGAATCAATCTAGGATACAACCCAGTCTACAACAAAGACAAAATTCGACGATCAAGTAGACTAAACCCCATACTCCCCTTATATAGCTAATAAAGCCTCTGGTAATTGATTTGTAAGAGCAGTGGGATAATTTCAACAGAAAACTCAACACAGAGCAACAAGCATCGAAGACACAAATGACACATCAAGAAACAAATCCGGAAATTATAACAAGGGGAGCTGTGAATACTCAAGAAATAGAACATATTCTCATTACCCCCACCTCTGAGATTGTTTTAAGAATAGAAGAAATTCCCCCTCTTGATGTATTTTATAGCCCATAGCACAAGGCCGTTGTTAAGAGACAAAGAAAGAAAAGAAAATTGGAATCTATAACTACTACCATTCGAGACCATGAGTCGATGGATGTCCTCTGGAAAGAATCATCCACTGATCCATTGACCAACCTCACTAGGCTCTCGCAGTTCGCAGGTACATACGCTACGGAAATAATTGACAAAGCAGCAAAGGTACAACTATTGCTTAAAGAAAAAGAAGACAAAATTTTGTCACTCGAACAACAGTTACAGCAAGCCAAAACCAACCAACAAGCAAAAATACAATTGGTTAAGCTACAATAGGAGTTCCAACAAATGCAAATAGAACATCAAAGCAGCTTGGCAAGTAAGGAAGCACAGATACAGAGCATAACAGATCTACATAAGGACGACCCAAATATCAATCAGTTTGTCACCGAAGCACTCAGCCTCAACTCCCATCTCACACATCAACAAGAATTGCTATGCAAAAAAATCTCACAGTGGAACTCTCACTATGAAATAAGTGATAAATTAACGAGCCAAGTTGAGGAATTGCGACTAGAATATGATAAAATTCTTAAAAAGGTTTCAGATTTCATAACTTGGCAAAATTCTAAGAATAGGAGAAGAGCCAACAAACCCAAACTAGATGAATCACATAAGGAGATCTTATTCGCAAGTTGGGGTTCTTAGCTCAAAGAGGCATAACAAGCAACAGAGGATGTGGCAACAACGACAAACAACGTCATTGAAAGTGTAAATGGAAATTTGCATAGTGCTAATATTATGGTAGAAACCACCCGTGGTTTCCTTCCGAATGAAAAACAACTTGAATTATAGTGGAATCAGGCAACAGAAGAAAGAACAAAAGCAATTAGGAAAGTGACCAGGGTAAACTGGGAGGCTTATTGGCAATATTTGGTAAAAAAACACAACCAATGTATGACCATGAAATGCCTAATTATTTCTACTGATAAAATGGTGCCAGCGCTCATCAATGTTGTGTTTATAGGACAACTGAAAGCCGAAGTCAACCAACCTACACTCCTCAAGACCATGCTAGATATTTGCGATATGAAAGATCGAATGCAAGATTAGTCATTATGCACGTTTCTATTTTTGTTTTATTTTGCTTAAATTAAGGCAAATCATTTAAACCTCCTCAACTCTTTTTGTAATAATCTATAACAATGTAAACTTTGAAACAGGAACTATAAACTTAAAATGGGAACTCTGGCTCAAAAACCCCATAAAAACATGAAAAACAATGCTAAAAATGAAAAGTGTGTATACTGGAACAATGGTTTTTTCTTTTAGGGTCAATTTTGAACATGTTTTAAAAATGGCAGTGAAAACGATTTTTTTTTGTGGAAAAATTGTGCAAAAAACACCCTGAAAATGAAAAGTATTGATAGTGGAATGATGGCTTTTTTTTAGTGTCAATTTTCAACATTTTTAAAAAATGCCAGTAAAACCGAATTTAAAATTTAAAATTTAAAATTTCGATTTAATTTTTTTTAAGATTGTTAAAAAAAAATTATTAAAAAAAAAAGACTCACACTACCCTATAAAAATATAAATATAATTTTGATTCAAATTAAAAAATTAAAATTATTATTATTATATAACGCTCATAACATATTTCATGAAAAATACTTAAAAATATTAACATTATGTGTATATTTTTTTAAAATTGAATGTCTTAGTTTATATCAATACATCATACCCCTATATATATAAAGTTTGTTGTTCTATGGTTGAAAATCATAATGGGTGACACTAGAATAAATGATACTTTGCCGGAATTTAGAGGAATTAGATTCAAATTAAAATTCCTAAATTTAAAATATATTGGCAGCCGAGCAATTCCGGGAATCGCCCAACATAAATGAGAAAAGCTTTGATCTTGTTATGTTGCAATTATTATAACTATAACCACTCCAAAATGATGCATGTAGATTTATTTGATTCCCTATTAATGTTAAAAAAGTGTCATGTTATTTGATTCCCTGTTAATGTTACTGAAGTTACTATTTTATCATTTTAACTCTTGGATTTTTAAATGAGAAATTAATAAAGCGGATTAACAACTTTGGTATCACTTAAAATATAATGATAATAGTTTGGACATTAAGGGTTTTGATTTAACCTAAAACATTAGGGATTGAGATTAGTTGATTCTAGTTGGAAAATAATATTTTTTAAATTAATAAATAAGTATTAATAAATAAAGTTTGTTGTTCTATGGTTGAAAATCATAATGAGTGACACTAGAATAAATGATACTTTGTCGAAATTTAGAGGAATTAGATTCAAATTAAAATTCCTAAATTTAAAATATATTGGCAGCCGGGTGATTTTGGGAATCGCCTAATGTAAATGAGAAAAGCTTTGATCTTATTATGTTGCAATTATTATAACTATAACCACTCCAAAATGATGCATGTAAATTTATTTGATTCCCTATTAATGTTAAAAAAGTATCATGTTATTTGTTTCCATGTTAATGTTACTGAAGTTACTATTTTATCATTTTAACTCTTGGATTTTTAAATGAGGAATTAATAAAGTGGATTAATAACTTCAGTATCACTTAAAATATGATAATAATACTTTTTACGTTAAGGGTTTTGATTTAACCTAAAACAATAGGGATTGAGATTAGTTGATTCTGGTTGGAAAATAATTTTTTTTTGAATTAGTAAATAAGTATTAATAAATCAATTTTGTTGTTCTATGGTTGCAATTATTATAACTGTAACCACTCCAAAATGATGCACGTAGATTTATTTGATTCCCTATTAATGTTAAAAAAGTATCATGTTATTTGATTCCGTGTTAATGTTACTGAAGTTACTATTTTAGCATTCTAACACTTGTATTTTTAAATGAGGAATTAATAAAGTGGATTAATAACTTTGGTATCACTTAAAATATAATGATAATAGTTTAGACATTAAGAGTTTTGATTTAACCTAAAACATTAGGGATTGATATTAGTTGACTCTCGTTGGAAAATAATATTTTTTTTGAATTAATAAATAAAGTTTGTTGTTCTATGGTTGAAAATCATAATGGGTGACACTGGAATAAATGATACTTTGCCGGAATTTAGAGGAATTAGATTCAAATTAAAATTCATAAATTTAAAATATATTGGGAGTTTAGTGATTCCCAAAATTGCCCAAAGTAAACGAGAAAAGCTTTGATCTTGTTATGTTGTAATTATTATAACTTGTTATGTTGTAATTATTATAACTGTAACCACTCCAAAATGATGCACGTAGAATAATGTGATTCCCTATTAATGTTAAAAAAAATATCATGTTATTTGATTCCTGTTATTGTTACTGAAGTTACTCTTTTATCATTTTAACTCTTGGATTTTTAAATGAGGAATTAATAAAGTGGATTAACAACTTTGGTATCACTTAACATATAATGATAATAGTTTGGACATTAAGGGTTTTTCTTTAACTTAAAACATTAGGGATTGAGATTAGTTGATTCTGGTTGGAAAATAATAATTTTTTGAATTAATAAATAAGTATTAGTAAATAAACTTTGTTGTTCTATGGTTGAAAATCATAATGAGTGTCACTAGAATAAATAATACTTTGCCAAATTTAGAGGAATTAGATTCAAATTAAAATTCCTAAATTTAAAATATATTGGCAGCGAGGAGATTACGGGAATCGCCCAACGTAAACGAGAAAAACTTTGATATTGTTATGTTGCAATTATTATAACTATGACCACTCCAAAATGATGCATGTAGATTTATTTGATTCCCTGTTAATGTTAAAAAAAATCATGTTATTTGATTCCCAATTAATGTTACTGAAGTTACTATTTTATCATTTTAACTCTTGGATTTTTAAATGAGGAATTAATAAAGTGGATCAAATACTTTGGTATCACTTAAAATATAATGATAATAGTTTGGACTTTAAGGGTTTTGATTTAACCTAAAACATTAGGGATTGAGATTAGTTGATTCTGGCTGGAAAATAATATTTTTTGAATTAATAAATAAGTATTAATAAATAAACTTTGTTGTTCTGTGGTTAAAAATCATAATGGGTGACACTAGAATAAATGCTATTTTGTGAGAATTTAGAGGAATTAGATTCAAATTAAAATTCCTAACTTTAAAATATATTGGCAGCTGGGCGATTCTGAGAATCACGCCAACCTAAAGGAGAAAAACTTTGATCTTGTTATGTTGCAGTTACTATAACTGTAACCACTCCAAAATGATGCATGTAGATTTATTTGATTCCCTAGTAATGTTAAAAAAGTATCATGTTATTTGATTCCTTGTTAATGTTACTAAAGTTACTATTTTATCATTTTATCTCTTAGATTTTTAAATGAGGTATTAATAAAGTGGATTAACAACTATGGTATTACTTAAAATATAATGATAATAGTTTGGACATTAAGGGTTTTGATTTAACCTAAAACATTAGGGATTGAGATTAGTTGATTCTTGTTGGAAAATAATACTTTTTTTGAATTAATAACTAAGTATTAATAAATAAAATTTGTTGTTATATGGTTGAAAATCATAATGGGTGAGACTAGAATAAATGATACTTTGCCGGAATTTAGAGAAATTAGATTCAAATTAAAATTCCAAAATTTAAAATATATTGCCAGCCGTGAGATTCCAGGAATCGCCCAAAGTAAACGAGAAAGGCTTTGATCTTGTTATGTTGTAATTATTATAACTATAACTACTTCAAAATGATGCATGTAGATTTATTTGATTCCCTATTAATGTTAAAAAGGTATCATGTTATTTGATTCCTTGTTAATGTTACTGAAGTTACTATTTCATCATTTTAATTCTTGGATTTTTAAATGAGGAATTAATAAAGTGGATTAACAACTTTGGTATCATTTAAAATATAATGATAATAGTTTGGACATTAAGGGTTTTGATTTAACCTAAAACATTAGGGATTGAGATTAGTTGATTATGTTTGGAAAAATAATATTTTTTGATTTAATAAATAAGTATTAATAAATAAAATTTGTTGTTTTATGGTTGAAAATCATAATGGGTGACACTAGAATAAATGATACTTTGCCAGAATTTAGAAGAATTAGATTCAAAATAAAATTCCTAAATTTAAAATATATTGATGTTTCCAGGAAAACTAGTGTCTTTTCGATCTGCTAGTCCCACTAAGACGGGTAGCTATCTTAGAAGCAAACAATGCAAAGCACTTCGAGATTTCATTTATGTATGATAGATAAGAGAGAAGAAGAGAGCACCAATCTGTCTCTTCCGCTTGGCTCCTTACTTGTTTTCTCTCCCCCTTGATAGAGCTTGCCACTCTTCTCCTATTTGTCCTGCTTTAGAGAATACCTGTAGAGGAAAAGCAACAAAACACTATCAAAGCATCTCGATCTATGATATCATAAACAACGTAGAATAAAAAATACATTAACCATACAATTGCATCTATAAATAACAAGATTCACATATACACGATTATATGGAGGAAAACTCAAAGAACTTTATTGATATTAGAAATAGAAGAGAGGATTACAACCCAGACAGGAGGATTACAACCCAGCTGTCTGATCGAGCATCATCCTCCTAGCATGAAAGTCCTCTTCACCTCATGAAAAGCAAGATCACCCAACAATGCAATGTTTCTTCTCAAAGAGAAACCAACAACACTCCCTTACAAATTACAGAATATTAGCCTCTAGATCTCTCAGATGAGGGATCCATTTATATATATTTGCAGAGGGGTGAGTCAACTTCTGGGTTTTTTATTAGTGTCATTTCTGATAGTTCTTGGTTCCACTTGGAGATTTCATTATCTCTTACTCATCCCTGAGCGAATTCAGAGAGGCAAGTGTCATATGAGAAGTTTCTAGAAGATTCTTTGGGTTTCCACTTAGCAAACTGTCTCTGCCATTTGTCTACTCTCGCTCATCACACATTATAGAAGGCCTTTTCAGTATGCATTGCACCTCTTGTGTGTGGCAAGTGAGATGCATCACACCTTGACCAAGGAGCAGTCTGTATTGTCCAGTTTTGGCCAGTTCTAAGTGGTTTTTTTGGTGGAACTTCTGGGAAATGATGTAATCAGTTGACGATGATTATTTAGGGTGTGAAACAACACTTTTAGGGGTTTAAGAGCCCTTGGTTTATCGACATATGTGATTGGGGTTGCAGTGCCCAAATATGTCTATAAGAGTTGCCCCCTAAAGTATGAGGTCGTAAATCTTCTGATGTCTTGTGAAATGCTTTATCATGAGGATCCGAGGTATTCGAACTAGAAGGTGAGTTGTATAAAATACAATACAATACATCATCTTCATGTTATTTTCATGATCTAGCTGAGGTGAGCATTCCCATGCTCAGCTTTATAAATTCATTTTCATGTACATAGGACAGATAATCATCCATTGTTGCAAACTGGTGATTCTCATAGAGCCATCATCCCTTAGCTTGGAAGATCATCTGTGCAGCTACTATGTACATTTGATGTCTTTATCTTCCTAAATATATCGTAGCCCAGATGGATGAAACTAGATCCATGATCTTCAAACGCGTTCAATCTTCGCCCAATTACAAGTCGATCCATGTGAAAAGATGTTCTAAAGTCGAACATGGAAAGACATTGCCTGCTTACTAGCCAATGATGTAAGTTGTTAACAGGCGTGAGAGGAATTATCGATAATGATAATGACCCTCAAGGTACTACACTAAAATTCACGTGTTGTGAATATAGGATCTAATGTCGAACACCACGCAAAATCTTTCGGTCAAAGGCCATTGATGTAAACCTGTCATCAGAAGTGAGAAACTTATCGTTGAGGCATGCAAGCTTCAAAGTATTGAAAGGGTTGTTCCTAAGTCAACTTCTTGGATAATGAGTTGATGTCGAAAAGAAGTGACCTGTTGTAGGAGGGCCTTAATGAATCCCACATCTACGACACAAAACAAAGAAAGTGATTTTATGGAGGTGAAAACGATCTGATGATATAAGTTTCAGGAATGGCGGTCATGAAAAATGGAGGGTGAAGGTATTGTAGTGGATGGGGCATTAGCTGGGTGGTGAATTCTCTGAATGACTTCGCTTGAACATGTCGGCGACACTGAGATGGATTGACAGTGTTTACCCCAAAAATGGATGGTACGGAGGACCAATGGTGATGTGACCAGTGAATGGAATAACCCAACCCGACTCAATCATGGTGATGGAGTGAAAGTGTCATGTTCAAGAGTGACTTGCTACCAATGAAGTTTTTTAAGTTTTCTTCCCTTTTTCCCCCTATCATTGCTAACTAGTAGCTCTTTATTTTTTGTCAAGCTTGAGGAGGATAACATATGCTTGTTCTATAATTTTCCCTTCGGGCAAACCAATCACTATGTTTTAGCGAGCCTAGCAACAGTGAAACTCGCTCTTGTCTGGATGAACAAGTTTGTTGCTATTGTTTTAATGAGTTTAAGGACAAAGATAACTCGGTCCTTTTCATGTTTAGAGAGTTTGAAAAGAGACAGAAAGGAAACTCCAGTAGTCCTTTTTCGTGGCATAATCCCTTAAGTCCAAAAAAGTATAAAATAATACAAAAGGGATGACTTTTTGATAGCTTTAGCAAGCCGAAAAAGGCAAGCGCCTAATCTTTTTGTGGAATGATCCCTCAAGTCCAAAAACATTAAAATGTAGAGGAGGGATGGTGCTTCCCTTTACTTTAATGAGCTGGAAAGTCCAGTAGCTCAACAATCTTTTCATATTTTACGAGTCTAAAAAGAGCTTAAAAGAGACTCGTTTTTTAGGAATGAGTGATTTTTTCGGGTAGCAACTAGTTCCATGTAAGTTGGGAACTTCTTAAACACTGTAGCGTAAATAGGGTGGCTAACAGAATCACTCGACGCAGTTGTTCCTCAAAAGGGTAAACGGTCAAGTGGAGGCGTATGATTAGCCAAAAGAATGGAGGTGACGGTAAGAACACAACCACGGCTTAAAAGGTTGATAGCAATGTAATCACAAAGGTTATTTACCAAGGGTCGATTCATTTTTTAATGATATTGAATCTTTAGAAACTATGCTCAGCTGTGGGTTTATTTTTAACGAGCTTGAACCCTGCGGTAACATTGCTCATGCCGGTCGTCTTTAAATATTTCTCTTATTAGTAGGTTCATTTTTTAGTGAGCTTGCCCCATGTGAAACTTTGCTCATTGCCTTTTGTATGCAGGCTGGAAACGACCAAACTACAGAACTAACAACACTAAGAGTTAATGAACTACTGAGGTTAGGTAGGATAGTTTAGATAAAACATTTCCTTTGCTTTGCCTGCGCGCCGCCGGCAAAGGGGAATGGTGGATTAAACCATTCACCTAAACTAGGAAGTTGAACTAAAAGTTAGGCTAAAACACTATGAGGTTAGAGTTAAACTAGTCGCTTTTCACTTGCATAAAAAAGTTTGCATGCCCCCAGGTGTTGAGCAAACGAGAATTTCCAAGTTACCTTATCGAAGTTCCTGTATTTAAGTAGGATTGTCTCGAAACACTTCCTTGGCTCTGTCCATCGAAATAGACAAAGGTGAATGGTGTGAACTTCAAATCACATCAAGTGTGAGGAGATAATGTTTTAGACTAATCCCATATCCTACACGGAAATGACGTTTCAGACCGGTCATATAACCTACAAGGAAATCTATTTTTTCAGCTGGGTTCGCCTACCGAAGAAGACCAGGGTGCATGCCCCCCAAAGCTTTGTTACATTCACTGAATTACTTGTGGTAATTAGGTGGATGAACTAGAGGTTGAAGTGACATTCTTGACACAAAGAGACCATTTAGGGATGGTGTTTGACTCGTTGTTGTGTTCGAACCGGGAAATGAAAGATGGTCGACAAGCTGCACCATTCTGCCTTCATGTGGGAAACACATCACTCGAAAGAGTGTGGAAACAATAGCTCCCATGCTATAAACGTAGTCATGCCCAAGGAGTAGATTGTAATCTAGTGGTCCTTGGAATACCATCACCTTCAAGTGAAAAATTTTCCTTCTCAAAGTTATAGGCAAATTTGGAAGGATCCCTAACGGTCGACTGGTTCCTTTGTTGAAGCCTAACAAATTTCGATTTTCAGGCAGAAGCGATGGCGAACCAAGCGCTTTCCAAGCAGTTGAGGAAAGGATACTCACGGAAGCCCCTTCATCGATGATAGTGCCAGACATGATCATTTTGTAAAATTTTACTATGATTCAGAATGGTGTATTAGATGGAAGGCGAGGACCTGCTAGTAGGTTCCAATCGAAGGAAACAACTAGATTGCTTGGAGGGGGGACCGAATAAATGGCCGGGTGAATCTCTTGAAATGGGGAACTTCCCTCTTGTCGAAAAGGAACGAGTATATTTCCCCCATGTTCATCAGACTCTGTGTTAACAAAAAGAATTTGAATGGTGTCGTTCTCATTCTCTTTGGAAACTGTATCATCTGAAGGTGGACCTTCTGAAGGCAAGACTGGGTCGGCTGCCATCTCGACCTGTTGAATTTGGTCCGGTATGGACTCAAAGGGTTTATCTTCAATGATAGGTGTTTCGACCGACAACTAAGGTATGTCAGTTAGATTTTCAACTAGTGATGGACTTGGTAAGAGTTTCTTGTATCCAAGTGGAAATCGCTATGGTGAAGTACGACGGTAATCCAAGACACTTTTAGCTTCATCCAAAAAAAGGACAACGGTGAAGGGCATGATCGCCTTCACACACCCGACAAGGAAATCTGAATCTTCCTTTTTGTACATTGACTTAATTTTCACTAGTCGATGTTGTTTTCTCAACATGATCGATAGACGTTAATGACACCAGATGGTGCAAGTGGGGAGACCAGTCTCTCAAGATCTGCAGAATGCAAGGAAAATCTCGATGAAAGTTGTTTCCTTTGCAAATTATGCATGGAAATTTGGGTTTGGAAGGTTCGGTGTGCGGATTTTCACCGAATGATGCATGGTTTCCCCCTTGCTTGACTGACTTCTTCTTCTTCTTCTCCTTCCCTTTCTTCTTCTTCTTAGATATTTGGTTTTTAGTATCACTAGATTCACCAAGCGAAGAGGAAGAAGGAGAGGGAGAAACAAACGAAGTGGAAGGTGAGGGAGAAACTCAGTATCATCTGGTTGAGAATAGCCATACTAGCAGGCCAATTGTGATTCCCAGAAGGGACAATGTAGCCATATATGGAGCACCAATATCTCCCCAAGAAGAGAAAGGACTAGGATTTTCCCCAAGGGGAAATCCTCGATTGGTGGAATCCATTACCTCAACCTAAGATCAATGAAGGAACAGGGATGTTATTCTGAATTAAATAAATTTTATGACACTTTGACACAACTTTTCTTTTTCAATTTTTAAGAGTCGATAAAAAGCTAAATGTAACTCTAGTCGCCTTCGATTTTTAATGAGTCTGAAGAGACAAGTGCTGAGATGGACCTTTTCTTTTAAGGAGTCGAAAAGGAACAAAAGTGACTACTCTAGAAATCTAGACAGAGGGATTACCAAACCAATCGCAAAACTGCAATATACACCTTGGTTATAAATTAAAGAGAAATTACCAAGGATTTTATATACGGCAGTCAATCTTCCCGAATGTTGTGTTCAGTGCATTGCAATTGATAGGGTGGTAGACACAGCTTCCTAAGGATAAAGGATATTAACCTATTGTGGTCTCCCAATATATACTCGATGGTACGGGGAGCACAAGTCCGTACTGGCACTTGTCATATCAAAGAGGAGGAATCACCCAACCTTCGATGAAAACGATAGTTACTAGGTTTTACGATGCTGAAATATGTCTCTAGCCTAGACTTCTAGATGTTGTGCATTAGGTTCCAAAGTGTTTTTATGTTCATTGAGGTTTATTTTAGAGTTGATATTTTTTATAATTTTGTCTTTCAAAGTTCACCACATGTTGTAGATGTAAAACTCCTAAATATGCAATCTAAGATGATAAACAGTCACTTGTTTTCTTTTAGCAATGAAAATCCTAACTACTAAGGAAAGAAGAGTACAATTCTTTCAACAGAGAGCAGAGAGCACACACTAAATGCACTTTTCCTAAGTCATTTTCTGCATGCAGTCTAAATGCAAATGCACATGCATGTATTTGTTTTTCCGTTTCCTTAATGTGAGAATGCCAAAAATGAAATCTAAGTACAGATCTGAACTATTTTCTTCAAAGTGACACTTTAACGATTTCTTTTCAAAACGAAAGGAAGACTAAGATGACACTTCCAATTTTGAATGGAAAACTACTTTCGACACTTCAAATATTGATAATTCAAATCAAATACAATGGAAAAAGTACAATCGACTATCTAGAAGAGGAAGACTTTACGACACTCTTCTTTTCGACTCAAAATGACAGTTACGACACTTCTTTTCATAAAAAACGACAGTTCTATAGGCTACCTTTCACAAAGGAGGACTGAAAATGATGAAAAATACATAAAAAAATTCACAAATCCTAATCATTAGAGGCTGAATAATGTGAAGGAAGATGGCTTCAGTAATGATATATTGATCATAAGCACCAAAACTACTGAATAGAGCTGAAAACAAGGAAGAAAAAACCAAATTCCAGATAGGTAAACAATATCATTCAATCATCACACCTGTCCTTAAGGGAAACAAGGATGCATCTCACTTGCAACACACGGGAGGTGCGATGCATCCAGGCTACCAGTTAGAGACAGTGCGATGGACCAGGGAACGAAACTGAGCTTGGTTTTCACTCAAAATTTGCAGCTAAGTTCAGTGATTTAGGCTAAGCTATGATAGATAGTAAAAACAAAGTATAGGGGTATGATCTTATGAGGTTAATGAGCTACCACAAGGGCACTTAGGATGTTTGCAAGTCAGATGTTCAGTTCATAAACCAACCCAGAGATTGACTGAAGCAGCGTTGATCTACTTTGCACTTGCATAGCAAGGGCAGTTCGAAGGCTAGCTGGCTTAACTTCAGGCTCCGTCTGTAGTTTATAAAGCAAACAACAGTAACAAACAAACAAACTATTCGTTCCCCAGTGGAGTCGCCATTTTGTTTCTGGGAAAACTAGTGTCTTTTCGATTTGCTAGTCCCACTAAGATGGGTAGCTATCTTAGAAACAAACAATTCAAAGCACTTCAAGATTTCCTTTATGTATGATAGATAAGAGAGAAGCAGAGAGCACCAACTTGTATCTTCCGCTTGGCTCCTTGCTTGTTTCCTCTCCCCCTTGATAGAGCTTGCCACTCTTCTCCTACTTGTCCTGCTTTAGAGAATACCTGTAGAGGCAAAGAAACAAAACACTATCAAAGCATCTCAAACTATGATATCATAAACAATGTAGAATCAGAAATACATTAACCATACAGTTGCATCTACAAATAACAAGATTCACAGATACACAATTACATGGAAGAAAACTCAAAGAACTTTATTGATAGTAGAAATAGAAGAGAGGATTACAACCCAGATGTCTGATCCAGCATCATCCTCCCAACATAAAAGCCCTCTTCACCTCATGAAAAGCAAGATCACCCAAAAATACAATGTTTCTTCTCAAAGAGAAACCAACAACACTTCCTTACAAATTACAAAATTCTAGCCTCTAGATCTCTCAGATGAGGGATCCATTTATAGATATTTGCAAAGGGGTGAGTCAGCCTCTGGGTTTTTGATTAGTGTCATTTCACTAATAGTTCTTGGTTCCACTTGGAGATTTCATGATATCTTACTCATCCCTGGGCGAATTCAGAGAGGCAAGTGTCATATGAGAAGTTTCTAGAATATTCTCTGGGCTTCCACTTAGCAAACTGTCTCTGCCATTTGTCTACTCTCGCTCTATGCACCATACAGAAGGCCTTTTCAGTATGCATCGCACCTTGATCAAGGAGCAGTCTGTATGGTCCAGCTTTGGCCAGTTCTGAGTGGTTTTTTAAGTGGAACTTCTGGGAAATGATGTAATCAGTTGACGATGATTCTTTAGGGTGTGAAACAACACTTTTAGGGGTTTAAGAGCCCTTGGTTTATTGACATATGTGATTGGGGTTACAGTGCCCAAATATGTCTATAACAATTGGCTGCCCCGGAATCGCCCAACGTAAACGAGAAATTCTTTGATCTTGTTATGTTGCAATTATTATAATTTTAACCACTCCAAAATGGTGCATGTAGATTTATTTGATTCCGTATTAATGTTAAAAAGTATCATGTTATTTGATTCCCTGTTAATGTTATTGAAGTTACTATTTTATCATTTTAACTCTTGGATTTTTAAATGAGGAATTAATAAAGTGGATTAACGACTTTGGTATCACTTAAAATATAATGATAATAGTTTGGACATTAAGTGTTTTGATTTAACATAAAACATTAGGGATTGAGATTAGTTGATTCTGGTTGGAAAATAATATTTTTTCAAATTAATAAATAAGTATTAATAAATAAAGTTTCTTGTTCTATGGTTGAAAATCATAATGGGTGACACTAGAATAAATGATACTTTTCCGGAATTTAGAGGAATTAGATTCAAATTAAAATTCCTAAATTTAAAATATATTGGCAGCCGAGCGATTCCGGTAAAAGAGAAAATATTTGATTTTGTTATATTGCAATTATTATAATTGTAACCACTCCAAAATGATGCATGTAGATTTATTTGATTCCCTATTAATGTTAAAAAAGTATCATGTTATTTGATTCCCTGTTAATATTACTAAAGTTACTATTTTATCATTTTAACTCTTGGATTTTTAAATGAGGAATTAATAAAGTGAATTAGCAACTTTGGTATCACTTAAAACATAATGATAATAGTTTGGACATTAAGGACTTTGATTTAACCTAAAACATTAGGGATTGAGATTAGTTGATTCTCGTTGGAAAATAATATATTTTTGAATTAATAAATAAGTATTAATAAATAAAGTTTGTTGTTCTATGGTTGAAAATCATAATGGGCGACACTAGAATAAATGATATTTTGCCAGAATTTAGAGGAATTAGATTCAAATTAAAATTCCTAAATTTAAAATATATTGGCAGTTGTGCGATTCGAGGAATCGCCCAACATAAACGAGAAAAGCTTTGATTTTGTTATGTTGCAATTATTATAATCGTAACCATTCCAAAATGATGCATGTAAATTTATTTGATTCCCTACTAATGTTAAAAAATTACCATGTTATTTGATGCCCTGTTAATGTTATTGAAGTTACTATTTTATCATTTTAACTCTTGGATTTTTAAATGAGGAATTAATAAACTGGATTAACAACTTTGGTATCACTTAAAATATAATGATAATAGTTTGGAAATTAAGGGTTTTGATTTAACCGAAAACATTAGGGATTGAGATTAGTTGATTTTGGTTGGAAGATAATATTTTTTGTATTAATAAATAAAGTTTGTTGTTCTATGGTTGAAAATCATACTCGGTGACACTAGAATAAATGATACTTTGCCGAAATTTAGAGGAATTAGATTCAAATTAAAATTTCCTAAATTTAAAATATATTGGCAGCCGGGCGATTCCAGGAATCGCCCAACGTAAACGAGAAAAACTTTGATCTTGTTATGTTGCAATTATTATAACCGTAACCACTCCAAAATGATGCATGTAGATTTATTTGATTCCCTATTAATGTTAAAAAAGTATCATGTTTTTTGGTTCCATGTTAATGTTAGTGAAGTTACTATTTTATCATTTTAACTCTTGGATTTTTAAATGAGGAATTAATAAAGTGGATTAACAACTTTGGTATCACTTAAAATATAATGATAATAATTTGGACATTAAGGGTTTTGATTTAACCTAAAACATTAGGGATCGAAATTAGTTGATTCTGGTTGGAAAATAATATTTTTTTGAATTAATAAATAAAGTTTGTTGTTCTATGTTTGAAAATCATAATGGGTGACAGTAGAATAAAGGATACTTTGCCGGAATTTAGAGAAATTAGATTCAAATTAAAATTCTAAATTTAAAATATATTGGCAGTGGGGTGATTGGAATCGTCCAACGTAAACGAGAAAATCTTAGATCTTGTTATGTTGCAATTATTATAACTGTAACCACTCCAAAATTATGCATGTAGATTTATTTGATTCCCTATTAATGTTAAAAAATTATCATGTTATTTGATTCCCTGTTAATGTTACTGAAGTTACTATTTTATCATTTTAACTCTTGGATTTTTAAATAAGGAATTAATAAAGCGGATTAACAACTTTGGTATCACTTAAAATATAATGATAATAGTTTGGAAATTAAGGGTTTTGATTTAACCTAAAACATTAAGGATTGAGATTAGTTGATTCTCGTTGGAAAATAATATATTTTTGAATTAATAAATAAGTATTAATAAATAAAGTTTGTTGTTCTATGGTTGAAAATCATAATGGGTGACACTAGAATAAATGATACTTTGTCAAAATTTTGAGGAATTAGATTCAAATTAAAATTCCTAAATTTAAAATATATTGGTAGTCGGGTGATTCCGGGACTCGCCCAACGTAAACAAGAAAATATTTGATCTTTTTATGTTGCAATTATTATAACTATAACCACTCCAAAATTATGCATGTAGATTTATTTGATTCCCTATTAATGTTTAAAAAGTATCATGTTATTTGATTCCCTATTAATGTTAATGAAGTTACTATTTTATCATTTTAACTCTTGGATTTTTAAATGAGAAATTAATAAAGTGGATTAGCAACTTTGGTATCACTTAAAATATAATGATAATAGTTTGGACATTAAAGGTTTTGATATAACCTAAAACATTAGGGATTGAGATTAGTTGATTCTGGTCGGAAAATAATTTTTTTTTTGAATTAATAAATAAGTAATAATAAATAAAGTTTGTTTTTCTATGGTTGAAAATGATAATGGGTGACACTAGAATAAATTTAAAGTCAAAAAATAGATCTTTTAAAAAAATGACATGATGCAGAATCATCACTTTTTTAAATTAGTATGCAAATAACTAACATTCTAAAACGTAATGTACATAAAAAAAATTAAAGTGCCTAAAACTATGCTTTAAAAAAAATATGTGTGTTCCGCATCGCCCCTTTTCAAAATCGGTTCACTTTTTCGCTATCTCTACGAAACAGGTAACTGTATCAGTTCCTGTTTCAAAGTTTACATTGTTCTATTTTTAGTTTCATAAGTTAGTATTTAAACCCCTCTCATGCATTTAGAGAGGGGTCTGGAAATTTTATCAAAAACATTCTTCAGAACATGCACTTATGCTCCCTTTGAAGAAGTTCTAGTGAGATTAATGGAATAGGATTTCTTTTCTACCTGAATTTTCCATCTTCTACTAAAATTGCACTTACGTACTCTTAGATGATGTTGGATGATTTGAAAGTAAATCAATATTGTTGGAGGACATGAGTAGAACGTATTATACATGGTACTTTTATCTCTTAATTATTTCTTACTTATGCGTCAAGCAATACATTATCTTCAAGTTATTTATGTATGAAAGTTTGAATTTTAGATTGCCATTATTGCACTATTGTATGATGATGATTTATAGTTTATGCTAAATACATGAACGATTTTTATGCGATATATCTCTCATATTGGTTCGGCTAACTTTTTATATGAAACGATCATTGTTAAACAGATTCACTTCTTATTGTAATTGAATGATATTTATTATCAATTACTTTTAGATATCATTTTAGATCGCATATATCATGTTACTCCCGGGATAGTTATAGTTAGATAAATATTTTTTATTAGGATAAATTGCATGTGATTATTAGTTAAATTAGATTAGTTTATGGTTAAGTATTAGTCCAAAAATCTCAAAAAAACATCATCCTGTTACCACAAGCATAAAAATAGATTAGGATACTGGTCCGATCATCCCCAGTCAAAGCCACTATTCCAAACGGAAAAGGAGCTTCCCAAGGTCCGGACCGCGTGGTTATCCCCCTTGTTAAGGCAACGATTTTCGAGCCTTCAAAATATTTGGCGCTAGAAGGAGGGCCTAACTATGAATGGAAAGTAAATATAAATCTACAAGCCATTCTAAGAGTAAAAAATCCCTCACCATCACCTCAAACTTCTCGTTCGCATCCAAATCTGTTATTCCCAAGAGAAAAGTTGAAAAGAAAAATACAAAGCCCACTGCTGAAATCCTAAACAAGCCAGACAGTTCTTCTTCTGAACTCCCTGAAGTACAATATTTGATCCATAAATTGCAGGGGATTTAAATATCTCAAGAAGAATCTGAGTTATCCCAAGGCAGTGTCACATCTCAATATATCCCATCGCAACCACTAACTACAACACATAGTCAAAAACTTGGAATCCCACCAATTGAATTCCCTCTGCCAAGTCATAAAAGGGCTAAGAAGACACCATCAGAATCTCATAGCAAGGTTCTTTCATCATCATCGTCCATTCCATCCATATCATTGCAAGGTCACACACCTGCTTCCAAACTCCAGATCGTGATTCACACAGGTACAGGAGCTGCACCATCCTCTACCCAATCACCTTCAACCACTGCTTCACTCTCTTCTACTAATATCCCAACAATGGCACAAAATCAACCTCAACCAAGGCCATAGACTAACCCAGGAGCTGTTAGAATGGCTGGACCTTTGACACAATTGCTAGCACATCCAGAAAAATGGTTACCTAAATTTAACCCTAATAATGGCCTGTTAATTGAAGAACATATAAATAATTTCATGTTGTCCATCAATTTGAATGGAGTAGCAGAAGAAGACGCAGTTGTAGAACTATTCCCATATGCTCTATAAGGAGCAGCAAGATCATGGTCCTTTTTGTTACCATCAGGCTCTATTAATAGCTAGGATGCTTTTCAAGAGCAATTTTTAACTAAATTTGGAGATGATAGGTCTACAACAACTTTGATAAATGACCTCTCCAATTTGAAAGCTGAACCAAAAGAACCCATTAAGGACTTCAACTCACATTTCAATAAATTATTAAATAAAATACCTACGATGTCTAAGCCTAGTGAGGAGGTACGAAATGAATGGTACATTTCTACTCTACCTTCAAACACAACCATCTTCATTGATATAGCTTCCGAACCAACATTAGCAGAAAATATGAAAGAAGCAATAATTGTTGAAAAACGTGTCTTGGCTGTAGAAAAGAAAAACGCATTAGAGAAAATAAAATCCAAGAAAGTAACCTTTAGAGATGATTCTAGGAAAAAAACACCAAAGGATCCTTTTGATCTGGAAGGGTTACAAAGGTCCTCAAGACCATGTTTAACAAAATGGTTGACATAAAAAAACAAGTAGCAAAATCTTTTTCGAAGAAACCTTTTAGACCATATAAAAGGAATGCCCCAACTGATCCTAAACCTCCAAATGCTATATCGAACACTAAATCAGATGGAGATGAGAAAGAAGCCTTAAGTGAAGAACAAATCGACGATGAAGAAATAGCGGAATTACAAGGAATGTGAGATTTTATCCTTCCAAATGAAGAGGACCAGGAAGCACTACATGTTGCCACTAGAAGCAGAAATCAACTTGATCCACCTCAATCAAGTTCAAAAAATAAAACTTCAATGGCACCTCCTAGAGATAAAGTCGTAGGTAAGAAATCTTCACCAAAATCTACTCAAACAAACCCTACCCAATCAGATTCTTCACCTTCATCCAAAACTCTCATAATTGCTGACGAAATGGAATACAATATTATTGAGGACATGAAGAAAACTAGGGCAAACATCACCTTTCATGAGCTTAGTAAATTAAAACATCAGCAGAAGCTACTTTGAAAGAACTCAAAGCAATTCCCACTACCCTGCTTCCTGTCGCAATAATATCACAAGCTGCTCAGGAAATGGGAAGACCCCCTAGTATTTTTTCAAACAAAATTAATCCAACCGACATCGCTCTAATTGGCAGAAGATCTAAATCTCATACTCTTCCATTTCTCCTTAACTTTTGAAGTCTTTAATAAAAACTTTCACACCTTTTTAGTTGATTCTAGTGCTTCATCGAACATTTTTCCTAGAACAATCTATGCTAAGTTAAACTTCCAGCCTCAGAAATCTGCATTATGAATAGTACAATTAGATCAGTCTCAAGTCAAAGTTATCAGAGAACTTAATCAAGTAACCATTAGACTTTAATCAAACCCAAAAGTTTGTCAAGTCATTGATATACTTGTAGCTAACATTCCTGAATTCTATGGCTTAATCCTCAGCAGGGACTGGTTAGAAAAGCTCCATGGTTACTTCGCAACTGACTAGTCTCACATGTGGCTTCTCTATAACGTCAACCCAAATCAGATAAGGGTTGATCGAGAGAAACATAAAAAAAATAGAGTGACAGAACTAGAAGGAGAAAATGAGCCAGTAGAATATAGCAATACTATAATCAGAAATTATTCTGTTGAGTCATTCCTAGGGAATTTCAATGCTCATACCTCATATTTCTTAAAAAACTCTGTTGTATCTCAAATCTAAAATTGTTCCCAAACAGACACCTCTAAATGTGTGAATTTTGAAGATAAACCTGTACATAAATCTTTATTTTGGAAATCATTTTTTTATGGATCTAGATCCAATGATGGAGTAGGGGCAGGATGCATATTAGTTAGCCCAAAAGGGGAAAAGACTATGCTAGCCTGTAGACTTGAATTTGATTCCACAAACAATATTGTTGAATATGAGGCATTGGTTCAAGGTTTGTACAAAGCAATTGGTCTTAATATCAAATGCCTTCAAGTGTTTTGAGATTCCGAAATTATCATTAGACAAGTAAGAAATACCATACACGTTTGTCAAGACATTTGAAACACTATCAATCGTTAGTCCAAGACCTGACCTCACATTTTACAGCGCTTAATATTTCTTCAATCCCAAGAATCCAAAATGCTAGCACCGATCTCCTAGCTAATGCAACTTCCAAGCTTATTACACCAGAAGATTACAGCCCAGATCGATTCTCCATTGAATTAATTTTTAGGTTGCCTATTCCTGATAATATCACCAATTGGAGAGTCTTTAACAATGATCCTGATATCGTAAGCTTCCTCACTTCAGAAGGCTCTTATGAGGACCAGATAGTTGATGAAGACCAGCATGACAACCAACTGAAGCAAGAAACCAACAACAACGCTATACCAAAATCTGTATTTAAATTGGAAGATTTATACGACCTCAAAGATAGGTTCAAACGATCTACTAATTCAAAACTTCAGAGTTCAACTTTGAGGTATGAATTAATCAATCTTGGAACTAACACGAAACCACAAAACATCAATCTAGGTCTCGGACTCACATTGGAAGAAAAATCAGCTTTTATACGTCTGTTGAAACAATATAAGAATGTCTTTGCTTGGAATTACAACGATCTTAAAACCTATGACGCTTCTATTATTCAACATATTATTCCTATGACCTCTGATGAAAAACCTATTTAGCAAAAATTGAGAAAAATTCATCCCAATTTAGAAATCTAGATTAAATCTGAGCTAAATAAACTACTAAAGGCCAAAATTGTTTTTCCTATCAAGCATTATAGGTGAGTCTCCAATCTCGTCCCAGTCAAAAAGAAAAACAGTGATATTTGGATTTGTATAGACTTTCGCAATCTCAATAAAGCTTGCCAAAAGGACAATTTTTCATTGCCTCCTATGGAACATATATTGCAATCAGTTGCAGGCTCAGAACCAATGTCCATTCTAGATGGTTTCTCAGGTTACAATCAAATCTTAGTCCATCCAAATGATCAACTGAAAGCCACATTTAGAAAAAATTGGGGAACTTATGCCTATCAAAAGGTTTCATTTAGACTAATTAATGCTGGTGCCACTTCCAAAAGAGCCATGAACATTGCCTTCAAGGGTTTAGTAAACAGGTCAGTGGTAATCTACTTAGATGATATAACTGTATATTCCAAAAAATGTAGTAATCATCTAAGAGGTCTAAAACAAATCTTTAAACGTTGTCAAAAATATGGGATTTCCCTTAACCCCAAGAAGTCCTTTTTTGCGTTAACTGAAGGAAAAACAATGTAAACTTTGAAACAGGAACTATAAACTCAAAACGGGAACTCTGGCCAAAAGACCCCGAAAAAACATCAAAAACAGTGCTAAAAACGAAAAGTGTTGATGCTGGAATAACACCTTTTTTTTCCAAGCTAAATTTTCAACATGTTTTAAAAATGACAGGTGAAAACCAATTTTTGGTGCAAAAATTGTCCAAAAAACGCCCTCAAAACGAAGTGTTGATGTTCGAATAACATTTTTTTTTTTCTCAATGATAAATTTTGTGCAAAAAACACCCTCAAAATGAAAAGTGTTGATGTTGGGATAACAATTTTTTTTCAAGGGTGAAATTTCAACATTTCAAAATAATAGTATAAAATATTTTATCATGACCCCAAAAAACATTAAAATTTCAAAAAATTAAAATTAAAATTAAAACAATGGAAAAACACAAAACAAAAAAAGTAAAAAATTAAAATAACAAAACATAAATAAAAATATATACTAAAAACAAAACATAAAATAAAAAACAAAAAACAAAAAAAATAAAAAAATAAAAATCAAACATCAAAAATAAAATGAATCATAAAAATGTAAAATGTAAAAAAAATAAAAAAAAACAAAACAAAATTAACCTATAAAAAATAAGAATTAAATAACTAGAAAAAAATTACAAATTATAAACAAATAAATAGTAAAAAAAACATATTTCAAAAAAATTGGGGAAAAAAAACAAATATGTAAACCATAAAAAAATTTGGGAAAAGAAGAAAAAAAAACATTAACAAAAAAATAAAAAATAAAATAAAATTAAAAACAAACTAGATTTAAAAAAAAAATAATAATAAATGGAAAATTAACCAAAAATAAAAATTAAAAATTAGTGAAATTAAGATTAAAATGATGATTACTTAAAAAATAAATGTAAAAATACATATATATGAGACAAAATATAAATAAAAATATTAAAAAAAAAATTGTTTAATCATAAAAGAATTTGGAAAAGTAAAAATAAAAAAAATAAAAAATTTATATATATAAATTTAAGTAAGTAAAAGTATAAAGATTAAAAAAATCATTAACAAAAACTAGCAAAAAAAAACAAAACAAACAAAAAACAAACAAACAAACAAACTAGATTAAACAAAAATAGAAAATTAACAGAAAAATAAAATTAAAAACTAGTAAAATTAATATTAAAAACATTTAGAAAAAATTAAAAAGACAAAAATAAGCTCAAATTATTAAAAAAAAAAAACTAAAAAAAATATCGAAATTTTAAAAATATAGGTATTTTTCAATAAAAAAAATTAAAAAATATTTTCAACTTACAAAAAAAGTCTTTTTGATTTAAGAATAAATAAATAAATAAATAAATTTTATTAAATTTTCATTATTTATTTAAAAACAAACAAAAAATAATTAAAGTTAAATTTTTTTTTTTAAACGTAATTTTTTTTTTGAAATTTGAATGAAAAAATTCATTAAACAGTAGTAATAAAAATTATTAAATTTTAATTTATTAAAAAGAATTAATAAAAACAAAATTAATAAAAAAATCTATTACAATATTTTAATAAAAATTAAATTTTAATTTTTTTATAACTTTTGTTTTTAAACAATTAGTTATTTATTTCCAAATATAAATCATAAAAAAAAATTAATTTTCTCAAAACAAATTTTAATTTTTTAGTTTAAAATTTAAAAAATTATTAAATTTTTTTTCAAATTAATATATCAAAAAAATAATTATAACTTACGTTTATTAAAAAAAATTAAGAAATATTATTAAACATTTTTTATATTTTATTTATTAAAAATATTTTTTAAAAACATATTAAATTTTTTGAATGCATATAATATTGTTTTATTTAAAAAATAATTTAAAAAAATAACGGCCCCTGGCTGCGCCACCACCAGGCGGCAGGAGGGCCGTGGGTCGATTCCAGGAATCGACCCACGACCCTCCCACCGCCCGGTGGTGGCGCGGCCGGGGGCCCAGGGCCTACACGCAGCCCCTGGGCCCCCTGCCGTGCCACCACCGTGCGGCGGGAGGGTCGTGGGTCGATTCCCGGAATCGATCCACGCCCTCCCGCCACCCGGTGGTGGCGCGGCCGGGGGCCCAGGGCCTGCACGCAACCCCTGGGCCCCCGGCCGCGCCACCACCGGGCGGCTGGAGGGCCGTGGGTCGATTCCCGGAATCGACCCATGGCCCTCCCGCCACTCGGTGGTGGCACGGTCGAGGGCCCAAGGGCCTGCACGCAATGACAAACTGCAATCAATCACTTGATGGTCGCTTCACACATCACTACAACAATTACTCCCCAATTATTGCTCCATTGACTGATCTATTCCAATTTTAGGCTCTCTATACTTTCATTAATAACTTCTAACTTATAAACTATAGTGTGCACCATTCAACAATCTCCTTCACGCCTTCTGTCATCTTATGCAAGTGTTCATTGTTGTCCCATTTGTGCGCATATCATGAACAAGAAAGCAAGAGATGTAAAAAGAAACCTGGCAAATGGAAGCACAACGCAATATATATAACATTGGGATGTTAGAACTGGCTTTCTACCTATTTCAGTTTTATCTATGCTATATAACCTTCACAACTACGTTGCCCAAATACAAATTTGGGTATATAGTGAAAGTTGCTTCTTACACAAAGAGAGCATGTTTCTTGCATAAAGAGGGTGTGCTGGGATAAGGAATTGAGGGAATAATCAGTATGTATTAGAACTGGTCTAGGAATAGAAAAAATTCTCGTACAAATTTCTAGCATATAAATATCAAAAAGGGGTAGTTACTTTATTTAGTTATCCGAAGAAAATTATGAAAAATAATTATTTTTCTAAAATTAGAATCTTCATATCTGGCTATGTGGGAACTAAGATTTCATAAACTATTCAAAAATGCCTTGATTGGCATGCCATAACTAATATTTTATATAAAATTAAAACCGGTGGCAATTCACCTAAACTCAAGTAACATTTCAATATTGTTTGTGAAATAAGTTTTCTCAGATGGTATGAAGCCTGCCATTTAGGATGCCCTAAATAAATTCTAAATACTAAGAATAATAAGAATGATTGGACATGCTCCTAATTCAAGTGACACTCTAAAATTTTAAATGCGGCATATTTTTCATAATAAGAACCACAATTGATATTCAATTTAATGAGTTAATGCAAAACCTCAAGTGTAGAGGATTACAAAGAGAAAGGAACGTTCTCCATTGTGGCAAAGTATAAACAATAAGAAATAGAGGATTTTTGTAAGAGGGATTTAAAGCTTAATTACAGACCTCTTTGGCATTGGCATCATGATAAGGGAAATACATATTTGAATCACTCAATCATAAGCTTTATGCATTATTTCTCCAATAAAAGGATAGTACTTTGGCTGCTTTGACTGTAACAAATGTACCTGCTGGCAAAACAAAGAAAGTACAACATCACATTTCAAACCATTTCACGATTTTAAATATTCACAACAATATTCACAAGTTGTCAATGAAGTCATCGATCTGCCACAAAGACACCAGCATGTTATGAGTACCAAGTGCAAAGTCCTTGGTGATTGTGATGGAAGAGTGCCCCACTATAATAGCAGCTTACAAGAAGAAAATTAGACAACTGCAATGCGTCTCTTTTGAGTTTAAAATAACTTTGTATTTAAACTTAAAGAGATATAATCAAATAAAACCATCATTTTGACGTATGATTGTTGGTATGAACAATCAATTTTTAGATGACATATATTAATATGAAATAAATGATGACAGTGGACCTGAGAAAGAAGTCTGCAATATCTTTCAACATGAAACAATATTTCAAAAGCTTTCCATAGGGAGGTTAGATCTAGAGAGGAGTAGCTAAAAATTTCTACTTACAGTCAATCATTTACAGTTTCTCCTGCCAGATATAATAGATGAGCTTTGAATGGTTGCAGTTTTAGGTTCTTTGACTAGTGGATCACCCGGTAGGATTTTGGCCAATGGAGCTGCTTTCATTCAGTAAAGAGTTCTTCATATAAAATGAATGCGTTCAAAATGTTTAACCGGTAAAATAAAGGGTAGTGAAAAACTTTAACCGTCGTAAAAATTTGATGTGACAGGTAATGTGAAGGTGAAATTCTAGTCCTGGCTACGGGTATTTTTGGAATTATAGTTTTTTGGCTATGCTTGTGGAGGCCGTTTTCCCGACTCACTTTTTGGTAAGGCCCCGTTACATGGATACACTTTAGCGGTATACACTTTTTAATCGTCAGAGGAGACTTTACATATATAGTTATGGTAAATATATTTTGGCTCTGAAAGGTACTTAAACCATCAAAGATTGACAGATTGTTATACAGATCTAATTTAAATCTTAGAAAATAAAGAGTCAAGAGCGATTTGCTTTGGTTTAGCGCGGAAAAATGAGATTAAAAAAAATTGCCTTGACTAGCTAGCATGCCTTTCATAACACAGGACGCAAATGAAAATTCAAAAGAAAAACTATAGACAATTTAAATATAAGGGGCAGTGTACCTGTAACTTAAATATCCGCCATTTTCCGTCGGAATGATTGTAACCCTCACTGGACTCATACAAATGCACGCCAAATCACGTTTAGAACTATAAGCCTAAAGATTTTTTCTCCTGTCTCCCACTCTTTCAGCAAGCAAAACGCTGCAGCACAGAACTGGCCTAAATAATGTCTATGCAGAGCTCGGCCGATTCACATAAAAGCAAAAGTATAAACGCAACCGCCAACCACAATCTCTGGCACCCGAGATGGCGAGATTTTCAAGGGAAAATTTGTTGAAGTCTTTTCAAAAGGTCAAAATAATAATTTTGCTGTCGACCTTAGAAACCCTTGAAGAAGTAAATATACTATCATGACGCATCCAGAACCGGAGGATTGGCACCGAATCTTCGGTCAAAAACGGCAAAACGCCTGCAACACCGAAGCCAATTGCAAACAAAAAAAACGAAAACAAAGAAAGAAGGTTTTCTTGTTTTTTTCTCTTGAACTGCTGCAAAGATTTTACCGATTCGGTTCAGAAAATGAGTCCCGAGAGGTCTTGTGAGTATTAGCCAAAAGGAAATTTGACTGTTTTCGGAAAGTTTGCAGTGCTTCAAACCTAAGTCGAAAACATTTGGGCGTGCAGGCCCTTGGGCCCCCGGTCACGCCACCACCGGCGGCGGGAGGGCATGGGTCGATTCTGGGAATCGACCCACGGCCCTCCCGCCGCCCGGTGGTGGCGCGACGGGGGCCCAGGGGCTGCGTGCAGGCCCTGGGCACCCGGCCACGCCACCACCGGGCGGTGGGAGGGCCGTGGGTTGATTCCAGGAATCGACCCACGGCCCTCCCGCCGCCTGATGGTGGCGCAGCCGGGGGCCGTTATTTTTTTTTTTAATTATTTTTTAAATAAAATAATATTATATGCATTCAAAAAATTTAATATGTTTTTAAAAAATAATTTTAATAAATAAAAAATAAAAAATGTTTAATAATATTTTTTAAATTTTTTTAATAAACGTAATTTATAATTATTTTTTTTGATATATTAATTTGGAAAAAAAAATTAATAATTTTTTAAATTTTAAACAAAAAAATTGAAATTTGTTTTGAGATTTTTTTTTTTTTATTATTATTATTATTATTATATTTCGAAATAAGTAACTAATTGTTTAAAAAGAAACATTATAATTTTTTTTTAATTAAAAAAAGATGGTTTAAAAAAAATGTAAATTTAAATTTTTTTATTTTCTTTTAAAACATAAAATGTAGGTTTAATTTTTTTTTTTTTTTTTGAAAATATAAAATGAAGTTTTAATCATTTGAATTTTTAAATTAAATAATAATAATAATAAAAACTGTTTAATTTTTTTTTTTAATAAAAGACAAGATTGTTTAAAAAAACTATTTATTTATTTTTAAATAAAATAGGTATATTTAATAAAAGATAATTGCATTTTTTTTTAATAAAAATTAACAATTTTTTGGGTTTTTTTTATAATTTAAATTTATTTTTGTTTTCTTAATATTAATTTTACTAGTTTTTTTTTATTTTTTTCGTTAATTTTTTTTTTTTTTAAACTAGTTTGTTTTTATTTTATTTTTTTTCCTAGTTTTTTCTAATGTTTTTTTTAATTTCTCTCTCTCTCTCTCTCTCTCTATATATATATATATATATATATATCCTTTTTTCCAAATTCTTTATGGTTTGTGAGATTTTTTTTTAACATTTTTTGTTTTTTTTTTTTTTAATATTAATTTCACTAGTTTTTTAATTTTTTTTCGTTATTTTTCTATTTTTTTCTTTAAACTAGTTTGTTTTTATTTTTGTTTTCTTAGTTTTTGTTAATATATATATATATATATATATATATTTTTGTTTTTTTCCAAATTCTTTTATGGTTTATGATATAAATTTTTTTTAACATTTTTTATTTTTTGTTTTTGTCTTTTTTATATATATTTTTATATTTGTTTTTTAGAGACAATTATTTCATGTGGATTGAAAATTTAGTTAATGATGTATAAATATGTAGAATATCGAAAATGTAAAATATCGACCTTCTTCTTTAAATATGCAAATCAATAAAAGCCCCACTACAAAAAAAATAAAAATAAATAAAAACTAGAAAATATGAAGAAGAAGATCACTTCCAAAATTATTAAATTTACGTAATAATTATTTACATTTCATACATTAGAAAATTTAAAGTCAAAAAATAGGTCTTTTAAAAAAAGGGTTACGAAATAATTATTTACATTTCATACATTAGAAAATTTAAAGTAAAAAAATAGGTCTTTTAAAAAAAGGGTCTGATGCAGAATAACCATTTTTTAAAATTAGCATGAAAATCACTACCATTCTAAAACGCAATGTACATAAAAAAAAATAAAGGTGCAAAAAACTATGCTCTAAAAAAAACATGTGTGTTCTGCACCACCCCTTTTCAAAATCGGGTCACTTTTTTGCTATCTCTACAAAACGGGTAACAGTATCAGTTCCCGTTTCAAAGTTTACATTGTTGAAAACTCCTTGGATTTATTGTGTCCAAAACAGGGATTTATATTGACCCTGACAGGATTAAAGAAATTTCTGAAATACCTTTTCCCCATAACAAAAAATCTATGCAATCTTTCCTTTGTCAAATAAATTTTGTCAAACGATTTGTCCCTAACTTCTCAAGAATTGCATTACCCCTTCAAGCCATGACAAAGAAAAATTATCTATTTAAATGGGGACAGTTGGAACATGAAGCTTTTAAATTGATAAAACAAGCAATCATAAATGCCCCATCTTTAGCAACACCGAATTTTTCCAATCATTTCACTTTGTACACTTTCTCTTCTGAGAAATCATACGCAGCCATATTGACACAAGCAAATCAAGACAAAGGCAGAGCCCCGATTTCTTTCTTTAGCTCTAATTTACACGAAGCTGAAATGAATTACTCAGATGCTGAAAAACAAGCTTACACTGTTTTCAAATCAATAAAACACTTCAAGCCTTTTATTCTCAAAACCCACAACAAGATTATAGTACCATTCCTAGCAGTAAGAAATCTTCTAGTACAAAGGGATGTGGGTGAAAAAAGAGCAAATTGGGTTACGACTCAGCAAGAATATGACATTGAAATCAAACCAGCAAACATTGTGAAAGGTCAAGGTTTTTGCAGGATGTTGGTAGGAGCATCGAATATGTCAGAATCACAACATTTAGGTGATAAGGTACAAATATATGAGGTAAGCCTTAACGACACTGAATCAACATATGTTGATATAATATTCTATTTAAAAAATGGATATGCACCTCCACATTTGAATTACACAAAGAAAAGGGCCTTGAGGTTGAAAGCTAAACAATATCAAATTGTAAACAATGTGTTGTTTAGAATGAATTATGATTCTGTTTTGGTTAGATGTCTCGAGAATCTGAAGCAGCGACAGTATTGCAGTAAATTCATGATGGACTGGCTGGCGAACACTTTGCAGGAGATGCTACAACACATAAAATCCTACGTGTAGGCTATTACTGGCTAACCCTATTCAAAGATGCACACAGTTATGTAAGCAAATGTAAGATCTGTTAGACAGCTGCCAGATGATAGAGGAAAGCAACATTACTGTTACAACCAGTTAATATTGATCAGTGATTTGAATAGTGGGGATTGGACGTAATAGGTGAGATCATTCCTCATTCTTCTAAGAACATAATTATATCCTTACAATCACTGATTACTTCACGAAATGGGTTGAATAAATTCCACTCAAGGTAGCCAACTCTCATAACATTATTGAATTTATAGATCAATTTATCATCACTAGGTTTGGTTTACCTTCTTCCTTAATGTTCGATAATGCATCTTAATTTTCAGGCAATGCTATGACAAAGTTTGCTCTTAAAAGAGGCTTTAAACTTAAATATTCTGCTACTTATTATCCATAATGAAATGGGTTAGTCGAATCCACAGATAAGAACCTTATTAGGATTATTGAACGAACTATTGATCAAAGTCAAAAGAACTGGCATAAACCTTTAGTGTTTGCTCTATAGGCAGATCGAATAACTCGGAAAACCTCCATCAACACGTATCCTTTTAATCTGGTTTATGGGAAAGAAGTTGTCTTACCAACAAACATAGTTATTCCCTTGTTTTCCTTAGTTCAATTCATCGAAGAAACTCCTTCCTCGTCTATGCAACTTAGATAATTACAAATCCTTAAACTTGAAGACAAACAAGAAAAGGCTAGAATTACCCATGCACATCATCAACAATTAGTCAAAGCATCCTTTGATTCAAATTCTGTATCTTCAAAAAATTTCCAACTTGAAGACTTAATGTTAAAATAGGATAAAGCCCACGAAGAGAAAGGAAATCACACTAAGTTCCAACAAATGTGGCTTGGCCCATTCCATATTTTCGAGCTAATAGGCCCATCAACTTTTCTGTTACAAGATTTCGTAGGTAAGAGAGAACCTCTACCTGTCAATGGGCAGGTCCTAAAGAAATATTTTCCATAGAAGATGATCTCCTCTGATCACTGTATAGTATATTCTTTAGTTAATTTTCTTTTGAAATAATAATACAAGTTGAAAACATTTATGTTTGGTTTTATTGAAGGATAGTTTCTCTTTTGAAATAGTAATACAAGTTGAAAAAATTTACGTTTGGTTTGGCTTTGTTATAAGAATAACTATTCATTTTTATTGTTATTTTATGATCAATAATTTTATTATGCTATTTTTACTTCAATTTTTTTTTACACAAATGAGTAGAAATTTTATTAAATATGTGCCCAATCACAACAATTACATAAGAAATTCAATACATTGCCATTTTTCCATGGGATATTCCATTGAGGTAATGACTAAATTCATGCGGGAGAGATCCCATTATTTTTTGTGGGTCCTAAAATTAAAACCTTTGACATGTTTACAAGAGTAAATTCTTACTTATTGTGAGCATAAGAGAATGCAAAAACAATACAATGAGTTATTTGAGAGGCTCCTATACTAGAGAATCCACTCGGAGTTGGGATCCTAAAGAAAAGTTAGAATCCATTCTGTATTCTTACTTTTGTTTATTGGATTTCCTCCCTCTTGTGAGAGGTGTTTCCAATACATTCAAGGATAAGGATTTAATATTGTTTTCTCCCTTGCATGATTTTGTGTGAGCTACTCTAATTTCCATATATTTTTGGTAAACCTTTATGGTATTCTGCTTCATCTCGAAAAGAGTGGAGGATGTGAATTCCAAGAGTGGATTTTTGACTCGTGAAGGGGCCTGCTTTTCATTTTTCTCTTGCACTTTTGTGTTTCCTTGATCCTTGTTTGGAGATTCATCCATAGGGGTATCTTCCTCTTGTTTTAAATATCGAAGAGCCTCAATATATTTTTTGCTAAAGGGAGGTTATGGAATTGGATCTACTTCTGTAGATTCCTTTACGGCCACAACCTTTTTATGTTGATTCCTTCTCTAATTTTGTGATGGTTGGAAACTTTCCTCTTTAGAAACATGGGCTTGGGCCTGCTCATCCTTTTTTAGTTGGGATTGGTTTTCGACAAGTTTCCCATGAGAATGATAATCAATACATTTGAGAGGAACATGCTTATGGTATAGTTCCTAGATATGGCTCCATTCTCCAAGATTTATCTTTAGGTCCTTCAATAAATATTCATTGAGGTTTACCTCAACACAGAAGCAAGCACAAGAAAATTGACTACCTTTTGGATATTCTTTATCCATAGAGGGGCACAACTTGTTTCCAAAATGTTTTAGTGCATAGGGCACCCAAATATGAAGAGGGATGTGTGATAAGGCTAACCAACACTGACATACCATTAAACTCATAATCTGGATTGAAATCCAGAGTCCATGTAGTGATAAAAAGGCATTTAAACCCCATAAGATACGAACCTAATATAAAAAACAAATTCGTTTCCATTTTATTGAGAAACAAAAAGAAATAGAAACCCCATCCAACTGTAAGAAAAATTACCTGGCCTTGAAGCTTGGGGGGCATTGTTCCATAGTCCAGGTTTCAATAACTTTTTCTTTCGACCACAAGCACATGAACTGGTCTACTAGTATTTTTTCGGTAGAGTTGAGGCTCTCTTACATGGACCCGAAGGAGAGAGTTCTGCTACAGGGATCTCAACTAATTCATTCACAATTTTTTTTGGGCAGAGAAGAAGTCCCCTGGGGTTTTTGAGTCTACACCAGGGATTTGAATGCTACCTCCTTCTCCATGGCATAGTAAATAGAATGATTCGACAAATATTAGACACAATGGCAACAAAACATAGTGAAGTTATGGGGTTAAAGGGTCTCAAAGTAGCAGAGTCACACCCTGCACAATGATCAACATATTTGGGATGTCACCATCCAAATGGACCCGAAGCTTGCTCCAGGCCTGCAGGAAAACTTTTACTGGCTAGGGAAACCCTAGCTGCCTAAAGCCATATTAAAAAAAGATTATTTTCATATAATATCAAAAAATTAGTTTTATAAAAATGGAATCCTTTTTTACTTTAATTTTTATGTGCATCATTATTTTTAGGAAAAATCATTAAATATTATCATCTTTTAACATAAAAATCATAAAAATTTCAAACAAAAAAAATCATATTTTTTTTTGTCTTTTTTCTTTGCTCATTTTTTTCATAAAAATGTATTATTCGAAATGTCATTTTAAGAAAAAAACTCCCAAGATGTGTATTTTTATTAATTAAATCTATACTCGGAATACATATTTTGTTTTCAAATGTTTAAAATTAATGTGTTTTAGTAACAATTATTTGTTCGGTATTAAATGATGCTTTATAGTACATTTGAAAAATATCGCATCCTAAATTAATGAACGATACATAAATATATAAAAGTATTAACTTCAAAAACATAACAATTTTTTTTAAACATTGCAAAAATTTTAAAATTTTCATTACAAAAAACATTGGAAAAAAACAAAACAAAACAATTAATATATAAACTTGAAAAACACTTAAAAAAATAACATTTGAGGGGGGAAAGGAAAACAAAAATGAAGAAGACAACTTGAAAGATGGTAAAAAAAACAACATTTGATAATCAAAATTCCATAATTTATAGATACGAAGATTTAAAGTGTCAAAAATTGCCCCCCAAAAAATGGTGATGTGGAATATGTTAGGATCACAAAACACCAAGAGAAGTGGTGTTGTGCAAATTTATTGTTGCTTCGGATCATAATGGCCACTAGGAAAAATTAACATGGATTTTTTTTCAGCCTTTATATAGGATACAATGGGGATGAATGCCATTGAAAAAAACATGGGAACTCATATACCTGGAACCCAAAACCACAGGTAATTTCATCATGTCAAGTTTACTCAAACCACCCTAATAACTGCCCCCTTAAACTTGACTCACGATTATTAACTATTCTCAACCATTCATCAACCATTTCAACTAATATCTCACATTCCGCCCCGCCCCCTCCCAACCCTCCCCTTCAAGTTGCGATATCGGTACACCTATCACAATGGTACCTATCCAAGTGGTCTACAACCTAATGGTTGCATGCACCACTACAGTACATGTATGTATGATCAAATACTTAAGGCCTTACAAAAATATACGCTCTTACACAACATTTATGCCTAAATAATATGTGTCACAACATCCTAGGGAAAAGCACCTCAATATAGCAAGATTTCAACTTGGACCAAAAAACCCTTAGGGTGTTCACTCACCACTATGACGTCATCACATGTTGGCTCTTTCACTAAACTTCAAACACCATTGACTCCCATCTTCAATTTCTCATCTATACCACACCTCCCTCTCTCTCGCTATATCTTTCTTTATTCATACCTTAACCTAGATTTTCAATGCCATTTATACCTTCTAACTCCACATATTCAAAAAATCTCTTACTCATCACCATGCCTCACTCTTAGTCTTTTGTTATAAACAATGATTTTTCTATCCCATCATGCAACCATATATTTCATTTATCCAAGGCTTCTTATAAGTGAACAATCTTGGGTTTCCCTCTTTAGAACTTGCTTGCTCTGGGCATCATATCATTTATGTAATATTAGGCTCTGATACAAGTTTGCAGGATCACAAAACACCTAGAGAAGTTGTGGTGTTTAAAGACCCACGTGCTAATTTGACTAATTTTCTATCTTTCTTGCTTAAAAAGATTCATCCAAATTCTATAAGTATACATATTTTAATTTAGAAAATATTACTATCTTATAAACTTATATATATATATATATATATATAATAATTAGATATAAAAACAAACAAACAAACAAAACAAACAAAACAAAACAAAAACAAAAAATCTTATCACCCAACAATCACCGTCAATTAATGCCAATTTATCAATTATATCATTCAGTCAATCAAATACTAAATGAGTAATCACCCACGAGCCACTATTCTTGCGATGAACTCCTAGAGAATTTTTTTAGTGTTGTAATAATTTTCAACAAGCTGACATTCAAAATTCCTTCGCTTCACGAGGTTGGAAAGTAGATGGAAAATTCCGATACAACTTCCTCTTCTATATCTATACAAGGGCTATGCCTTGGAGTTGTATCACCTATCTCAATAATTCTCCGAGGAAAATATAGTTTTTCCAAGGGTTATGTTGTTGCTTTGAGTGTTTCAGTCTTTTGGTTTTTCCCATTTGTTTAATTGATCAAACATTGTTCATTATATTTCTACCTTATCTATGCTTTTCATATTGATTGAACACCACAAATCCAATATTCTCTTCTTTTTTTAAGAATAGCAACTTCCTTTTTTAAATTGAATCCCTTTTTATTAAAAATAAATAAAAAACCTCTTTTAAATAATGCACTGCCACATTCTCTTAAAAAAAAAAAAAAACCTTCTTAAAACAATACATGAGAATTCATAAAATAAAATCATGATCTCCCTTTTAAGAAATCACATAAGCCCTTTTTTAATACACTTAAAAATAAAATAATAACTCATTTGAAATTCGAACCACGCCTTTTTGTAAAAGTCACATGAACCATTTTAGAAAAAAATGTGATCGAAACCCTTTTTAAAAACTTTAAAGGAATCCATTTTTAAAGTATATTGTAGTTCTTTGTTCGTGTAACATATTAAAAATTAGCAATTTTAAAGAGGTGCAAAGGAATGTCGATAGGAGTAGGGGGGAATGTGGAAGGAAATAATGAAACAAAATATATGGAGAATGAAATAGAATCGAAATTTGAGTTTATATATCTTCTAAAGAATGTAGCTGGAGGTTAAATTTAAGAAGAAAGTTACACTAACATAAATGTCCCAAAATAATGGTAATGCTTGCAAGTTTTTGGAGATTTAAAAATGATTGGCACTCCAAAGGGTGCATAGAAGAGACAGGGATGTGAAGGCTAGTGTGTATTGTTAGCGCATTTATGTGGAAGATTGTGACACCTGTTGGATCAAGCAAGAGTAGATGGAATTCTCTATTAGCAAAGTTGGCCATTAATGTGTCCTCGAGGCAACCAATTAGGAAATAATTTCCTTTCCCAACACTACCTTGGATGATCATCTTTAGCAATGTGGTGGATGCGTTGCTTGAAAAGTGGGTAAGAATGATATTGAAAGCCATGCTTTGGCTGGGGGACAAGGAGACAAAGGAGTGTGGATTTGGAGAGGGGAGATGACATAGTTGTGTGGAGGAGTGGTTGAATTATTTGAAGCGAATGGTAGTCTCTTGCATGTTTGAAAGGGTAAGAGTATGGGCCCAGTTATGGTTTGCATCAAAGTCACAGTGGCCAAGCATGTGAAGGTCATAAAGGAGGATGTTGTTAGTTGGGTGGAGTTGAGAAAGGAATTATTTTTCTTCAATTCCCATGGAGTGGTGGGGCTACATTTTTAAGAACAAAGTCAGCATTAGAGTTAACAAGATGTGGCTCTTCAGGTCCATGATGGACATGCCATGCATGATCTATGTTCTTTATTTGTTGCCAGTGTACAATAAGCTCCTTGTTAGTTTAAACAATGTCATCAAGTAGCTTGTGGAAAGGGCGGTACAAGATTATCTCACTCCAACAAAATTCAACATAGTAGTTTGCATCAGAAGATGGGAAGGAAGTGTATTAAGGCAAGATTTGTATGACGATGGCAAGGAAGACATGCTTCCATGGTTTTTTTTTTCAACGATGGGAGAATGACCAAGAGCACGCAACCTCAATAATGGACAATGTCCTGAGTGAAGGAGGTATTTTCATATAGGAAGTGATGAAGGGTGTTGCTAGAAGTTGGCCATCCAAGTTATGTGAAACACATATGAAAATAATTCACTTGACATTTAGGGAGACAAAAGAATGACTACATTGTGTTAGGGGGAGATTTTGGAGCATGTGGTATGTCTCCTATGCATTGATGTCCCTATCAACAATCATTTCAATTATGATTTTTCAGGTGACAGTGGCAGTAGAGGCATCATGTGGAGAGATTTGTGCAATGCGCAAGGGCTTCTAATGAAAACTTTCATACTTTGTCTCTCCTTTTGCTACATATTGGGAAATGTAGTTTAAGATAGCATGACGCAAGAGGACAGGCTTGGAAGTCAATGTTGGCCCTCCACATAGTAAGCATGTGAAGGTTGTGGATGTTAAGTCTGTCATCATTTATAGTAGGACCATGAGTTTTCTATCTAGAAGCATCGATGTGTATATAAGCAGATTTCGCATAACTTCCAAGAGACTCCATATCGACACGATTCAATAGTGTTATATTTGAAGACATGTAGAGGAATGACAAGTTTTGTGGCATTAGAAAAAGTTAACAAACTCCTTGTAGTCTTGGAGCTCATTAGAAGCAATGATATTGTTTGTTGCAAGTAGGCAACGATCATGAACTATTGATCAATGTATTCCTAGCGTACTTTGATGGAGGGATCAAGGGTTCCAAGAAGTAATGTATGTATTGATGAAGAACTTGGTAGCAACAAAGTCAGATTTGTTGTTCTAGTTGAGGTTGTCCATATCTGGTGCATTTTCTATCCATATGAAACCATGTATATATGCAGTCCCTTTATGTTTCCACTCATACCTGGGATAAATAAAAAAGAGCAAGTAAGAGTTATGCATTTGAGCACTATACATAAAGCATGAAAGAGGAAACGGTTGAAGGTGGTGGTGAAGGTCAAAAACAATTAACGACATGCTTACTACAAGGTCTCTTTTAATGAAGGCAAAAGTTGTTGCCTCGCTGCTACAGGACACAATAAATTTGTACATGTAATAGTAAAATATGGGTGGTTTTCCAGATCTACTATCATGGTAGCACATTAGACGTGAAGCGTATATTAAATGTATATTTTAATTATTAGAAAAAAATAACAAAAAATTTATTATCTGAGAGATCATTTTATTCCTTTAATAATATATACCTTTATAGGGGTGTCTATTTTGAAATCCCTCTATTTTGTAATAGGGATATTCTAGAATATTGTTTGTAGTAATCACAAATCAAACGTTGATATTTATTTCAAAAGTAGTTATGTATTTTATATCCTTTTAATTAAATTTATTAATTAAAAAATATGTATCATATAAATAAGTGTCATATGACCCGGATGCGGGTGATTTAATGAGCCGTTAATGCCCATACGAGTGACGCCAGCATCGGGCATCATCGTGGAGCAAGTAGGTGATTTATGGCAGCGCATTAAATCCCATTAATGAGAAATTGGATGTACAGCATGCGGAGTAAGTTCTTCAAGATGATGAGCATACGATTCATTTTAATTGCCCAGAGCTCGACATTCTCTCTGGCTCATTCTAGCAGAGACATTCCCGGTCGAATTGGTTCACAGGAGTTAGGTGCAGAGCTGAGCATTTGGAAGCCATCATGGCTCCATAGAAGCCCGCATCTGGCCAGCCTCAAGCATTTAATTACGGTTCTTCTGGCTCGCATCTGGTATGGTCAATGTTTTTTCTTTTGGTATATAACTGTAATAGGTCGTGTTACGGTGTCTGTTGAAGCTGCTTGGGCAGGGTGTGGGACTCATTCAGACAATTCTGGAATCTATTTAGGGGTTCTAATTTCTATCTGTGCGGTGCTTTCCCTGGGCGCTCTCTACTCTGAGTACTGTTATCCTCTGTTTATTTCAAATTGGGGTGGGTCGTTCTTCTTCCTCCTGCAACCCTTTTGTTCTCTCAATTTATCAATCATTGATGTTATGGCCCGACGTCGAGGAATTTCCCGGAGGGGTAGTAGTTCAGGCACTCGTGGGGGTGTTAGAGGAAGGGGAGGTCATGTTCCATGACGCATTTCCTCGCTATCTTCTGTCTCGTCGGCCTCACCGTCATCCGACCACTCTGGTTCGTCCCTCTATAGTGCTTTCCACTCCTCCCATTTCACATTTAAAAGAAATCTAAACAAGCTTACTATCTCAGCTATTATCACAGTCATCTTCTCAGAGGAAGAAGATGACCTCTCTGGCTCTGATGAACAATCCATGGACAGGACTCTCTCTCAGAATTCTAAGGATTCTCAAGGAAGCATGGCAGAGGATATCCTCAATCTTCCAGAGGTGCAGCAGGCCGAAGGTCATGAAGAGGACGCGCGTCTTCAGCAGACTCCTTCACACGAGGAGCTCATTCCTTGTGCACCGACGCAGTTCTCAGGCACTCTTCTGTATCCGGTGATGCCTCCTGGTCGCAGTATTATGGATGTCGAAGACAATGTGATGATTGAATGGGTCATCTCTCCTAGCAAAGCCAACGATGCAGATGCAGAAGTACCACCTCAGGTTGAAAAAATCAACGGCGGAGAATGATGGAGTAGATTGGACGGCAGTGGAGGATTTCAGAAGGGCCTTTCTTGCTGAACTTTACGCCTCGAAAAGTCAGAAATGATGACGTATGTAGAGAGCCACGCGTCAACAGGAGATTATATCGGGCTCGCTCATACGGAATCTGCTTGCTGGTCGACGGCGGCCCGATATGCTGGCGGTTTCGGCTAAGCGATTTTGTGCTGTCGTTGTTGTCCACGTCCGCATTTTTCTGTATAATTCTCCATCGTCTTCTAGTTTTTGGTTTTTGGTGGTGGTGTCTAGTTCTACAGAGTCTTGGGCTCTCGTTTTTTATCTATGTAAACAGACAGTCAAGAGCTGATGGCAGAAGTTTTTTTGACAGAGGGTTGGCTTTAGCCCCCTCAGAGGTTCCAACCTCTTTGTAAATATTTTCCTCTTTTATTTATACATAATAAAATAGTCTTTACTCAAAAAAATAAATAAATAAATAAAATAAGTGTCATATGAAACGACTTAAGTTTTTTTTGTGCATGTGGTATTGATAAGCCATGGTATGGTAACAAAACTTATTTACAAGTTAATAATCATTTTACATGTTTTTTTTGTTGTTTTTAAAGAACATATAAATTATTCTTATAATTGATAATAACAACAATAATAGAAATTTAAAATACATTTATAATTTAATTAAGTTTTGTGATTTTGTTTCTTTTTTTCTTAAATCTTATCAATGTAAGATGTATTATGAAGTAAGAAGTGTTTTGATGTTTATCATAGATGGATTCCTATAGACATTGACCAACCATTTAATTGATATGGTTTGCTAGTCTATATTAATTTTAACTATAGTCTATTTATTTTAGTTTTTTTTTTTTTTTTAAGTTTAATAGTGATTTTATATTATAATATTTATTTTTAAAAAATCATAATATTTGTGATATTTTAAGAGGTTTAATTGTTAAATATTTATTTTTATTAAGAGGAAAAAAGTATAAATCTATATTAATTTAAGATTATCAAACATTAAAGAGGCGTTGACCATTTAAAATAGATGAGCAGAATTAATGATTAAGAATATGTGTTTCCTCTTAAGAGGTCACAATTTCAAATTAAGAGTGGGTTCGAACATGCATACATTTATAGACTTTGACAATGCCACAAATAAGGGTGTTTCATTTATCAATTTGCTATTTGGGTTGATTGTGACCTTATTATTACTATTAGTATCATCACCACTCAATTCTATAAAACATACAACTCACAAACTATATAATGATAAATATGCAAAATTATATTTTTTATTGTCCTTAAGATATTGATATCAACATTGAAACAATATAAATATGAAAATGTTATATCTATTTTTTTTATTTATACATCTTTATATAACCATTTTTATGTTAGGTGTACATATTAAATCTTTTCCTTTCATAAATATAAAGATATATTTACTTACATTTATATTTATATTTAGTTAATACATAATATTATTTTTAGTATTTGTATAAATATCATTTATTTAAACACATCTATGATAATGTAAGCATGACCTATTTGAAAACATCTTCATCATATTGAGTTGTATAAGTACCTAGCCACTCTTGTCTAATAAATTTTTGACATTTTAATAAAAAAATACTATATCTAAAAGTACAACATCAACAATTAAAATTTATAATTTTAACAAACGGATATTCTTATTTAAGTCTTAGAAAGTGGATTTTTGTATGAGAAAGTGCAATTTTAACAATTGAATGAACATAATCCAACAATCATGACTTATAATTTTAACAAGAAAATATTGCAATTTTGATGTTACAATCTACGAAGAATTAGAATTTTCAAAATATATAAAGATAATAACATTTTATTGCAATTTCAACAATAAGAAATGTAAAATTTCAAAATTTTAAAATCACAATTTTAACAATAACATATAATGAAGAACTTTATAATATTACAAATCAAATTGTAGATCAACAATACATTGCATTAGAAAAACAAAAATATATTGTACAATACCTATATTTGTGGTGTCTAATTTATTAACCACCATTTAAAAACAATTGTACATTTATAAATTCAATAATTAAAAATGACGATTTCAACACAAAGAAATTGGGATAATCATCTATCTCTTTTTACTATTTCTTATTTGATTTACATTTTAACTAACAACTAATATCACTTTAGGTATATATCATTGTTCATCAATACAATTTACTAACCAGTAATATCATTTTAAAGATGTATAATTGTCCATCAACAAAATTAAGGAGTACACTTTTAACAATAACAAATTCAACTCATCATCATCATCATCATCATCATCATCATCATCATCATCATCATCATCATCATCATCATCATCATCATCATCATCATCATCATCATCATCATCATCATCATCATCATCATCATCATCATCATCATCATCATCATCATCATCATCATCATCATCATCATCATCATCATCATCATCATCATCATCATCATCATCATCATCATCATCATCATCAATATGAACAATTATTTAAATCAATTAAAATTTCACTTCAAAAATTAAAATTAAGAATTAAAATTTAAAATATTAAAATTAAGAATTACAATTTAAAAAATTAAAAATTGTGATCTTAATAATTTAGATAATTAATAATAATAATTTCACTACATAAAAAATGAAGATTTCATAAAATATAAAATTATGATTTCATAAAATATGAATAGTTATTTCAATAAATAAATGTTTTAAAAAATAAATAATTAAATAATTGAAATTGAAATTCCATGTATTAAAAATGTTTAATTTTAACAATCCAAAAAACATAAGCATACCATAATATTAATTTTATAAATTAAAATTGCAATTATTTTTATAAATAATATTTATAATTTCGTTGTATTATTTTATTTTTTGTATCTAGAAAAATTAGCAACTACCAATATAATATCTAGGTGCCTATTTACGTCCTCATTGCACATAACGCTTTATTTTCACCAATATCACTAATTGAATTTTCCCAAATAAATCATTATATATATATATATATATATATATATATATATATATATATATATATAATTTTCAAAGCTAAAATTATTATCAAATATTTTAATAACTATAATTTTAATAATCTAAACAACTATACATATTAAAAAACACAAATTTAATACTTTAAAATAATTAAGAAACAATCTATTATTATAAATCTAATAATTTAAGAACATCCTTCTCCTCATCTTTATAAATCTTCACTATTGCAAACACATCCTTCTCCTCATCTTTATAAATCTTCACTATTGCAAACAATTATAAACATATAATATCTTTCTTTGACATCCTTAAAAGAGCTTTAATTTAGATATTAAAAAAAAAACCTTTAATTTAGATATAAAAAAAAACCTACAGTTTTAACTAAATTAAAAATAACAAAACATTATAAATTTAATTAAAATAATACAAAATCTAATTAATATCTTCGAACTTTCTACCTAGCTGTTATTATTTATTATATAACCATTATTATTTTATTAACATGGTTCTCATCCAATATATCAAAACCAACATTACAAAGATATACCACTCAATGTGATGTTTATCCACCAAACATTCCTAATTGATATTGTTTGATGTTTAATATTACTTAATGTTGATGCCTCTACATTGTGTAAGCTTTATGAGTTCCCATATGAGGTTCAAGCCAAAGAGACAACCAAAAATCCTACCCTTATTATTGTATCTTACATACTCCACAATTTCATTTACCAACCATGGATATTCTTTTTTTGTGTATAGCATGAATGAAATGTTTAATGTCAATCACCTTTCTCGTTCATAATTTTATTGTTAAATAAGGAATCACAAGTCACTTTTAAAAGATAAATCTAAAAAAACATTACAGAAAAATATGTCGATAACTTGACTCGGGGAAAATGCTTAAGCCAACAAACGAACATCATAGGCATCCTCCCAATTCCCTCCTATCTCGTGATTAATGTGTTTCCTTGTCTCATGAATTCTAACCATATTTTCATTATTTCTTTCATATGGTCTCCTATGGAACGACGTGTCCATCTTTCACCATGGATTCTCGAGGCACATGCATTACATTCTAACCAGTTGTCTCCTCGAAAAACTGCACGATTGTAGCTAAGTCCATCTTGTTGTCATTTCTCCCATGGTCCAAAGAGGGCGACGAATCCTTTCCTCACAAGAAAGTTTGGGGCCTCATCCTACTAGCAGCACAACAATAGCTGGAGCTCGCGCTATATAACCTATACTCCATCCCTTCATTCTTTGAAGGAAGCAAGCATGCCTACTGCATCACATGAAGCTCTTTGTTACAGAAAGCTCATCGTTCCTTATGCAGCGAGCAAACATGCCTGAAAGTTTGGTTGTGGATTTAGAGGCATTCAAGAAGGCTTAGAGAGCAAATGGCCAGCCAATGACCCTTTCTATGGCCAGCCAATGACCCTTTCTATTGGCACTTCCACTTCTCCCAATGTGGTTGATCAAAGAAGTTACCCCAATTACTACTTCAAAATCACCAACATCAAGCATATGACAGAGCTCAAGGAGAAATTCAAGCGCTTGCGTAAGAAGTTCTACATCTAATTTCATGCTTGTAATCATATGTGATAACATTGATCAGAAAGGTATTTATATTCTAATTTTTGACGATATGAGGAATTCGTCTGGGCAGAATGGGCGTTCAACAACCAGATAGGAATTGAACATTGGAGAAGTTTGTGGCCATGTGATTTGGATTTTGGGATCGAATCATACTTTGTTCGAGGGCTTACTTACTCTTCTGAGGTGACCATTTGTGCATTTGCTAGCAAAAAGGTGTCAATTTAAGAAAAAGATGAAAATTTGGGAAACAATTGTCAGGGAATCCTTATTTGGCTCACATTTTGGATGGGCACTTGCACATGCTTGAACTCAAGTTCACTACTAAATGAAATGCTTCCATTTCAATATAATCTTCTCGCTTTTATAGAGAATAATTTAATTTGTTAAAGGATTGTACAAATTTCTAAAGCTGCAAGAGTGAGTTTCTAGAATTCTCGAGTTTGGTGTGTAGTTTTGTAAAATATCATACATATACTACAGGATGTAGTTCTTTGGCTTCAAGTTTCAGTTTCCTAAATTTTGCAGTGTCAAAGGTAATTTCGTCACAATTTTCTCTTCATTTATTTTTAATCTTATCATTAGTATGATCAAATGCACACCTCCTTTTCATGATTCTGTAATGTTATCCCATGCATCTACATCATTAAAATCAATGACCGACCATATAATATTTTAAGTTGTTTTTAAATAGTTTTTACTTCTTTGGAGGCATTTTTCCCTGTGTGGCTAAAGACATGGCAGAGAGGTCGGCCTCACCTTCCACCTTCTTTTAAGATGTTCTAGGGCTCATCTCCAAGAACATAGAAAAGAGAAAAGAGTTTGGTGGATGCCTTCTAGTAGTCTGGAATCTCAAGCAAGAACCAATTACTCTGGATCACCCATCTAGGAGGGCCTACTATTCTAAATCAAGTTGAATCCAAACTGAATCTGGATCCCAAGAAACTGAGAGCGTCAAAGTGTTGAGCAAGTACATGAACATGTCAAGCGTGTGCATGCACTTCATCTTGTATGATATGGCGAAGTCGTTTGGGCAGAATGGGCATTCAACAAATGGATAGGGATTGCATGTTGGAGTATTGTTTGGATTTGGACCCAACGTCACCGTTCAAAATGTCGTCCTCCACATTTCCATGTGTCAAATTTTGATTGCATTGAGGAGGACGAAAATTAAGGATGCCTATTGGCTGGCATGATTTTCTCACCCCAACCCTGGAGTGAAAATTCCTATTCGCATAAAAGTAGGTCATTCTAAAGTCAATATAGGCGTAAATACCTTTTCTTAGACTTTTCAAATTGTGTGACTTTACGATAATGCACCTTGTGCCTCTATGAGGGTGCTTAGGGCAAGGAAGGAGAGGAAAAACGTCCCTTTAACTACTTCAAATGTGTTATAATGCTCTGGCTTCAAATTCGTTGTAATGCTCTGCCACATTTTTTTTTAATGCAGACTTTCGGCTTCAAATGCCTTCCAATGACTTTGCGGCAACACTGTTTCTAGAGGAATCGTTACTTTTTCTAGCACCAGAGGCTGCACTGGTGCTCTCACTGGCTTCTTGATCTCTACTACTCTCAAGAAGTCTTATGCCAACTGAGCTCTGATACCATGATAAAAATTGAAAAACGTGGAGCCAAGTGCTCTTCTCAATATTTTCAACAGTTAAATAAGATTATATATGAGACATCAACAACAAATCACTGCAGTAAAACTCAACAGAAACTTAACTAACTGAATTGAATTGGAAGTGACTATGACACTTGGAATAATAACTATGACACCTAGCAAGTGGTTGGAATTAGATTCTCCAACAACTCTATCATTCATTCTATAGTGGTAGGTGGGGAAAAATTTCAATGCATTCTAATTTAAAACAATAATTTAAAGAAATGAAAACAATTTTACTTATCAAAGAAGAAAAACACTTTGTCTAATTAATTCATAGAAATTTGCCCATAGTATAACTAATTCATTTTTATCTACTTATTTAATGCATAGCTAAAATTTTAAATACAATATATATTTTTTATTTATAAAATGATAAGTCTAAATACTTACTTATGTTAAAATTCCATAATTATTTTTTCTAAAATAACAACATGACACTACTCCATATTAGATGTAAGATTCCAATTGAATAGTTTATTAACCCTATTTAATAATAAACGCTAGCTAACCAGAAACATGTATTCTAAAAATAACAAACTACTTCCTATTAGTGTTATTTAACATGTATTATATCCCTAGTTTAACACAAGTTCCATAACAACAATAATGAATGCAATGAACTTCTTTCTTTCCTCCAATTTAAATCCATTATATATACTTATCCTAATATATTGATGTGAAAATACTATGGTTAAGAAATTGGTTCATAAAACATATATCCTTTTCTAGGATGAATCATTACTTAAAAATGTCCATTACTATGATTTAGAATTACGAAAAGGACTTCACACCTTCATGCCTATTTGAGGGACTTCACACATATCTGGCAAACTTTAGGTTAAAAATACCTTATTTATAATTACGAAAAGGACTTCACGTTTATTTGAGGAACTTCACACCTATCTTGCAAACTTCAGGCTGAAAATACCTTATTTTACTCATTGATGGATGTAATATTATACCTTTGTAGAATATTTCACATAAGGATTGAAAATGGATCATTCGTTAAAAAAAAATAAAAAATAAAAATAAAATAAAATAAAATCTTGTATATGTAATTCATTATAACAAGTATACATTGTCACACACAAAATTGAACATGATGCAAATTATACATATCAAATAAAATGATTTGGTCTACTATTTTGTAGGTTTGTTATTCTTACCATTATCCAAATGTTATCTCTAAAAGATACAATATTGGTGATTCAAAACAACACAATAATGTACAACATTTTATTTTGAAATCACAACAAACAAACGATACATCCAAAAAAATAATTCCTATCAAATCTTTGAATACATACATTCATTATGAAAAATCAAAATTTTATTCATTTTGAAGAATGAACTATATAGTTTCACAAATTCTAACAGAGTTGAATAGGTTTTTAGCATTCATGTTATTGAGATATAAAAAAGTGAGATGTGCATTACATCTTCTAATATCTAAGTGATACAATTCCATCATTCCATACAACTTTGTAAAACTTCCATAGTAAGGGTTCTTCAAACCTATAAACAATGATTATAGCTACATAGAAAATGATTGGGAAGTAAATGTAGAAAATAAATTGGTTATAGAATTTTGCTTGAAATATGGACATGCAAATCAAAACTTTAATTTTACTTCTATTGAAGCCCTTCAAAACCACCTTCAAACTTTGCTCACTAATTATTTGTTAGAGGATGTTATGCAGTCTATGACATTTCTACATGGGCTCAAGAACATTAAATTTCATGAGGAGAAAACAATCAAAAGAGATCATACAATTAAGTTACCCCATGTTGGATTTGTAATATCATTCACCAACCCATACTATCATTCCATACCTAAAAAAAATCCTGCAAGTACTCATACAAAGAACATTTCGTACATCGATGTTGAAATATACTTTTCTCCCATGCATTCTAGGAAAATCATAAAATTAAAACACCTTTCTCACATTTTATTAATGACTTTCATACAAATACTAATGAAAACATACAAATTACAAACATGGAAAATTTGAATTTCAAAAAATTGTGCAAATAAGTTAATCTAAAACATTTTTTGATAAATATGTAAGATTTTAGAATCTTCAAAAATAGTATGCAATAAATGTTCAAATGCACAAATTTAGATTTCCAATAAATCCAAATAAATAAATTATACTAAAACTTTCTTCAATAAATCTCCATGTAAATAAGTTATACTACAAAATTCTTTGATAAATATTTATGATCTTGAAGTAGCTTCATTGAAGATGGCTCTTATGATAAACCCATTTCAAAACTATATAAAACCACTTAGACGAAATAGTATACAAAATATGTTAAAGCTATACACTTTTCATTATTCATAACAATTTAAAAAATTGAAACATAAAACACCCATATAAAACATCCATAATCATGGGACATAGTCATGGGATACTTACTATATGGGAGAAAATATTGATTGAGTCATCATTTTTATTAATAGTAACAATTTAAAAATCATTTATATATAAACACGAGGCCATTTAGAGGTAAGGCAATACAACAATTTAGAAAAAGGAAATATAAAATACCCTTATCCATAATCATGGGATACTTACGGTATGGGGAGAAAATATTGATTAAATCATCATTTTTATTAATAGTAACAATTTAAAAATCATTTATATATAAATGTGAAGCTATTTAGATTGAATAGGTAAGGCAATACAACAAATTTAGAAAAAAGAAACATAAAATACCCTTATCCATTATCATGGGATACTTACGATATGGGGAGAAAATATTGATTGAGTCAGCATTTTTATTAATAGTAATAATTTAAAAATCATTTATATATAAACAGGAAGCCACTTAGATTGAATAGTTAAGGCAATATAATAATTTAGAAAAATGAAACATGAAATACTCTTACAAAACATTCATAATTATGATATAGGGAGAAAACATTGATTAAGTCATCATTTTTATTAATAGTATTAATTTAAAAATTATCTATATATAAATAGGTTTTCAAATGTTTATTGAGCCGAGATGCTCATTCTAGAATTTAGTATGATGTGTAACACTGTCATTCATCAAAATTTAATTGAGATTTTGCTCATGTCCACCAAAATAAAAATTATGAAAAATCTAAAAAAAAACTATACAAAATATTTAAATAATATTGGCTCATAAAAAAATTTACACCTCTAGACTCATCCATATTTAAAATACATCTATATCGGTAATAAATATACAAAATCATTAATATATCTATACACAATCATAATATTTATACTAGCAATTGTCCCAAAAGGTACAAAGAGAGGTCGATAGGATTATTAAATTGGAATTGTTGAATTTTTCTAGAAGAGTTAATTGGTTTGTGGAAAACCTTGTTTTCTTGGACTGGATCATTGAGAAATTAATTTTATTTAGATGTTTTGTTTATATACAAAATCATTAATATATCTATACACAATCATAATATTTATACTAGCAATTGTCCCAAAAGGTACAAAGAGAGGCCGATAGGATTATTAAATTGGAATTATTGATTTTTTCTAGAAGAGTTAATTGGTTTATGGAAAACCTTGTTTTCTTGGACTGGATCATTGTGCAATTACTTTTCTTTAGATGTTTTGATTATATCTATATTACAAGGAACCCATTGAATGTCTTATTTCATTTCTGCTATCCTTACTAATATTCTTTCCGTGCTTTTTCTTGATCAATTTGATGAAATATTCCATTATTCTTTGGTCAAAGTCCTCATTTGCATATTAGTGTACATCCCGGTAAGTTCAAAGCTCAAAAGCCAACCAAAAAAGTCAATGATAACCACTGTGCACGTATTCAAATTCATAATGTAAAACTGCCAGGCAGGTTCAGACAGATTACCTCCAAGATGGGTATCACCGTTTGTAGCCAAAACCTCAAAACTCCGTTGTCAATAGTCAGAACGCTGACATCAAATGTGGCACCGCCAAGATCAAAAACAACAATATTTTTCTCTCCACACTTCTTGTCCAAGCCCTAAGCTATTGCTAAGGAAAAATATTTACAAAGCTAATAGTGAAAATGTACTTGCAGAGTGATAGTTCTACATGATACAGAATCAAAGTTCTACATCATAAAAATTATGAAAGGCAAACCAAACTGCAAAAGGCCCGAGACCCAGTACTCTGAAAACCAACCAGATCGGTACAACCTGAGACCAAGTACTCTAAATACCAACCAGATCAATACAACCTTTTGTATGAGATGAATATCCATGTATAAACAATGAAACAATAAAGCAAGAACTGTGAGACAAGGCTGCAATTTTTCTTATAAAAATATCTCCCACTGCAACGAGTTCATAACGAGTTCATAACAGAAATTTAATGGCACTCCCCTGCAATAATAAATTGAGAGGTATGTGGTAAAAACGATACCCCTCATGATTTTTAATTTTTCATTATTAAACATATAAAATATAATTAAATCTGGTACAGCTTGCCCCATACAATGAAACTCTCTTCAACTAAAATTGATGTGTTGTCCATCAAATTTCTACAATCTACAAACAAGTGAACCTTTGACAAAATTCTGCAGTTGCATTCAGAAGTACACCCTCACCCTGTGGAGATGCAAACTTGTCTCTTGTCTCTGTTTTTGTGACCTACCCATTATCTACTAAACATGACTTGTGCTCTGTCATGTTTGTGATATTCAAGACTTACAAGTTACAAGTCATTTGTGCATAAATTCTCACTGCACATGACCTTCTGCTTTAAAATATTCATAGTACAACATTACAGACTAAATCCAATTCAAAACCAATTCCAAATACAATCTATCTAAGGGTCACACTGTGCTTTCCATTCCACATTAGTACTCTGTTCTGGATGCCACTGCAAACAAGACAGAAAAGAAACAAGAATCCTAATTCCAATAGCCCGCCATTAACTATCAAGAAAAAGCTATGAACCCTTGAGTGGGCTTCACATCGTCAAACATGGACGCCCATGACCAAATCCTGCCACTATTAACATGCAAAACTCGATCATTATGCTGAGGATTACAGCCGCGAAAATCCTCTGGCTCGGCTTTCAATCTCAAGGGACTTTTCTTCTTCTTGGCATCCCTGCGCCCAAAAACCACCGCTTCCCCATTCTTGAGAGCTAGAGTAGGCGGTAACCCGCCCAAGCGCTTACAGCTGCGATTCCCTCTGCAAAATACCTTCGAAGTTGAGACATACAGAGTCGGCTCCGAAGGCGGTGGCGGGCGGAGAAAACCGCGAACAAATCTCCCAATGCAGCACTTCGTTTTCTTTAAAGAAGACACAAGCCTCTGGACATACGGAGTCGATTTCCCTCGCTCGCGCTTGGCTACCTTCAAAATCTCCAACCTGTGCTTTGCGATTCCAATCCCCATGCTCTGCAAGAATTCATGGTTGAAAGATGCAATATCCTTCGTTTCCAGCTCGTTTTGGGCAAACAAGAGGCCATACTCGTAGACCAAACAAGATTACAGGTCTTTCCAAGAGCCAGCCAAACCATGGGAAATGACTCCGATCGCTCAAAACAAAGAAGCATAATTTAAACCAAAATACCTGAAACAATAAAAACTAGCAGAGTGGCAATCTGATCAGAGTTTTTGCATAATAGGGCCAGGTTCAATGCACAACAGAACTCGGAGGTGAAAAGAAGGCAACTCAACAGATATTTGGAAAAAACAATCAAAGTGCAGTGCATGCTTGCCAGATAACATTTCAAATCAACAGTGGAAAGTGTCTCACTTGATCGAACTGAGCAAGGTAAAAGTGTTAACGATTTTTGATGCATAAAAAATTCTATCGACGTAAATATAAAAAACAAATATACATTACCAAACCATCCTTCCACAATATAAATAACATACATTTTCATTTCCAAAAAGGCAAAAAAGTTGCCATGACATATTGACTTGACTAAAATAATAATACAGAGAGCATAAAATCCATTTTACTAGGATGAAGATAGTCAATCATCCTACTACATGGGTGGTTGGGTACCAAACATAATTGCCTCTTTTAATATGGCTCTACTGTTTAAATTTTTTTGGAAAGCTGTCTCCAGTGATGTCCTTTGGCAGCAAGTCATCCGTGCCAAATACCTCTAGAACCGAGAGCTTATTAACTGGCATCGTGTTGGTACATTGGACCCTCCCAACATCTCCTTTTCTTGGCGCAGTCTTCTTATGACAAAGCGCTGGTTCTTCGAAGTCTCAGATGGGACGTTGGCTCCAGTTCTATTCTGAAACCAGTTTAGGCTCGCTCTCCAGTATGACTGGCTCACATCTGTTATCTCATGCCCTCATTATTTTCTTTTCTTGCATAATGGGGGTTTATTTGTGATCAAAGATATTGTAAATGTTGCTCTTTTATATCCATTTTATACTCAATGAAGAAATGAATTTCAGATTGAGATACGTAAGGCCCTAATGCCAGAATGGCAAAGTTATATTACCAATCACAAATATCTCTGAGATTCCCTCTCTCCCAAAGAACATAGGTTAATATGGTTTGGTGGCTCACAACAGGGGAAGGACATCGTTAAGGAGGCATATAGACTAATCACTCAGCCTTCCAGACAGATTGTGGCACACTCTTGGATGGTTCATGCCTGGAAATGGAATTTCCTACTACTCAAACTCAACTGCCTCAAATGTTTTTCATGGCTAGAAGCACACAATTGCTTTCTCATTTGGAAATTCCGTGTAAGAAGGGCTTTCAGGGACCAGGCTGATGTAGTCATTGTCATTCATATGGAAAGGACACATAATCTACTTTGGACTTCTTTTTCATATGGGACATATGGAAGTGAAGAAATGCCTTCATCTTTGATCAAGTATTACCAAACATTTGGAGGACCTGTTGTAGCTTCCTAACATACTATTCGGAATACTCTGTCTTCTTGCCCCTTGTTCATAAAGGTCCCTTCCCTCTGAGTGACCTTTGGTCTGCCTATCTTGTAAGTTTCTTTGATGGTGTTTCATTCTTTGATTTATGTGGATGTAGTATGGTCATTCACATTGCCTATCTTGTAAGTTTCTTTGATGGTGTTTTATTTTTTGATTTATGTGGATGTAGTATGGTCATTCACATTGGTCCTGAACTTTTTTTTATAGATTTCATTGTCACTGCGGCTTGGGATCCAAACACCCAAGTTAAACTACTCACTCTTGGGTCCTTCATTGTGCAACTTGGCTTGGTCTCACGGATCTCATTGTATTTAGAGATTCCAAATCAGTTATAGAATGGGCAAATGACAAGGGCTCTTTAAACTCTTAAGCTGTTGATCCATAGAAACTCTGAATCAAAGTCCTGTCAGCAGAGTTCCAATATCTATCTATTATGCATATCTATCGGATCCAAAACAGATAAGCTGATTGCCTCTCTGAAAAGGGTTGCAGCTCAGAGCCCCGATTGGATAATCTTCCAGCAGCTTGAGAATGGCGTTCTGAAAGGGGATGGCTTCATTCTAATTTAATGAGTCCGAATATTTTTGTCTGCAGAGCTCACTGTCTTTCCCCTGTTCTGGATGATCCTCTGTTTTTCTTTGCCTACCAGGGCCCTTTGTTTTATATTGTCTTTTTTTCTTGGCTTAGGTTGATAATTTTTCCCATCAGCAGGTTTAGATATTTTGTCACGGAATTATGAATACAGGACTGATAGGTTAATGATATTCTCTACATCATTTTCATTGGCGAATGAGAAATTCCTTTTTCTGATATATGTACTTTCTTCCTGTAATAGAAACCTGTTTTTTCTGTATGGAAAAAAAAGGTACATATGTATTTGTCTATCGGCATTTAGAGATATTGTGTAATATCCTTTTCATTACTTCATCTATCTCAACTATTCATTATAATAATTTAACATTTTATATACATATTCAATTATCAACAAATCATAAAATAGTTATTCAATTATAAGTAAATCATAGTTTATCTGCGAAAAATAGGTGTATAGCTACTTTCATGACTGACGAACAGAAGCAAACTGTTTTCAATAAAATCCACATGCGGAAGTAATCTTTCACAAGTATATATCCTTGATTGTCAATTGAACTCTCGTTATAGTGGCCACCGGCCAAGCAATTTATTCATTGTAGCTGTAGATGCCCTTCACTCAACAAAGTTCAAAGGATACAATTAATGATAAACATGGTTCTCAAACGAGCATTTATCACCATCAGGCTTTAACGAGCAATGTAACAAACATCTCCATCACAGATTACTCCACCGGGTTTACTGCTCTCGTCAATCGCAGCATCTGCGTCTTCTTCAGAACCTTCGTCAACCGCATCATCTGCGTCTTCTTCAGAACTTTCATCAGTGGAATATGCTTCTTCAGGACTTCCATCAGTGGGATATGCTTCTTCAGGACATTCATTAGTGGAATATCCTTCGTCACTTGAAGCATCTGTCTTTTCATGTTCTTCAATTTCCTTCTCCAGAGTTTGAAGATGCGCATCAGTAAAAGGGATACGCCTTGGCTCTGTACCTGCTTATGGCATTTGTGGCATCGATGGCATTAGTCACCAACTTCCCATTGGGATGAACCACAATGAAGGTTGGAATGCTGCCAACGCTGTAAAACTCTACTACATCGTCCCTAGTTTTATCTCCAAATGGGAGAGCCAACCATGGCATGCCTTTGTAGTAGTCTTCAAACGTCTCTTGATCACGGTCACTAGAGATGAAAACAATCTCAAATGTTTCCCCTCTTTCCTTCAGTTCGTTATATACTTTTACAAGCTTTTTAGTGAAACTTCTGCAGGGACGACACCAATAAGAAGAGAAATACAAACCAACTGTCTTACCCACAATCTCAGATACCAGGACCTATAACAAGAATCAAAACATATAAATGATCAGCATCATCCAAGACAATACCAAGTCGTGACCAGATCTCTACCAGGACTCCACCAAGAAAACAGTCAAAATTCAAAACCCAATAGATGTAACACCCTTTATGCCCTTGTCTTTTTTGGGTTGGGTTGGGTTGGGTTGATTGGACTTGTTACATTCCTGATTTTCATAGTCTGTTATTAAGATAGGGTTACAAAAATCTTTCTGGTCTCAAAGTATCAAGTATATTTAGTGAAAGTTTGTGGAATTAACTTTTCGAGTATATTTAGTGAAAGCTTGTGGAGGCATTGCCTGGATAGCCAAAAGTGGCCGGAATCTGGACAAAAAAATTTCAAAAAATCTTGTAGGGACAGTGTCTGAATTGTGTTTTTGATGCTGGAAATGGATTCAGCATCATCAAGCACCATCAAAAATGTCTAGGACACCTAAAATTTTGAAGTTTAACAACTTTAACTTGAATTTACAAAAATCTCTGCCGAATTTTCTCTAAATATGATTAGAATTTCCATAGCTTTCCGAGCAATTCCTCCTGTTAGTTAGACTACGGCATTAACTTCTAACGAGTATATCGCCAATTGTATTTAGGATGGATGCACTTTGGGCTTGGAAGTCAGAGGCTGTATCTAGTGAAAGCTTGTGGAATCAACTTCTAACGAATATATCTGTCCAGTCAAGTCGAATCGGGTTGCCAATTGTATTTAGAGCAGATGCGCTTTGAGGCTTGAAAATCAAAGGTTGTAATCCAGTGATTAAGTATAGAGATTTGGGAGTCCCAAATCCTAAACAAAATTATGTATGCTTCAGAGATGCTCCAAACACAATTTTGTTTTTTTTTAAAATATATCCGGTGGATCCATGAATTAAGAGGGGGTGGCAATCTATTATTTTGGGAATCACTTTATTAGGCACGGAAGGGCAATTGACATAAGTGCTGCAGCAAAAATAACCCAGGACATAAACCTAGCCCTCTCTGCTTTCAGCATTATCACGATTCACCCAATAGGGAAGCCCAATGAATAACTCTGCTTGACCATTTCTATTAATAATCCTCATCTACTATGAAGAAATAGAACATATTTCTATGTAGTGATACTTATTTCTATAGCGTGATTCATAATTCGTGGCAGAAGGACACTGGAAGAAGCATGTATATCTCAGTAACTCACTTGGGCACCTCCATTCTTGATGACGAAGTTGCGCTTATCAGACACCAAGATCGACCCCAGAGTCTCTGCTTCTCTTTTGGCTTTCTTTTCGGCCTCAAGCGCATCCAGTCGCTCTTTATTAAATGGGTAAGCTCTGCCACCATATTGTCGTATAACGTCCATTGGACTCATCTCAAGTGTTTTCCCGTCCGGACCTAAAATAATCAAACCCGGGGTACCCACAATTCCGAAGTAGCCATACAATTTATTTATCCTTTTGTCTCCAAATGGTATAACCAGCCATGGCATGCACGCATAAAACCTTTGAAATCGATTCTCGTCTATGTCTGCCGAAACCCACACAATCTCAAAGGGCTCCCCTTTCTTCTGAAGCTCATTATACATCTGCACAAGCTGGTCATTGTAATCTCGCCATGGTTCATTCAACGCACAGTCGGCGCGAACGAAATGCAGAGCAACCATTTTCCCCACACGTTCCGCTACCGGAACCTACTGGGAAAAACCCAAAGTGACAATGAGACGATGAAGCAATAAAATGGAAGTCGAATGATGGAACGAAACTCAATGGCCCAATTCAACACAAGTATTCATTAGACTTATTGCAACATTATCTATTCTCCAGGTTTTCAACACATGCTTTGTTCCTTACTTTCTCATAAAAGAACCCAAATCCAAATTTCAAAATGAAAAAAACATCTCCACTGGGTTTCTGTTAAGGTATTTTTTTGATGTAAAATTATTGGTTAAATTCCTCACTAAAATATTCTAGTAAAAGTATTTTTTTGATGTAAAATTATTGGTTCAATTCCTCACTAAAATATTCTAAAAATAAAGTTACTGATTCAATTTCAATTCCTGGTTTTAATCTGAATAATTTATTAAACATAGTGAGACTAACTTAAGAAAAAAAAAAGAGGAAGGAGGGAAAACAGCCACCTTTCTTCCTTTTCAGGGCCAAGGACATAATCTCGTTCATCAGAAACCAGAAGAGTCTCTAGACTCTGTGCAGCATTCAGCTCCGCAATCCTCTCTGCAGTAAATGGATATCCCTCGATGCCAAATTTTTGAATGGTCCCCTCACCTGCAGTGGTTATAACTCTGCCGGTTTTGTCTAAAATAACAAGGGACTGCCCGAAATGAGGACGAAGGGCCCGAATAATCTTATCTCTTGTATTTTCGTCTGAGTATGGCACCGCAGGCCATGGCATCGTCTGGTGGAATTTCTTGAATGACTTCTTATCACGATCTGAAGAAATGAAGACGATCTCAAACTCCCCCATCTCGAATAACTTTTTATAGATTTCGCACAAAATGGAGGTGGAGAACCAATCCGATGGTGTATTCCAAGCGGCACAAAAGTAAAAACCCACATATTTATATTTCTCTTCTAGTTCTTCAACTTTCACCTCTAGATTAGATTGGATTGGTTTCATTACATTAAATGATAGATTTCACAACTCATAATGAAGGGACTTTTGATAGATTTTATGCGGTAGATATAAACTAGCATTTGTACCTAATGTTGCAAAGGAAACGCCGTAAGGCATACAGTGTGGAGGAATATTGAAATGTGAATGGGCATTTTTGAAAAAAAGGGTCGATGATAATGAGTTTCAATTGAGGAAGCCATGCCTAAAATCCTATTCGGGGGTTAAAGTGGCTATAAAATGGAATAAAAATCGTCATAAATAGCCATTGAAGTTGTTTAAACACCTTTGTATCTGGATAAAGATTGCCTAGTTGAAGGTGAAGGTAAACAAACAAATCCAAGTGAATAGGTTGATGATAATGAGTTTCAATTGAGGAAGCCATGCCTAAAACCCTATTCGGGGGTTAAAGTGGCTATAAAATGGAATAAAAATAGTCATAAATAGCCATTGAAGTTGTTTAAACACCTTTGTATCTGGATAAAGATTGCCTAGTTGAAGGTGAAGGTAAACAAATGAATCCAGGTGAACAACTGGGTATCCATATCGATTTGGATAGGGTTATTTAAGAAATCATTATTTAAACGAAAAATTTAATTAATATCAAGATATATTTAAAACATGTATTATATTCATTAAAATAAATTGATTTTTTTTTAAATATGTTAAAACCCATTGATAATGAATTGGTTGTAAAGACATAAACTATCAAAATGGTATTTCATCTTGAAACATCATTTTTCAAGTTTCAGTTGGAAAATACAAGTAGTAAATTGTAACGGAAGAGGTTAGAGAAGAAATATAATATTCTGAAGAACATTGTGGTTGTCATTCCATATTTGAAGTTGCATCGAAATTTGTTGGAGGCATCGAAGACCTGAAGAAGCAGTAATGAACCTGCAAAATGTCTATTTTGTTAGGATTTGTAATATGTAAATTAAGTGTGGAAATTTATTTGTAATATTTTGCATTTGAGTTGTGTTAAAATGAAATTGGAATGAATGGAAATGAAGTTACAAGGGAGAGAAACAAGGCGCAGTCTAAAGTTTGGAGGGGAAATGAGATATGAAATCTTTTATAGGAATGTGCCTATGTAATGATGTATGGAATCTAGATTGTACATAAAGGTGCATTGAATATATAGACATTATTACAAGCCCATTCAAACCCAAGTGTGACATCAACTTCAGATTCCCTAAACCCTCAGATGAGTTTGTGCTAATTATAGCCCAAGTTGGATTGGTAATAAATCTGGGTTTTACTTGGATTGAACTTACTACTAAAATAGCAGAGGTTTTGGTCTTTTGTGAATTAAAATTCATGCAATTTGAGTGTTTTTGCAAAGTAATCTGCATTTTCTTTAACATTGTACATAAAAAAGGTTTGGTCTTTTGTGAATTAAAATTCATGCAATTTGAGTGTTTTTGCAAAGTAATCTGCATTTTCTTTAACATTGTACACAAAAAAGGTAGCTGCTCTATAACAAGCCTGGGAAAGGTGTTCATGATTATTAAATAAAATGAGGTCAATATCCAATTTCATTGAATAATATTCTCAGTGTTAATAAATCTAAATCTATGCTAGTTTATTTCATGAACGGAATAATCAGAGCTAAGAACAGTCGCCAAGGGCTTGCAGACTACTTCCTCAATTTATCCTCTGCACTCTGACTTATTTGTAATGTAGCCTAGCATGTGAAGGGTGTGCTAGTTAGCAGAGTAGGGTAAAGTCTAAAAAAGGCTTAAATACTCGTTATCATCTCATTTCTCTAAACCCTCTCTCCCTTGCTTCTGCACTCTGTTCATTCAATATTTCAAGTATTCACTCCCTGTTATCTTCCTTAATCGCTTAATCCATTGAATTCAGTCCAAAACATAAATACCAAGATGCCTACAACTACTGCTACTCATTCGAGGAGGAACATCCCCAAAAGAGGGCAGGTGAAGGCAGCCATTGCCTCTTCCCTCGCCCAATCCATCAGATCAGTGTTAGGATCCCCTAAATCATTCAACCACTCTGTTGTTTCCTCTTCCTCTTCTCTCGTGACTGCAAATCGTTTGAGAGCACAATGAATGACTTGCAGATCAAATGGGCTTGAGTTTCTTTCATTACAAATTCAGTGATGCAGAAATTAAATCATTATGGATGAAAGCATGGGATCCATAGATCTGTTTTCCAAATCATTTGCTCATTTGTCTAACTCTTTTCCCTAGATTTGAAGCCCTGCAACACCAATGAAGTTTGCTCTTTATGCTGTAGTGAGTCACCAAATATAAAGAGGGGAATATTTTCTACTATAGCAGCTTTTCCTAGTTGCAGTTGAAAAGCTCTGAAATACAAAGTTTGTTGATCAGAGATTTTGAGTTGAAATATATGGCACTTGATTCCCCTTGGCATGTGTAACTGATTTTGATCCATTAGTGGTGTTTATAAACTTCATCTATGTATTGGATTGATAGAAATACCCATTAACATGTAGAATAGACTTGAATCTTGTTTTTTACATCCAACAGCTAAGAGTTTACTAATTCATCATGCTTTTGATCCATAAGTGAGTGGCTATAAACCTTAACTCTGCATTGAGTGATGAATCATTTGCATGAATGTGCTTTGAATGTGTGGCTAATTAGCATGGATGTTCTTTGAATGTGTGGTTAATCAAATATGAATTGTTTGCATGAATGTGTGGTTAATCAGATATGAATTGTTTGCATGAATGTGTGGTTAATCAGGTACTCAACACTCACTTTGAATGTGTTGTTAATCATTTGAATGTGTGGATGCATGAATGTTCTTTGAATGTCTGGTTAATCAAATATGAATCGTTTACATGAATGTGTGGTTAATCAAGAACTCAACACTCGCTTTGAATGTGTGGTTAATCATTTGAATGTGTGATTAATGAAATATAAATTGTTTGTATTTTGGTAGTGAATGTTAATGATTGAAGTTACATGTAGTTGAAGTTATTAAAAAGCTAAAAGATTTTCTGAATGTGTGGTTAATCAAGAACTCAACACTCACTTTGAATGTGTGGTTAATCAAGAACTCAACACTCACTTTGAATGTGTGGTTAATCATTTGAATGTGTGATTAATGAAATATAAATTGTTTGTATTTTGGTAGTGAATGTTAATGATTGAAGTTACATGTAGTTGAAGTTATTAAAAAGCTAAAAGATTTTCTGTTGTTTATCTTATAACTGTTTAAACTAGAAGGAGATTATAATTGTTCACATAGTTGAAATTTGGAGGAGATTCTTTCATTTAGGTTAATGAAATGAAACTCTTGAACAATTTATTTTGATTTAGGTTACTAATGGTCAAAAAATTATTTTGAGCTTATAATTGCTCACCTATATGATGCATTCATTTGGAGTTAATTATATCATTTAGATTTATTGTGACCAAAATCTAATGTGAGTGTCAAATATGTAGGATGGAGAAAGTAGACGTTATGTGTATTCGCAAAAGAGCCAAAATTCTGGGAACTGTAATTTGTGTGGGTGGAGCAATGGCTATGAGTTTCCTTCAAGGTCCTACTCTAGCCCAACCTTGGCCTCTGTGGGGACAATCAACCTCAGTTTCCAACACTAATACAGTACACCTAGTGGAAACCATTCTACATGAGGGAGATTCAGGCAACCAGATTAGAGGGTGTATTTACCTTATCTCAACAGTGATAATGTTATCCACTACCATGATATTGCAGGTCTCCCTACCACCTTGCATATTAAATTGATACCCAATTATAACCCTTTTCTGTATTTAGAAGTTTCAAAGCTCCCCACCCAATCAAATGTATGATTATAATTTCATGTGTAGGTTGAGACATTGAAGAAGTTTCCAGCCACACTATCCCTTACATCAATTACTGCCATTCTAGGCTCCATCCAAACTGCTCTCCTAATAGCCATTCTTGACAGGGGCATCATTCCAACATCATGGATACTGGATAGGGCTAATATTTTGACTGTGTTCACTGCAGTAAGTCTACATACATGAATGATGTTCTTCCTCAATTTTCCCAGCCATGAATAACTTAAATTTTTGTTAGGTGGTTAAGCTGATTTGTGGAAGATTAATTCAAATTTGGCAAGGAATCATATTCAATGCAATGGCATTTCCATTACAGTTACGGTGTTTGCGGAAACGAGGGCCAGTATTCGTTACAGTATTCAACCCAGTGTCTACCGTGTGCTCAGCAATTTTATCATCTATAGTTCTGGGAGACACGTTGCGTCTAGGAAGGTGGGTGGTTTGTTATATTCTCAAATATTCAATTCGGTGGTTTTTTATATACTCCAATATTCAATTTGTGTTAGAGTGGTTCAGGTAAAATTAAACTTGATTAGATAAAGTTATTAGTTGTTTTTGGGCTAATGAGAATCTATGGTTTTGTCCATGGCATTCATATGGAATATAGTATATTCTTAAGTCTTCAATTTCTATTAGAGTGGTTCAAGTAAATTTGATTAGGTAAAGTCATCAGCTATTTTGGGGTTCATGAGAACCCATAATTTTGTCTATGGTATTCATGTGGAATATAGCCTGTTTAAAAACAGAAAGACTCCATAAGTGAAAGAAATTAACATGGAGGCTTTTGGCTTTTAAATAGGTTATATTCCACAGGAATATCATGGGCCAAACCAAAGGTTGGAGCCAGAAAACTACTTATAACTCGACTAAATCAAGTTTACCAGAACTACCCTAACAATTTACATTAAATTTATTATTTCTTCTCTCATTTTGCCTACAAATTTACAAAATTAATTAATTGAAATGCTTGATTTTCCTACACTAGAACAGTTTGATGGGTGTGATTCTTATATTCATTGGTCTCTACCTTTTTCTGTGGGGAAAAAGCCAAGACGATGCTACCCAGATCAAAATATCTTCTGACGAAGAAGCAGATATAGCCATCATAGCAGAAGGAGAAGAAAATCAGCATGGGTGTGATTCTTATATTCATTGGTCTCTACCTTTTTCTGTGGGGCAAAAGCCAAGACGATGCTACCCAGATCAAAATATCTTCTGACGAAGAAGCAGATATAGCCATCACAGCAGAAGGAGAAGAAAATCAGCACCCACCTCCTGCTTCTGAAGTAGTGGATGTGAAAACACCTTTACTACAATAACATTCTTGACATTTTGTTGAAAAATTGCATTGTTTGTAATAAACACTTAGTCTGTTCAAATAAAGATGGCAGCTCATGCACACAATAGTACTAGGTAAATCTTTGATGTTTGTACGGAACAAATTTAACTTTTTCAAATACGGTTGACTTCCAACCTGGGAAGGCAATAACTCCATTTGGAGGCAACCTGATAGATCTAAACATTCAAGAGTGGTGATATCTCCAAGTGTGGAAAGAGTCAAATTCAAACAATCACTCAAATGTAGATGTCTAAGTTGCAATAGATTTCCCTGAAAGCCTGGAAGCATTTCCAGACATTTACACTTAGAAAGATTGATGTATTGAATATTTTTTAAATCTTTGAAGGAACTTGGAAGCATCTTCAAACTTTTGCACAATGTCAAATTCATGGTTTGGAGATTTCTCAGGTTTTGGAACAAATCTGGAAGCATCTTCAAACTTCCGCACAATGTGAGATTGATATGTTGGAGAGTTGTTAGATTCCCAAAGGAATTTGGAATCATCTCCAAATTGCTGCACTTAGAAATATTGGCGTGTTGGAGATTTACCAGATTGCCAAAGGAATTTGGGAGCATTTTCAAACTTCCACAGTCTGTCAGATTGATGTGTTGAAGATTTGTTAGATTACTAAAACAATCTAGAAGAATTTCCAAACTACTGCATTTGGACAGATGGAAGTATTCGAGATTTTTTAGATTCCCAAATAAAATTGGAAGAAGCTGCAATTTCAGGCACCCTATGAGGGTTAGATATCTCAAGGAGCTCAAATAACAAAATTCTTCTGATAGCATTGCTACATCTGCGTATGTCAACAATCGCGGACAATTCAGTACAATCTTTTCTAGGTGCTTCAGCGACCTTAATGACTTTGGAAACTCGGAAAATGGAGCTTCAATATTTAATTCCCGCAAGTGGAGAGGTGCCTGCAATGTTAAGTACGTTTCGATTATATAAGAAATTGAAAAGATAGGAGAATTCTTGCTCTGCAAATTGCTGCATCTATATGTACGTACCTCAGATCGAGATTGCCACAATCTTTTAAATTCCCAACCGAACATTTCTAAAACTCTTAAATCGCACAATGGAATTCAAGAAGGCAGTGATGAGTAGATCGACACATTCCAATGAAGCCATATGAGTTTTGGTGACCACACCGAAGTCAAGATGCTTTCAAAGTTGCCTTCAACTTCAAGAAGTTGCAATTTCCTGATTCTGCAGACCTCTTGACTGGAACTTGTATTCAAGGGAAATTCTAATTCTGAATGGAACACTTCCTAATCTTCATCCTACCCAATAAAGGTGTACCAAGGAGCCATCCCAAATCCGCGCACTTCTGTTATCACCTGTTTGTGGTTTGAAAACAATAAACTATTATTAACATAATGTGTGGCAGACTCTTTTGAATACAAAATACCGAAAGTTCTTTAGACATTCAACAATTAGGATGGCTCAAACACTTATAGAGGATGATTGTTGCAACAACTCATGAAGATGAAGATTCTTTATCGGTCGTCAAAGCCAACGCGGTAATAATTCTGGACAATCCGCAATAGCTCTTCCCAAATCTATGAGGTGATCATGCATTCTTATTCTAATTTCATCGTCCAACTCGACAAGACACTTGTTGAGCAGATTTTCAAACCCTACCAAACCATTCCATCCTGAACCCCTCCATATTCTTACCCATGTATCCTTGTCTTTTCCTATCGAAAAATAGGCAATATCTAAAAATATTTTCCGCTACTCATGATTGAGAGAGTCGTTACTAATTTTAAGGCTCCTTTCTATCTCTGTAGGTAATGTTTGGTGAAGTCCATTCAATTGCTCTTCCCAGTAAAGTTTGTCATGTCCACAAACAAGCAACCCAAAAACTTTCAATGATAGAGGCAAAACATGGCATGCCTTTAAAAACTCATCTACAAGATTTTCAAATCTTGGTAGTGGATATGGCTGGAAAAAGGCATGCAAGCAAAACAGCTCTTGGGAGTGTGATATATTTAGGCCTGGTAACTGATAAATTGACGAATATGCAATTCCTGCACTTCTAAGGATATGCTTGACCCTAAACGTAACCAAAATCAAGCTCTTGGGGTGAAGGACATGCTTAATTGGCAAGAAAGGATCTAGTTGATCCACATGACCTACATCATTTAATATTATGAGTGCCTCACAAGCTGAAAGATTCTTTTTAAGTATCTCCACGCCTTCTTCCCACCTCTCAATTTTGATATCTCTATCCTTCAAGTCCTTAATGAGTTTGCTTTATACATTGTTTAGAGACATTTTATTTGTATTTTCCCTCACATCAAATAGAAAACATGATCTATCATAATCTGACCTCTTATGATTAAAAAGTTCTTTGGCCAGCATTGTCTTTCCATTTCCACCGATGCCCACAATCTCCACAACCTTGACCTCCACATGCTCACCATGATGCAGCTGCAGTGTACCTTAAAAATCTTGTAACTTTTCCGCCAAACCAGTTGGATATTTTGCCACATCCAATGGCATTGCAACATTCACGGTAGGCAGAGAGGCAAAGAGAACTAGTTTTTTGTAACCATTCTAATCTAATGGCTGAAATCTTTGCAATCGTCTTACATTTTCCTGATTCCGCAGACCTCTTGACTAGAACTTGTATTCAAGGGAAATTCTAATTCTAAATGGAACACTTCCTAATCTTCATCCTACCCAATAAAGGTGTACCAAGGAGCCATCCCAAATCTGCGCACTTCTGTTATCACCTGTTTGTGGTTTGAAAACAATAAACTATTATTAACATAATGTGTGGCAGACTATTTTGAATACAAAATACCGAAAGTTCTTTAGACATTCAACAATTAGGATGGCTCAAACACTTATAGAGGATGATTGTTGCAACAACTCATGAAGATGAAGATTCTTTATCGGTCGCCAAAGCCAACATGGTAATAATTCTGGACAATCTGCAAGAGCTCTTCCCAAATCTATGAGGTGATCATGCATTCTTATTCTATTTTCATCGTCCAACTCGACAAGACGCTTGTTGAGCAGATTTTGAAACCCTACCAAACCATTCCATCATGAACCCCTCCATATTCTTACCCATGTATCCTTGTCTTTTCCTATCGAAAAACAGGCGATATCTAAAAATATTTGCCGCTACTCATGATTGAGAGAGTCGTTACTAATTTTAAGGCTCCTTTCTATCTCTGTAGGTAATGTTTGGTGAAGTCCATTCAGTTGGTCTTCCCAGTAAAGTTTGTCATGTCCACAAACAAGCAACCCAAAAACTTTCAATGATAGAGGCAAAACATGGCATGCCTTTAAAAACTCATCTACAAGATTTTCAAATCTTGGTAGTGGATATGGCAGGAAAAAGGCATGCAAGCAAAACAACTCTTGGGAGTGTGATATATTGAGGCCTGGTAACTGATAAATTGACGACTCTACAATTCCTGCACTTCTAAGGATATGCTTGACCCTAAATGTAACCAAAATCAAGCTCTTGGGGTGAAGGACATGCTTAATTGGCAAGAAAGGATCTAGTTGATCCACATGACCTACATCATTTAATATTATGAGTGCCTCACAAGCTGAAAGATTCTTTTTAAGTATCTCCACGCCTTCTTCCCACCTCTCAATTTTGATATCTCTATCCTTCAAGTCCTTAATGAGTTTGCTTTATACATTGTTTAGAGACATTTTATTTGTATTTTCCCTCACATCAAATAGAAAACAGGATCTATCATAATCTGACCTCTTACGATTAAAAAGTTCTTTGGCCAGCACTGTCTTTCCAATTCCACCGATGCCCACAATCCCCACAACCTTGACCTCCACATGCTCACCATGATGCAGTTGCAGTGTACCTTAAAAATCTTGTAACTTTTCCGCCAAACTAGTTGGATATTTTTCCACATCCAATGGCATTGCAACATTCACGGTAGGCAGAGAGGCAAAGAGAACTAATTTTTTGTAACCATTCTAATCTAATGGCTGAAATCTTTGCAATCGTCTTACATATAATCCTCTGGCATATAAAGATGACAGGTAGGCAGAGAAAGGAGTTGATTTCAGAGGGAAATGCCTTACGGCGTAATTAATTAATCGTCAATGGTAAAGGTGACATACAAGGTGACATACCCATCCTCAGGTTTGATTTCAGAGGCGTAATTAATTAATCGTCAATGATAAAGGTGACATACAAGGTGACATACCCATCCTCAGGTTTACCAATACGTCAAACAATATTTTCATATATTATTCAAAGTATAACACACCAATATACATGTTCAAAAATAAAAATATCTGCAATTATTTTGATGATAATCCCTCCATCAGACACATTGAGAAAGGTCAAGCTTATGACAAACAATATTTTCATATATTATTCAAAGTATAACACACCAATATACATGTTCAAAAATAAAAATATCTGCAATTATTTTGATGATAATAACAGATTTAAACCCAGCTTAGCAGGCTGACCATGAAAATTCCCTCCATCAGACACATTGAAAAAGGTCAAGCTTATTTACCATGCCCGGTTGGGCTAATTCCCTCCATCAGACACATTGAAAAAGGTCAAGCTTATTTACCATGCCCGGTTGGGCTAATTCCCTCCATCAGACACATTGAAAAAGGTCAAGCTTATTTACCATGCCCGGTTGGGCTATATATACGCACTGTTAAATTTATATTGGTATAAATTTAATTGTATATGCTTACAGCCCAACCACATTTAATATCCTAAACCGCATACATTTAATATCCTAAACCACATTGAGAAAGGTCAAGCTTATGACAAACAATATTTTCATATATTATTCAAAGTATAACACACCAATATACATGTTCAAAAATAAAAATATCTGCAATTATTTTGATGATAATAACAGATTTAAACCCAGCTTAGCAGGCTGACCATGAAAATTCCCTCCATCAGACACATTGAAAAAGGTCAAGCTTATTTACCATGCCCGGTTGGGCTAATTCCCTCCATCAGACACATTGAAAAAGGTCAAGCTTATTTACCATGCCCGGTTGGGCTATATATACGCACTGTTAAATTTATATTGGTATAAATTTAATTGTATATGCTTACAGCCCAACCACATTTAATATCCTAAACCGCATACATTTAATATCCTAAACCACATACAATATCCTATAGCAGAGTAAATATTATTTGCCATGGAGAAAAGCAGAGCTTATTTACCATGCCATAGGATCAAGTGCAAGAAAGGAAGCCGCACGTGCTTGAACAGGGCTAGAAACGTTAGGCCGCTACTAAAAGGGCGTAACAAACTTACATGTTAGTCTCCGCTTTGGTCTGTTCCGTAGTTTTAAATGAGAAGGAAGTCAAATCATTAGCACTACGTGTAAATTTTACAACGTCAATCCACTAAACTAATATTTATAAACTAATGTTTTTTTATTTAATGTCAATCCACTAAACCAATATTTATAAACTAATGTTTTTATATTCAGTCCTTCAAGCTATGGATTTTTCCATTTTTATGTAGTTACAGAGAATCATCTTTCCAATTTGCTTCACATAATATAGCTATTGAGATATGTTTTGATTATGCTCATACTTCAGATATAAGTGAATACTTAAAATACTTTAAGTAGATACGATGAATTGAATTTCAGATAGAAGTGATAAAGGGATTGAAGCGTTAAATCCATACTATGAAATGTGCACCTACAACCGACGGTCCTGGGTTCATTATCATGCTCATGCTTCTATCCCTAACAACTCATGATGAGCAATTCTTATATTGCATGTAATAAGAAGGTTAGCATGCTGGGACAAGTTTCTTTCTATGGCTGAGGACATGTGCAATTTTAGAACGTTCTAAACCTGAAAATGACATGCTCGTTTGATATTGAACCTGGGAAATCATCATGGCACTGCTTTAGCGTACGGTTCATCTTTATCTTTGCCTGTCCCCCTGACCTCCGAGGGCTTCACTTTATAGAAGACCGGAAGAATAATAGCTATGGATTAAATCATCACCCGTTAGCATTCGATGTTCTATTTGATTAAATTCAAAATAATTCCTAAACATAAAATGTTTAAAGATAATTCAATGATTTACTCAAATGTACATAATATAAATCCTTTCAATGGCGTGCACTTTGCCCATTGTATAGCAAAGCAGATCATGGGCTAACAATTGACTCATAGTTAAACCTCAATATGCAGTGATATAAGCAAGATTCAATTACATTCTTACAGACTATAACGTGGTCGTTCTTCATCATCTGTATTCACCATGCCAACGATTTATTCATTGGTGGGCAGCCTCTTTCCTGCCGGTAGACACAATCTCTGTGTTAATGGTGGATCTGAAACCCACGTCCAATTTTACATTATCCAAGATCCAGGGATGATTTACATCATTCCAATCATCACGTTTAAAGGGTAATTTAGTACCTCGCCCAATCTAAACAGAGTTTGGATATCAAAAGCTCAAAGAAAATAAGTACTCACTCGAGATTTGATCGCAAGAAAATTGGGTCTGCGGTTCTTCTGCTGCATTCCAAGAACGAGTTCCTTCCTGGAATCTGCTATGGAAGACAAGAAGGGGTAACTCAGCTTTGGGTTTGCCTTTTGTATTTGCTCATACATGACCACGGCATCGTTCACTGCCAAAAAGGGTGTCCTCTCTAAAATTGTGAGAAGTTAAGAATATTTTGGAATTTGGCTAACAGTAATACTTCTTGCAGGGAAATTATTAAGGAATTTAGACTTCTATGATCCATAACATTGTTAAGATAGTCTTCGGCAAAATCACATAACCAATTTTTTGTCGACGTGTTTCGAACCAACCAGTGTGGTTCATCGTCAGGACAAGTTATGTGATTTTGCCGAAACGCGTCAACAAAAAATTGGTTATGTGATTTTGCCGAAGACTATCTTAACAAAGTAATACTTCTATGAAATTCTGAAATATCCCAAAAATCGAGATAAATTTCAAGGAAAAATAGGGTAGACTAATCTTTCTATAAAACATAAACTAAAATAAAATTTGACAAAGGAGTGAGAATTCTCACCCATTACAAGCTTCCAGCTCCAAGCCACTTATGTCTGCAACACGACAAAGAGCATCTCCCCATTTTTCAACAGTGCTCGGCTCGTATCTCTTCTTCTTTTCCAGATCGCGAAGGGCTCGTCCATACATTCCATCTTCGCCCTTGCCCATTCTGACCCGTAGATCAGATGGCTTTACATGGTAAAACACCGGAATAATGCTAGTCCCCGATTTCAACATCAGCACGAGCTCTTCCAAACACCATTTTGATTCGGCGTACCTTGGAGATAAAATGGCTATATGAACATAGGCGGTTGCAATAGCTCCTTTTATTTGACAACTTAAGTCGTCTCCCGCCTGCATTTCTGACGCCCACACGCCTTGATAATGCAGCTGTCTAGTAAGTAGACCGCCCAAATCGTGTCATTCGAGGGAACCAGTCTGATAATGACACCACACAACCAGCAATTGTTCTCATAAGTCTCTACAGCGTCCCTAGCCTTCAACACATTGTGGAGAGACCTGTGCGCAAACTGAAAAATTAATAAGCCAGTCAGTTGAGCCGCAAGAGTCAGTTATGAGATAAGTCGGTTATTGAAAAGAAAAACATCCCATATACAAACAATTAGGGCAAATGGCAAATCTACAGAAAAAACCGTCAAGAACCCCACCTTCAACACATTGTGGAGAGACCTCTGCGCAAACTGAAAAATTAATAAGCCAGTCAGTTGAGCCGCAAGAGTCAGTTATGAGATAAGTCAGTTATTGAAAAGAAAAACATCCCATATACAAACAATTAGGGCAAATGGAAAATCTACAGATAAAACCGTCAAGAACCCCACCTTACTGTCATACATCGCATACGCCTTCAACACATGGTGGAGAGACCTCTGCGCGAACTCCGCATACGCCTTCAACATATTGTGGAGACACCTATGCGTGAATTGAAAAATTAATAAGCCAGAAGTCAGTTATTGAGCGGCAAGAGTCAGTTATGAGATCAACGGCAGTAAAGTTTTTAATCGTCTAACACTAAATCGAATGGTGAATAACCAAGACAGCGCGGATCACAGGAGAGTCCATTTCAAATGGAAACGCCTTACGGCGTCACTAGATGGTGATTTATGGTGGTTTAAAATGAGTGTTTTTGAAAAAAAAAATCTAAAATATAGAAAAATAAACTACAGATAAAAAGAAATTGGAACCCAAATGACTGCTTAAATGTATGCCGCATACAAGCATCCGTTCTTTGGTAAATCTATAACATTTCGAGTCATATTTTTCAAAGAAACTCAGCGGGTTCATCAGTTACTTACTTATAAATTCCAAAAAATCTAAAATACAGAAAAATCAACTACAGATAAAAAGAAATTGGAACCCAAATGACTGCTTAAATGTATGCCGCATACAAGCATCCGTTCTCTGGTAAATCTATAACATTTCGAGTCATATTTTTCAAAGAAACTCAGCGGGTTCATCAGTTACTTACTTATAAATGCCGGGTTTGACAAGAATTAAGATCGAGTTCGTGTTGTTGGCTGGAACTGCATTGATGGCGTCCTGCACTGTTGTAAAATCGCCATTGCCCTTTTCCTTGGCTACCACTATAACTCTGCCCGCTATATCGTTCAGTTTTCGAGGTGATCTGCTATTCAATTCCCTCATATTCTTCTCTCCACGACTGTCGTGCATAGCATGGCGTTGAGATAACGTACGCATAGAGCAGGAAGGTTGAAGACAAAAGAGATGGAGCGATGCAAGAAACAAACCGATAACGGCCAATCTGTTGGCGTTAGACATCATGGAATTATATAACAACCGCACCAGATCGAGGCGAGATTTGCAAGGAAAATTGATGATATTCCGCAAAACACGTAGTTAGATGGGAACTGAAACATTGCATGAGAGATCCAGTACGGATGAATGGTATATATAAGCAGAAGGCAAAGTATAATCAGGCGAGACACACCGAAGGAATCAATCGCCGCCGGAGAGACCATGACAGCGCAAGCCAGAGGTTGCTTTCTCAGGAGTAGTTTGACACGTGGAGAGTCAGTTATGAGATCAACGGCAGTAAAGTTTTTAATCGTCTAACACTAAATCGAATGGTGAATAACCAAGACAGCGCGGATCACAGGAGAGTCCATTTCAAATGGAAACGCCTTACGGCGTAAAAATAATTTTTTGTTTACTCATTAATTTTTGTCTCTGCAATTTTGGTGTTTGGAATAATTTGCAAATAGTTTTTAAAATTTTGATGTTTGGAATGAATTTGTAAATAGTTCTTAAAATTTTAGTGTTTGGAATCAATTTGCAAATAATCCCACTCATATTATGTAAATATTTTTTTTTAATAAATTTTACATGATAAATTCGAAAAATAAAATTTTAAATAATTCTACTAAAAAAACTCCACTTAGAAACTCTATAACAATCCTACCTTCTCTCCATTGTTTCTGATCAAGAAATCACGTTCGTTGGTGCAAAGCAATGATCTGAGGCTTTCGTGGGTGACTGCCTTCTCCTCCTCAGCCATGATCTGCTAACACAATAAGTTTCTCCTTTCCGAATACAGTATTGTATGTTCTTGCACTGCAATTTCTCAGATCTCCTGTGTGTAAGAAAGAGAATTTATAGCCAGAGGAGGGCCAATTCAGTTCTAATTTTACCGTTACCTCTACTCTCAAACTAAAAATGTCAGGACCATTTTTTAAAATTCCCTTTTTCAGTGAAATTTGGTTACTCCTTTTTTCCAAGAAAAACCTTTTATATCAGTTTTTCAAACCAGTTTGTCATGTGTTTTGTCCGTTAATTAAATACAACGTAGATTTGTATCATATATAGTTTTGTTAGGAATACAAAACTAAAGCGGGCAAGTTGGAACTCATAATTCATTTCTTCACAAGTTCTAGTCAAGGACATAGCTATTTAGTTAAAATTACTTCAGTGTTAATTTATTTTGGTTGTGAAGTTCTTTTGTATTTTTTCGGAAAAAAAAGTTGTGGGAAAGTTCAAAAAGTCGCATTAAAGATAATTTTTTAATTATTGATAGTGAACGTTGATATAGTAAATATTGAACTGTTTATTAATCAGTGACTTTCTAAATCAAAAAAAATTTCAACATTTTCTTTCAAATATCTTTATTTTAATTAAAAACATTATATAAATAATTAATTTGATTTTGTAAATTGTATTTATAAATTAACTAATTTTATTCTTCAAAAATATTTATTTTAATTTGATAAATTTTGTTAATTAGAAATTTTTTAATTAAAAATATAATTCCATTTAAAGATATAACTGATAAAATTTGACTTTTTATAAGTTACATATTGATACGTTAAATAAATATATATATTTTTAAAAAATTCATGTGTTGTAATTCATTTTGACACACTATATTATATTGTTAAAAATATAAATTTATTATAAAATATTATTTTAATACATTATTATTCTAATATTAAAAATATAAAATTATTATAAAACTTCATTTTATATAATATTATCAAATTGCAAAATTTTATACAGCATATTTTATAGATTTCTCACATACAATATCATACCATCACAAATGTGAAAACCAACAAAAATTTTAAATATCTAAAATTCCATTTTGCTTAATCATTTTTCTCAATTTCCTATACCCTATCCCTTTTCATCATTTTCAATCAATTTTTTTTAAGTGCCACACCCATTAAGACATCTTGTGCAATGAATGAGAGGGTTCTTTTTGCATCCTTGTTTGTGAAAGTTTATGAATGCTTAAATTGAGATTAACAATTAGTGATCATATTGCATGGTATAATAGCCAATATCAATTTCTTATTGTTCAATTTTTTTATGTGTTAAGGTATATAAACAATATTACTAATTTAACAAGAAACATCAAAACAAGAACTTTGACTCAAAAAAATATGAACTTCTCAAAAAAAAGAAAAAAGGTGGTGATGTTGTATCATTATTTTTATTTTAAAATTTAAACAATTTTCAACCATGACATTAAAGATCAGATAATATGACTTTGAAAAAGTGTAAAATTTTGGCATTTTCGAAGAATTAAAAACAATTACCACGAGTACAAAAATCATTAAAATTTAACTCTTTTCAACTATGGCATTACAAACAAAATATCATGACTAAAAATATATTAAAAATTAACGCCTTAATTAATGAGTCATCTTACCAAGAGGAATTTCTTTTTAAAAACTAAAAGTAGAGCCCTTTTAAAATCCTAGCAATAAAGGTCGGTGGAGGCGGCTGGTTGGTAAAATCGGACTCGTAAAGATGGTGAGGTCTTGTGCTCAAACTTGAGCGAGGGCATTGACTAGTCGCGAGAAAAAGCTTAACCTAGGCCAAGCCTGCTCACCTTTGATGAAGTTTACCCCAGATTGTTGAGCTCTGATGGAAATGAGGGTTTGAAGCTCACAGATTCAGCAGACCTAAGTACTAATTCTGGAGAAGAACAGGGCCAGAGCGACAGAGCTCCACAGAAGGGGACAAGCTCTGACCCAACAAATGGAAAACGCAGGGTCCACTGGGACCCCATCATACAAACAAATAATGATGCACAAGAAGACAACACAGGATGGGGTGTAGATAGCAGGGTATGAAAAGTCGGACCAGGAAAATCCAACCAGCAAGGGGAAGAGGAGCAGTGAAGATAATAATACTAAAAAACTGAAGGAAAATGATGAAAGCAAAAGTACAGAGAGTAGAGACAGCAAGAATCCAACCCTAGGACATCTCTCCCATGGAAAAAAACTGGAGAAGGAGCAAGCAGAAGCAGAGGAAAAGGTACTAAATCAGGATAAAGAGGAGCAGGGAGGAACAACGTCAACACCCAACAGAAAAAAGAATTAGGGTCCGTGTAAGCCCAAAGCCGCAGAAACCCTAAGGGTTGTGATATTGGATCCAGAGATTCAATCGTACCGAGAGCACATGGTCGAACATGCAGTGATATGCAGGTTCATGGGGCTCTGGCCAACAGAACGAGCTCTGTGTCAATGGATAAAGCAACAGTGGAAACCCAGAGGTGATGTAAGGCTGCACTTGGGAGCTAAAGGTTTATTTACTATGGTTTTCTCCAATTTAGAGGACAAGGATCGGATCTTCGATGGAGGGCCTTATTTCTTTGCCTCTGCAGGTCTTTACATAAGACCATGGAAACCCAACTTCGTGCCAGAAAAAGAAACCTTCAAGCAGGTACCAGTTTGGATACACCTCTTTTCTCTACCGATTGATTATTGGGGACATGAGGCTCTAAAACAAATAGGTAACAAGCTAGGGACTTTCATCAAGGCCTCAGAAGCGACATTGCAAAAAAGGTATACCTCTTGTGCCAGAATCTGCGTGGAAATGGATGTGTCAGGAGCGTTGCATGAGGGCCTATGGCTAGAATACAGAGACGAAGATTATTTCCAAGCCATAGACTATGAGCAAATCTCGTTCCGTTGTAGAAAATGTCATGAGCATGGTCATTTAATCAGAGAATTCCCACTAAACAAAGCAGCAGGGGATGACAAGGATGGCAAAGGAGAGAAGAACAAGGAGATCTTCACTAGACCGAAAGCCAAATAGAGAGCAAACAGAAAATGCCAAACCAAGGCAAGCACTTCACAAGGCAATATGAGCAATGCTTTTGAAGTTTTGGAAACCGAGACAGAATCAGAGGACAACATTAAAGAACAAGAAACTACGACAATAAACAAATCTACAACAATGCCAAATTTGAAAGAACTGGAGGTGAACCCTTTGAGTATCAATCTTCAGGTGCAGGAAATGCCGGAGGGGGCTGAAGAAGACTCAGAAATGTTCATCAATGAAATTAGGATAGAAGAAATGGAGTTAAGTGACATATTAGAGCAAGAAGGTATGGGCTTACCAAACATGGTGGAGAACTGGAAAAAGAAGGGAATGGAACACATATCAAAAGAGGAGGTAAAGAGGATTAATGACATATTCATAGCACGACAAAGGGCAGAGATGGAGCTACAAAGCAAGAGCTTGAGCATAGCTAAAGGACTAGGGGTCCGAACATAGGGATTACATCAAACCTCCACCAGTTCCAAGCATCAAAAAAAGAGAGGACGAAGGACCAAAAATGAGGCATTGCAAGAACTAGGACAAATGCTTCTAAATTTTGGTAAGATGAAAGCCCTAGAGGCTCTTTCACTAACCTCCTAAGCTGTGTTTAAAATGAAAGTTATTTCTTGGTATTCTAGAGAGATAAACAGCCAAACAAAACAATGTCTATTAAAGAAGAAGGTCCAAAAGGAACAACCAAACTTAGTGTTTGTGCAGGAAACTAAATGCTCAAGCAACACAGTAATCAATATCAGCAAAAAATTAGGTAAATGCATGGAATACTTGGAAACAGCGAGTAATGGATGGGAGGGAGGTCTAGTTATTCTGTGGAATCCACAAGTAATCTATCTCCTTTCCTCTGAGGCAGCCAGATCATACATAGCTATAGAAGTCCAAGTAGTAGGAAACTCTGAGACGTATCTATGCACCAATGTCTATGGCCCCCAGAAGCTAGAGGCTAAGCTTCTATTTTTAAGAACTCTGCTTAACCTGAAACTAAGATATCCCCAAGCTAAGGCGATATTTGGAGGTGACTTCAACATGATCACCACACTCACGGAAAAGAGAGGAGGTTTAAGGAAACTCAATAGAGACTCTGAAGCTTTCCTAGACTTCATTAAGTCGGCCAATCTTGTGGATGTTTTCCCCAGAAGTGGTGTTTTCACGTGGAACAACAAAAGGGGAGGTGAAAAGCTAATAGCCTCTCATTTGGATAGATTTTTAATAACAAAAAGAATATTGATGGAAGGAATCAGTGTGGAATCAGATATTCTTCCCAGTGGAGGGTCAGACCACTAGCCCATCACATTAACTGCAGCAATCCAGGGCACTCCTAGAAATAAACCTTTTAGATTCGAGAAATTCTGGCTCACTCATCCTGATTTCATTTAGCAAATTGAAAAATGGTGGAAAGAACCTTTGGGTATTAAAGGAACCAAAATGTATCGGTTACAGGGTAAGCTAAAACACATTAAAGCCAAAATCAAAGTCTGGAATCATGAAGTCTTTGGGAATATTTTCAAAGAAAAAAAGAAACTAGAAGAGCAATTGGAACATATACATGAAGGATGGATTCAAGGGAACATAAACCAAGAAACTGTGAACAAGGAAAAGACACTTATGCAGGACTGGCAACTTCGGTGCCAACAGGAGGAAACAATTTGGAGACAAAAATCTCGAGTTCAATGGCTTCAGGAAGGAGAACAGAACACGAAATTCTTCCATAGATCAGCAATGGACCACAGAGGAGCCAAAAAAATTCTAAGCCTTAAAGATGATCAGGGGGCCACGATACAGTCACATCAAGAGATCTCCAACCTTCTTACTTCACATTTCAGCAGAATAGCTCAAGAACCTGGGATTGACAGAATGGAGGCAATTGAGGAACTTACATCCTCAATCCCCAAGCTAATTTCGGAGGAGCAAAACTTAGCTTTAACTCGAGAAATTTCCCTGGAAGAGGTGGAAGAGGTCGTAAAAGAAATGCCTAATGGTAAAGCACCTGGGCCTGATGGATTCACCATCGACTTTTACAAGGCCTATTGGGATATAGTCAAAACAGAAGTCTAGGAAGTAGTGGAGGATTCTTGGCATTCCGCTTCTATTCTCAAGTCCCTCAATTCCACCTTCCTTGCCCTTATTCCAAAGGAGGAGGAAGCTAACACACCCTCAAATTTTCGTCCAATTGCGCTATGCAATGTGTTATACAAGATTATATCCAAAGTCATAGCTAATAGAATGAAACCCATACTTGCAGGCATTATTTCGGAAGAGCAATCAGGCTATGTAGAAGGGAGACAAATTTTGGACAACATCTTACTAGCACAAGAGATGATTCACACACTCCAAACATAGAAGAAAGCAAGTATGATGATGCAACTAGACCTGTTAAAGGCATATGATAAGGTTAACTGACACTATTTGGAAGCAATATTGAAAGCCTTTGGCTTTGCATAACAATGGATAGTTTGGATCCTAGCTTTGGTCAAATCCACAAAATTTTCAATTCTGGTTAATGGAGCCCCAACTACCCAATTCTCTCCTTCGCGAGGTCTACGGCAGGGGGATCCTTTATCCCCTTTCCTTTTCATGATTTTAATGGAAGGTTTGAGCAGACTAATCCAAAATGCTAAAGAGGAAGGAGTTATTGAAGGACTTCAGCCCCTGCCCTCAATTCTAGCAACTACTCACCAACAATTTGTTGATGATACGATGTTGCATGGGACTCCCTCAGTTAAAGAAGCATTGGGATTCAAAAGAATTCTAAATCTCTTAAGCAAGGCCTCAGGTATGGAGCTAAATCTCTCAAAATCTTCTATCTTCTTTTCTAATACTCACATAGTTGTTCAAAACAATATTTCTACCATCCTAGGCTTTAAAAGAAGTAGCCTCCCCTCGAGATACCTAGGAGTTCCGTTAACGGACAAGCCATGGCAAAAATCGCACTGGGAAAAGATTTTAGCAAGCCTAGAAAAAAGATGTCGTCATTGGACACACAGAGCCCTTAACTTTGCAGGTTGATTGGTCTTAACCAAAGCAGTACTCCAGGCCATTCCACAATATATGCTTTCCATTCTCCCAGCTCCCATGGGAGTGCTGCAGAAGATAAGGGTCATCCAAAGGGATTTTCTCTGGTCGGGAAACTCAGAAAATAAGAAATGGTCGCTAATGGCGTGGAATAAGCTATGCAAACCCAAACATCTGGGAGGGCTGAACCTACAGGACCCATCCACGGTTAACCGTGCTTGTGGTGCAAAATTATGGTGGAGGTGGTTGAAAGAACCTAAACTACCATGGGCCAAGCATTGGAAAGAAAAGTACGCTCAAAATCACAGACTACAAAACTTAATTCGGATGCAGGAAACTCCAGAGGGCTCACCAATTTGGAACCTCGCGAGAAACAACTAGCACATAATCTAGGAGCAAAGTTTTTGGGAGATTCGTGACGGAAAAACAACCCTTTTCTAGGAAGACGCATGGCAACAACTTCCCAAGCTGGAAAGCCCTGAATTCTTAGATATCCAAAGAAGCAACCAGGAGCTGGGAAGAACCACAGTAAATCAGTATTGGAAGCCCAACAACAGTGACCAGGTGTGGAGAATATGGTTATTCAATGAGACAGATTGGCTAACCGAAGAAAACAACAATCTAGAGAACCTGAAAACTCAGCTCGCTAAGAGAAGGATAAGGAAAGTAGGGGATAGTGACCAATTGCATTGGGAAAGCTTGAAGGAGGCAACTTCACACTGAGAGAGGCCAGAACACACATAGAAAATACTAAGCATGAAGAAAAAGTTAAATGGTATAGCAAAGTTTGGGATGCCCAATTATGGCCGAAGATAAAAACATTCCTATGGCTACTTATTCTCAGAAAGATGCTAACTTGGGAGAATCTCCGAAAAAAAGGATTCATTGGTCCTTCTCACTACCCCATGTGTGGAACGCAAGAGGAAACCATGAATCACCTCCTCAACACCTGTGATTGGGCAGATAGCATCTGGAATTGGGCAGAAACCATTCTTCAAAGGACGGATCGAGTTAGGAATTCGATTCAAGAGACAATTGAGAACTGGAGTGGGAATTTCTCCAATACCCAAGTGTTTAATACCATATGAAAACTCATACCAAGGTTCATAGCATGGAAAATCTAGAAAGAAAGAAATCGGAGAGTCTTCCTAAATGAAAACAGAAGCATTAACCACTTAAAAGATTCAATTCTTCAAAACATCAAGCAAACAGTTATTGCCAAAGGAAGAATGGAACAGAACAAAAACATCTCTGGTCTGGACTTACAGATTCTGAAAGACTTTGACATTAACATGGAATCCTTCACGTCCTCTGGGATTCATCAACAGGAGCTAAATACCAGTGTGAATTCCTAGATTCATCCGCCAACAGGCTTCCTTAAACTCAATTTTGATGGAGCCTCCAGGGGAAATCCGGGACCTGCTGGCATTGGAGGGGTTATTAGGGATAACAAAGGTGCAATTCAGCACATTTACAGTCAAGTGCTTGGTGAAGGGACAAACAATGAAATGGAATTTGCGGTGCTGGAACAGGGTTTAAGAATTCTCAGAAGACTTAAAGTTGGAGCCGCCGTGGTGGAAGGTGACTCGCAATTGGCGGTTACAGCAGCAAGAAGATTATATACCGGAGCCAAAACAAGTAAAGTTACACGACACTGGAGGCTTGCTAAGGTAACAGAGATTATTGCAGAACACCTATCTTGTCTGGACAGTATAATCTTTCAGGCAGTTAGACGCAAGGCCAATACAGTGGCAGACCACTTGGAAAATTATGGAATTGATAACCCCTCTACCAACTTGGACACCTGTTGGTAGGATGTCACCTGCATGGAGCTGAGAGACCGGTGCACTCTTCTTTCGAGGCAGGACATCACTTAATGAAAGAAGAGGCTAAAGGGTACGAAGATCTTCCCCATATGTGGAGAATGGATCCACCCAATCGAAAGGATGTGAGGATAAGTGGTTGGCAAGCTAAAGGAGTACAAGGAAGGAAGGGGCATTCAATAAACAAGCACGTTGGGTTAGTTCCAAAAAGCACAACGAACAAAAATTATGGGAACTGCCGACATCAAAACACAAAAAAAGACACTTGGCACTCGGTAAAATGGTTCAAGTGTGGCAGACTGGAGAATAAGGATTCGGCGCATCAACAAAAATGTGAAAATCTGAGCAGAAGTTATTATGAAAGGACGTGCGATCATAAGTCGACGAGACCGGAGGCCGTGGGCGACTCATGGTTTACCTCTTCTATAACTACAACCTCCAAACGCGAGAACAATACACAGCTTTCCAATGGCAATCAGCATAGTATCATTCGCGTTTTCATAAGGTTTCGTATTTCTGTTCTCTGGTATAGTAGAATGGTGCGGGAGGGTAGTCGAAATGCCTTAGCCAATAAAGACCTGCAGCAGGCTCGAGAGGCTTATGAAACAAGAACTTCTAGTAAGGAAAAGCACAAAATTGAGGAACTGGAAGCAATTGTTGCAGAAGAGGGGGAGAAATTGGAGGAACAAGAGCTGGAAAAGGAGATGGAATGGGTTTAGGATCCCAGCACAACCACCATGCGAGCAACCCAATTTTTTCGCACATAGGCGGAAATGTGGCACATCAAGACAAAGTTAGTAAAGGCTATAAGTATGCAAGGAGAATACCTTAATTAGGCACATCAAGCAATCTCTGCTTTATCTGCGGATCATACAACGGTTCTAGAAGCTCTGGATTTCAAAATCAGCTCTCTGGAGCAACAATTTAGCTATATCTCCAAAAAGATGACTGTGTTGATAAGTCTTCTGAAGCACATTATTGGCCAGGATTCCGTTGTACTGAGGGAAGGCGCGGAGGAGACCACGGGAACCAGCCAGGAGAAGCGCTCAACTCAGCGTCCACCTCTACCTGGAAAAGCTACTACTTCGGCCAACCAGGATACCGCTACCAAGGACTATGTCATTCTCAAGCTTTAATGGCTTACTATAGCTATCTCAGTTTGCTCTGGATGCACAACACTGGTTTTGTTTCTGTTTCGTAAAGTTACCAGTCATCTAGTTGCTTCTCCTTTTCTCCTGTTAACTGGTTTTCTACATAGTGTGTCTCTGTATGTCTCGGAGGACCATATGTTTGTTTTGTTTTTCTTTGTTTTTAGATGCTCAAAAGGGTTCTATGTTTTGTTGCCCCAACTTTTCTCTGTGCCACCTTGTGTGGTGTGCCTTGGGGTCATTTTGACATTATTTACGAGTGGTAAGAGTTGTTTTCGGGCAAGAGTGTCTCTCTTCAGTCTACACGAGCAGACCTTTTGTACTCTATGTATTCTATGAAGTAATATGAAATGCTTATTTACAAAAAAAAAAAAAAAACCTATTAATAGTATAAGACAACTTGACCCACTGCAACCAAAACTTAAAAATCAACCATCAAATTGAAGCACCCATTTTTAATGGGTCATTAAAGTTTCATTACAATTTTAAATGTGTTCTAAAAATCATAATAATACTTAATGACATGATAATATTAATGCATAACTTGAAAATTCAACGTTAATTCCTAACATATTTTTACTTTTGATCAAAATATCAATACATTGAATGGGACATAAATTATTTCTCTAAGTTATTGTTACATTATGGATATTCAAAATAAATGAATTCTTCATAATTAAAACATACAATCCAACAAACATAGAAAAAACTCATAAAGTCATGTAAGATTGTATGCAAAGTTAAAACATTTATTTCAAGTTACCATGCAAAGATCATATTAATCAAAATTACATAAAAAAAATTAAACAATTATTCATAGTCATTGATTTTGGCACACCATCAAAATGTATATCATCTTTATGATCAACCAATGCCTCATCTACGTCTACGTGTTTTTCAAACATTGCAGATGCCAAAATCTTTCTCGATTTACATCCATGTTCAACAAATACCCATCTTGCCACAACTTTGTATTGTAGCAACCTCTTGATAATATTTGAGGTACCGGAGTGAAAAGTTCCCCTCTTTGTTAAATTGACATCATAAGAAAGTATGTCAACATCCTCCAACTTTAAGAGGTTATTGCAATAATGATTTATATTTGGACCATTTCTTTTATCTATTTCTACTAATTTTTTTATCAACTACCATCTTTGGCTTATACACACCATTTAATGAGTGTGTATTTGTGGCGGACCAATGTACTTCAACTATTACAACATCTTCATTTCATTTAATGACCTTTATAACCTTGGAAACTCATAATGGACAAGCATGTGGATCTCCATCTATGAACAATGTAATCATACAACCCTCCTTAACATGTTTTACAAAACCTCAATAAAGGTATTACATGACTTCACATTATGAAAAGGATATTTTAGAAGCAATATACATTTCTCATTCCTTTACCTATGAAGACTCAATATTACATTGAGATTGTGGTTTTTCAATGGTGTTTTTTTCTCCTATCCATTTTTCTTATTTCATGGCCAAATAAATGGAGTCTTTAAAAGTGTATCTCCATTTCTTGTTCTTATGTCACCTTGATCATTAAAAAAGACTCCAACCAAACTGAAACAACAACATTAAAGTATCCATATGTATTTTTAATAAATATTTTAATTTCTTCCAAGAATTTAGAATAATTTACATGTCACACCTTCAAGCATTATGCATTTCAACAACTAATTGTAATAAAAATAAATTTGATGCAAGTATTCGATGACTTGGAATGAACATCATAAATTCTAAACTTGCTAAATATCATTTTTTCAATTCACAAGTTGGTGGAGCAATGTCAGGCATCACCCTCCCCCTATTCTAAATAATTTCCCATTGGCACTAGGCAAGGGTGATGCTTGGAATTGCCTCTTCACCTTGTTGGGCCTAAAAATGCGTCATTGTCGTCAATGTAGTGATCGGGGAGGACAATGTCCTAACATCTCCCCTCCACCTAGTCAAGCACCAAAAAAGCACCACCATTAGTCGTGTCAACCATTGTGAGTTGAAGGTGTGTTGCTCATCATTTTCCTCCCCTTGTTCCAACAACAAAGCAAGTCCTCCCATATTCTAATAGGAAAGTGGAGTCACTTCCTTATTGTAACAGGGGATGGAAATGTCAAGAATCACCCCTCCACCTCACTGGCATAGCCCCTCTACTCTAATATGTCATATTTTTTGGTATTGTATTTTTTTTTTGGGAGGGAAGGATTTTATTGTGAAATTTTATTTTTTGACATATATATGTGTGTGTGTGTGTTTTTAGTTTTTTAATTTATTTTTTTAATGAGATGTTTTTTAATTATTGTATTAAGTGTTTTTAATTATTGTATTTTTATTTGTTTGCATTTCATTTGTTTTATTATTTAATTTTAAATTTTATTTAATTTTTTGTTTGTTGAATTTTTTATTTCATGTTTTATTATTATTATTTTAAATGTTTGTAATTTTGTAATTTTTTTATGTTTTAATTATTTATTATTAATAGTTAGCTTTGTTTTAAATTTTAATATTTTTTTAAATGTTTATTATATATATATATATATATATATATATATATATAATTTTAATATGTTTAAAGTAAGTTTGTTTGTTTGTTTAATATTATTATTATTTTAAGTATGTAGCCTTTACATACAAAAAAAAAGGACTATCAAGTCTATGCATTAAAAAATACAATTTTTTTAAACTCAAATTATAAAGTTATTTTTAAAAGAAACATATTTTATTAATATTGTAAAATAGAAATTTAGAATTTGAATGTTTCTTTTAGGAAAATGATATAAAATAAGATGTATCTGAATATTTTTTGACCAAGAGGTATAATCACGACATCCAATTAGCAACTAGACCCTTTATGACTATTCTCAATAAAAGTATTCTAACACTTATCATGAAAATCCATTAACCAACCTCTCAAAATTAATGAAGAATTTTAAGAAATGGAAAATGTCATAGGGGAAAATAAAATGGAGTTTTTCTGGTTTGTGAAAAGAAAGGGTTATAACTGCATAGCAGAATAGTCCCTGCCTCTTTTTGTGGGGCCCACATTATTCAAGAACACACTGTTTTCGTAATTGTTTCCACAATCTATCACCTTTTTGAGTACTTATCGATATGCTGACACAATTACTACAACATATTATGTGTTTTCTCATTATTCGAGAACTTTCAATTTCCACAACCATTTTCACAATCTGTCATTATTCTTGCCTTCGCAAACTTCACGAGAATATTAATATTTGTAGATTACTATTGAGAAAATACTCAACAATGTATTGTATTATTTTGTCCATCACCTCTACAATCACACATCTTCGCACTTTGCATAATGAAAGATTTATTCAGATAATGAAATCTTCCTTCGCATAATGAAAGTTATTCCTACATATTTGCATGCCTCTTTTGGTAGCTATCGATATGTTGGTTTGACTAAGTTAGTGTAGGTTCCACAACCATTTCCACAATCTATCATTATTCTTATCGCATACATTCCGTGAAGCCCTAAAATTCATATTATTAAGAAAATACTCAACAATATTATATATCAACTTCTACCACACCTCCACACTCGCACATATCTACACTCCGTATAATGAAAATTCATCGCCATAATGAAATATTTCTATGCACCTCCACATTCAGCATAATGAAAGCTTTCTCTATGCCTCTGCACTCAACACAATGAAAGCTAAATTCTAAGATATGCGGTTTCCCCGAACCATTGAAGATATAAGGAATTTTTCCAAAGGAAGTGCATACCTGGAAATTCATATTAAGTAACTAGATTAAATGGAGGTGAGTGAAACATTCAACAATATTATATATTATTTTCTTCCATAATGCAACTTCCCACACCAGACAATGAAATCATCATGGCTAACTTACCACTATGATTAATGTATTTCATGCAAAATGAAATCTTTCCTGGCATAATGAAAACTTCCTCCACATATCTACACTCAACACATTGAAAATTTTCTCTTTATCTTCACACTTACACATCTTCACACTTTGGACAAAGAAAACTTCCTCCACAAATCAAACTCCACACAAAGAAGGCTTCCTCTGCATCTATGCACTCAACAAAATGAAAGCTTCCTACGCATCTTCACACATTGTACAATGAAAAACTCCTTTGCACATTTGTACAACCTCTCCCCCCCCCCCCCCCCCCCCCCCCAACTCTACACAGTGTATCAACACTGAGTAATACTATATATGAAGCAACTACATACCCGAAAATTTAATTCCAACAAAATTAATATTCCATTGTGCTTATTCTACACCTCCGCATTCCACACAATTAAATATTTTTGTGCTTATCTTGAGTGATTGGTGGAAACTACTATAACGATTTCAAAGTGTTCATATCTAAATATTTTCTTTTCATTGTATGGAGTGAAGAGGTGTGGCTTGAGGAAACAATTCTGGGTCGATGGAAAGAAATTACGGTATTGAATCGTGAGTAGTCTTCACAAAGATCCAAATAGGTCTAGGATTGAATAAGTTTCGAATATATGGATTCCAAGGATGGTGGAATGAACTTAGTGTGAAACAAACTACATGAAAATTGTTGGACCAAACTACAAATTAAATTGAGAATAAGAACATTGAGGAACACAATTACAAATTAACATTTTGTAAGGGGGTAGAAGCTTTGATTTTTAGGAATGCAGGAGTGTGGAGGAAGCATAATAAAATTTTCATCTAAACCTTTACACTCTACACAATATAATTAAATCAATTAAAAATAAAATATTAAAATACATAACTTTGTTTGAACTTTATCAATTAAACATAAAATGGACATGAAGAAAACACTGAGAAATAATATATATCAAACAAATCCATATCTATAATAAAAAAATTAATACATCAACTCCACTTTAAAGTAACAAGAAACTTTCATTCTATGAAGTGTAGATGTGTGGCAATGCAGAGGTGTGAAAGTGCAAAAGTGCATAACAAGCACAATGAAATCTCCCTTTGTACCTCTGCACTCTAAGGAAATATATTTTGTATTACTTATGAGATATATTTTATAGAATTCTTACAAAATTAAAAAAGAAAAAATTAAAAAAATGTGTAAATATCAACATGGAATATAAACTATGGATATTTTTCAATAGATTTCTAGGGCTTCGTTTATCTAATTGCTCTGCAAGTGGTCTTTAATGGCTAGATGTATTCCAGTCTGTTGGGTCCCTATAATACTAGTGATTACCACATTACTATTGTAGTTACACCCCTTATTTATATTGTTGTGCCCATATTACCCCCATGTTGTTATCTCTGTGCCCCATAGAATCCCTCTATTGTTATTTTTGTGGCTTTATATTATTATTGTTAGGTCGGCTGGATTATATTGTGACTCCTTAGACTCCTATATATAGAAAGGAGGTTTTGTCATTTGTATCATCCAAGAATTGTTCATTTATGTAATGTAAAGGAGGTTGCCCCCTCGAAGAGGCTGAATTCTAAGGCGTGGATCTATCTTTTCTATCTTTTCCTGAGCTGGTTTCATAACATTTGGTATCAGAGCTTTGGATTCTAGGGTTTCGCTGCTCCAAACAGGTCATCGTGGCATTTTCGCTATAACTTTTTTTTCTGTGACGTTTCAGAAGTCGCAAAAAAAACCCATTTGAGAAGAAATCGTGCTGAACCTTGGGTCCAAATTTCAGAGCTTTTGCGCGATATTTGCGGAGATATGATCTGAGGAAGTTGGTCTTTTTGCAGACTCCTGAATTACATTCAAAACAGGTGACCTGGGGAAAATCGTCATAACTTTCTTTCTGGGCATCGGATTGAAATTTCGTAAGAAGGTACAAAAAGAGGACGGACTGTAGTTTCTTGTATGCGAGTTTCAGATCCAAAGGTTGAAACAGTGACTCGTGGCACGTCGTACAAGTTCACTCTACTGAACTAGTCTAAAAGCAAGTCACTGTGGGAGATTTCACATAACTCTTCCTTGGAGAATCCAATTTGGGTCAGACTTGTGGCATTGGAAAGAGGACGCAGAAGGCTACTACAGGTTGCAATTTAGAACTGGATGATCTGAAATTACAGAGATACATCAGATTCAATATCAGGCTTCTATAAAGTGAAAAAAGGTGTGTAGTTTTTTTAAATTTTTGTGTAAGCTTGGTTTAACGGAATTCAAAGGGCATAGTAAAGCATTATTATCGGTAACTGATGCCCCGAGGAAAGAAAATGCAAACACCTAGTAAGGAACCTGAAAGCTCTAGCATGACTCATGAAGAAGAGGAAGAAATGCTACATGATATATCAAAATTACAAGAACAAGTGCAACAAATGTCACGCTCACAAAAGCTAACAGAAGCTAAGATAAATGGCGTGGAATCTAAGATAAATGGAGTGGAATCTAAGATAAAGGGCATGGAAGCTAAGATGGATGATTTGAAGACAGATTTGAAGACAAACATGGCGGATTTGAAGACAGATTTGAAGACAGATTTAAAGACAGACATGGTAGATTTGAAGACAGATTTGACAAATTTTCTACAAGAAATACTTACTAATGGTGAAAAGGGTGTAAAGGAAACTCATGATGTGAACAAAAGTAATGTTAATCATGATTCCATAGACTCTAATGTTGGATCGAAGACCCACCATATTCCAAAAATCGATATGAGGAAGTTTGATGGCAAGGATCCCGCCACATGGATATTACAGATGGAGCAGTTCTTCGATCTCAATAATGTGCAAAACACACAAAAGGTACGTATGGCAACTGTATATTTGGAACCAAATCAGTTTGTATGGTATCAATGGCTTTGCTCTCGTAAAAAATTTATCACTTGGGCAATTTTTACGGAAGAATTGATAGCACATTATGAGGATACAAAAAGCAACACTTTTTTTAGCCAATTGATAAGTCTCAAACAAAAGGGTTCAATAATGGAGCACATTGAGGAGTTCCAAAAATTGAACATAAGGGTAAAAGATATTCCAGAGGAGCATAGGATTGATGTGTTCATAGGGTCTTTAAAGGATAATATCCAACATGATGTTCGCCTTTGGGAACCTGATTCATTAGAGAAGGCATTCAGGTTAGCAAGAAAAATGGAAAGCAAAATTATGGCAACTAGGAAGCATACCACTCACAACTATAAAGACGGAAGTGTTGTTGCCCCTAGTCTTCCACAACCTATAAGGTTGACACCACAACAATTGGAAGAAAAAAGAGCAAAAGGGCTTTGTTACAGTTGTGATAGCAAATACACTAAAGGTCATAAGTGTGCTGAGAAGAAATTATTCTACATAGATTGTGAAGAGGAAGAAGAAAAGGAGCAAGAAAGGTCAAAAGAAGAGGATATACTCCAGGAACAAAGCCTAGATGAAGAACAAATAAATCCGACCATATCTTGTAATGCATTGGCGGGAATTACCACTCCTCAAACCATCAAGATAGAAGGACAAATCAAGAAGAAAAAGGTAATAGTGTTGATTGATTCAGGAAGCACCCACAATTTTATTCATTGTAGGGTAGCAAAAGAATTGAATTGCTTCCTATATCCAGCACCAGAGTGTCAAGTGATGATTGCAAATGGAGGAACAATAAATTGCTCTGGAAAGTGCCATAATATCAAGCTATCCATGGGAGAATATGTATTGACTAGCCCAATGCTTTCCATTCCAATGGGAGGTGCTGATGTTGTACTAGGAGTCCAATGGCTACAATCCTTGGGTACAATAGCTTTTAATTTTCAAGAACTTTTCATCAAATTTTCTACGGAAGGAAAGGAAGTTGAATTAAGGGGTATTGCAGGGAAACCAGGAAAGATAATCAGCTCTAATGGTATGACAAAGCTTCTAAAAAAGGAGCAAAGAGGTGTAATTGCACAATTATGTTCGCTAGATGTTTCCACATTGGAATCATCTATTTCTCCAGATCTCCAAAAAGTCCTGGACAATCATTCCAAGGTATTTGAGACTCCCAAAGGTCTCCCACCTATGCGTGATCATGATCATGCTATTCATCTGATTCCAGGAAGTGTTCCTCCAAACATCAGGCCGTACAGATATCCCTATGTCCAAAAAGTGAAATTGAACGTATGGTTGCAGAAATGCTAGAGGCTGGTATAATTCAACCGAGTCAAAGTTCTTTCTCTGCTCCAGTAGTATTGGTGCACAAGAAGGATGGATCATGGCGCATGTGTCCGGATTATAGGGAGCTCAACAAGCTCACTATTAAAGATAAGTTCCCCATTCCTGTCATTGATGAATTACTGGATGAATTGCATGGATCAATTTACTTCACCAAGTTGGATCTTCGTTCGGGATATCATCAAATCAGAATGAAGATTGAAGACATTCCGAAAACGGCATTTAGAACTCATGAGGGTCATTATGAATTTTTGGTCATGCCTTTTGGCCTTACCAATGCACCTTCAACATTTCAAGGTTTGATGAATTCAATTTTCAAACCATTCCTTAGAAAATTTGTGTTAGTATTTTTTGATGATATACTAATCTACAGCAAGTCTTGGAAGGATCATGTTGAACATGTTGACAGGGTGCTACAACTATTGGAGGAGAAACAATTATATGCAAAAAGATCCAAATGTTTCTTTGGAGTCCAGGAGGTGGAATATTTGGGTCATATTGTATCTCATGAAGGAGTTAAGGTAGACCCTAGCAAAATTAAAGCCATTAAGGAATGGAAAATCCCCACATCCATAAAGCATCTGCGAGGATTTCTTGGGTTGACAGGGTATTATCGCAAGTTTGTTAAGAATTATGGGAGAATAGCAGCACCTCTAACAACATTATTGAAGAAAGATGCATTTTCATGGACTCCGGAAGCAACAAAGGCCTTTGAACATCTTAAAGAGGCAATGTGCCAAGCACCGGTCTTAGCTACACCGGACTTCACAAAAACCTTTATTGTGGAATGTGATGCTTCAGGAAATGGAATTGGTGTTGTTCTAATGCAAGATGAAAGACCCATTGCTTTTGAAAGTCGTCCAATCAAGGGAAAGTTTTTAAGCAAAGCTATTTATGAGAAGGAAATGTTGGCAATACTCCATGCACTTAAGAAATGGCGACCCTACCTAATGGGAAGACACTTCAAGGTAAAAACGGATCATGATAGCCTTAAATACTTTTTAGAACAAAGATTATCCTCTGAAGAGCAACAAAAGTGGGTCACAAAGATGTTGGGTTATGACTTTGAAATCATCTACAAAAAAGGGAAGCAAAATGTGGTGGCAGATGCACTCTCAAGAAAGGATGAGGATGTGGAAGCATTGTTGTGCGCCATTTCTATTATCCAACCAGATTGGATAAACGAAGCAAGGGAGGAATGGAAGAATGACGAAGAAGTGTGGGCACTTATTCGAAAGCTACAACAAGATTCCAGTACGTCTGATACATTTAGCTGGCAAAATGATTCGTTATGGTACAAAGATCGCTTATACCTCTGTAAGAATTCCCAGCTAAAACAAAAGATTCTTATGGAATTGCACACTTCTCCCTTAGGAGGGCACTCAGGATTTTTAAAAACTTACCACAGGGTTAAGAAGGAATTTTTTTGGGATGGCCTTAAATCAGATATTCAAAAGTTTGTGGCGGAATGTTTGGTTTGCCAACAAAATAAAGTTGAAACAATTAAGACACCGGGTCTATTACAACCTTTATCCATTCCAAGCCAACGTTGGGAGGAGGTTTCAATGGATTTTATCACAGGTTTACCCAAGTCTGAGGGAAAGAGTGTCATCATGGTGGTAGTTGACAGACTTACCAAGTATGCACACTTTTGTGCATTATCACATCCATTTAAAGCCAGTACAGTTTCTACTGCATTTATGGAAACAATTCAAAAGCTACATGGAAACCCAAAGATTATTGTAAGTGACAGAGATCCCATTTTCACTGGAAATTTTTGGACAGAATTATTTTCTTGTCTTGGTACTCAGTTAGCTCATAGCTCATCTTATCATCCTCAATCTGATGGGCAAACTGAGATAGTAAACAAATGTTTGGAAGGATATCTTCGTTGCTTTGTATCTGATAAACAGACACAATGGGTCAAATGGTTGCCTCTGGCTGAATGGTGGTATAACACTTCCTTCCATACAGCAACAAAAATGACCCCATTTATGGCACTTTATGGGTATCAACCACCATCCATCACATCATATTTAAGAGAAAATTCTAAGGTTCAGGCAGTGGAACATCACATCGAACATCAACAACAAGTCCTCCAACTCTTAAAGGATAACCTCGTGTTGGCACAAAATAGAATGAAACAACAGGCAGATCAACATCGCAGTGAAAGAAGTTTTGATGTAGGTGATTGGGTATTCCTACGGCTACAACCATATAAGCAAATGTCCCTAAAGCAAGCTAAGAAGGATAATAAATTATCACCAAAGTATTATGGTCCGTACAAGGTGTTGCAAAAGATTGGTACTATGGCATACAAATTGGAGCTTCCTGCAGCTTCTCGATTGCACCCAGTTTTCCATGTTTCATGTTTAAAGAAGGTTATAGGCGACAAGCTCCCATTTCAAACAATATTGCCAGAACTTGACGAGGAAGGAAAAATTATATTGGAACCGGAAGCAGTCACAGAAACAAGAACTCGACAGCTACGAAATCGATCAATTTCAGAGTATCTTATCAAGTGGAAGAACTTATCCGCTGAAGATTCCACATGGGAGGATGAGAATTTTATGCAGAAGTATCCAGAACTACTCAAGCGTTGAGGACAACACTTTTTTGAAGGAGAGGGGCATGTTGGGTCCCTATAATACTAGTGATTACCCCATTACTATTGTAGTTATACCCCTTATTTATATTGTTGTGCCCCTATTACCCCCATATTGTTATTTCTGTGCCCCATAGAATCCCTCTATTGTTATTTTTGTGGCTTTATATTATTATTGTTAGGTCAGCTGGATTATATTGTGACTCCTTAGACTCCTATATATAGAAAGGAGGTTTTGTCATTTGTATCATCCAAGAATTGTTCATTTATGTAATGTAAAGGAGGTTGCCCCCTCGAAGAGGCTGAATTCTAAGGCGTGGATTTATCTTTTCTATCTTTTCCCGAGCTGGTTTCATAACACAGTCAAAACAGAGAACAAGATCATATATTATGTTCGTCAATGGTAGAAGCATTTTATAGAAAGGAAATTATTTATCTATTGCGAAGTTGAGGAAATTCCCTTTTTGGATAATATATTCATATGTGAGACTAATGGAAATACACCAAATACACTGTTTCTCAGAGGAAGCACAATGCAAATGGGCATTCCATATTGTTGAAAAATTATTATGATAACAACTCATGTTTTGTATTGTTTTTCTTTAAATAGTTATATGTCTATATTTTGTTATATGTCATAAACTTGGAAAATATATTATACTTATCATCCAATATATATAATTTCATTTTTTTTGTATTTTTAGTTCAAAACTTTGAAGTTGGGGTCTAGGACCTCTAATAAGTATCTTAATGCCTAATGGATTTTTTCCTTTTGTTACATGTTGACATGTTAGTTAACTAAAACAAGATATTGATATAGAAAAAATACAACACAAGACCAGGAAAACAAAACTTGAGAACCAAGGACGTGGAGGTTGGGGATGTTTTCAAAAACAAATTCTCATAATTATTATCTTATGTATATATTAGGGAAGGGAAGGGTTGTACTTAAGGGAGAGTCTATTTTTCCTTGAAAAATATTGTAATTTTTCCATAATACTTCCACCAACACTCTTAGGCCATCAATATGAGGGATGAATGCATATACTGTAATGTAGATATACATACCCTTTGTTTGAATTTATATTAATTTACCTTATATATCATGCTTAGTCTTGAACATTATAATTACATATAAAAATAAATAAAAAATCTTTTTATGATAATAATATAATAAAAAACCTTTCTTCTTTAAAACAATTAGAAGTAACTTTAAATTTTTATATTAGCTTTTATATAATTCAATTTCATATATGATCCATCCCTTGAATTGGCTCATTGGGATACATGAGTAGTTACATTAAACACCAATGAGCATGTGAATTTTTGTGTTATTCACTGTCATTTTGTATTGTGTTGTCTATCTTATACATACCACAAGCTAGTGAAAGTAAAACAACCTCATGTTGTTTCATATATTTTAGTGTCTAGTTTTTTCAAATGTATCATTAAACTCACTAAATTCTCAAGAAAAAGTAAAATTGCATTGAATCTAATCTCGTGTTTTTAATGTTTTTGATTTCCAAAGTCTTCCTTCCTTATTTTACATCCTTTAGAGTTACATGTGACTTCATGTCCTCTATCAACCATTAGACTTACACTTAGGATGTTTTTCTTTTACCTTTAACAAGTAGAACATTATCAAAATTAATCCTTTTATTATTAAGGCTAAGTTTTCATCTTCCCAATACTTGCTTGATGTATCATCTCCAAGAGTAACAATGCCATCATTAATATCCTTTGAAGAGAGGAGTATGTATTTATCTCCTATCATATTAAGAGAGCATCCATTGTCTATATATCATTGATTATCTATATCTTAAGCACATAGGGATAAACTACATTCCTCTTGCTACTCTTGCCTCCACCTCTAGATCTTCTTACTCCTATTTATTTTGAGAACTTTTGATTTTGTTTTATTTTCCCTTATTTGAGTAGGTTTTTTCTATTTGGTCTATTGTAAAGGATTATCAACTTCCTTTTAAGATCCTTTTCCTTTTCCCAAAATTATTATATATGTAGAATTTAACATGATCTATCAAGTGGAAAATGAATTCTGATTTATGATAACACTCTTATCATAACCTCTAAAGTTGGTACTTACATACCCATTCTTGGAGATCTTATGTGATTTCTTGCTTTTAGTCATAATATTCTTATTTCTTCTAAGATGTTCATAATCTATTACCATATGGCCAAAATATTACACGAAAAGAAGCGTTGGCTTCTTGTTGCTTTCTTTCTCCATTGTTGACATGATTTTGTTTTAGCTAATCATCTCCTTATATACTATTATTTGTGTGGTTGGTTTTGTCATTCATCTATTTATTTTGGGCTTTGTTTCCCACTATGTTTGATTCATTGTTGATTCCTTTAAGCATGCTAGAATAGACCTTAGAATCTTCCTTGAATTTGATTCGTCCTTCACAACTTCATGATAAATTGTGTCATTTTTAATAGACATGCATCTCTATCTACTGAGTTTATTAAATCAAACATTTTAGAAGTCCTTCCAAACTTCAGCTGATCATTTAATTTTTAAGATCATTTCTCAACGAAATTACAATATCAATTTCTAGTTCTCGATAATGATCTTCTCTTACTTATTGTTCTCCTTTCATCACCTCTTCCACTCTTTTGGATTCTTATTTCTAGGTCTTTAGGATAACATGTTTTCCTCAATTCGTCAAAGTCTGTATCCTTGTCTTTATATTCCTACAACAAATCCTTCTATTTTTTTTTAGCTACTGTAAGCCTCTTAATCTACTCTAAAGTAGTGATAAGTTTTCTTCTGAAATGTACCTTCTCATTAATATTTTTTTTTCTAAATCAAATTTCTCTAGCTTAGTGTATTGAGCTCCCATGGTCATGAGCATAAATTCCATCACATCCTTATAAAATATATAGCTACCAATATCTTTATATGAGCCACACATTTATTTTTCATGCTTATAATGTTTTCTCTATTCTTCATGTCCTTATCGATCACTACCATTTTATAAACTGGTATATGAATAGCTAGAAGTGAGATGTCATATTCTTCTACAAATACTATAGAATAGTAGCTTGCCCATGGATTAAACCTCTTCTCCATCTTATTCACCTTCATCTTTTTCATTTGAATACAAATTATTCTTTTGATGATCATCAACTTGAGAATTCATGACTAAGAGATTTTCTTCATCATTTAATTCATTACTTGAGAAGTCATGGTCTTCAATGTGTACTTCTAGCCTCTGATATGAATTCTCTATAATTTCTTCATATGTACTGCATATGTCAACTCCCTCATAGATGCATTACAGCTCATCCAAAATTTCTTTGATAGTCTCACAATAATTTACCTTATCAGAATCAGAATTTGATACTGCACTAAAGATTTCCTTCATAGCTTCTATATTATAATTTTTTTCATTAGAGGTCATAGATTATAGGACCTCTAATAAGTATCTTAATGCCTAATTTATTTTTCCTTTTCTTACATGTTGACATGTTAGTTAATGAAAGCAAGATTCTGATATAGAAAAAATACAACACAAAACAAGGAAAACAAAATTTGAGAACTGAGGAGGGGGAGGTTGGAGATCTTTTCAAAAAAAAATCTCATAATTATTATTCTATGTATCTATTAAGGAAAGGAAGGGCTGTACTTAAGGGAGAGTCTATTTTTCCTCAAAAAGTCTTGCAATTTTTCCATAATACTTCCACCAACACTCTTACGCCATCAATCTTTGGGATGAATGCATGTACTGTAAGGTAAATATGCATCCCCTTTGTTTTACTTTATATTAATTTTCTTTCTATATCATGCTCAGTATTTAACATTATAATTACATTTATTTATTTATTTATTTATTTTTAAATCAATTAGAAGTAACTTTAAATTCTTATATTAGTCTCTATATAATTCAATTTTCATATAGGATCCATCCCTTGAATTGACTTGTTGGGATACACGAGCAGTTACATTAAACACCAATGAGCATGTGAATTTGTGTGTTATTCACTATCATTTTGTATCATGTTGTCTATCTTATACATACCACAATCTAGTGAAAGTAAAGAAATTTCATTTTGCTTCATATCTTTTAGTTTAAAGTTTTTTTCACATGTTTCATGAAACTCACTAAACTCTCAAGAAAGAGTAATCTTGCATGGAATTTAATATCGTGTTTTTAATGTTTTTGAATTTCCAAAGTCTTACTTCCTTATTTTACATCCTTTAGAGTTAAAGGTGACTTCATGTCCTCTATCAACCATTAGAATTAAATTTAGGATGTTGTTCTTTATACCTTTAACAAGTAGAACATTATCCAAATTAGTCCTTTTATTATTAAGGCTGAGTTTTCTTCTTCCCAATACTTGGTCGATGTATCATCTCCAATAATAACAATGTCACAATTAATCTCCTTTAAAGAGAGGAATATGCCTCTATCTCTTATCATATTATGAGAGCATCCATTTTCTATATACCATTGATTATCTATATCTTGAAAATATAGGGATAAACTACATTCCTCTTGCTATTCTTGCCTCCACCTTTAGATCTTCTTACTCCTATTTATGATGATAACATTTTCTTCTATTTTATTTTCCCTTATTTGAGTAGGTTCTTTCTATTTGGTATACTATAGAGGGATTATCAACTTTCTTCTAAGATCCTTTTCCTTTTTCCCAAAATTATTCTATATGTAGATTTTAACATGATCTAATAAGTGGGAAAATGAATTCTAATTTGCGATAACACTCTTATCATAACCTCTAAAGTTGCTACTTACATATCCATTCTTGGGGATCTTATGTGATTTCTTGCTTTTAGTCATAATATTCTTATTTCTTCTATGATGTTTATAATCTATTCCCATATGGCCAAAATATTACAAGAAAAGAAATAACCGTAGAATGGGCTTTGATGCCTAGATGTAGAGGGTCTTCATTAAGGAATTGGAATGCTTTGTCAACTTGCTTGAGAAGCGTTGGCCTATTGTTGCTTTCTTCCTCCATTATTGATATGCTTTTGTTTAGCTAATCATCACCTTAAAAACTATTATTTGCGTGGTTGGTTTTGTCATTCCTCTATTGATTTTTGGCTTTGTTTCGCACTATGTTTGATTGATTATTGATTCCTTTAAGCATGCCAGCATAACCCTTAGAATCTTCCTTGAAATTGATTCTTCCTTCACAAATTCATGATAATTGGTGTCATTTTTAATAGACATGCATCTCTAGCTATTGATTTTATTAAATCCAACATTTTAGAACTCCTTCCAAACTTTAGTTGATCGTTTCATTTTTAAGATCATTTCTCAACAAAACAATCTCAGTTTCTAGTTCTTGATACCGATCTTCTCTTACTTATTGTTATTCTTTCATCACCTCTTCCGCTCTTTTGGATTCTTATTGCTAAGTCTTTAGGATAACAAATGTTTTCCTCAATTCATAAAAACACTTATCCTTGTCCTTATATTCCTACAACAATTCCTTCTATTTTTTGTTAGTTAATATAAGCCTCTTAATCTACTCTAAAGTAGTGATAAGTTTTCTTCTAAAATATACCTTCTCATTAATATTTCTTTCTAAATCAAATCTCTCTAGATTAGTGTATTGAGCTCCCATGGTCATGAGAATAAATTCCATCACATCCTTATCAAATTTTAGAAAATTATATATTACAGAGCAACGGAACACATAAAATATATTGTAGAAATAAAAACACAGAAAAAACATAAAATAAGAGAGACATAGGTATACGTGGTTCACCCAATTTGGGCTACGTCCAGGGAGAAACAGAAAATCCTTCCTTCTATATTATCCAACAAACTGAAGAGATACAACCTACAACAAATCTGGTGTAATTCCCTCTTCACTGTCACACAATCTCCTCTCACTCAAAATACATATCTACATAGATGCAATACAATTCCCTAATATATAGCGAGGGGTTGCCTTCTAGGAAAAAAACCCTAAATTAAACATAACTTCTACCATCAGATCTCTGCCTAATGAACAGCTCAGATTGACTATGAAATTACAACATTTTACAAGGCAATTTTACATCTACTTTTAGCTTCGGGGGCGCCGCTCCCGATCCCCCACTAAGGGGGTCTCCCAAAGGTCGCAGCCCCGCCCCCCCGCCCCCCCCTGCAGCGTAAATATCACGGGTGGCAACATTATGAATTGGGGTCCAATGCGGTGATACCACTGAACAAAAAAGATAATCAGGCTCCACACCCAACATCAATTGCATAGCTATCAATATCTTTATATGTGCCACACATTTCTTTTTCATGCTTATAATTTTTTCTCTACTCTTCATGTCCTTATTGATCACTACTATTTTATAAAATTGTATATGAATATATACAATTGTGATGTCATATTCTTCTACAAATACTATAGAATAGTAGCTTTCCCATGCATTAAACCTCTTCTCCGTCTTCTTCACCGTCATCTTTTTCATTTGAATATAAATTATTCTTTTCATGATCATCAACTTGAGAATTCATGACTACGTGATCTTCTTCATCATCTAATTCATTACTTGAGCAATCATGGTCTTCAATGTGTACTTCTAGCTTCTGAGATGAATTCTCTATATTTTATTCATATGTAATGCATATGTCAACTCCCTCATAGATGCATTACAGCTCATCCAACATTTCTTTGTTAATCTCACAATAATTTACCTTATAAGTATCTTAATGCCTAATTTATTTTTTCATTTTCTTACATGTTGACATGTTAGTTAATGAAAGCAAGATTCTGATATAGAAAAAATACAACACAAGACAAGGAAACCAAACCTTGAGAACTGAGGAGGGGAGGTTGGAGATGTTTTCAAAAACAAAAATCATAATTATTATCTTATGTATCTATTAAGGAAGGGAAGAGTTGTACTTAAGGGAGAGTCTATTTTTCCTTGAAAAATATTGTAATTTTTCCACAATAATTCCACCAACACACTTTGGTTAACAGTTTTAGGGATGAATGCATGTACTGTAAGGTAGATATGCATCCCCTTCGTTTTACTTTATATTAATTTACTTTCTATATCATGCTTAGTCTTGAAAACTATATTTACACACACACATATATCGATTAGAAGTAACTTTAAATTCTTATATTAGCTTTTATATAACTCAATTTTCATATTTGATCCCTCGCTTGAATTGGCTTATTGGGATACACGAGAAGTTACATTAAACACCAATGTGCATGTGAACTTTTGTGTTATTCACTGTCATTTTGTATCATGTTATCTATCTTATACATACCACAATCTAGTGAAAATAAAACAATCTCATGTTGCTTCGTATCTTTTAGTTTTTGGGTTTTTTCACATGTTTCATGAAACTCACTAAATTCTCAAGAAAGGGTAAACTTGCATTGAATCTAATCTCGTGTTTTTAATGTTTTTCAATTTCCAAAGTCTTACTTCCTTATTTTACATTCTTTAGAGTTAAATGTGACTTCATGTCCTTTATCAACCATTAGACTTATATTTAGGATGTTGTGCTTTATACCTTTAACAAGTAGAACATTATTAAAATTAGTCCTTTTATTATGAAGGCTGATTTTTCTTCTTCCCAATACGTGGTCGATGTATCATATCCAAGAATAAAAATGTCACCATTAATATCCTTTAAAGAGATGAATATGACTCTATCTCCTATCTTATTATTAGAGAATCCTTTCTCTATTTACCATTTATTTTCTATATCTTGTGCAAATAGGGATAAACTACATTCATCTTGCTACTCTTGCCTCCAACTCTAGATCTTCTTACTCCTATTTATGTTGGTAACATTTTCTTCTATTTTATTTTCCCTTATTTGAGTAGGTTGTTTCTATTTGGTATATTGTAGACACTTTATGAACTTTATTCTAAGATCCTTTTCCTTTTACCCAAAATTATTATATATGTAGAAGTTAACATGATCTAAGAAGTGGGAAAATGAATTCTGATTTATGATAACACTCTTATCATAACCTCTAAAGTTGTTACTTGGAGATCTTATGTGATCTCTTTCTTTTAGTCATAATATTATTGTTTCTCCTATGATGTTTATAATATATTCCCATATGGCCAAGATATTACAAGAAAAGAAATAATCATAGAATAGCCTTTGATACCTAGATGTAGAGGGCCTTCATGAAAGAATTAACTTGCTTTGTCAATTTGCTTGAGAAGTGTTGGTCTCTTGTTGCTTTCTTCCTCCATTGTTGATATGATTTTGTTTTATCTAATCATCACCTTATTTAATATTGTCTGTGTGGTTGGTTTTGGTATTCCTCTATTGATTTTTGGCTTTGTTCCCCATTATGTTTGATAGATTGTTGATTCCTTTAAGCATGCCAACATAACCTACTTAGAATATTGCTTGAACTTGATTCTTCCTTGACAAATTCATGATAAACGATGTCATTTTTAATACACATGGATCTCAAGTAGTTGAGTTTATTAAATCCAACATTTTAGACCTCCTTCCAAACTCCAGATGATTATTTCCTCTTAAAGATAATTTCTCAATGAAACAATATCATTTTCGAGTTCATGATAATGATCTTCTCTTACTTCTTATTATCCTTTCATCACCTCTTCCACTCTTTAGGATTCCTATAGCTAGGTATTTAGGATAACAAATGTGTTCTTCAATTCATCAAAATCCTTATCTTTGTCATCACATTCCTACAAAAATTCCTGCTATTTTTTGTTAGTCATTGTAATCCTCTTAATATATTCTAAATTAGAGATAAGTTTTCTTTCGAAATGTACCTTCTCATTAATATATTTTTCTAAATCAAATCTCTCTAGGTCAGTATATTGAGCTCCCATGGTCATGAGCATAAATTCCATCACATCCTTATCAAATGCATAGCTACCAATATATTTACATGGACCACACATTTATTTTTCATGCTTTAAGGTTTCCTCTACTCTTCTCCTTATCGATCACTACTATTTTATAAACTTGTATACGAATATCTAGAAATGGGATGCCCTATTATTCTACAAATACTATAGAATAGTAGCTTACCCATGGATTAAACCTCTTCTCCATCTTCTTCGCCTTCATCTTTTTACTTTGAATATGAATTATTATTTTGATGAGAATCAACTTGAGAATTCATGACTAGGAGATATTCTTCATCATCTAATTCATTACTTGAGTAGTCATGGTTTTCAATGTGTACTTCTTTCTTCTGAGATGACTTCTTTGTATTTTCTTCGTATGTATTGCATATGTCAACTCCCTCATAGATTCATTACAATTCATCCAATATTTATTTGACAATCTAACAATAATTTACCTTATCAGAATCTGAATTTGTTAGTGCACTCAAGATTGCCTTCATAGCTTCTATATATATATATATATATATATATATATATATATATATATATATATATATATATATAATTTCCATCCACTACAAATATCTATACATATAAGCCAAGAGCCATTAGATGAAATTTCATTCTTACCTTCTAGATTGCATAATTTGATCCATTCATTATCAGTACTCCATATAGAGAGAAAACACCCTAGTTAACCATAGTCCCTTGTGATCTATCTGTGGTTAAAATGTTACTGAAGGACTTTCTTTAATACCAATTGTTAATACTGAGAATGGGGTGAATCAATATACTAGTAGCCTTTAAGACATTCGAGTTATTAATAATAAACCACACAACAATACCATAAATCAAATAAAGTACACATAAATGAGGAGACACATATATTTACATGGAAACCCATATGGGAGAAAACTACAAAACTTATGTTTGAATATTGTTGTAGGCTCTAGCCTACTATTCCATTCAATTTTTTGGCAATAGTATCTAGAAGCAGACACCGATCCCCTAATATTTATAGGAACCAACCTTAAGGAGACACTAATCCTTTGATATTTATTAAGAACCAACCTTATGGAGACACTAATCCTTCTAGACTTATAGGAGCCAACCTGTAGGTAGGGAAAATTTTAAGGATCAAAATTTATTTTAAAGTTTAGAAACTTTGGCGAATCTCACTAGTAAATAATATGCAATTTGTGAAATGTTTGGAAATGTTTTTGTAAAAGTATTCAATTTTATAATAATTTTAAAAAGTCTTTATATAAAATTTGGCTATTTTTAAGGTAAAACAATTTTATACTATAAAATTTAGGATAATAAGTTTTAGAAAAAATGGAATTTAACAAATCTTTCATTTGGAAAAAACATGGAACATTAGCCGACTTGCGAATATTAGCCCCTAAAATTTTACCTGCGTGAAGGATACTCTAATCCCATGATATTTACAATAACCAACCTAAAGACGACATTGATCCCATGATATTTATAGGAACCAAAATGTAGTAGACACCAATCCCATAACCTTTATTATAATTAACATAAAGAAGACACCTCTCTCCTAATTTGAAAGAACCAACCTGCTCTGATATTAGATCCCTTTTACATATATTTTCAAACTCATATCCATAGAATTTCCAAATTAAACTTTCTCATACAAACCTCTCAATCACTTCTCTAGCTTGACCTTCCTTAAGGTTTCTTTAACTTCTTCACAAATCTATCTTATACACTAGTTATTTACTAGCTCTTTAGATATGAATTTAAACACATGTGAAAATAAACCATACAACAATTCTTTAATCTTCTTTTATAGTCCTACTCTGTTGATGCGCTACATTTCTTCACCTCTGACTCGAATTTGATCTCAACCACATCACACACTCTATATTTAACAACATCGCACACTCTATATTCAGGAACATCACACACCCTATATTTTGCATTCATACCTTGTTTGGTCTCTACATTTTACCATCATGCGCAGTCACCATTTTTAGGACATTTTTCCCTCACTCGCCTCACTATTATTTAATATATCACCTTTAATTTTATAGTTTGAATTCTTTCCTTTACCATGGGCATTGATCCATGCTATTGACTTATGGAATTGTAGCTTGACTAGGTCACTCTACCTTCTTGAGTAGCTTAAGACACTATCTTTTATTCACAAACAACAATATCATAGTTCCCTTACTTCCATATCTAACTTAGTATAATCTCTCTATTACCAGACTAGTTCTCTCTCTCTCTCTCTCTCTCTCTCTCTCTCTCTCTCTCTCTCTCTCTCTCTCTCTCTCTCAACTAGTTCTCTCTCACTCACTTTGTTTTTTCTTTTCCTCTACCATATTCATACACATAATCAACCTTTACTCTCCATGCAATTCTCCACTCCTTGTGCGTGTGCTACTATCCCTTATTCTCTCTAACAATTCTTAGGCAAACCCAACATTTTTATAATAACCCCAATCGCCACTTTATCCATAGGTCATATCCTTTACTTATGTGACCTAAAATTATATTAATCAACAAACCATATTGTCTTCCTTACTAGTCACATTTATAGAAAAAAATAGTGTGAGATTACTTGGGCACATTTAGAATTTCTTAAATTTCCATGACACAACAACGTAATCAAGTTCTTAACATGTTATAGCTTCTAAATCTAGGCCTTTTCATAATAACCATGTGATGAACACTCAAACAAAAGAAAATGTTGGATGCTCACATTTCTTTTCACCTTAAGTTATAGAGTTAAGAGCTTAGAATGATATTCCTTAAGATCTCAAGTTGGAGCCTTAGGCTTAAATATCTTTTTAACATGCTTGGGCCTTGGATTTTCTATGCGCCCCCAAATGATTGTTTTCATAGTACATAAGTATTTTTCAATTTATATTTCTTCTACTTGACAATAATTTCTCCATTTACCATAACTCCTCATACCAATTTTTTCAACAATTGCACCTTCCAGTTGCTAGTTGTACAACTTGAAAATCACTTGTCTATTACCTAGATCAATAAAATATTGTGTTTCTCCCTCATTGACCCATTTTAACCCTCTAGTAGACTAACATAGGGCCTAACACGATCCATCCTTTGGATATGTTTCCTTTGGTGTTAAATCTTCGTTTTCAACCATTTAGGCCAAAATGAAATACACACAAAAACCTCACCAAGCATGGTCCTAATGTAGATCTTATTTCATCTGCGTCTCCCACATCAATCCATCGTGGACCAGCCATGATTTTCCATGTGTTCCTTTTGTCACCTCATAACTGCCATATGTACACCACCAAGTCATATGAAACTAGCCTTGACTTTTATAACTAAAAGTTCACTTTGATGCTTAGTGCCCTAGAACGCTGAGGAGGGAACCACCAACCCTATGTCACATTCCAAGTGACACTCCATATCAATTTTTGTAACTAATCAGAGCTTTCCATGTGTTCAAATGTTGACTTGAACCTTGCATGTGTCACTTTCCAAATGCCCATTTGAGTGGCAAAGAATGCCAAATCTACATGCCAGATGTCATTCACTATAGATTCCACATCATCAAGCTTACAACTTGTCACCCATGTGGACTTACCACATCATATCGGTGCCACATCATAATGACATAGTTTTTTGATACCCCAATATAATTAGGCTATATTAATCTCATTTTGGTATGTGTTAAACCTAGTTAATTAAGGGCTAATGATAAATTAGTAATTGTGATTAAGGCATACTTGGGTCACACCGAGGTTAAAATTTCACATTAGAATGGAAATTATGGACTTATTCAATTTTCCATACTAATCCCTAACCTATCAATCTTATCCATACTAGCGTGAGCTATGGGCCCTTCTACTTCTCCCCAGCTTATTGGGTGAATTCATACCAAACTCCACCTCCCAAGCTTATATTGGTCCTTGCTTCCTAGGCAAGTGTCATGGACCTTGCCTACTATATTATCCATACCAACTCATACCATGCCCCATGGGTCATTTTACCAGTTCTCTACCCCTCGGGATAGTCCATATTTGCTTGGGCTCCAATCTACCATATCTGAACATTGACTAGGATGGAACCTTTCTTGATCTTCCTCATCTGAAACATATTTTTCTCATCATTCCTTTAGAGTTATAATATGTGCTATATACCATTGGAAAGGTATCAAAACAATATATTCAACCATGCACCTTTCATCTCATTAGGGCTAGGGAATTAGAGAAGTATGACCTTCAATGATAGGTTACCCAAACTACAACTTCATCCTTGACCTAAGGCATGATAGTGTTAATGACACCACTAATAGAACTATTGACATTAATGATTTCATGCTCTACATTATGCTTCCTGAATTTGACATCAATAAAAACATAAACATAGTAGTCTATCAACACACTCACCAAGTAGTATTATATAAAGCATATTTATTTGACCTTTGTAGATTATTCCATATTAGGAAGAATTCACAATGTATCATTATTTAAACTAAACAATTTTTCTTGTAGATATACTTATTATAAAAAGGATGCATTTTCATGCACAAAATCAAACATGATTTATGCTATCAAAAATTTTTCCAACCCCTACTTACTGTCATGATTTGGTCTATTTTCTAGTTTTGTTATAGTAATTGTCTGCAAGTGTTGAGTCTAAATGATAACAATAATGGTGATCCACAACAACGTAATAATATACATCATTCTACCATGCAATCAAGACATGAAAATGACATTCCCAAAAAATATCATTCCTATCAAATCTTTGAATACATAGACATTCATTAACAATCAAAATTAGAGTCATTTCAAAAAATGAACTAAGTTTCACAAATTCAAAGTTAGTTGGATAGGTATTTAACTTTAATGTTATTGACATATAAAACAATGAGATGTCGATTATATGTTTCAATATGTAAGTCATACAATTCCATCATTTCATACCAATTGGTAAAGTTTATATAGTCTCTAAAGGGTTGATCAAACCTCTAAACAAAATTACAACAAAATAGAATATGACTGGGAACTACGTCTAGACAATACCTTAGTTATAGAACCATGCTTCTATGATGGAAATTTCATTCCAAACAACTTAAAATTTAGTCAAGTGGCTAGTAACTCTTGCATTGATATATTTAATATTGTTATATCTCTTAGCAAATCAACCACCATATTTTGAGCTATTATCCCAAACTAAAAACTTTTTTGTTGATATATTTATTGTTACTATATTAACCAATTAACCACCATATTAAACAATAATGGTACTAAGACCTAAAAAAGAACCATTCAATTGAAATATATGTTAAGATATAATGTTAATATTACATTATAGCAATTTTCTATAATAAAGATGGCCTAAAACAAATTTCTACCTCGAATTCCTTTTCAACCATTACTATAAAAGCTGGAAGAACAAGAACAAGTGATTTTATTAGAATATCGATCAGTTCAACTTTAACATCCAAAATTCAATCCATATTAAACTCAAGGAATATCATGTCTTAATAATTTATTTTGAAAAAGAATGTGCTACTCTTAAATATCACTCCTTATGTACACAAGGTGCCTTTGGTGGTTTTCCCTCTATTCAAAAGAATGCAACACAGATTAAAAAGGAAGGACTTGGACAAGATCATCAACATCTAAATTGAACATTGTTCAAGATGACTATTGATTCTAATAAATAGAGATGATTGTTGATACACGGCTTACCCTCTATAACCACTAATGTATAAAAGAAAGGTCTTCATTATTGAAGAGGAAAATTGACATTGTCACATATGCCATCAAACTAACTATTAATGCATGTGATTGCACGTATTTGATCCACTTAAAAATAAAGGACCACGTAGAAATAACCAATGTTATCACTTAAAAATAAAGGACCACGTAGAAATAACCAATGTTATCTCTTTCCAACATAAAACCTTATTGGAATCCTTTGTAAGAAATTTCATTTACTCAAAAAGAAGGAAAAAAACATTAATGCTACATTGCTTTTGAAAACTTATTCTTTAATAAATACATATTCAAACTATTAATACATGAAGATACATTTGGTAATGAAAAACATGTCCAATCTAATGCTATTGCATCAAACAAAACTGACTCTACGATAGAGGGGAAACAAAAGGCCAATAACGACAAGTCTCTAAACAAAGTAAACAACCTTATCATGTTTTATGTTTTCAAAATTGTAAAATATGACTTTATTTTGTAGAGTATATTTAAGGCATCACTTTTTGTAAATTGTACATTTCATATGTATGGATTATGCTATGAATATAGTTAAAAAACAATACTTTACATTACCCTACACAAACTCTCTAAAGTAGATGCTTTAGAGACTTAATATATAAAATGTATAATCCATTCCATTTGTCTCGAAAAGTATATCAATATTACTATGTTATATATTTTGAATTTTATGGAAATAAAGTATGATAATGTATTTTATATTTTGTTTGAATTCTATAATATATCAAGTTTGTAAATATATTTTTGGTTTCTTTGTTCCATGTATATACATCAATTTTTGTTGATCGAGTCTATGTATTTATACATTTCTTTTATTATTTCATCTATATATCTACATTATAATATTTAATTTTGATTTTTTTTATTGTAATAGTTTTTTTATTAATAGATATTGTATGCATATAATTTATGTGTTTGAAGATATGTATTTTTAAGTATTTATATTTATATGTTTCATAGTTCGGTTGTTTTTAATCAAAAAATCATCAAATTGGAAATCAAAATATAGAAAAGACATTGTTTCAATTGGATACATATCATGTGTCTTAATCTGAGGAAGCTACAAAAATTGGATAATTCGCTCATGGGACTATCCATTTGTAAAATACGTTTTGTCTTGTTTTATATCTCACTTAATAATTGTTTTATATCTCACTTAATAAAAATCCAGGAAGCTACACAAATTGGATAATTTGCCTATGGGACTATCCATTTGCAAAATATGTTTTGTCTTGTTTTATATCTCACTTAATAGAAATCCATGTTCAGTAAACAAAAACCACTTTACAATCAAACACTATTCCATAGGCCAACTAACTACAAATTGGATAATTCGCCCATGGTACTATCCATTTGCAAAATATGTTTTGTCTTGTTTTATATCTCACTTAATAGAAATCCATGTTCAATAAACAAAAACCACTTTTCTATCAAAAACTATTCCATAGGCCAACTAACTCAACAATATTGCATCTATAATAAATTACCTAAAGAAATAGGAGCATCATAAACAATATGCACAATGCATAGATTATATAAATAAACATAGACATGCTTATCACTTTTCAATAGAAGTCCTAGTTTATCCTACTCTATAGGAAGCCCTTGCCCATACTACTAAAACAACAAACACAACTGTGTCTAGTAAGCAACAAACCCATGGATTACCTCATGTAAAAAAATCCATGTTCATCAAATGATATCTTTTCTATGACTAGAAAATTATCAATAGAATTTTCAGGTCTAAAATGGACCTCATAAGGAAAACAATAAAGTAATAAATTAAAAGTTACACATTTCTAAAATAAAATAATTTATTATATTTGCAACATATCTTTTTATAGGCTTTCACTCACTTATTGGATGCAAAATATCTTTTTATAAGCTTGCATTTGAGAAAATCAGTAAAAAATATAATTAAAAATGATTTTTTTTTGCTTTTGGATGCAAAATATCTTTTTATAAGCTTGCATTTGAGAAAATTAGTAAAAGTATAATTAAAAATGATAGTTTTTCTGGCTTGCATTCATTGGACGCAAAATATTTTTATAAGCTCACACTCTTTTATGCAAAATTTAATTTTACATCCACAATTTTTTTATAAATGTTTTTATAAGCTTGCACTCTTTGATGCAAAATTTAATTTCACATCCACAATCTTTTATAAGCTTGCACTCTTTGGATGCAAAATTTAATTTCACATCTGCATTTGAGAATATAGGCTTGCACTCTTTGGATGCAGAAATTAATGCCACATTTGAGAAAACTAGTAAAAAGCATAATTAAAAGATTATTTTCTTTTCCATCCAAATGTTTTTTCCTTTGAATCTCATTTTTAGCCTCAAAATCCTAATACAAGTTTAATAATAAACCCAAAATTTTCATTTCTAACAACAAATAATAAAAACTATATTCATTTCTTCAAGAACTCCCAAACTTTTTCCAATCTCAAATTTAATGTTACCAATCAAATTCATAGTATTGCATCTACACCAAATCCCTTCAAAAATGAAAAACTTTGCAAACAATATGAAAATCACAAACGTGAACTAAATAAGCATTACACAAGCTACAATGAGTCTTCCACTTTATCCGAACCTTACTCAAATCCAAGTGCCTTCCTATACTACTAAAGCATTCTACACTTGAATTAATTGCTTATCCAACATACATGAAATACTATCTCAAGTCTTCCCTAAAATTTGTATAGCCATATCACCTAACAGTACTAATGGCCACCTCTTCTCTAAATAAACTAATATGGATACTAGAGAACAACCTCTTCTCTAAATGGACCAACATGGATACTAGAGAACAACCCCCACTATATCACCTAATGATTTTATTTTTTCTAATTTTTGCAAAAAATAATGGCCACATCTTCTGTAAATAGACTAATATAGATATTAGAGAACAACCTCTTCTCTAAATGGACTAACATGGATACTAAATAACAACCCCCTTGCCTTAGAATAAATGTTCATTAACCACACCATCTTGAAGATTTTGACATTTTGGTATTTTGAACGATGGAATAAAGAGAAAATATTATAATTGTTACATTATAAAATATCATGAATAATCTTCTTTACAAGATATAACATGATACATATTACAAGGATGCCCAACTTAACCATGCTTAAATTGTTGCATTTCCTATTACACCTACAAACATCTATGCTCAACTAATGCAACATTTTCTAGTAAAAATGTTTAAATGGTCATAAATAAAAGTATAACTAGTTGATAAATTCCGTACAATGAGTTTATTTAATAGGGCATTCCAATCACCATTGAATTTTTGCATACAATAAAATAAGTTTATTCAATATTGCATTCCAAACACTTTTTCCAAAAATCCATGTTGTACATTATCATGACTTACATCCTATATAACCCCCCCATCATGCATGTGAAACAAAACAACATGCAAACCAATATTCTATGTGATATTCAAGCTCAAAGAAAACCATTCCTTACGTAGAGAAAACTATTCTTTAAACTTAAGAGAAAACTATTCTTTACACTTAGTGACGCAAACACAAAATACCAAGAACACATGCATGCTTTAATGGGAAATATACACAAACTTGTCAATGCCACAAATATGGTGGATACAAAATACCAAGACTTACATGCTTGAATAAGACATGCATGCTTTAATGAAAAATATACATGGACTTGTCAATATCACAACTATGGCGGACTTGTCAATATCACACAAATATGGTGGATACAAAATAACAAGACTTACATGCTATAATAAGACATGCATGCTTTAATGAAAAATATACATGGACTTAAAGTGTGGTGGACTTGTCAATATCACACAAATATGGTGGATACAGAATACCAAAACTTACATGCTTTAATAAGACATGCATGCTTTAATGAAAAATATAGCTAGACTTGTAAATGTCACAACTATGGTGGACAAAAAATCACACAAAAACTTTTAGTATATTATAGCAATATATGAAATCATAAAAATAAAACAAAAAATCACAAAAACTTTTAATATATTATAACAATATATGAAAATCATAAAAATAAAACTCTCTCTCAAAATAAGCCTATCCCTTCCCATACCATCAATTCATTGATTAATACCCATAAATAAGAATCCATTCTCTTTTGAATTGAAAGATTTATATCTCATCCCTGATTTTATAAATGCATATATTTTTTATCTATTTCATTGCTATTAAATCATTGACATCTCTATAGCTTTTGCCTCACCCATTGACATCTACATAACTTTTGCCTCACAAAAATGAGGCGGGACACCCTTGTGATACAACTAATTGTTTCCAATGAAAAATCTTTTGAATTCCTGGGACATTAAAAGGATCTTTTAGATCCTTGAAAATAGAAGTATATGCCACTATACCGTATGAGCAAAACCATATGTCATATCCTTTTTTTCTAAATTTTGGTGCCTTTCATATCCACATTCGAGTCATATCCCTGACCATAAACGAACCTCTATGAATAATATAATAATCGTGACCAGCGTGATAAGATAAGTATTCAACACCCAATATTTTCAGGGAAACATTATCACTTGGAAGTCGCTTATCTTTTAATAATCCATTGTTAGTTGGCAATACAAATCTACATTTTCATCATGCATGCATACAATTCCTTTTTGATGATTGGTTGTGACAATATTTATTAAAATGTACAGGATTTAATGGTCAGTTATCCCAACAGTGCAAATAAAAATGTGTTTTATATATTGTACATTTATTGCAAGTGGTAGAATAGCAGATTTTCAAGTGGTACAATAATAATATATGAAAATCATACAAATAGAACACCTCTCTAAATTGTTAATATGAATAACAAAGGAGAACCAAGTGTTCCGCTTTAGGTGAGCATGCAGAGAGTACCAATCATCATAAAATTTAGGGAAGCCCTTGAAATTGAGAAAAGACAAGGGAAGCCCTTGAAATTGAGAAAAGACCATCATAAAATTTAGGGAAGCCCTTGAAATTGAGAAAAGACCGAACAATCTCAATAGAGAGGACGAATGGAAGATAAGCAGCTGTTGGATCCCAGCCCTCTCTTCCTAATTGAAAGATTATGATTTTGATAATCCTACTGAAAGATTATGATTTTGATAATCCTTTGTTGTTACCTATTATTATTATTATTATCATTATTATTGATTTATTTATTTGTTTGTTTTTATTTTTATTTATTTATTTATTTATTTTTATTCTTTTAATTATTATTATTATTATTATTATTATTATTATTATTTATTTTTATTTTATTTTATTTTTTATCTTAATTTTATTTTTTATTTTTTTATTGATTTTTATTAGTTAACTTATTTAACTTGATAATCTTTTCTTGTTACGTATTATTATTATTATTATCATTATTATTGATTTATTTAGTTATTTGTTTTTATTTTTATTTATTTATTTTTTAATTATTATTATTATTATTATTTTATTTTATTTTTATTTTTTTATTTATTTATTTTTTTAATTTTTTTTTTAATTTTTTTTAATTTTTTAATTTTTTAATTTTTATTTATTTATTTATTTTTATTTATTTATTTTTATTTATTTTTTATTTTTTATTTTTTATTTTTAATTAACTAATTTATTTTTATTTTTATTTATTTATTTATAACCAGTTTCTTTAATTTACATACATTAATATTTATTTATTTTTAATTTATTTTATTTATTTTTTAAGTTACCTCATTCCTATATTTTTATTAATTCTAACTAACTTTTATTAACAACATATTATTATAATCTTTAATTAAATAAATAAATGAATTAGTTTTCTAACTAACCATTAACACCAATTAATGGTTAGTTAGAAAACTAACCATTAAATAAATAAATAAATAAAATAATAATAGTGATAAATAATAAGTAAATAAAATAAATAATAATTTATTTATTTTATTTTTTTTACCTCTTTCCAATTATTTTTATTTTTAAAGTTACCTCATTCCTATATTTTTATTAATTATAACTGACTTTTATTAACAACCTATTATTATAATCTTTATAATTATTAATTATTAAATAAATAAATGAATTAATTTTCTAACTAACAATTAACACCAATTAAAATTATTTTATTTATTATTAATAATAATAATAATAATAATAATTTGACCCTCATCCCAAGATCTGTGCTAAGCTCGATCTGTTTCTTCTTCAACTTGTCTTGACAATATCTTCTATATAATTTACAAATGATATTCTATGTAAATCTTCTATATGATTTACGCTGCAGCTGAAGAATCTCTCATAAACATACCTTTTCCTCCGTGCATTCTATAAAAGTCATAAAATTTAAACATCTCTATAACATTATATTATTAATTGCTATGATGCATTTAATATATTATTAATTGCTATGATGCAAGTATAAATGGCAACACAAAGCCTTCGGTCTCGAAACACCATTTAAGAGCAAACCAGCATGCTACAAAAGTATACATGCACAACTCCATTGACGATCACCTTTTTTTACAACAAAATTCCTTGTACTGAGATGAGGTGACAGAGCCACCCAGTTATTCAATTTTGAAATACATTTCCAAACTAGCCAGGTAAATGGTGAGAAAGGTATCATCTTATATCTGACTAGAATAATAGATACATTCAGCTTCGTTTAAAATAGCAAACACCACCTTCACAGATAACTCCATCTGGTTTGTTGTTCTCGTCAATGGCAGCATCTGCGTCTTCTTCATATGCTTCGTCGATCTCCGCACCTGCGTCTTCTTCAGGACCTTTATCAATGGAATATCCTCCGTCATTGAAATATTCTTCGTCAGCGTCATCATCTGCGTTTTCATGTTCTTCGATTTCCTTCTCCAGCGTTTGAAGATGCGCATAAGTAAAGGGATAAGCCTTGGCTCCAACACTGCGTATGGCCCTCACGGTATCTCTGGTATCAGTCACCGTTTTCCCTGGATGAATCACAATCAAGGCCGGGATGCCAGTCACATCGTAAATATCACCTAAATGTTCCTTTCTTTCATCTCCAAATGGAAGAGCCAACCATGGCATGCTTCCGTAGTATTCTTCAAAATCCTCCTCATTGTCGTCAGAAGAGATGAAAACAATCTCAAACGCTTCTCCTCTTTCCTTCAGTTCGTTGTATACCTTCACAAGCTTTGGAGTGAAACCTCGGCAAGGAGTACACCAATGCGCAGAGAAATACAGAGCAACAGTTTTTCCCACAAGCTCAGATACCAGGACCTGTTACACTAACCAAAATATATAAATGATATGCATCATTTATTTTATTTTATTTCAAGTGCAGCTTTTGAGAATATCCAAAAATCATTTATTTATTTTTTTTCCATGGCAGATTTTGGGAATATCCGAGAATCAAATGGTAAAGAGAATTAAAATTATTGATTTTTTTAAAATTTGTAATCAATCAGAAAATAGTTCTATATAGAATTCTCATCTACTATGAGTCACCCTAATTGACCAGTTACTATGGTGTTGAGTCTCTAATATTTAGCAACTAGGTGGAATTAACTGCACACATGTTTGTTTGATTGCCTACATCTAATATTCAGCAACCAAATAGACATAGGTGCAGTTAAATAGTTAACCGCACCCATGTCCCTCTGATTGCTTATCAACCATGTCCATCTGATTGCCTACCAACCATGTCCATCTGATTGCCTACCAACGGACATAGGAGCAGTAAAAAAATTAACCACACCATGTCCATTTGATGGCTAGAGAGCACTATAGACACAATCAAATAATTAAGAGCACCCAATAATTAACCACACCCATGTCCGTCATGTCCCTCTGATTGCTTAAGGATGGAGGATGGATATAAGAGCGGTCAAATAATTAATTGCACCCATGTCCATCTGATTGCTGACAAACGACCACAAATAATTAATTGCACCCATGTCCATCTGATTGCTGACAAACGACCATAAACACACGATACAATTAAATAATTAACCACACCCATGTCCAAATAATTAACTGCACCCATGTCCATATGATTGCTCACCGCAATACAACCATAAATACTGATCAAATAATTAACCCCACACATGTACATATAATTAAAATATTCAAATAATGAGCCATCTACATCAAATGCACTATCTATGGTATGATTCATAATTCAAAATTCAAGAAATCAGAAAATTGAAAGTAGTAAGTAGATATCAGTAACTCACCTCGTCACCTCCATGATTGATAACAAAGTTATGCTCATCTGAAACCAAGAGTGACTCCACGGTTTGTGCTTCTCGTTCGGCTTTCTTTTCGGCCTCAAGCTCAGCCAGCCGCTCTTTTGTAAATGGATAACCTCGGATTCCACATTCTTGTATAATTCCCATCCCCTTAATCTCGACTATTCTCCCGCCCGGACCTAAAATAACTAAGCCTGGGCCACACCCAAGGCTGAAGAATTGTAACAATTTTTGTGTAGTTTTGTCTCCAAGTGGCAAAGTCAGCCATGGAAAGTTTGCATAAAGCCTTCTAAATCCATTATCGTACATAGGTTGGATTTGTAACTCCAACGGCATAAACACAATCTCAAAGGCCTCCCCTCTCTCCTGAAGTTGATTATAAATCTCCACAAGCTTTCGATTAAACCTTCGCGAACCACTATGGAAGGCAGAAGAGGCGCTATCAAAATGCAGAGCAACTGTCTTTCCCGCAAGCTCCCTTACCGGAACCTATTGACAAAAGCCCAAATTGACAATGAAAGCATCATGTAATAAAATCTATGCACCTATTTTTAACAAGAAAAGGGAACCTATTGACAAAAGCCCAAATTGACAATGAAACCATCATGTAATAAAATCTATGCACCTATTTTTAACAAAAATATGGTGGGATAATTACTCGGTTACATTCAGTTAACTTGTAGTTTCACCCATTTTACAGATAGTTACAGCGAGTTTAAATCAATGCACCTATTTTTACTAAGAAAGTGTGGGATAATCACATTCAGCTGGCATGTAGTTTCAATAATTTTTAATTGTGTAGCTTTAAGCAATTGAATCAATTATTTATTTATTATTTATCTATTTCAGTATTAGTTAAATTTTTTATTTGAATTATTTTTTATTTCTTTTCAATTTAGGCTGATATTAATGTTCCATGTAAAAATAATTTTCCAACCAATGAGATGCTATACGGAGGCTGGATGACCGTTTGGATTGTTTGGATAATTGATGCAAGAATAATCTTCCAATCAATGAGATGCCTTATGGAGGCTAGATGTTTGTTTGGATAGTTCGATGTAAGAATAATTTTCCAACCAATGGGATTTATATTATTTTTTCAAGCTAGGCTGATATCAATGTTGGATGTAAAAATAATCTTCCAATCAATGAGATGTCAAGGAGATTCATATTTTTTTTCAAGCTAGGCTGATATTAATGTTGGACGTAAGAATAATCTTCCAATCAATGAGATGCTTTAATCTTCCAACCATAGTTGGATGTAAGAATAATCTTCCAACCAATGGGATGCGATATGGAATTTGAATGGCATTTGATAGTTTAATTCCCTCAAAGGTGGTTACTATCCTCCCTATAAGAATTAAACCCCACACAAACCACTTTCTCTACACCTCATGGGTTTCTGAGTGCATGATCTATTCTATAAGTTTTCAAGCTCAATAGCCAATTCAATGCATGCTTTCTTCCCTACATTGTCATAAAAATAATACCCCCAAAGCTATTTCCTATCCTCCCTATGCATGATCTATTCTATAAGTTTTCAAGCTCAATAGCCAATTCAATATATGCTTTCTTCCCTACATTGTCATAAAAATAATACCCCCAAAGCTATTTCCTATCCTCCCTATGAGAATTGAACAAAAAACCTGATAGAAACTAAAACCCATACAAACCAACTGATCTACACCTTATGGGTTTTTGTGTGCATGATCTATATTCTATTCTCTAAGTTTTCAAGATCAATAGCCAATTTAATATATACTTTCTTCTACATTCTCATAAAAGTAATTCACAAAGATATTTCTTATCTTCCAAAGAATTGAACCAAAAACCTCGTGCATGATCTATTCTCTAAGTTTTCAAGCTCAATAGCCAATTTAATACATGCTTTCTTCCTTACATTCTCATAAAAGTAATTCCCCAAGAATATTTCCTATCTTCCCTATAAAAATTGAACCAAAGACCCAGTTGAAAACCAACCCCATATAAACCATTGCTCTATCTTCCCTATAAAAATTGAACCAAAGACCCAGTTGAAAACCAACCCCATATAAACCAATTGCTTTACACCTTATAGATTTCTGTGCCCATCATCTCTAAGTTTTCAAGCTTAATAGCCAATTCAATACCTGCTGTCTTGCCTACGTTCCCATAAAAGAAACCCAGATTCGGATTTGCAGGTGAAGAAAAACACAAACAAAAAAAAAAAAAAGGAAAACACCCACCTTTCTTCCCACTCCATGGCCAAGGACATAATCCCGTTCATCAGACACCAGAAGAGACTCTATAGTATGTGAAGCATTCAGCTCCTCAAGCCTCTCTGCAGTAAATGGATACCCATCGGCACCATATCTTTTAATAATCTCCAAACCATTAGGGTTAGCAACTCTGCCGTCTTTGTCCAGAACAGTAAAGCACGGTTCCTCATAGCCCTTACGAAAGGTCTTTCTAAGATTTTCCCTTGTATTTTTATCTGAGAATGGCACGGCAAGCCATGGCATCCCTTGGAGGAGTTCCTCGGAACACTTATCATCATATTCTTCAGAAACGTAGATGATCTCGAAGTCTCCCTTCTCCAATAACTTTTCATAGATTTCGGACAAAATGGGCGTGGAGAAACGCCTGGAGACCCAAAAAAAATGGGCAGTAAAGTAAATGCCCACATATTTCCCTTCAAGTTCTGCAACTTTCACCTGTAGATTACATTGGATTCAATACATAGATTGAAGTTTTGGAACAGAATAAATGATATCAGATAATGTAACACTATAGTAAAATTATAACATTACCTTCTCTCCATTTTTTCTGATCAAGTAATCACGTTCCTCAGTGCAAAACAAAGAGCTCAAACTGTGGCGGGTTTCACCATTTCGTTCGCCCATGGTAAGCTCCTGTGTGAAGAAAGAGAAAAAGAAAATTTATAGGCGGAGGAGGCCAATTCAGTTTGATTTTGACCGGTACCTCTGCCAATCCTCATGAGAATTTATAGTGAGAGGCGACCAATTCAGTTATAATCTGTTTTTATAACATTTAACTTTTCCTCCTCTAAATTTTAGAGTTAACTGTATTTGTCAAGAACAAGTTTTTCAAAGCTGTTTTTCATAATTTGTTTGTCCATTAGTCAAATATAGCATATGTTTAAATTATATAAAGAGCTTTGTTTGGAAAACAAAAGCAATGTGTACAACTCGGAAATCATAATTCATGGTTTCACTAGTTCTGATCATATCCGGTTAGTGACACACACATCATGGTAATAGGGTTAAGATCAATTCTAGTTAGTGAGACAGCCATCAAGGTAAATTCATTGTTTCACTAGTTCTGATCATATCCGGTTAGTGACACACACATCACGGTAATAGGGTTAAGATCAATTCTAGTTAGTAAGACAGCCATCAAGGTAACAGGGTTGTTGGTATATTTTTATATTTAGAAGTTTATAGATGTTTAAATTGAATTGAATAATTAATTAATTATATTATAAGATATAATAATTAATATTTTTTTAAAATGACTATAGGTTTTTGTGATGTGTGGTTCATCATCAAGACAAGATGAAGAATCGGATCATAGACACATATTAAATAGATAGACACAGGCAAAAAAAGTGAAAGATTATTTTTCTTCATAATTTAAATAATTAATCAAATATATATAAATAAATATTAATATTATTTGTCACATAAACTTGAAAATACATTTGAAAATACATTTGACTAAACTAAGAAAATTATTTTTCTCATATATATATATATATATATTTGAAATTACCTTAAACTCCACTAAGAATTATGAGAGAAATAATTTATATATATAGATATCATATTATTACCCACTCCATAAAATGACGTCAAAGGATGCATCGTTAAAATAATGGGAAATAATATTCTTATTACAAAGCTTAATAAATAGGAAATTAGAATAAATTATAACACACCAAAGTCAAGGAAGAATATAAAAATAAATTAAGATCAATAACAAAAAATATATTATGTAAATATAAAATATAAAAAGGTGAGAAAATAAACCCACAAAGGAAAACAAAGAATCAATAAACTAAGGGGGGAAATTAGAAGAAACCAAAATTAAGGAAATAAAAAAAGAAAATCAAGGAAATTGACACAACCACTAAATCAAGAAGGAAAAAAAACTAAGAGGAAAGGGCAGGGATCCAACATGCTAATTTTCCATGTATCATCCTTGTTTGTCATCCCTGTTTATAATCCCTATTTAGATTACTTGACCTCCTTTCAATTTTAATAGCTTCCCTAAACTTACCGTGACGAAAATGAAAAATCTTAGCAATAATCTTAACCTCCTCAATGCATATATGATACTTTGTCTTCTTAGCATATGATACTTTGTCTTCTTAACATAATCCACCAAAACAATTCTTTTAATAGAATAAGTATTTTTTTTCTATTATATTTTGTTTTTTTAATATTGATATTTTAAATATTTTTTAGTTTTGCATTGCACGTATTAGTTTGTCTTTAACCAAAAATTTATGATGTTTATCCATAATTTAACATTAGGAATTCATTTTTTGTTATTTATTATTATTATTTAAATTTATTTATTTGTAAAGTGATTGGTTGAGGCCCTATTATGGGTTGTTTAATAACTTTCATTTCTATTAGTTATTAATTTTTAGTTTTTAGTTTTTTTTTTCCTTTTCATTTAATTTTTTGATTTTTTCTTTTTCTTTTATATATTTCTATTTTCATGAATTATAATTTTTTCACAAAATTTCAATTTAAAGTGACTTATTATTATATTAAAAACATATTTTAACAAATTTAATTATAGACTTATATATTAATAAAAATAAAACACGTACACATATAGATACGCTATTAGTTAATCAAATTTCTTAATTTTTAGTAATTACATTCATCAATACAGTATTTTATTAATTATTTTATTTTTATGATGAAATTTGTCTTTGTTATTTTTGGTTTCATTCATTTATATTTAAACTAAATCGTAAATATTTACTATGTAAACCTTACTTATTTTAAGATATTTAAATATATATAAAACCAAAATTATACTCAACTATATAGCCTTTATTTATTTATTTTAATATATTTAAGCGTTTACTCAAATCAAAATTATACTCTTTCCGTCTTATACAATAGAGCATCTGCATAGTTTTTTATAAAGAAATGATTCCTTTTTGGGCTAAATTTTATATAATACTTGTAAAATAAAAAGTTGAAAGTAATCAAATCTTGGATAGAATTTCTTATTTTTTTATATTTTATTTTTAGTATGCGTTATAAGGCTTTAAAATTGACAAATTTATATGCAACTGAAAAGATATTCCAGTCATAGTTAAGATGTTAATAGAAATATGGTTAGTTATTATTTTTACATAATTAAAAGAATTTTAAAAATATATAAAAGTGTATAAATAAATTTTTTTTTTTAAATATATGTGTGTAATTATTACGTTTTAGAAAGAGAAAATGTTGAAAATAATTCTTATTATAAATGGTCTATACTTAAATAATTTATAATAGAATTGGATTAAGCAATATAATATCTATTAGCACAATCATATTTGTTGATATAGTTGATATATCTTGATAAATATATATGAAGCATATCTACAACCACATTAGTAAATATGGTTGATATACATCGTATATCAACTACATTAATAATCATGAAAGGTATCTTGTTAGAGACTAATTATTTTTCATTCTTAAGAACTATATAAATAATAACCATCATATTATTCCATATTTATATATTTATGATTATTATATTAATATTATATTATATTATGTTATTATATTAATAGTTATATTTTTAAACTATAGTATAATTAACATATATAATAATAATAGTATTTTTTTTTTTTAAGCTTGATAGATCTTTTTTTTCATTATAAAATAAGCAAGCAAGTTACGACCACATAGACCCTGGTTAGGTGGTCTCAACTTTCCCATCGAGAAACCAAGTTTGTTGATCACCTAATCGCATTATAAGTCATCCCATAGCAAAAAATACTTAGTCTAGCTATCCAAGCTATATAAACTTGATTGTCATGTCCACAACCATATTCTAGTCGTCTATGTATATGTATGACTGCAAACTATAAATTAAAAGTTGTCTGCATGGAAACTAATCAAAAAATTACTAAGAGTCAACATTTTACCCCTCCTGCTCAGCGGATACCGATGTAACTGAGGCCGAATCTTTCGGGTTAGAGCCTAATAGATCAGTTAGCAAGAACATGCATGAGAAATGTTTATCAATATGGCCTAGGCGGCCATCCTATTTCTGAAATTGAAATTGCAGCTTTTGAAAGTCAGTTTTGTAATTTGGAAAGTCCTAGAGAGCAATCATCCAGATTTGTTCCACAACCTTGCCCAGGAGGTATTTCATAAGTTTGGTGAAGTAAAATTATAACTATGGACATGAACGAATTCCTCTAGCCCGATGATGGGTCTAGCCACAACAAATACATTCTATGGAATATTTCCTTAGGTTAGAACTAATTAAGAGGGCCTATGTCTTAGTCCTCTTAACCTGTTTGATGATGTCCTTGCTTGATCACTCCAGTTATCTCTTACTTCCTTCTTCAAGCACCTAAAACAAGTAAACAAAAACAAACAACAAACGTGGCTATAGACAAATTGTAATTCAACCTACTTAACAAGTCAAGAAACATTAAGCCATGAATGTGTAAGATGACAAAAGATGTAGAAAATAAATTGATACTTGCATATATTAATATCAAACAGAGATTACAACCATTTGTCTTGACGTTGCAGTCCTCCTCTGACAAGAACAGGTTCCCACACACTTTTGCTAGCATTCCATGATGGTAACAATCAACAATAGTTTTAAGGCTCCTCCCTTTAGGTTTCACTCCAAACCAAGTCACACTTCTCCCTCACACAACTACATAGCTACAACTAGTAATAACTTGTTGTCTACTCCAAACCAAAATAGCATAAGCACACCAACATCAACACTCGCTTGTGCTTGGGAAGAAGGGAGGTTTATATAGGAAAAATGGATGAGATATGGATCCTATTCTCATAGGAGAAGGGCTTATCCCTTGAGGTAGTTCCATTATTATAGGGGAAAGGATCCAAAACTGACATCCTCAACCCCATCCAGCAAAACCATTTACTAGACTTTCGTTACAAAGCTTCTAGAGCTGGAAGCTTCGGCTCCAAATTTAAAAAACTTTCCAAAACAGGATCGGTGCAACTGGAGCACAACTCAATCATTTTGTTTGGCACAAGGAGTAGTGCTTATCTTTGCACATTGGCGCAAGGGAGACAAAGGTCATTTGCATCGGTCTTGTAAACTGGGCAAAATAGAAGTTTTAGGGAAAATGGTGCAAAAGGGAATTGATCTGCTCATGAAGAGTGACACAATGGGAGTTTCTTCATGAAGGCAAATAATTCGGGGTTCACTGTAGAGGTCCTCCAGGATCAAGGAACGAGGAGTAAATGGACAGTGACAAAATGTTGTGTAACATATGCCCCCTAAAGTGTGAAGGCCCAGCTGGAGTGAGGGATGAAATGCTTTATAAATCAGTGCAGGGAACTGGTCTTGATCCAGGTGGATGTTGGTGGCCACCCACCTATCCCATTTGGACCCCCACAACTGTCTCTTTCAGCTTTTTCAGTTTCCTAAATTGTAGCACAGTTTACTATTTTGAGCAGTTTTTCAGGTCCTGAACTTCCAGAGCCGTTTTGAGGCCCTAAACGACATTTTTTTGGGAATCTGGGGCAACATGGGTCCATAAGTCCATGGGTCCATGGGTCCCTGGACCCATGTTTCCTCCCAAAGTTGTAGTGCTCGGATAGATCTTTCTAACGAGCTATTGTACGCATCAAACGGAGATCGTATGCCAAAGTTATGACCCCGGGAAATTGATATACCATTTTATCCAAACGGGACCCACAATTTGGCGTTTCATCTTCTAGGGTTAGGTTTTGGAATGTTAAGGGTTTTCCATTGTTTCTCAACAATAAATAGGCCTTCGAGCCTCATTGTAACACAATTTTTTAACAGTTCAAAGGCATGTAGCCACCACATCTCTTCTCAGAGATAAGCTACCATCACCCTAGCTGGTTTATTTCCATTACTGTTTGTAAGCATATTTCAGTGTTTTACATTAATGAAGTGAAGTATTATTTCTGCTGCATATCTATGTTTATGGTTATCTTTGTGTTTTATTGTGTTCCTGTTTAAATCCGGATCAGTGGTATCAGAGCGGTCTGCTTTTTCTCTGTTTTTCTTTGCATGTCCCCAACGAGGTCGGGATATAAGGAGTTAGGGCTTGAACTGGTTGAACCTTTGCAAGACCAGCCTCGCAAATCTTGACGAGCTCTCATGGCGGATGAGAAGAAAGATGAGGGGGCAGAGATCCTATCAAAACCTTGCTCGAAGAAGCCCTCGAGCAGCAAAGGAACGCGATGATGGATAGCTTTGCGCAGATCCTTCAGCGGCTACCCAGAGGTGACACATCGGCTTCCAACAGCTACTCTGGAAGCGCCACACCGTTTAAGGTACAAGTTAATTTTGAAATCCCCATCTTCGAGGGTCAAATAGACGCGGATGTCATAGATAAATGGTTAAATCTGCTAGATGGGTATTTTTCTGTTCATGAATTTTCAAATCGGGAAAAGATTGTTTTCGCTCTTCTCAAAGCAGCCCCCCACGTCAAGGACTGGTGGGAAACCTACTACGAGCAGAAGGATGAAAGTACAGGCTCACTATTTTCAGCCGCACCCACTTGGAACGACTTTCGAGATGCCATCAAGGAGCAGTACTACCCTGTCAAAAGCTACGAGGACAAATACATCAAATGGACCACACTGCGGCAGGGACGAGACCAAGATGTGCCGGAGTTCACAAACATTTTTCATACCCTTCGCACACAGTTGGGTATCAAAGATTTTGAGCTGCATCTGGTACTCAAATACCGTGGCTGCCTGCACAGATACATCCAGGAAGAGATGGTGTTCTTGAACATCTCCTCGCTCAGTACGGCGTACCGATACGCTGTCAAAATCAAGCAAAAGTTCAAACAGAAGAAGCGAGACTTTGGATCTGCAAATCCGAAGCCCAAAGGACAAAGCCAAGGCGGGGTGACCCAAGACAACCCGTCGAAGCCGCAAGAAAAGAACAACACCATGAAGCCGAAGAAGGACACAGGGAAGTGGTGTGAGTTCCACAAGAGTCCCACTCATAACACAAGTGAGTGTCGGACCAAGTAGTCGCTAGTGGCTGAGTTGAAGGCTTCCGAATGAGATGCATGTTCTGACCCTGAGCCAGAAACCAACAAGGGGAATGGCAAAGGGAAGCAGATCATTGATGCAGATCCCAGCGCCACTGTTGCCACCACCAAGATCCAGAAAGATGAGCCCAAAAATCCAGAGGAAGGGGAGCGTCTTTTCCACTCACAGATGTGGGTGAAGGGTTCACCGCTACAATTCATTGTTGATAGTGGCAGCCAAAAGAACCTCATTTCAGCAGAGGTCGTGAAGCGGTTGGGCCTACCGACTACACCACACCCATAGTCGTACAGTCTCGGGTGGCTTCATGAAGGACGAGGTCTCAAAGTTCGCCAGCAGTGTCGCCTTCCCTATAGCATCAAGCCCTTCACAGACGAGGTATTGTGTGATGTTACACCTCTGGATGTTTGTGATGTGTTATTAGGCCAACCATACTTGTGGAGGCGACATGCTGTGTATGATTCAAGGCCTCGTGCTGCCATTATTTATTTAAATAATTCATTATACAGGATACCGGAGGTAGCCCCACCTACTACCACATCTTTGATCACTGCTAAGAAAGGCAGCAAGCTCATCTCCCAGACCAGGAAATTTATCTGTCTGGTTCACTCCCAAAGTAAGGGGAAGATCGTTGCTACATCCATGACCCCTGCAAAGGGTTCCTCCATGCAGCAGCAGTAGCAAAGGGATACGGTCATGACAGAACACAGGAACAACTTCTCCTCACCCACAGAGATACCACACAAGTTTCAAGTGGGCGACAAAGTTTGGTTACATCTGCAGAGAGAACGCCTTACCAGAACCCATCAGAAACTCAGGCGACTCCGACATGGTCCTTACACCAGTACCAAGGCTAAGGGCAACAATGCTGTGAAGCACAACATTCCTCCATTCCTTGGCTTGCACCAAGTGTTCAATATGGACCATCGTCAACCATGCTTCCCACCATTACTGGACACATCAGAGATTGCAGGACAAGTTCAGCAGATGGAGGAACTCAACGCAATGGGGACCATTGCTTCCTAAGGGATGAGGAATGATCCAGGTGGATGTTGGTGGCCACCCACCTATCCCATTTGGACCCCCACAACTGTCTCTTTCAGCTTTTTCAGTTTCCTAAATTGTACCACAATTTACTATTTTTAGCAGTTTTTTGGGTCCTGAATTCCAGAGCCGTTTTGAGGCCCTAAACGACGTTTTTTGGGTAATCTGGGGCAACATGTTGCCTCCCAAAGTTGTAGTGCTCGGATAAGTCTTTCTAACGAGCTATTGTACATGTCCAACGGAGATCGTATGCCAAAGTTACGACCCTAGGAAATTGATGTACTAATTTACCCAAACGGGGCCCACAATTTGGCGTTTCATCTTCTAGGGTTAGGTTTTGGAATGTTAAGGGTTTTCCATTGTTTCTCAACAATAAATAGACCTTCGAGCCTCATTGTAACACAGTTTTTGAACAATTCAGAGGGATGTAGCCACCACATCTCTTCTCAGAGATAAACTACCATCGCCCTAGCTGGTTTATTTCCATTACTATTTGTAAGCATATTTCAGTGTTTTACATTAATGAAGTGAAGTATTATTTCCGCTGCATATCTATGTTTATGGTTATCTCTGTGTTTTATTGCGTTCCTGTTTAAATCCGGATCAGGTCTACTGTCAGAAAACCTACAAACTAGTATAGAATCTAGATACATATACATAAACTGAGATCTTTGTCAAATGATACATGAATCGTGGCATGGACACAGCCATCCAGAGAATGATCATGTAAATGGATCCAAGTATGGGCACAACCATCCGTCAAAGAGGATCATAACGAACCACAGTATGGTCGCAGCCATCCAACAATGAGAAGGATCACATATGATAACTCATGGTCTGGTCACAGCTAGCCATCTGATAGAGACATGCATATCATCATAACCATGTCATTCCATGTCACTGCATTTCATCTGGGTCTCCCACATCAATCCATCGTGGACCAACCATGATTTTCCATGTGTTCCTTTTGTCACATGAAATTAAAGGATATGGAAATATAAGTGTTATGATGCCTAAGAGACAAGAAAAACAAATTCAAAATGTGGTGTATGTTCCAGGATTAAAGAAGAACTTAATTTCAATCTCTACCATCACAGATCAACATTTAAAAGTTGAATTTGTGAAATCACATTGTTTGGTAAAGAATGTGTAGGACAACTACAAAGTTGTTGCAAAAGGAATGAGAATTGGAGGCTTATACAAGTTGGATGTAATGAAGAATGGGCATTAAGCTTTGGCATCAACAGGCATGTCAACTATAGAACTTTGGCATCAAAGGTATGGACACTTAAATCATAATGACCTAATGTTACTACAAAAGAAATTGATGGTAGAAGGTCTTCCAAATATTAAGGGTGAACACTTTGAATGTGAAGGTTGTGCACTAGGAAAACAACATAGGGAAGAATTTCCTGTGCATGAAAATAAAAGAAAACATGAAATACTTGAACTAGTGCATACTGATGTATGTGGTCCTAAGAAAACTAAGTCACTTGGTGGAGCATATTACTTCCTTATATTTATTGATGATAGCACTAGATACACCTGGGTATACTTTATAAGAAACAAAAGTGACGTGTTTGAATACTTTAAGGAATTCAAGAGTATGGTTGAAAAGCAAACAGGAAAGAACATTAAAATTCTTCGATCATATAAAGGTGGTGAATACACTTCAGGAGCTTTTATCAAATATTGCAAACAAAATGGAATTATACAACAATTTACAATACCACATACACCTCAACAAAATGAAGTAGCTGAAAGAAAGAATAGAACATTAGTTGAATGTGCTCATAGTATGTTGAAAAGTAAAGGACTTTCTAATAGTTTTTGGGCTGAAGCCATTAACACAACTGTATATCTTAAAAATAGAAGTCATACTAAGTATCTTGAGCACAAAACACCATTTGAAGCATTTTATGGTTTTAAACCTAAAATTAGTCATTTAAGGATATTTGGATGCAAGGCCTTTGCTCATATTCCTAAAGAGGATAGGAGAAAGTTAGATGCCAAAGTCATCAAATGTATTTTTATTGGATATTGCACTGATCAAAAAGCATATAAAATGTATGATCCAAGTACTCACAAAGTCTTTGCAAGTAGAGCTGTTATATTTCATGAGCATGTAGATAAACAAATAAAAGAAGATGAACATAATACATGGCAGTCTTCTTATGAAAGCTTTAAGGAAGAAGAAGAAGTTGCGGAATCAACTCAAGAACTAGAACACATGGACATTCCAAAAGACACATCAAGGAATCAAAGTCCACAAAGAAGTGATGAAGGCACTCCACAGAGAAGAAAAGGAGAAGGTACTCCACAAAGTAATGAACCTCTAAAAAGGTAAACACGACAGATTCAAGCCCCCATCAGGTATAAAGATTATGCCTTAATGTCTCAAGTAATGAATGATTTTGAGCCCTTAAATTATGAACAAGCCAAAAATCATAAAGAATGGATGGAAGCTATGAAAGAAGAATATGATTCTATAATGAAAAATGAAACATAACTACCTGAAAATAAAGTCCCTATAGGATCAAAATGGTTGTACAAGACAAAATTTAATGCAGATGGTAGCATAGATAAGTATAAAGCAAGATTGGTTGCAAAAGGATATTCACAAGAAGAAGGTATAGATTATGAAAATACCTTTGCTCCAGTTGCAAAAATGAATACAATTAGAATAATGATAGCATTGGCAACTAAATATGATTGGAAGCTACATCAATTAGATGTAAAGTCAGCTTTTCTAAATGGTGACTCAAAAGAAGAAATTTATCTTGTTCAACCAGAAGGATTTGTAAAGAAGGGTCAAGAACATCTTGTATGCAAGTTAAAGAAGGCCTTATATGGACTAAAACAGGCCCCCAGATATTGGTATGAGAAAATCAACAAATTCTTCTTTCAGCAAGGATTTAAAAGGAGTAAAAATGATCTTAATTTGTATGTCAAGATAGACAAAAATGGGGATATAGTATTACTTTCTATATATGTTGATGATCTAATAATAACAAGGAGTGCTGATAAATTAATTACAGATATAAAAAGAAAGTTATCACATAATTCAAGATGAAGGATCTTGGTGAGATGCATTATTGTCTAGGTCTTGAAGTATGGAGAAATGATGGAAAAACCTTAATCACACAAAGCAAATATACAAATGAAGTACTAAAGAGATTTCATATGAATGAATGTAAAGTAGTGAGTACTCCATTGGAACAAAATATCAAACTAAGAAGTGATGATGGAACAAAAGAGGTGAATGGAACATTGTATCGACCATTAGTGGGAAGCCTGAATTATCTCACTACCACTAGACCAGACATTGCTTATGCAGTAAGCATACTTAGTCAATTCATGGCTAAGCCTCATGAAAGCCATTGGATAGCTGCAAAAAGGGTCATTCGATACTTAAAGGGAACTATTTATTTTGGTATTGAATATACTAATGCTTGTAATGTTGAATTGACAGGTCATTCTGATTCTGATTGTGCTGGAAATCCAGATGACAGGAAATCCACCACTGGATACGTCTTCAACATAGGATCGGGAGCTATATCATGGAGCAGTAAGAAATAGGCAACGGTTTCCTTGTCATCAACTGAAGCAGAATATAAAGCATTATGTAGTGTCACCTGTGAAGCTATATGGCTCAAAGAATACTTGAAGATGTTGGTGAAGGTCAACAATAACCTAGAGTGATCAGATGTGACAATCAAAGCACCATCAAACTGGGGAACAATCATGTATGTCATGCAAGGTCAAAACATATAGACACGCAATACCATTTTGTAAGAGAAAAGGTCCAATCAAAAGAAATTTCTCTAATGTACTATAATACAAATGAGAATGTAGCTGACATATTCACTAAGCCTCTTGGGAAGGCAAAATTTTGAGTTTTGTAGAAGTAAGTTATGTGTTGTAGAAAATCAAGACTATAATGTAAGCCTAGTTGAGACTTAGACCAGCAGGCATAACAATTAAGAGTATGTTTACAGTGTCTTATATATTGTATAGTTGTCATATGGTTGGATTTAAGGGGGAGTGTTGGAAAACAATGGTAATTCCAACCACCACCATTAATGCAGTAGTTAGACACCTCTAGAGGATTTAGCAGACGTTTCAAGTGCAGCTTCTAGAATTCGACGGATGCATTGACAAATAAATAGCTTCCTGGAGAAGCCACCGCCCCACCGAACTCCAAAAGTTTCTTTGTTGTGTATAAATACCTATTCGCCATCGAATGGAGGCAAGGTGTTCTGTGTTTCGTGTGTTCATTTCTGAGTTTGTGTGCTCTCTGTTTCCTACTACCTAAACTCAAATGCCTAAAATGTTTTTCATGGCTAGAAGCACACAATTGCATTCTCATTTGGAAATTCTGTGTAAGAAGGGCTTTCAGGGACCAAGCTGATGTAGTCATTGTCATTCATATGGAGAGGACACATAATCTCATTATCCACTATCCCTTTGCCTCATTTATCTGAAATGGGGTGTTACATATGATTAGCTATCCTACTGATTGGGATTGTTTAGACATTAACTTTTGCCTTCGCTAGTGGTTTGTGGATCACAAACCCCATCGTACTTTGGACTTCTTTTTCATATGGGACATATGGAAGTCAAGAAATGCCTTCATATTTAATCAAGTATTACCAAACATTTGGAGGACCTGTTGTAGCTTCCTAACATACTATTCGGAATACTCTGTCTTCTTGCCCCTTGTTCATAAAGGTCCTTTCCCTCCGAGTGACCTTTGGTCTGCCTATCTTGTAAGTTTCTTTCATGGTGTTTCATTATTTGATTTATGCGGATGTAGTATGGTCATTCACATTGCCTATCTTGTAAGTTTCTTTGATGGTGTTTTATTTTTTGATTTATGTGAATATAGTATGGTCATTCACATTGATACTGTTTTTTTTTTTTTTTTAGATTTTACTGTCACTGTGGCTTGGGATCCAACACCCAAGTTGAACTACTCACTCTTGGGTCCTTCATCGTGCAACTTGGCTTGGTCTCACGGATCTCACTGTATTTAGAGATTCCAAATCAGTTATAGAATGGGCAAATGACAGATTCCAAATCAGTTATAGAACGGGCAAATGACAAGGGCTCTTTAAACTCTTAAGCTGTTGATCAATGGAAACTCTGAATCAAAGTCCTGTCAGCAGAGTTCCAATATCTATCTATTATGCATATCTATCGGATCCAAAACAGATAAGCTGATTGCCTCTCTAAAAAGGGTTGCAGCTCAGAGCCCCGATCGGATAATCTTCCAGAAGCTTGAGAATGGCGTTCTGAAAGGGGATGGCTTCATTCTAATTTAATGAGTCCGAATTTTTTTGTCTGCAGGGCTCACTGTCTTTCCCCTGTTCTGGATGATCCTCTGTTTTTCTTTGTCTACCAGGGCCCTCTGTTTTATATTGTCTTTTTTGTCTTGGCTTAGGTTGATAATTTTTCCCATCAGCAGGCTTAGATATTTTGTCACGGAATTATGAATACAGGACTGATAGGTTAATGATATTCTCTACATCATTTTTCAATGGCGAATGAGAAATTCCTTTTTCTGATATATGTACTTTCTTCCTGTAATAGAAACCTGTTTTTCTGTATGGAAAAGAAAAAGGTGCATATGTATTTGTCTATCGGCATTTAGTGATATTGTGTAATATCCTTTTCATTACTTCATCTATCTCAACTATTCATTATAATAATTTGACATTTTATATACATATTCAATTATCAACAAATCATAAAATAGTTATTCAATTATGAGTAAATCATAGTTTACATGCGAAAAAAAGGTGTATAGCTACTTTCATGACTGATGAACAGAAGCAAACTGTTTTTAATAAAATCCACATGCGGAAGTAATCTTTCACAAGTATATATCCTTGATTGTCAATTGAATTCTCGTTAGAGTGGCCAAAGCAATTTATTCATTGTAGCTGTAGATGCCCTTCACTCAACAAAGTTCAAAGATGGATACAATTAATGATAAACAGGGTTCTCAAACGAGCATTTATCGCCATCAGGCTTTAACGAGCAATGTAACAAACATCTCCATCACAGATTACTCCACCGGATTTACTGCTCTCGTCAATCGCAGCATCTGCGTCTTCTTCAGAACCTTCGTCAACCGCATCATCTGCGTCTTCTTCAGAACTTTCATCAGTGGAATATGCTTCTTCAGGACTTTCATCAGTGGGATATGCTTCTTCAGGACTTTCATCAGTGGAATATGTTTCTTCAGGACATTCATTAGTGGAATATCCTTCGTCACTTGAAGCATCTGTCTTTTCATGTTCTTCAATTTCCTTCTCCAGAGTTTGAAGATGCGCATCAGTAAAGGGATACGCCTTGGCTCTGTACCTGCTTATGGCATTTGTGGCATCGATGGCATTAGTCACCAACTTCCCATTGGGATGAACCACAATGAAGGTTGGAATGCTGCCAACGCTGTAAAACTCTACTACATCGTCTCTAGTTTTATCTCCAAATGGGAGAGCCAACCATGGCATGCCTTTGTAGTAGTCTTCAAACGTCTCTTGATCACGGTCACTTGAGATGAAAACAATCTCAAACGTTTCCCCTCTTTCCTTCAGTTCGTTATATACCTTTACAAGCTTTTTAGTGAAACTTCTGCAGGGACGACACCAATAAGAAGAGAAATACAAACCAACTGTCGTACCCACAATCTCAGATACCAGGACCTGTGACAAGAATCAAAACATATAAATGATCAGCATCATCCAAGACAATACAAGTCCTGACCAGATCTCTAACAGGACTCCACCAAGAAAACAGTCAAAATTCAAAACCCAATAGATGTAACACTCTTTATGCCCTTGTCTTTTTTGGGTTGGGTTGGGTTGATTGGACTTGTTACATTCTTGATTTTCATAGGCTATTATTAAGATGGGGTTACAAAAATCTTCCTCATCTCAAAGCATCAAAAGTTTGCGGAATTAACTTTTCGAGTATATCTAGTGAAAGCTGTGGAGGCATTGCCGGGACAGTCAAAAGTGGTCAGAATCCGGGCAAAAAAATTTCAAAAAATCTTGTAGGGACAGTGTCTGAATTGTGTTTTTGATACTGGAAGTGGATTCAGCACCATCAAACCATGATGTCTAGGACACCTAAAATTTTGAAGTTTAACAATTATAACTTGGATTTATAAAAATCTCTGTCGGATTTTCTCTAAATATGACCGAAATTTCCATAACTTTCCGAGCAATTCCTCCTGTTAGTTAGACTACTACATTAACTTCTAACGAGTATATCGCCAATTGTATTTAGGACTGATGCACTTTGGGCTTGGAAGTCAGGCTGTATCTAGTGAAAGCTTGTGGAATCAACTTCTAACGAATATATCTAGTCCAGTCAAGCCGAATCGGGTTGCCAATTGTATTTAGAACAGATGCACTTTGAGGCTTGAAAATCAAAAGTTGTAGTCCAATGATTAAGTATAGAGATTTGGGACTCTCTAAAGTCCCAAATCCTAAACAAAATTATATATGCTTCAGAGATGCTCCAAACGATGCAATTTCTTTTTTTAAAAAGATATATCCGGTGGATCCATGAATTAAGAGGTGGTGGCAATCTATTATTTTGGGAATCACTCTATTAAGCACGGAAGGGCAATTGACATAAGTGCTGCAGTGAGGGACTTCAAGACTTTCAAAAATAACCCAGGACATAAACCTAGCCCTCTCTGCTTTCAGCATTATCACGATTCACCCAATAGGGAAGCCCAATGAATAACTCTGCTTGACCATTTCTATATATAATCCTCATCTACTATGAAGAAATAGAACATATTTCTATGTAGTGATACTTATTTCTATGACGTGATTCATAATTCGTGGCAGAAGGACACTGAAAGAAGCAAGTATATCTCAGTAACTCACCTGGGCACCTCCATTCTTGACGACGAAGTTGCGCTTATCAGACACCAAGATCGACCCCAGAGTCTCTGCTTCTCTTTTGGCTTTCTTTTCGGCCTCAAGCGCATCCAGTCGCTCTTTATTAAATGGGTAAGCTCGGCCACCATATTGTCGTATAACGTCCATTGGACTCATCTCAAGTGTTTTCCCGTCCGGACCTAAAATAATCAAACCCGGGGTACCCACAATTCCGAAGTAGCCATACAATTTATTTATCCTTTTGTCTCCAAATGGTATAACCAGCCATGGCATGCACGCATAAAACCTTTGAAATCGATTCTCGTCTATGTCTGCCGAAACCCACACAATCTCAAAGGGCTCCCCTTTCTCCTGAAGCTCATTATACATCTCCACAAGCTGGTCATTGTAATCTCGCCATGGTTCATTCAACGCACAGTCGGCGCGAACGAAATGCAGAGCAACCATCTTCCCCACAAGTTCCGCTACCGGAACCTACTGGGAAAAACCCAAAGTGACAATGAGACATGAAGCAATAAAATGGAAGTCGAATGATGGAACGAAACTCAATGGCCCAATTCAACACAAGTATTCATTAGACTTATTGCAGCATTATCTATTCTCCAGGTTTTCAACACATGCTTTGGTCCTTACTTTCTCATAAAAGAACCCAAATCCAAATTTCAAAATGAACAAAAACATTTCTACTGGGTTTCTGTTAAGGTATTTGTTTGATGTAAAATTATTGGTTCAATTCCTCACTAAAATATCCTAGAAATAAAGTTACTATTCAATTCCTGGTTTTAATCTGAATAATTTATTAAACATAACGACACTAAACTTAAAATAAATTTAAAAAAAAAAGGAAGGAAGGAGGGAAAACAGCCACCTTTCTTCCTTCAGGGCCAAGGACATAATCTCGTTCATCAGAAACCAGAAGAGTCTCTAGACTCTGTGCAGCATTCAGCTCCGCAATCCTCTCTGCAGTAAATGGATATCCCTCGATGCCAAATTTTTGAATGATCCTCTCACCTGCAGTGGTTATAACTCTGCCGGTTTTGTCCAAAATAACAAGGGACTGCCCGAAATGAGGACGAAGGGCCCGAATAATCTTATCTCTTGTATTTTCGTCTGAGTATGGCACCGCAGGCCATGGCATCGTCTGGTGGAATTTCTTGAATGACTTCTTATCATGATCCGAAGAAATGAAGACGATCTCAAACTCCCCCTTCTCCAATAACTTTTTATAGATTTCGCACAAAATGGAGGTGGAGAACCAATCCGATGGTGTATTCCAAGCGGCACAAAAGTAAAGACCCACATATTTATATTTCTCTTCTAGTTCTTCAACTTTCACCTGTAGATTAGATTGGATTGGTTTCATTACATTAAATGATAGATTTCACAACTCATAATGAAGGGACTTTTGATAGATTTTATGTGGTAGATACCCAAGAAAAAAAAAATTGTTTACTTATTAATTTTTGTCTTAGCAATTTTGGTGTTTTAGAATGATTTGCAAATAGTTTTTAAAAATTTTGGTGTTTGGAATCGATTTGTAAATAATTCTTAAAATTTTAATGTTCGGAATAGATTTACAAATAATTTTTAAAATTTTTGTGATTGGAATAGATTTGCAAATAATCTCTAAAATAATAAATTTCTCCTTTCCGAATCAGACACCCTTTAACAATCCTACCTTCTCTCCATTGTTTCTGATCAAGAAATCACGTTCATCGGTGCAAAGCAATGATCTCAGACTTTCGTGGGTCACTGCTTTCTCCTCCTCACCCATGATATGCTAACACAATAAGTTTCTCCTTTCCGAATACAGTATTGCATGTTCTTGCACTGCAATTTCTCAGATCTCCTGTGTGTAAGAAAGAGAATTTATAGCCGGACGGTCAATTCCGTTCTAATTTGACCGTTACCTCTACTCTCAAACTAAAAATGCGAGGAGTGTTTTCTAAATTCCCTTTTTCTATGAAATTTGGTTACTTCTATTTACCAAGAAAACCATTTATATCAATTTTTTAAAATAGTTTCTCACGTGTTTTGTCCGTTAACTAAATATAACATATAATTGTATTATATATAGTTTTGTTAGGTACACAAAAGTAAAGGTAAACGTGCAAGTTGGAATTCATAATTAATTTCTTTACGAGTTCTCGTCAAATATATAGCTATTTGATTGAAATTATTTCAGTGTTAACTTATTTTGATTCAGGAGTTTTTTTTTGGTATTTTTCTAAAAAAAAAAAAAAAAAGAGGTGTTTTATTATTATTTTTTGTTCTGATAGATTTAGATTTACATTTACGATGTTGTGCTTTATACTTTTACAAAGTAGAACACTATCAAAATTATTCCTTTTATTATGAAGGCTGATTTTCCTTCTTCCCAATACATGGTCGATGTATCATCTCCAAGAATAACAATGTCACCATTAATATCCTTTAAAGAGAGGAATATGACTCTATCTCCTATCATATTATGAGAGCATCTATTGTCTATTTACTATTGATTTTCTATATCTTGTGGACATAGGGATAAACTACATTCATCTTGCTACTCTTGCCTCCAACTCTAGATCTTCTTATTCCTATTTATGTTGATAACATTTTCTTCTGTTTTATTTTCCCTTATTTGAGTAGGTTCTTTCTATTTGGTATATTGTAGAGGCTTTATCAACTTTATTTTAAGATCCTTTTCCTTTTACCAAAAATTATTATATGTAGAATTTAACATGATCTAAGAAGTGGGAAAATGAATTTTGATTTATGATAACACTCTTATCATAACCTCTAAAGTTGCTACTTACATATCCATTCTTGGAGATCTTATGTGATCTCTTTCTTTTAGTTATAATATTATTATTTCTCCTATGATGATGTTTATAATATATTCCCATATGGCCAAAATATACAATAAAAGAAATAATCATAGAATAGCCTTTGATACATAGATGTAGAGGGCCTTCATGAAGGAATTAGCTTTCTTTGTCAATTTTCTTGAAGCGTTGGCCTCTTGTTGCTTTCTTCCTCATTATTGATGTGCTTTTGTTTTATCTAATCATCACCTTATTTAGTATTATTTGTGTGGATGGTTTTGGCATTCCTCTATTGATTTTTGGCTTTGTTCCCCATTATGTTTGACAGATTGTTGATTCCTTTAAGCATGCCAACATAGCCTACTTAGAATCTTGCTTGAACTTAATTCTTCCTTGACAACTTCATGATAACCGATGTCATTTTTAATGCACATGGATCTCTAGCAGTTGAGTTTATTAAATCCAACATTTTAGACCTCCTTCCAAATTCCAGATGATTATTTCCTCTTAAAGATAATTTCTCAATGAAACAATATCAATTTCTAGTTCATGATAATGATCTTCTCTTACTTCTTATTCTCCTTTCATCACCTCTTCCACTCTTTTGGATTCTTATAGCTAGGTCTTTAGGATAACAAATGTGTTCTTCAATTCATCAAAATCCTTATCTTTGTCATCACATTCCTACAAAAATTCTTGCTATTTTTTGTTAGTCATTGTAATCCTCTTAATATACTCTAAATTAGAGATACGTTTTCTTCCGAAATGTACCTTCTCATTAATATATTTTTCTAAATCAAATCTCTCTAGGTCAGTGTATTGAGCTCCCATGGTCACGAGCATAAATTCCATCACATCCTTATCAAATGCATAGCTACCAATATCTTTACATGGACCACACATTTATTTTTCATGCTTTAAGGTTTTCTCTACTCTTCATGTCCTTATCGATCACTACCGTTTATAAACTTGTATATGAATATCTAGAAGTGAGATGTCCTATTATTCTACAAATACTATAGAATAGTAGCTTACCCATGGATTAAACCTCTTCTCCATCTTCTTCACCTTCATCTTTTTACTTTGAATATGAATTATTATTTTGATGATCATCAACTTGAGAATTCATAACTAGGAGATCTTCTTCATATTCTAATTCATTACTTGAGCAGTCATGGTATTCAATGTGTACTTCTTGCTTTTGAGATGACTTCTCTATATTTTATTTGTATGTACTGCATATGCCAACTCCCTCATAGATGCATAAAAACTCATCCAATATTTATTTGAAAATCTAACAATAATTTATCTTATCAGAATCTGAATTTGATAGTGCACTCAAGATTGCCTTCATAGCTTCTACATTATATATATTATCTTTTAATTTCCATCTACTACAAATATCCATACATATACGCCAAGAGCCATTAGATGAAATTTCATTTTTACCTTCTAGATTGCATAATTTGATCCATTCATTATTAGTACTCCTTATAGAGATAAAACAACCTAGTTAACCATAGTCCCTCATGATCTATCTATGGTTAAAATGTTCCTGAAGGAACCTGCTTTGATACCAATCGTTAATACTGAGAAGGGGTGAATGAGTATTATACAATTTCTAGTAGCCTTTAAGACATTCGAGTTATTAATAATAAATCACACAACAATACCATAAATCAAATAAAGTATACATAGATGAGGAGACACATGTATTTACATGGAAACCCATATGGGAGAAAACTACAGAACTTATGTTTGAATATTGTTGTAGGCTCTAGCCTACTATTCCATTCAATTTATTGGCAATAGTAGCTAGAAGGAGACACTGATCCCCTAATATTTATAGGAACCAACCTTAAGGAGACACTAATCCATTGATATTTATAAGAACCAACCTTATGGAGACATTAATACTTCTAGACTTACAGGAGCGAACTTGTAGGTAGGGAAAATTTTAAGGATGGAAATTTATTTTAAAGTTTAGAAACTTTGGTGAATCTCACTAGTAAATAATATGCAATTTGTAAAATGTTTGGCAATGCTTTTGTAAAAGTATTAAAATTTATAATAATTTTAAATAGTCTTTATATAAAATTTTGGCGATTTTTAAGGTAAAATAGTTTTATACTATAAAATTTAGGCGAATAAGTTTTAAAAAAAAATGGAATTTAACAAATCTTTTTGTTTGGAAAAAACATGGAACATTAACTGACTTGTGAATATTAGCCCCTAAAATTTTACCTGCATGAAGGATACTTTAATACCATGATATTTACAAGAACCAACCTAAAGACGAAATTGATCCCATGAGATTTATAGGAACCAAAATGTAGGAGACACCAATCCCATAACCTTTAATATAATTAACATAAAGAAGACACCTCTCTCCTAATTTGAAAGAACCAACTTGCTCTGCTATTAGATCCCTTTTTCATACATTTTCAAACTCATCTCCATAGAATTTCTAGATTAAACTTTCTCATACAAACGTCTCAATCACTTCTCGGGCTTGACCTTCCTTAAGGCTTCTTTAGCTTGTTCACAAACCTATCTTATACACTAGTTATTTACTAGCTCTTTAGATATGAATTTAAACACATGCAAATAAGCCATACAACAATTATTTAATCTTCTTTTATAGTCCTACTTTATTGATGCACTACATTTCTTCACCTCTGACTCAAATTTTATCTCAACCACATCACACAGTCTATATTTAATAACATTGCACACTCTATATTCAGGAACATCACACACCCTATATTTTGCATTCATATCTTCTCTGGTCTCTACATTTTACCATCATGCACACTCACCATTCTTAGGATATTTTTCCCTAACTTGCCTCACTATTATTTAATATATCACCTTTACTTTTATAGTTTGAACTCTTTCCTTTACCATGGGCATTGATCCATGGTATTAACTTATGGAAGTGTAGGTTGACCAGGTCACTCTACCTTCTTGAGTAGCTTAAGACACCATATTTTATTCACAAACAACAATCTCATAGTTCCCTTAGTTCCATATCTAACTTGGTATAATCTCTCTATTACCAAACTAGTTCTCTCTCTCTCTCTCTCTCTCTCTCTCTTACTCTCTCTATCTCAACTAGTTCTCTCTCATTCACTTTGTTTTTTTTTTCTCTACCATATTCATACACATAATCAACCTTTACTCTCCATGCAATTCTCCACTCCTTGTGCGTGTGCTACTATCCCTTGTGCTCTCTGACAGCTCTCAAGCAAACCTGACATTTTTCTAATAACCTTTTTATTGCCACTTTATCCATAGGTCATCTCCTTTACTTATGTGACTTAAAAATTATATTAATCAACAAACCATATTGTCTTCCTTACTAGTCACATTTATATAAAAAGAATGGTGTGAGATTACTTGGGCACATTAAAATTTCTAAACTTTCCATGACACACCAACGTAATCAAGTGCTTAACATGCTATAACTCCTGAATCTAGGCCTTTTCATAATAACCATGTGATGAACACTCAAACAAAAGAAAATGTTGGATGCTCACATTTCTTTTCACCTTAAGTTATAGCGTTAAGAGCTTAGAATCATATTCCTTAAGATCTCAAGTTGGAGCCTTAGGCTTAAAATATCTTTTTAACATGCTCAGGCCTTGGATTTTCTATGCACCCCCAAATGATTGTTTTCATAGTACATGAGTATTTTTCCATTTCTATTTCTGCTACTTGACAACAATTTCTCCATTTACCGTAACTCCTCATACCAATTTTTTCAACAATTGCACCTTCCAATTGCTAGTTGTACAACTTGATAGTCATTTGTTTATTACCTAGATCAAGAAAATATTGTGTTTCTCCCATATTGACCCATTTTAATCCTCTAGTAGACTAACACAAGGCCTAACATGATCCATCCTTTGGATATGTTTTCTTTGGTGCTAAATCTTAGTTTTCAACCATTTAGGCCAAAATGAAATACACACAAAAACCTCACCAATCATGGCCCTAATGTAGATCCTATTTCATCTGGGTCTCCCACATCAATCCATCGTGGACCAACCATGATTTTCCATGTGTTCCTTTTGTCACCTCATAACTTCCATATATACACCACCAAGTCATATGAAACTAGCCTTGACTTTCATAACTAAAAGTTCACTTTGATGCTTAGTGCCCTAGAACGCTGGGGAGGGAACCACCAATCCTATGTCACCTTCCAAGTGACACTCCACATCAATTTTTGCAACTAATCAGAGCTTTCCATGTGTCCAAATGTTGACTTGAACCTTCCATGTGTCACTTGCCAAATGTCCATTTGAGTGGAAAAGAATGCCAAATCTACATGTCACATGTCATTCACTATAGATTCCACATCATCAAGCTTACCACTTGTCACCCATGTGGACTTACCACATCATAATGACATAGTTTTTTGATACCCCAATATAATTAAGCTATATAATCCCATCTTGGTATGTGTTAAACTTGATTAATTAAGGGTTAATGATAAATTAGTGATTGTGATTAAGGATACCAGGGTCACATTAAGGCTAAAATTTCACATTAGAAGGGAAATTATGGCATTATTCAATTTTCCATACTAATCCCTTACCTATCAATCTTATCCATACTAGCGTGAGCTATGGGCCCTTATACTAGTCCCCAACTTTTTAGGTGAATTCATACCAAACTCCACCTTCCAAGCTTATATTGGTCCTTTCTTCCTAGGGAAGTGTCATGGACCTTGCCTACTATATTATCCATACCAACCCATACGATGACCCATGGGTCATTTTACTATTCCTCTACCCCTCGGGGTAGTCCATATCGGCTTGGGCTCAAATCTACCATATCTAAACATTGACTAAGATGGAACCTTTGTTGATCTTCCTCACGTGAAACATATTTTTCTCCTCATTCCTTTAGAGTTAGAATATGTGATATATACCATTGGAAAGGTATCAAAACAATATATTCAACCATGCACCTTTCATTCTCATTAGGGCTAGGGAACTAGAGAAGAATGACCTTCAATGATAGGTTACCCAAACTACAATTTCATCCTTGACCTAAGGCATGATAGTGTTAATGACACCACTAATAGCACTACTGACATTAATGATTGCATGCTCTACATTATGCTTCCTAAATTTGACATAAATAAAAACACAAACATAGTAATCTACCAACACACTCACTAATTATTATTATACAAAGCATATTCTCTTTGACCTTTGTAGATTATTCCATATTAGGAAGAATTCGCAATGTATCATTAGTTAAACTAACCAAATTTTCTTGTATATATACTTATTATAAAGGGATGCATTCTCATGCACAAAATCACACATGATTTATGCTATCAAAAAAGTTTCCAACCCCTACTTACTATCATGATTTGGTCTATTTTCTAGTTTTGTTATAGTAACTGTATGCAAGTGTTGAGTCCAAATGATAACAATAATGGTGATCCACAACAACATAATATACATCATTCTACCATGCAATCAAGACATGCAAATGACATTCCCAAAAAATATCATTCCTATCAAATCTTTGAATGCATAAACATTCATTAACAATCAAAATTAGAGCCATTTCAAAGAATGAAGTTTCAAAAATTCAAAGTTAGTTGGATGGGTATTTAACTTTAATGTTATTGACATATAAAACAATGATGTGGATTATATGTTCCAATTTGTAAGTCATACAATTCCATCATTTCATACAAATTGGTAAAGTTTATATAGTCTCTAAAGGGTTGATCAAACCTCTAAGCAAAATTACAACCAAATAGAATATGACTGGGAAATACATCTAGACAATACCTTAGTTATAGAACCATTCTTCTACGTTGGACATTTCATTTCAAACAACAACTTAAAATTTAGTCGTATCAAGTGGCTAATAGCTCTCGCATTGATATATTTAATATTGCTATATCTCTTAGCAAATCAACCACCATATTTTGAACTATTATCCCTACCTAAGAACTTTTTTTTTGATATCTTTAGTGTTACTATATTAGCGAATTGACCACCCTATTAAACAATAATGGTACTAAGACCTAAAACAGAACCATTCAATTGAAATATACGTTATGATATAATATTAATATTACATTATAGCAATTTTCTAGAATAAAGATGGCCTAAAACAAATTTCTACCTCGAATTCTTTCAACCATTACTCTAAAAGCTGGAAGAACAAGTGATTTTATTAGAAGATCGATACATTCAACCTTAACATCCAAAATTCAATCAATATTAAACTCAAGAAATCTCATGTCTTAATAACTTATTTTGAAAAAGAATGTGCTACTCTTAAATATCAATCCTTATGTACACAAAGTGCCTTTGGTGGTTTTCCCTCTATTCAAAAGAATGCAACACAGATTAAAAAGGAAGGACTTGGACAAGATCATCAACATCTAAATTTAACATTGTTCAAGATGAATATTGATTCTAATAAATAGAGATGAGTGTTGATACACCACTTACCCTCTATAACCACTGATGTATAAAAGAAAGGCGTTCATTATTGAAGAGGAAAATTGACATAGTCAAATATGCAATCAAATTATTGATGCATGTGATTACACGTATTTGATCCACTTAAAAATAAAATACCACATAGAAACAACCAATGTTATCTCTTTCCAAGAGGCAACACCAAACCTTATTGGAATCCTTTGTAAGAAATTTCATTAAAGAGATAACATCAAACCTTATTGGAATCCTTTGTAAGAAATTTCATTTACTCAAAAAGAAGGAAAAAAACATTAATGCTACATTGCTTTTGAAAACTTATTCTTTAATAAATACATATTCAAACTATTAATACATGAAGATACATTTGGTAATGAAAAACATGTCCAATCTAATGCTATTGCATCAAACAAAACTGAGTCTACGATAAAGGGGAAACAAGAGGGGAAACAAAAGGCCAATAACGACAAGTCTTTAAACAAAGTAAACAACCTTATCATGTTTTATGTTTTCAAAATTCTAAAATATGACTTTATTTTGTAGAGTATATTTAAGGCATCACTTTTTGTAAATTGTACATTTCATATGTATGGATTATGCTATGAATATAGTTAAAAAACAATACTTTACATTACCATATACAAACTCTCTAAAGTAGATTCTTTAGAGACTTAATATATAAAATGTATAATCCATTCCATTTGTCTCGAAAAGTATATCAATATTACTATGTTATATATTTTGTATTTTATGGAAATAAAGTATGATAATGTATTTTATATTTTGTTTGAATTCTATAATATATCAAGTTTGTAAATATATTTTTGGTTTCTTTGTTCCATGTATATACATCAATTTTTGTTGATCGAGTCTATGTATTTATACATTTCTTTTATTATTTCATCTATATATATCTACATTATAATATTTAATTTTGATTTTTTTTATTGTAATAGTTTTTTAAATAGTTTTTATTAATAGATATTGTATATATATAATTTATGTGTTTGAATATATGTATCTTTATATTCATATGTTTCATAGTTTGGTTGTTTTTTAATCAAAAAATCATCAAATTGCAAATCAAAATATAGAAAAGACATTGTTTCAATTGGATACATATCATGTGTCTTGATCTGAGGAAGCTACAAAAATTGGATGATTCGCTCATGGGACTATCCATTTGTAAAATATGTTTTGTCTTGTTTTATCACTTAATAAAAATCTAGGAAGCTACACAAATTGGATAATTTTCTCATGGGACTATCCATTTGCAAGATATGTTTTGTCTTGTTTTATATCTCACTTAATAGAAATCCATGTTTAGTAAACAAAAACCAATTTACAATCAAACACTATTCCATAGGCCAACTAACTACAAATTGGATAATTCACCCATGGTACTATCCATTTGCAAAATATGTTGTCTTGTTTTATATCTCACTTAATAGAAATCTATGTTAGAAATCCATGTTCAATAAACAAAAACCACTTTGCTATCAAAAGTTATTCCATAGGCCAACTAACTCAACAATATTGCATCTATAATAAATTACCTAAAGAAATAGGAACATCATAAACAATATGCACAATGCATAGATTATATAAATAAACATAGACATGCTTATCACTTTTCAATAGAATTCCTAGTTTATCCTACTCTATAGGAAGGCGCCCTTGCCCATACTACTAAAACAAGAAACACAATTGTGTCTAGTAAGCAACAAACCCATGGATTACCTCATGTAAAAAAATCCATGTTCATCAAATGATATCTTCTATCTTCTTTTCTATGACCAGAAAATTATCAATAGAATTTTCAGGTCGTAAGGAAAATAAGAAAGTAATAAATTAAAAGTTACACATTTTTAAAATAAAATAATTTATTATATTTGCAACTTATCTTTTTATAGGATTGCACTCACTTAATGGATGCAAAATATCTTTTTATAAGCTTGCATTTGAGAAAATTAGTAAAAAATATAATTAAAAATGATAGTTTTTTTTGGCTTTTGGATGCAAAATATCTTTTTATAAGATTGCATTTGATAAAATTTGTAAAAAGTATAATTAAAAATGATAGTTTTTTTGGCTTGCATTCATTGGATGCAAAATATTTTTATCTTTTATGCAAAATTTAATTTTACATCCACAATCTTTTTATAAATATTTTTATAAGCTTGCACTCTTTGATGCAAAATTTAATTTCACATCCACAATCTTTTATAAGCTTGCACTCTTTGGATGCAAAAATTAATTTCACATCCGCATTTGAGAATATAGGCTTGCACTCTTTGGATGCAGATATAGGCTTGCACTCTTTGGATGCAGAAAGTAACGCCACATTTGAGAAAACTAGTAAAAAGCTTAATTAAAAGATTATTTTCTTTTCCATCCAAATGTTTTTTCTTTTGAATGTCATTTTTAGCCTCAAAATCCTAATACAAGTTTAATAATAAACCCAAAATTTCCATTTCTAACAACAAATAATAAAAACTATATTCATTTCTTCAAGAACTCCCAAACTTTTTCCAATCTCAAATTTAATGTTACCAATCAAATTAATAGTATTGCATCTACACCAAATCCCTTCAAAAATGAAAAACTTTGCAAACAATATGAAAATCACAAACGTGAACTAAATAAGCATTACACAAGCTACAATGAGTCTTCCACTTTATCCGAACCTTACTCAAATCCAAGTGCCTTCCTATACTACTAAAGCATTATACACTTGAATTAATTGCTTATCCAACATACATACATGAAATACTATCTCAAGTCTTCCCTAAAATTTGTACAACGATATCACCTAACGGTACTAATGGCCACCTCTTCTCTAAATAAACTAATATGGATACTAGAGACCAACCTCTTCTCTAAATGGACCAACATGGATACTAGAGAACAACCCCCACTATATAACCTAATGATTTTATTTTTTGTCATTTACTAGAGAACAACCTCTTCTGTAAATGGACCAACATGGATACAAGAGAACAACCCCCACTATATAACCTAATGATTTTATTTTTTGTCATTTTTTTTGCAAAAAATAATGGCCACATCTTCTGTAAATAGACTAATAGACTAATATAGATATTAGAGAACAACCTCTTCTCTAAATGGACTAACATGGATACTAAAGAACAACCCCCTTGCCTTCGAATAAATGTTCAGTAACCACACCATCTTGAAGATTTTGACATTTTGGTATTTTGAACGATGGAATAAAGAGAAACTATTATAATTGTTACATTACAAAATATCATGAATGATGTTCTTTACAAGATACAACATGATACATATTACAAGGATACCCAACTTAACCATGCTTAAATTGTTGCATTTCCTATTACACCTACAAAGGCTCAACTAATGCAACATTTTCTAGTAAAAATGTTTAAATGGTCATAAATAGAAGTATAACTAGTTGATAAATTCCGTACAATGAGTTTATTTAATATGGCATTCCAATCACCATTGAATTTTTGCATACAATACAATAAGTTTATTCAATATTGCATTCCAATCACTTTTTCCAAAAATCCATGTTGTACATAATCATGACTTACATCATATATAACCCCCTCATCATGCACGTGAAACAAAACAACATGCAAACCAATATTCTATGTGCTACTCAAGCTCAAAGAAAACCATTCTTTACGTAGAGAAAACTATTCTTTACACTTAACAACATGCAAACCAATATTCTATGTGCTACTCAAGCTCAAAGAAAACCATTCTTTACGTAGAGAAAACTATTCTTTACACTTAAGAGAAAACTATTCTTTACACTTAAACACAAAATACCAAGAACACATGCATGCTTTAATGGGAAATATACACAAACTTGTCAATGCCACAAATATGGTGGATACAAAATACCAAGACTTACATGCTTTAATAAGACATGCATGCTTTAATGAAAAATATACATGGACTTAATATCACAACTATGGCGGACTTGTCAATATCACACAAATATGGTGGATACAAAATACCAAGACTTACATGCTATAATAAGACATGCATGCTTTAATGAAAAATATACATGGACTTAACTGTGGTGGACTTGTCAATATCACACAAATATGATGGATACAAAATACCAAGACTTACATGCTTTATTAAGATATACATGCTTTAATGAAAAATATACATGAACTTGTAAATGTCACAACTATGATGAACAAAAAATCACACAAAGACTTTTAATATATTATAACAATATATGAAAATCATAAAAATAAAACAAAAAATCACAAAGACTTTTAATATATTATAACAATATATAAAAATCATAAAAATAAAACTCTCTTTCAAAAAAAGCCTTGATCCATCATATAAATGTATCCCTTCCCATACAATCAATTCATTGATTAATACACATAAATAAAAATTCATTCTCTTTTAAATTGAAAGATTTATATCTCATCCCTGATTTTATAAATCCATATATTCTTTATATATTTCATTACTATAAAATCATTGACATCTCTGTAGCTTTTGCCTCACCCATTGACATCTACATAACTTTTGCCTCACACAAATGAGGCATGACACCCTTGTGATACAACTAATTGTTTCCAATGAAAAATCTATTGAATTCCTGGGATATTAAAAGGATCTTTTAAATCCTTGAGAATAGAAGTTTATGCCACTCTACCTTATTAGCAAGACCATATGTCATATCCTTTTTTTCTAAATTTTGGTGCCTTTCCTATCCACATTCGAGTCATATCCCTGTCCATAAACTAACCTCTATGAATAATATAATAACCGTGACCAGCGTGATAAGATAAGTATTCAACACCCAATATTTTTAGGGTAACATTATCACTTGGAAGTCGCTTATCTTTTAATAACCCATTGTTAGTTGGAAATACAAATCTACATTTTCATCATGCATGCATAAAATTCCTTTTTCATGGTTGGTTGTGACAATATTTATTAAAATGTACAGGATTTAATGGTCAGTTATCCCAACCGTGCTAATAAAAATGTGTTTTATATACTGTACATTTATTGCAAGTGGTAGAATAGCAGATTTTCAAGTGGTACAATAACATTATATGAAAATTATAAAAATAGAACACCTCTGTAAATTGTTAATAGATGTCATGAAAATATGAATAACAACATACCTTTTCCTCCTTGCATTCTATAAAAGTCATAAAATTTAAACATCTCTCTAACATTATATTATTAATTGCTATGATGCAAGGATAAATGGCAACACAAAGCCTTCCGTCTCGAAACACCATTTAAGAGCAAACCAGCATGCTACAAAAGGATACATGCACAACTCCATTGACGATCACCCTTTTTTACAACAAAATTCCTTGCACTGAGATGAGGTGAGAGAGCCACCCAGTTATTCAATTTTGAAATACATTTCCAAACTAGCCAGGTAAATGGTGAGAAAGGTATCATCTTATATCTGACTAGAATAATAGATACATTCAGCGTCGTTTAAAATAGCAAACAGCACCTTCGCAGATAACTCCATCTGGTTTGTTGTTCTCGTCAATGGCAGCATCTGCGTCTTCTTCATATGCTTCGTCGATCTCCGCACCTGCGTCTTCTTCAGGACCTTTATCAATGGAATATCCTCCGTCACTGAAATATTCTTCGTCAGCGGCATCATCTGCGTTTTCATGTTCTTCGATTTCCTTCTCCAACGTTCGAAGATGCGCATCAGTAAAGGGATAAGCCTTGGCTCCGACACTGCGTATGGCCCTTACGGTATCTCTGGTATTAGTCACCGTTTTCCCATCTGGATGAATCACAATCAAGGCCGGGATGCCAGTCACATCGAAAATATCAACTAAATGGTCCTTCCTTTCATCTCCAAAGGGAAGAGCCAACCATGGCATGCTTCCGTAGTATTCTTCAAAATCCTCCTCATTCATGTCAGAAGAGATGAAAACAATCTCAAACGCTTCTCCTCTTTCCTTCAGTTCGTTGTATACCTTTACAAGCTCTGGAGTGAAACCTCGGCAAGGAGGACACCAATGCGCAGACAAATACAGAGCAACAGTTTTTCCCACAAGCTCAGATACCAGGACCTGTTACACTAACCAAAATATATAAATGATTTGCATCATTTATTTTATTTTATTTTAAGTGCAGCTTTTGAGAATATCCAAGAATCATTTATTTTTTTTCCATGGCAGATTTTGGAATATCCCATAATCAAATGGTAAAGAGAATTAAAATTCTTGACTTTTTTAAAATTTGCAATCAATCAGAAAATAGTTCTATATAGAATTCTCATCTACTATGAGTCACCCTGCTTGACCAGTTACTATGGTGTTGAGCCTCTAATATTCAGCAACCAAATGGACATAGGTAGGGTCAAATAATTAACTGCACACATGTTCGTCTGATTGCCTACATCTAATATTCAGCAACCAGATAGACATAGGTGCAGTCAAATAGTTAACCGCACCTATGTCCCTCTGATTGCCTACCAACCATGTCTATCTGATTGCCTACCAAAGGACATAGGAGCAGTAAAATAATTAACCACACCTATGTCCATTTGATCGCCAAAGAGCACTATAGACACAATCAAATAATTAAGAGCACCCAATAATTAACCACACCCATGTCTGTCATGTCCCTTATGTCTGTCATATCCCTTTGATTGCTTAAGGATGTCATATCCCTTTGATTGCTTAAGGATGGAGGATGGATATAGGAGCAGTCAAATAATTAACTGCACCCATGTCCATCTGATTGCCAACAAACTACCATAAACAAGACACAATCAAATAATTAACTGCACCCATGTCCAAATAATTAACTACACCATTAACCGCACCCATGTCCAAATAATTAATTGCACCCATGTCCATATGATTGCTCACCGCCAGACAACCATAAACACTGATCAAATAATTAACCCCACACATGTACATCTGATTAAAATATTCAAATAATGAGCCATCTACATCAAATGCACTATCTATGGTATGATTCATAATTCAAAATTCAAGAAATCAGAAAATTGAAAGTAGTAAGTAGATATCAGTAACTCACCTCGTCACCTCCATGCTTGATAACAAAGTTATGCTCATCTGAAACCAAGAGTGACTCCAAGGTTTGTGCTTCTCGTTCCGCTTTCTTTACGGCCTCAAGCTCATCCAGCCGCTCTTTTGTAAATGGATAACCTCGGATTCCACGTTCTCGTATAAGTTCCATCCCATTAATCTCGACTATTCTCCCGCCCGGACCTAAAATAATTAAGCCTGGGCCCAACTCAAGGTCGAAGAATTGTGTCAAATTATCTATAGTTTTGTCTCCAAGTGGCAAAGTCAGCCATGGAAAGTTTGCATAAAGCCTTCTAAATGCATTATCGTTCCCAGGTAAATCCAACGGCATAAACACAATCTCAAAGGCCTCCCCTCTCTCCTGAAGTTGATTATAAATCTCCACAAGCTTTCGATTAAACCTTCGCGAACAACTATGGAAGGCAGAAGAGGTGTCATCAAAATGCAGAGCAACTGTCTTTCCCGCAAGCTCCCTTACCGGAACCTATTGACAAAAGCCCAAATTGACAATGAAAGCATCATGTAATAAAATCTATGCACCTATTTTTAACAAGAAAAGGGAACCTATTGACAAAATCCCAAATTGACAATGAAACCATCATGTAATAAAATCTATGCACCTATGGTGGGATAATTACTCGGTTACATTCAGTTAACTTGTAGTTTCACCCATTTTACAGATAGTTACAGCGAGTTTAAATCAATGCACCTATTTTTACTAAAAAAGTGTGGGATAATCACATTCGGCTGGTATGTAGTTTCAATAATTTTTAATTGTGTAGCTTTAAGCAATTGAATCAATTATTTATTTATTATTTATCTATTTCAGTATTAGTTAGATTTTTTATCTGAATTATTTTTTATTTCTTTTCAATTTAGGTTGATATTAATGTTCTATGTGAAAATAATCTTCGAACCAATGAGATGCTATATGGAGGCTGGATGCCTGTTTGGATTGTTTGGATAGTTGATGCAAGAATAATCTTCCAATCAATGAGATGCCTTATGGAGGCTAGATGTCTGTTTGGATAGTTCGATGTAAGAATAATTTTCCAACCAATGGGACTTATATTATTTTTTCAAGCTAGGCTGATATTAATGTTGGATGTAAAAATAATCTTCCAATCAATGAGATGTCAATGAGATTCATATTTTTTTTCAAGCTAGGCTGATATTAATGTTGGATGTAAGAATAATCTTCCAATCAATGAGATGCTTTAATCTTCCAACAAATGGGATGCGATATGGAATTTGAATGGCATTTTGATAGTTTAATTCCCTCAAAGGTGGTTACTATCCTCCCTATAAGAATTAAACCCCACACAAACCACTTTCTCTACACCTCATGGGTTTATAAGTTTCGAAGCTCAATAGCCAATTCAATACATGCTTTCTTCCCTACATTGTCATAAAAATAATACCCCCAAAGCTATTTCCTATCCTCCCTATGCATGATCTATTCTATAAGTTTTCAAGCTCAATAGCCAATTCAATATATGCTTTCTTCCCTACATTGTCATAAAAATAATACCCCCAAAGGTATTTCCTATCCTCCCTATGAGAATTGAACAAAAAACTTAATAGAAACTAAAACCCATACAAACCAACTGATCTACACCTTATGGGTTTTTGTGTGCATGATCTAGATTCTATTCTCTAAGTTTTCAAGCTCAATGGCCAATTTAATATATACTTTCTTCCCTACATTCTCATAAAAGTAATTCCCAAAGGTATTTCTTATCTTCCCCAAGAGAATTGAACCAAAAACCTCGTGCATGATCTATTCTCTAAGTTTTCAAGCTCAATAGCCAATTTAATACATGCTTTCTTCCTTACATTCTCATAAAAGTAATTTCCCCAAAAATATTTCCGATCTTCCCTATAAAAATTGAACCAAAGGCCCAGTTGAAAACCAACCCTATATAAACCAATTGCTTTACACCTTATAGATTTCTGTGTCCATCATCTCTAAGTTTTCAAGCTTAATAGCCAATTCAATACCTGCTGTCTTGCCTACGTTCCCATAAAAAAAAAACCAGATTCAGATTTGCAGGTGAAGAAAAACACAAACAAAAAAGAGAGGAAAACACCCACCTTTCTTCCAACTCCATGGCCAAGGACATAATCCCGTTCATCAGACACCAGAAGAGACTCTATAGTCTGTGAAGCATTCAGCTCCTCAAGCCTCTCTGCAGTAAATGGATACCCATCGGCACGATATCTTTTAATAATCTCCACACCGTCAGGGTTAGCAACTCTGCCGTCTTTGTCCAGAACAGTAAAGCACGGTTCATCAAAGCCCTTACGAAAGGTCATTATAAGATTTTGCCTTGTATTTTTATCTGAGAATGGCACGGCAAGCCATGGCATCCCTTGGAAGCGTTCCTCGAAATACTTATCATAATATTCTTCAGAAACGTAGACGATCTCGAAGTCTCCCTTCTCCAATAACTTTTCATAGATTTCGGACAAAATGGGCGTGGAGAAACGCCAGGAGACCCAATAAAATTGGGCAGTAAAGTAAATGCCCACATATTTCCCTTCAAGTTCTGCAACTTTCACCTGTAGATTACATTGGATTCAATACATAGATTGAAGTTTTGGAACAGAATAAATGATATCAGATAATGTAACACTATAGCAAAATTATAACAATACCTTCTCTCCATTTTTTCTGATCAAGTAATCACGTTCCTCAGTGCAAAACAAAGAGCTCAAACTGTGGCGGGTTTCACCATTTCGTTCGCCCATGGTAAGCTCCTGTGTGAAGAAAGAGAAAAAGAAAATTTATAGGCAGAGGAGGCCAATTCAGTTTGATTTTGACCGGTACCTCTGCCAATTCTCATGAGAATTTATAGTGAGAGGCGACCAACTCAGTTATAATCTGTTTTTATAACATTTAACTTTTCCTCCTCTAAATTTTAGAGTTAATTGTATTTGTCAAGAACAAGTTTTTCAAAGCTGTTTTTCATAATTTGTTTGTCCATTACTCAAATATAGCATATCTTTAAATTATATAAAGAGCTTTGTTTGGAAAACAAAAGCAATGTGTACAACTCGGAAATCATAATTCATTGTTTCACTAGTTCTGATCATATCTGGTTAGTGACACACACATCATGGTAATAGGGTTAACATCAATTCTAGTTAGTGAGACAGCCATCAAGGTAATAGATGTTATATTTAGAAGGTTATAGATGTTTAAATTGAATTGAATAATCAATTAATTATATTATAAGATATAATAATTAATATTTTTTTATAATGAGTATAAGTTTTTTTGATGTGTGGTTCATCATCAAGACAAGATGAAGAATCAGATCATAGACACAGGTTAAAGAGATAGATACAGCCAAAAAAAAGAGTGAAAGATTATTTTTCTTCATAATTTAAATAATTAATCAAATATATATAAATAAATATTAATATTATTTGTCACATAAATTTGAAAATACCTTTGACTAAACTAAGAAAATTAACTTTCTTTTATAATATATATATATATATATATATAGTTTGAAATTACCTTAACCTCGACTAGGAATTATGAGAGAAATAATTTATATATATAGATATCATATTATTACCCACTTCATAAAATGAGGTCAAAGGATGCATCGTTAAAATAATGGGAAATAATATTCTTATTACAAAGCTTAATAAATAAGAAATTAGAATAAATTATAACACACCAAATTCAAGGAAGAATATAAAAATAAATTAAGATCAATAACAAAAAAATATATTATATAAATATAAAATATAAAAAGGTGAGAAAATAAACCCACAAAGGAAAACAAAGAATCAATAAACTAAGGAGGGGAAATTAGAAGAAACCAAAATCAAGGAAATAAAATAAGAAAATCAAGGAAATTGACACAACCACTAGATCAAGAAGGAAAAAAAAACTAAGAGGAAAGGGAAGGGATCCAACATGCTAATTTTCCATCTATCATCTTTTCCATCTATCATCTTTGTTTGTCATCCCTGTTTAGATTACTTGACCTCCTTTCAATTTTAATGGCTTCCCTAAACTTACCCTGATGAAAATGAAAAATCTTAGCAATAATCTTAACCTCCTCAATGCATATATGATACTTTGTCTTCTTAGCATAATCCACCAAAACAATTTTTTTAATAGAATAAGTATTTTTTATTTTTTTTCTATTATATATATTTTTTAATATTGATATTTTAAATATTTTCTAGTTTTGCATTGCACGTATTAGTTTGTCTTTAACAAAAAATTTATGACGTTTATCCATAGTTTAACATTAGGAATTCATTTTTTGTTATTTATTATTATTATTTAAATTTATTTATTTGTAAGGTGATTAGTTGAGGCCCTATTATGGGTTGTTTAGTAACTTTCATTTCTATTAGTTATTAATTTTTAGTTTTTTTTTTTCCTTTTCATTTAATTTTTTGATTTTTTCTTTTTCTTTTATATATTTCTATTTTCATGAATTATAATTTTTTCACAAAATTTTCAATTTAAAGTGACTTATTATTATATTAAAAACATATTTTAACAAATTTAATTATAGACTTATATATTAATAAAAATAAAACACGCATACATATAGATCAAAAGTATCTCTCTATTCTAACTAGCTCAAAAAAGAAAATTAATATAGCAAAGATTAGAACGAATTCTCATGAGCTCCATAGTGAAACTGGCCGCTGGGTAGTTCCTAAAACACCATGGATGGAAAGGATCTGCCATATTTGTGAGAATAGGAGCATCGAGGATGAAAACCACTTCCTCTTAGAGTGCCCTGCATACAACCACATTAGATCTCAATTTCACAACCTTTGTTACAATACTGACCTTCCTAGCCTTTTACAATGCCAAAATTATAGTGAACTCCGGAGGCTTCTCTCCAAGATTTTTGAGCATAGGGATAAAATCTTAAATCAAAATAAATAATTTGTCTTTTTAGGTCCGATAGATCATTATTTGGTCTCAGGGGACGTTAACCATCATCATCATCATCAGATATATGTATCTTAATATGAACGCACTATTAGTTAATCAAATTTCTTAATTTTTAGTAATTGCATTCATCAATACAATATTTTATTAATTGTTTTATTTTTGTGATGAAATTTATTTTTGTTATTTTCGATTTCATTCATTTATATTTAAACTAAATCGTGAATATTTACTATATAAACCTTACTTATTTTAAAATATTTAAATATATATTAAACCAAAATTATACTCTTTCCGTCTTATACAATAGAACATCTGCATAGTTTTTTATAAAGAAATGATTCCCTTTTTGGGATAAATTTTATAAAATACTTGTAAAATAAAAAGTTAAAAGTAATTAAATCTTGGATAAAATTTTTTTTTTTTATATATTTTATTTTTAGTATGCGTTATAATGCTTTAAAATTGACAAATTTATATGCAACTGAAAAGATATTCCATTCATAGTTAAGTTGTTAATAGAAATATGGTTAGTTATTAAACTCTTAATTTTTTTTACATAATTAAAAGAATTTTAAAAATATATAAAAGTGTATAATCATAGTAAAGATGTTAATAGAAATATGGTTAGTTATTAAACTCTTAATTTTTTTTACATAATTAAAAGAATTTTAAAAATATATAAAAGTGTATAATTAAAAGTTTTTTATATATGTGTGTAATTATTATGTTTTAGAAAGAGAAAATGTTGAAAATAATTTCTATTATAAATGGTCTATACTTAAATAATTTATAATAGAATTGGATTAAGCAATATAATATATATTAGCACAATCATAATTGATGATATAGTTGATATATCTTGATAAGTATATATGAAGCACATCTACAACCACATTAGTAAATATGGTTGATATACATGGTATATCAACTACATTAATAATCATGAAAGGTATCTTGTTAGAGACTAATTATTTTTCATTCTTAAGAACTATACAAATAATAACCATCATATTATTCCATATTTATATATTTATGATTATTATATTAATATTATATTATATTATGTTATTATATTAATAGTTATATTTTTAAACTATAGTATAATTAACATATATAATAATAATAGTATTTTTTTTTTGTTAAGCTTGGTAGATCCTTTTTCTTAAATATAAAATAAGCAAGCAAGTTACGACCACATAGACCCTGGTTAGGTGGTCTCAACTTTCCCATCGAGAAACCAAGTTTGTTGATCACCTAACCGCATTATAAGTCATCCCATAGCAAAAAATACTTAGTTTAGCTATCCAAGCTATATAAAATTTATTGTCATGTCCACAACCATATTCTAGTTGTCTATGTATATGTATGACTGCAAACTATAAAGTAAAAGTTGTCTGCATGGAAACTAATCAAAAAATTACTAAGAGTCAACATTTTAGCCCTCCTGCTCGGCGGATACCGATGTAACCGAGGCCGAATCTTTCAGGTTGGAGCCTAACAAATCAGTTAGCAAGAACATGCATGAGAAATGTTTATCAATATGGCCCAGGCAGCCATCCTATTTTTGAAATTGAAATTGCAGCTTTTGAAAGTCCTGTTTGTAATTTGGAAAGTCCTAGAGAGCAATCATCCAGATTTTTTCCACAACCTTGCCCAGGAGGCATTTCATAAGTTTGGTGAAGTAAAATTATAACTATGGACACGAACGAATTCCTCTAGCCCGGTGATGGGTCTAGCCACAACAAATACATTCTATGGAATATTTCCTTAGGTTAGAACCAATTAAGGGGGCCTATGTCTTAGTCCTCTTATCCTGTTTGATGATGTCCTTGCTTGCTCACTCCAGCTATCTCTTACTTCCTTCTTCAAGCACCTGAAACAGTAAACAAACAACAAACAACAAACGTGGCTATAGACAAATTGTAATTCAACCTACTTAACAAGTCAAGAAACATTAAGCCATGAATGTGTAAGATGATAAAACATGTAGAAAATCAATTGATACTTGCATATATTAATATCAAACAGAGATTACAATCATTTGTCTTGATGTTGCAGTCCTCCTCTGACAAGAACAGGTTCCCACACACTTTTGCTAGCATTCCATGATGGTAACAATCAACAATAGTTTTAAGGCTATTCCCTTTAGGTTTCACTCCAAACCAAGTAACACTTCTCCCTCACACAACTAGATAGCTACAACTAGTAATAACTTGTTGTCTACTCCAAACCAAAATAGCATAAGCACACCAACATCAACACTAGCTTGTGCTTGGGAACAAGGGAGGTTTATATAGGAAAAATGGATGAGATATGGATCCTCTTCTCATGGGAGAAGGGCTTATCTCTTGAGGTAGTTCCATCATTATAGGGGAAAGGATCCAAAACTGACATCCTCAACCCCATCCGGCCAAACCTTTTACTAGACTTCTGTTACAAAGCTTCTAGAGCTGGAAGCTTCGGCTCCAAATTAAAAAAACTTTCCAAAACAGGACCGTGCAACTGGAGCACAACTCAATCATTCTGTTTGGCACGAGGAGTAGTGCTTATCTTTGCACATTGGCGCAGGGGAGACAAAGGTCATTTGCATCGGTCTTGTAAACTAGGCAAAACAAAAGTTTTAGGGAAAATGGTGCAAAAGGGAATTGATCTGCTCATGAAGAGTGACACAATGGGAGTTTCTTCATGAAGGCAAATAATTTGGGGTTCACTGTAGAGGTCCGCCAGGATCAAGGAATGAGGAGTATATGGACAGTGACAAAATGTTGTGTAACATATGCCCCCAAAAGTGTGAAGGCCCAGCTGGAGTGAGGGATGAAATGCTTTATAAATCAGTGCAGGAAACTGGTCTTGATCCAGGTGGATGTTGGTGGCCACCCACCTATCCCATTTGGACCCCCACAACTGTCTCTTTCAACTTTTTCAGTTTCCTAAATTGTAGCACAGTTTACTATTTTTAGCAGTTTTTCAGGTCCTGAACTTCCGGAGCCATTTTGAGGCCCTAAACGACATTTTTTTGGGAATCTGGGGCAACATGGGTCCATGGGTCCATGGGTCCATGGGTTCGTGGACCCATGTTGCCTCCCAAAGTTGTAGTGCTCGGATAGATCTTTCTAACGAGCTATTGTACGCATCAAACGAAGATCGTATGCCAAAGTTACGACCCCGGGAAATTGATGTACCAATTTACCCAAACGGGGCCCACAATTTGGTGTTTCATTTTCTAGGGTTAGGTTTTGGAATGTTAAGGATTTTCCATTGTTTCTCAACAATAAATAGGCCTTTGAGCCCCATTGTATCACAGTTTTTGAACAGTTCAGAGGCATGTAGCCACCACATCTCTTCTCAGAGATAACCTACCATCGCCCGAGCTGGTTTATTTCCATAACTGTTTGTAAGAATATTTCAGTGTTTTACATTAATGAAGTGAAGTATTATTTCCGCTGCATATCTATGTTTATGGATATCTCTGTGTTTTATTGTGTTCCTGTTTAAATCTGGATCAATGGTATCTGAGCGGTCTTCTTTTTCTCTGTTTTTCTTTACATGTCCCCAACGAGGTTGGGATATAAGGAGTTAGGGCTTGAACTGGTTGAACCTTTGCAAGACCAGCCTCGCAAATCTCGACGAGCTCCCATGGTGAATGAGAAGAAAGACGAGGGGGCAGGATATCCTATCAAAACCTTGCTCGAAGAAGCCCTCGAGCAGCAAAGGAACGCGATGATGGATAGCTTTGAACAGATCCTTTAGCGGCTACCCAGAGGCGATGCATCGGCTTCCAACAGCTACTCTGGAAGCGCCACACCATTTAAGGTACAAGTTTATTTTGAAATCCCCATCTTCGAGGGTCAAATAGAAGCGGATGCCGTAGATAAATGGTTAAATTTGCTAGATGGGTATTTTTCTGTTCATGAATTTTCAAATCGAGAAAAGATTGTTTTCGCTCTTCTCAAAGCAGCCCCCCACGTCAAGGACTGGTGGGAAACCTACTGCGAGCAGAAGGATGGAAGTACAGGCTCACTATTTTCAGCCGCACCCACTTGGAATGACTTTCGAGATGCCATCAAGGACCAGTACTACCCTGTCAAAAGCTACGAGGACAAATACATCAAATGGACCACACTGCGGCAGGGACGAGACCAAGATGTGCTGGAGTTCACAAACATATTTCATACCCTTTGCACACAGTTGGGTATCAAAGATTTTGAGCTGCATCTGGTACTCAAATACCGTGGCTGCCTGCACAAATACATCCAGGAAGAGATGGTGTTCTTGAACATCTCCTCGCTCAGTACGGCGTACCGATACGCTGTCAAAATCAAGCAAAAGTTCAAATAGAAGAAGCGAGACTTTGGATCTGCAAATCCGAAGCCCAAAGGACAAAGCCAAGGCGGGGTGACCCAAGACAACCCATCAAAGCCGCAAGAAAAGAACAACACCATGAAGCCGAAGAAGGACACAGGGAAGTGGTGTGAGTTCCACAAGAGTCCCACTCATAACACAAGTGATTGTCGGACCAAGTAGTCGCTGGTGCCTGAGTTGAAGGCTTCCGAATCAGATGCATGTTCCGACCCTGAGCCAGAAACCGACAAGGGGAATGGCAAAGGGAAGCATATCATTGATGCAGATCCCAGTGCCACAGTTGCCACCACCAAGATCCAGAAAGATGAGCCCGAAAATCTAGAGGAAGGGGAGCATCTTTTCCACTCACAGATGTGGGTGAAGGGTTCACCGCTAAAATTCATTGTTGACAATGGCAGCCAAAAGAACCTCATTTCAGCAGAGGTCATGAAGCGGTTGGGCCTACCGACTACACCACACCCACAGTCGTACAGTATCGGGTGGCTTCATGAAGGACGAGATCTCAAAGTTCGCCAGCAGTGCCGCCTTCCCTACAGCATCAAGCCATTCATAGACGAGGTATTGTGTGATGTTACACCTCTGGATGTTTGTGATGTATTATTAGGCCAACCATACTTGTGGAGGCGACATGCTGTGTATGAGTCAAGGCCTCGTGCTGTAATTATTTATTTAAATAATTCATTATACAGGATACCAGAGGTAGCCCCACCTACTACCACATCTTTGATCACTGCTAAGAAAGGCAGCAAGCTCATCTCCCAGACCAGGAAATTTATTTGTCTGGTTCACTCCCAAAGTAAGGGGAAGATCGTTTCTTCATCCATGACCCCTGCAAAGGGTTCCTCCATGCAGCAGCAGTAGCAAAGGGATACGGTCATGACAGAACTCTGGAACAACTTCTCCTCACCCACAGAGATACCACACAAGTTTCAAGTGGGCGACAAAGTTTGGTTACATCTGCAGAGAGAACGCCTTACCAGAACCCATCAAAAACTCAGGCGACTTCGACATGGTCCTTACACTAGTACCAAGGCTACGGGCAACAATGCTTTGAAGCACAAAATTCCTACATTCCTTGGCTTGCACCAAGTGTTCAATATGGACCATCGTCGACCATGCTTCCCACCATTACTGGACACATCAGAGATTGCAGGACAAGTTCAGCAGATGGAGGAACTCAACGCAATGGGGACCATTGCTTCCTAAGGGGGGAGGAATGATCCAGGTGGATGTTGGTGGCCACCCACCTATCCCATTTGGACCCCCACAATTGTCTCTTTCAGCTTTTTCAGTTTCCTAAATTGTAGCACAATTTACTATTTTTAGCAGTTTTTCGGGTCCTGAATTCCGGAGCTGTTTTGAGACCCTAAACGACGTTCTTTTGGGAATCATGGACCCATGTTGCCTCCCAAAGTTGTAGTGCTCGGATAGATCTTTCTAACGAGCTATTGTACACGTCAAACGAAGATCGTATGCCAAAGTTACGACCCGGGAAATTGATGTACCAATTTACCCAAACGAGGCCCACAATTTGGTGTTTCATCTTCTAGGGTTAGGTTTTGGAATATTAAGGGTTTTCCATTGTTTCTCAACAATAAATAGGCCTTTGAGCCTCATTGTAACATAGTTTTTGAGCAGTTCAGAGGCATGTAGCCACCACATCTCTTCTCAGAGATAAGCTACCATTGCCCTAGCTGGTTTATTTCCATTACTGTTTGTAAGCATATTTCAGTGTTTTACATTAATGAAGTGAAGTATTATTTCTGTTGCATATCTATGTTTATGGTTATCTCTGTGTTTTATTGCATTCCTGTTTAAATCCGGATCAGGTCTACTGTCAGAAAACCTATAAACAAGTATAGATACATATACATAAACTGAGGTCTTTGTCAAATGATACATGAATCGTGGCATGGACACAACCATCCAGAGAATGATCATGTAAATGGATCCAAGTATGGGCACAACCATCCGTCAAAGAGAATCATAACGAACCACAGTATGGTCGCAGCCATCCAACAATGAGAAGGATCACATATGATAACTCATGGTCTGGTCGCAGCCAGCCATCTGATAGAGACATGCATATCATCATAACCATGTCACTCCACTTCGCAACCTAGACTTTTGTGATCCAAGTCCAAGGTCTTGTGCTCCAACACGACCCGATCAAAGTACAGATTCTAACATGTGAATAGATGTGTTAATGTAAGACATGCTAGAAAATTGCTTGATTACCAGTCAATGATGTAAATTGTTTAACAAACGCGAGAGAAACCACCAATAATGACAATGGTCCTCAAGGTACTATCAGAACAATCCATGGAATTTGAATAGAGGAATTGAAGTTGAACACCCATGAAATCACTCGATCGAAAGCCAATGATGTGAACTTTTCATCGAGTGAGAAGAACTTGCCATTAGGGCATGCAAGCTCTAAGGTACTAGAAGGGAGTCTCTCGGTCAGCTTCCTGGATAATGAGTTGAAGTTGACGAGAAACGACTGTGTCAAAGGAGGGCCATAATGAATCCCACATTATCAACGCGAGACGAGAGGATGCAAAATGATTTTGGATGATACAGAGAATCAAAGGTAAGTGTAACTACAAAAGGACAACTCTTGAACGTATCAGGGACAAAATTGGAAGTTTGGCAGCTTTTGGATCCATAGGATCAGTGGTCATGCTGATGTGGCAGAGATCAAATAGAAGGCATAAATGAACGGCTCAAACCCAGGAAGGTCAGCGATACAAAGGAGGATATTCCAACCCGGCACGAAGCAAAGAGTGTCATGTTCAAGAGTGAGCTGCCGACACAACTGATAGATTTCCAAATTTTCCCCCACCATTTCTGGTAGGTACCCCAATTATTTTTTAATCATAAGCTTGAAGGGGATAGCATATTCTTGCACTGTAAGTTCATCCTTCAGATGAATCCGACCTAGCAAGTTTAACGAGTCCTAGGAAGGAGAAGCTCATGTTCGTCATGGTGACGAATTTAATGTCGTTTAATATTTTATCGAGTCCAACAAAGGTGTAACTCGGTATATTTTTCATGTTTAGTTTGAAAAAGACATGTAAAAGAAAACTTCACATGGTCCATTTTCATACGTTTGTGTCTCTCAAGCCCGAAAAGGTAGAAAACGACACTCGAGAGAACCACTTGACCATTTCAATCAAGGATTACCTTTTCGTAAATAATGCCTCCTAGTGCATGAAAGAGGTAAACTTATACTGGGCACATGACGTTTCGCATCCATTAATGAGTTCGAAACAATAAGGACTCGACCATCTTTTCTCTTTTAAAGGGTCGGAAAAGAGCTGAAAGAGGACCCCTCGTTTTTATTCTCTTTAACGAGTCAAAAAGGTAAAAAATACTCGACAATCTTTTCATATGATTTTAACGAGTCGAGAAAAGAGCTTAAACGTGACTAAACATCATCGTCAAACATCCATCACCTATCGTTGCAAAAGTAAGGTAAAGTGTATTATCAAGTCCTTGAGGTAAAATAGGTCAAAATATTTACAAAAAACCTAATATTTTCATGAAAAAATGAATAGAAAGGGGAAAAGTAAATATAAGTTTACCATTTATCATTTTACCTTCACTGTGAAGAATTTTTACTCACTTTTGTCCTAATTGTTCCGTCGCAGATTGTAGAAGATCCGGGAGGTCAATTGACCAGTCACCAGTTCCAGGTAATAGTCGAAGTCCTGAGCTCCATTTTCATGTTCTTTATTTCTTCTTTTAGCCACTTTTTTATATTTTTGAGGAGGTTTTTGAAAATATTTTTCACCCTCAATTGTGCGATTTCGAGGCATAGAATTGCATCAGCCGAGGGTGATTAACAAAGCCATTCACGTCAATCAGCTCAACTATTTTTAAACAGGAGCGCCAACGCCGTGGATGGGGAAAACCCTATGTTATAAAAAACTGACCATTTAAACTTAAATTTTATGTGCTAAGGATGATTATTGACTCAAATTAATGGCTTTTGCAGGAGAGAATCATTGAAAATGGTGGACTGGAAAGAATGGGAACATGAAGATGTTGACACCTAGGCAATGAATGACCCAAATTTCCTGGAGGCTTTGAGGGCTTATGGTATCCTCAAATTCCTTCCTACATTAGGGATGCGGGTCTAGCCCGAGTTACTTCGATACCTGATTAGTCTTTGGGACAATAATCGAGAGATTTTTTTCATTGGAAACCAGGAGCTAGAGTTGGAAACTTCATATATATACTTCATCATTGGACTATCTGGCAGAGGGGCGCTGATGAACTTGTATGGGTCACATCTGATTGGGGAAAGCATATCTTCTTTGCTTGCCAAACACTGGCGTGAGGCCCTGAAATCCAAGAGTGGGAAGATAGATATTTCCAGTGTGTGGGATCTGACACTGAGGGTGCTTCTGTTGACTATCAATAAAGTGGTGGGCTCCCAGGCAAAACATGAGACTAATAAGATGAAGTTCCTTTATTATATTGACTGCACAACTCCTATGATCTTCAACTGGGCAGAGGCCATGAAGATGAACATCAAGCACCAGTTGTCCAAAGCTAAGGTGGGGAATCTGAAGCAATTTGGCTTTGGATCAGTGCTTGTGACCTTCTCCTTGGAACGAGTATTGTTGTTCCAGTATCAGCTGACTGAGGTAGATCCTCCTATGCCACACGATCCGTGGATGGTTTGCTGGAGCTATTTGATGCCCAGAATCACTGGGGGTTAGCACATGTCATACCGACCTGCATTCCTTTCATGGTTATGATGATAGAGGTTCGTCATGTAGGACTGGCCATACAGTGGCACTGATTTCCATGGAGATTTATACATGCCCTTACTAGATGGAGAGGACTTTGATGACGAAGGTAAAAAAACCAAAATTTTTAATTTTGAGATCTTTTTAGTTATATTTGGTATATATGTGCTTATAAAATTTCTCTTGTTAATGCAGACGTTGGACCAGAGCGGTCTATTTCGATGTCCCCAATAGCCAGGTGCATCCCCTGCCCTATCGATGTTGTTGCCCCTTATCAGGAATGGAGTGACAATGAGGAGGATATCACAAGGAACCTTGAGGGGTTGACTCGTGTTATCCTAGAGTATGCTCATGTAGGAGACATTTCTCAACAGTACCAAAGACACACGGTGGGAGTGTCGGAGCAGATCCACAGATTGTTGCCTCATGTTGCACAAGCCATATCATGCTACCATGATCACTATATTGATTAGTTCCTAGGTCCAGCACTTACATATTTTTTGAGGCCTGAGTCTCACAGATATATGAGGCCTACAGGCTGCCGATGTTATTTTAGAAACACACATTATTTTTTGGGGTTTTGATGTATCAAACATTATCATATATATATATATATATATATATATGTTGTATTTTCATGTCTACTATGGTACAAATGGTTTGTTTTATCTTTTACATGTTTCGTAAATGTCTATCCAATACATGATTAGCTAATGTATCTGTTAATGTATTCATGCGTCTAGGAATATGATGATATATAATGTAATCAAAATGCCTTTCCAATAGACGAATACTGAGATACACTCTCAATATTTGATGGTTTCTGACAGAATATTGCATGTTGAGTTGAAGGACGAGAAGATGTGAATCCAGATTGACAACCAGTTCTCTGATTCCCAGAGCGATGGCTTCTGACAACAGTTTGATGACCGCATTGTATTCAGTAATGTTGTTTGTTGTGCAACCTAGACAGATGCTTTGAAGGCCAATCAAATCATCGTTAGGGTCATAAATAGCCCATGGCGCAGATGACAGGCTCCGGGTACTACAACAAGCACCATCAATGAAACCGACGTGGGGAGTCGGAGACATCTGCAAAGAAAGAAAAGCATAGTAAACACAAAAGCTATTTGAAAACTATCACACAATACCACACTATACAAAAATGAATCACACACTAATGTACACAAGTAACCATGCAAGATGACCTAAGCATAGTACTTCTTGAGGTAGAGCCTGTTTCAGGGCTTATTGAGAGGATTTCCTTCATAATCAATAATCTCATAGGCTCCTTTCTTCAAAACATGTTCCACGATGTAGGGCCCATGCCACATAGGTTAAAACTTGCCTACCCCTAGCTTATCATTAGCTTGGTCGTCGAGTAAGACCACATCACCCTCAGAGAACACGTGAGGGGAGACTGACTGATCGAAATGGGATTTGACCCATTTATTTTGTGCTTCGATGACCAAGGTAGCGATACGGCGAGTCTCTTCTAGGCATTCCTCTTGAGGTGATGTTTCAGGGAGGAGTTAAACAACTAACTTGAGTGAAGGAATATCACATTTGATCGGCAATGTTGATTCCAGACCATAGACCAGCTAGAATGGTGTGAAACTAGTTTCGTCTTTGGTTGAGGTTAGGTAGGTCCATAGAGCTTAAAAAAGCATGAGATGCCAATTTGACTTATGTATCCCAATAGTGCGCTGAAGCATTGTGACCAAGACCTTGTTCACGGCTTCAGCTTGGCCATTGGCCTGAGGGTAATATGGGGTCGAGCCATCGTGGCACAAGCCCAATGCAGATGTCAACTCAGCCATCATGTAATCTTTGAAATGGGATCCATGGTCTGTGACAATGGCTTGGGGTATACCGAACCTGGAAATAACATTGTTGAAAAGGAATTGAGCTGCTGTGTTACCATCTGTAGAATATGTAGGCATTGCTTTAGCCCATTTGGTGAAATAATCCACACCAACAATAATATATCCATGCCCCCTATACGAACAAGGTTAACATGTCATATAATCGATGCTCCATTTGGAAAAAGGACCAATAGTAATGACGAGGTGTAGGTGAGCAGGTGGGGCGTGCATCTTGCATTGGTAAATTTGGCATTTGTGGCACTTGTGAACAACAAGAATGCAGTCCTTGAAGATAGACGGCCAGAAATAACCAGCGCAAAGGATTTTTTGAGTTGTAGCATAACCAGACATATGACCAACACATGCCCTGGAGTGGCAATCATTGAGAACTCTTTCAGCTTCCTCGATCATAAGGCATCGGCGAAGAACTAAATCGACACTGACATGATATAAAGTATCGCCAATAATACGTTAGGATTGGGAGTGATTTCGAATCCTTCAGCGATCATCCTTTGTCAATGCGGACCAAAACGTGGATCTCTGGAGATACACGATGATATCACCGTACCATAGATCAAGGGTGCTAATCAGGAAAAGGGTCTCATCTGGAAGCTGTTCATCTGCACCAGCAGGGAGAGTCTTAAGGGAAGGGAACAAATAAATTCGGCAAAAACAAGTGACTTCTTAGATTTGGCTGTAGTGAAGACCAAATTGAATTCTTGTAGGATGACGATCCATTTAGAATACTTGCCCCCTAGCAACTGACGAGTCAGGATATAGGTCATAGGGATGCATTCAAGAATCACTGTAGTCGTGTGCAAAAAGATATAGTGCTGAAAGTGTTGAACAACCTAAACGACAGCCAAAGCCAACTTCTCGACATGTGCATAACACGTTTCAGTGTCGAGGAGATTCTGACTAAGGTAGTAGATTACATGTGTGTTGCCTTCATCGTTGTCTTGGACCAAGACCATAGCAATGGTGCTAGGGGTTGCGGCTAGGTAAAGGAAGTAATCTCGGTAATAGTCTGGTAGGTGCAATAAAGGAGCATTTATGAGGATGGCCATGAGATTTTCAAAAGATATTTGGGCCACCTCGTCCCATACAAAGGGAATTCCTTGTTTGGGAAACCGAGTAAATCCTGTGGCTAGCCCAACATAGTCGGGTATAAAATGACGGAGAAAGTTGGCCTTTCCTTGCGGGCTCTAGAGTTTGTGTAGTGAGGATGGAGGGGGCAAATTTACAATGGCCTCGAATTTTAGCGGATCTAGGTGAATACCATCCTTGGAAACGATGAATCCAAGGACTTTTCTTGATTCTACGTAGAAAACACATTTGTGTGGGTTTAACTGAATGTTATAGTGCCTACAGTACAGAAAAATATGCCAAAGATGTCCTGGGTGTTCTTGGTGCTTATGAGAATGAGCGGGAAGGTAATCTAAGTAAGGTTGGACAATGTTGCAAATGTCATGAAACGCATAGGACATTTCCCGTTGAAATGTGGCTCCAACATTTTTGAGGTCGAAAGGGAGTTTCTTGTATGCAAACATACCCCATGGATAGATAAAGGTTGTCTTTTCTTGATCGGCCGGTGCGATGTTGATCTGGTTATAACCAAAAAAACCATCCATAAAGGAAAAGATCTCGCTCCTGGCACATTCATTAATGATTTGATCGATGAAGGGAGTAGGATAGTTGTCTTTAGGACAGGCACGATTGAGATCTCAATAATGCACACAAACGTGGATCGTGCCCTATTTTTTAGTCACTGGGACAATATTGGAAACCCAGTCTATAAGGGGGATGGAATAGATGAACCCAACTTTGAGAAGCTTTTCAACTTCACCCTTAATAGCGGTGACCTTCCTACGGTGCACGGGCGAAGTCGTTGGCCAACGGGCTTTGCGTGCAGATACGTTGGTATTTGATGCACTAAAATTCTAGGATCAATGCCCAATATTTCTTCATAGGACCATGCAAACACATCATGGAATTCTCGAAATAGATGAGTATATGTCTTGATCTCATCTAGAGAACAAGATACCCCAATATGAATGTGTTCAATGATACCAGGTTTGATAGAGATGTCAATCGGCATCATTTGGGTAATATTACCCAGATTTCCTTCTGACCATACTTCATGAGTAATGTTTAGTCAATTTAGTGTTCCTAAATTGATGTCATTAATTGTCAACCCGGGGCTCGTAAGCTGATGAAGTGAAGGTGTACTATATGTACTTAAGCAACCTCTTAGAGCTTTTGTCGTTTGGGGTGTTGTTTGTGGTTAATTTATATTCCTAGGATGGAGTGGTGTTTTTATGAACAGATGAGTGATGGTGTGTGTAAAGTGAATTCTAGATGAGTGAGAGTGTGTGTAAGTGGTTTCTAACTACTTGCTGAAAAGGAAAAGCTTGAATGAAATAAATAACTTGAAATGACTTGAAAGCAAAGAACCACTTTCTAATGGCATTAGACACCATTCATGCTGCTGCAAATAAAAGGTAAGAAAATCACTTAAAAGACCAATGATAAAGTTTATCTCTTCCTAACTCTCTGCCTCTAACACATAGTACTGTGTAAGACACGATTAGGAAGTAGCTAAAGATAAGTCTAAGAAATGAGAAAAATGAGAAAAATCTACTTTAAAGACTAGTTATGATGTTCAGCTCTCTCTAACTCTCTGCCTATAACACATAGTACTGTGTAAGACACGATTAGAGAGTAGTTAAAGATTAGTCTATAAAGCACCCAAAGCCAGCTGCAAGTTATTAATATTCTGATCTCTAAAAGATAGACAATTTATAATAAAGAGATTATTCATATGTTAGCAAACCACTTTGAGAAATAAAACTAAAAAATCAACTACGAAAATAAAGTAAAGGCAGCAACTTGAATCTGTCAACTGAAACTACCACTAGATATTTAAGCAAATACACAAACACAAAATCAATCCCGGGCTTAAAAACCTGCAAAAGAACAATGCTGATCAGCGTAAAATAAAGGCTGAAAATCAAGAAAGTAAAGCAAGCTGTACATGTTTCAACTAAAAGAAATGCTGAATAGAAATAAGGAAATGCTGCACATAAAATACATAAAATACTTTACAAGGCTAACATGAACAGGGGCCCTCCATTCATATCATCCAAAAGAGACTCAAGGAATTGTAAACTTCAAAACAACACTGTTTCTATTACTCCATGTGCAGAAAAATACAGCTCAGAGTGCTAGAACAGCACTATAAAAACAGAGTCTTCGAATGCTCTAAAATAACAACAAGTTCATAAAGTGCAGCAAAAAAAAAGTAACCTTCAGCGTATGCAAACGCTAGTTTTTATAGGCATCTGAAAGACGGCCTAATGCGTACAGCTAAAACTGGAAAACTAACTAACTGTCATGCGTAATTAAGGATCAAAACACGTCATAAGTCTGCGTGGATGAGCTGGAGGTTCTGGTCGTTATGGGCATTGAATCCAGAGTTGGATTATGTCCCCCACGGCCTGCATAAGACGGACAAGTCACCTTTTAACTGACGTGACCCAACAGCTTACGTATCACCGTTAAGCTGCCTTTATTGACCGTAACTTGACCCTCGTTGACCAGAGGTACAGATGACGTGGATGGCTGAACAGATAGCACAGGAACCTCGAGCACCTTGATTCCTAAGTGCCCATGTGGCTCATTTGGCAAAATGACACGTGGAACCTTGAGATTAACAAAAAGGCTGCGGGATCATCAGATGGCTGCGGAATCAGCAATGGCTGCGGAATCAGCAGATGGCTGCGGAATGCCTGTAAATATGTCAAAATCTAAACAAAACAGTCACACATTAGCAAAATCCCTAAATCATGCTTAATGCCATCATATGTAATGATCTGGGTGAGTTTATGCAGCAAAATAGAGCAAAAGGGAGAGATGAGTGAGGGAAAACTGTAGGAAATGATGGATAACCAAGTGTAAAGTAGGGACTCTACATACCCCCACTGCGAGGGTATTGCATGTCCTCATGCAATCAAAAACATGGTTTAGTCCACCTGCTGGGATGCCTCTGCTAGGACATCCAGCCTTCTCTTCTTTCTCTGTGTGGCCACATTGACCCTTGGTCTTTTCATCAAACACCTGAATTTCAGATTAATTAAAGCTCTGTTTAATTTTCTGCATCTCTTCTTGAGCTTTTTGTTTTCCTTTTGCCACAAGCCCATATGAAGCATGGTGTTATCTTGGACCATCTTGTCCACATTGCCCTGTATCCTCAGTTTTTCATTTTCTTGTTTGAAGTGGCGATTTAGTACCTCTAGCTCAAATATTTCCTGCTTCAGTGATTGGACTTGCTGCTCCAAGGGTTGAGCAGTGCTTGGCCCAGCAACTGCTTGTTCCAGTGTTTCCAGGTAATTATAAACTTTTTGTTGATCAGGGTCAACCTCAGGTGACCGCCTTGGGCTATGCTCATACTGAAATTCGGATCCTTGTTCAAATTCAGGCTCATGCTCAAATGGACTTTCCTCACGTGGAGGACTGGTCTCTACATACTCAGCGTGTGAAGGACTTTTCTCCAAGTCAGGACTTGTAGCACCTTTTTGAGGTGTGCTTAAGTCAATGAAGAATGACTGTTTACCCTTTGTGGCCCCTACTTTTCTGTTTTGTAATCTGCTGCTCCTTCTCACAGAGGTGGTACTCTGTTTTTCTTTTGGTACTTTTTGCTTTTGTTTTTCCTCCTTCTTGGAAAGGGCAGTTTCATGGAGTTGAGCCAATCTTTGTGCTAAGGGCTGAGTGTCTTCCTCACTAGAATTCTCAGGAGTGAGGTAAGTTTCTTGAACTATGGATTTCCCTTTATCTTTCTTTTGTTTCTTCTTACTCTCTTTTCTCTTTTGAGCAATTCCTTGAGCAAGTTCTGAAAGAGTTTCTGTGATAATTCCTTGAGCTGTTTGACCAATGTCCATAGCAGGCTCAGGGTCAATCTCATGTTCAGAATGATGTACATCAGTTTCTTCTACAATCTGCTCTTGAACAGTTTCCTCTTGGTCAACAGTTTCCTCTTGGACAACAGTTTCAGGGGTAGCCTCCTTTCGTTTTCTTCTACTCTTTCTAGGCACAGAGGTTTCTCCTGCTTCCTCAAAATGGTTTCTCACAAGAAATTTCTCCCAGGTATCTCTTTTTGCTTTTAACTGTTCCTCAACTAGCATTTTAACAAGACCATGATGACATAGATGTGATTCAATGTTTGTTGGGTTCTTTTGGGCCATTGAACACATTTTTCTAAGACTTGAGAGTAGAAAATATGGAAGGTTAATATCATCTCCTAAGAAATGCATCATGACTTTGGCATGGTAAACATATAAGACTCCAAACCTTCCCTCACAAGTAAAGAATTTTTGCACTAATAACAGTAAAGTTGTCCATTCTTCCTTGACATAAGTAACAGGAATCCCTTTTGTAAAAATGCTGGTATCCATACCTGGGTTCTTCAAGATTTGCTTCCACTGTTGGTCTTGTACTGATCGGTTTTTAAACCATCTTTCTCCAGTTTGTGGAAGTGAAGTGGCTTGTGCTATGCTGCTCTCAGTGACTGTAAACTTCAGGTCCCCTATCTCCACTTGATTGTCTTTATCTCTGAAGGAACGTGCAAAGGCCTTCGTAACCTCTCTATGGTAACCTTTGAATTTCTGGATGCATTGGAGCCAGTTTACTTTCTCCAAAGCGTCTTTAACTTGAGGATATCCCTCCAGAAATTTTGAACCCTCTGGTTCTGCCCTTAAAAGTTTACCCATTGGCTCTACGGCTCTGTTCTTAAAAACTTTTGGAAAAGGGAGGTTACACGGCTTCAACAGTGGCCTTAACACAGTGAATTTACGGCTCTGTTTTAAATCAAAAGGCTACACGGCTTCAACAGTGGCCTTAACACCGTAAAATTACGGCTCTAATGTAACAGCCGTAACACTGATAACCTGAATTAGCAGAAAGGAATACGTGAAACAGAGTATGGCTAAGGCAGCAGCGTAGTGAGCACAGCAGAATAAGGGAAATGAGGAAATGAAACAGCGTGAATGGAATGGAATGATACGAGCGTATGAGGGTTATGAAATGATGGGTATAAACGGTTAGGTCCTTAGGCTTCGGTCATAGGTCTACACTTGGCTGCGGGATTATGACTTAGAGAGACATAGTACAGCAGTCTACGTCACTTAGGTACGAAACCCTTAATGGAAGAGCAGCCGCAATCCAGTTTCAAAATCGTGATGAATCATGACCGATGAGTGGGGAGATACGTGGATTTTTGGTCGCATGATAGATAAAAACTGGTAATCATTACATTAAATGGCAAGAAACATAACCCCGGAACTTTTGCAAAATGAGATAACCGTAAGTTTAGGATTTTAGATCATACCTCAGGTCCGCGTTTGAATTGCCTTTGATTATTTTCCACTAACCCTTCATTGTGTTATTGTTGTTGCATGACCCTTTTCCACTTATTGTTGATGACCTCTGAACTGTAAATTTCTTTTCAAACAGACTGTGTTTTTTTTATGCAGGTGCAGAGAGCTGCGGAATCGTTAGATGGCTGCAGAATCTTCAGATGGCTGCGGAATCTGCAGTAGTACCCTCCGGCTGCACAAAATAATTTTAGTTGTCTAAAAAAAATATTTTATTGATGGAATGAAATGTAATGAATGGATGGATGGATGGAAAGAAATGAGGTGAAGTGAAAGTGATGAGATGGTGAATGAGGTGGATGAAATGGCGAAATGAGATGGAAGAGAGAGAGATTTTTTTTTTTTTTTTTTTGGAAAACATGAGGTGTCAGGTGACCCTGATTTTCACCTCAGGTTTTCTGCATGAGACTGCCAATCAGAGATTGGTTTTCAGGCTCATACATTTATTTTTATTTTTTTTTCTCTTCTTTTTTTTTTTTTTTTTTTTTCAAAAACCAAAGATTAGGCTGGTGGAGGAGAAGAATCCTTCTCCACCAACCTGATTGCAGAATCTTCTTTAAACAATTTGACAAACTCTTCTTTTGAGAATGGCTTTTGGTAGATTTTCAAGCGATGGCCATTCACAATAAGAGGAGTATGAAATTCATCAATAGTTTTCACTCGAACCGCTCCATTGCTAAAGACTTCATCAATCTCATATGGCCCAAGCCAATGAGTTTGAAACTTTCCTTTGAAGTCTTTGAATTTTGAATCAAACAATAGAGCCCAATCTCCTCTCTGAAACTTTCTTTCTTTGATATGACGATCATGCCATTTAGATCTTTGGTGCTGAACTAGATCGGTCCTTAGAATTGCGTCTTGTCTTATTTCCTCTAGCTCATTTAGCTGGTCCATTCTGTGTCTTTGAGCTTCTGAGAGGCTCATTCCCAATTGGACTGCCATCTTGAAGGTCTTGATTTGGAACTCAATGGGGAGCAGGACTTCCTTCCCATAAACAAGTTCATAGGGAGAATGTCCTGTTGTGTTCTTCCATGTAGTCCTATAGGCCCATAAGGCTTCAGGAAGCCTTTCCGCCCAATCTCTTCTATGAAGATGAACAGTCTTGGTGATAATGTCTTCAAGAACTTTATTGGTAGATTCCACTTGGCCATTGGATTGTGGATGGTAGGGAGTAGATGTTTTGTGCTTGATCTTATATTCCTCCATCAGCTTCTCCATCAATTTAGATGTAAACTGGCTACCCTGATCTGTCACAATTTCCCTTGGGACACCAAAACGAGTGAAAATATCCTCAAAAAGAAATTGAACAACTGAATTTTCAGTGGCAGAAGGCAATGCTTTTGCTTCTACCCACTTAGTAACATAATCAGTACAAACCAGTATATATCTTTTTTGCTTTGATGGTGGATTAATTGGTCCAACGAAATCTAGAGCCCATTTCTCAAAGGGTTCGATGCATACCTGAGGCTGTAGAGGCATTTCATTTGAAGGAGTTGGTTTCCCAACTCTTTGGCAGCTGTCACACCTTCTAACATACTGCTTTGCATCTTTAAAGAGAGAAGGCCAATAATATCCTAGAGAAAGGATTTTATAGGCTGTCCTCTTGTCAGCAAAGTGCCCGCCGCATGGCTCATCATGACATGCCTTAAGGATGTCAGGCATTTCATCTTCCCGTACACACCTTCTGATTATACAATCTGGCCCTGTTTTGAACAATTCATTAGAAATCCAAGAATAATGTGCACTCTCCTGAATGATTTTCCTTTTCTCATTAGGGAATAAGTGTAGAGGAAGCTTCCCTGTAACAAGATAATTAGCCATATCTGCATACCAAGGAGTCTTGGTAGTCACTGCAAACAAGTATTCATCTGGAAACTTATCTTCTACTGGAGAATCCTCATTAGTGTTTTGGATTCTAGACAAGAAATCAGCTACTGTGTTTTGTTTTCCAGGTCTATCTAACACAGTAATGTTGAATTCTTGTAAGAGTAAAAGCCATCTTGTGACTCTACCATTAGTGACAGGTTTGTTCATTAAATATCTTATGGCAGAGTGATCAGTGTGGACAAAGGTTTCATAGCCGGTTATGTAGTGTCTAAACTTGTTGATCGCATGTACCACAGCTAAGAACTCTTTTTCTGTAACAGTATAATTTAGCTCAGTGGGAGTCAAATTCTTACTTGTGTAATAAATGGCATAAGGGATCAAATCCTTTTGTCCCAAAACAGCTCCTAGAGCTGTATCTGAAGCATCAGTAGAGATGTGGAAAGGGAGTTTCCAGTTTGGCCCCCTTAAGATGGGTGCTTCAGATATTCTAGACTTTAAAGCTTCAAAGGCAGATTGACACTCAGGATCCCATTTAAACTCACAGTCTTTGGTAAGCAATTTAAAAAGAGGAGATGCTATCCTAGTGAAGTTTTCAATAAATCTTCTGTAATATCCCGTAAACCCAAGAAAACTTCTAACATCTTTCTGGCAATTTGGAATAGGTAACTTAGAGATGACTTCCACTTTGGATTTATCAACCTTAATTCCATCTCCCGAGATATGATGTCCTAAAACAATCCCTTCAGTAAACATCATAAAACACTTTTCATGACTTAAAGAAAGATTTGTTTCCTTACATCTTACCAGTACTTTTTCCAAATTTTCCAAAGCTTCTTCAAATGTATTACCATAAACTGTGAAATCGTCCATGTATACCTCTACACAATCATGAATCAGATCTGAAAAGATTCCTAGTACAGCCCTTTGAAATGTAGCAGGTGCATTGCACAATCCAAAAGGGAGTACTCGGTAGGCAAAAGTTCCCCAAGGACAAGTGAATGTGGTTTTGTCTTGATCTTCAGGTGCTACCTGAATTTGATTGTACCCACTAAAACCATCCAAGAATGAGAAATACTTTTTACCTGCTAAAGTGTCTAGGACCTGATCAATAAAAGGTAGAGGAAAATGATCCTTTAAGGTTGCCTTGTTCAATTCTCGATAATCAATGCAAACTCTCCATTTACCATTCTTTTTGGGCACTATAACCAAGGGAGAAACCCATTGGCTGTCTGAAATGGGGTAAATGAAGTTTACCTTGAGCAATTTCTAAAGTTCTTCTTTCACGATTTCCCTAAGGTTTGGATTCATCCTTCTTTGTGGTTGCCTAATAGGTCTGTTGTTTTCTTCAATATAAATGTGATGAATACAAGTCTTAGGATCGATTCCTTTCATGTCAGTGTATTCCCATGCAAAGGCAGTGGAATGTTTTTGCAATAGTTTAGTTAATTCTTCTTGTTGTGACCTTTCCAAGTTTTTGTTAATGTTCAATGTTTTTCCTGGAAGGATTTCAACTGTAGAACTACCAAACTCTTCCATTGAGAAGAGAGACATCTGTCTAGAGGAGAGATATTCAATATCTGCATCTATCTGAAAATGTGTAGAGTCATATTCTAGAGATACTTCAAAATTTTCTAATGTATTTAGAATTTGACTGTCTTCACTAATCTCAGAGATGGTTAGAACAGGTTGAATAGTATCTTCATCCTCTACCCATTCATCTTCTCCTATTTCTGTTATAGCTTTTGCTGGGGGATACAAGTTGAATTTCTTGGTGGAATTACCATCTGATATATACATGTCTCCAGACCTACAGCTTATGAAAGCATCGGCTGTGGCCAGCCAAGGTCTTCCTAAAATAAGAGGATGTCCTCCTAGATTTTTCTTGGGAGTTAAAATCATAAAATCAACTGGATATTCCCAAGAATCTAGAGAGACTGGAATATCTTCCAATACACCATCAGGTTTAATGATTGATCTATCTGCAAGCTGCAGCAAAGTAGGTGTAAAGAGAAGGTTAGGAAGCTTTAACTGATCCATGGTCTGTCTACTCATGATGTTGATCGCGGCTCCTAATTCAATCAAAGTATTTGGGATTTCAACCCCATTAATATGAGTTTTGACAATAGGGCTACCGGGATCTACATATTTTTGCATGGTAATCTTACCCGTCATTATGTCTGCAATTTTTCCAACTAGATGTATCCTTTTAGTATCTCTGGTTCTTTTTCCTGTTTTCTTCAAACTCAACTCCTTTATTGTCTTCGCTAGAATGGGAATTTCCTTAATGGCTTGTAACAAGGGGATCTTGATACATACATTCTTCAATTCATCTAGGAAGCTATAGTCAGGCACCCATATCTGCTTTTCCACCCCTTTGTCAATTTGCAATCTTTCAGGAAAAGGAGGTGTAGCTAAAGGTGTAGGTTGCTCAACTATGGGAGTTGTAGAGGTTGATTCTTTTTCTTTTTATTTTTGGACATTTTGGTTTTGAAGTGATACTTCAGAACCTTTATTGACTTTGAGAGATTCTTCCTCAGAAATGCTTGGTTGTTGAATACTTGTAGAAGGTTGATCTAAGATTCTACCTGATCTGAGTTGTACTTCATTAAGAGGAACAACCATATAGGTAGGGAATGGTTGACCTTCCATCATATAAGCATTTTGAGGGTTCCTATTATTTGGATTTGGTAATGGCTGAGAGGGAAGTTGATTTGATTTCTGCTGGGATTGAAGTGATAGTTGAGAATTTTGATTTTGTGGAGGAGGTTGTTGTTGTTGAGGGTATGGCAATGATAGTTGTTGACCTTGGTTTGGAAGTTGTGGAGCTTGCTGATTCTGAAATGATGGAGGATATTGATAGAATTGAGCAAATCTCCCATAAGGATTTTGCATGCCTTGCATCCATGCTTGGAAAGCATTTTGAGGTTGAGGCCAAGGTTGTTGCCAAGGATTCCAATTTGGTTGGGATTGAGAATTCATAGAGTTGTTAAACCCTTGATTCTGTTTTCCTTGCCAAGGTCTCCTTGCAATAAAACAGAGAGATTCAAGTGTATCTGGATCCTCTTGAAAGACTTCTTTGAGGCCAGGAATTGAAGGACAATCCTTGGTCTCATGAGTTTCTGAGCAAATTACACATGTTTCTACAACGTGTGCATCTAAGGGACATTCCCTTAAAGCATGTTTCTTCCTACATTTCGGGCAAAAGATAGCCAAAGCCTCAGCTTCTGCTTTTTGTTTATTGTGAATCTTAAGGGTATCAAGTTGTTCACTAAGACTCCCTAAGATGTCAGTTTTAAATTCATCAAGCATACTGCCGATTTCAGCCCTACTCACTGATCCTGTTGCAGATTTATTTGCCCTAAGGAGAGACCCTTTTTGAGTTTTTGATTTTCCCCTTGAGATATGGATACAAAGTTCTGCTATATCATTGAGAGAAAGTTGAGAAATATCCCCTTTCCCCATCATGTTTAAGATGTCTATCCATTCATCCCTAATGGCTTTTAATAAGAGGGCTTTTAAGGTCTCTTCATCCAAGGTATTCATTTTTGCTCTTTTCAAGCTATATTGAAATCTTTCAAGTAAATCTTCTAAGCTCTCATCTTCTTTTTGTATCATTTTAAAAACCTCGTCCTTGTGATTAGTAGGCATACAATAGTCTAAATACCTATCCAAAAATGTCTGTTTCATTTCATCCCAAGTCCTAATGGATTGAGTGAGTAACCCCATAAACCATTTCAAGGCTTGATCCTTCAGTGTTGAAGGGAACAACTTGAGTTTCTGAGAATCATCCAGGTAGTCATAAGTTCGACACACCACTTCAAACTCAAATAAGAATGTTTCAGGGTCCTCAGTCCTTAACCCATGGAAGTTAGGGAGGACAGATGGTGATATGTTTTTCATGGTGGCTCGGGAATCCTCATTAACAATGGGAAACCCAAATGAATTATCCCCATTTCTATTTCCTCCTCCAATGGGACCTCTACCTCCATTATTGTTATTGTTGTTTCCTCCTCCTCCTCTACCTCTACCTCTACCTCCTCCTTCTTCCTCTGCCATGATGATTCTCCTAGGGATTTCAAAATCTTCTGGTTCCTCTACAAAAGGTGAATGAGAAGAGATTTCTCCTTCTTCTTCAGATGATTCCAATTCCTCAATTACAATTGGTCTTCCTGTAGGAGAAAGAGAAGAGTCTCTTCCTAGTTCAAACTCAATAGAAGGTGTAGGAGAGTCAACTCTTGGCTCTTGAATTCCAGGAGTGCTAGTTGGAGATAAGGGAGGTGTCTCTTGTCTTTCCCTTGAAGCAGATGGACTTGTAAAAATTGAACTTCGAGCTCTAGCTAAAAACCTTCCTCTAGAATCTCTAGCTCTATGCATGTCATTTTTTATTTTTTCCTTCAAGTCAAGTTAATAGTTCTTTTTCTGATCTTCCAGTTCACTCTAGGTGCAAGAAGAGAGCATACTCAAGAAACTATCAAATCAATAACTTTCTCTTTTCTGATCCTCCAGATCACCTTGCAGTGCAAGAGGAGAGCATACTTTGATAGGTTATCAACTTCTTTCCTTGAAATCTTTTTTTATGTTTTTTTTTTTAAGAATATGGCTACTTAATTTCACTTCCCCGGCAACGGCGCCAAAATGTTTAGTCAATTTAGTGTTCCTAAATTGATGTCATTAATTGTCAACCCGGGGCTCGTAAGCTGATGAAGTGAAGGTGTACTATATGTACTTAAGCAACCCTTAGAGCTTTTGTCGTTGGGGTGTTGTTTGTGGTTAATTTATATTCCTAGGATGGAGTGATGTTTTTATGAACAGATGAGTGATGGTGTGTGTAAAGTGAATTCTAGATGAGTGAGAGTGTGTGTAAGTGGTTTATAACTACTTGCTGAAAAGGAAAAGCTTGAATGAAATAAATAACTTGAAATGACTTGAAAGCAAAGAACCACTTTCTAATGGCATTAGACACCATTCATGCTGTTGCAAATAAAAGGTAAGAAAATCACTTAAAAGACCAATGATAAAGTTGATCTCTTCCTAACTCTCTGCCTCTAACACATAGTACTGTGTAAGACACGATTAGGAAGTAGCTAAAGATAAGTCTAAGAAATGATAAAAATCTACTTTAAAGACTAGTTATGATGTTCAGCTCTCTCTAACTCTCTACCTATAACACATAGTACTGTGTAAGACACGATTAGAGAGTAGTTAAAGATTAGTCTATAAAGCACCCAAAGCCAGCTGCAAGTTATTAATATTCTGATCTCTAAAAGATAGACAATTTATAATAAAGAGATTATTCATATGTTAGCAAACCACTTTGAGAAATAAAACTAAAAAATCAGCTACGAAAATAAAGTAAATGCAACAACTTGAATCTGTCAACTGAAACTACCACTAGATATTTAAGCAAATACACAAACACAAAATCAATCCCGGGCTTAAAAACCTGCAAAAGAACAATGCTGATCAGCGTAAAATAAAGGCTGAAAATCAAGAAAGTAAAGCAAGCTGTACATGTTTCAACTAAAAGAAATGCTGAATAGAAATAAGAAAATGCTGCACATAAAATACATAAAATACTTTACAAGGCTAACATGAACAGGGGCCCTCCATTCATATCATCCAAAAGAGACTCAAGGAATTGTAAACTTCAAAACAACACTGTTTCTATTACTCCATGTGCAGAAAAATACAGCTCAGAGTGCTAGAACAGCACTATAAAAACAGAGTCTTTGAATGCTCTAAAATAACAACAAGTTCATAAAGTGCAGCAAAAAAAAAGTAACCTTCAGCGTATGCAAACGCTAGTTTTTATAGGCATCTGAAAGACGGCCTAATGCGTACAGCTAAAACTGGAAAACTAACTAACTGTCATGCGTAATTAAGGATCAAAACACGTCATAAGTCTGCGTGGATGAGCTGGAGGTTCTGGTCGTTATGGGCATTGAATCCAGAGTTGGATTATGTCCCCCACGGCCTGCATAAGACGGACAAGTCACCTTTTAACTGACGTGACCCAACAGCTTACGTATCACCGTTAAGCTGCCTTTATTGACCGTAACTTGACCCTCGTTGACCGGAGGTACAGATGACGTGGATGGCTGAACAGATAGCACAGGAACCTCGAGCACCTTGATTCCTAAGTGCCCATGTGGCTCATTTGGCAAAATGACACGTGGAACCTTGAGATTAACAAAAAGGCTGCGAGATCATCAGATGGCTGCGGAATCAGCAGATGGCTGCGGAATGCCTGTAAATATGTCAAAATCTAAACAAAACAGTCACACATTAGCAAAATCCCTAAATCATGCTTAATGCCATCATATGTAATGATCTGGGTGAGTTTATGCAGCAAAATAGAGCAAAAGGGAGAGATGAGTGAGGGAAAACTGTAGGAAATGATGGATAACCAAGTGTAAAGTAGGGACTCTACAAGTAACAATCGGTGGCAAAAAAGGAGAAGAGGAATTTTTCGAAAATGGTAGACATGACCATTGGGCGAGGTAGGAATGAGGAGCGATGATGAGTAGCGATCCAAGGCAGTTCCTTGAGAGACATGACTTCCATGATACCTCCATCAGCAAGGAAAGTCTCGGCTAAGGGATCAGGCGATTCCAAAGTTCCAAGCCACGAGGATTGATAGTACATATTGAAAGAGGTCTTCGACATATGAGAATTAGAGGATGCAGAGTTCGAAGCCGAAACAATTTCCACGTAATTGATTTCGTCGGGACTAAGTGGCATACCCTCGCCCCAGGTATCAACAAGATCTGGTGTAGGTATGACCCAAGGGTCAGACTTGACTGAGATCGTGTTGACAGAGGCAACATGAGGAGGTGGAAGTGGGAAAATTCTCGTTAAGGCAGAGTATTTGAAGAGACTTACCCCCACACTCTCATACAAAGCACCCGTGTGCTTGACATACTGAACATTGCTATATGAGGAGGAAGAGGCAAAGAAAGACAACTGGTCGACGATGACAATCTTCCCTTGATGGTGAAAATGGATCATGAAAAATAAATAGGAAGCCATGACATGCATGGCATGAGTCCAACTTCAGTCGAGTACAAGATTATAATTGAGATTGGCGTTAACAATTTCTACTTCAACTTGCACTGTCTTGCCTTCCAGGGTGATGGAAAGGTTAGGTAAAACACCAAAGGGTCATGAATCATGCCCATTGAAAGCTTCCAAAGTGTTCGGAGATTGGTTCAGTGCAGGGGAACCAATAGCCTTCCAACATGCAGTTGACATGATGCAGGCAGAAGCGCCTTCATCGATGACAGTTTAGTGGATGGCATTCTCATTAATGATTACCTGAATAAGAAAGGCAATCTAATGAGGGAGCCGTGGAACATGGTTCTCTAGATCAAAACATATCAAATTGGAATCGATGGGATCGATTCCCCCAATAGCTAACAGCAAATATTTCTACTGCGATGGGAAGATTTAGAGTACCTCGAGAGCCGACATGGCTGATGTCGCTTGATCCAAATCCTCAACAATATTGTAGTGTTGAGTAGCTCGGGCATTGGGATTATACGAGGATTTCTGCAGTACACCTCAAGAGGGTGGCTACATAGTAGAATCAGGGTTAGGGAACTCAATATGTAGAGGGCCAGAACTCGGGGCAGAAGAAGAAGGTGCAAGTTCTTTCTCTTTCCCAGCTACTAAGGAAGGAGTTTGATAGTCTTTCGATCTAGTAGCCACATTAATAGGTGTACTCATCATGAAAACTTGAGATCTGGAGGAACAAAATTGGGGTTGGTCTACCATTTGGGTATGTTGAGATGGAAACGGCTCTTTGAGGACAACAGGGGTCCTTTTGAGTAGGCAACTAACTTTGGAATGTCTAGGATAGTTCTTAGTGTAGTGATCTTCCTCACAAATGAGGCAGGGATACTTAGGTTTCCGTTGCAAAGATTTGCTAGCAGAAGATTTGGGGGGACCCTGTTTCAGGGCATCACTTTAGCTTTGCCTTTGCCTTTCTTCTTTCCTTTTGAGGATTTTTCCGCTGCAGTAGACGGGACAACATGGACCTCTGAGGTTTTACCAGGGCCAGGTGGATTGTGGGATGAACCATTAGGGACAACATTTGAGACTGACTTCTGTTTGGAAGAAGTTTTAGAAGGGGTATGGGATACTAAACCAATAACTCCATCAATGGGGGGAATAGTTGGTGACTTTGATGTTGTGGGATTGAATGATGGGCATGGAGCATTAGGTAATAACTTGTACAAAGTGCCAAACTAAGAGTAAACTAGATCCAAGTACTGGGCATGAGCGATGGCCTGCTCTTTAGTGACGCATCCACCCATAGCTATATCGCGAGAAATTGGGGCCACGAATGATTTGGTAAATCATTCAGTGAGCAATTGATCATCAATCTCGAATTTGATCAGGCGACACCTACGTCTCCATTCATGGATGTGATAGGAGATGTGTGTCGTAGTATCTTGCTTAAGCGACATGAGAAAATAGGTGCTAGTTTCATAGCAAACCGGAAACTAAAAATGCGTGAGGAAAGCCATGGCTAAAGAGTTAAAGTCATGGTAAGTACTTCGAGGTAGCTCAATGTACCACTTTGCTATAGCACCCGTGAGGGTTCGTTGGAAAAGACGGAGACAAATGGAATCATCCATGTACAAGTTCGACGAGCACTAGAGGTGATATGTCATCATATGGGCCTGAGGATATTCTTTAGCTTTCCCATCGAACTTTGGGCAATCACTTGGTATCTTGGATGGCACTGGAGGTCAATACGATGAATGAAGAATCAGATCATTTGTAAGGCAAGATACATCTGGAAACTTGAGTGTAGCCAAGAATGGAAATTGGGTGTTAAAAGGCATGGGACGTCGATAAGCAGGCCCATAGGGAGGAGCCCATCCAAGCTGGTAAGGATTTTGGCCCCACAGTGAGGGATTTTGGCCATATGGCATCTGAGGCTATCCCCATTACAGATTACCTTGACCATTGGGAATATTTTGACCTTGAATACCTTGGAATTGTCCATCCATAGGTTGCTGATAAGCAACATACAAGTTAAAAGGTTGTTGAGCTTGTTGACCTTAGACATATGGATATGGGACTTGTTGTCCTTGAACATATGACTAATGAACCTGTTGCCCCTAAACAAGAGGGTATTGGACCTGCAATCCTTAGGCATAAGGTTGATACACTTGTTGCCTTTGGACATAGGGATTTTGTACTTGATTCCCTTAGCCGACAATTTTGAACCTATTGACCTAGGACATGAGGATTTTATGCCTGCTATTGTAGGACTTGACCTTGATCCTGCCCCTACAAGGGTTGACCTTATTGATATGTATACAAGGGTTGTTGCTGCCTTGGTTAGTTTTGTTGTTGCAAGGGTTGAACGTATGGTTGCAAAATTTGTCCCTGGGGCTGTAGAGGTTGGCCCTGCGAGGACATGGGTTGAGAGGCGTGTGGAGCATATTGCATTTATTGTTGCATGGATTGCTACAACTATTGTAAGGATTGACGGTCTTGCGGTTGCTGCAGTTGACCTTGCTGCGGGATAATTTTCCCTTGCTGTTGCACCTAGAGCCCTTGTTGCAACAAAGGTTTCCCTTGCGGTAATAAAGGGGGCCCTTGCTATTGTAGAGGTTGTCCTTGTTGTTGCAAGGGTACTTGAATAGTGCCCGGGAAATCATCGAACTGAATCTGGCCATAGCCAGGCTGGATGTATTGCCTAGATTGGAGGGTGCAAGGTTGATTAACCATTCCTTGAGAACCATATGGAATGTAAGGATTTTGGTATTTGACTTGAGCTTTATAGGGCTACTGATACTAAACATTGCTCAATCTAGATGGACCAACAGGATTTCGAACCTGTTGGTACTGGACATTGGTTGATCCAATAGGATCAACAAGGTTATAAATAATACTAGAAGAAGGTTGGTTTATGCCAAGCATGTGAGCTTGTGATCCACTCGCATTAGTGGCACCTAAAACCATAGAAACATTCAGGTTCTACCCCCCAGGCGATGGCACAACCAGGCCACTAACTAGTAGGACAGAGGAACTGACAAAGACAATATTTGAAACTGTCGATTGTGGCTGACAGGTAACTGGGATTGATGTTACAAGAGTATTCGGAATGGTGGGTTGCACCGGGACTGAGGTAACAGCCTGTTTGTAAGTCGTGTTCATAATGAATAGGCCTGAAGTAGGCTTGACACCTAACGCCCAAATAGGATTATGATAAAGTGATGAGGCACTAGGTGTACTTGAAACCAACTGCGCCAAAGACACATAATTGGGTGGCAAACTTGTGGGAATAATTTCTAGAAAGGGGAAACCCTCAGGAGGAAACTGCAATTCTTCCCCCTTAATAGTGTGTGGAGTAGAAACTATAGACTCATCCGGAGATGTGAATGGAGCATCCTCTTTGGGTTCCATGTCTGAAAAAAAACGATGACGAATGGTTGAACGCGTACGAGGGGATAGTTCCAAAGGAACACCTAGTTGGGCGTACGTATTGTAAGGACGATGCAATGATATCACAACAGGTCAAACAGAGGGTTCGGAGGTAGATAACCAGTCCAAGATGACCGTCAGTGGTCGGCAAGTTCTCTGGAGTTTAAAAGGGATTTTCCAGAGATTTAGGGCCAAGACAACATATGACCCAGTATCGAAAGTAGGCAGAGGACAAGATGACAAAGGTTGAATGCTCAGAACATTCACGAGTTCAACATCTTGGTCCTCGAGTGACTCTAGTAACTCAGGAAATGGCTCCTCAGACAATCTTTCAAACGGAGGAGAGGAAGAGGAATTGGGTGAACCAGATGGTTCAGCCACGTTGGCCTTGTTTAAGTCAATAGAAAAATTAACTTCAAGGCTTTAAAATTTTCTTTTAAGGGAAACTCATGATTTGGTCTCAGAAAATACTAACAGGGTGTTTTTGGATCGTGGGAAATCAATTATTAAGATGCATAAAAGACTGGTGCTCTTTCATTTTTTAAGAGTCGAGAAAGAAATAAAGATGACTCTATCGCTTTTGATTGGAAATGAGCTCGAAAGGACAAGTGCTCAAATGATCTTTTAATTTTAATGAGTCAAAAAGATCAAATGACTGCTCTAGATGATCTAGGCAAATAGGATTACCAGGCAACCATGAACTGCAAAATACCTCCCACAAACCAAGAAGTATGAGCAGGCAATCTCCCTGAATGTTGTGTTCAGTGTATCACATTTGCAAGGAGGCTGACTCAGCTTCCTAAGGATAAAAGGATTGCAGCCTAGTGGGGTTTCCCATTAGATACTCGACGACACGAGGAGCACAAATCCATACTAGCATTGTCGAATGCCAAAGCTAACGACAACTTCTAGGTTTAAAGACGTTGGAACACTTCTCTAGCCTAGACCTTCTAGATATGATCATTAATGTCAAATGCACCTTAGGTTAATTGAATTCATTTTAAGGTTGATTCTTGAGTTATGTTTCAATTTTCAGGTCTTAGCGATGCTACTTGAAAAACCTTAAATGCAACTAAGTGAGACAAGACCCTTTCAATTCAATGAAATGCCTACACCAGATAGGGTAGAATTTACTCAATCAAATGCAAAAAATCAAGCAACTAAAAACGAAATGATGTTTCACTACCTTACTTTTTCAAAAAATAAAATAATGAAAAATGCATTCCAATTCCTAATTTCCTGACAAGCAGTCTCTTAATCCTTTCATAAGCAAAAAAGTTCTCTTCCTTTTTCAAATGTCGATGCAATATTAGTCTTTTAATGTTGCAATTTATCGTAGTGTAATGATGCAACAATCTAGAATTTCATACTCTTTCATGAAACCAAGAAACAAACTTTTCGCATATTAATCTTTCAGTGAAAAAGCTCTCGAGACAATAAGATCTTCAAGCAAATGAACACGTGAAAAGAGAGTCTCATTCAGACTAATGAAACACTGAATTTACCAATCACACGACAAACAATGTAATCCATGCTGGAAAATAAATGTTTAGGCAAACAAATGAAAACTTTTAAAACTTGTGTAAAAGAGGTCAAAGTTGTAAAAGGACCAAAAACAAAATGCATAGAGTAAGTACACCTACAACTCGACTTACTGAGTTCGCAAACTGTTGAATGGATGACCAACTAGATGCCCTAGTGTCACTGGCCACTCAATGACTCAATCAATAAAGTAGAAGGATGATAATCCAACAATCAAACAAAACCAAGTGAAAAGTAGCTTTATAATCAGGGAGAAAATGGTCCAAAAGTCTTATGGGGTCAAAACCACCAGAGTAGAACACACTGGCCAAGATTGGGCCCAGGCCCTAATATTCACTTATAGGCATCGGCGCGACTTCCTAACTAACAACAAGTGCCAGAGGCTGGTCGGCGCGACTGTTTCTCAACAACTCACGTTGATTGGCACAAAAATTAGACAATTATGTGTGCTGATCAAGGGAGATAAGGAAAAATTCAAAAAAAAAAAAAAACAGGGACCAGATCTGCTACTATGAATTTTAGACTTAGACCAGTAAGTAGGAGAAAAGAAACAGAACCAAAGGGAAAAAATGGAGAAAAGTTCTCACGAAATCATGAAATCTAAGACAAAAAAAAGGATTGGGATCCCCAGCGGAGTCACCATTTGTGGTGAAGTAAAATTATAAGTGCGGACACAAACAAATTCCTCTAGCCCGATGATGGGTCTAGCCACAATAGATACATTCTATGGAAGATTTCCCTAGGTTAGAACCAATTAAGAGGGCCTACCTCTTATTCTGCTTATACTGTTTGATGATGTCATTTCTTGCTCGCTCCAACTATCTCTCGCTTCCTTCTTCAAGCATCTGAAACAAGTAAAGAACAACAAACAACAAATGTGACAATAGAAAAATTGTAATTCAACCTACTTAACAAGTCAAGAAACATTAAACCATGAATGTATAAGGTGACAAAACATGTTGGAAACTAATCGATAGTTGCATATATTAGTATTAAAGAGAGATTACAACCATTTGTCTTGATATTACAGTCCTCCTCTGACAAGACCAGGTTCCCACACACTTCTATTAGCATTCCATGATGGTCTCAATCAACAAGAGTTTTAAGGCTCTTCCCTTTAGGCTTCACTCCAAACCAAATCACACTTCTCACTCACACAACTAGATAGATACAACTAGTAATAGCTTGTTGTCTACTCCAAACCAAAATAGCATAATCACACCAACATCAACATTAGCTTTTGCCTGGGAAGAAGGGAGGTTTATATAGGAAAAATGAATGGGATATGGATCCTCTTCTCATGGGAGAAGGGCTTATCCCTTGAAGTAGTTCCATCATTATAGGGGAAAGGAGTTTAAACTGACATCCTCAACCCCATTCAGCCAAACTATTTACCAGACTTCTGTTATGAAGCTTCTAGAGTTGGAAGCTTTGACTCCAAATTTAAAAAACTTTCCAAAATAGGAATGGCGTGAATGGAACACAGCTCAGTTGCTCCAGTCAGTGCGAGGAGTAGTGCTAATCTCTACACTTCGACACAGGAGAGATAAAGGTCATTAGCGCCGGTCTTGTAAACTGGGCAAAACAGAAGTTTTAGGGAAAATGGTGCAAAAGGGAATTGATTTGCTCATGAAGAGGGACACAATGAGAGTCTCTTCATGAAGGCAAAGCATGTGGGGTTCACTTTAGAGGGCCTGCAGGATCAAGGAATGGGGAGTACAGGGACAGTGGCAAAATGCTATGTAACAATAAGCCAATACAGATATAAGGTTTACTTGTACTACGTCTCTCAACCTTTAGTGTGTCTTGGATATGGAACTAGGAGCTTCCAATCCTCCATGTCAACTGCCTCCACGCTTGCTTGGTGATTTATATCTTCCTCCTATTCTACTATGAGTCGTTTGATTTCCTCTTTGGTGTCATCCGCATAAGTAGTCACTTCTTCCTGGATTAGGTTGGCCATGTTATTTCTGCCTCGACATTTACCCATAGTTCTCGGCTCGACCTCGGCCTCACTCCCCCACGATCTCTTCCCTCTACCCTTTTCTTTTGCTGCTCAACCCATTACCTCTATGTCCCTGTACCTTCCAGTCAACTTCTGTCATTGGCCAGAAACTAGCCTTTGTGCTCTTCTCATCCACGGAAAGTTACCTCTCGGCAGACCTGTTACAAGAACAAGAAACCATAATTTTCAAAATATTATTTTCTATATCGTTGTCATCCAAAGATTCTGCTAATGCAACAAATCCAACACCCATGATTTATGTGCATAGCCCCTGAGCGTAAGGATCCCCTACACGTGACTCCCAATATGCCCCTGCATTACCCCTGCCTTACTCATTCTTTGACCATGATCTTGGAAGTGAGCTGCATAGCCACCTACAATGCTTGCAGCCCAGAGGCCAAGCCTACAGGAACCATGCCCCTCGTCTCATTTGCCCCTCACTGACTGCACTGGCTCCCATTCCCCCTTACTTAGCCTCATCTTAGCTTGGCTCTAGTCGACCTAGCATCTTGACATCTAAACCTCGGCCTCGATGAGGCATCTAGTCCACACCTCACTAGCTACTCCCCTTCCCTTCAACCGGTCAAGGTTGGCCTGGCCAGCGTTCCAATAATGCCAATTCCCCAATTTTAGAAGACCCTATCACATGACAACCCCCCCCTCACTAGCTCCCCTTAGGGGCTTGGAGTTTTCCTTCAAGGCCCATGGCTTCCAAATTTCCCCAGCCTTCTCAGAGCATTGCAAGAACCATATTGACCTTAACACAAAGACAATTGTAGCTTCCCTACACTCGACCCCTAGGTCTACCAAGAAGACAAGAAATTGGAGTTTGCTTGGGTAGACTCCCTCCCGAACCAACCCAATAATCGCCATGCAAGAGAGTAGAATGTCGAAATGGAGTGACACTCGTGCATAACCCATGGAACTGGGATTATTCATGCAGACCTCTGCCACCAGGCTAATCCCACCACCCCAGATTCCATCCTTGACAAACCTCGTGCCCCCATGCAAACCCCAATTAACAGACCAAACATAAGGAAGCATAATGGATTGTAGGCAGAACAAGTAAACATACTTGGTAACCCGTGTTTGGAGTCATTGGATCATCTTGCCTTCCTAAAGTTGCTGCTCCACTTTTGGCCTTCGTCACCTTTGTTCTTACAACCTCTAAATCGTTATCCTTCTACACTGTCAGTAAGCTCAATTGCATGAAATTGCCACCTTCCCTTGTATTGCTTGCCTTAAACATACCGCTGGACACTGCACCTTGTGCTTCAAGTGTGTGGGAGGTGGTGACATGACTCCTTGGTGTCCTTTTCATTATGAGAGTCTTAATGGCTCTATCTGCGAGCTCACACCCTAATCAGGGTAATAATAATAGCATTTAGTTATTATTAATAATACTTATGTTTCTCTCATGTTTATATATATATATATATATATATATATATATATATATATATATATATATATATATATAAGCATTAATATTCTAAACCAACAGGATTAATATTAAAAAACAAAGGGGTTTATATTTTAATTTAAACCCAAGTGATTAATAAATCTAAGAGATTATTAAAATTATAACCCAAGGAATTATTAATATTTTAAATCTAAGGGATCAATAAACTGAAGGGATTAATATTATAAACCAAAAGGATCAATAAACTCAAGAGATTGATAAACCGAAGGGATCAATATTAATAATCCTTCGGATTAATATTGTAAACCTAAAGGATTAATAAATTCATGGGATTATTAATATTATAAACCCAAGGGATTAATAAACCCAAGCATTTATTAATACTATAAACACAAGGATTTAATAAACCTAATGGATTAATATTAAACAAAAAGATTAATATTATAAACCCTAGGATTATAGGATTAATATGAAATCCTAGTATTTATGTTATAAATCTAAAAGATTATAAATTGTAGGATTAATACTATAAACTCAAGTGATTAAAATTGTGGATTAATATTATAAACCTTATGATTATAAATCTTAAGCTTATAAACCTTAAACGCAATATTACAAACCATAATATTAAATCCTAATTTATTCAAAGTAGCAATGTGACATTTAATAAATTGGAATGCCATGTATCATTGTGGGAATGGTTGTCACATTGTGATGATGCTTGGAACACTCCGACGTTGGATAGATTTATTTATCATTCCAATGTCACAATATTATACGTTAATATTAAACCAAATATTATAAACCCTGGTAATTAAATCCAACATTGTAAACACTAAGATTGATATTGTAATCCCTAGGATTAATATTATAAAACCTACAATAAATATTGTGAACTGTAGGATTGATATTATAAATGCTAAGATTAAAAAGATTATAAAACCCAATATTAAACCCTAATATTAGAACCCAACATTAAACCCATGGGATTAATATTATAAACTAAAGGGATTATTAATATTATAAACCTAAGTGATTAACATTATAAACCTAAGGGATTAACATTATAAACCTAAAGGATTAATATTACAATCCCAAGGGATGAATAATATATAAACCTAAGGGATTAGTGAACATAAGAGATTAATAAACTGAAGGGATTATTAAATCCAAGGATTAATAATATAAATCGAAGGGATTAATAAACCAACTGGATTATCAATACTATAATCTAAAGGGATTAATAAACCTAAGAGATCAATAACCTAAATGATTATTAATATTATTAACCTAATGGTTCAGTAAACTCAAGGGATCAATATTATAAACCCAAGGGATTAATATTATAAAAGAAAGAGATTAATAAAACGAAGGGATTCATATTGTAAACCAAAACAATTAATATTAAAAACTTAATGGATTAATATTATAAACCTTTGGGATTAATATTATAAACCTAGTGGATTAATAAACTCGAGGGATTATTAATATTATAAACCCAATCAATTATAAACACAAGGGATAAATATTATAAACCCTAGGATTAATATTAAACCATATAATTATTATTATAAACCCTAATATTTATATATCAAAACTAAAACTATTATTATAAATCCTAAGATTGTAAACCATACTACATTTTTTTTTTTTTTTCTAAGTAAATGCTAAATCTATTAAGAAGAAAAAAGATTATTTACAATGAGGTCGAGACCTCAGAGGGGGCATAGACCAGCCCTCTGCCACAGAAACTGGAAAATGCTACCAAACTTGAATGTTAGACAGTAACCCACTGGAGAATAATTATGCTTGGACTGTAACCTCTGCTACTTAAAGCCTGAGAGTCGCTGCTAGTGAATAGATTGACCTTGCAACTTGGCTACAAAACAAACCAGAACTAGCCCAATACATAGAAAGCACTGCAGAATTGACTACTGTAGAATTGACAAAAGATGACTAGTCTTAATACTGAGCAAAAACTTGAGATCAGACTCGAAAACAGAGTTACAAAAAGACTTAGACAGAGGACCAGAGAAACAGGAAACTTAAAACTTGGAGACAGAGGAACCATTCTTCGAGGAGGAGGCCGCCTTACACATCCTGTGTCGGAGAGTCGGTATCATTCTTTGCCGGTCTGCTGGACGAGGCTATCCAGGTTACAAGCCTGTCATTTTCAATTCCATCAGTTCCGCCTTCTGTGGGGGTAACTAAATGTAGAACGTCGTAGTCTTGATGAACAGGTTCACATTCCAGAACGTCGAGCTAATTTGAATCTTTTTGTTGCATGGAGGCCTCAGGGACCGGGCAGTCTTCCTGCATATTATCCGCAGTGAACATCGCCCCCTCCATCCCTCCCTGGGGGGTACTATCTTCCTGAGTCTGCGAGGAGGAGGAAATGGCCGGGTCGCTGGGGTGATCCTCCTCTTCTGCGAGGATGATGGTGATGTTGGCGGTCAAGACCGGCCTATTAAGCCTGTTGTGAAAAGTGAACCTGGACGATTGAAATGAATTATTCGGGAGATGGCGAGCTTGGCTGGAAGGAGGTGAGGATGGAGAAGCAGAGGTAATAGGAATGAGGTTCTGGGGTGTGGAATGAGAAGCTCTGCCTCTGGATGCAGAGGAGCCTCCTCTGCGAGAAATTCCTCTGCGGCGAGGCATCTTCAGAGTTAACCAGCGACTCGAACAGTGGAAAAGGCGGACTTGCAAGGAGAGGGGTGGCGAGCAAAGGCAACCAGCAGAGAGAGGAGTGCGAGCACTCTCCCAATCAGACTTGGCAAGGCGAGGAGGAGGAGGGTGCAGAGGGAGGGGGTGAAGCTTATCAGTAGTAGAGCTAGTTGTCCTCATCCTTTCCAGGTTTAAAGGCCTGCGTCTGGATGCTCGTACCCAGCGCTCATTAATGGCGTACCAGGCAAACCTCATTCCAACCTCTGACTAATATATTTCACCTGCCATGAAATCTATCTGCGTGAACGCCGGACGAGTGGGAGGCCAAGTTCCTTAATGGCCCTCTTAACTTAAGCAGATATCGAGTTGTCACCCGCATCCGGGTGAGCTTCATGATGCTGAAGCAGGTCACTCTTGACTATATTCGAGAATTCAGTAAGTTGGTCCACGGTGGCTATACTGGATAGTGAGCCGGCATAGATATCTACCTCCATTTCCACCCCAATATTAACTAGAAAATCCGCAAGTTTGTTTCCTTCCCTCACAGTGTGCTAGAAAGAAATTGCCTGATATTGAGAGAGCCACTGTCTTACTAGTTCAAGTCTTTGAGCCATCCTCCAGCTGTTGCTTATCTTGTGGATGGGGGCTCCCTGCATAAGTTTTGTGGCCATATTAATAATGATTTGAGAGTCCCCTTCGATGATAAGAGGAAAGAAACTGTTATCCTGAGCAAGAGTAAGACCTTGCCAGAGTCCTTCCAATTCCGCTGAGTTGTTAGTGTCCCACCCTTTGGAGCCTAGGAAGATTAGTTGAGGAGTGCCAGAGTGATCCCTAAAGACTCCTCCATAACCTGCTTTTCCCGGATTGCCTTTAGAATCCCCATCGAAGTTGAGCTGGTACATGTTGCTGGGCGGAGGAGTCCACTTTGCTAGCTTTTTTTGCCGCTTGGAAGGCTTGTTTTGAGAGTTAGGCTGTTGATTTAGAGTAATTTGCCAATTGTCCCATACTGATTTTTCTTGATGTGCTGTGGGAAAATCTTCTGGTGACCAGTGTTTAATAGATAAAGACTCCTTGATATTCTGATGCACTATAGTCCATATCTGTTCCAACGACATGGATTGACCTTTGAATATTCTTCTGTTGCGCTCCTTCCAGATATTCCACATTAATAGACCAGGGATCAGCTGCCAGAGCGAGTTGAGGAGCCTACTTTGATAGGGCTCTTGACTCTAGTTGCGGATAGTTGCTCTAATATCCCCTTGCACTCGGACATCTTTTTGGCAACGAAAGGCAACCTTTTCCCATAGCTTCTGTCCTATTTGGCAGGTTTGCATTAGATGAATGGCTGATTCCTCTTCTTGTTTACAATTGAGACAAATAGATGGTCCTGAGAAGCTTCTTTTCCTGAGATTATCCCATGTAAGAATTTTATTTTCACAAAGGAGCCATAAGAAAGTCGACACCTTCGGATAATTAGAAGAATTCCAGAGCTTATCCCATAGTGTATCCTTGATGATTCGATCTTTGATGATAATTTTATATGCCTCCCTAGGAGTGAATGTTCCTCTCTCTTCATATCCCCATCTTAGTATGTCTGGACCTTCTGCGATAGGAATTTGCCGCTTTTTTAATTCTAAGGAGAGAGACTGTTGAGTTAGCTCATATCCTTCTTCCATTAGAATTTGATTAGCCTCCTTCCATTTTCTATACTTCTGTGTGGGCGAGGGGTTCCAGAATTGATTGACCTTTGCCGATTGATTAGTACCTTGCACTGGCAAACGAAGATTATGGAGAATATCCTTAATATTTGGGAGCTGCTTCTAGGAATCTTCCCAGAATCTTACCTTGTTTCCGCTTTTAATCTCCCAAAAACTATGCTTTTGTATAAGATCCCTGTGTTGAATGGCCGAATTCCAGACTATTGAACCTGTACTAACTTCTGACATGCGGATTCTATCTTCAATAGGGTTGTTGCTTGCATATTTTGCTGTCCAAAGAGAGGCCTAGGGGGTGTTGGGGTACGCTAGCCATCTCCACCATATTTTGGCTCCCATTACCTTGTTGTTATGCTCAGGGTCTCTTAGCTCGACACCCCCTGCCTTCTTAGGAAGACATACGTTTTCCCATTTGACTAGAGCCCATTTGCGGTTAGGGCCTGAACTGCCCCATAGAAAGTTGCGCTGGAGATTCTTTATTTCCTTGAGAATCCATTTAGGTGCAGCCAGAAGAGAGAAAAGATACAAGGGCATGGAATGGAGAATACCTTTAATGAGAACAATTTTGATGGCCATATTAAGGGCTCTGTAAGTCCAAAGGAAAAGCCTAGCTTCGAGTTTTTCTAGCAAGTCTATCCAGGAGGAGTGCTTGAGGGCTGAGGCCATAAGAGGAGCTCCTAGATATTTGGAGGGGAGGCTAGCAATGGAGAATCCTAAGATGCGGGCAATGACTTTTTGAGTTGGAGCAGGAGTTTTGAAGAAGAAGATTTGTGATTTGACACGATTAATAAGGGCTCCAGAAGCATCAGAAAAGGTGGAGAGAATTACTTTGAGAAGGCGAGCTTCTTAGACCGAGGGATGTCCAAAAATCATATTATCATCCACGAATTGCTGATGGGAGAAGGAAGGAGAGTTGTTGAATGAAAGGCCTTTAAGACTCCGAGAGGAGAGAGCAGAATGCAAACAATGGCCCAGTCCTTCTGCCATAATAACAAAGAGGAAAGGTGAAAGGGGATCCTCCTGCCTAATACCTCTAGATGGGCGAAACGTAGCTGAAGGGATGCCATTGATAAGCACCGAAAAGAATGAGGATGTCAAAAGACTAAGAATCCATCTGGTCCATGAAGGGGCAAAGCCAAAGGCATTAAGAATTTTTTGAATGTACACCCAGCTGATGCTATCAAAAGCTTTAGATAAATAAATTTTTAACAGCATACCTGGTTTTTTAGTCTGCTTCAGGGAATGAATTATTTCATGGGTTAAAATTATCCCGTTTGTGATCTGTCGACCTTCCACATAACCAGATTGCTCTGGCGATGTAATAAGAGGGAGCAGCGGCTTGAATCGAATAGCAATAACTTTTGAAACAATTTTGTATATGATATTGCATAGAGCAATTGGTCTGTACTTATCTGGCGTGTTGGACTCCTCTGCCTTGGGAACTAGGGCTATGAATGTGGCGTTCAGCCCTGGGTACATCCATCTTAACGAACGCGATTCCTCAACCACTTGCCATACTTCCATTTGAATGAGATCCCAGAAATGGTGGAAGAAGTCTGAGGTAAATCCATCTGGACCGGGTGCTTTCCCTGCTTTTAATTGCTGGACTGCACTTTCCACTTCCTGCATCTGGATGGGTTTGAGGAGGAGAAGATTATGCTCCTCGGTGATTAGTTTGGGGATATTCGGTAGGATTTTCTCTATAGCCGGCAGCCTGTCTATGTTGGGTTCTTGGTGAGCTTTGTTAAAATACCTGAGAAATTCCTCTTCAATGCCTTCGTGCGTCTCAATTCTTTCTCCCTGCTCATTTTCGATGTGGGATATAAAATTGTTCATTCTGCGCTGCACCGTAGTTTTGTGAAATAACTTTGTGTTCTTTTCTCCGTGCTTGAGCCATCTGATCCGCGATTTTTGTCTCCAAAGAGTTTCCTCCTGTTGAGCTCTGGCCAGAATTTGTGCTTCAATTGCTTGTTCCTATTTTACTAGCTCCTCGGACCGTCCTTCCATGATGATCCTTTGTGGAATACATTTCATTTCCTGATTAAGAGCAGCTTGAGCTTTGAAGATGTTTCCAAAGGTGGTATGATTCCAGTGTTTGATTTCTCCTTTGAGGTGTTTTAGTTTCTGCTGGAAGATAGCCATTTTAGATCCCCCGGTGGGATTAGATTTGAGCCAAGTTGATCTAACAAATTCATGGAAGTCTGGATGTGTTAGCCAAAAAGCCTCAAATCGTAAAGGGCGTTTAATGTTATTGCCTGGCCGGTGCCATTGGAGTGTTATAGGCCAGTGATCTGACCCTGAAACTGGCAGGATGGAAGCTATGAATTCCCCTCCCAAATGAGGTGCATTATCAGATACTAAAAATCAGTCTAAACGCGAATCTATTTGCTGCGGTCCTTCTCTTTTGTTGTTCCAGGTGAACAAACCATTATTGGAGGGAAGATCTACCAGCTAGTTGTTGTGAATGAAATCTTTTAGAAGGTTACCATCCCTGATTCTGTTATCTCTGCCTCCTTGCTTTTCCTCCATTCTTGCTATCATATTGAAATCTCCTCCTACTAACCATAGAGGGTAAAGCCTGTTAGATTTGAGAACTGATAAGGCCTCTGTTATGAAACCAACTCACAAAAAGATAGAAAAGAGAGATCCACGCCTTAGAATTCAGCCTCTTCGAGGGGGCAACCTCCTTTACATTACATAAATGAACAATTCTTGGATGATACAAATGACAAAACCTCCTTTCTATATATAGGAGTCTAAGGAGTCACAATATAATCCAGCCGACCTAACAATAATAATATAAAGCCACAAAAATAACAATAGAGGGATTCTATGGGGCACAGAAATAACAATATGGGGGTAATAGGGGCACAAAAATATAAATAGGGGGTATAACTACAATAGTAATGGGGTAATCACTAGTATTATAGGGACCCAACATGCCCCTCTCCTTCAAAAAAGTGTTTTCCTCAACGCTTGAGCAGTTCTTGATACTTCTGCATAAAATTCTCATCCTCCCATGTGGAATCTTCAGCGGATAAGTTCTTCCACTTGATAAGATACTCTGAAATTGATCGATTTCGTAGCTGTCGAGTTCTTGTTTCTGTGATTGCTTCTGGTTCCAATATAATTTTTCCTTCCTCGTCAAGTTCTGGCAATATTGTTTGAATTGGGAGCTTGTCACCTATAACCTTCTTTAAACATGAAACATGGAAAACTGGGTGCAATCGAGAAGCTGCAGGAAGCTCCAATTTGTATGCCATAGTACCAATCTTTTCCAACACCTTGTACAGACCATAATACTTTGGTGATAATTTATTATCCTTCTTAGCTTGCTTTAGGGACATTTGCTTATATGGTTGTAGCCGTAGGAATACCCAATCACCTACATCAAAACTTCTTTCACTGCGATGTTGATCTGCCTGTTGTTTCATTCTATTTTGTGCCAACACGAGGTTATCCTTTAAGAGTTGGAGGACTTGTTGTTGATGTTCGATGTGATGTTCCACTGCCTGAACCTTAGAATTTTCTCTTAAATATGATGTGATGGATGGTGGTTGATACCCATAAAGTGCCATAAATGGGGTCATTTTTGTTGTTGTATGGAAGGAAGTGTTATACCACCATTCAGCCAGAGGCAACCATTTGACCCATTGTGTCTGTTTATCAGATACAAAGCAACGAAGATATCCTTCCAAACATTTGTTTACTATCTCAGTTTGCCCATCAGATTGAGGATGATAAGATGAGCTATGAGCTAACTGAGTACCAAGACAAGAAAATAATTCTGTCCAAAAATTTCCAGTGAAAATGGGATCTCTGTCACTTACAATAATCTTTGGGTTTCCATGTAGCTTTTGAATTGTTTCCATAAATGCAGTAGAAACTGTACTGGCTTTAAATGGATGTGATAATGCACAAAAGTGTGCATACTTGGTAAGTCTGTCAACTACCACCATGATGACACTCTTTCCCTCAGACTTGGGTAAACCTGTGATAAAATCCATTGAAACCTCCTCCCAACGTTGGCTTGGAATGGATAAAGGTTGTAATAGACCTGGTGTCTTAATTGTTTCAACTTTATTTTGCTGGCAAACCAAACATTCCGCCACAAACTTTTGAATATCTGATTTAAGGCCATCCCAAAAAAATTCCTTCTTAACCCTGTGGTAAGTTTTTAAAAATCCTGAGTGCCCTCCTAAGGGAGAAGTGTGCAATTCCATAAGAATCTTTTGTTTTAGCTGGGAATTCTTACAGAGGTATAAGCGATCTTTGTACCATAACGAATCATTTTGCCAGCTAAATGTATCAGAAGTACTGGAATCTTGTTGTAGCTTTCGAATAAGTGCCCACACTTCTTCGTCATTCTTCCATTCCTCCCTTGCTTCGTTTATCCAATCTGGTTGGATAATAGAAATGGCACACAACAATGCTTCCACATCCTCATCCTTTCTTGAGAGTGCATCTGCCACCACATTTTGCTTCCCTTTTTTGTAGATGATTTCAAAGTCATAACCCAACATCTTTGTGACCCACTTTTGTTGCTCTTCAGAGGATAATCTTTGTTCTAAAAAGTATTTAAGGCTATCATGATCCGTTTTTACCTTGAAGTGTCTTCCCATTAGGTAGGGTCGCCATTTCTTAAGTGCATGGAGTATTGCCAACATTTCCTTCTCATAAATAGCTTTGCTTAAAAACTTTCCCTTGATTGGACGACTTTCAAAAGCAATGGGTCTTTCATCTTGCATTAGAACAGCACCAATTCCATTTCCTGAAGCATCACATTCCACAATAAAGGTTTTTGTGAAGTCCGGTGTAGCTAAGACCGGTGCTTGGCACATTGCCTCTTTAAGATGTTCAAAGGCCTTTGTTGCTTCCGAAGTCCATGAAAATGAATCTTTCTTCAATAATGTTGTTAGAGGTGCTGCTATTCTCCCATAATTCTTAACAAACTTGCGATAATACCCTGTCAACCCAAGAAATCCTCGCAGATGCTTTATGGATGTGGGGATTTTCCATTCCTTAATGGCTTTAATTTTGCTAGGGTCTACCTTAACTCCTTCATGAGATACAATATGACCCAAATATTCCACCTCCTGGACTCCAAAGAAACATTTGGATCTTTTTGCATATAATTGTTTCTCCTCCAATAGTTGTAGCACCCTGTCAACATGTTCAACATGATCCTTCCAAGACTTGCTGTAGATTAGTATATCATCAAAAAATACTAACACAAATTTTCTAAGGAATGGTTTGAAAATTGAATTCATCAAACCTTGAAATGTTGAAGGTGCATTGGTAAGGCCAAAAGGCATGACCAAAAATTCATAATGACCCTCATGAGTTCTAAATGTTGTTTTCGGAATGTCTTCAATCTTCATTCTGATTTGATGATATCCCGAACGAAGATCCAACTTGGTGAAGTAAATTGATCCATGCAATTCATCCAGTAATTCATCAATAACAGGAATGGGGAACTTATCTTTAATAGTGAGCTTGTTGAGCTCCCTATAATCTGGACACATGCGCCATGATCCATCCTTCTTGTGCACCAATACTACTGGAGCTGAGAAAGAACTTTGACTCGGTTGAATTATACCAGCCTCTAGCATTTCTGCAACCATACGTTCAATTTCACTTTTTTGGACATATGGATATCTGTACGGCCTGATGTTTGGAGGAACACTTCCTGGAATCAGATGAATAGCATGATCATGATCACGCATAGGTGGGAGACCTTTGGGAGTCTCAAATACCTTGGAATGATTGTCCAGGACTTTTTGGAGATCTGGAGAAATAGATGATTCCAATGTGGAAACATCTAGCGAACATAATTGTGCAATTACACCTCTTTGCTCCTTTTTTAGAAGCTTTGTCATGCCATTAGAGCTGATTATCTTTCCTGGTTTCCCTGCAATACCCCTTAATTCAACTTCCTTTCCTTCCACAGAAAATTTCATGAAAAGTTCTTGAAAATTAAAAGCTATTGTACCCAAGGATTGTAGCCATTGGACTCCTAGTACAACATCAGCACCTCCCATTGGAATGGAAAGCATTGGGCTAGTCAATACATATTCTCCCATGGATAGCTTGATATTATGGCACTTTCCAGAACAATTTATTGTTCCTCCATTTGCAATCATCACTTGACACTCTGGTGCTGGATATAGGAAGCAATTCAATTCTTTTGCTACCCTACAATGAATAAAATTGTGGGTGCTTCCTGAATCAATCAACACTATTACCTTTTTCTTCTTGATTTGTCCTTCTATCTTGATGGTTTGAGGAGTGGTAATTCCCGCCAATGCATTACAAGATATGGTCGGATTTATTTGTTCTTCATCTAGGCTTTGTTCCTGGAATATATCCTCTTCTTTTGACCTTTCTTGCTCCTTTTCTTCTTCCTCTTCACAATCTATGTAGAATAATTTCTTCTCAGCACACTTATGACCTTTTGTGTATTTGCTATCACAATTGTAACAAAGCCCTTTTGCTCTTTTTTCTTCCAATTGTTGTGGTGTCAACCTTGTAGGTTGTGGAAGACTATGGGCAACAACACTTCCGTCTTTATAGTTGTGAACGGTATGCTTCCTAGTTGCCATAATTTTGCTTTCCATTTTTCTTGCTAACCTGAATGCCTTCTCTAATGAATCAGGTTCCCAAAGGCGCACATCATGTTGGATATTATCCTTTAAAGACCCTATGAACACATCAATCCTATGCTCCTCTGGAATATCTTTTACCCTTATGTTCAATTTTTGGAACTCCTCAATGTGCTCCATTATTGAACCCTTTTGTTTGAGACTTATCAATTGGCTAAAAAAAGTGTTGCTTTTTGTATCCTCATAATGTGCTATCAATTCTTCCGTAAAAATTGCCCAAGTGATAAATTGTTTACGAGAACAAAGCCATTGATACCATACAAACTGATTTGGTTCCAAATATAAAGTTGCCATACGTACCTTTTGTGTGTTTTGCACATTATTGAGATCGAAGAATTGCTCCATCTGTAATATCCATGTGGCGGGATCCTTGCCATCAAACTTCCTCATATCGATTTTTGGAACATGGTGAGTCTTCGATCCAACATTAGAGTCTATGGAATCATGATTAACATTTCTTTTGTTCTCATCATGAGTTTCCTTTACTACCTTTTCACCATTAGTGACCCTTTCTTGTAGCAACTTCTTCAATTCATCCATCTTATCATCCATTCCATCAATTTTAGCGTCCATGCCATTCACCTTAGCTTCCATGCCATCCCTCTTAGCTTCCATGCCCTTTATCTTAGATTCCACGCCATTTACCTTAGATTCCACGCCACTTATCTTAGCTTCTGTTATCTTTTGTGAGCGTGACATTTGTTGCACTTGTTCTTGTAATTTTGATATATCATGTAGCATTTCTTCCTCTTCTTCATGAGTCATGCTAGAGCTTTCAGGTTCCTTACTAGGTGTTTGCATTTTCTTTCCTCGGGGCATCAGTTACCGATAATAATGTTTTACTATGCCCTTTGAATTTCGTTAAACCAAGCTTACACAAAAATTAAAAAAAAAACTACACACATTTTTTCACTTTATAGAAGCCTGATATTGAATCTGATGTATCTCTGTAATTTCGGATCCTCCAATTATGAAATTGCTTCCTGTAGTAGCCTTCTGCGTCCTCTTTCCAATGCCACAAGTCTGAGCCAAATTGGATTCTCCAAGGAAGAGTTATGTGAAATCTCCCACAGTGACTTGCTTTTAGACTAGTTCAATAGAGCGAACTTGTACGACGTGCCACGAGTCCCTGTTTCAACCTTTGAATCTGAAACACACATACAAAAAACTATAGTCCATCCTATTTCTGTACCTTCTTACAAAATTTCAATCCGATCCCCAGAGAGAAAGTTATGACGATTTTCCCCAGGTCACCTGTTTTGAATGTAATTCAGGAGTCTGCAAAAAGACCAACTTCCTCAGATCATATCTCCGCAAATGTCGCGCGAAAATCTCTGAAATTCGGACTCAAGGTTCAACGCGATTTCTTCTCAAATGGGTTTTTTTTGCAACTTCTGAAACGTCACAGAAAAAAAGTTATAGCGAAAATGCCACGATGACCTGTTTGGAGCAGCGAAACCCTAGAATCCAAAGCTCCGATACCAAATGTTATGAAACCAGCTCACAAAAAGATAGAAAAGAGAGATCCACGCCTTAGAATTCAGCCTCTTCGAGGGGGCAACCTCCTTTACATTACATAAATGAACAATTCTTGGATGATACAAATGCAAAACCTCATTTCTATATATAGGAGTCTAAGGAGTCACAATATAATCCAGCCGACCTAACAATAATAATATAAAGCCACAAAAATAACAATAGAGGGATTCTATGGGGCACAGAAATAACAATATGGGGGTAATAGCGGCACAACAATATAAATAGGGGGTATAACTACAATATTAATGGGGTAATCACTAGTACTATAGGGACCCAAGAGCCTCCAGGATTTCAGCTTTGAGATTGGTTTCCTGAGGGAAATAAACATTAGTAATATGGCCATGAGTATTGGTTCCAATTAAGTGAAATATTGTCTGAATGAAGTTCTTATTTGCATGTATATTGCTAAGCTGGATTACTCTTGCATCCCATAGAATTTCTAATCCACCCGAAGCTCCTTGAGCATCAACAGCTGTAACTAGCCCTCCTGGCCAAGCTTTCGCTGCTATTTTTTCCAAAACTGTCATGCTACATTTAGTTTCTTGCAGAAAGAGAATGTTGGGTTTTTCCTGCATGAGCTTATTTTTTAAGAGTCTTCCTTTCCTAGGACTGTTGAGCCCCCTTATATTCCAAGATATCAGCTTCATTGAGAAGGATTGGGATGGATATTGAAGTACTTGGTTAGCTTGGCATATCTACCTGACTCCACTAGCACTTCGCCTATCTTGATAGTTCTTTCGAGGGTAGTTTTTCGTCCTCGCTTCTTACTGTCTTTTGTGATGAACTTACCATCCCATTGACTACCAATTTGAACTCCTAGAGAGTGTTTCTTGTGTGCACGATTTAAGACCTCTACTAGTTTATCCACTTGCATGTCCGGTATTTTATCAAAGTTTCCAGTCTTGCATGCTTGCTCCAAACCAAGAATGTCCAGTTCGCCAATGTCAATGTTCTCAGAATCTTCCTCCATTATCTGGCTTTCTGGTAATGCTTCCTCTAGATCCTTCGGCGTCTTGGTGCTCGATTCAGGATTATCCACTTCCATTTCTTGAAGAACCCAGGCTGGAGATTTAGTTTGGGAGTGAGTGAACGATTTGTTGAGTTGAGTATCTCCTGGTTGCTGTGAGGTTCCTTCTGGTAGCTCAAGGATTAAATCCTTAACCTTCTGCATTTCTTTGGCTGGATCTTGCGTTTCCATACTGGCTAGGATCTCAAAGCTATTATTCTTTGAGGGTTTAGCTTTGTTGACCTGATCTGTCTTGAGATTGGTTGTAGTTTTTTTGTTCCCTCTTCTTCGATTGACCACTTTTGTAAAACCATCAGGCTCCTGGTTATCTGAGCTTAGATGAGTGGGGGTTTTCTTGTTCAGAGGACAGTCTCTGTAGAGGTGTCCAAGATTATGGCATTTCCTACATCTAAATGGAACATGCTCATAGTCTATTAACTGAATCCATTCAACATCTTCATGGAAGAGACTTACCGTGTCTGGCAAAGCTTGTTTGAGATCCATATAGACGCAGATTTGGGCATATGAAGTATATCTGCAAAACTTTGTTTCCTCTGCTACCTTGATGAATTCGCCGAGGGCGTTTCCAATCTCTTGTAAGGATTTTTCTTCCTAATATTCCCAAGGGAGCGAATAGAGCCTTATCCAGACTGGAGCATAACTGAGATCTTCCTTGTCTGGATTAAATATTTCAACCCATCCTTTGAGGTAGAGTCCTGCTGAATTAAAGAAATAAGGACCCCCATCCAAAATCCTGTTGCGATCTTCCAGGCAGTTAAAAACTGCAGTAAAAAACCCCTTGGGTCCTAGATGTAGGGTGATGTGGCCCTTTGGATTCCATTTGGTATTTATCCAGCTTCTCAGAGCTTTCTTAGTTGGCCAGATACCAATGAATCTGCCAATTAGTGCATGATCCCTCATAAATTGTATTCTGGCATTGATTCTATGGCTGGGGAATTATTCCTTTGGTCTCTGAGTTGCTACCGGTCTGCATGTGGAAGATCTGGCGTTATTTGTGTCCTTCTGAGCCGATTCGTCGTTCTGTTGTTTGCTAGTATCCGTATTGCTGTCATTTTGGCAGTTCTCATTGTCTGTGACTGCATTCTTCTGCGATTGGCTGTCTTTTTGTGGGGGAGGTGCATCGCCCTCCCCCTGGGGGGGCGGCATTATCCTTCCTGCGAATGCCTGAGATATTGAGATCGCCTGTCTTTTCTGACTATTTTAGAACCGATCTGGGTTGTGCAGGCCTGTCGTGGCAGGGGTTTCAGAGCCCTCTGAGAGAGTGCAGAAACCCTAGATCACTCTCCATCACCAAACTGCAAAGTTACTTGTTGAAATCCAATTCTTCGTAAACCCTACTATATTATTATACATATTATGGATTAATATTATAAACCAAATGGATTATTAATTCCAAGGGATCACTGATATTATAAAACCAAAAGATTAATAAACCCAAAGGACTTACAATATTATAAATTCAAGGGATTAGTAAATCCAAGATAATAATATTAAACCCCTAGAATTAACATTATAAACCCAAGGGATTATAAATCCTAGGATTAATATTATAAACCTTAATCTTATAAACCCTAAACCTAATATTATAAGTAGAATTTTCAACTCTAATTTATTCATTGTGGATATTTGACAGTGAATAAATTGCAATGTAATGTATCATTGTGACAATGACCATCACAATGCTTATCACATTGTAAAGATGCTTGGCACATTATGATATTGGATTGGTTAGCATACCATTCCAACGTCACAATATTAAATGAAATATTATAAATCTTAACATTATAAAAACCAAAAATTATAAATCTTAGCATTATAAAACCAAACATTATAAACTCTAAGATTAATATTGTTCTCTTGGGTTTATTAATCCCTAATATTATAAACCCCTCAGTTTATTAAACTCTAAGTTTGATATATTAAACCCTAAGATTATAATCCCTAAGATCAATATATAAACCCTTAGGATCAATATTATAAACCCTTGGGATTAATAAACCCAAGAGACTAATATTATAAACCCACTACATTAATATTAAAAACCCTTGGGATTAATATTATAAACCATTGTGATTAATAAACTCTAGGGATTATTAATATTATAAGGCCGAGGGATTACTAATATTATAAACCCAAGGGATTAATAAAATTCATAGATCAATAAACCCAATGAATTATTAATATTATTAACCTAAGGGCTCAATAAACTCAAGGGATTAATTTTATAAACCCAAGGGATCAACAATCCCAATTGAAGAATATTACAAATGCAAGAGATTAATAAACAGAAGCAATTAATATTAAAAACCTAATCGATTAATAAACTAAGGGGATTATTAATATTATAAACCCAAGGGATTCAAAACCTAAGAGATTAATATTATAAACCATAGGATTATTATTATAAATCCTAGGATTATTATTACAAACCCTAAGATTAATATATCAAACCTAAAATTAATATTATAAACCCTAATATATTATTTTTATACATATTAGGTAAAAAAAAATTGTAAGCTTGGTAGATCCTTCTATTTTCATTAAATATAAGCAAGTTACAACTACATATGAATTGTTAGGTGGCCTCAACTTTCACAAAGGGAAACCAAGTCTGTTGGCCACCTAACTGCATGATAAGCCATCCAGTAGCAAAATGTGATAAGTCTTTCTACCCAAGCTATATAAGTTTGTATATCATGACCGTGTCCATACTCTATTTGCCTATAAACATATAAAACATCATGCTGAAAATTAAAAACTAACCGCATATGTAATAATCAAAATTAAAACCAACTATCATCCTATTCATCTCCCTCAGCAGAAGCAAATTTCACTGGGGTTGGGTCCTTAAGTTTGGAATTAGGTAGCATTGTATGTGAGAGAAGACAAGGGATGTGATCCTCGATTCGTTGGAGGTTTCCATCTTGATTTTGCAGTTGGAACTAAATTTTATGGAAGTCTTGCTTGTAGTTTGGGAAGTCTTGTACCATTGTCGTCATGCTCACTGAAATCTACTCCAAGGCCTTGCCCAAGAGGCTTTTCATGGTACAATGCAAATACAAAGTCTATGTGAACCGAGTCACTCACCCCTGAGTATACCCGGGATCCCACACCATCGCTCGCCAGTCCTCCATCTCGATATCTATCGAGCTCGCCTGGCGGTTCAGATTTGCTTCCCACTCCTCAATCAATCTCCTGATTTCCTCACTGGTCCCTTCACAGTAAGCATTGGTCGTGTCATTAATGATTTTTGTTATTGGTTTACGACCCCTTTTTTACTTAAGGAACTAGGTTTTTCCTCCTACACTGTCACCCAAGGCCTCCTACCTCATCCCCTAGCATTTGCTTCCCTCGCCATCACAATTAGCTCACAGTTCTCGGTGCAAAGATGGATGATGCCAGATACCTATATAGATGGTGGCTCGAGCCGAGAAGGACTTCACTCCCAGGTGAACCTACCTCCTCAGGCACCTACCATGGGAGAATGAGACCATAATTTCCATATTATGAAATGTTGAATCTCCGCCAATCTCATCCCATGCATCCAACCAAGTTCCTCCATCCCACACAGGAATTTAGTTTCCTTACCCCAAAGCCAATTTTCATAAAAGCCAGAAACAAAGTTTAAGAGACCACCATAACCAATGCCAACATCATTATATTGATTCCCAAACCCAAAGTGGTGCAGAACCTCAATTGTAACCTCGCGGAAGCTTCCACGAAGGTCATGGGTGTGAAGAAAAGCAAGTCAGACAAGAAAATCTTTACAATGCTAGAACCACCAGTTATGTAGGGGGAAATACTTCCCCTCAACCCTTAAAAAACACTAAAACAAACCCTACATGTAGAGTTGAAGGCGACCCAACCCCAGACCCCAGGGTCTTCGAACCAAACCAAACAACGATATTCCCTAGTGCTGACAACCCTAACCCTCATCCCATTAACCACATTCGAGAGAGAGTAATTTCATAGCATACCAACACAAAGACCATAACAGTTAGGATGACATACTGCAACCATACTACTGGCGCTAGTGGCTTCTAACATCCCCAGTTACTCCCATCCGTAGACAATTCGACACCATGCAAAACCCAATCCCATGACCAGATAATCGGATGCATAGAGGAGGGAGAGAAGAAACAGTGAACATACTAGGTTACCGTCGCCTGAAAACGAATAGTCCATCGCCTTTCCTAGAGCCATAGAGTATCTATGCCCACAGAGTCACTTGTCGTCACTGTAATCCCTTGGAGACTGAATCGGCTTAGAGACCTTACAGAGCTAATGACACCAATATCGAACACTAACATATTGTCTCTACCACCTTTCGTAGAGGTATTTACCTCTTGCATTCAGGGAGCCACCGCACCCATCTTCTCGAGCGTGTGGGGGATGGTGGGTGTGTACCCCGAAGTCCTTCACATTAATTTAAATTTGATGGGATTGGCATCCAACTCGCACCTCGATCAGGGGATATATATTAGGTATTAATATTATAAACCAAGGGGGTTAATAATCCTAAGGGATTTTTGATATTATAAACCCAAGGTACTTGTAATGTTATAAACTCAAAGGATTAATAAACCCAAGGGAATAATATTAAACCCTAGGATTAATATTATAAACCCTTGAATTAATATTGAACCCTAGGATTGTTATTGTAAAAATTAAGATTAATATTATAAACTCTAAGATTATAAACCCAAAGGATTTATAATAGTATAAACTTAAGGGATAATGAACCCAAGGGAAAAATATTAAACCCTATGATTAGGGAAAATTTTAATAACCCCCCCAAATTTATATATATAATAAATGGGCGAATCTCCATGGTATATAGGAAAAATGGAAGGCGATTTTATCAATAATATAATATGTATATATAATTTTTTGGCGAATCTCTCACCAGGAATGGCGAATATTTTACTCAATTATAAAATCTTGTAAGATCTTGGTATTACCATGGGTCAATACCATGGGTTATTATAAACCTGGAGCTTAAAAGTTACTATTAGTAATTTATAAAAATTAATAAAATTAATAGTTGATTTTTATTTTAACCAAGCTAAATTTTTACTCTTGATCCACCATTTTTTTACTCTATGCTAGTTTTCATATCACGATATTTGATATCTCTTGGGGTTCGTATATCCATAGTAAAGATGGATCTATGCTGGTTTAATTCCCCCATTTAAATAGGCTACATTCCAGGTGAATACCATGGGTCAATACCATGTGCCATTTTGGTGAATACCATGGTTCAATACCATGTGCCATTTTGGTGAATACCATGGGTCAATACAATGTGCCATTTTTATTTTTATTAATACTAATATTAGGGTTAATAATGTTTTTTTGCATGGTATTAATAACAATCTAGTCCATGGTATTTGTCCCATAGTATTTTGTCCATAGGTTTCACCTAAATATAACGCATTTTTTGAGTATAAAGTGACTTATGGAGTAAATATAAAAAAATGTTTTATTTGTTTACCATACCTCTCGTTTATTTATATTTTTATTAATTTACCATACCTCTTTTACAAATATGGTATTTGGCCCATAGGATTCACTTAAATAAAACCTCTTTCTTGAGCCTTCATAAATAGAATGAGGATTATGGACTAAATATAAAAAGAGGTTTTAGGTTTTATTTATTTACCATAAGTCTAGTTTATTTATATTTTTATTTATTTACCATACCTCCACTTTACTTATATTTTTATTTGTTTACACCCTTGCATGTATATAAGGTGACTTATGGAGTAAATATAAAACATGTTTATTTATTTACCATACCTCTCATTTATTTATATTTTTATTAATTTACCATACCTCTTTTATAAATATGGTATTTGTCCCATAGGATTCACTTAAATAAAACATATTCTTGAAAATGGGCGGATGGATTCACTTAAATAAAATCTATTCTTGAAAATAGGTGAATGGAAGGTTGTAACTCCTAATTTCAAGGGCTAAATTTACCTTTCTTACCCTCTCCCTTAAAATAAGGTGGGCTATTTGAGGTGATTTCTAAAAATGTACTATGATACAAAATATTCGCCCACTAAAAATTTAAAACCCCTTAATTTCGCCACAGGGCGAACATTTGCCCCTAAAATTTTCTATGCCTATGATTAATATATAAATACAAGAGATTATAGACCATAGGATTAATATTATAAACCTTAAGCTTATAAACCCTAAACCTAATATTATGAAGTAGAATATTAAACCCTAATTTATTCAATTTGTAAATGCGACATTGAATGAATTGCAATGTAATGTATGATTGTGACAATGATTATCACAATGCTTGTTGCATTGCAACGATTCTTGGCACACTACAATGTTGAATTGATTTACGTACCATTCAAACATCACAATATTAAACCTTAATATTAAATAACAGATTATAAAGCCTAACATTATAAAATCCAACATTATAAACCCTAAGATTAATATTGTAATCCTTAGAATTAATAGTATATAAACCCTACAATAAATATTACAAATCGTAGGATTAATATTATAAACGCTAAGATTGATTGAATAAACCCTTGCATTAATATTACAAACCATAAGATTAAAAACCATATATTAAACCCAATATTATAAACCTTATATTAAACCCTAATATTGTAAACATAATAGTAAACACAATATTAGAAACCCTAATATTAAACTCCAATTTTGTAATGTTACATTTTGATGTTGAATAAATTGAAATGTAATTTAAGATTGCGACAATTATTGTCAAATTGATTGTTGCATTGAGACAATGTTTGTCCCAATACAACGCTGGATACATTTATGTATCATTCCACCATCATGATATTAAAACCTAATATTTAACTTCATATTATAATCCCTAACATCATAAAACTCAATATTATAAACCATAAGATTAACATTATAAATCATAATGTTATAAACCCTAAGTTTAACATATTAAAGTCTAGGATCATAATCCCTAAGATTAGTATTATAAACCCTTAGGATTAATATTTTTTTTTCTGCGTAAAGACTAATTTTATTAAAAAAGAGAAAAATATGTACATGGAGGTCGAGACCTCAGAGGGGGCAGAAGCCAACCCTCAACTAGAGATTCTGAGACATACAGATCCTTCTATCCGCCCTTTCAGGATTGAGAGACTTCAAAACATGATTTGTTAGACCCTGACTTACAAAAAAATAATCTTGTTCTGAGTCTAACACAACATTCCTATCGCCTACTATGGCTTTACTGGTAAACATTCTGTCATACCTGCCATGTACAAAATTGAGGCAAAAACAAGGCTTGTCGAGCCATGATTTGTTGCTGCTCATGTTGGCTCGCACTGATACCAAACGAGAACTGAGACAAGAACAGTAACCAGAGACCCAAAAACATAGACACATAACGTAAAATAAAACAGAGCAGAGGCAAGAGTGCCACCCGTAGGCCATGAACCAACATCAATTGCCATGTTGCGGAGAATCCGGCGCATCCTTGTCCACCTGGCTGGAAGAGGCAATCCAGGTGACGAATTCATTGTCTGCATTCCCCTCAATACCACCATCTGGAGGAATTACCAGATTCAAGATGCTAGTTGGATGATGAACTGGTCCACAAGCAAGCACCTCGCGCTAACTAAAATCTGCCGGAGGCTGAGGCGCCTCAAGAACAATGTCGTCCTCCTCCATGTTGTCTTCATTAAACACGACCCCAGCCATCTCCCCCTAAAGGACACTATCATCCTGAGTCTGAGAGGTGGTGGTGTGGGCCGAGCTACTGGGTTTATCCTCCTCCTCAGCAAGAATAACAGTGATGCTGGCTGACAACACTGGCATGTTGAGTCTGTTATGGAAGGTGAAGTGGGTTGTTTGAAAGGAGTTGTGTGGGAGAGGTCTAGCATTGCCAGAGGGTGGAGAGGACGGGGAGGCGGAGGCAATAGGGACAATGTTCTGAGGAGCAGAATGAGAGGCCCTACCTCGTTACCAGTATTGCCTCCACGGCGAGAGACTCCACGACGACGAGGCATCTTCGAGTTCTTAGAGCAACCAGGTAAGGGAAAATGGCAGAGCTGAATGGGGAAGGTCTAAGCGCAAACGAACCAGGCAAGACTTAAAACCCAAGTGAGCTTCCAAATTACCTGAACGAGACAGGGGTGCAGGAAGAAAATCAGGTGGAGGTGGAAAGATCCATGGGCAATGGCATAAACCAGACACCAGGCCATGAATAAAACACCGAGCATAATCTCTTGAACCTAGCGTGCATTGAAGACGAACTGTGCGACCATAATTCCGTCCTCTGTCCAATTGATATCGCATGCCATTGAAATGTGCAATCCTCATCCGCGAGCCAGGTGCAGGGATAGCTGCCTGCGGTGAATTAACCCTCATAAATGCGTAGCATTAACACCTGCATCTGGGTAACCCTTAGGATTAATATTATAAATACAAGGGATTAATATTAAAAACCCTTGGGTGAACATGGCTTCACTAATTTGACCATGTTTTTTTTATGAAAGATTATGGCTTCCTATATTGATAATGCAAACTTACAATTGACCATGTTTTACCATGGTGACTTAGGTTGACCATATTTGACCATATTAATAATGGTTTTCCATGTCGATCATAGGTTGACCAAGGTTTTTAAACATTTTATATGGTGACTATGGTTGACCACATTAGTAAATGTGTTTAACTAATTTTGTAATGTCACATTGTGATGTTGGATAAATTGCAATTTAATATAACATTGTAGTAATATTTGTCATGTTGTGACATCATTATGATGTTATATAAATTTCTGTTGCAATGCGATAACGTAACATTGCAACCATTTTTTTCATAATGAGACAATGTTTGTCAAATTGTTTGGCCAAGTTCTCCATGTGTGAACATGGTTTGACTAATTTAGTTTTTTTCTACTATAGATTATGATTGTCTATAACAATAATGAGAGACTGCGTTGACAATGTTTTCACTATGATTAACAATTGTTTTATAACAACTTAACATTGTTGACTATTGTTGTCTATGTTCACTCTAGCAAAGTTAACTATGTTTGACTATGTGACCATATTAACTATTATTAAATATGTTAAACATAAAATTAACCAACTTCCATCATAGTCAACTATTTAAAAATTAATTATAAAATTTAATATATGTAAATGTAATATAATTATATACTATAATTCTTTTAATTATAAATTAAAATAAATATTAATTAATTAAAATTAAAATTATCATATTAATATCTCATATATTAATAATATATTAATAACTTAATTAATCATTATTGTTATTATTAACCCTCCTTGTATATAAACTCTATATTCAAAATTCTATGTATTAATATTACATTAATAATATATTAAATATTAATATATGAATGTTTTAGTTAACATATTTACTCCTATCATATTTGTATTAATTAAATTATTTTAAAATATATTTATTTCTAAATAAAATTAAAAATATATTAATTTTAATATAATAAACCTAAAATTTGAAACTATATTTTTTTCCCTAAGGAATTTTATTCTATTAATGAAAAAGATAAAAATACAACGAGGCTCTGGCCTTTGCGGTACTGAACATAGTTATGTCATTGGTAAGCAAAAAACCAAAACGTGATTGCCCACTGAGGGGAAATCATTCCGAGTGTACCCAAACATCAAATGCCCACATAGGGGTCCCAAATCATAAGAAAAAACAAAAGAAATCCCACACAGGGGCCTTGAGTTAGAACCAATCAGAATGTACCACATGGATTGAAGAACCAATCAGAATGTACCACATGGATGGAAAAACAGTAGGATAAAACCACATGAAAAAAACTGCTAGATGACCTGGCGGTTCGAACAGATATCTTGCTAAGCCCACTAGGCATCTGGTGGAGGCTCCTCCATGACATGACAGCTGCAGTCATCCTCGTCCACCAGCTCTTCCACAATTTGACAGTCGTAATCCTCCAACTCTTCCATTGCTGCAGTCATGCCACCCTGGCTGCCTCCGACCTCTTGTGTGCCGCTCGAGCAGCCATCAACTGTATGCTTGCCTCCAGCAATATCCTTGCCATGTAGAGTGCGTCATGGCCATCTTTGTGCTTGAGCGTAGCAATCTTTCTGTCCATGTCATTTGGTCTGCCTATGTCTTGTGTCTCCTCAGCCTTCAGCTACTTGTTGGTCTGTCCTTTCTCTGGCTCAGGTCCGTGGGTCTTAACAGCCTGCTCATCTTGCGGACACAATTCTTCACTGGAGCCCACTATGATAGTGGCAATAATGGCGGGATGATGCAACATGCTGTGGAAACATAATTGGGTCGTGTGGTAAGAAGGATGAGGGGGGTCAAGAGGACCAATCGTTTGGATAGCTACATTCATTCTTCTGGCACCATAGTCATGTGCCCGACTTCTTTCGCTGCGGGTATTCAGAAATTTTGAAAACTATATTATAAACCTTATACTTATATATATATATATATATATATATATATATATATATATATATATATATATATATATATATAAACCCTAAATATTAATCTCTAATATTATAAATAATTATATCTATTTAATTAGTATAATATTATTTAATATTTATATTGTTAGATATCAGTTTTTGGGATTCAAGTGGGTTAAGTCATTTATCTATTACTATTTCCATGAGAAGTAGGCACAACTCACTATTTTTCATGTTTTTTGAAGAGTCCACTCAACACTAAATAAAATTAAAAATATATTAAATTTAATATAATAAACGTAAATTTTTAAAACTATATTATAAACCTTACGTATATATAAACCCTAAATATAAATCTCTAATATTATAAATAATTATATCTATTTTATTAGTATAATATTTTTTAATATTTATATCATTAGATATCAGTTTTTGGGATTCAACTGCGTTAAGCTATTCATTTATGACCATTTTCATGAGAAGTAAGCGTAACTCACTATTTTTCATGCTTTTTGAATAGCCCACTTAGTGCTCGTTGCATTCATTGTATCGGTGATGCTTACAGGGTGAAGAAGTAGGATTGAAACTAATGAAATAAATCATATAGTGTTAATCATCACTTCCAGGACTTGCACCGGTAACCAAAACTTCCCAAGAAATCACCCATCTCAAATTGCCTCTAACTCAAATGCACTTATCCATAATTTGAAATTAAATAATATATTTTTATAATATATTTACTAAATTTAACAATTTAATAATATAAAATAATAAGTTTATTTATATTAATAAGTTTATTGATTAACTATAAACTTTATAAACTTTATAAACTTTAATGCTAATATTGAAATTAAACAACCGCATTTACCCATTAAAACAATAAATATACTACAGCAACTCTTAGTTTAAATTCATTTAATGAAGTGCATTTTCATTTTCCATTGCGCATAATGAAGCACTATGGTAGATTCTTCCTTAAAACAATACAAAATTTATATATTTACGACTCCAGTTAACATCATTCTTCCTTCCAACATTTATATCACGCTTCTTTCGAACGGAATCATTGAAATTTTGAATAACTATGTTTAATGTAATTTTATTTTTTTTATTAAATTTTTTATGTTAATAATATTTTTATGTTTTATATTTTTATTGAGTTGTTTTTAGTGTTATTTTTTAGGTTTTTTTTTAAGAATTTTGAAAAATTTGAGATGGAATTTTGATTTGTATTATTTATTTGGTATTTTGATTGTATGTATAGATTTAACACTTAAGACATTTTAATTTGAGATGAAATTAATCTATATTATTTGTAATTGATAATCAGTAGATAATTCTTTGTCCAAGAAATTTGATTAAAGTTGAAGTTTATTAAATTTAAAATTTTCTTAATTTTCTTAATTAAATCTAAAAAAAGATATTTAAATAGATTCCAAGAGTGTGTTCAATTTGCATATTTGAAAAAAATAATTGTTATTTTTAATATCAAATTTTGATTTCCAATAAATTTGATTGAAAAACCCTTTTACAAAATGTATTAAACTCACTGTATAGTATATAAATTATATTGCAATGTTAATAATTGTTTGTTATCAAGTGATTGAAAGGATGATGAATGCATTCTTAATTTAAATCATCACTTATTAAACTAAGTTTCAAATTGGAAGGGATGATGAACGCATCTTTAATTTAAGTCATTACTTATTATACTAAGTCTCAAATTCACACTCACTTATTATACTAAGCTTCAAATTCACAATAAATTAATGTTCAAAATATCTTTATGGTCAATAATCACATTAACACAATAAATTAATGTTCAAAATATCTTTATGGTCAATAATCACATTAACAATTCAATAGACAAAAAATTGGTATTCACTACCATGTGTAAGATCTTCACTAATATTTTCTCAAAACTAATTATAAACATAATTTATCTAATTAATTCAAATATTTTAACAATCTATACCATGTCTTGTTACCCATAAATTTGATTCATGTGAATGCACATACACTGTTGTGGTTACTTAGCACACATCATTGCACCCATGCCTTTGATTGCACTCCATCTTAACAAACCTTCCTTGGTTTATCAGATTATCTATGTGCTCGCATAATTAAAATCAAAGTTTCTCATAAACTATTGACCAATAAACCAAAATATTAGAGTGATAAGCAATAAATCAAAATGTTATCACTCACAAATTCATGAAAATGCAATGACTAATGAACCATTAAATCCAAATATGATGCACTCTTTAGAAAAAAGTAACAAAATTAAACATTAATGGGCTACTAAACAAAACTCCTGTGGATGAAATCCTTCAGTTGGATAATAGATTCATCAACCCATCTTAATAAAGAGTGAATTTAGTGAGAGGAAGGCTCGTGAAGCCCCATTTCTTCCATGTTTCCATCCAACTTTCAAATTTCTGATCGCATTTGTTTTTTATAGGTCCTTTCGTGGCATTACAGGTCCTTCCAGGGCCACAATGATGATAATTTGCATACCTGCTTAACCTTGGGTTGGAATGAAGGGGAATGAATCAAAATCAACCTCATGATGGAATGAGGGGAATGAATTGAAACCATAATGAACATGATGGATATTTGGGAGACTTGAATTTTTGAAATGCACATATTTCGAAATGTAATGCGCACAAAAGGAATGCACCACGTTTCAATATACATTTTAACAATTTTATTTTTTTCGGAAGTAGGCATATTAGCATGAGAATGACATGTATAAGCAATCACTCAAGTGGAAAAAAAGTTTGTGAATTGGTTGAACACGGATATGTTTCAGAATATGAATAGTTAAACAAAGTCTTTAAGTAGAAATCACATGAGAGAATTTTTTGGCCAATGCGTTTCGATTCTAAAAATCTAAATGTTCAATCAGTCGAGCCTGCTTACGCATCCTCTCGATGGCGGCCCTCTCCTCTCCTCTCCCTAATGGTCGAGCCCCCTAAAGGGTCCTCTCCTATCCCTTATGGTCGAGTACCTAAAGGTCCTTAACAGTCGAACCTGCTTACGCATCCTTATCAGTCGAGCCCCCTAAAGGGTCCTTAACAGTCGAGCACCTAAAGGTCCTCTCCTCTCCTCTCCCTCTCCTTATCAGTCGAGCCCCTGACGGACCTTATGGTCGAGCACCCTAAAGGGTCCTCTCCTCTCCCTTATGGTCGAGTACCTAAAGGTCCTTAACAGTCGAGCCTGCTTACACATCCTTATCAGTCGAGGACCCTTTATACCAAACATGAAACTTGGAAAATTAACTAAAATGTTACATAGCTAAAATGTTACATCATGCATGAAATTAAAGTGCCAATTCATTGACTTTAGAGTGTCCTCTATTCATTATTAAATCACAATAACAAAGCAATGGAAAATGAATTCCCCATCTATCTAGTGTATGGCTATGCATGTCATAATCCAATGCCATTCTACACTTTCACTAAAAAATCAACGGGGATCAAGTTTATCTACGGGTTAATTTTAGCTAGTTTTCCATTTTTCCTATAAAAACAATTTACTCATAAAAATTAAACCGAATTATATCAATATAAATATTTTAATCTAAAAATTGTCAATATCATATAAAAACTATATAAAATACTTAGAGATTCGAAATCTTTTATAAAACCATTCTTTTATAAAGCCATCACCAAAATTTTATAATTACAATTAGTAAGATTCACTAATATTTTACGCTTTAAACATCGATCGATCTATGAAATTTTCATTGTACTCTACCTGGTTTATATTATTGATATTAATATTTTCTATCACTCGAACATACTAATTATTTAATATGAAATCACCTTTAAAATATTAATAATGACAAGTTATTATGTTACAAACATAATGTAAATATAAAATCATTTACATCAAGATAATGGTGACAAAATGTAACTCAATAACCCAGGTATTATAATAAATATTTTACTTACCTTGATAAGATGTATGTATAGGTACTTAAAATTCTCTACAATTTTACTTACCTTGATAAGATGTATGTATAGGTACTTAAAATTCTCTACAATTTTACTTCATAATATATTTACTAAATAAAATGTATTATAATTTATAATTAACATGAATCTAAAAACCATAGTTAGAATAAACAGAAAATCTCAATAACCTGGTCGCTTAAAACATATGTTCCTTAATAAGAATGGCCTAATATCGTCCATTCCAGAGGCTTTGAAATATTACAAAGCTCTAAGGATGCTTAACCTATCCTTCGATTATTTGGCGGGGACTATTCTAAGTGGTCTCGACCAATTGCCCATAGTCCGTCAAATGTATATGCCCATAGATTGAACTATATGGGTGCATATTCTCCCATTAATTCTCTACTCCAATGCTGTTGTTGCTTTCCATCCCCATTGAGCTCTATGTGTATGGCAGCATGCTTATTTTCTCTCTTTTTTATAATGGTGTTTTCAAATGGTAAAGTATAAAGTACTCTCAACCTAGTACACTGAAGTTTTCATGTGAAGTCTATTGCATGTATGTTCTTCCGTTGTAAGGTGTTATCTACTTTGATTTCTTCAACGTTGATGGATCCCATCCTTGAGCACAACTTACTTAGGCAAGGTTCATTTTAGGTGTATGCTTATTCAAATCGAGTCTTGAACTACTATATGGGATTGATAACTAGATGGACACTTGAAGTTGTTTTGTAAAATTGAGAAATGCATCCAAATGTTAAATGCATGTTAAGATTTATTTCCTCCCTAGAGAGGGAAAACACACCCAGGAGCGTGATTACTCAAAACCAAAAAGAAACAAAATGAAGAAAAGCAAGAAGTAGACTTCTACTTGCTCATCCTTATTTCTATGGTGCTTCCTCACTCTAGATACACACCCATCTTGTTCTCCCCATTAAAACGTTGGAGTTTGTGTAATACTGGTATCTTCCATTTCGTGATATTTTAGAATTTGAGGGAAGATTGTTGTATTGTAACAGTGGCCAATTTATAATATTTCTAATCTGCATAAGGTTTTGGTTCTGGTCATGCTTCATCTTCTTGTGTTTATCTTGTGAGAAATTTAGAGAATTTTGGGTCGAATGAAGTAGAGGCTAGAGTTTATGATTGACCAGAATTCACATATTGTCCCATTATTGACAAAATGATATCAATATGCATTTACTATTATGAAATCATCAAAATTCTGTATCAGTATTTGTTAAATCAAAACTTAAATGATCAAATATGTGCTATAATACTAAAGCTTTAATATAGGCTATTAACAAAAAAGGACTGTCCAGGGTTTTTTTTTAATTAATTTATTTATTGTATGAATAGAAGCCTTATGGAATTTGAGATATAAAGAAAAAAACATCTGTTGTGCTTGGTGTAAAGAAAAAAACATATGGTGTGCTTGCTTTTCCTGACTGTTTCAAGACATAGTGATGCCTTATCTAAGCTATAATGGGACTTTCACTTGAATGTTATGATGACAAGGGAGGGAGGGTCATTGCTGATGTTATTGTAAAATTAGGCTGTATAATGGAAATTAAGGTGAAATTTTGACAATTTGTATGATTGTATTTAATGTTTGTTTGAGGTGGTTAGTTTTATTCATATAAAGTATAATGATATTTGCAGTTCAAAGTCCATCTGGGAGTGAGGGATACTGGAGGTTATTATTAGGAATAGAAGAACATACCAGAAAATCTAGGTGGAATTTTCTTAGTTTCTAATTGGGGATTGTAGTTGCTGGAACTGGGAACTTCTGGAGATGTAGCCTTTACTGGTGCCATATATTTGAATTGATTTTTTTTTGAAAAAAACATGCAAATCTACAAAGTTTGAAGAAAATCTTCCAAACCGACTGTCACCATTTTTGTAAAATATGACTTGGAGAAAATAGCTAGAACAATCTCAAATATTCCATCTCAATTCTGATAGGCAAAAAACAAATTTGGCCTTGAAACAATCCAAATTGTTTTTCTTAATGGTGATGAAAAACTTTAAATTTCTCTAAATCTCTTAATTTTTCACTGCGTATGCACACCAACGTTGATCGTATAGTTCTACGTTTTTAAAAATGTTCATGATTCATTTTTTTTTTCTTGGCAGCATAAGAGTTGTGATCTCTATATTCCCCACATTTTATTATTGTTCTATTAGAACTTTTGTGATAAGGATTTTACATAAAAGTACAAATATTCTAAAACTGATGGACCGTAACATTTCTACAACAGTTTTGGAAATTATGTCTAGCCCGGTTGGCAAAAGTTGGCCTCAAAAGAATTCATAGCTACCCCATAATTCTCTAAGTTTTCACCTAGCCACATACTATTGTGGTAGCAGGTCTATATTGTTAAGGAGTGTTTAGGATTATTTATTGTCTTGTTAAAAAATAGAATAGATTTGTTGACGTTTGATTTAAAATTGTGAACAAGATCTAAATAGATGCAAGTAGTCATCTATTATTTTTCAATGGAAGGGCCAAGTAAGGTATCTAGATTTATAAAAGAACTACTATTTGGGTTGATCCCATGGTATGGGCAGTGAGCTTAATGTTGGGACCCTGATTTACAAGCAGTGAATTTTCATTCTTTGTCCATCATAACCTTCTTCTATTATATATGCTAAGCTTGTTTGTTGTTAGTTCATTAACAATCTTTGATTTGGCTTTGCTTTTCCATGTTTCTCTCTTATATTTCAAGAAGTCTCATGTTCTTTTGCATTGGAAGGGCCAGCTAAGCTATCTAGCTTTATAAAAAAACAACTACTATCTGGGTTGATCCCATGTTATGTTTAGTGAGCTTAATATTGAGAAGTGTCCATCATAACCTTCTTCTAGTGTGAATGCTAAGCTTGTTTGTTGTTATTTCAGTAACAATCCTGGATTTGGGTTTGCTTTTCCATGTTGCTTTGTTATATTCCTTATTATGTTACCATAAATCATGTGATGTATTGTTAATAAATCATTTGATGTATTGCTAATACTTTTGCGCATATGCAAATATTGATATTTTGAGTTGTACAATTATGATGGAGCCCATAGTGTGAAATTGATTTCCATTATGAATCTGGGCCCAAAAAATCTCCACAAGGAAGCAAAAATCATGTGATGTATCGTTAACACTTTTGGGCATATGCAAATATTGATATTCTGAGTTGTACAATTATGATGGAGCCCATAGCGTGAATTTGATTTCCATTACGAATCTGGGCCCAAAAACTCTCCGCAAGGAAGTTGGTTTTCTTAAATTAAATCAGAAAGATACGAGTTCCAAGAATTCTCCACACGGAAGCTGAATTTCTTAAATTAAATCAGGGAGATACGAATTCCTTTGGTGTTTGCTAAATATAAGGTACATGATGTTTTCAAAGATTACTCACAAGTGGGTTTATCCAAATTTTTATTATGAGTAACTATTTCTAATGAACTTAGTCACACGCATTTGTTTTTACGTTGTACTCTTGAACCTTTAGCACAATTGTTTCATGAAAAGTATGTCTAAACGTGTAGAAGTATGTATTTTAGTTTATGTCAAATTAGAACACCTATTTGAAGGGTTTGAACTGTGGTAATGTTACTTGTTTTTAGTTGACATGGTGTTAGAATGATCATAGCAACCACAATGGAGAGGAGTTTGGTTTGTCAAAGTTAGGTGTTCTTTATTCGATAATGGCCACAAGGCCTTTGCTAGGTGGGGATTTCCTTAAAATTCCACCCAAAGTGGTTAGTCCTATCATTTAGGTTGCAAGGGTTAGTAATTTGGCTTGCATGAAATTTATTAACAACACAAAAGGATCTTAGGAAACCTAACCTAAACCTAATAGCATCCTTAAATGACAAAATTCTACCTCAAAACTCTATGTAGACATAAATATCATAACACTTGCTACTTCATTTGATAATTTGACAATTTGATATCACAATTACTCCAATTCTACAATTTTCTTGCCCATGAATTCGTATGTGAGAAGTCACAAAGGCCTGCAACATCCAAAAGCTAACTTCCTCGACAAATTGAAGATCAAATATAAATCCTCCTCTCCACCTACGTTTCACTAAAATATTGAGATTCTAGACTCATTTAAAATCGAATGTAGCACTATGCACCGTTTTCACCTCAAATTTCATGGAATGAAACACTTTTGGCCTAAATTTTTCCAAACAATTATTTAAATTGAACAAAATTACAAGGAACTTTGTCCAAAATTATTTCAAACAATTATTTAAATCACACAAAATGAGGAACTTTGACCTGTTTTACACTAAAGGTTAAGAATATGGACTTCTTTGACATCAAATTTAATGGTAAAGAAACTAAATGTCATTTTCTTGTCTTTGTAACTAGTAGTGTTTTCTTTGAGTTACTTCACTAAAATTAAGACAAGCAGATGGAAAAGGTGAACCTGCATAAATAGTAAATACTTCACTAAAATTAAGACAAAACCATGTAACATTTTTACTAGTCTATTCAATGTGCACTACATTTTAAAAATCATTACGGTCATGACCCACAAGCACTACAAATGTAAAAAGTTATGGTCAGAAGATAAGTTTTTTGCATCTGTATTGAAGTTGGATGCAGGGCTTATCACCAAGGGAGGGAGAGGAAATCCAATCCAATTCAACGGGGAATTACGACATGGCAGCTACACTTGTTCCTAACACAACTTGTTTAGATGGACAATGGGATGGGTTGTTAAGGAAAACACCCACTAACACACAGATTGGACTTCCAACCCTATTCTCACAACACCCATTTCATACTGGTAAATATGGAGGTGGGAGAGTGGTCAGAATGGCCACTGTTTCAGTGGAAAAGAAGAAATACACCACCCAAAAGTCAAAAGAGATCTTCACTGCTGCCAAATTTTTTTCTTCTCTTGTACTGACATATATGTAGAAATTTGAATAGTATAACACTTATTCACATAGATTATCCTGATTATACACTATTTTCGGAATGCATGCATAATACATAACCTCCTCTACCATTGATCATCAATTTGCGGAATTAAAAAAACAATCACATGCACACATTGAAACATCAATCACACATATCAACACAGTATGTAATGGGGAAAGCATACAACTGAAAACCCTCAACTATCTGTATATTATAATGATAGAGAACATGTAACAATACATAGTACAATTCCTCACAAGTACTCAGTACTATCTCCACATGCTACACACAAACTAGCTCAGATCTGAACAAGTCACAGGTTCAAATCTCCTCCACTATTTGCCTACCTCTACTATGCAATCCAAGTTCGAATTCCCTTTTTCTTGTACTGCAAAATCCTCATTGGCAATCTCAATCAATGATTGTGCAAATCACATTCACAACTATAGTCACAACTGATAGTAGTCTCACCCTTTCACCCACCTCTAACACTTGTCTCCACTGAACTGTCCATGCATTGAGTTAACTGATGTATTCTGATGTAGGAATTTACAGGGTAAGTTCCTCACACAGAACACCAAAGGACACTGCTCACAAACAGATCACAAATCAATACACCAATATTTTTGACGTGGTTAAAATCCTTAAAGAGGGAAACAGTCCACTTCCTGAGCCAACGCGGCCACTTCAGGCAGTTTATTAATAAAAGAATGAAAATTTACATAAGCTTCTCTCATGGATGGTTACCCTACAAATGACCCTCCATGCTCTTTAAATAGAGATCATGGACCAATTGGGTGTTAAGCCACGGATCAAGTGTCGGTAATACCAAGGAGAGAATGAATCGTCGGATCACTACATATCGTGACCGTCAGATTGTAAGTTACAAAATGTACATAGTAAAGAAACACACTTTACCTAACTCTACACTAGACCAAGTTATACTTAACTATTTCCTATATGTCGGAATATCCTAACATCCCCCCTTAAGAACAACTTGGGATAGGATTGAAGGATTTACAAATATGACACAATAGGAGAAGGAAGGAGGCACTATAGCCTATCCCCCCTTAGTGACAACTTCCTGAACTCCAACCATAAATCGAAGTTTAGTAAACTTCGCCTCTGTGAGAGCCTTTGTAAAGATGTCTACAACTTGATCATATGTTGAACAATATTGCACTTCAAGAACATGGTCGTGAATGAGCTTTCTGATGAAGTGCATGTGCAATTCAATGTGTTTGTTGCGTTGATGTTGGACTGGATCTTTGCATAGTTGAATGGTACTTTGATTATCACACCAAAGTGTAGTCGGATGTTGCTGCTGAAAACCAAACTCTGACAGGATCTGACGAAGCCACAAGGCTTCCTTACTAGCTTCTACAGCACCACGATACTCTGCTTCTGCTGAAGAAAGAGAAATGGCACCTTGTTTTTTGCAAGCCCATGTAATAGGTCCTGAACGAAGACTGAACACATAACCTGCAGTAGACTTCTGATCATCAGGGTCACCATTCCAATCGGAATCAGTGAAACCAACCAATAGAGGAGATGATTTGGCACTGTAATGAATCCCAAACTGCACTGTACCTCAAACATAACGAAGTATTCTTTTAGTGGCTTTCCAATGACTTTCATGTGGGTTTTGCATAAACCGAGCAACAAGGCCAACGACAAAGGAAAGGTCAGGATGAGTATGGGTTAGATACAAAAGTTTTCCTACAAGTTGACGGTATAAGGTAGCAAAAACTTCAGGGGAAGTGCAAGTGACTGAAAGTTTGACTCCAGACTGAAAGGGAGAAGGGGCTGGCTTATAGTCTTCCATGTGAAAATGGTGTAGAAGATCAGAGGCATACTTGGACTGGGAAAGGGAAATACCTTCCTTGGATTGCAAGACTTGAAGACCAAGAAAATAATGCAAGTGTCCTAAGTCTATCATTTCAAACTTCTTTTTAAGGTTGGACTTCACATGGTTTATAACGTTGGGATCACTACCAGTGAGGATAAGATCATCAACATAAAGAACAAGAATGATAAGAGACTTGCCCACTTTCTTGGTGTAGACAGTATTGTCAGAATGACACCTAGAAAAGCCAAATTCTAAAAGAAAGTTATCCATTTTGGCATACCAAGCCCGAGGAGCTTGCTTGAGACCATAAAGGGATTTCTTAAGCCGACAGAAAAGGCTGGAGTCTGTTTGTATAAAGCCAATAGGTTGTTCCATATAGATTTCTTCATGCAAGAAGGCAGATTTAACATCCATCTGATGGACTTCCCATTTGAAAGAGGCAGCAAAGGAAAGAACAAGGCGGGCAGAGTTCATTTTGGCAACAGGGGAGAAGGTTTCGGTATAGTCAATGCCTTCAACTTGTGAAAAACCCTTAGCAACCAGACGAGCTTTATGTTTATCAACGTTCCCATCTGGTCCATACTTGGTTCTGTAAACCCATTTTCATCTAACAAGTTTTCGTCCCTTTGGTAGAGGAACAAGATCCCATGTATCATTTGCCAATAATGAATTATATTCTTTATTCATAGCTGCTTCCCAATTTGGATGGCCTGAAGCTTCTGCAAAGGTGTCAGGATCATAATTCACTAAAGCTTGAGCCAATAAAGAAGAGGCTCTATCAAACGGAGAACATGTACGCCGCTAATCTGTAGGATCACTGGCAAGATCACCTGTTGCATCCCGAGTAGCACAGACCCATTTTGGAAGCTGAGGAGCTAAAGGAGGATCCTGAGAAGGTGGGGGAGGATTGTCATCCTCGCTTTCATCATCTGAAGAATAAATATTTTCAAAAAAGTAGAAGAGATAGGGAGAGGTGGCACATCCGCCGAACTAGGCTCGTAGGGTGATATGTTTTCACAAAATTTTACATCTCTTTTAATGATAACATTTTTGGACTTAAGTGGAATAAGTCTATATCCTTTGACATCTTCAGAATATCAAACAAAAATACATTTTTCTCTCTTAGGTTCTAAAGCTTTATGCTTTTCATCTGGAATATGGGCCCATGCCTCACTTCCAAAAACACGAAAGTGACTTACATCTGGTTTAATTGAGCTCCATGCTTCTTCTGGAGTGATATTCTTTAAAACCTTAGTAGGAGTACGATTTATTATGTAATTTGCACAATTAATTGCTTCTACCCAAAAATTAAGACCAAGTCCTTTAGATTGAAGCATACAATTAGCCATTTCCTTTAAGGTGTGATTCTTCCTTTCAGCTACACCATTTTGTTGTGGAGTATATGGAACAGTATGTTGCATTTGAATTCCATTCTCAGTGCAAAAGTTGATGAATTTGTTGTTAACATATTCTCCGCCATTATAAGATCTTAGCTTAAGAATTTGATGTCCAAATTGTTTTTCAAGAAAGGCCTTAAAGGCCAAGAACATGTTAAATACTTCACTCTTGAACTTTAAGAAGTATACCCAAGTGCGTCTGGAGAAATCATCAATGAAAGTTAAGAAATACTTGTAGCCAGAGAATGAAACAAATGGAAGTGGACCACATAAATCACTATGCACAAGCTGTAAAGGGGCTGAGGCGTGACAAGAGGCACGTTTTTCAAAACTATCCTGATGATGTTTTCCGAGTACACATCCGAAACAAGCACCATCTCTGCATGATACCATTAGAAGACCTGTCATCATATTTTCTTTACATAGATTCTGAAGGGAGCAATAGTTTAAGTGACCAAATCGCTCATGCCAAAGTTTACTCACTTCATCGTTATGAGCAACAAATACCAAGTGAAGATTTGATGACCCAAAGTTGTGAAACTTATACAACCTTGTAGAATCATTAGCAATGCCAGTAGCTAAAATCTGTCTAGGATCTCTTAGGTCCTTAATTACAACATCGTGAGGTGAAAATTCAATGATTTTACCTTCACCTGAATGAGTTATCTGATATACAGATAGAAGGTTGCAGGATAAGGTTGGAACACATAATACATCATTAAATTGACCATTGTCTATATGAACAGTTCCAGTCCCTACAACACTAAGAGATCTATCATCACCAACATATATATTTTTGGTGTTACAATCATTTAAAGAAGAAAACATGGCTTTGTTTTTGGCCATGCAATAAGAAGCTCCAGAATCAATGAGCCACTCATGAGAATGAGAAGAAGAAGATACATTTAGTGCATAGCCAGACCGAGATGCTTGACAACCACATGCAGAAAGTGCTATTCCTGAAGATGAAGTTGAAGTTGAAGAGTGCTCCAAATGGATGTTATGCTTCTTCATTGCTGCTTCCAAGGCTTCCATCTTCTTAAAGCATTTAGATTCTAAGTGGCCATCTCGATTACAAAAGTTGCAGTGTCTATCAGTCTTCTTCCCTTTGTTTTTATTTGTCTTATCATTTTGTTGAAATGATTTTTCATTTTGAGGCTGAAATTGCTTAGGACCCTTGTTTGGTTTAGGACCATTCCTTTTAGAATACAACTTCTTAGGATTCTTTGAATTTGGTTGTTGCTGGGTGGCTAACGCTTTCTTAGAAGAGTTTCCAAGATTAAGAAGACCAAGGTGTAAGAGTTTTTCTTGTTCTCTTATTAAAGAATCACAAAAGGAATCAAAGGAAGGGGACTTGTAGGCTTTTCCTTGAGAAATGAAGGCTTCTCTTGTAGAATGGAAGGTGGAAACAAACACAGAATAGGCTGGTCCCAACTTAGTAAGAATGGAATAGATAAGGTTACTATCTTCTTTCTTAACCTTAACACCTTCCAAGAGAAGTCTAAGGGTCTTGAACTTGGACAGAAAAATCTTCAATGCAAGAAAAATTATTGGGGTCCAATGTAAGCAACTCATTTTCGAGTTGATGGGCTTTAAGTTCATTTTTAATTCCAAAAACTTTAGTGATCTGTTTCATTGCTTCCTCAGGAGTATCAAGTTCTACAATATGGAATCTAAGATCGGGAGAAATAGACATCCCTATCAACCCACGTGCTTGATCTTGCCTATTTTCCCATTTAGCTGCCTTATCTTCATCTTTCGGTTTGGTTTCTTGGCCCGAGGCTATTCTGTAGAGACCTTTACTTCTAAGTAAATCCACAATGTAGGACTGCCATTGGAAGTAGTTGGTGCTGTCAAGAATAACTTTGCATGGACTTTCCATTTTAACAGAAACTGAAGCTATAGATGCTAAGACTAAGTGTTCCAATGGAAATATCTCGAAAAATGAGGCTGGTTCAAAAAAAAGGACTCTGAAAATGGCTTCCGGATGAAGAAGTTATGGCTTTTTGAAGAAAATGAAGATGCGGACAAAGTGCGGGAATGTGCGGAAATGAATGATAATGTTATATTAAAAAAAAAATCTGCCCCCTTTCCAAACTTAATCTAATTAGCTCAACAAAAAGAAGACTTTAACTCAAGACCTCTACTCTCATAAAGTAGCTTTGGACCAAGTGAGCTAAACTAAAAGTTTAGTAATTTTTGGAAAAGAGGAAGGGGTTTTCTTTTTTTTTTTTAGTCGCTGAAGCTTTGGGCTGCGTGCTTACTTGAGAAAACTCTTTTTCCCTACAAAACAAAAAACACAAAAACCCAACACAGACATACAAAAAAAACAAACCTCACGCCTTGAAGTTAGCTTTACCCGGAAACTAAATATTTTCCTCAATGTTTCTGATTTTCTGAGATCACACTAAGGCGCGACGGAAAAGAGCATTCGCATGAGAAAAATCCTTCGTTTCTGTTTCTGATTTGCCCAGATCGCATAGAGTCGCGGGGCAAAGAGCGTACGCGGAAATGAAAGGTATAGATCCAATAGTTAAAAAGGAGCTAAATAAACCGAAATAATAAACAGAGAGAAAATAACTAGAAACTGCAAAAAAACACTGTATACCTCCAGATCTTAAAAATGACGTAGCTAGGGCTACCAGAAACCTTTTCACGTGAAACAAAAGGGGTTCCTCACTGGAATAGATGCTCCTAACACAAAAGAGCAGTCCTCTCGGCCTGAAAGCAGTAAAAAACAGTAGATCTAGGAAACGGTAGTCAGATGCAGTTCTACCGGCTTCAGATTTGGATCACCAATGGACGCGGCCCTCAAATAGCTCTGATACCATGTAGGAATTTACAAGGTAAGTTCCTCAGACAAGACACCAAAGGACACCGCCCACAAACAGATCACAGATCAATACACTAGTATTTTTGACGTGGTTAAAACCCTCAAAGAGGGAAACAGTCCACGGCCTGAGCCAATGCAGCTACTTCAGGCAATTTATTAATAAAATAATGAAAGTTTACATGAGCTTCTCTCATGGATGGTTATCCTACAAATGACCCTCCATGCTCTTTAAATGGAGATCATGGACCAATCGGGTGTTAAGCCACAGATCAAGTGTCGGTAATACCGAGGAGAGAATGAACTATTGGATCACTACATATCGTGACCGTCGAATTGTAAGTTACAAAATGTACATAGTAAAGAAGCACACTTTACCTAACTCTATACTAGACCAAGTTATACTTAACTATTTCCTATGTGTCGGAATATCCTAACAATCTCCACATGCTACACACAAACTAGCTCAGATCTGAACAAGTAATAGATTCAAATCTCCTCCACTGTTTGCCTGCCTCTACTACGCAATCCAAGTTCAAATTCCCTTTTTCTTGTACTGCGTAATCCTCATTGGCAATCTCAATCAATGATTGTGCAAATCTCATGCACAGCTATAGTCATAACTGATAGTAGTCTCACCCTTTCACCCACCTCTAACACTTGTCTCCACTGAACTGTCCATGCACTGAGTTAACTAATGTATTCTTTAGTTGATTTATGAGTTAATAATTAGTGAATTAATTAATAATTAATTCACATCACTCATCACTAGTGTATTTGGCAGTTAGACTAAATACAACTAGTTCAACTAAGTCAAACTGAACACAACTCCATCAACTCCTCAATCAACTCCACCAAACTCAATCACTTGAGTTCTAACTGAAGTCCATCATGCAATAGCTCAACTAACCCATAGGAAAAGTGTATTTCCTTCTGGCAGTTGCATGTGCCACATTCGTAGCTCGAACTGAAGTGCTGCAAGAGGCTAAGATAATGTTTATAGTCCAAATATTATTAAGAGCTAATAATATTCGATTGTTCTCCTTTTTGACTGGTAGTCTAAAAATAGACTCTGCCCATATGTCTAAAAATAGAGGTCCATCTATTTTTACCAACATGACCAATCATCCATAAATAGCATCCTACAACTCATAGACCATGATCCATATTTCTAAAAATAGACATAGTCTAAAAATAGACTTTGCGCCAAAAATAGCCTGCGGGCCCACCTAGTGAAGGCGACTTCTTTTCACTAAGCTCCATCATCTTGTTGCATTTTCAACACTCCCTCTCAACAAGATATGGATTATCTGCAACCCCTATCCTGCCTCTATGGTATTCGAATTTGCTCATGGTGAGCACCTTTAGAAAGATATCAGCATCCTGATCCTCCGTGGGAATGTATGAAAGTAACATGATTCTTCGCTGCACACAATCTCTGATATGATGGTACCTGATGTTGATGTACTTGGATCTATCATGAAATACTGGATTAGTTGAGAGTTTAATGCAACTCTGGTTATCACAGTAAATCACAGTAGGCTCAAAGTGTGACCCGAACAACCCGACCAGGATCTTCCTCATCCATATAGCCTCGCATGCAGCCAAACTTGCTGCCATATACTCAACCTCTACAGAACTGAGTGCCACGGATCTCTGCTTCTTGTTGTACCAAGAAACTGCTGTCGACCCGATACTGAAGATCCCTCCAGATGTGCTCTTTCTGTCCGTTGGGCTCCCTGCCCAATCTGCATCCGTGAAGCCACATAGCTTCACCTCATCCTCCTATCTGTACCACAATCCATATCCTAATGTGCCTCTGAGATAACGCAATACATGCTTGCCCGCCTTCCAGAAGAGCTTGGTTGGCTTAACCATAGCTTGTGAAAGCTGGTTAACAGCATAGCAAATATTGGGTCGTGTATTGACCAGATACATAAGCAACCCCACCAACTGTCGATAAACAATGACATCCACTACCTCCACTAAAGTAGCATCCTCCTTCCTCTAACCTCTAGGAAGAGTAGTATCAACAGGCTTGTAGCCATGCATGTTGAACTTCTCCAGTATCTCCCGGGCATACTTACCCTGAGAAACAAATAGTCCGTCACTGCGGTACCAAATTTCCAATCTGAGGAAATAATGAAGGAGGCCTGAGTCCTTCATCTCAAACTCTCTAGCAAGATCCTCCTTGCATGAAAGTATCAACAGCTCATCTCCCGTCAAAATCAAATCATCTAAATAAAGTACAATGATCAGAAACTTACCCTCCACCACAATCTGGTATAGGTTAGGATCCGCCTCACCCTTGGAGAATCCAAGGCCGCTGAAATAACTGTCGATCTGTGTGTACCAAGCACGAGGTGCTTGTTTCAACCCATACAACGCTCTCTTGAGCCTGCACACATGCGACTCGCTGCTGAAGATCTCGAAACCTTCGGGCTGCTCTATTGATCCAGGTGGATGTTGGTGGCCACCCACCTATCCCATTTGGACCCACACAACTGTCCCTTTCAGTCTTTTCAGTTTCCTAAATTGTAGCACAGTTTACTATTTTTAGCAGTTTTTCGGGTCCTGAACTTCCGGAGCCGTTTTGAGGCCCTAAACGACGTTTTTTTTGGGAATCTGGGGCAACATGGGTCCATGGATCGATGTTGCCTCCCAAAGTTGTAGTGCTCGGATAGATCTTTCTAACGAGCTATTGTACGTGTCAAACAAAGATCGTATGCCAAAGTTACGACCCCGGGAAATTGATGTACCAATTTACCCAAACGGGGCCCACAATTTGGCATTTCATCTTCTAGGGTTAGATTTCAGAATGTTAAGGGTTTTCCATTGTTTATCAACAATAAATAGGCCTTAGAGCCTCATTGTAACACAGTTCGGAACAGTTTAGAGGCATGTAGCCACCACATCTCTCCTCAGAGATAAGCTACCATCACCCTAACTGGTTTCTTTCCATTTCTATTTGTAAGAATATTTCAGTATTTTACAGTAATGAAATGAAGTATTATTTCCGTTGCATATCTGTATTTATGGTTATCTCTGTATTTTATTGCATTCCTATTTAAATCTGGATCATCTATGTACACCTCCTCCTCAATGACTTCGTTGAGGAATGCAGTCTTCACATCCATCTAATGGATGTGCCACCCCATCTGCGCTGAGAGAGCAAGAATTGCCCGTATGGAAGAATACCTTGCGACAGGTGCAAATGTCTCCTCATAATCGATCCCCTCTATTTGTGAGAATCCTCGAGCAACAAATCTTGCCTTGTACTTCTCCACACTCCTGTCAGCTGCCTGCTTCACTTTGTAGATCCATCTCGAACCCACCACTAATTTCCCCTCCGGTCTTGGGACAATCTCTCCCATGCACTGTTTCTTACAATCGAATCATACTCTTCCACCATAGCATCTACCCATGAGGGATCCTCCACAGCTTCCTCGAAAGAGGATGGCTCAGTCACGACACATTTGCTCACAAGGGCCATGTATCCAGTGTACTGCTCAGGTGACTGTCTCTGTCTGCACTGTGTTGTAGGTGGTCCTACAACCTTCTCTGCATCTTGAGCCAGTCACTTAGCTTCTGTAGTGCGCTTTCGCCCTCTGATGGTTGGCGCTGCATGAGTGGTCTCTTCCACTCCATGAACTTCATCTTATGGCTGATCCACATCCTAAAGCTCATCCTTAGGAACTAATAGCTCCTCATCTACATGCAAGTGTGGCTCCCTCTCTAGCGAACACTTCATGGCTTTCTCCTCCTGAAATTTGATATCTCGTCGTACAACAGTCTTGCGACTGTCTGGAAAATACACATGATAGTTGTGGGGCGTATCAGTGTACCCCCAAAATATCCTAACCTCTGTGGTCGGCTCCAGCTTCTTCCTGGCATCCTTCATCACATGCATGTAAACAGGAGAACCAAAAAACCTCAAATGGGAAATATTAGGCCTCTTACCAGAATAAGCCTCCTCAGGTGTACTCATGCCAAGTACCTTGTGAGGACAACGGTTCTACACATATACTGCAGTATTGCATGCCTCCGCCCACAAGTGAAGGGATAGGCCTTGATCATGCAACATCGCCCGTGCAACACTCACGATCATTCTGTTCTTCCGCTCAGCAACCCCGTTTTGTTGTGGGTTATGGGGATCTATGAGCTCTCTTCGAATCCCTTCTGTGCTGTAGAAGTACTTGAACTCGCCAGAGATGAATTCACCACCATTGTCGCTCCTAAGAGCCTTCACCTTCTTCCCCATTTCCTTCTCGACCAGTGCTTTGAATTCACAGAACTTTGAGCATGTCTCGCTCTTCTTCTGCATGAAGAAGATCCAGCACTTTCGAGAGAAATCATCAACAAAGATCACATAGTACTTGTGCTTTGTTGTCGAAGCTACTGAGAAAGGTCCACACACGTCTATGTGAATTCTCTCAAGGATCGTTGTGGCACGAGTATCCTTCTCGTGAAAGGTGGCTTTCACAAATTTTCCCAAAGTACACCCCTTGCACTGATCTGACTGCGCAAGGGTGCCTTTATGAAGCCCAGTAGAAATCTGCTGCAGTATCTTCAAGGCTCCATGGTGAAGGTGGCCCAATCTCCGGTGCCACAACTCGCCATCATCCCGGCTCACAAATCCTTCTACCTTTCATGCCATTGCCGTGCAGCCATCTACATGCAATTGATAAAGGTTCTTGACTCGAACCCCTATCTTCCGGGTTTCTCCAGTTGTCTTACTGTGCAGGAAAGCCTTTCCCTCGCTGAAGACAACATCATATCCCTTGTCTTCTAACATCGCCACAGAGATAAGATTCTTATTCAATCCTGGAACATGCATCACTTCCTTCAATACAAAGTGTTTACCAGACTCCCTCTCAAAGGAAATGGTACCGATACCGGTCGCATTGTATCTACCATCATCGCCCATCTCGATGTGCACTCCAAGATCTTTCTCATCCAGATCAAAAAACAAATCTCGATCTCTTGTCATTTGAAAAGACACACCACTGTCCAAACCATACCAATCCCATCACACTTGATACCAAGCATGCAATCAGTGAAAAATCCAGCTCAAACTGCGAGGCTAAGGCCTCTCCCGCTGCAGATCTAACGGCTTGCTTATTTTTCTTCTTCTGCGGACAATTTGTGGCATAATGTCTCTTGCTTCTTGCCTTTCACACCTGAATGAGAAGCTTTCTTGTTCTTCCCCTTCTTTGCTTTGGCAGTCAAAGCGCAATTTTCTTCATTACATGCCTTTAATGAAGATCCGTCCCTGGTATTCCACCTGATCTCCTCTTGTACAAGATCAGACCAAAGTCTCTCCCATCCTGGAAATTTCTCTCGATCATTGACAGGGTCCTGATAGGAATCCCAACTCCTTGGAAGACCAAGGAGAGCCAAGCTCACCAAGTCCTCATCATCGACAGTCACCCCCACACTTCCCAGCTCATCCTGGCATTGGGTGAACTTCGTGAGATACTTGGGCATACTGTCTCCTTTCTCACACTTAATGTTTTTGAGTTTATCCTTGAGTGCCAACTTCCTCTGGTCACTCTTGCTTTGGAATAAATCTGTCAACGCTTTCCACATCAGGTATGTAGAAGCCTTTCCATGCATGCTGGATACAATGTGATCCTTCATGCCCTCCAATAGAATCCTTCGACACTTTGTTGTCTTCTTTTGCCAAGCTTCAACTTGAGAAGCATCAGTAGGCTTTGGGACCTTAGAATCTATGAACTCCTTCAACCCATTGTCATCTAACACCGCCTCCATCTTGTCTTTCCATGCAATATAATTCGAGCTGTCTTCAAGGGCATACTCCAATCGCAATCCGTTGAAAGACATTTCAACTTCGACACCAAGAAAACACTGCTGCAAATTCGAATTCCAACAGCTCAAAACTCAACCGCTTCTGATCTAAAATTCGTGAGAACAAAGCATTTCTCGTACAGAGATTGACTGTATGGGCATTTACCGGATATCTCACCTTCCAAAAGAAGGATGAATCCAGAGGCTACCTGGCCCGATTACAGACTCCGCCTGAAGAAATAAAATGTAATCACTTTCTGAATAATAGATCTGATGATCAACTTCGCTCTAATACCATGTAGAAATTTGAATAATATAACAATTATTCATAGAGATTATCCTGATTATACACTATTGCGAAATGCATGCATAATACATAACCTTCTCTACCATTGATCATCAATTTGCGGAATTAAAAAAAACAATCGCATGTGCACATTGAAGCATCAACCACACATATCAACATAGTATGTAATGGGGAAAACATACAGCTGAAAACCCCCAACTATATGTATATTATAATGATAGAGAACATGTAACAATACACAGTACAATACTCCTCACAAGTACTCAGTACTATCTCCACATGCTACACACAAACTAGTTCAGATCTGAACAAGTCACGGGTTCAAATCTCCTCCATTGTTTGCCTGCCTCTACTGTGAAATCCAAGTTCGAATTCCCTTTTTCTTGTACTTTGCAATCCTCATTGGCAATCTCAATCAATGATTGTGCAAATCTCATGCACAACTATAGTCACAACTGATAGTAGTCTCACCCTTTCACCCACCTCTAACACTTGTCTCCACTGTACTATCCATGCACTGAGTTAATTGATGTATTCTTTAGTTGATGTATGAGTTAATAATTAGTGAATTAATTAATAATTAATTCACATCACTCATCACTAGTGTATTTGGCAGTTAGACTAAATACAACTAGTTCAACTAAGTCAAACTGAACACAACTCCATCAACTCCTCAATCAACTCCACCAAACTCAATCACTTGAGTTCTAACTGAAGTCCATAATGCAATAGCTCAACTAACCCATAGGAAAAGTGTATTTCCTTCTGGCAGTTGCATGTGCCACATCCGTAGCTCGAACTGAAGTGCTGCAAGAGGCTAAGATAATGTTTATAGTCCAAATATTATTAAGAGCTAATAATATTCAACTATTCTATTTTTTGACTGGCAGTCTAAAACTAGACTCCGCCCGTATGTCTAAAAATAGAGGTCCATCTATTTTTACCAACATGACCAATCATCCATAAATAGCATCCTGCAACTCATAGACCATGATCCATATGTCTAAAAATAGACTTTGCACCAAAAATAGCCTGCGGGCCCACTTAGTGAAGGCAACTTCTTTTCACTAAGCTCCATCATCTTGTTGCATTTTCAACAATATACCTATTGGAAACATATTTACATCTTAAGTATTGATGTTTTGTTTGACATAATTTGGCACACTTTCAATGTATTGGAAAGGGACCTAATTTGGGTCTCTATGATTCCACTTTTATCCATTGTTGGTAATGTTAAAGTCAATTTGAATATCAACATTGGACAAACAAGTTTCATGGTGTACTATCATGAATCCTTGATAGTTTTGCCTTAATGCCCATTATCATAATCATTAACATTGACCCTTAGAACCTCATATGAAATGTCCATAGTAACTATTGACAATGTTGGACCTACCAACATGTCAGGGGATCTCACTAGTAAGAAGTCCCAACTAGACCTCAAACCATTTGGAGTAGGAGTCCCAGTAGTGGGTAGTAAAGTAATGCCTTAACTATTGTAGTGCACAGAGGTAAGTGTGATAACTTTGTCTGAAGCAAATGCGTGACCTTGCAGCGAGTCAACTGAGATGCATGGGGGTTCTATCACACGGAAGGGAAAAGGAAGTGTGTCCCTTAGAAGCCTATAATAGTACACAGCCTGAAAGGGACACGTGAGCAGAATTACATCACAAGCTAGAAAGCGGAATGGTCCATAAGCCAAAGTGACGGATTAAACGAACAACACGTCTAAAATAAGATTCATATAATTTCATACAAAATAGTTAATACACAAATGCGTAAGTTATATAACATACATTGCTAAAGCAACCATAATAGTCCAAATACAATAAAAACATATGCATGAAAACGTGTTGGCTCTCTTATATATTATTAAGTGAAAGTTCCATCCATACATACACCATTTATAGCCACTAGCCCCATTAGTGGAACATTACAGTCAACACCACTTGCTCCTCCAAAGAGATGTACTCGCTTTGCACTGTGGAGAAGCCAAGGCTAGTCATAATACTCTCCAAGCCTTCTCTAATCAATGCCTAGCCAAAATCTTGGCTCCCAAAAATCCTACACTATGAGTTATAAGGTTTTATATATAAAAAAGGGTGGGGTGACCCTTGACATTCCCCTTTGACTCTTGGACTACCCTCATGACTATTCACATTACATAGTGATTGTTCACATTCCACTAGTGACACTTGGAATTTAACTTACAACATATTTACAATAATACAATTTTCCCCATGTACCCATGTGAGACAAAATACATTAGAGACAACATAACAAGATAAAACACTATGAATTTGAGGTTTTGGGAAAGACCAACTCGGAAACATCCACTTGATGTGTCTCGCTCATGTACTGAGGCCAATCTTGGTATTGTGTTATGATGTCTTGCTGTAAGCGAACTCTTGCCTCCATGGCATCTGGGTATGTTGTCTTGGAACCTGTATTTGTCTCATCCTTAAGCATGCGCAACATTGTCCTGAGTGTGCTTGGACCACTGATATACTTATGGATGTTGTCCGTGCTCATCTACAAGTCATCACTGGTGGCCTCACCCATCAACTACTCCATGTACCTGTCGACCTCCAGCCGTATTTGGTTCTTGTGCTTAGCTTTGGTGAGGGAACCTACATATGTTCACTCTCTTCCTCAACTATTGGATGTTCCATCTCATCAACCTATATTAGCATTTTTTTCTCTGTCATTTTTCTTGTCCTTTGTTCTTCTTCACGTTTCTTCTTCTCAGCTATTACTCTTCCTTCCACTCTTTTTCTTCTTGCTGTGATATCGGCTCTACTACCTGCAAGCTCTACTTTTCTTTCTTCCTTCACTATGTTCTCTATGTCCTCTTCTTCCTTTCCCTTATGCTACCAAAGCTTCCTGCATGAAGATTGAATCCAATTTTTCTCTACAGCTTTGGTTTCCCTCTGTTATGTCAGCAATGTCATCTTTCCCCGATCCTGTACTTGTTTGCTACCTTCTACCACTGCTGATGGTCTTGCTGCCATCTTAGTGTTGGGCATCTACATATATTGGCAAGTAAATTGCCGCTTGCTCAACTGCTTCCTTTGTATTGCTTTCAGTGGTTTCTCCTGAAACAACTCTCTTTGGTTCCATGGTACAATGACTATTGGAGAGAATATCTTCATGAGTGTGGTACCCATGGGACAGAATGAACATTAATAGCAAGCAAACATTAGCTATTATAAATCTAACTTTACAGCATGATCAAGCAGAAACCAGGGAATCTGATGAGAGTAAATACATAGTTTTTACTGACAAGGGTGACTGACTGATTATTGGAACTACGCATTGTTCAGTCCCAACAGTCAGTGTGGAAGCTTGATGACTAGAACCGTGAAATGCACAGTTCAGTCTAGGACAGGGCCTGGGAGAGAGTGCGTATTGCATAGTCTCAGTGACCAAGTTAGGAGACTGGTTCCTAGAAATTGCGCAGTTGGTGCCAACTCAGGGTAGCCTCTGCATGATTCCAGAAGCTAAGGAAGATTCCTTAAGCTCCCGGATTGCGCAGTGCATGCATGTGAATGTGAGATCCAGGCAAAGGGGAGCCTATACATGTTCATGGGGAGTGTGGCGACAAGAATATTTGAAGGATGGTGTGATGTAGAGTGCAGATCTGACTAAGCGTAGATGACTTCATGTGAAACAAGTGTAGCAATCGATTAATATGAAGGAACATGAAGCATGTGAATGGATTCACCACAACGACGACTATTGGTGCAAACGAGAAAACTCATGCGACACTTGAGAAAGAAAATCTATAACTTGAAACAACACTTATACAAGCTAAAATAAGTTAAAATGCCAGCGTTCGTTTAAAAAAATGAGTGGAACAACACTGTCACAACCTAAACAGGAAAAAGAAATAGAGAAAACATCAAAAGGCAATAAAAACGAAACTCAACCCGAAAAGAAATGACAATTCTTTGAAGGCCCCTTGATCTCCTAGGGAATATAGAGCGTGATGATCGAATGAATAATTGAGCTCTAGAGGTGTCCATTACATAGAGTTGATAAAAATGGCAGTCATGACGTGTATGCTCGAGATCAAGGACAACAACGACACTTGCCAGAAACTTCTAAAGATGGCAATGTGTCACCTTCGGAAACTAATAATAAATCCCTACTTCCTAAGGATGATTTTCCTTTTAGCTTCTTGCTTTTCTGGAAAACTTCCATGCATTGCCTGGAAAGATTGCACAATTATAGGAAAGACCAGGAAACTCTTTGGTTCGTGCACTTAGCAGTTTCTAAGCACAGTGTGTTCTTTGCAATTTCTAGGATGAGTGGATCTAGGTCGCCCCTCAGGTTTTGCACAATTTCCTAGCTAAAGGAGGATTGTCAACTGGCTCTACGCAATTATTGAGCTGAAGGCACACTTGCTATCCTAGAATGCTCTGCGCAGTTTCCTAGCTGAAGACAAGCTGCTAGTTGGGTCTACGCAATTCTAGAGTTGAATATAACTGTTGGGTTGCACTATGGAATTCTTCAAAGCAAGGATCACTACTGGGTTGCACTGCACAATTCGTTAGATCAAGACTGGATGCTAACTAGGACTGCGTAATTTTCCAAGGAAGTGCAAGAACTGGATGCAATCAAGTCACGGGGGGTCATCTTGTGGTTAGACAACAAAGCAAGTAAGTGACACAAGTTGTAAAGCGAAAGATAAATTCAAGTGAAAGCACAAGTACCTGGGCAGTGCAATACAAGTTGCTAAGATTTAAGGAAGGAGGCTCCAAAATGAAGCGAGGGAAAAATTTTGGAGGGTGGTTGTAGCCACTAAAATAGTAACTCATTTGTTTAGTATGCTTCAGGTCTCATTTAACCAGATAATGACACAAATCCTTCATGAATCCTCCTTTCAATATGCCGAAAAAATTACATTGAGAGGACATTTATAATATTATATATCAAACCCTAATGTGAAAGTGTCTATTTTCTTGTTCAAAAAAAAAAATATGAAGTATCCAAGGAAAGTAGGGTCACAAATCTTTATTTCAAAACATTGTCTCTGATTTTCTAGAATTTCTAAGATTTTTGTTCTATATTATCTGAGAAATACTCCAAATCCAACAATCATGGTTACCTTTCACTCCACCATCAAAATTCAATTTGATTTTACCTTTTCAACTAGTCAAAGATATCAATAATAGTGATTCCCACCATGAGTGGGACTTGACTGAATACTTGCTATGAAGATGTCTTAGTTCTAGATTCAGGTGGGCTTGTTCATGTTTGAGCTTCAAACATAAAAACATTACCCAAATGTTGCAATGGGTATATCCCATCCTAAACATATGGTGAACTGTTATCTTCCTTTTTCCCACAACTTGCATGATGGGATATGCAACTTGCGTGAAGATGAAAAACCACATTGCAATGATATTCAGTGATGGGCCTTTTGGGTCCCATCATCTACCTTGATTTAAGGTTCCCACCATGAGAATTTTTATTATGGAAGTGAAGGAAAATGATCAATGGAAGTACACTTTATACCTTCTTGTTGCTATGGTATTGAAAAATGCTTAAAATTGGAGATATTCCTTCCTTTGATTCAAATGATGATGAGATGATACTTGGCTCATCCTTATTTTGAATTTTGTTTGAGGAAGAGTTTCTTTTTTTTAGGAGCTCTTGGTAATTACCTTGTACCATATTCTAATAGCCCACCATGGTATTAATAGCCTCACTATGTCCAACATTGCTCTTCCCCATGCTCTTTCCATTTCCAAGTCTAAGAGGTGATTTACTCATTCAATTCTGTTCAATTTGATCTTCTTACTGACAATTTATATCTATTGTATCTACATTAACTTCCCCAACAAGCTCCATGTTTTGAGTAGCTTGAGTTTGTTCTTTCACCATTTTCAACAATGCATGTTTATGTTTTTCCTACTCGATCAATTATCCTTTCTACTCACATTCTACTATCTATCTTTCTAGAGTGATATGTAATGCAACCATGTGAAATTCCTATTTTGTCAAAGTGATTTTGAATGCTTCCCAAGCTAAAGTAGGATCCTCATCAGGTTGGAGGCACATTTCATCATGGGTTGTTGCCATACTTGCTCAATTGGAGTTATGAGTAGTCTATGAAAGTCACCTTCTCCAACTCGTTTGGGCAAAACTTGACTAGATCCATGGTTTTTGTCTCTAATGATGACTTGTTTACCATAAAAATCAGTTAAACACTATAAATATATCGTGCAAGAAACTTAAATAAGACTCTTTGTTAACTTTAGAACATATAGGACAAAATTTAGCTCCAAAACATCAACTGTAGGCAATTGGGAAGATATGGAGCTTAATTCCTTCTCAAGATATGTGGGATTATCACCCAACTCCATAATTTGTCCTCTCTCCTGCTCTTGAAAGCTATTGAAGATATTTTTGTCATAAATCATATGTTTGGAAGCTCTATTGTCGATATTTGATCCATCACCTAAAATTGTGGTTGTGAAAAGACATGACACCATGGTGAAGGTTGCTCTATAAATTGCATTAGATATTCCACTAGACAGTCCATCACAACAGATATGAATGTAATTTTTTGAAAAACCATATTTTGTACTACGAGGGTTAATTTTTCCTTAGATTCTTCATTTACTAAGTTATTTTTTTCTTCTTATGCATTCAAAATATAAAATGTGGAAAATGGATGACAGTTAAAAACAATCATTCGCAAAACCATAATAACACCAAGATATGATCTTGCAATAATTCTTGAGCTTCACAAAAATATGATAAAAACTGGGATTTGAATCTTTAATATCATGGTTTATATAATAATTCATAACATGGAAATAGCCAATTAAGCTGCCCTCCATGGGCGTGGCCTTGAGAATTTCATCCAAGTCTAGGAAACTCAAATTTCTCAAGCCACCTTTCTCTTTAGTTAATGAGGATTGTTGGAGAGGTAAATCCCCTATGCGGACAGAGGCGATCCCACTAGCCCGAAATGGGTCTAGCAACAATCAAACAATGCTATGATGCAGGTTCCTAATTTCAAATTAAAGGTGGATTACGAGAACCTTCTTGGATTCCAACGCTAGTGTCGTAGAAGAGTTGACACTCCCGTTCCTTTGCTCCTGCCGGTCACGATCCTCACGATCTCCGTGAATGGACACCTGCACCTGCAAAGAACGACACAAATACAAGCATAAAATCCAATAGATGCAATTATATATCGGTCAGAAAATATAAAATCCAAACATCATCATAATGAACAGAAAGAATGGAACCATAATGATAGTCATCTATTATTGATAATCAACAAAGGAGTATACAACCGAAGTTCTGACGTCAAATCCTCCTTTGGCTGGGTGATCATCTACATATGTCTTGCAAAGCTTGTCAGGATCAGGAACAAGCCTCTCTCTCTCTTTGATTATGAATGCAAAGAAGACTCAACAACAATCTCTCAGACTTCTGACAGTATCATTCTCCCTATGCTCAAAAACTAGCTTTTCAAATGCACCAGAACAAGCTTTTATAGATGGAGGAGGAGGAAGAGATACGATGAATCCAGAAATCCATGGGATAAGCATTATCCTTGAAAAGCTATTGTGGATAAAGATACAATGAATCTCGACATCCATGAGATTGGCATTATCCCTTAAAAGCCTCATGAGTCGAAAGGAAAAAACTCTCGGGCGTGCATTTGTTAAAAAACTTTTTCAAACTTGGTTGGCGCGGGTAAGACTCTGAGACAGAGCACTAATGGGCATGCCCTCTTTGGATAATTTCCCATATTGGCGCGGGTGATACACTGTGGACTCGCGCTAATGGAAAAAGGGGACTTTTTAAGGATATTCTGCAGGAGATGTCTTCAAGGCATATGAAGTCCATACTTAGGGGAACATAATGCAGGTGTTTTCAAGCCATGTCACTTCTCACAGATCCCGGAATGAGTCCTCCAAAGTGCGGGAAAGGGGTAACAGGGGCGGTGACCAATGGTGACAAATTACTGTGTAACAGATGCCCCCTAAAGCATGAGGCCCGAGAGAGAGAGAGGGGTGAAATGCTTTACAAGAACACATGCAGCTGCCGCCAGAGAATCTGCATAGAGAGATACAACTGATAGCTCAAGTACATGATATATGTGGTATGGGCGCAGCCATCCATAATAGAGTACATAATAATCTAGATCCATGGTATGGGCGCAGCCATCCGGGTAGGATCGATGAATAGAATCAAGTATGGTCGCAGCCATCCAATGAATGAGTCATGTAACAATAATCTACAAAATCGCAGCTTGGATTCCAACAGACAAAATCCAGGGTCTTGCGCTCCATCTCGACCCGAACAAAAGTACAAGTTCAAGCATGTGAATATATGAGTTGAAGTCGAACATGCATGAACATCGTCTGATTACCAGTCAATAATGAAAACTGTTAACAAACGCGAGAGGTACCACTAATAATGACAATGGCCCTCAAGGTACTATAGGTACAATCTACGGTGTGTGAATCAGTGAGGTGGGGTCGAACACCCATAGAATCATTCGATCATAGGCCAATGATGAAAACCTCACGTCGAACACGAAGAACCTGCCATTGAGGCATGCAGGCTCCAAGGCACCGGAAGGGAGTCTCTAGATCAGCTTCCTGGATAATGAGCTGAAGTCGACAGGAAGTGACCTTGATCGGAGGTGGGCCATAGTGTCTCCCACATCATCGACACGAGACAAAGCAAGAATGTTGTGGTGGATCAGAATTATGTGAGCTATCAGAAGGAGGTTGTTATATTGCAGAGGTCAACTTCTCTTGAACATATCGGTGGCACGACAGTGGAATTGGCAGTATTTGACATCAATGGATCAAAGGTCATGGTGACGAGGCAATGAGCAGATGAGAGGTCAAACAGGATTACCCAAATCCACGGAGGCAAGTGAAAAACGAGATGAGATGTCCCCACCCAGACACGAAAGCAGACAAGTGCCATGTTCAAGAGTGACATACTGCCGACACGACAATAATTATGGTTCCATTTTCCCCCACCATTTCTGGCGAGTACCCCAGTTATTTTTATTAACAAGCTTGACGGGGATAACATATGCTTGTAACGTCATCTCGATGGATTCCAATGTCATCAAGTTTTAACGAGTCTGACAAATGAAGAACTCGGCGTCTTTTCATGTTTAGAGAGTTTGAAAAGACAGCAGAAGAGAAAACTCCAAGGGTGCCCTTTTTCGTAAAGTTGTGTCTCTCGAGCGTGAAAAAGTATAAAACAATGCTCAAAAGAACCGCACGACCATTACGATCGAGGAGTACTTTTCATGAGTAGTGATTTCGACTTGAAAAAGTAAAAAAGCGATCGAAACCACGTTGCTTCGTAACCGTTAACGAACCTAAAACGACAAGGGTTCAACAATCTTTTCATTTTTTACACGGTCAGAAAAGAGTTTAAAGACGACCGCCTCTTATTTACGTTTAACGAGTCAAGAGGGATAACTCGGCGATCTTTTCATGTTTAGCGATTCAGAAAAGAGCTGAAAGATGACTCCACAGTGACTTTTTCGTGTATTTACCGAGTTCGAAAAAGTATAAAATACAACTCGTTTCACCATCGAATTTGCGTAAAAGACCTGTCGCTGCACAAGAAGTAAGCGTAAAATCCATTTTCGACCAAAAATATATTAAAATATTAAAAAAATAACTTTTTAAACCTAAGTATATGTCAAAAGTTTATAAATATGGTGAAAATGGTAAAAATAGAATTACTTTTACTTTTTACCTCTATAAATAGTAGCAGTGGTCTGTTTGGGGAGTGAACTTCAGACGATGATTACAGCCAATCCGTGCAACCATTCAGGATTTTTTCGGTTCCAGGTAAGAGGCGCTTCCCTTAGCTCCATTTCCATACATTTTTTATGCATTTTGGCTTCCTGATTGACCTCTGCAAGAGGGAATTAAAAAATTTAGGGCTTCGCCCATTAGCGCGGGTATCCGGCACGGACCCGCGCTAATGGGGCGATTTTTCTAAAGGGGTCGCGCTCATTGGCGGGACTGTTTTAGAAACAGTCGCGCCAACTGCGCAACTTAATTTTCCGCTTGAAAATTCCGATTGCATTTCGAATTTAGTTGGATTACAAGTTTACCAGTGATCTAATTGCAGTTTATGCGTTCTTTTGGGTGCAGGAAAGCAGGCAAAATGGTAGTAGAATGGAAGGAAGGAGAACATGATGTGGAGGATGCTTTGTTCCTTGAGGATGAAGGGTGCATGAATGCCCTAAGGGACTGTGGGCTTAAGAAATTCTTTCTTACGCCTTACATGCGCGCTCAACCCGAGCTACTACAATTCTTAATTGATATGTTGGATGTTGATGACCAAGTGTTCCGTTTAAGGGACCAAGTGTTGGGGCTCGATGTATCCGATGTCTATTTCGTCACAGGGTTATCACAGAGAGGGGCGAGACCAATTTTGACCGGGAGTAGACCTTCCGGGGAGAAGATGACTGAAGTTCGAGACCGGGTGTGCCTAGGGGCGCGATTTGGAAAGAACAATGCAAAGGTGGATATTCCCACTGTTCCGGACTTGGTTCTCAGGGTGATACTATTAACCATTACTCGAGCTGCAGGAGTGTAGGCGCCCCATGAGGCAATCAAGAACCATCTTCTGCTGGCCGCAGAATGCCTAAATCCTACCCTCTTTGACTGGGCCACCGCAGTGACTACTAACATCAAAAGGCAGCTTACAAAGTGCAAGCGAGGAAAGGTAAAGTAGTTTTGGTATGGTTCGATCGTGGTATCGTTCTTCTTGCAATGATTACCACTTTTTCAGGGATAGGGAGCTATAGTGGCTGATCCTTTTCCACGAGAGCCTAGGATGGCTCGCTAGGCAGCACTGATGCCTAGGGGAGGAGGGGGCCAGCAGATGTCCTGGAGGCCTAAGTTCTTCATATGGCTTCGCCGTCAGCTGATTGTGGTGGAGGATTGGCCCTATGCAGGGACCAATTTCATCGGAGACCCAGATCTCCCAGTACCCGAGGGAGAGGAGTGGGACGAGGAGCTGGGTAAGATCTCTTTTTGTTTTTGATGTTTTATATGTTTGTTTTTGTTAATACATGTTTTTCCTAAAAATAATTGTATACACATGCAGATGTTGGCCCAGAGCGACCAGTTGGCATGTCTCCTATTGCTCGAAGGAACCCGCCTGCAGCCTACCTTCAGGAAGAGGGTGCCGAGGGAGATGAACTGATTTAGAATCTCGAGGGACTCGCCCAAGGGATTCCTGATTATGCTAGACTGGGAGATATGCCACTAGCGTACCAGAGGCACACAATGGGGGTGCCTAATCGTGTCCATCGTCTGTTGAGACACTTGGTGCTCGCGGTGTTGTGCTATCACGAGCACCACCAGGACTAGACTCCTAGGTTTCCTTTTCCTGCATATTTTTTGAGAGATATGTCGTCTCCTAATGTATTTGAGAGGAACATGTATTATTTTTTGAACTATATGATGCACGTGGTGCAAATATTGCGACACACATATATATATACATATGCCTATTTCTATGGTTTTATTATTGCGCTTTATATTATTTCTTGTATGATGTTTTACATATTACACAATTGTTTATCTAATACATGGTTAGCTAATGCATCAGTTAACGTGTTCAATTGTCTTTGAATGTGTCGATATGTGATGAAATCAAAGTCCCTTTCTAACAATCTCACACGTAAATACAACCTTAGAATGCGATGGTCTCTGACGGAATATCGCCTGTTGAGCTGGTGGACTACAAGTTGAGAGTCTAGGTTCACTACCAATGCACGAATGCCGAGATTAATTGCTTCAGCAAGTAGCTCAATTACAGCACAATATTCGGCGACATTGTTAGTGGTACGGCCCAAACACACACCTTGAAGATCTATCAACTCACCATGAGGATCATAGATCACCCACGCCGCAGAGGACAAGTTGCGAGTACTACCGCAGGCACCATCAGCGAAACCAACATAAGGTGCATCAGACATCTGCACAAGAAGCGAAAGACACAATAAGCGGCAGTCACGCCTTCAAAACTAAAACACACACACACAACACACCTGCTAAAGTACATGTATGTACAAAATAAAGTGTACAAGCATCACGCATAGTATTTTTTCAAGTATAGCTCGTTTCGGGGCTTCCCGAGAGGGTTCCCTTCATAGTCAATTAGCTCATAGGCCCCTTTTTGCAAAACTTTCTTGACAATGTAAGGACCTAGCCACATAGGCTCGAGTTTTCCTGCTCCCAGCCTATCATTTGCCTGATCATATAGCAGGACTAAATCTCCCTCAACAAAAGAGCGTGGATGGATAGTCTGATCGAAGTGAGTCTTGACTCGCTTCTTTTGTGTTTCGATGGCCAAAGAGGCTAGGCGACGGGTCTCATCTAGCCGTTCCAGGTAAAGAAGGCATTCTTCTAACGGAGTAGTGTTGGGAAGTAGCTCGACGGCCAATTTTAATGAAGGGATTTCGCACTCGATTGGAAGGGTAGCCTCCAGTCCATAAACTAGTTGAAATGGAGTGAAACCGGTGGAATCCTTTATGGAGGTTCGATAGGCCCACAAGGCAGGGAACAACATCAAATGCTAGTTATACTTATGCATGCCAACGGTACGCTGAAGCATTGTAATCAAAATCTTGTTGATAGCTTCAACTTGGCCATTAGCCTGAGGGTAGTATGGAGTCGAACTATTGTGTTGTAAGCCCAGCTGGGTTGTTAGTTCCATCATCATATGATTACGGAAATGCTTCCCGTGATCAGTGACGATGGCTTGAGGGACGCCGAATCACGAGATAACGTGGTTGAACAAGAATTGTGCCACTGTGTGACCGTCTTCAGTTAATGTAGGCATCTCCTCGGCCCATTTAGTGAAGTAGTCGACGACAACGATAATAAACCCATGCCCCCCGGCCGAGCAAGGGTTACAGGTCGTATAATCAATGCCCCATTTTGCAAAAGGGCCGACGGTGACAACAGGGTGTAATGGAGTGGGAGGCGCTCGCATCTTCCGCTGGTATATCTGGCACTCATGACAAGAGCGGATGACAAGAATGCAATCCTTAAATATAGAGGGCCAAAAGTAGCCAGCACGGAGGATTTTTTGGGCAGTGGCATATCCGGACATGTGACCACCACAGGCGCCAGAGTGGCAGTCATTCAAAACACGCTCAACTTCCTCGAGAGTTAGACATCGGCGGAGAACAGAGTCGGTGCCGAGGCAGTATAGTGTGTCCCCAATGATACGGTATGGTTGAGACTGATGACGAATCCTTCGTTGAGCGTCTTTGGACACGCCGGGACGAAAGGAGGACGTTTGCAAATATACGATGATATCCCTGTACCAGGGGTCGAGGGTGCTAATGAGAAACAAAGTCTCATCTGGAATATGATCCTCTGAGTGAGAGGGCAGGCCAAGTCAAAAGTAATTAAATCCGAGTCGGCTGGGTCTATGCCACCGATAGCCGATAGCAAGGACTTCCTCTGAGAAGGGAAAATCTGGAGAACTTCTAAAGCGGACATAGCCGACGGAGTCTGAGCTAAGTCCTCAACAATATTGTGGTGTTGTGTAGCACGAGCATTTGGGTTGTAAGAAGATTTCTGGAGTACTCCTTTTGGAGGGGGTCGAATAGGCGTTTCATTTCTAGGTCTCTCGATGTGGAGGAGGCCTGAACTGAACGGAGGAGCACTAGATGGGACCTTAGGCTCTTTCCCGGCAGACGATGGATATTCTTTTGTTCGAGTACTGATGTGGACAGGTATCGTCCCAGCGATAAATACTTGGGAACCAAAGGAATATGGAGGTTGAGAAGGATCAGCCACCATTTGAGTTTGTTGCGAGGGAAAGGGTTCTTTGAGCACCGCAGGAGTCCCGGGAGCGCCTTTCAACAAACGACTAACTTCGGACCACCTAGGGTAATCTTTGGTATAGTGATCTTCATCACAGATAAGACAAGGATACTTGGGTTTGCGCTTGGCACCTTCCTCGGGTGGAGGTTTAGGGGAGTCCTGTTTAGGTTGATCTGGCTTATTATTCCCTTTTCCTTTCTTCTTTCCTTTCAAGGCTTTGTCTGCCATGGTGGACTGGACGACATTGACCTCGGAAGTAATATTCGAAGTGGGTGTAACCTAAGAAGTGTGTTCATTCGAAGCATTTGATTTTGGCTTCCCAGGGTTCGCGGAATTTTTCTTCGAGGATGAGTTAACAGAACCAATAATACCGTCAACAGTGGGTGTCGGCGGGGCTTTGGATGTTCCTGGTCTCGGGGCATCAAGCAAATAATCATACAATGTACCAGACTGAGAATAAACCAAGTCAAGGTACTGAGCGCGCGCGATAGCTTGCTCTTCAGTGACACATGCCCCCATGGAAATGTCCCGAGCTATTGGAGGAACGAACGAAGTCGTAAACTAGTCGGTAAGAAGTTGGTCGGGAATCCAAAACTTGATCATACATCTACGCCGTCTCCATTCATGGATATGATCAGAGATATGCGTAGCTGTTGTCTATCTTAAGGATGTCAGGAGGTGTGTACCCGTTTCATATTGAATGGGCAACTGAAAATGAGTGAGAAATGTCATAGCCAACGAGTTGAAATCCTGAAAGGATTCGCGAGTGAGCTCAATATACCACTTAGCTACAGAGCCAGTGAGAGTCCTTTGAAAACGGCGAAGCTGAATCAAATCATCAAGCCATGAATTAGATGAACACCATAAGTGATAGGTCATGACATGAGCTTGAGGATCTTCATTAGCTTTACCATCGAATTTGGGACAATCACCGAGAATTTTCGTCGGAACCGGAGGGTAATACGGATTATGGAGAATGGGATCATTGGTCAATTTGGACACATCCGGTAATTCTAAGGTCGCTAAGAAAGGTAACTGAGGATTGAAGGACATTTGGGGCTGCTGGTAGGATGGAGCACCAAGGTTCCAACCCACTGGTGGTTGCCCCCATGGGCTTTGTCCGGATGGATTTGGCCCCATAGGGTTTTGTCCGTAGGGATTTTGGTTCTACCCCCCAGCGTTCCATGGATTACCAAACTATCCTTCAGGAGCACCATACGGTTGTGGATAATTCTGATAAGGATTTGTTTGCAGTTGTTGATAATTTTGATATGGGGCAAATGAAGGTTGCCCTTGGGGTTGTTGGTAACCATAAGGTGGCTGGACTCCAAATTGAGTTTGTGAAACTGGCTAAGTTTGGTAGAGTGGTTGGGATTGAATTCCAACTTGCATTTGAAGACCGGATGGGGCCTGGGGTCCAGCCTGGGGCAAAAAACCGGGTTGAGCAGTGCCAGAAGGATGTCTTGTAGGTTGGGCTATCTGGCCGGAAGGATAACCTAGTTGATATTGAGGTTGGCCCACCTGCCCAGAAGGTTGTACTTGATAGGTGTGGAGTTGTTGTTGCACAACTGAGGGTTGTCCTGACGGACCAGATGGCCGAGTGGGCTGGGAAATTGGTTGGCCTGATTGGATTTGAGGTTGGTCGACTTGCCCAGGTGCTTGACTATACTGGACGATGGGTTGACCATACGGTTGACCAGTTTGTCCATATGCTAGACCATATTGGACATTAGGTTGGTTTGGGTTAACATACGATTGACCAATTTGTCCAGTAGGATAACCTTGCTGGATACTAGGCTGGGCTTGTTGAACAGAAGATTGACCTGAGTTACCAGAAGGTTGAGCATAGGAGGTGAAAGACGGACCACCAGAGGCCAAAGGTTGTCCCTGGAAGGGTTGTCCTTGTTGGCTCCCAGGTCGCCTTGTGTGAGACTTTTGGTCTTGATTAGGTGGTCCTTGGGATTGCGCAGACGATACTTGGCCACCATGATAATAGGTGGGGCCCCAATCAATTGACAACGGGACTGAAATCTCAACAGTCAGTTGAGACGACAAAGGCCTACCAAGATGTGGTAAATACTGGTCATATGGCCCCTCTACTGGGATGTTTGACGCAGGATCAAAGACTCCGAATATAGAGGCCGAAGGATGACTGAGAACGGGAGTCGAAGAAGCTACACATACCGTTGGAATGGTTGGGATTGAGGTAACAGACGTACTGCGACTTTGTGGAGTAAAAGGCTCCGTGGTGGGAATGGCGAGTTGTGACCAAATAGAACTCATGGAGGGAGTTCTAGAAGACATAGCATCCTGTAATGATTTATAGCCTGGAGGTAGTCTCCCAGTAGTAGGGGTGCTACTAACAAGTATAGGTTCTGTTGCGGTGGGAATTTCACTGCTCGTCGCAACGGATTCTTCAGTTGAAGTAGGAGATACTTCCTCCATGCCGGAAGAAAATAGTGGGGCCAAAATACGAGGGGAAGTGTATTCCCAAAAAGGGATACCGTCTTCAGAAGGTTCCCAAACGGGATTCCAATGAAATTCATAAGTCTCGTCACCTGGAGCATGAGAATTAATCGGTTGTATACTCGGACTAACAGGAAGAGTATCACTCACAACCGGTATCTTGGTAAAGGATGAAGACAAAATTGGTAATTCCGCCAAGATGAAAACTTCACAAAAACCTAGGGAATCTAACGAGACAGGACCCTACTCAAACGAACGCAAACAAGATCTAACCGGGTAAATGTGAATCGCGGCCGAATAAATTTTAAGACAAAGGAACTGAACTTGACCTTTTCATGTTTTAAGAGTCGAGAAAAGGACGAAAAAATGACTCTAGTCTCCTTCGAATATTTAGTGAGCCCGAAGTGACAAATGCTCAGGTGAACTTTTTCTTTTAAGGAGTCCGAAAAGGGTCAAAAGTGACTACTCTGGAGAACTAGGCAAAAGGTTTACCAAACAATCCGTAAAATTGCATATACACCTTGGCAATCAGATGAAAACTAAGGACTTCCCATACGGAAGTCAATCTTCCCGAATGCTGTGTTCAGTGCATTACAACTTGTAAGGCGGCAGACATGGCTTCCTGTGGATAAAGGATGATAACCTAGTGGGGTTTCCACATATACTCGACGGTACGTGGGAGCACAAATCCGTGCTGGACCACTATCGAGTCACAAAAGGAGGAATCACCCAACCATAATGTGAAACAACAGTGACTAGGTTTAACGACGCCAGAACACGTCTCTAGCCTAGACCTCTAGATGTATGCGTTAAGTTCCAATGTGTTTTTAGATTCATTCAGTTCATTTTACAGTTGATCTTTGATTAGGTTTCAGTTTCCAGGTCCTACCGTATGTAATCTCTCACAATTTCCTAAATGCAAGCTATATGCCAAAATATATCATTCCATTCGATGAATGCTAACTACAGAAGAGTTGAGATCTTTCAATCAAACAAAATGACCATCAAACAATCAACAATGACTCTAATGCAGCTAATGGCAATAAACGAAACTTTTCTTTTTTTTCCTTTTTTAAAAGTGACTAATTGCTAATAACAATGAAGAATGCTAATTTCCATTAACTAATGCAATGCAAAAAGATTGTTTGTTTTTTTTTAATGGAAAAATGCACTTAAACAAATTTTGAGAGATAATAACAAAGAGTAAAAAGACAAATTTCACTCAATGAAAATAGAATCAAGTCTGAAACACCAAGACAATCTTTCAAACCAAGAAAAATCACAAAAACCTCAATGAGCTATGTGATCTAAGCCCAAACGAAGCCAAGCAAAATCCAAACGAAAAAGAGGTAGATTGCTCGAAGCACACAATAAAAAGTTTTGACAACCACTAGACAAGTGCAAAAAATAGCCAAGAAGTCGACTGGACAATCAAAGAACCAAAAACTCCCATGGAAGGCTCGATGTACAAAGCCACTAGATGCTCTAGGGCTGAGATATGAAATCGATAGAAAGAGGCAAACACCCGAAGGATGAAGGTCAAAAACCAGTCAAACAAAGCTCTGACACACTCCAGTAGTTGAAAAAGATGTGAAAAGAAAGAAATCCAAGCTCAAAAGGTTTCCAAACAAGTAAACTGGAAAAAGTCACAAGCCTGGTGCGACTGTCAGGCTATAACTCGTGCTATCAAGGGATTAGCGCGAGTTGCTTTTGTGCAACATGTGCCCACTGGCACAACTGTCAGGGAAAAAATCACGCTAATAAAGTTTGCTAGCTTAAAAATAAAAACAAGTAGTCCAGGGTCTGATCGACAGTATCTAGACAGACCAGGCAGCAAGAAACAACTTAAAAATCCAACCCAGAAAGCTTATCTAAGCAAGAAAACAAGAGAAAACCAAAGTGCAAGACAAACTCCAAGCTGTTCGGTTCGTAAACCAAACCGGAGATTGACTGAAGTGGCATTGATCTACTTCGCTAATGCAGAGCAATAGCATTTTGAAGGCTACCTGGCCGTACTTCAGACTCCGTCCAAAGTTTACGAATCAAACAACAAATAGCTTCCCCAGTGGAGTCTGAACTGGATTTAAACAGGAACGCAACAAATTACAGAGATAACCATATACACAAAGATGCAGCGCAAATAATACTTCATTTCATTAATGGAAAATACTGAAATATGCTTACAACCAGAAATGGAAATAAACTAGCTAGGGCGATGGTAGCTTATCTCTGAGAAGAGATGTGGTTGCTACATACCTCTGAACTGTGTTACAATGAGGCTCGAAGGCCTATTTACTGTTGAGAAACAATGGAAAACCCTTAGCATTCCAAAACCTAACCCTAGGAGATGAAACGCCAAACTGTGGGCCCCGTTTGGGTAAATTGGTACATCAACTTCCTGGGGTCGTAACTTTGGCATACGATCTCCGTTTGACGCGTACAATAGCTCGTTAGAAATATCTATGCGGGCACTACCACTTTGGGAAGGGCAACATCGGTCCATGGACCCATGTTGCCCCCAGATTTCCCAAAAAACGTCGTTTAGGGCCTCAAAACGGCTCCAGAAGTTCAGGACCCGAAAAACTGCTAAAAATAGTAAGTTGTGCTACAATTAAGGAAACTGAAAATGCTGAGAGAAACAATGGTAGGGGTCCGGGTGGACTTGGCAGGTGGCCACCAATATCCACCTGGATCATTCCTCCCCCCTTAGGAAGCAATGGTCCCCATTGCGTTGAGCTCCTCCATGAGATGAGGAAACTTTTGCTGAACTTGTTCCCTGGTGAGCCACTTGCCCTGCTGAAGGAGTTGGCCTGCTTTAACAACTCGATACAGTTGGATATTCTATTGGCGAGTGTTCTTGATCTGCGTGTCCATGATCTGATCAGTTGCAGCTTGTTCCATGCAATATGGATTTAATTCTGTGGCTTTGAGCTGTTCTGCAATGTCGGATGTGTCTAGCATTGGTGGAAAGTATGGCCAAAGGCGGTCCACATTGAATACTGGGTGTAGGCGAAGGAATGGGGGAATGCTGAGCTCAAATGCATTGTCTCCCATAGCCTTAGTAATGGTGTAAGTACCATATCGGAGTGGTCTCAATTTCCGATAGGCTCCAGTAAGGCGTTCCTTTTGCAAATGCAACCAGACTTTGTCGCCCACCTGAAACTTGTGTGGCACCCGATGTTGATCATGTCGCTGCTTGTACTTGGCATTTGATTTCTCAAGAATATCATGGACTTGCTGGCGAATATGTTGGATGCACTCAATGAAGCTGGTGGCCTTATCTGTTTCGGACTGGACATGAGCTGAATTTATGTGAGTAGTTGCAAGTGGCATGGCCACATCAATGGCGCATAGTGGCTGGAATCCCAAACCCACCTGAAAAGGGCTATGGCCAGTGGCGTTGTGAAGAGCTCGATTGTAGCTGTGCTGAACATAGTGGAGGCTCTCGTCCCATGTGCGTGGATGCTTTGAGTTATACATGCGCAGAATGTGCACAATCATCCTATTGACAACCTTTGTCTGGCCATCAGTTTGAGGATGGAAGGCTGTGGACTTCGTGAGTTTGGTGTCCAGCATTGACCAGAGACTGGACCAAAATGTGCTAAGAAACCGACTGTCCCGATCTGAGATGATAGACTGTGGGATCCCAAAGTGCACCCACACTCATTCAAAGAAGAGTTTAGCAGTGGCTTCTGCTGTGATATTCTTCTTGCAGGCCACCATAATGGCCATCTTCGAGAACCTGTCGACAACCACAAAAACACAGTCATTTCCATGCTTAGTGGAAGGAAGGCTTGACATGTAATCCATGGAGATGGATTCCCAAGGTCGACTAGGGGTAGGCAACGGGGTATAGAGGTCGTGCTTCTTAATGGTTGGTTTGGAAATGGCACAGGCAATACATGATGTGATGTACTTCCCAACATCCTGTCGAAGATTCGGCCAATAGAAATAATTTTGCAGTACTGCCACTATTTTCTCGACCCCGAAATGCCCAACAGCCCGAATGTAGTGTGCTTCCCAAATCATCTTAGCACGCTCGCTTGAAGGAACACAAAGGTGACCCAGGTGGCATAACAGGGCATCCTGGAGGTAAAAATCTGGAACATGCCAACCCTCCAAGAGTGTCTGGTATGTGTGGCCGAATTCTGGGTCGCTTTTGTAGAGAAGTGGCCAATCAGAAGTCTCATGCCCACAAGAGTTGAGCAGGATGGTTAACGCCATGATCGGTGGTCGACTGAGGCAATCTGCAACATTATTGGTGTTGCCCTTCTTATACTTGATATTCAAGTGGAATTGTTGCAGGTATGTAGACCACTTCTGATGGCGATCATTCTGCAATTTCCCTTGGGTCTGTATGAACTGCAGGGGTCGGTGGTCTGTGTGGATGACCGTTTCCTTCCCCAAAATGTAATGCTTCCATTGTCGGCAGGCCTGTAAAATGGAATACATCTCTTTATCATAAATGGGGTACTTCCAGACTGTGTCTGGAAGTGTTTCATTGTGATATGCCACTGGATGTCCATGTTGAGTAAGGACTGCCCCAATAGCATAGTCAGAGGCATCTGTCTCGACCTCAAATGGTTGTTGTAAATCTGGTAATGTGAGCACTGGTTCCGTGCAGAGGCGATCCTTCAACTCCATGAATGCCTTCCGTTTAGATTCAGACCAAAAGAATTTTGCTTTCGCCCCTCCCTTGGTGACTTGACTCAAGGGCCAAGTAATATGAGAAAACCCCAACACGAACCTGCAATAGAAGTTGACAAGACCTAGAAAGCTGCGGAGCTCTGTTAGAGTGGTTGGAGAGGGCCAATCCCGAATGACTTGGATCTTGGCTGGATCGACATGCACCCCCTGTTCATCAATGATGTATCCCAGATACTGAACCTGGGTCATGCCAAAAGTGCATTTCTCCAAATTGGCACATAGCTTGTGTTGCCACAGTGTTTGGAGAACCTGTCGGATGTGGTGGAGGTGCTCTTCCCAACTCTGGCTGAAGATCAGAATGTCATCCAAGTATACTACTATAAAGGAGTTGGTGAATGGCCGCAAGATGTCATCCATTAGCCTCATGAAGGTTGCAGGAGAATTCGTCAATCCGAAAGGCATAACCAACCATTCGAAAAGGCCCTCCTTGGATTTGAAGGCAGTCTTCCACACATCAGAGGGTTCGATTGGTACCTGGTGATATCCTGACTTCAGGTCGATCTTGCTGAAATATTTCGCCCCCTTTAGTTGGTCCAGGAGATCATCAATCTGCGGGATCGGGTACCTATTGTTAGTGTCAGTCTTTCCAGCCTTCCTCCAGTGATCAAATATGCTCTTACAAAGTGGTCTCAGAGTTTCCAAGTCAAATTTTGTCATTTCAAAGAGTTTTCAAGCAAAATTTGGTCACTAGGCATTAGGTCTAGGGTTTGATTTCACTCCTTCTAAAGTTGTCCAAATGTCAGTCCATGTCATCATGCAGCTGAGTTTATCATCATTCATAGGGTTTTCATTATCATCTCAGTGTCTAATGAGTCATTGTACACCTTGTTCATGCTTCAGTTGCGCCTAGGTAAGGTCATTTCCCTCTCCTAGGGTTTTGAAGGCAATTTCTCTTAGACGGTCAAATCATCAGCAAAAATTGTATCCTGATGTTCATACACCTTCCCCTATCCTTAAAGTACCTTATCAAATGCTTCCCATCACTTAGATCCGCCAAATTCCTTATTTTTGCACAAACCATAGTTTCTAGCTACAACCTGGCAATTTTCTAGGTTTGGCCTGTGTTTTTCCCTTTTGGACCCCTTCCCCTCACTCAATATCTGAGATTCCACTTTCCCCTGCTTCCTAACATCCCTCCCCACTCCCAAAAATTTCCCCAAGAATTTGAAGCCCCCTATCCCCTTCATTTCGCTCCATTTCGACAAATTTCCTTGTTTCACACATCGGACAAGTCGCACTCAAATGCTGTTCCAGAGAAATAAAAGATTAATTTTGGAAAACTGAGAGACGTTTTTGTCCATAACATGACAAAGAAGAAAAACCTCCTTCACTTTTTGCACAGGTGTCATGGTTTTAGAGAAATGTCAAAATTGCAATCGCCAGATCCAAGGAGGTTGGCCAAGGCACTAAAACGACGGAAAAGGCCCGATCCACTCCAAATTTTGGCCACAGCCTCTTTGACTGAGCATGGTACTTTATTGGGGACTCCCAGCACAAATTCCAAGAAATTTTGAGCATTTTGGGTCATTTTTGGTTTTTCCAGGCAAAAAATAGGTTTTGTCCCCTCAACGGGTCTCACCCCCCACGCGACCCTTTCATTTGGCTACTCCGTTCCAGGAAAACTCAGCATTTATGGATTTTTCATGAAATGTTACACACGCTCACCCATTTCCAAGAGATTTTATGAAGTTTTGGGCCTCCAGAAAGTCGAAAAACAAGCAAAAAATGACTTTCTGCCACATTTTTGACACATAGAAGGCAGTATTGGGAGATTGCAATTTTGGAGGGGTAAATGACCACCCAATTTAGAAATTCTACTTGGGTTGGAAAGTAGACATCCATACCTTTCCAACAAGCCTACTCTTGCCCCATTTGGACAACTAGAAGTGCCCCAAAAGTGCTCTCAAATGCGCGCGACCCATCAGGCAAATTGCTCAGCATTTCAGCCTACAGCTCAGCAAAGCGCAGTTTGACTGGATTTGACTTTTTGGGAGTTGATTTTCATCCTCCTTGCTGTAAATGATGTAATTTTATGAAGTTTAGGCACTTATTTATCTCTTCTAGAAGATTCATTCATCAGATAGGTAAAATGTAATGAATGAATTGGTTTCCTAGCTTATAGAGGTAAGTTGTTTTGATTGCCTAGTTTTCAGTGCTTAGTTTAGAATTGGTTGAAACAGCTCCTAGGATAGTGAGCTCAACCCCTAGAGGCAGGGAAAGATGTTAGATGGCCTATATTATGTACTTTCTTGCTCATTTTCATGGTTGGACTCTTGAGGGAGAAGCTCTTATTGTATTATTCACTATATCTCTGCAATTTTTGGCAAAGGAAGACCAGGGTTTTGCAGTCCTTTTTGGGATTCTTGTGGTCACATGTATTGATGGTGTGTTTCTCTTTGTACTTGTAAGTGTTTTATGTGAATCATTTCCTTACCTTTCCTTTTGCAAATTAGGCAAATGAAGTGTTAAAGTAGAATTCATGACTGTCATGCTCTGCTTTTAAGTTTGCTTAATATCAATGTTTTCAACTGTTTAAGGGGAATTCAAGGTTATTGCTTGCTCTCCTTAACTCCTCACCAGTCATTCTCATCCATCCATCTCTATCAAAGGCATCAATACTGTTTCCTACCTCGCCCCAAAGAACTCCCTGCGAAAACTGTGTCCAATCCCTGCACCCGAAATTGCCATTCCCCAATTTTCCACCGAAACTTTAAAAATCCCAAATTTAAACCTCTTGATCAGTTTACTAGCCTAAAATCAGTGTTTTCCTATTGGTCATATCGCACATTGAAGATCTTTACTGAGATAGACCGGAGAGAGCCCTCTCCTGCCCCGTAGGGCTAGCTACGAGGCTAAGTGGTTTGATGTTGCCTTGAAGTTTACCTTTCTCAGCCTGAGGTGAAATTTCAAGCGCTAACATATTGGCGACCATACTGGGGAAGAACAAACTTGTTTGTTGATTGATGTGTTTGTTTCATAAGTCTTAGACGGAGCGTGAAGTTATGCCAGGTAGCCTTCGAAACGCTTTTGCTTTGCATAAGCAGAAGTAGATAAACGCTGCTTTAGTCCATCTCCGTGAGCTTGTGAATACAGCACTTCATTTGCATTTTACCCCAGTACATGTATCAAGTTCAGATCTGATTGTTGATGGTGAACAACGATCAGACACTTGAAAGGCTGAAATCATTCACTTGGCGACTCTAAATCATTTTCGAGATCAGATCCAAAGACTCCACTGGAGGATGATCCTGACCAACAAAAACATGAAAGGAAAACATGGAGAAATCAGGTACTCAAGTTGGAATTGCATCCAAGACATTTTGTTCGTTGTTATAAATTATTTCTTCTCTTTTCCTAAGAATGTCAAGAAGGCTTTGCAAAGTATATTGTATTTGAGAAGATATCCTCGGCCTACAGTTGATTCTTTCCCTTTGAAGATTTTGAATACCAAAGATTTGCATACCTTTGAGCTTGATCAAGACCTATCTTCTAAATTTTGTGACGACCATCTTCAGATTGATGAACCTCAAAAGACCAAGACAGATTCTATACCTGCTGTACATACCCCTACACCTTGTAAAATTCCAGATCGGTATAAACCTATTGTTTTACCTTCTTTTCTTCATGCTTTCCCCAAAAACTATGATCTATACTTGCCGAGGTTTGATGGTGAATGTAAGAATGTCAATGCCGAGCAACATGTGCAGAATTTTGAGAATTTTCTAGACCTTTTTGAAGTTGATGAAGAGGATGTCAGTATAAGGCTTTTTGCTCTTTCTTTGCAAGCCAAAGTGAAGGGTTGGTTCAAAGCCTTGCCTGATGCGAGCATCTCAGATTTCCAGCAGTTCGTCAAAGTTTTTCTCGACCGGTGGATGATCGGGCAGAACCTTTTCTTGATTGTAGAAGAGTATAACCAGCTGAAAAGATTGCGAGGGGAGACAATACTACAATTTTCTGCCAGATTTAACCAAGTTTATTATTCGATGCTAGTTGATATAAGGCCTACTCCTAGATCTACTCTCTTGCACTATCCGGGTGCCTTTGATCCGGAGATGGAGTTTCAGCTGAGGGAAAGGGATATTGCAACACTTCACGAGATGCAAAACAGTGCAGTAAATGTAGAGGCGCATCTGCTGATCCGACGGGCAAGGTTGGAGGAAGAAGAGATGAAAAACATAGATCCGGAAAAATCAACATCTCTAGAGGTGAAGCTTGACATTTTGGTAAGTGCAGTGGAAAAGATGATGGACAAGATCAACACAAGGAATGATTATGATGTTCAAGGCTCGCTGATTGAAGAAGAGCAAGTTGCTGATCCAAAACATTTTGTTTCTTATCCTGGTTGTCATAGATCTTATAATGATTGTTTTGTAGATCACCTTCGAGAAGAGAGATTTGTTGATATGACACGTATGCTTGATGATGTCTTTTATACTGATGATTTTCCTCAGTTTGATCAGTATGATGATGATTATGTTCTCCAAACAAAAGCTAATCTTGCAGATGAATCAACAGCTAGTTTGTGCGAGGAGGAAGTTCATTTTCAGCAGCTCGAATACAATGTTCGGCCATCACATATCAGCTATGACAATGATGAGGAAAGTGTAGCAAAGTTTGAAGTAAGTGAAGGACCTTTACCTTTTTGTTTTGATTCATGTTAGTTCATTAGAGACAACTTCCATGACCTTAGAAATCAGCTGTCAACAAGTCTTGATCTAGACCATCTTGAAGGCAATAAAAACCTTGTTCCAGACTTCTCATATTCAGATTTGCAGCCCCCAAATGCCATTGGTTATCAAGTTGCAGATGAAGGCATGGAAGCTGACATATTTGATCAAATGATACAAGAAGTTTCCCTACCATTCTGTTTTGAATCATTTCAGTATTTGAAGGGAAATTTGCATAGTCCATCTTCAGTGAAGAATGAGCAACATGTAGGCAATCATGTAATCACAATGGAACCAATAGAAATGGGATTGCAACAGTCTTTTCAAGTTTTTCATGATCCAATAGCTGATGTTTTGGATGAGGTTTGCAGTCAAAGTCTTTCTCCATTGATTACAGGTGAGCTTGAAACATGTGCTGATATGAATTTGATCCAGCAACCGGTTTCTTTGTCATTTTCAACAGAGGTCTCATCACAAGGCTTAGATCAAAGTTTGCATTCATGGTATGAGGAGAAGCAAAGTAATTCATTGGATGAGCTAAGTTCCAGTGTGCATGAACTTCAATATCCTTATGTAGTGTTTTTGGAGGCGGATAGAGAATTCATATCATTCCACAGATCTGTTTCTAAGTTGTCATGGGAGTTGCCTTTCAGTAGTTCTCTCTTGTTGTTCATAAGTGAGCACTTGCGGAGACTTCGAACAACAGACGGGATACTTACTTGGTTACATTGGTTGTTTCATTTCACTTGATCAGGTGATGAATGAAACTGTTAGAGTAGGTTGTGATGAATAAGCTCCACTTTGAGCATCATTACCAGTTTGTCGGTTGTTTTTAAGTATTGAGTCAGTTTTTAGTTGAGTGAGAGTCAATTTGTGTCATCCGAGTCATCAGTTTTCAGTCATGCATTTTAGTTTGAGTTTTTGACTCCATCGCCCAATGGTTGAAAGCACTGGTCTGCTCTCCCAGAGGTCTACAGTTCTTGGCACCTCCAAGGAGCTACCATCCCCATTGGAGCCAATGTTAGTGTCAGTCTTTCCAGCCTTCCTCCAGTGATCAAATATGCTCTTACAAAGTGGTCTCAGAGTTTCCAAGTCAAATTTTGTCATTTCAAAGAGTTTTCAAGCAAAATTTGGTCACTAGGCATTAGGTCTAGGGTTTGCTTTCACTCCTTCTAAAGTTGTCCAAATGTCAGTCCATGTCATCATTTAGCTGAGTCTATCATCATTCATAGGGTTTTCATTATCATATCAGTGTCTAATGAGTCATTGTACACCTTGTTCATGCTTCAGTTGCGCCTAGGTAAGGTCATTTCCCTCTCCTAGGGTTTTGAAGGCAATTTCGCTTGGACGGTCAAATCATCGGCAAAACTTGTATCCTGATGTTCATACACCTTCCCCTATCCTTAAAGTACCTTATCAAATGCTTCTCATCACTTAGATCCGCCAAATTCCTTATTTTTGCACAAACCCTAGTTTCTATCTACAACCTGGCAATTTTCTAGGTTTGGCCTGTGTTTTGCCCTTTTGGACCCCTTCCCCTCGCTCAATATCTAAGATTCCACTTTCTCCTGCTTCCTAACATCCCTCCCCACTCCCAAAAATTTCCCCAAGAATTTAGAAGCCCCCTATCCCCTTCATTTCGCTCCATTTCGACAAATTTCCTTGTTTCACACATCGGGACAAGTCGCACTCAAATGATGTTCCAGAGCAATAAAAGATTAATTTTGGAAAACTGAGAGAGGTTTTTGTCCATAACATGCCAAACAAGAACAACCTCCTTCACTTTTTGCACAGGTGTCATGGTTTTAGAAAAATGTCAAAATTTCAATCGCAAGATCCAAGGAGGTTGGCCAAGGCACTAAAACGACGGAAAATGCCCGATCCACTCCAAATTTTGGCCAAAGCCTCTTTGACTGAGCATGGTACTTTATTGGGGACTCCCAGCACAAATTCCAAGAAATTTTGAGCATTTTGGGTCATTTTTGGTTTTTTCAGGGAAAAAACAGGTTTTGTCCCCTCAACGGGTCTCACCCCCCGCGTGACCCTTTCATTTGGCTACTCCATTCCGGGAAAACTCAGCATTTATGGATTTTTCATGAAAATTTACACATGATCACCCATTTCCAAGATATTTTATGAAGTTTTGGGCCTCCAGAAAGCCGAAAAACAAGCAAAAAATGACTTTCTGCCACATTTTTGACACACAGAAAGCAGTCTTGGGAGATTGATATTTTGGAGGGGTAAATGACCACCAAATTCAGAAATTCTACTTGGGTTGGAAAGTAGACATCCATACCTTTCCAAAATGCCTACTCTTGCCCCATTTGAACACCTGGAAGTGCCCCAAAAGTGCTCTCAAAGGCACGCGACCCGTTCAGGAATGGCGCGCGACCCATCAGGCAAATGGCTCAGGATTTCAGCCTACAGCTCAGCAAAGCGCAGTTTGACTGGATTTGACTTTTTGGGAGTTTATTTTCACCCTCCTTGCTGTAAATGATGTAATTTTATTATGTTTAGACACTTATTTATCTCTTCTAGAAGATTCATTCATCAGATAGGTAAAATGTAATGAATGAATTGGTTTCCTAGCTTATAGAGGCAAGTTGTTTTGATTGCCTAGTTTTCAGTGCTTAGTTTAGAATTGGTTGAAACAGCTCCTAGGATAGTGAGCTCGACACCTAGAGGCAGGGAAAGATGTTAGATGGCCTATATTATGTACTTTCTTGCTCACTTTCATGGTTGGACTCTTGAGGGAGAAGCTCTTATTGTATTATTCACTATATCTCTGCAATTTTTGGCAAAGGAAGACCAGGGTTTTGCAGTCCTTTTTGGGATTCTTGTGGTCACATGTATTGATGGTGTGTTTCTCTTTGTACTTGTAAGTGTGTTATGTGAATCATTTCCTTACTTTTTCTTCTGCAAATTAGGCAAATGAAGTGTTAAAGTAGAATTCATGACTGTCATGCTCTGCTTTTAAGTTTGCTTAATATCAATGTTTTCAACTGTTTAAGGGGAATTCAAGGTTATTGCTTGCTCTCCTTAACTCCTCACCAGTCATTCTCATCCATCCATCTCTATCAAAGGCATCAATACTGTTTCCTACCTCGCCCCAAAGAACTCCCTGCGAAAACTGTGTCCAATCCCCGCACCCGAAATTGCCATTCCCCAATTTTCCACCAAAACCTTAAAAATCCCAAATTTAAACCTCTTGATTAGTTTACTAGCCTAAAATCAGTGTTTTCCTATTGGCCATCTCGTACATTGAAGATCTTTACTGAGATAGATCGGAGAGAGCCCTCTCCTGCCCCGTAGGGCTAGTTACGAGGCTAAGTGGTTTGATGTTGCCTTGAAGTTTACCTTTCTCAGCCTGAGGTGAAATTTCAAGCGCTAACACCTATTACGGACAGTGATCTTGTTCAGCACCCGATAGTCAATACAGAGTCTCCAAGTCCCATCCTTCTTCTGTACCAACATGATCGAGCTCCCACAAGGTGATGAACTTGGACTGATGTGACCTTTCTGCAGGAGCTCCTGAATCTGCCTCTTGATTTCATTGTTCTCCAGAACGGAGCGCCGATAAATTGGTCCATTGGGTAGCGGCACACCTGGGGTCAGATCGATGGAGTGCTTGACCTGACAGTGCAAAGGAACCCCTGCAGGGGAGGTGAAGATGTCCTCGTACTCCTCCACAACCTTGTCCATCTGTAGTTGTCGTGCAGAGGGACCCTGTCTGGAGGCCGTGGCCACCGTCTTCTTCTTTCCTTGAGGGCGTATCATCAGGAAAACAAATTTCCTAGTTTTGGAAATGATCTTACTGCATTGTTTTGGAGTAATCAAAGAGATGGCGGTAGGTGGCGCTACCTTTGGTATCCTGTACAACTTATTTCCCAATGTAATAATAACAGCACGAGGCCTTGATTCATACACAGCATGTCGCTTCCACAAGTATGGTTGTCCTAATAATACATCACAAAATTCAAGGGGAGCAATGTCACACAATACCTCATTCCTGAAGGGATTGATGTTGTATGGAAGGCGACACTGCTGGCTCACGCAAAGATCTTGTCCTTGGTGAAGCCACCCAATGGTGTATGGTTGTGGATGTGCTGTGGTCGGTAAGCCCAACCGCTTCACGACCTCTGCCGAAATGAGGTTCTTTTGACTCCCGCTATCAACAATGAACTGTATCGGGGAGCCCTTTACCCACATCTGGGAGTGGATGAGACGCTCCTCCTCCTCTGGTTCTTTGGGTTCATTTTTCTGGATCTTGGCGGTAGCAACAGTGGCATTGGGATCCGCATCAATGATTTGCTTCCCTTTTTCATTCCCCTTATTGGGTTCTGACTCAGAGTCGGAACATGCATCTGATTTTTAAACCTTTAGCTCAGCCACCAGTGACTGCTTGGCCCGACACTCACTTGTGTTGTGAGTGGAGCTCTTATGGAACTCACACCATTTTCCAGTGTCCTTTTTCGGCTTCACGGCGCTATTCTTTGCTTGTAGCTTCGGCGGGTTGTCTTGGGCTGTCCCGCCTTGGCTTTTTCCTTTGTTCTGTGGTTTAAGGGCACCTTTCCCCTGCTTTGGATTCGCAGATCCAAAGTCTCGCTTCTTTTGTTTAAAGTTCTGCTCGACCTTGACGGCATATCGGTATGCTGCACTGAGCGAGGAGATGTTTAGGAATTGCATTTCTTCCTGGATGTACTTGTCCAGGCAGCCATGGTATTTGAGTATCAAATGTTGCTCCGAATCCTTGATACCCAACTTTGTTCGAAGGGTATGGAAAAGATCGGTGAACTCCGGCACGTCTTGGTCCCTTCCCTGCCGCAGCGTGGTCCACTTTATGTATTCATCCTCATAGCTTCAGACAGGGTAGTACTGCTCCTTGATGGCATCCCGGAATGAATTCCAGGTGGGTGCGGCTGAAAATAGTGAGCCAGTACTTTCATCCTTCTGCTCGCAGTAGGTTTCCTACCAGTCCTTAACGTGGGGGGCTGCTTTGAGAAGAGCAAAAACAATCTTTTCCCGACTCGAAAATTCATGAACAGAAAAATAACCCTCTAGCAGATTTAACCATTTATCTACAGCATCTGCATCTATCTGACCCTCGAATATGGGGATTTCAAAATTGACATGTACCTTAAAGGGTGTGGCGTTTCCAGAGTAGCTGCTGGAAGCCGATGCGTCGCTCCTGGGTAGCCGCTGAAGGATCTAGGCAAAGCTGTCCATCATCGCATTCCATTGTCACTCGAGGGCTTCTTCGATCAAGATTTTGATGGGATCTCCTGCCCCTCGTCTTTCTTCTCATCCGCCATGGGAGGCCGTCGGGATTTACGAGGCTGGTCTTGCAAAGGTTCAACCAGTTCAAGCCCTAACTCCTTATATCCCGACCTTGTTCGGGACATGCAAAGAACAACAGAGAAAAAACAGACCGCTCTGATACCACTGATCCGGATTTAAACAGGAACGCAAAAAATTACAGAGATAACCATATACACAAAGATGCAGCGGAAATAATACTTCATTTCATTAATGGAAAATACTGAAATATGCTTACAACTAGAAATGGAAATAAACTAGCTAGGGCGATGGTAGCTTATCTCTGAGAAGAGATATGGTGGCTACATGCCTCTAAACTATGTTACAATGAGGCTCGAAGGCCTATTTATTGTTGAGAAACAATGGAAAACCCTTAACATTCCAAAACCTAACCCTAGGAGATGAAACGCCAAACTGTGGGCCCTGTTTGGGTAAATTGGTACATCAACTTCCTAGGGTCGTAACTTTGGCATACGATCTCCGTTTGACGCGTACAATAGCTTGTTAGAAAGATCTATCCGAGCACTACCACTTTGGGAAGGGCAACATCGGTCCATGGACCCATGTTGCCCCTAGATTTCCCAAAAAACGTCATTTAGGGCCTCAAAACGGCTCCAGAAGTTCAGGACCCGAAAAAATGCTAAAAATAGTAAGTTGTGCTACAATTAAGGAAAGTGAAAATGCTAAGAGAAACAATGGTGGGGGGCCAGGTGGACTTGGCAGGTGGCCACTAATATCCACCTAGATCAGAGTCGCCAAATTGTTGGAGATGTAAATCCCCTCTGCGGACAGAGGCGATCCCACTAGCCCGAAATGGGTCTAGCAACAATCAAACAATGCTATCATGCAGGTTCCTAATTGCAAATTAAAGGTGGATTACGAGAACCTACTTGGATTCCAACGCTAGTGTTGTAGAGGAGTTGACACTCCCGTTCCTTTTCTCCGGCCGGTCACGATCCTCACGATCTCCGTGAATGGACACCTGCACATGCAAAGAACAACACGAATACAAGCATAAAATCCAATAGATGCAATTATATATCAGTCAAAAAAGATATAATCCAAACATCATCATAATGAACAGCAAGAATGGAACCATAATGATAGTCATCTATTATTGATAATCAACAAAGGAGTATACAACCGAAGTTCTGACGTCAAATCCTCCTTTGGCTGGGTGATCAGCTACATATGTCTTGCAAAGCTTGTCAGGATCAAGAACAAGCCTCTCTCTCTCTTTGATTATGAATGCAAAGAAGACTCAACAACAATCTCTCAGACTTCTGACAGTATCATTCTCCCTATGCTCAAAAACTAGCTTGTCAAATGCATCAGAACAAGCTTTTATAGATGGAGGAGGAGGAAGAGATACAATGAATCCAGACATCCATGGGATAAGAATTATCCTTGAAAAGCTATTGTGGATAGAGATACAATGAATCTCAACATCCATGAGATTGGCATTATCCTTGAAAAGCCTCGTGAGTCAAAAGGAAAAAACTCTCGGGCGTGCATTTGTTAAAAAACTTTTCCAAACTTGGTTGGCACAGGTAAGACTCTGAGACAGAGTGCCAATGGGCGTGCCCTCTTTGGAGAATTTCCCCTATTGGCGCGGGTGATACACTGTGGACCCGCGCTAATGGAAAAAGGGGACTTTTTAAGGATATTCTGCAGGAGATGTCTTCAAGGCATATGAAGTCCATACTTAGGGGAACATAATGCAGGTGTTTTCAAGCCATGTCACTTCTCACAGATCCCGAAATGAGTCCTCCAAAGTGCGGGAAAGGGGTAACAGGGACGGTGACCAATGGTGACAAATTACTGTGTAACAAGGATGCCTAGAATTCAATTTTGAACCTCTTTTTGAAACCCTTGAAACCTGAACTGGACATGATGTCAAGAGTCAATTCCAATGGGTGTGGTCACTTGAGTTGGCATCATGACTATCTTGGGCAACAACCAACAACCCCCAAGACACTACCACTTGAGACGTAGGCAAAGTTATAGAACCACCAGAGGCAAGCATTGTCAAGGAGATTGTTGCATTGCATGTGTTATATATTGTATTCCATTAGATATATATATTGGTAAAAAAAAAAGGTAATAGGTATCTTTCTTCATGGATGCCTGACCTATGGAGATTGATTTTTAACTATTGTATGGCCATTGTCCATTCATTTGTTTCTTTTATCAATTTTCTCTAGTTGTTTTTCTCTAGAATGGATAGATTTGTTTCTAACATGTTTTTGCATAGGTTATTTCTTTGATGTGTTTACATATTTTCTAACAAACAGTTCAAAATGGACAAACGAACAAAATGGGAACATATCATGGATCTTGAGGTGCAAGACCTGAAAGACAAGACAACCTTTTCTAGTAAAGACTTAGTTTGGATTGAAATAAATCAAAATAACAATAGTATTGATCAGGTTGTTGTAATCCATTCAAAAAAGAGTTTTTTATTTTATTAGCGGGGAGGAAGTGAATCCTATTACTCCATTTAAGTTCATACAGAGACATAACAAAGAACCAAGACAAAGAGCCACTGCTGCATCATGATATGAAGTGTAATTATTTCAAAAATTTATTATCTAGGTCCTTTAAAACCACATTTATCATTCTTTGTATGTACTAACATTTCAAATTTTTTGGTGTAGATATTATTGTTCATTTGGCCCAGAGGACAAAAGAAGAGAGCCTTCAACTAAATGAAGGACCTCATTTGTGCAAAAGAGGGGTTGTCAATGCCATTTTATTGTGAAGGTTGTGAATGAAAGTCCTGATATAGCAATACTAACTTTCAATATGTATGAACATGAAGATGGAGAAGGTTGGCCTTGTCATGGATGACATGACAATTCAAGTGAGGCTAGGACCTTGCATAGGCCAAGGATTTCAAGGGACATTGTTGCTTATGTTGAGAGTTGTTTCTTTTTGGGAGTGCATATTGATATGGTGTATAGAACCCACATTTAAGAGACATGTTGACATGGATGCAACAACTCAAGATAAGGATTTATTCTTATCCAGGAAATATATTTCCAATCATATATAATATGTTGGAAAATGGTAATTATCAACTCCACAAAAAGGATGAAATGAGTGTAAACCTTTGGTATCAAAAGCACTAGAAATATTTTTTCTTTTTCCAAAAGCCCGATGGTGTGGAGGTCCCTTTTATAATAGGGATTCAAACAAAGTGGATGTTGGAGACAATGGTTAAGCTATCACTCAATAGCTTAATAGACGTGGATTCAACATTTAACACAAATAAATATGGGTTAAGTCGGTTGCCAATGATTAATTGAATTTACTTATTTAATTTGTAGACATTAAATATGATTAATAACTTGTATTTGAATTTATGTAACGTTGAATATGACTGTATTAGTTTTATATGCTTGTGGAATTATATGAAAAACAAAGTGGGGTACCAGCTTCATGGGTCATGGCATCACGAAACACATCAGATGATATTGCATTATGGTTGGAGTACATCATGCATAAATGTTTCCAAATTTTCCTGATTAGAAATTCAATGCATTCATGGTCAATGATGCATTGGTTGAAAAGACTGCCTTGAGGTAACTTTAATATTGTCATGATATAATCCAAATTTCATTTATTATAAAAAACATTCCACTAAAATGCATTGAATATGGTAGGAGGATCACATGTTGTGATGTGATCTTATGTGTTTGGCATGTATGGATGGATTGGTTAAAAAAGACAAACCGGTTGGTCACTAATTTCATAAAATGCAATGAGATGTTCAATGAATTAGGTTTCATCATGAAAAACACTCTCAATACTGAAGTGGATGATGCAATCAATCAATTTTTTATCAAAATTGCAAAGGAAGAGAATTTCTTAGACTATTTCCACAAGAATTGGGTTGTTGGTGATAATATTCGTATGTAAACAAACTCTTCGTATTGTATCCATGTTTGTCTTCTATAAAAGTGATATATTTAAACTAAATTAATTCTCTTTGCACTTAGGGATGTGGGTGAAAGGTTTTCGAGAGTTTCCTCATGCAAATCAGGAGACCAACAATGTTGTTGAGTCATACCATTGTTACTTGAAAATAAACTTTCTATCTGATAGAAGAAAAAAATGTGCCCGTAGGATGGATTGGTTGTTGTATTACTACTAACAATTGTTGAAACTTGTTATTGATTCATGGAAATATTGAAATAAAAAGGATTTCTAAACAAATACAAGAAAGAGAAACAACTTGAATCATCAGTGGAAGGAGAAATAAAAATATTGGATAGTGATTGTTCTCCTCATGAGAGCATAACTGATGCTTACTGGGTGATAAGTCAAACAGATCGAGATAAGAATTACCTTGTCACTTGGTATTGCATGGATTTTATCACGTGTGAATGTCCATGGTCTACTTGTGGCAACATTTGAAAGCATGCCATAAAGGTTAATTGGTTGTATTTCCACTCGGATAATTTAGATAAATTACTTAATCAACATCAATCGATAACATATTCAATGACCCTCCTCAGATCAATATAGAGACCCAGAGCCATGATGTAGATGTTGATGCCACTCCTATGGCCACATATGTTGTTGATGCAATTGTTGGAGCGCTTCATTTGGAAAGAGAGGAGTTGTTTAAACACGTGAATTTGATTCTAGATAACCCTCCTACTACATTAACAAAGACCAACCAATTGCTTATTCTAGTTAAAAAAATGTTGGATGAAGCCAAAAATATGTACATTATGGATTTTGACTTCACACCTGGGTTGGGTTCTCTTGATTCATATTTGAAGATGAAGAATAGTTTCCTTAGCCCTACAAAGAAAAAAATAAGGATAAAAAAAAGAAATGGTTTGGGAATTGATTTAAATGTCCATCCATCAAAATATGAACCATTTGAATTTCAATACCTCAATAGGCAAGGACGTCCTCGATCAAATAATGCATTGTCTATGGTTCCAGGATTGTTTCATGTATTGAATAGAGTGATGGTTTTAGATTTGTGTATTTATTCATCACCATTCTTTAACATTTGATATGTTTATTTTTACAGCGATGCAACAATCCACAACTATGGCGATAAACCAAGACCAAAGGGAGATGCAAGACCATCCAACCTTTCCTGCCATGCCAGGTACATTTGAATGAATGTGCATCTAAGTAAATCCTAAATAAAGGAGAAAAAAGTGAGATGTGGTAATGAAAATGACAAAACTTATAAATCTAATATGGAAAGAGCACCCACTCAACATTTAGGCCTTCCCTATAGTTTTTCCCTCCCATCCACTCAATATAATTATGTTTGCACATATACCTTGATGCTTTAACAAATTTCATTGTGCTAACACATGACACTTTGTTAGGTAACTATGGAACAGGTGGTGAAGCATCATCATCTACAATGGTTGATCATCCATGGAAGGGCTTCAACTTTAGTGGGAATCAATGAGTTAGGCACAAACAATAGGTATGTACTTTCCAGAGACTGTATGCATGTACTTTTTGAATTGATGACCCAATTAAATGCATAGGTAACTTGGATAGGGTTCTTTCATTTATTTGGTTTGAGAGGTAAAATATTCTTAATATGGTCACAATTTTGGTGTTATTCGACTAATGATCAAAGTTCATGGTATTTGTAGCATCTCTATTTTATCTTTTGTTTTGTGTTCTAAATTGTATACTTTGTGTAATTCCTACAATAATTTTGTAGGTTTTTTATTTTTGCCAATGGGTGGGATCTTTTTTGCATTTCATCTTCCGGTTAGAAACTTACTAACTTGAGTAATTGATATTCTCTACTCTGCACTATTCCTTTCCCAAAACATGATTTTTTTTTAAACATCTCTTGACTTCTTTTGTTGCTTCTCAACATCCAAATGGGTTACAATGTGTTTTGTTGTGCAGGAATGGTAGAAGAAAAAATTTTTCTATAGAAAATTATGCTTAATGGATTAGGTAGCTTCTCTATGCTGGATTCATTTGCGTATCATCACATTTCCAATGCCCATAGGGTCTGATTTTGGTACTATAAAATCCATGAATTTTCTAAGAATTGTTATTGTAATTGTGATTTCACTTTGGAAACAAGTTTGACACCTCCAAACACATGAAGTACATATCGAAACACAGACCCTGTAAATATGTGTCCACTAAAGTATTTTGGTGGAGCTGCTCTTGGAAAATTCTGTTAGGAGACCCAGGGGGTGCTTCCCAGGATTTGTGCATGACATCCCTTGTAAACCCATTGATGTAGATCAGTAAGCCTAATCTAGGGGATTAAACTGGATAGTTGCTCGTACTAGCCAAATTCCAACAAGTGAAAACTAGTTGAGCTAACCCCTTGGGATTACGGTGGAGCTACTTGTAAGCTGTAGTGCTACAATTTGTAGATGAATAAATAAACTAGGCTTAGCTTGGTGCCTTCAAAGTGTAATTTTTTTTACATACTTTGCCATGAAAATAGGTATGGCACTTGCAGTCTCACCATATAAACATCTAGAGAAAGACCGTAGTAATAATTCATCTTTTAAGTCATTGCATGCACACTCAAGATAGATCCTTAATGCTACTAATATGTTACAACTCAAGTCTGAAGTTGTTTTAGTATTATCATTATTTCAATCCAATTGAGTCTTTGCATGAAAACAAAATATTAATTTCAATGCCAATGTGGAACTTATAATAGGGTAACTATATAAGCTGGAAATTAAAGTTGAGTAAGATGTTTTACTTATAATCATTGAGGAATATTGGCTAACTATAGTTGATAACTTGATAGTTTCCTTTCACTCACGAATAATTCTCATATAATTTTGTGGAGTCATTAAATCAGATTGTATCCATGAATATGAATAAGGTTGGAATCATGTTTGAAATTGAGATTTACACTATTCCTTTCTTTTAAACATCCTAATAGATGGAAAATGGTGAAGTTGAAAATTATAAGAAATGAGATCTTTCTATGATAATCATGTCTAGTGTCCATTATACATGTCCATTGTGAATGGAATTCCCTCTTCTATTTTAGATTTGTCTTGAAAGAGGGACCTCAATTACAATATGAGGCCCAAAATCAACACACGCTGTATATAATTGTTCTTATAAGCAAGGATCCTATGATGCGTCAAATAGGATTTTCCTTTGTGAAGGGTGACTAAGTGTGGATTCAATCTTTCATAGGGATTTTAATATTAATTTTTCATTCATTAGTGATCGTTCTATTTCTAGTATATTGGCAGATTGTATATTTGTCTATGGGAATCCAGTCTTAAGTTTTAACCATTATGTAGAGGGATCAATGTTTGAATTAATATCTTGAATTCATTCTTATTATGATTGAATTTTTTTCTCAAAGGTAACTTGATATCAGAAAAGAGTAGTTTCACAATATGCAATATATATTACTTTTTAATCCTTACCTTATTGTCTATACATGATAGGGCTTGTAGCTGAAGATATGTTTCATTGGCAATCAATAATCATGGGTCCTAGTGATAAATCCCAATGGAAGATATTATTCAGGGAAATAGTTTTTGGATCATTAGGGGAGTTTTGAGGTCTAAAATGAGCCTCCTAAGGAAATTATAAAACAATACTGGAAATAATAAAAGGACATTAGATTATATCATTAGATTTTAGAGGGAAAAAAGAAAAAACGATTTTTTCAACTCGTATTTTCAACTTATCTCCCTATGGGTTTACTCAAATTTCGAGCGGAAACACTCGTTTGATGCAGAATTTGATTCCTCATCCAAGGATTACCCATGCTACATACTTTCGATGGACCCTACTACATGAAAAATGAAAAATACATGATAAATGTGATTGCAGTCATGTTTTTTCATACATTTCACATTTTTCATGTAGCAGGGACCATCGAAAGTATGCAAAATGGGTACTCCTTGGATGAGGAATTACATTTTTCATCCAATAAGTACTCCCACTCGTAATTTGAGTAAGTCCTTAGGGAGATAAGTTGAAAATACGAGTTGAAAATGTAGTTTTATTATTTTATTACTTTTTAATCTCTTTTCTCTTTTGCTCCAAAAAAGGTGAATGATCTCCCATGGTTGACATCATCATGTTGAATCCTATTGGTTCTTATAAAGTTTATTTTGTTTGTACATTTTTCTTAGGAGGCCCATTTTAGACCTCAAAATTCCCCTAATGTTTGGAAGCTTTCAATGGTTATTGATCTTGTTGAAACAATAGCTGGAGCACGTTATTACAATGAAGATGTGATTGTTGCAGTTATTCTTGGGACATAAACCAATCCATGTTGTGTAGAGCGAGAAGATGCAATAACTAAAGGATGCCAACAAAAAAAAAAATAGTTATATCCATATTTACTATAATTTAACTTTTGGGGCCTCATTTCAAAGTATAGATATATACTTAGTAATTGTAATTGAAACCCTGCCTACAGTTGTATCTCCTCTTGCACTGTTATTTAGTTCAAGTAACATAATATGTTTGTGGCTTCTCCTAGAGATGGCGTTTGCGTTCATATTATTTTCCGTTACTGTTTCCATTATAATGTAGTTCATTACATGCTTGATCCTAGGGATCCATTGATCCTTCTAGATGCAAGAAATGCATGTAAGATTAGCTCTTTTACTTGTCTTTTCAAGTTACATAACTGCAGGAACCATTCAATATCTTATGTATTATTACATAACACTATCTTTGTGATAATGAGAGGAGACCACATGATCTATCTCTTTGTTCATTGTTTTTCTTTTCTTTTACACATGAATGATGGGATCTTGTAAATTCAAAGATACCAAAATTACCACTAAACATTAGCAAAACCAAAACATTTAGAAAACTCTATAGCTAACTTAAAGGCACAACCAATAATGCTAAAATTACATTTTGACTGTAATAAATGCAAAGCTCTAAAATTTCCTTGAATGCCTCAGTAATTGTCTCACATCCTGCATCCACATTGACTTGACACAGGATAACATTCTCTATTAATAAAAGTGCACTAAACATTTATTGAATCTAAATCTTCTAACCTATGTTGCGGGTGTATAGCTTAGTGAGATATGGGTATAGGGATGAAAACCTTTTCAACTATGGGTATGGGTATGGGTATGTTGATTTCCTTTGTAAAGGATGACTACATCAGGATGTGGTATAGGTACAGTACAACAGGTGATGAGAGTACCCACGCAAGAATGCTTATATGACATCCTCTATTTCTTTATGACATGACATGAACATGTCACAACATAACTAACAACATAATTGTTGAGGGAGAAGTCCTGTTAGCTCTTCAAATCTAATATGAGTTAGTGGAAACCAGTTTGATCCAGATATGAAGTTCTAGGCATTGAATGAACTTGCTAGTTCTTTGGAGATATATAGAGATCTATTAAAAGCAATTTTATGGACTGGACATGCCAAACTATTTCACATAGACAATGAACTTTTCCAAATTTGCTAAACAGGCAGGAAATGGAAAATTTCACATAAACAATGAATTTATCCAAATTTGACAAATAGGGAGGGAATGAGCATTTTGAACATCAAAAAAAAAACTATATCTAACATTATTGAATCGATAATGTGATATTTTAGAGAAATGACTAAAGTTAAAATGACTCTATTTTTGCTTTTAGGAAAATTTAACCCACGGGAGAAAATTTTGAGGGAGGGAGATTAGATGGGTATTTGGAACATAGTATGAAACTCCATCTCATAAAATTCATGTTCCAAATCCATCATATTTGTGATACAAACACATATTCCAACTTTTTTGGCAAAGTTATCTTGTTACGTACCTTGCACTTTTGAAACAATTCAACATCATTATTTTTTATAATAAGAAAATTTAACCCATGGGAGAAAATTTTGAGGGAGGGAGATTAGATGGGTATTTGGAACATAGTATGAAACTCTATCTCATAAAATTCATGTCCCAAAGCCATCATATTTGTGATACAAACACATATTCCAACTTTTTTGGGAATGTTATTTTGTTACGTACCTTACGCTTTTGAAACAATTCAACATCCACACTTGCTAGAATCAAAGACACCCTAACTAAGAGATAGGGTAGGACATAATCAAGGCTATTGACAAGATTACACAAGAAAATGACAACAAGGCAAGTTGAAATGATATATATCCATGTATTATGAAAACATGGAACAAAGAGATAGGCCAAGAACAACTTACCCACAATGGTTGTGCTAGGTTCCTATACCAATAGGAGTCATAATTTTGAATGAATAAGGTTAAGCCTTGTAATATTGTACATACCTTTGCTTTCTGCAAATGTTTTCGATATTATAAAAAATTAAAAATTGTAAAGAGGGCATGTCCTAAAAGATAAATCAAAGGGCAAAAGAATAAGAGAAGGTCAAAAAGATGAAAATATATGAACCCCAAAAAGAAAGAGACCATGAAAGTGTGCAAGTCCAAATGCCACTACTATTTACTTTTATGCATAATAATGATTGTGTGCAACTTGTTATTCATGCCACAATCTATGGTAATCAAACTATTTAATTTTGGTTATTCCATGATTTGAATTTCATGTTTATAGGTTAGAGAATAAAATCTGACCAAACAATTTAATCTTGGCAGATCATAGTTAGGTAGAGAAAATAAAAGGAGCTCATAAGCTTAATCTAAGCCCTTGGATGATATAATGTTAGAATTAGATAGATTACTTTTCAAAAGAAAAATAGATGAATAAGGGTTTTCTAGCCTAAATGCACCCTAAGAAATGAAGAAAGTATGCTAGAGGTAAGAAATGGGTAAGTAGATCACTCGGCGAATACTTATGTACTATAGGGGAGCAGTTTCCATCTCCCTCTTTTTTCGAAAAGCAATATAGCAACCAATGATGTTAAAAAAAAAGAAAAAAAAGAAATGGGTAAGTAGATGAAAGGTTGTTGAACTACAAAGTTACTTAGATCAAAACACATGCATCATACTTAGATACATCTTTCAACATGTATGGTCAACTATGAAGGCAAAGAAAAAGGTTTATAAGTTCATATGATTAACTCCCCCTCATTCACTTTTCCCCTTTACTTACTAATTTCCTATCCATAATTATGTTCTAAGTACTTTTAACCCTACAAGTCAAAGAGGCTCAAAGCATTTCTCTGACTTTTGGAGGGACTGGACCCTCGGCTTAATGAATTATGGATGCAAGTACTAGAATCCCCTTCATAAACACATTCCCCCTCCATAAAAACCATTTCCCCTCATTACCCTAAGAAAACCCCTTTTCCTAAGGTTAAACACCTTTTTACCTAGGAAAAACAATAAACCCCCAAGTAAATCCCTTTCGCACAAAAAACTCACTAAAAGCCTTTTTATCCTAAGTATAAGGCTAAATGTGCAATCACATGCCTTTTTCCCTTTTGAATTAGGAAAAAAAACCTTACTCCACTCTTTCATATTAATTAAAATAATTTTATTATATAACTCCCCTATAAACCTTTTCCCGTAAATAAATTAAAACCCTATATAAAATACCCTGACCCTTAGTTTAAAGAAGAACTAATATAAACTACCCATTATCCCGCTATAACTTCACTTAAGTTTACCTAAACCCGGTAAAACCTAATTTAATCCTGCATCGTCCTCACCCGACTCCCTAATTCCTCATTAATCCCGGCCCGATCACATAACCCAAGGTTTAAGCCTAAACTAATCCCATATCACAGCGATTAAAACGATGTGCCCCCCTTCAATCCTCGTTCATTTCCTCCGCACAATTTCTTCGTCCGACCACCATCAGATCGCAATCCCGCAGATCCAATTTCCCAAAGCCATATCAGTCATGCACGATGGATTGCCTTTACCCGCCCGATAAGGTGGCTTTCCCCCAACCCCCGATGGCTACGAGTGACGCCCTAAAGCACATCGGGTGACCCCTCCTAAAAACTACCCATGTCTCTAAAGCAATGCGACAACCTCCCAATATCGCTTCCTTACCATTCCAATAAACCACTTATCCTCCATGAATATGAAACTTCACGCCATTTTCAAAAATTTTCCCGTTAAAGTTTAAACCTCGAAAACCTATGTTTTCTTGCTTTTCGCTAGTTTTACACTATAAACCCATAAAACCCTCATCGCCACCCTTGAATAGTTGCGATGTGATTTCACCTCCGTTTATGTCTAAAATATTGCCTCGAGACCTTTGCCAGACATCCCTGTCCCAGAGAGCCATCAAGCGCCCTTCATGCATACCGTTGTTTTCTTAAATATTATTGAATTTTTCAGGTTATCGGACTAAGATCAGAGCTTGGACAAATAGTTCTGGTACTAGTCAAAGAACCTATTTACTCCAAGACTCGACCAAGAAACTAGTTAAAAGCCAATGTTCAGAAGAAGAAGACCAGTTATACAAGGAATGAAGATGAAGACCAATACACACAGAACCGAGAAGAAGGCAAGGAACAGAGAAGTGACAGATTAGAACAGAGTAACCAGACCAGAGATGCAGATAGAAGACAAAAAAAAAAACACACTGAAACTTGATCAATATTCACTTCCGATGATGAGACAGATAAAAAAAATAAGAATTTATTGTTGAAATACAGACTAAAAGGTAAATTGTAATAGTGAAAGGAAGAAACACAGAAAGGATAAATACAGGTCATCAGAGTGAAAGAGTATCAGTGACAAAGAGTATCGTATGAAATACATAAGTGAATACAACCTCTAGCATAAATGATTCAAATAGCAAGAGCATAAAGAGCTAAAACAAACCATAAAAGATAGCAACACCACAATAAAAGGGACAACATGAAAGCAATTCATTAGCTGCCTCTATATTCCTATGAGAAGATATTTTCTATTTCCTAGATTAAATCTCAAGTTAGTTTGAGATATTTGTAATAACACCTTAGTATAAATACTTCACAATTTGAAGTATGTAGGGCGGATTCTTAGACATTTCTATATACTGCTTGATTGAAAGACTGTAAAAGAAATTGGAGCATTGATTGAGCCAACAAGTTGGATTGGTGAATAAAGATAAGATATTTCAAAAGATTCATGTGCAGAGCAAAGTGTAGACAAGTCACAAGTGTTTTCTCACGTTGTTGTTATATCTTAAAGTTTTCATACTATTGATCTAAATCTAAATGCCATAATTGGAATATTGTATCAGAATTTGTTTAATTACACTCTGCTATAACAGTTAGGAAAATATATTTTTTCTATAGATAATCTAAGCTAAGGAATTCTTAATTTCTCCTTAGTTTGGGTTGTTTCTTTTAATATATAGCAAAGGATTCTTAATTTCCCTTTGTTTTCGATTACCCCCCTGTTCCTCGTTTCAATCCCAGTCTGAGAATTCTTAATTTCTCTCTCACCCTGGTTAAAACCTTTTCCATCCCCCTGGCCTAAAGACCTACACTCTGTTCTATTATCTTGCCCTTTTAACATTCCCTTTAATGATTTGATCTAGTTTTACTGCCCTTCTTTTGACTCCATATGCCCAATGGTCTAGAGACATCATTCTATCCATCTATTTCAAGGATTCCACCACCCAATCTTCAATACAAATCAAAACCCCCCTTGAAATTTTATAACTAGCATAATATCCAAACAAACAAAGCTAAATCATATAGAGAGAGCCCTCTCTGAGCATAAGGAAGGCTAGGTCTTAATCTCCAAGAGTGGTTAGTTGTTACCCTGGTGATCTCTTTCTTTAACCTTGGAAAATTACCGGGTGATAACATAGTGGCGACTCCGCTGGGAGAACTAACATTTTCTTCAGAAACCTTTACAGGTTTAGATCTGATCTATGATGTTGGACACTGATCAGACACACAAAGTTTAAAATCATCCACCTGGCGACTCCAAATCAATTCCACAAGCAAGACCCCACTGGAGGAATGAACCTGAAAGAACTGTATGAAAATATCAGGCTTTTAACTTGGATTGTTATCCAAGACATTATGTTCTTTCTCATCGATAAAGTTTTTCAATGTATATTGTATTTTAGAGAAGATTTTAGATTAAATTTTTATTATTTCCCTTTGAAAATTGTAGATATAAAGTCTCCTTACACATTTGAATAGCAGTCTTCTAACTCTTATGAAGATCATTTTCCAATTGAGGAGCATCAAACAATCAAGACTAATCATACAATCCATGTACATATTCCAGTACCTCATAAAGTTCCTGATAGATATAAGCCACTCATCTTACCTCCTACACTCCATGCTTTCCCTAACAATTATTACAAGTATCTCCCTAGGTTTGATGGAGAGAATGGTGTCACTGCTAAAAAACATATTCAAGGTTTTGAGAATTATCTAGACTTATTTGAAATTGATGAAGATGATGTTATTATTAGGCTTTTTGCTCTTTCTTTGCAAAGTAGAGTAAAGAGTTGGTTCAAGAATTTACCTATTGCAAGCATCTCAAATTTCCAATAGTTTGTCAAAATTTTCCTTGATAGATGGATAATCAAAGTCAATCTTCTTGTGATCATAGAAGAATATAATCAGTTAAAAAGATAGCCAAATGAAACAATACAACAATTTTCAGACAGATTTAATCAAGCCTATTATTCAATGCTATCAAATATAAGACCTCCCCCTGATTCAATTCTTTTGCATTATCCAAGAGAATTTGATCCAGAGATAGAATTTCAGCTAAGAGAAAGAAACTCCTCAACAATGGAACAGATGCAGAACATTGTAGTAGATGTAGAAGTTAATCTATAAATTAGAAGATAAAAGTTGAAAGAAAAAACATAGGAAAACAACACTGCAGAGGAAAAACTCGACATTTTCATGAAGAAAATAGAGGAAAGGATGCAGAAGTTCACCATGAAAGATGATTTTTTTTCTCAAAATCACCATGACACATTTATTTCACAAAAGGAAGAGGTTGAGAATCATGAACAAGGTCCTACTAGTTCCAACTACCATAGGTCATAAGATAAATTCATAGAGAAATATTTGGAAGAGCTATCTCCTGATCTAATGTGTATGTTTGATGACATTACTTCTTTTGATGATTTGCCCAAATATGATCAGTATGATGATAGTCATGTTCTTCAAATCCAAACTAACTTTATATAGCAATCAGAAGCTAGTTTGGGTAATAAGGAAATTCAGTTTCACCATCTTGAAAACAATGACCATCTAATCCATGTCAGCTATGAAAGTGAAGAAGAAAGTGCTGAAAATTTGGAAATAAGTGAAGCTTCTTTGCCTCTTTGTTTTGAATCATTTCAGTTTTTAAAGGAAACATGGTATAAAATTTCTAAAGAAAAGGAGGAGCAACTTGTAGAAATCTATGAAGTTCCATTCAAACCCATGTGCAATAAGTTGCAACAATCCTTTCAAGTTCTTTATGATCCAATAGTTGATAGGTTGGATGACATATGCAATCATAATTTTTCTCCATTAACAGACTATGAGAGTCAAAATCAAGATGATAATGGTTTCACCAGACAGACATTTCAACCAGTAGAAGTATCATCACAAATCTCATCTGAAATTCTGTAGGGTGTTAAAGATAAAAGTGACATTTCAGTTTCATGGCATGGAAGCCATCCAAAACAATTGCACAGTTGCGTAAATCAGTTCAACAATAGTGTATATATTTTGGAAGATCCTTTTGTACAATTTTTAGAGTCTACAAAGGAAATCAAGTATTTCCTTACCATCTCATTGGTTGACAAGGTTATATTTGGCTTTAGAACCTCAGTTTTAATCACAAACAAGCCCAAGAAGAAAAATCCATCAATGTATATAATGCTTGAATGGTTGCATTAGTTGTTTCATTTTACCTAACCAGTAGTCAGAAAACTTATTAGAGTAAGTAGGTAGGATTACAGTTTGAATAAATTTAGTTTTCAGCAGCAAGTTTATGTTAGATCAAATTTCATTTTCCAGAAAAGGGTGTATTTTCAGTTCAAAATTTTTAGTCACAAAGATTATACAACAGAGCTTACACATGTGTGGGATTGGCCCAATGGATCAGGCTACTAGTTGACAGTGTTCTTGACATTTCACAAGGAAATTCCATCCCTAAGTGGAGCCACTCCTAGGTTCCTACACCAAAAGGAGTCATAATTTTGAATGACTAAGGTTAAGCCTTGTAATATTTTACATACCTTTGCTTTCTGAAAATGTTTTCCATATTATAAAAATTAAAAAATGTAAAGAGGGTATGTCCTAAAAGATAAATCAATGGACAAAAGAATAAGAGAAGGTCAAAAGGATGAAAATATATGAACCCCAAAAACAAAGAGACCATGGAAGTGTGCAAGTCCAAATGCCACTACTATTTACTTTTATGCATAATAATGATTGTGTGCAACTTGTTATTCATGCCACAATCTATGGTAATCAAACTATTTAATTTTGGTTATTCCATGATTTGAATTTCATGTTTATAGATTAGAAAATAAAATCTGACCAAACAATTTAATCTTGGCAGATCATAGTTAGGTAGAGAAAACAAAAGGAGCTCATAAGCTTAATCTAAGCCCTTGGATGATATAAGATTAGAATTAGATAGATTACTTTTCAAAAGAAAAATAGATGAATAAGGGTTTGCTAGCCTAAATGCACCCTAAGAAATGAAGAAAATACTTTAGAGGTAAGAAATGGCTAAGTAGATGAAAGGTTGCTAAACTACAAAGTTACTTAGATCAAAACACATGCATCTTTCTTAGATACATCTTTCAATGTGTATGGCCAACTATGAAGGCAAAAACAAAGGTTTAAAAGTTCATATGATTAACTCCCCCTCATTCACTTTTCCCCTTTAATTACTAATTTCCTATTATATTCTAAGTACTTTTAACCCTACAAGTTAAAGAGGCTCAGAGCATTTCTCTAACTTTTGGAGGGACCAGACCCTCGGCTTAATGACTTATGGATGCAAGTACTAGAATCCCCTTCATAAACACATCCCCCCTCCATAAAAACCATTTCCCCTCATTACCCTAAGAAAACCCCTTTTACCTAGAAAAAATAATAAACCCCACAAGTAAATCCCTTTCACACAAAAAACCCACTAAAATCCTTTTTATCCTAAGTATAAGGCTAAATGCGCAATCACATGCCTTTTTCCCTTTTGACTTAGGAAGAAAACCTCACTCCGCTCTTTTCATATTAATTAAACTAATTTTATTATATAACTCCCCTGTAACCCTTTTCCTGTAAGTAAATTAAAACCCTATATAAAATACCTTGACCCTTAGTTTAAATAAAAACTAATATAAGCTACCCATTATCCCACTATAACTTCACTTAAGTTTACCTAACCCCGGTAAAACTTAAGTTAATCCTACATCAGTCTCACCTGACTCCCTAATCCCTCATTAAGCCCAGACCGATCACTTAACCTAGGGTTTAAGCCTAAACTAATCCCATACCATCATGATTAAAACCTTGGGCCCCCCTTCAATCCTCATTCATTTCCTCCATGTAGTTTCTCCACCTAACCACCGTCGGATCGCAATCCCGCGGATCCAACGGCCCAAAGCCATATCGATCACGCCTGATGGACTGCCTTTACCTGCACGATAAGGTGGTTTTCCCCTGACCCCCGATGGCTACGTGTCACGCCCTAAAGCACATCGAGTGACCCCTCCTAAAAACTGCCCACGCCTCTAAAGCAGTGCGACAACCTCCCAATACCGCTTCCCCGCCATTCCGATAAACCACTTATCCTCCGTGAATATGAAACTTTGTGCCATTTTCAAAAATTTGCCCATCAAAGTTTAAACCCCGAAAACCCATGTTTTCTCACTTTTTGCCAGTGTTACACTAGAAACCCATAAAACCCTTATCACCACCCTTGAACATCTGTGATTCAATTTCACTTCCGTTTATGTCTAAAATACTGCCCCGAGACATTTCCCACGCATCCTTGTGCAAGAGAGCCATCAAGTGCCCTTTATGCCAACCAGTGATTTCTTAAATATTATTGAATTTTCCAGGTTATCAGACTAAGATCAGAGCTTGGATAAACAATTCTGATACTAGTCAAAGAACTTTTTTACTCCAAGACTCGACCAAGAAACCAGTTAAAAGCCAATGTTCAGAAGAAGAAGATCAATTATACAAGGAACGAAGAAGAATACCAATATACCCAGAACCGAGAAGAAGACAAGGAACATAGCAGTGACAGTTCAGAACAAAGTAACCACACCAGAGATGCAGATAAAAGACAAACAAATAAAACACACTGAAACTTGATCAATATCCACTTCCGATGTTGAGACACATAAAAAACATAAGAATTTATTGTTGAAATACATAGTAAAAGGTAAATTGTAACAGTGAAAGGAAGAAACACAGAAAGGATAAAGACAGGTCATCAAAGTGAAAGAGTATTAGTGATAAAGAGTATCAGATGAAAGACATAAGTGAATACAACCTCCAGTGTAAATGATTCAAACAGTAAGAACATAAAGAGCTAAAACAAACCATAAAAGCCGGCAACACCACAATAAAAGGGACATCATGAAAGCAGTTCATTAGTTGCCTCTATCTTCCTACGAGAAGATATTTTCTATTTCCTAGATTAAATCTCAAGTTAGTTTGAGATATTTGTAATAACACCTTAGTATAAATACTTCACAATTTGAAGTATGTAGGGTGGATTCTTAGACATTTCTATAAACTACTTGATTGAAAGACTGTAAAATCTATTGGAGCATTGACTGAGCCAACAAACTAGATTGGTGAATAAAGACAAGATATTTCAAAGGATTCATGTGTAGAGTGAAGTGTAGACAAGTATTTTCTCACGTTGTTTTTATCTCTTAAATTTTTCATACCATTGATCTAAATCTAAATGCCATAATATTGTATTAGAATTTGTTTAATTACACTACACTATAATAGAAGCAAATATATGTTTTCTACAGATAATCTAAGTTAAGAAATTCTTAATTGCTCCTTAGTTTAGGTTGTTTTTTTAATCTATAGCAAAGGATTCTTGATTTCCGTTTGTTTTCGATTACTCCCCCTGTTCCTCGTTTCAATCCCAGTATGAGAATTCTTAATTGCTCTCTCACCCTAGTTAAAACCTTTTCCATCCCCCTAGCCTAAAGACCTGCGCTCTGTTATGCTATCTTGCCCTTCGAACATTCCCTTTAATGAGTTGATCTAGTTCTGTTGCCCTTTTTTTTTTACTCGATATGCCCAATCGTATAGAGACATCATTCTATCCATCTGTTTCAAGGATTCCACCACCCAATCTTCAATACAAATCAAAACCCCCCTTGAACTTTTATAACTAGCCTAATATCCAAACAAACAAAGCTAAATCATATAGAGAGAGCCCTCTCTGAGCATTAGGAAGGCTAGGTCTTGATCTCCAAAAGTGGTTAGTGGTTACCCCGGTGATCTCCTTCTTTAACCTTGGGAAATTACTGGGTGATAACAGGTTGATATGTAAACAGTCATTCCATCTTTCTTGCTCTTGTTTCTTACTCTTGTGGCATGTCGTAGATAGTTAAAAAACTAAGATCTTACTCATCATTGTGATGTAACCAATATTTCTCTCTTAGAGATTGAAACATCAACATATATATTTCATCTCTTAAGATGGAATCCTACAGCTTGGACACATAAAGAAGTTTGACTATGTTAGGAGATGATTATCCTTTTGCACAAGAGCTTGACCTTACTAACTGTAACATAAATAATATATGTTTTGTACATTGTTTAGATATGAAGAGAATATTGACAGTAATTATGTGAATAGTAATTAGTATTTTTATTAGTTTTTGGATATTATTTTTATTCTCATCTATGCCTTTGTATTTATTGTATTTGTTCCTGCAAGATTGAAATCCCTATCTAAGTGTTTGGAATTGGTCACATTGAAACTAGGATTCTGCCCAAATATATCCAATGAAGGGATTTCCCATATAGGGGCCCATTTTTCATATCTTTAAGAACTTGATTTGTACAGGTAGATACCATTATTTAAGTGAGCTCGTACATTTCTAATAAAATTTTATTAGAAATGAAAATTTAAAATTTGTTTATCAAAATGATGTTTTCTGAAGATGTTTGCAGCTTACTAATGGAAACTATATGTCCAGATCTATAGGAGTTGGAGATGTTGGATTAGTAGAAATTTCCAATGGTTTCCCAAATTTCAAGAGTATTAATGTTTCCTACTACATACATGTGTTGACAATGGTTTGACATCTCTTCCTCAATTGCAAAAATTTCACTAGCCTGAAATTCAAGGTTGTTCTATTGTTTTTTCTAAAATTTCTTTAAGATGTAAATGTATCTCTAAATTATATATAAAAAGGTGCTACGGTGTGGATGATGTTGAAATATTGGTTGTATCCATGTTCTATCAAAATTTTCAAGAGTTGAGCCATATTTAAATCTCAATTCATCCTCCCCTATATATCTGTTGAATGGAAGAAAACCTTTTAACATTGAAATCGATGGTATTTGTGCATATGGATGTCTCATATTGTCCAATCTTAGATGTTGTTTTGTTAGCATTGGAAAGTATTAGAAGCTTACATAACCTAAAGCTAATTTATTTGAGGAATGCCATGGTTAATGGTTTCATGCCTACAAAATTTTCTAGAAACTCACGCTTCTTCAATCCTTAATTCAATTTACCATAAGTTCTGATTGAAATGTTGATTGGGTGCAATATTCGATGAATGGAAAATATTTTTGTAATATAATACGATCTAAGTGTACATTTTATTTTTCACATAACAATTACTTGCATGCCATTCATAGAAGATTTAATTTAGTAACACACACACACACACAAAATGCAGAAAAAATATAGACAATGCTTTGGGCAAAAAAACAAAAATTCAATACAAGAAATGTTGGTAACTTGGTAAGAGTAGAGTTACTCAATAATGAAAATTAAGTTCCTCTCATAAATCATATTTTCTTTTATAACTAAACAATTGTTTTCTCAGTTGAAATTCTGCACATAAAACACATGAGACAAACTGAGCATACCTTGTGTTTTCTCATTTTTCTCTTGAAAGAAAGTTGCATAAAAGTTCCACATGATAATGCCAGTGAAGGCAATGTCTTAATCACACCATGGCCATCTATGTTAATATTGAATATTTAAAAATTCCATAATTAAGATGAATTTATGCTAATTAAGATAAATTTTCACTTATATACATTTTAGAATCACTTCATTTGCAAAATCACCTTTGCATTACTTAAATTATCTCTCAAGAAAATGGGAACTAAACAAATTCAACCCTTTTATTTATCATATATCATGTTAGAGGTTGTAATCATTCTATCACAGTAGTTTTTCATTCCAATATAAACCCACACGCAGAAATTGTATTACTTCTTTACCACATTCACCCCCACGCACATATAGAGGCTCAGCGTTTAAGTGCTGAAATAAAAAAAAAGATAATTCGATAGTAGTAACATATATTAGAATAATATTGAAATATTCTATTTTACAATAAAGAGCTAGGTGTTTGAGTACATAGAGATGAGATTGAATATCCTTATAACTTGGCATAAACAGGGTATGTAATTCACCTTACAGAGATTATAGCCATAAATTCCTTTCCAATAAATAGACTTAAACAAGACTTTTACATGCAATGATATGGTTACAAGAGCCATACATATAATATGATTAATAGACCAGATATTCATACAATCCCTACTAGTCATACAATGACTTTCTAGCATAGTTGCTGTCATTAAATAATAAAAGTTAAACATTTAATGCTTTTAAAATTTATTGATATATTCATTTCTGAGCATCTTTAATGGGTGTTCCTTGGATTGTGGATAACCTGAGACTATCGAGCAATGTATTCCTTCCACTCAAAATAACATGGAAGAAGTCATTAACATGTTTATTGAGAATTTAACCCCTGGACAAGCAATCATACAATTTGTTGTAATTCCTGTAGAGTTCCACTTTCTATGTTCCATAAACAATGTCACCAGGAGATAATTTATTAACTATAAGACAAACATTTTCAATGGCTGCATCCAACAACTCTATATCTTTCAAAACCCAAACTGGGTCATGCGAAAAACATCTCTTGTTTTCACCATTAATCCCTTTCTACAAACTCATGAATGTGGTGGACCATGAAAACTGTTCAGAAATATGCAATTCAATTAATGAGCTAAAGTTCCCAACATGAGAAAAAGCCACCACATTATAGAGAAATATGATTTGTTGCTTTCACTCCATAATCGATCTCATGAAAACACTGCCCCTTGATGATGACTTTACCTTCCCAACTTGAAGGCTTTTGCAATGTTACAATGAAATTTTCAATTCCACTATTCCATCGGTTGTTTGGACCATTTTTCCCCTTGGGTCCATTTTTTTCCTTCAACTATGGGAGAGAAAATTTAACATGAAAGAGATTGTCATTAGACTAAACGCCATCTGAAAATTCTAGGAAATGCAAAGCATAATGAACTAGAAGTTGGAACCTTTGAAATTAAAAAATTTAATGCAATACAAAGGTGTAAAAGATTTATAGTGTCATCCAGGTATTATTCCATCCATTTTTTATTTCATAATAGTTAGGGAATTGGATATCTGTAATAAGTCTTGAGGTCCGCATGTGTATCAGATAAAACTCCATTTAACTCCATGTCCTTCAGAATCTTTGGCTCGAGTTGCTTTATTCTTCTTGTTAAGGAAATATCAGAGGCATTCAATATTTGATTAAACTTTGCATCCTGTGGGTGACTCATCATTGAAGCAATTCAAAAACGAAATGATCGAAAATGGGGAAATGGTGTAACAGAAACTTTGTTTGGTTTCAATTTTGGAGGGATAAGTTGGAAAATTTAAATGGAGTTGTCTTTAGTGTGAGTTTTTGGACTTTCTAGAATATAGTGAAAATTTTTGAGGTGAAATCTTGATTTGTGTTATTTAAATTGGTTTTTGACTGTACATATGGATTCAGCGTCCTGAAAATCTCTAGGCACTTCCATTGTGCAAGGGTTACCCATTAAACTTGTGATTTCAATCAATTTCTGCCAATTTTTAAAGAAATTAGACAAAAAAACCCACCGAAAAAACTCAAAAAAACACAATAAAATAATTAAAATAAAAAACCCATAAAAGAACTTCCAAAAAATACAATAAAAACACCTCAAATTTCAAACTTGAACTATGGTGAGCATGATGTATCCATTATGGAGTGACGGGTGGTGAGTAATGGTCACCCACCTACATGTCACCCGAAGTATTAAATGCTCGTCACCTTCTAAGTCTGACCACGTGGATGTATCCACCTACATGCCACCCAAAGTATTAAATGCTCGTCACCTTCTAAGTCTGACAATGTGGATGTATCCACCTACATGCCACCCAAAGTATTAAATGGTCGTCACCTTCTCAGTCTGACAACATGGATCCGCCCGAAGTATTAAATGCTCGTCACCTTCTAAGTCTGACAATGTGGATGTATGTGGTGATCCCCATGCACTTGGTGACATCGACATTTTCGGTTGACAGGAAACATAATTTGGAGTAGTCTACCCAGGGGGAGGAATTGCCCGGTTTCTGTCGCTGGCCGGAAAAACCTCTGCCCCAGCCGCTGACAATTCCTCCGCTGTCCGCCACCCTCAGCAGCCTCTGCCCAGCGCTGCCACCCTCCACATTAATATCGACGATTGACAGGGCCCTGACATACATTCTGAGTTCCATTGCGTCTTGCTGCCAGGAAGTTAATTCACCATGGAATTTGAATTCAGAAATAACCCACAGGCTGCTCCCTCACCAATTCCTCCGCCTAGGTAGACTACTCCTTGCCATTCAACTTCACACAGAAGCCAATCCCATGAATCTAGTTAACGCTCCTGCCATGGTCGACCAGCAGACTCTTTTACTTATGTCTCTCTCTTGCAGACTTGCATTCGGAAAAACGATTTGTGGAGAGAGCAGCCATGCTAGTGTTTACCTCAAGTCTGAACCCCTCTAAGGGCAATGACAAGGTCGTCTATGTCATGGATGCGTCCAATTATGTAAGCTTGTGGATTATTCAGGGTCTTCCGCAACGAGGCTATTTAGTGCACGCCACTGTGCAGAGAGACGCTGGTATGTTTATTTATTGAAAAGAGAACAAGATTTTGTAGTTTCTTGATAAATTTCACGTTAAGATGAATCTATGAATTTAAGATTTTAACCCAAGTTTGATGCATTACCTTTTTTTAAAACCCCTAAGAATAAATATAGGAAAGTTGCGCCATCCCATCCCTATTTTGAATTCCTAGTCACCTTGAAATTGAGATGAAGGTTTTCACATTTCTTTTTGATTGAACTTATAGTATCCTGGCATTCTTCAATGATGATTTTAAATGGTGGCAGGCGAAGTTGAGTCTCTCATAAAATTGCATGGGGATCGATTGCAGATCTTCTATGCAGACATCTTGGATTATCACAACATTACTGATGTGCTCATGGGCTATTCTGCTTTGTTCTATACCTTTGAACACTCTTAGAGTGCTGCAGCTTATGATGTAAGTTAGTGAACCTTTGAATTAAAGATGTGAGCATTTTGGTATATGTATTGGAAGGGTTGAATATTGATAAATGTGGACTTGTGTAATACAGGAAGTGATGGCAGAACTTGAAGTACAAGCAGCGCACAATGCACTGGAAGCGTGTGCTCAGACCGAGACCATTGAGAAAGTTGTGTTCACTTCTTCTGTGGCTGCAGAAATTTGGAGAGAAGATGGAGACTACAAGGTTAATTCCCTTGATGAGAGGCATTGGAGTGATGCAAATCTTCGTAGGAAATTGAAGGTCTGTATATATAATTTTTAAATGACAAAATGTTAAGTTTAGTGAACAATCGAAGTAAAGTGGACTGATTTATCACTTTTTCCTTTTAACTTGTTAACAATATCTAACTGAATGGTATGTTCGATAGTGTTGGTTTGATTAGTTGCTTAATATAGTAAGTAACTCATAACTTTGCATCTAAAGCTGCTTTGATCAAATTAGTTAATCTAATAAATAACTTCAACATTTGCATCTACAATTTTTCAAGGCCAGCTACAATAGTAGTTTTCCAAGGCGATGGAATCCATGGCAGTAGTATATTTAATATGAGCTAAACATGTCATTTGTTACCATTGTATCTGGGTGGGGAAAATCATAATTGCTCCTTCCAATCTAAAGAAATAAATCCAATTGACTCTTTCATATTTTAGTTTGTCCACCATCATTTTACTGAGATATACAATTCATCTTGCTTCAGCCTTCTCTCAGTCCATGAATCCATATCCAATTAGATTTTGGCTTTTTGAAATTGCTCAAACGATAATACATGCTACATATTCATCTTGCTTCTCTTAGTCCATGAATCCATATCCAATTATCTTTTGGCTTTTTAAAATTGCTCAAATGATAATACATGCTACACATTGCAAATAACCCTACAATATTCCATATCCAATTGATCTTTCGCCTCTTAAGATTGCTGAAGTGATACCACATCATAGGCAACAGAATGCATATATCTTCTCTATATGCAACAATCCATATCCAATTCATTTTTGTCCTTGAAGTTTCCCAAGTTATAAATTCATCAAATAATGAGAAAGTATAGATATGTAACCTTTGTCTAAATCTTTGGTGCATACTGAATCAGAGCTAAAATGGCTTTGTGCTAAGTATATATATTTTTACAGAGAGAACCTAAATACATTATGGTGCGGTATTCATCATTTTTTTGAAGGGGTATATGTATAAAATTTGGGTGTTTATCAAATATTGTGGAGTTCAAAGCTATACAGTCTAATAATAGTATTCCAAACCTTGCAGTGATCTATGGTATTATGTTCTAATTATACAATATTTCTTGTTCACAGTTGTGGTACGCATTAGCCAAGACACTATCAGAGAAGGTTGCATGGGTGATGGCCATGGGTAGGGGGTTGAATATGGTGATAATCAACTCATCTCTGATTGTGGGACCTGGTATCACATACAAAAGCTCAGGATCTACCATTGCATATCTTAAAGGTGAGGGTGAGAGATCTGCATATCAAATAGACTCTGCTCTAGAACGTACAAATATGGTGTAGTAATCCCTTGGAGAGGATCTAATCTATGGAAGTGCAAAATATTAGCTAGTTTATTTACAGTGGCTAGTCTTTATGATCGCAAGCGCTGCACAAATGTATGAGAAGGGCACTTTAGCTAGTGTAGACATAAGGTTTCTAGCGGATGCACATATATGTGCTTATGAAGATCCATATGCCTATGGGAGATATATATGTTTCAATCAAATAGTCAGTAATGCAGAAGATGCTGTCAATTTAGCACAGAGTTTGCAACACCTAATACCGTTCCCTGATAGGTAAAGAGCAATTAATTATTCTTCAGATATTAAAATCACTAAAGATTTTGTATCTTCAAGATTTAAATTGGGTTGCTTACCTAATGATATTTTATCTTAGCTATTATGTCACAATGAAATTAATCATACATAGACACTGTCCAAAGATGGTCATGAATTCATTATTTATTTGATTTTTTTCATAATTTGGTAACAGATTTGAAGACTAGATAGTTTGCTAAGAGCATCTAAGTAATAAGAAGCTGACTGGATTAATGGTTGGATATGGAAACCATGCAACCCTAAGTAGCGAACTATAAGGGAAGGGGGGAGCTTTTCCCTATGTTATAGCTTAACAGCAGCCATCAATGAGGGGCACAAGAAAACTTAGGGAGTTTACATGTTCAAACTATATCAATTTTTGTACATAATGTAATGTAATTTTCACTTCAAGGTTTGTTGGATAGTTGGAAATAAGTCAATTTCCTTCACTACGAGCACCGACCTTCATTTGATAGTTGGCAATAGCCCTAAGTCGATTTCCATAATGACCAGCATTAAAGTTTAAGCATGTGACTAAGGCTCTCTACCATATGCATTTTTTTTGGTTAATTTCTGAAGTAAAATCAAATTCATGATTCCTTGCAAGGAAAAGTGAAAGCAAGCTTTGTTGATGGGCTGTTTTGTGTGGGAATAAAAAGTGGATACCTCACACTCTGGAATTGTTTTATCATTATGAAAGTTCCTCCTATTTGTTTTACCATTATGGAAAGTTACACCTTTTAAGCATCAGCTGTGTTATGAATGGAATGGGAAGTTACACTTTTTCTGTTTTATGGAGTGTGTAATGTTCGCTTATATGTGGCAATTTTGTTACAGGAGGGTTGTTTTTTTTTGTCTGTCTCTATATTTTCTTATAAATTGATAGTATCTTTATATATTGGGATGGTAAATTCTTCAATTACAAGAAAAAAACTAGAATACTGCTCTGCCTTGGAAGATCGAACTTTTATTTTTAATTTTTTATTATTTAAAGTATGGAATGGATTCGTTTTTTGGAGCTAATGGAAGGTAAATTTCCATTTCTTTTTCTAATATATTTGGGTTTTGGTTCATTAATATATTTTATAACATGAAAGAGAAGCTTCTTAATTAAAAAAAAAAACAAACTATTTATATATCTTATGAATAATTTTTGTTAGTATTAAAACAAACTCTACAAACATTCTCACTTTTTTTTTATAATTTTAAAGTTATTAATTTTTATTTTATATTTGTCAATATTTTAAATAATTTTTTATTATTAAAAATATAATTTTAAATATATAAATAAATTCACTTTTTTAAAAACTAATTGAATCTACTTGCTTTCTGTAAGTAGTTTTTAATTTCAAATATTTCTCCATAAATTTGAACCTTTAGATTTCAAGAATATTAAATTCACATAAAGTAACTAATTCACATTTAACATCTCAACTATATAAAAAAATATTACTTTGTTAAAAAAAAGAATTAGGAATGATTATTTTTTTTCAAATATATCTTGAAAATAAATTAAGGGAAAGATAAGCACTAGTTTTTAATTTTTAGAAGGGTCCCCATTTATTTAGTTTTATTTCTAAAACTAAATAAAAGGGGGGTTGTTGCTGGCCACAACAGGGCCATAACTCTTGCTTCCTTTTACTTGCATCAATTTCCATTCAAAGATAGAGATACCATTGATACAATTTCAACATTTTCCATTTATTAATAGAAGTTTAATTTCACTATATCCTTGTGTTTTGGTTATAAATATGTATCGTTCCCTTCATAAATTCGAATCATTACAATCAAGTGAAATCTCTTAATACTCGATGACTAATTTAATCTTTAACTCTTTCCTAACTTGACCATCGTGTGGACATCATTAACCTTAATTACATGTGAAAACCCTTAAGACAAGATGTATTTCTTAGGATTCTAAATAGGGTGCAAGTGATGATGGTGAATGTGGTACAAGGGAAATGATGTTTCAAGAGCTAGAGATTATTTTTCTTTTTCTCTTTTTATATGCTTAGTTCTTTCTTTCCTTCTTTTTAATCTGAGAATGGGGTTGGGAGAACCTAGGTTTTATAGCAAGGTGGCATGTCTCATGTGCATGATGTGACTTTAGTTGCTTCTACCTCGAGCATTTTTTTTAGCTCTTTGATTTTTATTTAGACATTCTTATACCTAATAATTTTCCTTTTTATTTTGAACCTTGCTACAATACATATGATAACTCAAGCATGGAAGTAGAAGTGATGATAATGCATGAAAATGTTGATGAAGTGATGGGGTGTGCAAAATGAGTAGGGAAAATGATATAAAACACCTACCTTGGTTTCTAGTAGTTCAACTTGATTCATAAGGTGATACATTATCTAGAGTTAAATTATGAACAAACCATGGTACAACATGGTAAAAGACAAGAATTTAAAGTGTTATGAGCCAGTGTAGACTATACCAGTGATTACCATATATCACAACCCACATCCAAAAAGCAACATCATGTGTGAGAGGACTAACATAGAGTGCATCACAATTTGTTATAATCTCTCTCTCCCAAACACCTGACATCACAAGGGTCAGCAAAGTATGTTAAAAAAATCTCTGGCAAATGCCCATGGAAATTCCATAGATCTCATTTATGGAACTACTGGTTCTAATACAAAACACGAGTGAATTGATTCTCTAGCTACCCCAGCAAGTCAAAGGATAACAGGAACAAAGCAATAAAGAAAAAAAAAGATGACTTGGAGAACTTGGGAGTCAGACATGGACAACAATATTAGCAGTACGATAAACATCATTGATGATATTTCAATATTTGCCAATTATATTCAACAATACAACCAATCATTGAATCTAGTTATTGTTGAAATGGCAATTTCTTTGAAAGTTACATTTCATTCCTCACTCATCCAAATAGGGAGACTCCTAAGTCCACCAAACAGCATGTTAGCAAAACAGGACTATTGCCAAGATGTAATATCAAGGTCACTCCTTTTCTTGTCAGTCTAATCTCATCAAATACACTAACTTTCGAGGGCTCTCCAAACTATTCAGAGTAAACAATTTATTCTAGTATAATCAACAATGTATTTGGTTTAGCTCTTAATGCTAAATGTATCATTGAGCTGGATCTAAAACTCCCCAGCTTGCATGCTGGGCCAGTAAATGTATTCATGTAACTTTTCCACTTCCATGATTACCATGGATAATCTTTTAAAGACCAAGGGGAGAAAACGAGTGCTGGGAAACTTCTCCAAGGTTTAACATATGTTAATTGCGGGATTGATGAATTTCTTGTTCTAGTTACCCTAGATGAGATTCAAAGCACACCCGTAGCAAGTACCACGTGATTAGATTTTTTGGATCTATATTTATTCCTTTTCCATGACAAGGAATAGACATTTTATCCCTCATAAGTGGGCCACCTCAGAAGTTGCATGATACAGTTAGGGCATGTCATCTCAGTGATAAGTCTTGCAGAGTGAATGAGAAGGTTGTTGACTGGAGTTGAATTATTTGACAGTTATGATAACAATTTCATTGGTTTGATTAAAACATGTTGAGTGAAAATGCTTGCTCCTTGTCTTAAGAATGAATCTTATCTTTACGTTTTGAACCATGCAAGGTGGGTAGAGGGAATTCATATCTCTAGTTTTGCAGACCATTTGGGCTTTTGATTGAGAGAAGTATGGAAGTCGTTTGCTATATAAATTAAAGTCTGCTCCTCATTTTTGCATACGGCCTTGAAAACTAGATCAGAACATACCTTGTTCACTTCATCTCTGAAAACAATATCTATAACCTCTTTGGTCATGTATGTCACCTCTCACCCAGAAGGAAGGCATGCACCTATTTGCTGACCTCAATCCAACTGCATCCAGCAGTTTTTTTAACTTGTCTGACTTTCATTATATTTCTAACCTTTTCAATGTCACGCCATCTACCAGCCATAGCATATATGTTTGAGAGAAGCACATAAGGTGCAACATCTCTCACATCCAACTCAAAAAGGTGTTTTGACACGGATTCTCCTAACTCTATATTGTTATGTATTCTGTAGGCTCCAAGAAAACACATCCAAACAGATGCATCGGGTTTGATTGGCATTTTATTGATAAAGCCTTCTGCTTCATCTAGCTGCCCAGCATGGCTAATCAGGTCAACCATCCAGCAGTAGTGCTCCATCGCAGGTATGATGTGATGATAGTCCCTCATGCAATTGAAGTATTGAAGGCCCTCATAGACTAGGCATCAATGACAGCAGGCAGACAAAACACAAACCATTGTGATATGGTTTGGTTTTACATCACAGGCTTTCACTTTTTCAAAGAGTGTGATGGCCTCACTTACATAGCCATGCATGGCATATCCTACAATCATGGTCGTCCAACAGACAACATCTCGATGTCACATCATGTCAAACAGGTGGCGTGCATTGTCTAAGCTACCACATTTTGCATACATGTCTAATAGGGTAGTGACCACAATGACATCCAGCGGAAAGCCATTTCTAATTATTTGTTCATGGATTTCTACACCTTGCTCCAAAGCTGCCCACACCTTGCTCCAAATTTGCCCACACCTTGCTCCAAAGCTGCCTAGTTGCCACATGCAGAAAGGACACTGGCAAAGATTTTTGTAGTCGGCTTCACACCCGCCAGTTGCATATCTTTGAAAAGCTTCAGGGATTTTTCTCCCGAACCATTCTGTGCATAACCTGCAATTATTACTGTCCAAGATACCTCATCTCGTAATGGCATTTTATCAAATAATCTGTGTCCCTCCTCTATACTCCCGCAACTTATATACATGTCTATCAGAGCACTCTCCACAAAGATATCAGACTGCAATCCACTACTAATTATTTCCTTGTGGATCTCCATACCATGATCCAATGCTGCCAATTTTACACATGCTAAGAGAACCCCAGCAAATGTTTTTGTTATCGCCTTCACATCAGCCCATTGCATTTGCTGGAAAAGCTTTAGGGATTCCTCGGCACGCCCATTCTAGGAATACCTTGCAATCATCACCATCCAGGATATTATGTCTCGGAGATTCATTTGGTCAAATATTTCACGTGCCTTGTCCATTTTCCCACATTTTCTATACATGTATAGTAGGGAATTTCCAACAGATACCTCAGACTGGAATCCCCTTCTATTTATTTCTTCATGTACCTCCATACCCTGTTCCAAAGCTCCCAAATTAGCACATTCCAAGAGAATACATTGGAATGTCTTCAAGTTTGGCTTCACACCTGCGAATATCATTTCTTGGAAAAGCTTCAGGGCCTCCTCATCCCAGCCGTTCCACGTAACACCTGTAATCATCAGTGCCCATGACACGGGATCCCGTTTATGCATTTTGGCAAACAAATGGCGTGCATATTCACACTCCCACATCTTGCATACATATCTACAAGGGCACTTTCAACAAAGACATGAGACCGGAAACCACTTCTGATTATTTCCCCATGGATTTCCATACCCTGTTCCAGATCGGCACATCCCAGCAGAACACTGGCATATGTTTTGGAGTTTGGCTTCATACCCACAAGCCACATTTTCTTGAAAAGCTCCATGGCCTCCTCTGCCTGCCCATTCTACGCATACCCTGCAATCAACGCTGTCCAGGATATGACATCTTGTTCACACATTTTGTCGTGCATCCTCTATGCTGCCACATTTTGCATACATATCTGTCAGGGCATTCGCCACAAATACATCACTCTGCAATCCGCTTCTTCTGATCTCTTCATGAATGTCCAGTCCTTCTCTGATGTCTGCAGAGTCGGCGCAAGCAGGGAGTATGCTGGCGAATGTGAACTTATTGGGTTGGACGCCTTCTCGCCGCATGAGGAAGAACAACCCTAAAGCCTCGTGGGCTACCTCTGCCTGGGATAACCCGCTATCATCACAGTCCACGAACATACATCACGTTCGGGTATTTGATCAAAAACTTTGCGAGCGTCCGCCAGGCTCCCACATCTGACATAGACGTTGAGGAGAGTGTTGTGTAAATGTGTGACAACTGTAAATCCTCTCCGAGTGATTTGTGCATGGAGTAATTTGCTCTCTGCCAAATCGTTTTTCTGAATGCAAGCCTACAAGAGAAAGACATAAGTAAAAGAATCTGCGTGGTCGAGCATGGCATGAGTGTTCACTGGATTCGTGGGATTGGCAAGTTGAAAGGCAGGGAGTAGACTATCCAGGCAGAGGAATTGGTGAGGGAGCAGCTCACGGGTTATTTCCGAATTCAAATTTCATGGTGAATTAACTTCCCTGCGTTAAGACGCGATGGAAATCAGAATGTTTGTCAGGGATCTATCAGTCGTTGATATTAATGCGAAGAGTGCAGAGGGTGTGGAGGTCGCGGAGGGTGGTGGAGTGTAGAGGAATTTCCGGCAATCGAAGCCGGAGGTTTTTCCGGGCTGCGATGGAAATCGGGCAATTCCTCCGCCTGGGTAGACTACTCCTCACTCATAGTGGCTTGCAAGACTCTTAAGCTACATGCAAGACCAAAATCTATTAGGAATCAATTGGCTACATGCAAGAGAACTATCTATTAAGAATCAATCCCAGTAGTGAAAGAATTTACTTAGCAATGTGATGCATTGACAAAAATTGCAAGATCTGTAAATCTCTATTGGATTTGGATTAATATTAATTTAATTATCACTCACAGTTACTTAGCAATCTGATGCATTAACAAAAATTGCAACATCTATAAATCTCTATTGGATTTGGATTAATATTAATATAATTATCACTCACAGTTACTTGCAGGACTCTTAGGCTACATGCAAGAGCAAGATCTATTAAGAATCAACTCAACTCTACATGCAAGAGAAATATCTATTAAGAATCAATTCAAGTAGTGAAAAAATCAAATGTTTTTTTAGAAGAGCAATGTGATGCATTAACAAAAGTTCTTTCCCTATATAATTGTTGTAGCCTAATCAACGTAGTCATCAAGTATATCATTACTCAACTATGTCAAGTATATCATTACTCAACTATGTTAGGGAAAGGTGAACAATAATTTGTGGCAACCAAAATGTTGGGAAGAGGCCGCAGGCCACCATATTTTCTAATAAGATTATGTTTTTTTTATTAGCGCATTAGAAATTTGTGGTGACCAAAACGTTGGGAAGATGCCACAAGCCACCATATTTTCTGATAAGATTGCCTTTTTTTTTTTTAATTATTAGCACATTATAAATTTGTGACAACCAAAATATTGGGAAGAGGCCTCAAGCCACCATATTTTATGATAAGATTATGTTCTTTTTTTTTTTAATTTATTAGCACAATAGACACTTTTTATAGAATCTACAACTGCAAGAAAAGCCACCATATTTTCTAATAAGATTATGTTCCTTTTTTTAAATTTATTAGCACAATAGACACTTTTTATAGAATCTACAATGGTAAGAAAAATTAGGATTTTATTAAAGCTTTAGATACTTTTTACAAAATCTATATTTTTAAGAAAAACTGAGAAATTTTACTAGCAAACATATTAGAAATATTTAGAAATGATATTGTGAAACATTTTTTGGTAAAATCTATATTAAAAAAAAATAAAAAACTGAGAAATTTTACTAAAACATATTAGAAATATTTAGAAATGATATTGTGAAAACATTTCTTTTTATAAATATTTAAATATAATATTGTGAAAACATTTTTACAACTTTAAATAATTTCCTCTCTTAGGCATATATTCATCAAAACATTTCTATAACTTTAAATCAAATTTCCTCTCTTAAAAATCTATTCATCATTTGATAAAAATGAAGAACTTTACTTTCTTTCTTCTCATGGAGATTACCTAAGAGAAGAGAAATTATGGAATAGCCTAAATAGGTAATGGATTGTGATTCCTTTCTTAAAAATAGATTTCGAAAATTTATGTAATCACATGGCAATTGAAAACCAATTTCCACAAGCTAATATCATAAATTCCATGTGTACAAATATCTCACGTGGCTGGGATGGGGCACTGTTTGCCTCCGCACCCAGGTTCGACCCATTCTGTAAGGTCCTTGGCTACGGGTGCGTTCGGGCATCGGGCGAAGTCACCGTGCACGGGCGCACGGGTGGGCGTGGGCGCACGGGCGGGCACCGGTGCACGGGCGGACGCGGGTTGCACAACCGGTGGGCGGGTCTGCACGACAGGCGGGCGGGTCTGCACGACAGGGGGCGGGTCTGCACGGCGGGTGGGTCAGCATGACGGGCGAGTGAGCGCACACGGAGATGCGACGAAAGTATGCAAGACAAATGCGACGATAAGGGAAAATGCTTAAAATGACTAAGTGTTGAACCCCCACTTATATGCGATGAATAATGGAGCAAGGCCGACTTGTAAAAGGATACTTGTGGGTGTGTGGCAATGGACTATGGGGTCGGCCATGAGGCTAGACACCCCTCCAAACTCACGGATAGTTTTGTATAAGTAAGGAGAGCCTTGAGCTCATTTAGAACCAATGAACTTGGAATCTCTTCTATGCATTGGACAAGGGGTAAAAAAGGCGCAGAAAAGGTTGGAGTGCACATAGCTCATGTGCTCCAAGATGTAAGTGCGCAGATTTACCGGAGGTCATTCGTAGGTCGTTCAGAGTGCGGTTTGAGTGTGGAATCGTGCAGCATATAAGGGGGAGTCTTAGGTGTCTCGGGTGAGCACCCTCCTACCTTGTAGGTTGGCATCGATGTTGTAAAAGGCTGTTCTATGCCTTGATTGTAAAATTATTCTAAGTATAGACTTGGAGTTTTGCCAAGTATACTTGATGATGTACTATTGAAGAAATTGTTATAATATATTGTTGGGCAGACTGTTCGGGAGTTGCCCCTCCCTTTATACTTGTTTGCAATTGTTGATGTTCTTGGTTAATTGCATATGGATAATGAATGAGTATGGGCTTCATTAAGTATAAAGGATAAATGCATTTTACTTGGTTGTGAAAAATAAACTAAGTAAGGACAAGTGAATTAGGCGTAGTCCACAAAGGTGAGTATTGGTGAAAAGAAAGTGTTCGGTGGTGCCGCACCTTGCTATAAGCGGTTGAAAGACTACCGCTGGTGTAGGGGCATGACAGGTGGTATCAGAGCAGCTGATTCAGGGTATTGAAGGTTGTAGCTGCTACACACCTTCACCGAAGTGAAGGTGGTATCAGAGCAAGGTTTGCTCGTGTTTAGGTTGATGATGAAGTGCTGATCCCACTGCACTATCGTGACAGTTGGTATCAGAGCAGCTGATCCGTGTATTGAAGCTACTACACAACTTCATCGAAGTGAAGTTGGTATTAGAGCTGTGAACAGGTTCGGGTGTTGAAGCATTGAAGCTGCTACACAACTTGACAGGGTTGGTATCAGAGCAAGGTTTTCTCATAAAGGTTTGAAGTTCATAACAGTGGAAAGGGTACTTGCAGGTGAAGGAAATCGTTTCACACAAGTGAAACAAGGGTTGGTTCTAATTGCAGGTGACTTGGTGAAGATGTCTATCTTGCAGAAATTGGGTTATGCTACCTTTGAAGAATTTGAAGGAAGTCTACTTGAAGAGTCAAACGAAGTAAAACAGGGATTTGCAGAATGTAGCAAAAGGTTGTTTGAAACAAGGAGTGCTCTTCATGCCTTGGCTAAGGAAGGGGTTTCTGACTAGAATGAGGAGGAAGCCTCTCAGCTTGCAAAGGAGATGGACTTGCTTGAAGCAGAATTCAAGGAACTAGATATAAGACATGAATTGAATCAGAAAAAGTGGGATTGCCTAGCTCTTGAGGTAAGGCATCTCAAAGCCTTGAAGAAGAAGGTTGAGTCTGATGGAAAGAATGAAGGTGCTTCTGTGGGGATGATGCAGATACTTGGTGCTTCTGCTACTACGGAGGTGGACTCTAGGAGAGATCCTGAAAGGAACAGATTGGAGTATGTTCAGATGAAGGTTGGAGATGCTGATATACTCACTATGGTGGATAGTGGGGCTTCTCACAACTTCATGAGTGAAGATACTGTGAGAAGAATTGGGCTAAAATTTGTACCGGCAAAGGCACAAATGAAGACAGTGAATTCTCCTCCTATGGAGATTCTTGGTATAGCTAAGAGGGTGGACACTACACTTGGTGAATGGACCGGGAAGGTGGACTTCACTATAGTGCGGATTGATGACTATGAGGCTGTATTGGGGATGGAATTTATGAAACAATTTGAGGCTATGGTTGTACCACATTTGAGGAAGCTCTAGATTTATGATGGAAGGGAAGATGTACCCATTGGTGTTCCAACCATTGGTGTGACAAGGCCTGATTGTAAATTGGGAGTGATGCAAATGGAAGATAAGGAGAAGGTGAACAAGCGGTTGTCCACTATTGAGGCAAAGCTTGTGGAGCAATCATTGGTCATTAGATCACTTTCAGATAGCATCTTGGATTTGACAAGAAGGCTAGAGCTGGTGGAGGATGATGATGATGATGAGGTGTATGTGAGGCCGGATGTCTAGAAGGAAGACCGGGAGGCATATCTACAAAGGATGGAGATTGAGGATCCTGATAGATGGATTGAGTTGATTAGTGAGGGAGAGCCTTCAGGCTCTACTCCCTCTACATCTTCTTAGATGGATGAAGAAGATGGGGCTCATTGTTAGCTGCTCATGGCAATGAGTCCTTAAATATGTTTGAGCAGGTATGATTGATGGTGCAGAGATGGCTTGGCATCAAGCATCATGACATGTTGCAGATGGATGGAGTTTCCATGGACCTGAGCATGGATTATGGAGATAGATTCTTGATGAGTCAAGGATGTGGCAGATGTTTGAGGAACAACAGATGATGGCATGAGGATGTTCACTCTCATGATTTGAGCGTGACAGTTGGATTAGCTACCCAACTAGTTCAGACATGGGGTCGCGAAGTGTGCAGAGATGTGTTGGCATTTTGTTGGAGTATCATGACAGAGGTTCACATGTTGACACATGATGAGTTTGACATGAGATGTTGCAGTGGAGATTGTGGCAAAGGGGTCAATGATCATGGATCGAGATGATATCCGATGGAGTACATACCGTAGAGGTGTATACCTTGGTATGGTTGTCTTGGTGGCAGTTAGTCACTAAGGTGAAGCATGATGGAGATGGAATTCTACATATGTTGCAAGGATGTTTGCCTTATGTGGAGGAGTTGACATCATGGTTGATGATGATCTTGGTGGAGAGCTACCGGGATGGTATGTTGTCGAGGACGACAACGATTTCAGGTGGAGGAGGATGTAAGGTCCTTGGCTACGGGCGCGTTCGGGCGCCGGGCGAAGTCACCGTGCACGGGCGCACGGGCGGACGCGGGTTGCACAACCGGTGGGCGGGTCTGCAAGACAAGCGGGCGGGTCTGCACGGCGGGCGGGTCGGCACGACGGGCGGGTGAGCACACACGGGCGGGTGAGCACACACAGAGATGCGACGAAAGCATGCATGACAAATGCGACGATAAGGGAAAACGCTTAAAATGACTAAGTGTGTAACCCCCACTTATATGCGATGAATAATGGAGCAAGGCCGACTTGTAAAAGGATACTTGTGGGCATGTGGCGATGGACTATGGGGTCGGCCATGAGGTTAGACACCCCTCCAAAACTCATGCAGAGTTATGTATAAGTAAGGAGAGCCTTGAGCTCATTTGGAACCAACGAACTTGGCATCTCTTCTACGCATTGGACAAGGGGTAAAAAGGGTGCAGAAAAGGTTGGAGTGCGCATAACTCATGCGCTCCAAGGTGTAAGTGCGTAGATTTACCGAAGGTCATTCGTAGGTCGTTTAGAGTGCGGTTTGAGTGTGGAATCGTGCAGAATCTAAGGGGGAGCCTTAGGTGTATCGGGTGATCACCCTCCTACCGTATAGGTTGGCATTGATGTTATAAAAGGCTGTTCTATGCCTTGATTGTAAAATTATTCTAAGTATAGACTTGGAGTTTTGCCAAGTATACTTGATGATGTACTATTGAAGAAACTATTATAATATATTGTTGGGCAGACTGTTCGGGAGTTGCCCCTCCCTTTATACTTGTTTGTAATTGTTGATGTTCTTGGTTAATTGCATATGGATAATGAATGAGTATGGGCTTCATTAAGTATAAAGGATAAATGCATTTTACTTGGTTGCGAAAAACAAACTAAGTAAGGACAAGTGAATTAGGCGTAGTCCACGAAGGTGAGTATTGGTGAAAAGAAAGCGTTCGGTGGTGTCGCACCTCGCTATAAGCGGTTGAAAGACTACCGCTGGTGTAGGGGCATGACACATTCCATGATGCTTTGCCATATGCAACTTTGTAATCTTAGGATTGTGTATATTTCCATGACGCTCTGCCATATGCAGCTTTGTAATCTTAGGATTATGTATATTGTGATATGTAATCTTCGGATATTGTGTATATTGTGATATGGGGTTAATATAATCTTAGGATTGTGTATATTGTGATTACACTTTACTTTCTTTCTTCTCATGGAGATTACCTATGAGAAGAGAAATTATGGAGTAGCCTAAATAGGTAATGAATTGTGATTCCTTTCTTAAAAATAGACTTCGAAAATATATGTAATCGCGTGGCAATTGAAAACCAATTTTCCACAAGCTAATATCATAAATTCCGTGTGGACAAATATCTCACGTGGTTGGGATGGCATGTTGTTTGCCTCCCTGCCTCATAAATTCCATGTGGACAAATATCTCACGTGGTTGGGATGGTGCGTTGTTTGCCTCCCCACCTCATAAATTCCATGTGGACAAATATCTCACATGGTTGGGATGGCGCGTTGTTTGCCTCCCCACCAGGGTTCGACCCTCCGTTCCATGATGCTCTGCCATATGCAGCTTTGTAATCTTAGGATTGTGTATATTTCCATGAAGCTCTGCCATATGAAGCTTTGTAATCTTAGGATTGTGTATATTGTGATATGTAATCTTCGGATATTATGTATATTGTGATATGGGGTTAATATAATCTTAAGATTGTGTATATTGTGATATGTAATCTTCGGATATTGTGTATATTGTGATATGTAATCTTCGGATATTGTGTATATTGTGATATGGGGTTAATATAAAGCTTTTACTGAGGAACTTACCCCTCATTTTTTTTGAAAAATAGATACCTATGTCCTAAACTCAATGGAAAAATTAATAAAATTAGATAATGGAAAAAATGAAAAAAAATAGATAAAAAAACTAAAATGAATAGAAATATAAATGTACCTGCATGGCAATTGAGAACCAATTAATTAATAATCCTTTGTGCTTAATGAATAAGTTGGTAATCAACTGATTGCCAAAAAAAATCATTTTTCTGTTACTCGAATCTTATCAAAAAATTGTATTTTCATATTTAAAAAATTGTATTTTCATATTTAAATTCATTTGTCTGTTACTCGAATCTTATCACAAAATTGTATAAATTGTATTTTCGTATTTAAATTCAATTGTCTGTTACTCGAATCTTATCACAAAATTGTATTTTCATATAGAAATCCCCCTTTGCAGGTTAATCTCTTCCCCTTATCTCATCATGAAATTGGTAAAAAATTCATTGCACATTAAACTCTCCACTCTCTCTCTTTGTAGGTTATGGTCTAGTGTGTCTCCCATAAAATCATTAGCATAAAATCATACCATCAAAACTCTCCACTCTCTCTCATTGTAGGTTATGGTCTAGTGTGTCTCCCATGAAATCATTAGCATAAAATCATATCATCAGAACTGCAGATACCCTCCCATCCTTGGAATTGCAAGAATGAGTCCACTGATAATTTATTAATTCACTTCTTACATACTCAATTCTGCATTGAAAATTTATTAATTCACTTTTTACATACTTAATTCTGCCTTAAGTGGAGCTCTACTGCAAATGTGAGCTTCACCGGAAAAGGAACAATTCAATCATATAAATTCTGATAAAAAAAACCTCTCTTGGAACGTTTCACCGGAAAGGGAACAATGCAATCATAGAAATTTTGATAAAAAAAACTCTCTTGGAATGTTTCACGGGAAAGAGAAAAAGTAACAACAAAACACTCTTGGAACATTTCACAATAAATTTGTGACTGAAATTATTGCAACTCCCATCCTTGGAGTTGCAACAATGAAATTATCCATTTAAAATTTATTAATTCAATTCTTACAGACTTTTGAACCGATGGAATTCACTGACTACCTTCAAATTCAGCCTTTAAGTAGAGCTCTACTGTAAATGTGAGCTTCACGGGGAAGGGAAGGGAACAATGCAGTTATAGAAATTCTAGAAGCACTTGAAGGATGAAATGGAGCTGGATATATAAACCATTTCGTTGCCCTGTAATTGACTTTCAAGGCATTCAATTCATTTGAAGGATGACTGGATCTCCTCTCTCAAGCACACAAACTGTCACAAAGGCCAGGATCATAGCACATATACAATAGCATGAATCATGACTGTTGTTTGTTGTTCCTGCAGCAAAAAAGACGTAGCTCAATAATCAAATAGGCAAGTAAATAATCAAATATATAAGTTGTAATCCAAAGGCAAAAAAGTTGGCCTTAGGACTAGCCCAATCATTCAAGATTGATCGATGATAGTCGCACATTGACTCTCAGGGGCTACTCTCATAATGTGAAGGACATAAGGGCCATTGTAATCAAGGGAAGCCCAGACAGAAAGCTCTGATGCCCGAGGCTTGGGCAAGCATTCAAAGGAACTATACTTAAATTTGGCAAGCCTTACCTGTAGAGCTCCACTGCAAAAGTAAATTGATAGTCATTGTTACTGCCCATGATGTCAACCAATTTGACTAAGTAGCTACACTACCACCCACACCGTTGACATTAAGGGGGAGTATCTGCAGTAGGAAAGGACTATTCAAAAGAAATCATTGCATCTATTGTTTAAACAGATGCATAAAGATTTTAGATCAATATGAAGAAAAGATGCATAAAGATTTTAGATCAATATGAAGAAAAGATGTAGTAGCTCGTAGCTAGCTTAGGCAAGCATTCAAGGGAACTATAATTAAATTTGGCAAGCCTTACCTGTAGAGCTCCACTGCAAAAGTAAATTGATAGTCATTGTTACTACCCATGATGTCAACGAATTTGACAAAGTAGCTACACTACCACCCACACCCTTCACATTAACGGGGAGTATCTGCAATAGGAAAGGACTATTCAAAAGAAATCATTGCATCTATTGTTTAAACAAATGCATAAATATAATGGTTGAACAATAGAATTAGATCCATATGAAGAAAATATGTACTAATTAATTTGTGCTGAGAAGCAGTCATCTCGGGGAATATATAAGAAGGTACATTACTTCAGACATAATCCATGGGATGGCCCAACACCAAGCGAGAATGAAGCAAATATAGATCTGTAATGAAACCATCAACCAATAATATTAACTATTTATCACAGACAAAAGAAATCATTGCATCTATTGTTTTAACTGTTGCATAAAGATACTAGTAACTATTTATCACATGCAAAATAAATCATTGCATCTATTGTTTTAACTGCTGCATAAAGATACTGGTTGAACAATGGAATTAGATCAATTTGAAGAAAAGATGTAGTAATTAACTTGTGCCAAGAAGCAGTCATCTCATAGGGAATATCTAAGAAGGTACATTACCTCAGACATAATAAACCATGGGATGGCCCAACACCAAGCTAGAATGAAGCAATATAAATCTGTAATGAAACCATCATCCAATAATATTATAATAACTATCTATCACATAAAAGATGATGGCATCAACTACAAGCCCATCTTATACAATACACTGACAACTGGAACTCTAAAACGTACCAGCAGACTCACTAAAGCCAAAATAGTGAAGAATGTTTCATTTTAAGAATCTATTGCAATACACTGACAACTGGAACTCTAAAACGTACCTGCAGACTATGTTACCAGAAACGGGACGATAGTGAGGGTTTCTGGAAAAAAACCCACAAGAAATGGAACGGGACGGAAAACGTCGTTTTCTACGTCCATTCTGGTCTTCATGGTCAGCACTCGGAATTTATATTTCATTACCTGTTTAGGAGGTGGTTTGGGGTGTGTATCTTCAACAATGCACATCGAAGAATGTATAAGAACAATGTGAGCAATTACAATAATATTACCAGACAAGGAATCTACAATTCAATTGAAAGTTCACTGCAAATGTGGTTTCAATTTCCAATTTGGACCAAAGCTTATTTACAATCGGGATTTGTGGCATTTCCCATTACATTTAATATATTTTCCACTATCTTCCATTTTTCCGATGAAGCTATAGTTTTTATAACGTAAATAGCATATATCTGTTGGAAATAATACTAAGAGGGGGGTGTGAATCAGTATTATCTAATTCTTTTAATAAATCTTCTTTATTTGTTCTTTGAATTATTTTTGCATGTTAGTACCATAAAATAATGAGCATGAACAAAAGAAAACAGATAGTCACACTAAAGAACACAAGATGTAAGGTGGAAACCCAATGTGGGTGAAAACCACCTGCTGCAATATGTCTCTATCTTCTTTCAAATTAGAAACTCCTTTTACAATGGTTTTGTACTGGTGCAGTCCTTTACCAGTACGCAGGCTGCAACCTGCAGAGAGCTATAACTCTCTCTCGTTTTCCAGTCTCTCCTGGAAGGGAGCTACAACCCCCTACTTCTTTTCTTACAAGGACCACTTTTCATAAATTTTCAAACTGGATCCATAAGTATCAAATGATCATCAAGTATAAGAGAATCACCCAGTCAATGATAGGACTAAACCCAGAACACAGCAATGATAAACAAAGATTTTAAGAGAAGTAAGCACCCTGCTCAACTGCTCGCCTGCTTATGTAAGCACCCTGCTCAACTGCTCGCCTGCTTACAGTACTCACCCTGCTCAACTGCTTGCCTGCTTACAGTACGCACCCTGCTCAACTGCTCGCCTGCTTACGTACGCACCCTGCTCAACTGTTCGCCTGCGTACCTCGCTCTGAGTCCATTGAACTGCCTGTGGACCTCCGCACCTGCAACCCTTCTGTGCCTGCGTATGTACGCACCTAAAACCCTTCTGTGCCTGCGTATGTACGCACCTGAAACCCTTCTGTGCCTGCGTATCGGCGCACCTGCAACCCTTCTGTGCCTACGTACCGGCGCACCTGAAACCCTTCTGTGCTTGCGTACCGGCGCACCTGAAACGCTTTGTTCCTACGTATGTACGCACTTTTCTCTCACTGTACCTGCGTACCTTCGGGCATAGATGATTTCAAGACTTCAGAAATAACCCAGACAGTCAAATCTACAGATCTGAACATGCGCCGAAGAGATCTCGGTCCATCAGTAGATTCGCCTTATTTAGATCTAGACCAGATCTAGCCCTCATAAGATATTCAACCAAAAACATTCTTAAGCCAAATGATCTCCTTTGCTTTATATAGGAAAGCTCTTCCTTAAATAATGGATCAATACCACGAGCCGACACCATAATAACACAATACCGTCGGCTAAATACCAAGAGTAAAACATAAGAAAACCCCACATGTGAATTTCTTTGCCTTGAAATGTGTGCACTGGGGGTACGCACCTCCTGAATGGGATAACTGCGAGTATGTACGCACTTTATGTAACACTGACCTGCGTGTACGCACCTTATGTAAGGTGTACCTGCGTACCCCTTATTTTCTTCAATATTTGATAGCTGATCATCAATCTCTGCTGCTGACTTGAAGTACTGTGATCTATCACCTGAATGGGTTGCCATCAAGGACAACACTTTAGCCATAATGCCAACAATCTCCCCCTTTGGACTTGATGGCAACCTCAAAACTTCAACTTCATTCTCCCCCTTTGACATCAAGGGCAAAGGGTTATGCTCCCCCTAAGAACATGCTCCCCCTGAATATGAACCAGATCTGCAACAAAGAACCATAATCCACCATGAAAGAGATAGAGACATATTGCAACTACTTCCAAGATCTCCTTCTGCACATCCTCCATAATGCCAACAATGCATTATATGCTCCCCCTGAACCTGTACCATCAATGAGAAGAGGTTCAGCAATAAGATGATGCATCAACAACCCCCATCTTTTGCCTGAGGTATTCAAAAGTGTCCCTGGGCAATGGTTTGGTGAGCAACTTGTTCCTTAGAAGGAACATACTCCAACTTGACCTTCTGTTCAAGCACTTGTTCCCGAAGAAAATGATACTTGATTGGTATGTGCTTGGTTTTTGAATGCATAACAGGATTCTTTGAGATGCTGATTGCACTTGTGTTATCACATAAGATGGGGATTGGTGGTGTACAAGTGATTTGAAAATCCTGCAAAGTCTGCATCATCCAAAGGAGTTGGGTGCAACAAGATGCAACAGCAACATATTCTGCTTCAGCTGTAGACAAGGCAATCGAACTCTTTTTCTTGCTGAACCAAGATACTAGTCTGGAACCCATAAAGAACGCACCACTACTTGTGCTTTTCCTGTCATCCACGCTTCTGGCCCAATCTGCATCTGTATAAGCATGAAGTGTAAGATCTGTATCTCTAGGATACCATAAGCCATAATTTTGAGTCCCTTGAAGATATTTGAAAATTCTCTTCACTGCCTGAAGATGAGTCTCCTTCGGATTTGCCTGAAATCTTCCAACTATTCCAACTGCATGCATGATGTCTGGTCGGGTACCTGTCAAATAAAGTAAACTTCCAATCATAGATCTGTAGGTTGGTTGATGTACTGCTGCAGATTCATCATTTGCACTGAGGCTACATCCTGTGACCATGGGTGTACATACTGGTTTTGCATCTTCCATACCATATTTCTTCAAAATCTGTTTGAGATACTTGGTTTGAGATAAAAAGATTCCTCCTTCTTTTTGTTGGATTTGCAAACCAAGGAAATATGTCAGTTCTCCTAGCAAGGACATTTCAAATTCTTTCTGCATGACTGAGGCAAAGTTTTGACTCATAGCTTCTTCATTGCTCCCAAAAATAATGTCATCTACATACACAACAAGTATTAGCAATTTGTCATTTTCAACTTTTATATAAAGATTGCTATCTGCCGATCCTTTTGAAAAGCCTTGTTGATGAAGATATTTGTCCAAACGGTAGTACCAAGCCCTTGGAGCTTGTTTGAGACCATAGATAGCCTTTTTCAATCTGCATACAAGATTTGGATCATTTCCAAGAATGAACCCATCTGGTTGTTCAATGTACACTTCTTCTTCCAAGTCTCCATTCAGAAAGGCTGATTTCACATCCATTTGAAATACTTTGAAGTTTTGAAAACTTGAGAGAGCAAGGAACATTCGGATGGCCTCAAGTCTTGCAACAGGAGCAAAGGTTTCTTCAAAGTCTATTCCTTCTTGCTGCGCATACCCTTTACAAACAAGTCTGGCTTTGTTTCTAATTACTTCTCCATTTTCATTCAATTTGTTTTTGAAGACCCATTTTGTCCCGATAACATTCTTATCTTTTGGTCTAGGAACCAGCTCCCAAGTGTTGTTCTTTTCGATCTGCTCAAGTTCTTCATCCATTGCTTTCACCCAACATTCATCTTTGCATGCCTCTTTCACATTTTGTGGTTCAGTAGAGGAGAGTAATGCCAAATAGCTTGAAGCTTCTGCAACTGTTCTTCTTGTTTGTACACCTGCTTCTTTCTGCCCCATAATCTGAGATTCTGGATGGTTCTTCTGAACATATCTGGATGGAGTCTTTTCTTCTATTCTTGTTTTCTCCTCTGGTTCTTCTTGATGTTCTTCTTCTTCATCATTCTGTCGTTGGGGGTAGCCTTCATCTTCTTCGATGTCTTCATGATGTATTTGCCTAGGAATGTATCCCTTCTCATCAACCACTACATCAATGCTGTCAACAATTCTGCCAAGTCTTTTATTGTAGCATTTGTATGCTTTGCTATGTGGAGAGTAACCAAGAAGAATGCCTTCATCTGCTCTAGGTTCAAGTTTGCCAAGCTGCTCATCAGTATTCTTGATATAGCATTTGCTCCCAAAGATTTTGAAGTGCTTTACTGAAGGAGTCCTACCACTCCAGAGCTCATGAGGAGTTTGAGTGTTGTTCACCCGGACATTTGTTTTGTTGAGAATAACAACTGCAGCATGTGCAGCTTCACCCCAGAAAGTTGCGGGAGTTCCTGACTCATCAAGCATAGCACGAGCCATTTGTTGGACTGTTTTGTTCATTCTTTCCACAACTCCATTTTGCTGAGGAGTTCTTGCTGTAGAGAATTCTCTTCTTATCCCATGTTCTTCACAGAAATCGAAAAATTCATTTGAAGTAAATTCCCCACCTCTGTCGGATCTGAGGCACTTAATTTTGTGACCTGATTCATTTTCAACCAAGGCTTTGAAGGATTTGAATTTTTCGAATGCTTCATCTTTGTGCTTCATAAGTCCTAACCAGACAAACCTGGAGAAATCGTCAATGAATAATATCAAGTATTCTTCTCCTCGAGGTGTTCTTTTCCTGAAAGGACCGCATGTATCTGTATGTACTAGCTCAAGAGGCATGCTAGCTGATCCTTCTTTCTCTGGAAAGTTAGTTCTGGTTTGTTTTCCAAACTGACATGATTTGCATATGGTGTTGTCAGGAATTTTGATATCTGGAAGATCGCGAACTGCCTGATATTTGCATGCTTTCCTTATTTGTGAAAAGCTTAGATGTCCCAACCTCCGATGCCATAACCAGTGCTCATCATCCTTGCTCAGATAGCATTGTTGTTGTCCTTCTTCAAATATGTACAGATTATTTGGAGTTCTTTTGCCTTTGATCACTGTTTTACCTGTATCAAGATCACGAACAAGACATCCATTTGATCTGAATATAACCTCGGTTCTTTGATCACACATCTGGCTGACACTTAGAAGATTATGCTTCAATCCATCAACATACAAAACATTTCCAGCCTTGACCTTTTCTTTTAACTGAGCAATTCCTTTTCCTTTTATAGTTGCAGGAGTATCATTTCCAAAAGAGACTTTCTTTCCCTTTTATAGATTAGAATAAGACTCAAGTTTTTCTTTATCACCTGTCATATGCTTCGAACATCCACTGTCAATGTACCATAGATTTTCCTGTCCCTCTGCATAAAATGCTATCCCACATCTTTCTGTTTGAGGTTCCTTTATTCTCCATGTTTTGGTGCTTGAGGCTTGTTCCTTTTTCTGCTGAAACCTGCTCCTGCATTCAGAGTCTTCATGACCAAAGTTATTGCAAATAGAACATTCAACTTCATTTTCAAGAACTGAAAAGTTGTTATAGGTCCTTTTTGTAATCCCCGTCATACTTCTTTGTTTTTGAGCTTCCCTAGTCATGATCGTTTTATATGCAACACATTGAGCTACTTTGTGACCAAAGTTATGGCAAGAAAAGCATTGTCCATTGAAGAAACTTCTGCGGTTATCGAATCTACCAGCCAATTGATTGTAATTTCTATTGTCATCTATTCTTGAACCAAATTGAGAAGATTTTACCTGTGGCTGGTTGTAGCTTTTGTTCACCCTTAAGATGGATTTCCCTGATAGTTTCTATTTGTAATTCGTCCCTGCTTTACCTGATGATCTTCATTGTGCTTTTGCTCATTTCTTCTTGCTGCATCAAGATAACTTTTTGAGGTGGATGCTTGAGAAGTTTCTCCATTATAGCCCAGACCTGTCTTGTTTAGTGGAGACCGCTGCACATTGATAATCTCATCCAAAGTTTCATATCCTTTGACAAACTTGAGATTAATAGCTTTTGTTTTCTCAATCTCTTTTCTAAGACCAACAATTTCACCTTCTAATTTTTCAAGATGTTTTTCCTTTTCATCAATTTGAAATTGTAGAGTATCAATGATCATGTTCTTTTCTTCTATACATCTCTTGAGTCTAGTAATTTCATCATAAAGGTTATCCACATCTATAGCATCCATATAATCATCATCTTCAAATGCCATTAACAACTTATATTCATTACCTTGTTCATCTTTATCACTGTTTGATAGACCATCACTATCTTCATGAGTGTAGTAGCTTTTCTTATTTGCATTCTGTTTCTTGTTCCATCTAGCAGGTTCCTTTCCTTTATCCTTATAAGGACATTTTGCAGCATAATGACCTACTCTTCCACAAGCAAAGCATTTAAAAGGTAACTTACCTCTGAACCTTCCAGAACCCCTTTGAAGATTTCTGACAAAATTTGATTCTTCTTCCTCTTCTTCTGGGATGTGCCTCGCTTCATAATAATCTCCTTTGCCTGATGCCTTGAAAGCAGCTTCTCTTCTGTCTGATGGACCTCCCTTTCTCATTTCATAAGCAGTTAGAATTCCATGTAGCTGAGACATAGTAAGAATTCGTAGATTTTCCTTTTCTTCTATTGTAGATACTTTCGATTCAAACTTGGGGGACAATGATCTTAGAACCTTTTCAACCATAATAGCCTCTTTTATTTCTTCACCCAATTTTTTCATACAGTTAACAACCTCATCTACCCGAAGAAAATAGTTAGCCACACTTTCATCATTATACATTTTGAGAGTCTCATACTGAATTCTGAGAGTTTGAAGTTTAGCACGCTTTACCTGTTCATCTCCTTCATAGCTCGTGACAATTTTGTCCCATATCTCTTTTGCGGATTTATAGTGCATTACCTTCATGAATTATGATTGAGATATACATCCTAATAGAGTACTGACTGCTTTCGCATTTGTTTCATACTTCTTTTTCTCAGCTGCATCTGTAGGAGTAGCTGAAGGAAAAGCGTAGCCTGTCTCTACGATGTCCCAAACTTCTGTACCAAGAGATTGAAGATAGGCAGTAACTCTTACCTTCCAATAATTGAAGTTTGTCCCATCAAAAACCAGTGGCCTGATTGATGCTTCTCTCTCGTAGTTGCTCATGATGAATGATCTACCTTCAAGCGATCAAGCTTCTCTAAAGGACCTGCTCTGATACCAATTGTTGGAAATAATACTGAGAGGGGGGGTGAATCAGTATTATCTAATTCTTTTAATAAATCTTCTTTATTTGTTCTTTGAATTATTTTTTCATGTCAGCACCATAAAATAATGAGCATGAACAAAAGAAAACAGATAGTCACACTAAAGAACACAAGATGTAAGGTGGAAACCCAATGTGGGTGAAAACCACCTCCTGCAATATGTCTCTATCTTCTTTCAAATTAGAAACTCCTTTTACAATGGTTTTGTACTGGTGCAGTCCTTTACCAGTACGCAGGCTGCAACCTGCAGAGAGCTACAACTCTCTCTCGTTTTCCAGTCTCTCCTGGAAGGGAGCTACAACCCCCTACTTCTTTTCTTACAAGGACCACTTTTCATAAATTTTCAAACTGGATCCATAAGCATCAAATGTTCATCAAGTATAAGAGAATCACCCAGTCAATGATAGGACTAAACCCAGAACACAGCAATGATAAACAAAGATTTTAAGAGAAGTAAGCACCCTGCTCAACTGCTCGCCTGCTTATGTAAGTACCCTGCTCAACTGCTCGCCTGCTTACAGTACTCACCCTGCTCAACTGCTTGTCTGCTTACAGTACGCACCCTGCTCAATTGCTCGCCTGCTTACGTACGTACCCTGCTCAACTGTTCGCCTGCGTACCTCGCTCTGAGTCCATTGAACTACCTGCGGACCTCCGCACCTGCAACCCTTCTGTGCCTGCGTATGTACGCACCTGAAACCCTTCTGTGCCTGCGTATGTACGCACCTGAAACCCTTCTGTGCCTGCGTACCAGCGCACCTGCAACCCTTCTGTGCCTACGTACCGGCGCACCTGAAACCCTTTTGTGCTTGCGTACTGGCGCACCTGAAACGCTTTGTTCCTGCGTATGTACGCACTTTTCTCTCACTGTACCTACGTACCTTCGGGCATAGATGATTTCAAGACTTCAGAAATAACCCAGACAGTCAGATCTACAGATCTGAACATGCGCCGAAGAGATCTCGGTCCATCAGTAGATTCGCCTTATTTAGATCTAGACCAGATCTAGCCCTCATAAGATATTCAACCAAAAACATGCTTAAGCCAAATGATCTCCTTTGCTTTATATAGGAAAGCTCTTCCTTAAATCATGGATCAATACCACGAGCCGACACCATAATAACACAATACCGTCGGCTAAATACCAAGAGTAAAACATAAGAAAACCCCACATGTGAATTTCTTTGCCTTGAAATGTGTGCACTGGGGGTACGCACCTCCTGAACGGGATAACTGCGGGTATGTATGCACTTTATGTAACACTGACCTGCGTGTACGCACCTTATGTAAGGTGTACCTACGTACCCCTTATTTCTTCAATATTTGATAGCTAATCATCAATCTCTGCTGCTGACTTGAAGTACTGTGATCTATCACCTGAATGGGTTGCCATCAAGGACAACACTTTAGCCATAATGCCAACAATATCAAGCCAAACTTTACACCCAACATCAATGCCACAAAGATTTTTAATGTTAGAAGTTACCAATTTGGAGCAGGCTATAAGGGTCCACTATTATATCTCCCTGCATTGGAGTAGGTCATAAGGGTCCACTGTTGTATCTCTCTAGCATTGCAGTAGGATCATATATTCAGCCCGGGGTCTGGCCATACACACTAATCCATTATGGGTAAATCATAAATGGGATTATTACTCTATGTAAATGAATGTTTTGTTTTATGTTTTCTTTATATTTTTTTATTTTTTCTCTCTCCTCGTTTCTTGAATGCGAAACTTCTATATTTCGTTTCTCATCTTGTTCTCGTTTCTCGTTTCGTTTCCCGTTTCTGGTAACATAGCCTGCAGACTCAGTAAAGCCAAAATAGTGAAGAATGTTTCATATTGAGAATCTACTGCAGAATAAGCGTGAAAAAAGAAAAAAATAAATTTAGTCTTCACACAGGGAAATAAGGAATGAGCCTGAAACAAGACGAAAATAAATTTAGCCTTCACACAGGCAAATAAGGAATTTCAGATAATATTCAAACCAAATAAGGAATTTTAGACAATATTCAAACCAAATAACGAATTTCAAATAATATTCAAACCATAATTTTGTACAATTTAATCATGATCTTATACAATACACTAACAACTAGAACTCTAAAACGTACCTACAGACTCACTAAAGCCAAAATAGTGAAAAATGTTTCATATTGAGAATCTATATGCAGAATGAGCCTGAAACAAGAAGAAAATAAATTTAACCCTCACATATCAAAGGATGCACTATTACAAATAACAACCTATGTGTTTTCAATGCCTTCTTTAACCTTTTAAAAAGACTCCTATTTCATGCCATGGGATGAAATCAATCAAAATCTAAGTATTGCAAAAAATTAATGGTCTCAATACCTAGTAAAGATAAGAAAGCATTACCTTTCTCTTTAATGTTCTCATTCAAGCATTTAAAAGACTCCTTCTGCATGCCATATGTTGAAAATAATTATAATCTAGGTACCGTAAAACCTTGGTGGTCTTGGTACCTAGTAAAGCTAATAAAGCATTATCTTTCTCTTCATTGCTTCCATTCAACCTTTTATAAATACTCCTATTATATGCATGTGCTGATTCATTATCTTTCACTTCATTGCTTCCATTCAACTTTTTATAAATACTCCTATTATATGCATGTGCTGAAATGAATCAAAATCCAACTGGCACACAACGTTAGGATTTTATAAGTACTCTTATTATATGCATGTGTTGAAATGAATCAAAATCCAATTGGCACACAATGTTAGTAATCCTTTTGCACGGCAAAGTGAGGAAAGCATTATATTCTTCAATTAGGTTTCTTTGAGGGGGTTAAATAGTACATTTTTTGTTTAGGGGTCACTTCTAGGATACTCAAAATTAATTAAATGCCCAACAAGTAGTCCAGTCAAACTTTTAAATTAAAGCCACCCAACTCCGGTAAAATGTTCTAACTTGTTCGCTAGAGTTGACATGAGAATGGCCATATTCCAATTTGAAAATATCTCCTTGGACTAATCACGTGGATTTTTACTATACTCATTTTCCATGCGGAATTGTTACCATACTCATTTGCCATGTGGATATGGTTTTCATACTTCAAGCCAATTCTTGGATCCTATGACTTCCCAGAAAAGCCCAAAGAAAATTGATTTCAGAAAATTGATTTGACACTATTTTTATTTTAAATTGCATAATTTTAATATTATTAGTTTAATATGGAAATTAAACAAATAAGTTGAAATTGAAATGAAAGAGAAGCAATAACAAACTATTCACACAATGAACACAAAAACTACCTTGGGAAAATCATTACTTGTGTTAATCATTACTTGTGTTAGGTGAGTCATAAAGTGGAAGGTACATGAATACCTTGGGAAAGTCATTACTTGTGTTAGGTGAGTCATAAAGTGGAAGATACTTGAGAAAATCATTACTTGTGTTAGGTGAGTCATAAAGTGGAAGATACTTGAGAAAATCATTATTTGTGTTACATGAGTCATAAAGTGGAAGGTACATGGAATTATACCTTTGAATATTTTCAAAGGGAGAAATTGCGTAGGTGAAGGCTATAATGACGTATCATTGAATACGATAATGAAGGCAAAAATCCATGTAGTCTAATTTGCATGTTTGGTCTGTATTATGGGTACTTGTATTTTCAACAACCCTTCATATGATTTCCTTAGTGATTTTGGTGGAGTCCATTGAGCTTGTGAAATATTGAGTTTCAAACAGAAAATGTTGGATTTGGATTGCTTGAACAGTTCAAATAGTGGGAAGGGGAAGCTAGAAGAATAAAAAGTGAAAATAGAAGAAGGAAAGAGTCACAGGTAAGGATGGTAAGGCAGTTCCTATTTCAGACCTTATAGAAACATAAATGAGCGCTAAGTACCTGTGACAGGACATTCGTGCATCTGAAGGCATGCTACATATGCATGAAAGCCATACATCTCCATGCATATTCCGGCAACTCGATCACCCTACCTCCGGCAAGCTCCAGTATTCAATGTATCTGCGACCACTGTCAGACCTGTCCCGTCTCCTCCTGCAACCTCCGTTGGCTTCCTCGTCTACCACCGTTTTCCAAATTCCGTTTTATTTTGAATTTAGTAAAGGCGCTAAAGGAATTCAAATTTGAATTTTGAATTTGTAATTTCGTTCCGTCCATATTTTATTTGGTTAGAAGGCGGCTTTTTGGCTCGTGGTTCATGTTTGTTTGGCTCGTGGTTCATTCTGTTACTCCATTCTGCTGCCATTTATGCACCGACTCACACTTGTTGTGATCCACATCGTCTGATGCTAGGGTTTCAATAGTGTGGTCCAGGTTTCTCTAGGACAGTTAAGGGTAACCATCCTTCCCTCCAGCCCCATGAATGCACTGTTCCTCTACCTCCCATCAAGTTCTACTCTGCAACGTCTCGCTAGGTTTCCTCTTCAGTGAGCTTTGTCTAAATGGTAAGATCACTTACTGCTTTTCTTGGTTCACAGTTGTTTAGTGTCATTATGGTTTTGCTGAAGTATTTCATTGTAATCATTCTATAGCCACAATGGCCGTTCTCGGCAATGGTAACTCAACGACGGTGCAAGTTATTCCTTCCACAAAGGTAAATATTAATTAAATTTTTTTTTTTTATCTTGTATCTCGACAAGGTGTTCAATATTTTTCTTGCTTTCAATGGTCTTGAGGGTGTCAGGGTTCAACTTTCCCTACATAGTTCCTCTCTCAGTCTTTACAGGTATTACTCTTTTAACATTTCCCAAGTTAAGTATTTCAGGTGGACGCTCTGAGATTATTTGTAATATGTCTCTTTATTTGTTTGCAGGTTTGGAAGGATTCTTGATTTTCCTTCTTATTTTCCAGTGGTCAGCTCAATCCGTCCTCTATTAATTCCAAAATGTTCCTTGTTCTAGGTTAGGAGCCTGACTTGCATGGTTTACTGGCTCTCTGCATGTAGTCTTAGGTTGATGGGCCATCAAATATATCTCCCAATTACTTAAATGGATTATGTATATTTTTGGTTGAATTTTAACAACCATACAAAAATCCCTCTTGGGGTTTCTTTTACTTTTACTCCCCTTGAATGTTTCTATCACGGTCTAAGTAATTTTTTAGGGTATTTAAATGTGGTACTGTTACAGAAGTCAACATATATTTTACTCATGTGGATTCTTAGTATTCAAGTTTTGATTAAAAAAATGTATTTGCAGTAGAGGTTCTCTTTCCTGTTAGTTAAGAAACTATTTTTTTTCTTAAGGAATTATATGCACTGGGATTATCAAGTTCATATCAAGAATATTATTTATGATTCATGCATTTTGTACTCTTTCCATTTTATATTGTTGGTAAATGGTTAAGTTGTTTTCCTTCTTAAATAGTTACCATCTTGTTTTGAGTTTGATGGGTTTCCCCTAGACTCGTTCGAGGGTAATATTGTTCACCGTCTTCTATCTTGGCCTTACTTGGGATTCTTTACCCATCCATGATTCTTCTCTGTGGTAACAACAATTTTTTTTGGTAACTGCATAGGACATTGTTCTCTGTCACTTAGGGTTATATGTTTATATATTGGCTACAAACATTCTCTGTTCCGTATTGTGTGTTTTGCTAGCACATATTTTAGGAATTCGTTGCTTTTTTTACCCGCAATGCGGGGTGTTGGATCTCTGAGTTTCTTTTGAAATATTCACCTGCATGTTTGTTCTTATTATTGTTATTGTTTTAATCTTCTACTTATATAGATGCTACAGAAAAAAACCACATACATTTCCTCAGTTTGGTTCCACATGACTCTGGTGTAGTTACTTATTAACGTGGAGAGGGACTATTTTCCAAGGAATCCATTGGCTCACCATCGGAAAACTAACCATCGAAACCCTCTATAATTATTTTCAACATATTTTGGAAGTCATGTATCCTGGTACATGCAAGAATTAGTTATTACGATTATTATTTTAATTTTCAGAGATTTGTCTCCCTCATATTGCATTACTTGAGTCTAAGTTCTTCTTAATACCGACTCTTTCTTTTAATATCCAGAAACTCAACCAACATAGAGAGTTAATTTTACCGAAGAGAGGAAGTATATCTCACAAAAGAAGTCTACTCGCCAAATTTTATATGCAAATACAGAAAGGGTTTATGGCATATTCTTTACCCTTGTGAACATTTATTCTCAACAGTCAACTTGGTTTCTTTTTGTTTACCTAATAGTCATAAGAAACAATATACCAATCTGTTTAGACTTCCTTTCTTTTACAAGGAATAACACATAGATTATCATTTGTAGATACAGCTTGAGTGGGCCTAATGGTTAAGAGCATGTGTTTCCTCCTAAGAGGTCACGGTTCAAAACCAGAGGGGGGTAGAGTATGTATGCCTTCGTAGACTTAAGCAGTCAAATCGCTACACGAAGGTGGGTCCCCCAATTTGGTGTGGCTCGGCTGTGACCTTAAAAATGGATATTATTATTATTATTATATAAAGATCATGACAAAATTCAAATCAAAGTAGTTTCAGTTAGCCTCTAAAATAATAGAACCAAGGTGGGACTTTAGTATCCTCCCAATTATTTGTTTCCGTTAGCCTGTAAGAGAAGAGAACCAAGGTGGGACTATAGTATCCTCCCCACCAACGATACTAGCAATTATGTCCAAGTCTGCCCCTAAATCTCTTTAGTTTCCAAGATAATAAAAAACAACAAATGTTTTATGACCTCAACAACCTAGGTCCAATACAGAAATTCTTATAAGGTTTCCACTAGCTACAATCAACTCAAGTCTGCCCCTAAATCTCTTTAGTTTCCAAGGTAATAAAAAACAACAAATGTTTTATGACGTCAACAACCTAGGTCCAATCCAGAAATTCTTATAAGGTTTCCACTAGCTACAATCAACTCAAGAAGACCTCCGTTGCAATACAACTGCAGCTTGAACAACGTCTTGTCACAAGCACTTATTTTTCCTCTTTCCTCGGGCCACTTGTGGCCTCATCCACCTAAGAGATTTTTTTAATCCCAGGAAAAAGATAGCTGTCTAACTACCTAGAACTAAAGATTTTCCTTTTAAAATCTTTTCCCCTATAAAATAACAACACAATGAAATAATGATAAATATACTTTTGTTTTCAAGTTCGTTTACCAACCTATAACGAGTTACCATGTCTTTGCATAATAAAAGAAAGTAAATAACTATTATTTACATAATCAGTAGTGTCACACCATCCATTTGACAAATTTACGCGAGCATTATTCACTATTGTGTTACACCAATAAAAATATCACATTAAAATTTTCTTTTATCATCCGTTTAAAAGTACATTCTTAGCTCATCCAATTAACAATGTCGGAGGAAATGAAAAGTTTGTTTCCGCAAAGGAGAAAAAGAATGTCGTGGACAAAGATGTTATGCTTAAGAGAGAACTATTTTTGAAGTTAATACACCAGTAAATGACAAGAACCCATTAAGAGCAGTGTTAAATACTGAAATCTCACCTTTTAAAGGAGATGTAATTGACAAGAACCCATTAAGAGTAGAGTTAAATATTGAAATCTCACCCTTTAATGGAGATATTAATACAAAAGAATTTACCCTTTAATGGAGATATTAATACAAAAGAATTTAGAAACAAAATTATAGTCATATTTTTTTAATAAAGAAAAGCTTGTATTATTAATTTAAAATGTGTGAAATTACAATTTGAAAATATAAATATCAAATTTAAAAATGGTAAAATATTGAATTTTAAAATATAATATAAAATTAAGTAAAAGTACATATGTAATATTATTAATTTGAAAATTCATAATTAATTTTTCATTTATAGATTTTAGAATTATGTGGTTTATTTTGTAAATAATATATATATATATATATATATATATATATATATATATATATATAAAGTTTTGAATTTAAAATATCATTGGAAAATCTAAACTCTTTGTATACGATAATTATTCATTGTTAATTTATTTCATAAATCCATATTTGTCTATAAAAAAAATTACTGATTGAAAATCAATACTATTTAATTATTTTTAAACCAATATTATAACAAATTAAATTAACTACAAAAATATAATGCTCTATCTTAAGGAGGGAAAAACAAAAATTAACACATTTACCCATCTACGAATAATAGAAGTTATACTCTTTTACCCAAAAGGATTTTCGTTATTTTACTCATGTAAAAAGAAGATAATGATTACATTAAATTTCCATGTTACGCATTATTTAAACCACTTTCTTCAAAAGTTTTTTACAATAAATTTCCATGTACCACATTATTTAAACCATTAAATATTATTTACACTTTCCTTGAGTATTAATAAGTATTGTAGCTATAATTGAAATTATAAGTTTATTTTATTTATATTTTGGGAATATTTTTCAATTATATCTATGTTAAGTATTGTTTGATAAAATTAATAATTTTATATTTTTATATTAGATATTTTAATTTATTTATTTTGAAAACTTTAACATATTTTTACTATTTATTTTATGTATAATTATTGTATAACTATTTTAGGATGGATTGTATAATCCACAATAAGTGGATGTTGTATTATCGCTATCTTACTAGAGACTCAAGAGAGTAGACATGGAAATGCATCTTTCCAAATGAAACATTTACTGCCCCTCCCATGGTTTTATATGGCTTTTAATTGTTTTATGATGGTGGAGGATGCTCATTTCGATATTGGTTTAATGTGACATTTCACTTAGGGATTTATCATATCTTGGTTGGGATTGCTATGTTTTTTTTGGTCACTAAATGTCCCAGTTTGGCCTAGCCTTCGCATATGTATTAGTCATTTTAGAAGGTGGCAAACACTCATGCTACATGGTGTTATCATCCTACATAGGAGAAGAACTTGTTTTCACATGGAAAGAGATTTACAATGAGTTTTATGGTTCCTCATGAAAAGGTTCAGTTCTATATAGCCAGTGCCACATTAAGTAGTTCCTTAGACTTCCTTTATAGATCTTCTAGTTCTAATAATTTTGAATTTTTGTTTCCCTATCTCTTTGGGTAAACCAATTAACCCTTTTTCTTTTTCACATCAATTGTCTAGAAATATTATGTGGTTGGGATTGGGGAATTCTATTGGGAATCACGATTGTCGTTAAACCAAAACCTGCAGGTGTTAGTCAGATCGCATCACCAGAGATAAGGATCCACGAGAGGCTGTTAGTCCATGTCATGGAACACTCAAGGAGCGTTGGTTTATCGAATGTCCAACAAATTCCTCTCTGCCCTATGTCACAAACTCATATTTCCCACCACCCTAATTGCATCTTATGAATTTTTCTACTTCTAACTCCTCACACAATCTCACATATTCTAGTATTCCCTATTCCAATCCTCACAAATGTGCCTAGTTTGTAAATGCTCCTTCCCCAACCACTCCATGCATTTACTTTATCGATCACTCAGCTCAAACATGGAAAAGTAGTTTCTTCATAAATATGCCCTATCAACAAGTTTGAAGTCGCAAAGGAGTGGTATAGTTCTAAGAGAAAGGTGGCTCTCACACCCAATAATGGGTTGAGTTGTATAATTATGGTGATAGAATTGCAAATGCTTAAGAAATTTTAATCTAAATCAAGATACATAATTCTACTCTACTAATCTGTGGAATTTAATTCACAATTTAGAACAACATTCACAAACATGCAATAAGAAAAAACACACATGCACAATATTTTTTTCTAGGGGAACCGAACTGGGAAAAACTCCTCAAGACTCTTTGTATTAATCAGAGGACTAGAGATGTATTATAATTCCTTGCCCTCTCTAAGCACAACCTGCAAGTGAATAACCTCTGTCTCTACTTAATGAGAAGCTCTAACCCAGACTTAGTCAATTTCTTCCTCTTCTTGAGCCCTTATTTCCTTGCGCAAATCTTGAGGGATTAGCACCTATTTTTAGGAGTTTTCCTCCAATTGATTGTGAAATTCCCAAGGATTGATCATTTGGCTACATGCAACACCTGTACACTCAAACTAGTTTATAACTGCTTGTTACATTGCCTTGGAATCTCCACCACAACTGGGGAACTTGAATTCCTAGCATACACTAGCTATTTTGAGATGATTGATTAGTTAACTAGATGATCATTGAGTTAGACTACTATCCCACTACACAACTGACCTTCCACTATTTCCATTAACTATTAGAACTAGTTTAAATGAATACAATGGGATATAACTGAACTGGATTACTAAAATTTAGCAATCACGCATGCTTAACTGAACTCCAAGACCTCCTACTCGAATTTACTAAGCTAACTAAGTGACAAGAGCCATGTCACACAAGTTAACTACCTCCAAGTTGTTTGTCGATGTGGAAATTCAAATTTTCTCAATTTGACAAAGGCAAAGTCAAATTGATACTTTCTTGCTACACTTCTCAACACTTTCTCTTAGCAAGAAAGGGATTATCAGCCACCCCCATCTTGCACCTATGGAATTCAAACTTCCCTCTTGACAAAGCCTTTGTCAAGATGTTAGCATCTTATTCCTCTATCACAATGTATTGTAGCAACATTTTCCGCCTCTACACGCAATCCTGTATATGATGATATTGGATATCTATATGCTTGTCTCGATCGTGAAATACCAAGTTCTCAGAGAACTGAATGAAACTTTGATTATCACAATAGATCACAGTTGGATCCAACATATGACAAAACAATCTCGCAAGTATCTTTCTCATCTAGATCGCCTCACATATTGCTTGAATGACAACCATGTATTCAGCTTCTGTCGAGCGGAGCACCACAGATCTTTGCTTCCTGTTGTACTAGGAAATTATTGTTGACCCAACATTGAAAATTCCACCTGATGTACTCTTTTAGTTGGATGGATTCTCTGCCCAATCTGCATTTGTGAATCCACACAACTTCACTCCCTTTGTCCGTCTGTACCATAATCCATATTGGGTAGTGCCTCTGAGGTACCGTAAAACATGCTTCGCTGCCTTCCAATAAAATTTGGCCGGCCTAACCATAGCTTAGCTCAAATGGTTGACTGCATAGCACATATCTGGTCGTGTTTTCACAAGATACATCAGTGAGCCCAATAGTTATCAGTAAATGGTAGCATCAACCCCTTCACCTAAAGTGGCTTCCTCCTTCCTCCAATTGGTCATTAGATGTGTCTCCATGGGTTTATAAATATCCATGTCAAATCTCTCCAGTATATCGTTGGCATACTTGCCTTGAGACACAAAAAATTCCCTATCGCCTTGCCATACTTCCAACCCGAGGAAGTAGTGCATGAGACCCATGTCCTTCATTTCAAATTCCCTTGCAAGATCCACCTTGTAAGAGATGATAAGTTGCTCATCACCTCTTAATATTAAATCATCATCATATAAACAATAATAAGAAATTTCCTTCTAGAAAAGTATAGTTTCGCATCCTCTTCACTTTTGGTGGAGCCGAAACCAATGAGATAACTGTCGATCCTAGTGTACCTAGCTAAGGGTTCCTGTTTGAGACCATACAATGCTTTCCTGAGTCTACACACACGAGTCTCCCATTCATATGTATCAAAACCTTCTAGTTTCTTGATGTACACCTCCTCCTCAATAACACCATTGAGAAATGTTGTTTTTACATCCATTCACTGGATCTTCCACCCCATCTATGCAGCCAATGTAAGAATTGATCTAATGGATGAATACTTTGCTACAAGAGAAAAGGTTTACTCATAGTCAATTCCCTCAACTTGATAGAATCCTTTTGGCCTTATACTTCTCCACGCTTCTACATGATGCATGCTTAACCTTGAAGATCCATCTCAAACCCACAACTGATTCAACTGCTGATCTTGGGACCACATTCCAAACACAGTTCTTCAAGATGGATTTGTATTCTTCTTCCATTACATCAACCCAAACATGTTTCTCTACTGCTTCCTCCAAGGTGGATGGCTCAGTCATTAGAGCCATGTAGCCAGTGTATCTCTTAGGTGACCTCATTTTCCTGCGCAAATTTGGAGCTCTCACATTCTCCCTCACATCATGCACTAATTTATCGACTTCCTTGGTTCTTTTTCTTCCTTCTGTTGGGTGTGGGATCCCCCAAGGGAAGTTTTGGGGCTTAGAGCCCAGATTTTGGTCAATTTTGTAATTCCAATGTAAAGTCTCTACATTTTGTGGGCGCGGAGCGCGTAGTTTGTTAAAGAGTCATAGGGTTGTGCGCCCTTATTTTGATAATGTAATGTCAGCTATAGAAGATCTACCCATGGTTCGCAAACCATGGGATTGTATAAATAGAGCGAAGCTCTAAGTAGTTAAGGCATCAATCATAGAATTTCTAAGGAAGAATGATTTATGCGAGATAGATCTGTGAAGTGTAAAGTCTAGTTTTGGGTAGTAGCATAGGAAGAGGCTCCGCAGCTGAGTGCACAGAGGCCTAGTAGTCCGCAGCTGAGTGCACGAACCCTTGCAACTGAGTGCGTAGGGCGAGTCGAGTCTGTAAATAGTGGAAGTATTAATAAAGAGAAATTTCTATCAATTCCACGTCTTTATTTCATGTTTTATGCTTCTGTTATATTGGGTATGAATTTCACTTTTAATGCTTATATGATGCGCGAATGTGTATAACTGTATTAGCTAAGTGAATGCAAGATAGAATATATGTTTATGCGAAGATAATCAAGACTTGTTAATAAGATAAGTAAGATACTTGGGGTAGTTTAGGAGATATTGCAGTTCACTACCTTAGTAGCACGAAGGACTTCATCCCCTGGTTAGGTTTGCATGAAAGTCGATTATAATAAATCATGAAGGTACTGAAGGGTAGTACGGTGCACAAAGCGACATGCGAGATGGCAAGTTTAGTTGGACTAAACGTGGACTGAATTGACATCGCATCCATCTCAAGGGTATGAAAACTTGGTTCTAGCATCCCCCCATACTGCTTTGGGTGAGACTTCAGTCCACTCTCCGTGGGCTGATGCCGAAAGGGCCAGTAGTGTAGGTATTTGTTTGGCTAAATAAATCTAAACCTAGGTCAGGCCCCCATAAGCTTAAAAATGGTTCTGTTGTTGGGACCAGAATCTGCATGAGAGATGTGTGATCTCGTATCATTGGAATCCAACTAAGAAAGAAATTGAAGGCTGGTTGGATAGAAGAATTCATGAGTTCGCGGCACAGGAGAACAAAAACCCGTGACTATCAAAAGAAGAGTGGCCAGACAACTACCTATATACAGATATCCACAAAATCTTTTTTGTGTCCTTCCCTACTGAGCTATACGAGTGGACCGCTAAGCTAGAAGATAGCCAAAGAAGGTGGAAACTTGACGGTCATATTGTGTGGACCCCAGAGCTAGTGCGGAGATTGGAAGCATCGGAGGATAAGATCGTACACATCGTCGATCATTGGCTCGATGGTATTATAGGAGGATTCGTTACTAAGTTCGCGGTTGACACCTCAGTCAGCTATAGCGAGGCAGAGCGACGCTTTCTCAAAGGACCGCGAGGTAAGTACGTAAAGTCTTTGAATACTTGGATTAAAATATTGTTCTGTGAAAAGCAGGTTATGCAGTTACCTTGATGTTCGGGGCTATGCAAAGCAGAAAGGTTTATAGGAATGAAGGAAATAAGGGTCCAGAAAATATCCCCTTGATTTCACCTCCGCAAGGAGACGACAAAGAGCTCGCGAAGTGCTATTCATCTGATAAGACAAAGAATTCCACGAATACCACCTCCACCCACACCACAACCAGCTTCACCTCCATCTTCACCCTCACCAACTCGACCACCACTGTAATTCAATATGGCAATCACAGTGAATTTTCCTATGTTCAAAGGTTTGGGAAATGAAGATCTGGACCAATTTTGGTTCATTGCAAGGGATATATGGGAAGCGTAAGGTGTTACATATGACCATATAAAGAAGGCGACACTGGTTAACACCCTTCAGGATCGCGTGCTAACCTAGTATATTAAGTACTCCAACGATAACCCGAATGCGAGAGTCACGGATATCCAGGTAGCACTAAATAGAAAATTTAGTAGGCCTAAGTCTAAAACACAGTCGATCATTGGATTTAACGAGATTACAATGCTACCAGGCGAGACTCCTTGGGAACTAGGTTAGAGGCTGAAATGTACGATTCGTGAAGCATATATTAATCTGGCAGATGGACAGCATCGCGAGTGGTTTGTAGCTTCGCATATGCACAAATTCAATATACAGAAATTCTGCATATATGGAAACTGTACATATATGGAAGATATGCTCATATACGGAAGATATGCACATGTCTTCTGTATATCCTTAACTTTCCTGTATGTGTATATCTTCCGTATATGCACGTCGTTCATATATCTACATCGCAGATGCGCAAATTCCATATACAGAAATTGCGCATATACGGAAACTATGCATATACGGAAGATATGCGCATATCTTCCATATATGCACAGTTTCTGTATATGCGCAATTTCTGTATATGGAATTTGCGCATCTACGATGCAGATACATGAAGGATGTGCATATACGGAAGATGTGCACATACAGGAAAGTTAGGGATATACGGAAGACATGCGCATATCTTCTGTATATGTCCAGTTTCTGTATATGCGCATATCTTCCGTATATGCACAGTTTCTGTATATGCGCAATTTCTGTATATGGAATTTGTACATATCTTCGTTTATGTATCTGCATCGTATATGCGCAAATTCAATATACAGAAATTGCGCATATACGGAAACTGTGCATATATGGAACATATGCGCATATACAGAAATTGCGCATATACGGAAGATATGCGCATGTCTTTCGTATATCCCTAACTTTCCTGTATGTGCATATCTTCTGTATATGCACGTCGTTCATGTATCTGCATCGCAGATGCGCAAATTCCATATACATAAATTGCGCATATACGGAAACTGTGCATATACAGAAGATATGCGCATATCTTCCGTATATGCACAGTTTCCGTATATGCACAATTTCTGTATATGGAATTTGCGCATCTGTGATGCAGATACATGAACGACGTGCATATACGGAAGATATGCACATACAGGAAAGTTAGGGATATACGGAAGACATGGGCATATCTTCCGTATATGCCCAGTTTACATCCTCCGTATATGCACAGTTTCCGTATATGCGCAATTTCTGTATATGGAATTTGTACATATCTTCATTTATGTATCTGCATCGTATATGCACAAATTCAATATACAGAAATTGCGCATATATGGAAACTGTGCATATACGGAAGATGTGGGCATATACGGAAACTGTGCATATATGAAAGACATGCGCATATCTTCCGTATATGCGCAATTTCCGTATATGCGCATATCTTCCATATATGCACAGTTTCCGTATATGCACAATTTCTGTATATTGAATTTGCGCATATACGATGCAGATACATAAACGAAGATATGTACAAATTTCATATACAAAAATTGCGCATATACGGAAGATATGCGCATATACAGAAATTGGGCATATATGGAAGATATGCGCATATCTTCCGTATATCCCTAACTTTCTTATATGTGCATATCTTCCATATATGCACGTCGTTTATGTATCTGCATCGTATATGTACAAATTCCATATACAGAAATTGCGCATATACGGAAACTGTGCAGATACGGAAGATGTGCGCATATACGGAAACTGGGCATATATGGAAGATATGCACATGTCTTCTGTATATCCCTAACTTTCCTATATGTGCATATCTTCCGTATATGCACGTCATTCATGTATTTTCATCGTAGATGCGCAAATTCCATATACAGAAATTCCGCATATACGGAAACTATGCATATACGGAAGATGTGCACATATACAAAAATTAGGCATATATGGAAGATATCCGCATGCCTTCCGTATATCCCTAACTTTCATGTATGTGCATATCTTCCGTATATGCACGTTGTTCATGTATCTGCATCGTAGATGTGCAAATTCTATATACAGAAATTGCGCATATATGGAAACTGTGCATATACGGAAGATATGCGCATATACGGAAATTGGGCATATACGGAAGATATGCGCATATCTTCCGTATATCCCTAACTTTCCTGTACACGTCGTTTATGTATCTGCATCGTATATGCGCAAATTCAATATACAGAAATTGCGCATATACGGAGACTGTGCATACACGGAAGATATGTGCATATACGGAAGATATGCACATGTCTTCCGTATATCTCTAACTTTCCTGTATGTGCATATCTTCCGTATATGCACATCGTTCATGTATTTGCATCGTAGATGCGCAAATTCCATGTACAGAAATTGTGCATATACAGAAACTGTGCAAATACGGAAGATATGCGCATATACAGAAAATAGGCATAAACGAAAGATATGTGCATATCTTCCGTATATCCCTAATTTTCATGTATGTGCATATCTTCCGTATATGCACGTCGTTAATGTATCTGCATCGTATATGTACAAATTCCATATACAGAAATTGCGCATATACGGAAACTGTGCAGATACGAAAGATGTGAGCATATACGGAAACTGGGCATATACAGAAGATATGCGCATGTCTTCCGTATATCCCTAACTTTTCTGTACGTGCATATCTTCTGTATAAGCACGTCATTCATGTATTTGCATCGTAGATGCGCAAGTTCCATATACGGAAATTGTGCGTATACAGAAGACGTGCGCATATATGGAAATTGGGCATAGACGTAAGATATGCGCATGTCTTCTGTATATCCCTAACTTTCCTGTACGTGCATATCTTCCGTATATACACGTTGTTCATGTATCTGCATCGTAGATGCACAAATTCCATATGTAAAAATTGTGCATATACGGAAACTGTGCATATACGGAAAATATGCGCTTATACGGAAGATATGCACTTATACGGAAATTGGGCATATACGGAAGATATGCGCATATCTTCCATATATCCCTAACTTTCTTGTATGTGCATATCTTCTGTATATGCACGTCGTTTATGTTTCTGCATCGTATATGCACAAATTCAATATACAGAGATTGCACATATACGAAAACTGTGCATGTATGGAAAATATGCGCATATACGAAAATTGCACATATACGGAAGATATGCACATGTCTTCCGTATATCCCTAACTTTCCTATATGTGCATATCTTCCGTATATGCACGTCGTTCATGTATCTGCATCGCAAATGCGCAAATTCCATATACAGAAATTGTGCATATTCGGAAACTGTGCATATACGGAAGATATGCGCATATACGGAAGATATGCACATGTCTTCCTTATATCCCTAACTTTCCTGTATGTGCATATCTTCTGTATATGCACATCGTTCATGTATCTGCATCGCAGATGCGTAAATTCCATATACAGAAATTGCGCATATAAGGAAGATTGCACATATACGGAAGATATGTGCATATCTTCTGTATATGCACAATTTTCGTATATGCACAATTTTTGTATATGGAATTTGCGCATCTTCGATACAGATACATGAACACTGTGCATATACAGAATATATGAACATATAGGAAAGTTAGGGATATAAGGAAGACATGCGCATATCTTCCGTATATGCCCAGTTTTCGTATATGCGCACATCTTCTGTATATGCACAGTTTCTGTATATGCATAATTTATATATATGGAATTTACGCATATACGATGCAGATACATAAATGACATGTATATACGGAAGATATGCCTATACAGGAAAGTTAGAAATATACCAAAGACATGCGCATATCTTCCGTATATGCGCAATTTCCGTATATGCACATATCTTTCGTTTATGCACAGTTTCTATATATGCGCAATTTCTGTATATTGAATTTGCGCATATACAATGCAGATACACAAACGACTTGCATATACGGAAGATATGCACATACATGAAAGCTAGGGATATACTGAAGATATGCGTATATCTTCCGTATATGCCAAATTTTCGTATATGCGCATATCTTCCGTATATGCGCAATTTCTGTATAAGGAATTTGTACATATCCTCGTTCATGTATCTACATCGTATATGCGCAAATTCCATATACAGAAATTACGCATATACGGAAATTGCGCATATACGGAATATATGCGCATATATTCCCTATATCCCTAAGTTTCCTGTATGTGCATATCTTCTGTATATGCATGTCGTTTATGTATTTGCATCGTATATCTGCAAATTCCATATACATAAATTGTGTATATATGGAAAATATGCGCATATACGAAAGATATGCGCATATCTTTTGTATATCCCTAATTTTCTTATGTGTATATCCTCTGTATATGCACATCGTTTATGTATCTGCATCGTATATGCGCAAATTCCATATACAGAAATTGCGCATGTACGGAAGATATGCACATATCTTCCGTATATCCCTAACTTTCTTATATGTGCATATCTTCCGTATATGCACTTCGTTTATGTATCTGCATCGTATAAGCGCAAATTCCATATACGGAAATTGCGCATATACGGAAATTGCGCATATCTTCCGTATATGCGCAATTTTTGTATATGGAATTTGCGCTTATACGATACAGATACATAAACGACGTACATATACGGAAGATATGCACATATAGAAAAGTTAGGGATATACGAAGATATGCGAATATCTTCCGTATATGCCCAATTTCCGTATATGCACATATCTTCCGTATATGCACAATTTCCGTATATGCGCAATTTCTATATATGAAATTTGCGCATATACGATGCAGATACATAAACGACATGCATATACGGAGGATATGGACATATATAAAAGTTAGGGATATACTGAAAGTATGCGCATATCTTCTGTATATGCCTAACTTTCCTATATGTGCATATCCTCCGTATATGCACGTCGTTTATGTATCTGCATCGTATATGCGCAATTTCTATATATGGAATTTGCGCATATACGATGCAGATACATAAACGACGTGTATATATGGAGGATATGCACAAATGGGAAGGTTAGGGATATATGAAAGGTATGCGCATATCTTCCATATATGCGCACTTTTTGTATATTCGCATATCTTCTGTATATGCACAATTTTTGTATATGCGAGATTTCTATATATGGAATTTGTACATATATAATGTAGATACGTGAACGAAGATATGCGCAAATTCCATATACAGAAATTGCGTATATACGGAAGATATGCGCATATCTTCCGTATATCCCTTACTTTCCTATATGTGCATATCTTCCGTATATGCACGTTGTTTATGTATCTGCGTCGTATAAGCTCAAATTCCATATAAAAAAATTGCGCATATACGGAAATTGTGCATATACGGAAGATATGCACATATCCTCCGTATATGCACAATTTCCATATATGGAATTTGCGCTTATACGATGCAGATACATAAACGATGTGGATATACGGAAGATAGGCACATACAGGAAAGTTAGGGATATACGAAAGATATGCGCATATCTTTCGTATATGCGCAATTTTTGTATATGGAATTTGCGCATATACGATGCAAATACATAAACGACATGCATATACGGAGGATATGCACATACAGAAAAGTTAGGGATATACATAAGATATGCGCATATCTTCCGTATATGCATAATTTCCATATATGCGCAATTTCTGTATATAGAATTTGCGCATATACAATGCAGATACATAAACGATGTGCATATACGGAAGATATGCACATATACGAAAGTTAGGGATATAGGGAATATATGCGCATATCTTCCGTATATGCGCAATTTTCGTATATGTGCATATCTTCCATATATGCACAATTTCTCTATATGGAATTTGTACATATCTTCGTTCATATATCTACATCGTATATGCGCAAATACCATATACAGAAATTTCGCATATACGGAAATTGTGCATATACGAAAAATATGCGCAATTACGCATATACGAAAGATATGCGCATATCTTCCATATATACCTAACATTATTATATGTGCATATATGACTTATATGCATATCGTTTATGTATCTGCATCGTATATGCGCAAATTCCATATACAGAAATTGCGCATATACAAAAATTGTGCATATACGGAAGATATGCGCATATCTTCCGTATATCGCTAACTTTCTTGTATGTGCATATCTTCTGTATATGCACGTCGTTTATGTCTCTGCATCGTATATACACAAATTCAATATACAGAGATTGCACATATACGAAAACTGTGCATGTATGGAAAATATGCGCATATACGGAAATTGCACATATACGGAAGATATGCACATGTCTTCCGTATATCCCTAACTTTCCTGTATGTGCATATCTTCTGTATATGCACGTCGTTCATGTATCTGCATCGCAAATGTGCAAATTCCATATACAGAAATTGTGCATATTCGGAAACTGTGCATATACGGAAGATATGCACATGTCTTCCTTATATACCTAACTTTCCTGTATGTGCATATCTTCTGTATATGCACATCGTTCATGTATCTGCATCGCAGATGCGCAAATTCCATATACAGAAATTGCGCATATAAAGAAGATTGCACATATACGGAAGATATGTGCATATCTTCTGTATATGCACAATTTTCGTATATGCGCAATTTCTGTATATGGAATTTGCGCATCTTCGATACAGATACATGAACACTGTGCATATACAGAATATATGAATATATAGGAAAGTTAGGGATATAAGGAAGACATGCTCATATCTTCCGTATATGCCCAGTTTTCGTATATGCGCACATCTTCTGTATATGCACAGTTTCCGTATATGCATAATTTATATATATGGAATTTGCGCATATACGATGCAGATACATAAACGACATGCATATACAGAAGATATGCCTATACAGGAAAGTTAGAAATATACCAAAGACATGCGCATATCTTCCGTATATGCGAAATTTCCGTATATGCACATATCTTTCGTTTATGCACAGTTTCTGTATATGCGCAATTTCTGTATATTGAATTTGCGCATATACAATGCAGATACACAAACGACTTGCATATACGGAAGATATGCACATACATGAAAGCTAGGGATATACTGAAGATATGCGCATATCTTCCGTATATGCCAAATTTTCGTATATGCGCATATCTTCCGTATATGCGCAATCTCTGTATAAGGAATTTGTACATATCCTCGTTCATGTATCTACATCATATATGCGCATATCTTCCGTATATGCCAAATTTTCGTATATGCGCATATCTTCCGTATATGCGCAATCTCTGTATAAGGAATTTGTACATATCCTCGTTCATGTATCTACATCATATATGCGCAAATTCCATATACAGAAATTACGCATATACGGAATATATGCGCATATACAGAAGATATTAACATATACGGAAATTGCGCATATACGGAAGATATGCGCATATCTTCCCTATATCCCTAAGTTTCTTGTATGTGCATATCTTTTGTATATGCATGTCGTTTATGTATTTGCATCGTATATGTGCAAATTCCATATACATAAATTGTGCATATATGGAAGATATGCGCATATATGAAAGATATGCGCATATCTTTCGTATATCCCTAATTTTCCTATGTGTATATCCTTTGTATATGCACATCGTTTATGTATCTGCATCGTATATGTGCAAATTCCATATACAGAAATTGCGCATGTACGGAAGATATGTGCATATCTTCCGTATATCCCTAACTTTCTTATATGTCCATATCTTCCGTATATGCACGTCGCTTATGTATCTGCATCGTATAAGCGCAAATTCCATATACGGAAATTGCGCATATCTTCCGTATATGTGCAATTTTTGTATATGGAATTTGCGCTTATACGATGCAGATACATAAACGACGTGCATATACGGAAGTTATGCACATATAGGAAAGTTAAGGATATACGAAGATATGCGAATATATTCCGTATATGCCCAATTTCCGTATATGCGCATATCTTCCGTATATGCACAATTTCTGTATATGCGCAATTTGTATATATGAAATTTGCGCATATACGATGCAGATACATAAACGACATGCATATACGGAAGATATGGACATATATGAAAGTTAGGGACATACTGAAGGTATGCGCATATCTTCTGTATATGCCTAACTTTCCTATATGTCCATATCCTCCGTATATGCACGTCGTTTATGTATCTGCATCGTATATGCGCAATTTCTGTATATGGAATTTGCGCATATACGATGCAGATACATAAACGATGTGCATATATGGAGGATATGCACAAATGGGAAGGTTAGGGATATATGGAAGGTATGCGCATATCTTCCATATATGCGCACTTTTTGTATATGCGCATATCTTCTGTATATGCACTTCTATATATGGAATTCGTACATATATAATGTAGATACGTGAACGAAGATGTGCGCAAATTTCATATACAGAAATTGCGTATATACGGAAGATATGCGCATATCTTCCGTATATCCCTTACTTTCTTATATGTGCATATCTTCCGTATATGCACGTTGTTTATGTATCTGCATCGTATAAGGGCAAATTCCATATACAAAAATTGTGCATATACGGAAATTGTGCATATACGGAAGATATGCACATATCCTCCGTATATGCACAATTTCCGTATATGGAATTTGTGCTTATACGATGCAGATACATAAACGACGTGCATATACGGAAGATAGGCACATACAGGAAAGTTAAGGATATACGAAAAATATGCGCATATCTTTCGTATATGCGCAATTTTTGTATATGGAATTTGCGCATATACGATGCAAATACATAAACGACATGCATATAAGGAGGATATGCACATACAGAAAAGTTAGGGATATACACAAGATATGCACATATCTTCCGTATATGCATAATTTCTATATATGCGCAATTTCTGTATATGGAATTTGCGCATATACGATGCAAATACATAAACGACGTGCATATACGGAAGATATGCACATATAGGAAAGTTATGAATATAGGGAATATATGCGCATATCTTCCGTATATGCGCAATTTTCCTATATGTGCATATCTTCCATATATGCGCAATTTCTCTATATGGAATTTGTACATATCTTCGTTCATGTATCTACATCGTATATGCGCAAATTCCATATATAGAAATTTCGCATATGCGGAAATTGTGCATATACGAGAAATATGCGCATATACATAAATTACGCATATACGAAAGATATGCGCATATCTTCCATATATACCTAACATTATTATATGTGCATATATGACTTATATGCATATCGTTTATGTATCTGCATCGTATATGCGCAAATTCCATATACAGAAATTGCGCATATACAAAAATTGTGCATATATGGAAGATATGCGCATATCTTTGATATATGCACAATTTCGGTATATGCGCAATTTTTGTATATGGAATTTGCGCATATACGATGCAGATACATAAACGACATGCATATACATAATATATGCACATATAGGAAAGTTAGGGATATACGAAAGATAAGCGCATATCTTCCTCTTCCATATATGCGTATATCTTCCGTATATGCGCATATGTTCTGTATATGCGAAATTTCTGTATATGGAATTTGCGCATATCTTCATTCATGTATCTACATCATATATGCGCAAATTCCATATACAAAAATTTCGCATATACGGAAATTGTGCATATACGGAAATTGCACATATACAGAAGATATGCGCATATCTTCCATATATCTCTAACTTTCCTATGTGTGCATATCCTTCGTATATGCACGTCGTTTATGTATATGCATCGTATATGCGCAAATTCCACATACAAAAATTGCGCATATACGGAGATTGTGCATATACGGAAGATATGCGCATATACAGAAGATATGTGCATATCTTCTATATATCCATAATTTTTCCTATATGTGCATATCTTCCATATATGCACGTCGCTTATTTAGCTACATCGTATATGCTCAAATTCCATATACAGAAATTACGCATATACGGAAATTGTACATATACGGAAGATATTCTTTCGTATATGCGCAAATTCAATATACAGAAATTGCGCATATACGGAAACTGTGCATATACGGAAGATATGTGTATATACGGAAATTGCGCATATACGGAAGATATGTGCATGTCTTCCGTATATCTCCAACTTTCTTGTATGGGCATATCTTCTGTATATGCACGTTGTTTATGTATCTGCATCGTATATGTGCAAATTTCACATACAGAAATTGCGCATATACGGAAACTGTGCATATATTGAAGATGTGCGCATATACGGAAACTGGGCATATACGGAAGATATGCGCATATCTTCCTTATATTCCTAACTTTCCTGTATGTGCATATCTTCTATATATGCACGTCGTTCATGTATCTACATCGAAGATGCGCAAATTCCATATACAGAAATCCCGCATATATGGAAAGTGTGCATATATGAAAGATATGCTCATATCTTCCGTATATGCGCAATTTTTGTATAAGAAATTTGCGCATCTGCGATGCAGATACGTGAACGACGTACATATACGGAAGATATGGACATACAGGAAAGTTAGGGATATACAGAAGGCATGTGCATATCTTTCATATATGCGCAATTTTCATATATGGCCATATCTTTTGTATATGCACAGTTTCCGTATATGCACAATTTCTGTATATTGAATTTTCACATATACGATGCAGAGACATAAACGACATGCATATACTGAAAATATGCAACTACAAGAAAGTTAAGGATATACGGAAGATATGCGCATATCTTCCATATATGTCCAATTTCCGTATAAAGTGCATATCTTCCGTATATGCATAATTTCCGTATATGCGCAATTTCTGTATATGAAATTTGTGCATTGTAGATGAACGACGTGCATATACGGAAGATATGCATGTACATGAAAGTTAGGGATATACGGAAGACATGCACATATCTTCCGTATATGCTCAATTTCCGTATATGTGCACATCTTCCGTATATGCACAGTTTTCGTATATGCGCAATTTCTGTATATGGAATTTGCACATCTACGATGCAGATACATAAACGATGTGCATATACAGAAGATATGTACATACAGGAAAGTTAGGCATATACAAAAGACATGCGCATTTCTTTCGTATATGCCTAGTTTCCGTATATGCGCACATCTTACGTATCTGCACATTTTTCGTATATGCGCAATTTCTGTATATAGAATTTGTACATATACGATGCAGATACATAAACGACATGCATATACGGGAGATATGCACATACAGGAAAGTTAGTCATATACGGAAGATATGCGCATATCTTACGTATATGCCTAATTTCTGTATATGCGCATATCTCCCATATATGCACAGTTTCCGTATATGCACAATTTTTATATATGGAATTTGCGCATCTACGATGCAAGTACATGAACGACGTGCATATACGAAAGATATGTACATATAGGAAAGTTAGGGATATACGTAAGACATGCGCATATCTTCCGTATATGTGCAATTTCCGTATATGCGCATATCTTCTGTATATGCACAGTTTCCGTATATGCGCAATTTCTGTATATTGAATTTGCACATATACGATGCAGATACATAAACGACGTGCATATACGGAAGATATGCACATACATGAAAGTTATGGATATATGGAAGATATGCGCATATCTTCCGTATATGCCGAATTTCTGTATATGCGCATATTTTCCGTATATGCACAGTTTTCGTATATGTGCAATTTCTGTATATGGAATTTGTGCATCTACGATGCAGATACATGAACGACGTGCATATACAGAAGATATGCACGTACAGGAAAGTTAGGGATATACGGAAGACATGCACATCTCTTCCATATATGCTCAATTTTCGTATATGCGCACATCTTTCGTATATGCACAGTTTCCGTATATACAATTTCTATATATGGAATTTGCGCATCTATGATGCAAATACATGAACGACGTGCATATACAAAAGATATGCACATACAGGAAAGTTAGGGATATACGGAAGACATGCGCATATCTTCCATATATGCCCAGTTTCCGTATATGCGCACATCTTCTGTATCTGCACAGTTTCCGTATATGCGTAATTTCAGTATATAAAATTTATACGTATACGATGCAGATACATAAACGAGGTGCATATAAGAAAGATATGCACATATAGGAAAGTTAGGGATATACGGAAGATATGTGCATATCTTCCGTATATGCCCAATTTCCATATATGTGCATATTTTTCGTATATGCACAGTTTCTGCATATGCGCAATTTCTGTATATGGAATTTGTACATATCTTCATTTATGTATCTGCATCGTATATGCACAAATTCAAAATACAGAAATTGCGCATATACGGAAACTGTGCATATACGGAAATTGCGCATATACGACAGATATGCGCATGTCTTTCGTATATGCACAGTTTCCGTATATACGTACATCTTCTGTATATGCACATTTTCCGTATATGCGCAATTTTTGTATATTGAATTTGCGCATATACGATGCAGATACATAAACGAAGATATGTACAAATTCCATATACAGAAATTGCGCATATACGAAAACTGTGCATATACGGAGGATGTGCACATATACGGAAGATGTGCGCATATACGGAAACTTGGCATATACGGAAGATATGCCCATGTCTTCCGTATATCCCTAACTTTCTTGTATGTGCATATCTTCCATATATGCACGTCGTTCATGTGTCTGCATTGCAGATGGGCAAATTCCATATACAGAAATTGTGCATATACGAAAACTATGCATATACGGAAGATGTGCGCATATATGCCCAATTTAAGTATAAGTGCATATCTTCCGTATATGCACAGTTTCGGTATATGCGCAATTTCTGTATATGGAATTTGCGCATCTGCGATGCAGATACATGAATGACGTGCATATACGGAAGATATGCACATATAAGAAAGTTAGGGATATACGGAAGACATGTGCATATCTTCCGTATATGCGCAATTTCCTTATATGCGCATATGTTTCGTATATGCACAGTTTCTGTATATTGAATTTGCGCATATACGATGCAGATACATAAACGAAGATATATACAATTTCCATATACAGAAATTGCGCATATACGGAAACTGTGCATATACGGAAGATGTGCGCATATACGGAAACTGGGCATATACAGAAGATATGCGCATGTCTTCCGTATATCCCTAACTTTCCTGTATGTGAATATCTTCTGTATATGCACGCTCTTCATGTATCTACATCGCAGATGCGCAAATTCCATATACAGAAATTGCGCATATACGGAAACTGTGCATATACGAAAGATATGCGCATATCTTCCGTATATGCACAGTTTCTGTATATGTGCAATTTCTGTATATGGAATTTGCGAATCTACGATGCAGATACATGAACGACTTGGATATATGGAAGATATGCACATACAGGAAAGTTAGGGATATACGGAAGACATGCGCATATCTTCTGTATATGCGCAATTTCCGTATATGCGCATATCTTCCATATATGCACAGTTTCCATATATGCGCAATTTCTGTATATTGAATTTGCAGATGTCAGATTCATATATGCTTAACGAATCGTACATTTCAGCCTCTGATCTAGTTCCCAAGGAGTCTCGCCTGGTAGCATCGTAATCTCGTTAAATCCAATGATCGACTGCGCTTCAGACTTAGGCCTGCTAAATTTTCTATTTAGCGCTGCTTGGATATCCGTGACTCTCGCATTCAGGTTATCGTTGGAGTACTTAATATACCAGGTCAGCGCGCGATCCTGAAGGGTGTTAACCAGTGTCGCCTTCTTTATATGGTCATATGTAACACCTTGCGCTTCCCATATATCCCTTGCAACGAACCAAAATTGGTCCGGATCTTCATTTCCCAAACCTTTGAACATAGGAAAATTCACTGTGATTGCCATATTGAATTGCGGTGGTGGTCGAGTTGGTGAGGGTGAAGATGGAGGTGAAGCTGGTGGTGGTGTGGGTGGAGGTGGTATTTGCAGAATTCTTTGTCTTATCAGATGAATAGCACTTCGCGGAGAGACCTTCGTGAGCTCTTCCTCGTCTCCTCGCGGAGGTGAAATCAAGGGGATATTTTCTAGACCCTTATTTCCTTCGTTCCTATAAACCTTTCTGCTTTGCATAGCCCTGAACATCAAGGTAACTGCATAACCCACTTTTCACAGAACAATATTTTAATCCAAGTATTCAAAGACTTTACATACTTACCTCGCAGTCCTTTAGGAAAGAGTCGCTCTACCTCGCTATAGTTGACTGAGGTGTCAACCGCAAACTTAGTAACGAATCCTCCTATAAAATCGAGCTAATGATCGACAATGTGTACGATCTTATCCTCTGATGCTTCCAATCTCCGCACTAGCTCTCGGGTCCACACAATATGACCGTCAAGTTTCCACCTTCTTTGGCTATCTTCTAGCTTAGCGGTCCACTCGTATAGCTCAGTAGGGAAGGACGCAAAAAAGATTTTGTGGATATTTGTATATAGGTAGTTGTCTAGCCACTCTTCTTTTGATAGTCACGGGTTTTTGTTCTCCTGCGCTGCGAACTCATGAATTCTTCTATCCAACCAGCCTTCAATTTCTTTCTTAGTTGGATTCCAATGATACGAGATCACACATCTCTCATGCAGATTCTGGTCCCAACAACAGAACCATTTTTTAGCTTATGGGGGCCTGACCCAGGTTCAGATTTATTTAGCCAAACAAATACCTACACTACTGGCCCTTTCGGCATCAGCCCACGGAGCGTGGACTGAAGTCTCACCCGAAGCAGTATGGGGGGATGCTAGAACCAAGTTTCCACACCCTTGAGATGGATGTGATGTCAGTTTATTCCACGTTTAGTCCAACTAAACTTGCCATCTCGCAGGTCGCTTTGTGCACCGTTCTACCCTTCAGTACCTTCATGATTTATTATAATCGACTTTCGTGCAAACCTAACCAGGGGATGAAGTCCTTCGCGCTACTAAGGTAGCGAACTGCAATATCTCCTAAACTATGCCAAGTATCTTACTTATCTTATTAACAAGTCTTGATTATCTTCGCGTAAACATATATTCTATCTTGCATTCACTTAGCTAATACAGTTATACACATTCGCGCATCATATAAGCATTAAAAGTGAAATTCATACCCAATATAACAGAAGCATAAAACATGAAATAAAGACGTGAAATTGATAGAAACTTCTCTTTATTAATACTTCCACTATTTACAGACTCGACTCGCCCTGCGCACCCAGTTGCAAGGGTTTGTGCACTAAGCTGCGGACTACTAGGCCTCTGTGCACTCAACTGCGGAGCCTCTTCCTATGCTACTACCCAAAACTAGACTTTACACTTCACAGAACTATCTCGCATAAATCATTCTTCCTTAGAAATTCTATGATTGATGCCTTAAATACTTAGAGCTTCGCTCTATTTATACAATCCCATGGTTTGCTAACCATGGGTAGATCTTCTATTGCTAACATTACATTATCAAAATAAGGGCGCACAACCCTATGACTCTTTAACAAACTACGTGCTCCGCGCCCACAAAATTTAGAGACTTTACATTGGAATTACTAAATTGACCAAAATCTGGGTTCTAAGCCCCAAAACTTCCCTTGGGGGATCCCACACCCAACAGAAGGAAGAAAAAGAACCAAGGAAGTCAATAAATTAGTGCATGATGTGAGGGAGAATGTGAGAGCTCCAAATTTGTACAGGAAAATGAGGTCACCTAAGAGATACACTGGCTACATGGCTCTAATGACTGAGCTTGTAGAGACTGAGCCATCCACCTTGGAGGAAGCAGTAGAGAAACATGTTTGGGTTGATGTAATGGCGGAAGAATACAAATCCATCTTGAAGAACTGTGTTTGGAAAGTGGTCCCAAGATCAGCAGTTAAATCAGTTGTGGGTTCGAGATGGATCTTCAAGGTTAAGCATGCATCATATAGAAGCATGGAGAAGTATAAGGCCAGATTTGTAACCAAAGGATTCTATCAAGTTGAGGGAATTGACTATGAGTAAACCTTTTCTCTTGTAGCAAAGTATTCATCCATTAGATCAATTCTTACACTGGCTGCATAGATGGGGTGGAAGATCCAGTGAATGGATGTAAAAACAACATTTCTCAATGGTGTTATTGAGGAGGAGGTGTACATCAAGAAACTAGAAGGTTTTGAGACATATGAATGGGAGACTTGTGTGTGTAGACTCAGGAAAGCATTGTATGGTCTCAAACAAGAACCCTTAGCTAGGTACACTAGGATTGACAGTTATCTCATTGGTTTGGGCTCCACCAAAAGTGAAGAGGATGCGAAACTCTAATTTTCTAGAAGGTAAATTTCTTATGATTGTTTATATGTTGATGATTTAATATTAAGAGGTGATGAGCAACTTATCATCTCTTACAAGGTGGATCTTGCAAGGGAATTTGAAATGAAGGACATGGGTCTCATGCACTACTTCCTCGGGTTGGAAGTATGTCAAGGCGATAGGGAATGTTTTGTGTCCCAAGGCAAGTATGCCAACGATATACTGGAGATATTTGACATGGATATTTATAAACCCGTGGAGACACATCTAATGACCAATTGGAGGAAGGAGGAACCCACTTTAGGTGAAGGGGTTGATGCTACAATTTACTGATAACTATTGGGCTCACTGATGTATCTTGTGAAAACACGACCAGATATGTGCTATGCAGTCAACCATTTGAGCTAAGCTATGGTTAGGCCAGCCAAATTTTATTGGAAGGCAGCAAAGCATGTTTTACGGTACCTTAGAGGCACTACCCAATATGGATTATGACACAGACGGACAAAGGGAATGAAGTTGTGTGGATTCACAAATGCAGATTGGGCAGAGAATCCATCCAACTAAAAGAGTACATCAGGTGGAATTTTCAATGTTGGGTCAACAATAATTTCCTAGTACAACAGGAAGCAAAGATCTGTGGTGCTCCACTCGACAGAAGCTGAATACATGGTTGTCATTCAAGCAATATGTTAGGCGGTCTAGATGAGAAATATACTTGCGAGATTGTTTTGTCATATGTTGGATCCAACTGTAATCTATTGTGATAATCAAAGTTTCATTCAGTTCTCTGAGAACTTGGTATTTCACGATCGAGACAAGCGTATAGATATCCAATATCATCATATACAGGATTGCGTGTAGAGGCGGAAAATGTTGCTACAATACATTGTGATAGAGGAATAAGATGCTAACATCTTGACAAAGGCTTTGTCAAGAGGGAAGTTTGAATTCCATAGGTGCAAGATGGGGGTGGCTGATAATCCCTTTCTTGCTAAGAGAAAGTGTTAAGAAGTGTAGCAAGAAAGTATCAATTTGACTTTGCCTTTGTCAAATTGAGAAAATTTGAATTTCCACATCGACAAACAACTTGGAGGTAGTTAACTTGTGGGACATGGCTCTTGTCACTTAGTTAGCTTAGTAAATTCGAGTAGGAGGTCTTGGAGTTCAGTTAAGCATGCCTGATTGTTAAATTTTAGTAATCCATTTCAGTTATATCCCATTGTATTCATTTAAACTAGTTCTAATAGTTAATGGAAATAGTGGAAGATTAGTTGTGTAGTGGGATAGTAGTCTAACTCAATGATCATCTAGTTAACTAATCAATCATCTCAAAATAGCTAGTGTATGCTAGGAATTCAAGTTCCCCAGTTGTGGTGGAGATTCCAAGGCAATGTAACAAGCAGTTATAAACTAGTTTGAGTGTATAGGTGTTGCATGTAGCCAAATGATCAATCCTTGGGAATTTCACAATCAATTGGAGGAAAACTCCTAAAAATAGGCGCTAATCCCTCAAGATTTGCGCAAGGAAATAAGGGCTCAAGAAGAGGAAGAAATTGACTAAGTCTGGGTTAGAGCTTCTCATTGAGTAGAGAGAGAGGTTATTCACTTGCAGGTTGTGCTTAGAGAGGGCAAGGAATTGTAATACATCTCTATTCCTCTGATTAATGCAAAGAGTCTTGAGGAGTTTTTCCCAGTTCGGTTCCCCTAGAAAAAAATACCGTGCATGTGTGTTTTTTCTTATTGCATGTTTGTGAATGTTGTTCTAAATTGTGAATTAAATTCCACAGATTAGTAGAGTAGAATTATGTATCTTGATTTAGATTAAAATTTCTTAAGCATTTGCAATTCTATCACCATAATTATACAACTCAACCCATTATTGGGTGTGAGAGCCACCTTTCTCTTAGAACTATGCCACTCCTTTGCGACTTCAAACTTGTTGATAGGGCATATTTATGAAGAAACTACTTTTCCATGTTTGAGCTGAGTGATCGATAAAGTAAATGCATGGAGTGGTTGGGGAAGGAGCATTTACAAACTAGGCACATTTGTGAGGATTGGGATAGGGAATACTAGAATATGTGAGATTGTGTGAGGAGTTAGAAGTAGAAAAATTCATAAGATGCAACTAGGGTGGTGGGAAATATGAGTTTGTGACATAGGGCAGAGAGGAATTTGTTGGACATTGGATAAACCAACGCTCCTTGAGTGTTCCGTGACATGGACTAACAGCCTCTCGTGGATCCTTATCTCTGGCGATGCGATCGTTGACTAACACCTGCAGGTTTTGGTTTAACGACAATCGTGATTCCCAATAGAATTCCCCGATCCCAACCACATAATCTTTCTAGACAATTGATGTGAAAAAGAAAAAGGGTTAATTGGTTTACCCAAAGAGCTAGGGAAACAAAAATTCAAAATTATTAGAACTAGAAGATATATAAAGGAAGTCTAAGGAACTACTTGATGTGGCACTGACTATATAGAACTGAACCTTTTCATGAGGAACCATAAAACTCATTGTAAATCTCTTTCCATGTGAAAATAAGTTCTTCTCCTATGTAGGATGATAGCACCATGTAGCATGAGTGTTTGCCACCTTCTGAAATGACTAATACATATGCGAAGGCTAGGCCAAACTGGGACATTTAGTGACCAAAAAAAACATAGCAATCCCAACCAAGATATGATAAATCCCTAAGTGAAATGTCACATTAAACCAATATCGAAATGAGCATCCTCCACCATCATAAAACAATTAAAAGCCATATAAAACCATGGGAGGAGTAGTAAATGTTTCATTTGGAAAGATGCATTTCCATGTCTACTCTCTTGAGTCTCTAGTAGGATAGTGATAATACAACATCCACTTATTGTGGATTATACAATCCATCCTAAAATAGTTATACAATAATTATACATAAAATAAATAGTAAAAATATGTTAAAGTTTTCAAAATAAATAAATTAAAATATCTAATATAAAAATATAATTTTAATTATTATTAATTTTATCAAACAATACTTAACATAGATATAATTGAAAAATATTCCCAAAATATAAATAAAATAAACTTATAATTTCAATTATAGCTACATTAATTATTAATACTCAAGGAAAGTGTAAATAATATTTAATGGTTTAAATAATGTGGTACATGGAAATTTATTGTAAAAAACGTTTGAAGAAAGTGGTTTAAATAATGCGTAACATGGAAATTTAATGTAATCATTATCTTCTTTTTACATGAGTAAAATAACGAAAATCCTTTTGGATAAAAGAGTATAACTTCTATTATTCGTAGATGGGTAAATGTGTTAATTTTTGTTTTTCCCTCCTTAAGATAGAGTATTATATTTTTCTAGTTAATTTAATTTGTTATAATATTGGTTTAAAAATAATTAAATAGTATTGATTTTCAATCAGTAATTTTTTTATAGACAAATATGGATTTATGAAATAAATTAACAATGAATAATTATTGTATACAAAGAGTTTAGATTTTCCAATGATATTTTAAATTCAAAACTTTATATATATATTATTTACAAAATAAACCACATAATTCTAAAATCTATAAATGAATAATTAATTATGAATTTTTAAATTAATAATATTACATATGTACTTTTACTTAATTTTATATTATATTTTAAAATTCAATATTTTACCATTTTTAAATTTGATATTTATATTTTCAAATTGTAATTTCACACATTTTAAATTAATAATACAAGCTTTTCTTTATTAAAAAAATATGACTATAATTTTGTTTCTAAATTCTTTTGTATTAATATCTCCATTAAAGGGTGAGATTTCAATATTTAACTCTACTCTTAATGGGTTCTTGTCATTTACATCTCCTTTAAAAGGTGAGATTTCAATATTTAACTCTACTCTTAATGGGTTCTTGTCATTTACTGGTGTATTAACTTCAAAAATAGTTCTCTCTTAAGCATAAAATCTTTGTCCACGACATTCTTTTTCTCCTTTGCGGAAACAAACTTTTCATTTCCTCCGGCATTGTTAATTGGATGAGCTAAGAATGTACTTTGAAACGGATGATAAAAGAAAATTTTAATGTGATCTTTTTATTGGTGTAACACAATGGTGAAGAATGCTCGCGTAAATTTGTCAAATGGATGGTGTGACACTACTGATTATGTAAATAATAGTTATTTACTTTCTTTTATTATGCAAAGACATGGTAACTCGTTATAGGTTGGTAAACGAACTTGAAAACAAAAGTATATTTATCATTATTTCATTGTGTTGTTATTTTATAGGGGAAAAGATTTTAAAAGAAAAATCTTTAGTTTCTAGGTAGTTAGACAGTTATCTTTTTCCTGGGATTAAAAGAAATCTCTTAGTTGGATGAGGCCACAAGTGGCCTGAGGAAAGAGGAAAAAGAAGTGCTTGTGACAAGACGTTGTTCAAGCTGCAGTTGTATTGCAACGGAGGTCTTCTTGAGTTGATTGTAGCTAGTGGAAACCTTATAAGAATTTCTGGATTGGACCTAGGTTCTTGAGGTCATAAAACGTTTGTTGTTTTTTATTACCTTGGAAACTAAAGAGATTTAGGGGCAGACTTGGACATAATTGCTAGTATCGTTGGTGGGGAGGATACTATAGTCCCACCTTGGTTCTCTTCTCTTACAGGCTAACGGAAACAAATGATTGGGAGGATACTAAAGTCCCACCTTGGTTCTATTCTCTTAGAGGCTAACCAAAACTACTTTGATTTGAATTTTGTCATGATCTTTATATAATAATAATAATATCCATTTTTAAGGTCACAGCCAAGCCACACCAAATTGGTGTATGAGACCCCCTTGTTTGTGGGACAAGGGACCCACCTTCGCGTAGCGATTTGACTGCTTAAGTCTACGAAGGCATACATACTCTACCCCCCTCTGGTTTTGAACCATGGCCTCTTAGGAGGAAACACATGCTCTTAACCATTAGGCCCACTCAAGTTGTATCTACAAATGATAATATATGTGTTATTCCTTGTAAAAGAAAGGAAGTCTAAACAGATTGGTATATTATTTCTTATGACTATTAGGTAAACAAAAAGAAACCAATTTGACTGTTGAGAATAAATGTTCACAAGGGTAAAGAATATGCCATAAACCCTTTCTGTATTTGCATATAAAATTTGGCGAGTAGACTTCTTTTGTGAGATATACTTCCTCTCTTTGGTAAAATTAACTCTCTATGTTGGTTGAGTTTCTGGATATTAAAAGAAAGAGTCAGTATTAAGGAGAACTTAGACTCAAGTAATGCAATACGAGGGACACAAATCTATGAAAATTAAAATAATAATCGTAATAACTAATTCTTGCATGTACCAGGATACATGACTTTCAAAATATGTTGAAAATAATTATAGAGGGTTTCGATGGTTAGTTTTCTGATGGTGAGCCAATGTATTCCTTGGAAAATAGTCCCTCTCCACGTTAATAAGTAACTACACCAGAGTCATGTGGAACCAAATTGAGGAAATGTATGTGGTTTTTTTCTGTAGCATCTATATAAGTAGAAGATTAAAACAATAACAATAATAAGAACAAACATGCAGGTGAATATTTCAAAAGAAACTCAGAGATCCAACACCTCGCATTGCGGGTAAAAAAAAGCAACGAATTCCTAAAATATGTGCTAGAAAAACACACAATACATAACAGAGAATGTTTGTAGCCAATATATAAACATATAACCCTAAGTGACAGAGAACAATGTCCTATGCAGTTACCAAAAAAAATTGTTGTTACCACAGAGAAGAATCATGGATGGGTAAAGAATCCCAAGTAAGGCCAAGATAGAAGACTGCGAACAATATTACCCTCGAACGAGTCTAGGGGAAACCCATCAAACTCAGAACAAGATGGTAACTATTTAAGAAGGAAAACAACTTAACCATTTACCAACAATATAAAATGGAAAGAGTACAAAATGCATGAATCATAAATAATATTCTTGATATGAACTTGATAATCCCAGTCCATATAATTCCTTAAGAAAACAAATAGTTTCTTAACTAACAGGAAAGAGAACCTCTACTGCAAATACATTTTTTTAATCAAAACTTGAATACTAAGAATCCACATGAGTAAAATATATGTTGACTTCTATAACAATACCACATTTAAATACCCTAAAAAATTACTTAGACCATGATAGAAACATTCAAGGGGAGTAAAAGTAAAAGAAACCCCAAGAGGGATTTTTGTATGGTTGTTAAAATTCAACCAAAAATATACATAATCCATTTAAGTAATTGGGAGATATATTTGATGGCCCATCAACCTAAGACTACATGCAGAGAGCCAGTAAACCATGAAAGTCAGGCTCCTAACCTAGAACAAGGAACATTTTGTAATTAATAGAGGACGGATTGAGCTGACCACTGGAAAATAAGAAGGAAAATCAAGAATCCTTCCAAACCTGCAAACAAATAAAGAGACATATTACAAATAATGCCAGAGCGTCCACCTGAAATACTTAACTTGGGAAATGTTAAAAGAGTAATACTTGTAAATACTGAGAGAGGAACTATGTAGGGAAAGTTGAACCCTGACACCCTCAAGACCATTGAAAGCAAGAAAAATATTGAACACCTTGCCGAGCTACAAGATAACAAATAAAAAAATAAATTAATATTTACCTTTGTGGAAGGAATAACTTGCACCGTCGTTGAGTTACCATTGCCGAGAACGGCCATTGTGGCTATAGAATGATTACAATGAAATACTTCAGCAAAACCATAATGACACTAAACAACTGTGAACCAAGAAAAGCAGTAAGTGATCTTACCATTTAGACAAAGCTCACTGAAGAGGAAACCTAGCGAGACGTTGCAGAGTAGAACTCGATGGGAGGTAGAGGAACAATGCGTTCATGGGGCTGGAGGGAAGGACGGTTGCCCTTAACCGTCCTAGAGAAACCTGGACCACACTATTGAAACCCTAGCATCAGACGATGTGGATCACAACAAGTGTGAGTCGGTGCATAAATGGCAGCAGAATGGAGTAACAGAATGAACCACGAGCCAAACAAACATGAACCACGAGCCAAACAAACATGAACCACGAGCCAAAAAATCGCCTTCTAAACAAATAAAATATGGACGGAACGAAATTACAAATTCAAAATTCAAATTTGAATTCCTTTAGCGCCTTTACTAAATTCAAAATAAAATGGAATTTGGAAAACAGTGGTAGATGAGGAAGCCAACGGAGGTTGCAGGAGGAGACGGGATAGGTCTGACAGTGGTCACAGATACATTGAATACTGGAGCTTTCCGGAGGTAGGGTGATCGAGTTGCCAGAATATGCATGGAGATGTATGGCTTTCATGCATATGTAGCATGCCTTCAGATGCACGAATGTCCTATCACAGGTACTTAGCGCTCATTTATGTTTCTATAGGGTCTGAAATAGGAACTGCCAGGATGGTAATAGGAGAAGATCGTATAGTCTATCAAGCTTTGTATTACATTAATAAATTTCTTAATTGGAAAATTTGTTGAAGGAAGATTTATAAGGAGTTGTTGAACTTATGGATGCAGTTGGTCGAAGCCTTAGTGATTGAGTGTGAACCCTCTTTCTCTTTTAATATTAATGAGGGGTTGGATATGTTTCACTTTATAAAATCAATAGTATATTGATTCATCATTAAGGGATCTTTATTCTTTTCATTGAAACCCTAGCAAAGGCGAAGTTCTGTGGCAATAATTACACTTTAATTCAGTACGAGATTCTGAGGATAAGGAAGCTAGTTCCATTATGAAATGGTACCTATGGTGTTGGGCACAAATTAAGATCCAAATTCTGATTCAAGCATGCCAAAGTCCTGAAGCCTAAGGGACTGTTACAAAGGTCTGCGAGTCTCAAACAACGTATGCGAAGCTCTGGATCAATCAGTGATACAATGACGCACTGATCTCTGATCTTTTGGTTCAAATACAAATTCACTCCTCATTGAACTACTAGACTGAAGTTCAGTGCAAAGTTATGAAAAGTATCAAGACATGTCTATAAATAACCCATAACAACTGTGATCCAAAATCATAATTACAGTTGATGAATAGTGATAGAAGTTTCTCCAAGAGTCAGTGATATGAATTAATATAGTGATATATGTTGTCTCTTCAAATTCAAGTGATATATATGATGCGAGCTACACAAACAATGTGTGATACGAATTCATTCCAAAGGAGATCAAGAAGATGAAAAAGAAGCCAAGATGTAAAAGCTGAATTTGAAGGTTGAGATGAGCTACTAAGGAGGTCGTAACTTGATCCATTCTAATAAAAAAATTCCAGAATATTTTTGTCAAGAAGGAACAAGTTCTCAAGGAGTAAGCTGGGTTTTTAAATCTAGTCATGCTCATGGAGAAATTGTTCTTGTAATAAAGAAACCAAGTTTTGAGAGAAAGGGATCATCTTTATCAAGGAATATTGTAGAAATGTAGTCATTATGGAGGCCGAATAGACATAGTAGGGCTACTAGAAGAAAAAGAAAAACGTTCACAGGTGCATATTTCTCAAGTGAAAGTTGAGCGAAGGAATGCCACTTTCCTCAAGTTTGTAAAGAAGAAACATGACATTGGTACATTGCAGAACATGAGAAATCGGATGGTCGGGTTAGAAGGCATCTATGGGCACGTGCTGAAGAGTAGACTCTCTACTACAAGATCAAGGATTTCTGGACATTTTAGGAAGGTTGTAAGGCTTGTTTTGGAGGGTTAAGAAGCCTAGCAGAATGCTAGTGTAAAACCACATCCTCCAAAAGAAAAATGTGCATGAGATCAGGGTCCAAGGAGAAGATCGTTGCTAGTTTGTGGCTACCCTAGATTGGGGCAAGAAACTCAAGGGACTAAGACCTGAAGGAGTCTTGGAGATCTAGCAAGATGTCGTCAAGGAGAAATGGATACAAGGAGATGTGATTTGTTAAATCTATTCCTGAAGTGAATAGGACAAATATTTGTGATCTGTCCTGAGGGTTTATTTCATGTTGCTATAGCCCCAAAAGTCTGTACCACACACACTCAGATTCATAATGAAAAAGGAGGGTTGAGGCCCCTAGAGACAAGATTTCATACCCTGTGACAATGCTACCACTTGTATGCTTGTCAATGCGGATGGATTTGAAGGTTAGGGTGGCTGCAATCAGAGGAGCAGTGTGGTTCTGAACAGAAAAGGAGTGGTCTGCACAATGAAGAATAAGAGCCCAGCTTTGGGCTAGAGAAAAGATTTTCCTTGAAGGGACTAGGACAGAGGTGTATAAGCCCTAGATAAAAGCAGATTATTTTCTTTGGTAAATGGGCCATATTTTTCTTGTGTAATGGAAAAATTATAGACAATTTGTTTGGCAAATTGTTGTTATTGTGACTGATTTTCTATTGTTAATTTGACTGCAAAATTGTTAAGTTCAATACCAATTTATTTATTTTCAACAATTTTCTAAAAAGGTTTTACTAGGTGAAATGCTTTTCTGGGTATAAAACAAATTGCTAGAAAAAATTAATTAGTTATGGTATGAGAAATGTTAAAATTAAAATGGTATCAAAGTTTTATGGTATGAGAAATGTTAAAATTAAAATGGCATCAAAGTTTTATGGTATGAGAAATGTTAAAATTAAAATGGTATCAAAGCACTAAAAATTTGAGGAGAAGAAATATCAATTTGTCACAAGGGTTATAACTGCAAAATAGTTTATTTTTTCAACATTTATAATTTTCGGGGTTTGAGTATTTGATTTTGAAGTTGTGAGGATGGTTGCAACTGGGTTGAGGTTTGAAGACCTATTGGAGGGTGCATCCAACTACACTATGTGGAATGAGAAGATATCATTAGTTTTGATGGAGAAAGATATTTGGGAGCTAGCGAGTAGCACTCTCACCCCTCCCACTGATGTTGCACAACTAGTTGCCCATAACCAAAAGGATGTGAAGGCCAAGATAATTATCATGTATGGGGTAAATGATAATGTGATCCCTCATATTTTTGAGAAGAAATATGCCAGGAAATGTGGGAGGCTCTGATTATGTTACAATGTGGGCGAATTTAAGTTACATCAGAGTGATAATACAAAAACAAGAAAATTGTGTTTTAGGAGAAGTTGTGGAAAACTAGGATGTCCAAGTCAGATATAATTGCTACATATCTCACCAAGATCACACAAGTTCAAGAGGAGTTGGTTGGAGATGTGGAGGCCATACCAAATTAGGAGTTGGTCAAGGCATTCCTAAATGGATTTTCAAAGCCATGGGTGTTCTCCATGAAAGGGATAATAGCATGAGATAACCTAACTAGGAGAGGTCATGGGATGACTTCATTCAAAAGAAAATTCAAGGAGTCTTTTCATGGGAGCCGGTCCAAAGGTGATGATGAGAACCCTACCCTTGCCAATCAGGGAAGGAAGGGTAAGGGGAAGAAAAACACAAGTGGGAGAGTACCTTAGGAGTTAGAGAAGAGGAGGACATGAAAAAAGTGAGATGCTTTGAATGCCAAGTTCGGGAAGGGTTCAAGGTAATGACATGTCTTTCTAGCACCATTGATCAAGATGCATGGTTCGTGGATAATGGAGCATCTCATCATATGTGGGGATTGCAGGAGTAATTTTCCAGCATGGGAGAGGATGACTCAAACCCAATTGTGGCACTTGGAAAAAATTCCAAGTGTGTACCACAGGGAGTTGGAACTATTCAATTTCGACTAGAGGCAGGTGAACCCTTAGAGATGCTTTTTATGTTGTAGGCTTACATAAGAACCTTCTTACAATCACAACCATGGAGGACAGAGGATATAAGGCTCGTTTCCAAGATGGGTAAGTGATTATCAAGCCGATATTGAGGTTGCTAATGCCATGGGGTTGTTGAGAGGAAGAACACAGTGATCATCGAGACTGCTAAAGCCATGATCCATGATTAGTATCTACCCATGTCCCTGTGGGTAAAGAATGCAATATAATATTCTATATTCAAAACAAGAATCCTCATAAGGTCTTAAGGGATAAGTCTTTTGAGGAGGTGTTGATAGGATTGAAACCAAAAATGAGGTATATCGATATCTTTGAGTGTCTAGTGTACATCCATGTACCATCAAAGAAGAGGACAAAGTTGGAGCCCTCAAGACAAAAGGGAATTTTTTGGGGGGCACATTGAGACTTCCAAGGCATATAGGGTGTACATTCCATCATACAAGAAGACTATGGTGAGCAAGGTTTTGCGATTTTAGTAGCACAAAGCCTTGAGGAAGTCACATGATACCATACCAATGGTGGTAGATGATCAAGAGTGAGAGTTAGAGCATAGGCCAACAATAACAATAGGTACTTAGTCTTTATATCAAGAGGCACCTTCTAGTTTTTTCAAGAGGAGGCCGAGATGGCTAGAGAAAACACTAAGATATGCTCAAGAGTGTGTGAAGGATCCTAAAACTACATTTAGGGAGAGCAGACCACCAAGACAATTCCTAGTTACATGGCACTCACAAGTGACATCATTGACTATGAGCCTTGCAATCATGAGGAGGCAACAAGCAAAAAGGTTTGGAGAGATTCCATGGTGGAAGACTATGCTTCTCTCATGATTAATGATTTCTAGAACATTGTATCGAGGCCAAAGGGGAAATCGGTGGTCAATTCGAGATGGATATTCAAGATCAAACATGCTACAAATGGTAGCATCTAGAAGTAGATGACTAGGTTTATGGCCAAAGGGTTTTCCCAAAAGGGAAAAGTGGATTATGAGGAGCCATTCACTCTAGTCGCCAGATACATTTATGCCAAGGCTATTATGTCTATTGCTTTAGAGATGGGGTAGAGGATACATCATTGGTTTTTCAATCCTGGTACATATAACATGTCATTTACTTGCAATGAACCTCCATGTCATTTACTTGCAATGAACCTCCTTACTCAAGATGGAACTTTACGGTTCCAACCTCATTCACTGCATACTTTTCATCATTACCTCCACAAACAACTTGCTTTAGAAATAGGGTGGAAGATACATCATTTTTTTTTCAATCCTGGCACATATAACATGTGATTTACTTGCAATGAACATCCTACCTTGGACTAGAAATTGATGGTTCCAACCCCATTCATTACATACTTGTCATCATTACCTCCACAAACAACTCTTAGTCACTATTCGTCAAACTGCTAAATAGATCTCATGCCTCTTGTGACATTGTATGATGCACCACTATCGAAGTACAAGTCAATCGATGGTGTTGGTTTATAGACAGGAGATAGAAACCACTATCCACTTGTATTTTTCTTCCCCTTTCCTTGTCTTGCCTTAGTAGAATGGGATAGGTTCTGCTCATCACCCTTTTGTTGGCCTCCTAGAGATTTCTCTCGAATCTCCTAGAAAAAATCATCCCATAATTTGTCCCAATTAGGATGATGCTCTCGTGCAAAGATGCCCTTCATGAAAGGACTCCATAGCTTGGTGAATCCATTAAGGATCGTCCTTACCATTTAATCCTATGTCACAAGTCACGACCGCCCCAACTGTTGCCAACTCATCACATACTTGTGTGATCTTGGTCAGATAATTGGTCACAGTATCTGATCTGGTCATCTTGGTGTTCTTGAGTTTCACTCTTAGCACCATTTTTTGGTTTGTGTTATCACTCTGATAAAGCTTCATTAAAGCCTCCCACATCTCCCTTATTATCCTCGAGGATGATCCTTCACTGCATCTAAGATAATGCTCATCGATTTCACATCCTTTTGGTTATAGGTAGCCAATTCTGTAACATATGCAAGGTGAGTTTGGTATTAGTTAGTTTTTGTAGCATCGGATGTGTTCTAGTCTTGAAACTTTATGGAGAGGCTAAAATACATGAGATCTCCATAACCCAGAAATCGACAAGGAATTAATTTGGGCACTTGATTAAGTTTTAATTTTGGTCATTGGTGCTCCAACAAAGGATTATAAGAAGAAGTCGATGGGTAGATGGAGAATACACTTGTGGGATTCAATTTCTTTAATAGTTTGATTTCTAGAGAGCAATAGTCGTTGCTGAAAACCAGAGAAGAACACATAAATAGTGAGGGGAAGAGACAATGAGGCTGGAGGAAGTTTTCTAGATCTAGTGAGTGCATTTGCAAAAAGGCTGAAATTTCTCCAAGAAGCTGCACAAAGGCAGCACAAAAATTTCACTGGGAAATTTGATTTGTTGAGGAAGGAAGACATTTTTAGTTCCAGAGGTTGAGTAGAGGTTCCAGAGTGCTGGAGAAATGTTTTCCTAGCCAACTACAGGTGAGATGACTTGATTAATAAACGATTCAAGCAGCACATGTGGAAGGAAGCTTCATCTTGATGCAGAGCCTGCGCAGGCCCAGTTGGATGACTTGTTTTTTAGTTGCAGTCGAGTGTCGGGATTGCTCTGAGTGAGGGTAATTTCCCTCTAGATATTTTTGTCAGTATTTTCTCTGCAGGATAGCCAGCGTTCGGTATCCAAATTATTGTACTCAAAGTTTCTCAATGCTACATAATAATAAAAACCCTCAGCTATTGCATTGACTTTCCCAAGTTGGGTTTTTGCGGGGAAATTTGTCCAAAAATAATTGTCATATTTCTATATGTGTGTGCTAGATTTTCTCGAGCGTTATTTTCTTCCACAATTTATTGGTGAAATCACAGTGTGAAGTATTTGATATTTGTTTTGACAGATAAATTGTTAAATAAATTAACAATTAGAAAAATAATTTTCAGTTGTTGTGATAGATAAAATTTTCACATGGTATCGGAATGTGAGTGATCAACCAGGAAAAGCTCAGAAGCGGAGAAGGGAATTTCACTATTTACAAGATCAACAAGTTGAAATTCTTAGAGGTTGCACAGTACCTAGATAGGCAGATCGAATTTTTGGGCAAGGGTTCAATTTTCAGTTGCAGGTTGGTAAAAAAATTGATTTTCCCAGGGTATTGATTCCAACATTAAGAGGGAGTAGTTATAGCTTAGATTTTTCACTGAGCAGATTCCTTGGTTGGAAGTAGAGGGTTTAGCAGTAGCAGAATCCATGTTAGGTGGAAAGAGAAAAACACACACAATAAAGGGATATTTTCTCTCAGGGGGTTTCGAGATCCAGAGACCTGATTTTTCAGTTGCAGATTGGCAGTTGCCATGAGCAAAATTTCTCACTCCAGAAAGGAGTGAAAATAGAAGATTCAACAGCTGAGAAGGTGAAAGAGGGAGATTTCCATCCCAGTTTTTGAGATTTGCAGATTTTGTATCTTTGCAGAGATGGTCATACAAGGTTGCTAGAGGAGGTCAGACGAATTATCCATAATGGGGATCTAGGCAGTGGATCGACTTCCAGCTGTCGGAGACAGGTGTTGAAGGAAGTACAAGTTGTCTAATGCAAGTTGCAAAGTGAAGGAAGGTCCAGTAAGGGACAAGGCTCAGAAGGAGGTAGTAGGGCACTAGACCTAGGTGGAGGAGGAGTATGAGGCTCCAATGTACGAGATGGCTAGGGTCTAGCATAATTTAAATAAGGATATTAGTTCAATCAGTTCCAGATGGTTACAGCGGGACCATCACCTTTGCTACAGGAGCCCACAATATCATAGTAGCAGACTTAGTGTCAACATGCATTGTCACTCATTTAGATGACAATTGCAAATCGAGTTGCAATCAATACACTTAAGATAGTTGCAAAGCTATATGCAATGACACAGTTAGTGCGAATTGCCCAGTTGCAGTATGCAGGTGCAGTTCCAGCCAGAATATTCCCAGCGCAAAGCTACGTAGTCTAGTTTCGATGTAGGAGGACAGTGCAAGTTGCAAGGAGGGAGCAGAGAGATTTCCCATAAGGAGATCGAGACTTAGATGGAGTCTAGTTTCAGAGGGAACAACCCTATGGAAGATAGTACTTCAGGATCTAGGGAGATCAGACTCATTATTACAGTAGTTGCAGTAGTAGTGCAAAAGCAGCAGCAAAGCAGTAGCAACAGCAGTATGAGTAGATCAAATTTGGGCTATGATGGTAGCCATACCTCTAGGAGAGAGGTGGGTGACTTAGAGCTATAGTCCCAAATATTACAGAGATAGGACAGGGTCCATTAAGGAGTCCACCTCATGGATCATCACCTAGCTACAAGGGCCCATAGTATTCAATAGCAGGATGGATTAGTGTCATAGATGAAATCAAATTCCAGAGTGACAGTTGCAGACTAGTAGCAGTCAAGTGCCGGGGAGCACAGTGCAGAGTTGGAAACAGAGCAGGTGGCTCAGTATAGAGTCAACAACAATGCAAATTATTTAGTGACGGTGTATAGGCTAGAAGTAGTCAAATGCTCAGGAGACAAATGCATCAAACTAAAAAAAAATTATTCAGTATTTAGGATGCTTCTTAGTTATAGAAGTTGTGGTTGCAACAACAACAGATGAGAGGGAGTTACTGTGTAGATGTAGAGTTGGCAGCAGTACAAGTTGTACAGTGCAGTGTCAACAACAACACAGATGCAACAGTTTAGTTCAACTATAGTCATTGGCAGATGAATCAAAGTCAGAATAATGGTTGATGGACATTGAATAAGGAAACAACACAGTGACTAAGGGAACAATGCAGTGACTGAGGAAGCAGCACTGTGACTGAGGGAGAAGCGTAGTCATTTCCAACAAAGTTTCCTGTAAGGCATCAGCACCATGATAAAGGGTTGTACAGAGACAAGGTGTTGTGGTAGGGTGTGTAACAGTAAAACACAGTCCTCGCTAAGAGGAAGTGCTAGTTTTTCTAGCATTGAATCTATTCTATTCTCGAAACTTTGTGGAGAGGCTAAAACACATGAGATCTACATAACCCAAAAATTGTTTTTGGAAATTCCACCTAGAAGTGTCTCAATTAGATTATTAGCCGATTTTAAAAAATTACTAAGTCTAAACTCATGGAATATGGTCAATTAATTATTATTAATTTAGATAAGGTGATAATTCTCTTTAAGTTCACATGGATCGACAAGGAATTAATTTGGGCCCTTGATTAAGTTTTAACCTTGGCCATTGGTGCTCCAACAAAGGATTATAAGAAGTCGATGGGCAGATGGAGAATACACTTGTGGGATTCGATTTCTTTGGCAGTTTGATTTCCAAAGATCAACAACATTTGCTGGAAAGCCAAAGAAGAATGCAGAAACAATGAGGGGCAGAGACAGTGAGGCTGGAGGAAGTTTTCCAAATACAGTGAGTGCATTTGTAGAGAGGCCGAAATTTCTCGAGGAACTTGTGTAGAGGCAACGTAGAAGCTTCACTGGGTAGTTTGATTTGCTAAGGAAGGTTGACATTTTAAATTCCAAAGGTCAGAAAGAGGTTCCAGAGGGTCGGAAAAGAGTTTCCCCAGCCAACAGTAGGCAGGACAGCTTGATTAGCAGAAAATTCAGGCAACACGTGTGGTAGGCGGCTTCAACTTGACACTGAGCCTACGCAGGCCAGTTGGATGACTTTCTTTTTAGTAGCAGTGGAGTATTGATATTGCTCGGAGTGAGGGTAATTTCCCTCTAGATATTTTTTCCAGTATTTTCTTTGCAGAATAGCTAGCATTCGGCATCCAGATTATTGTACTTAGAATTCCCCACTGCTACATAATAATAAAAACCCTCAGTTGTTGCACTATTTTTCCCAAGTTGGGTTTTTTCGGGGACATTTGTCCAAAAATTAGTGTCATATTTTTATGTGTGCTAGATTTTCTCAGTTTCCAGTGCTATTTTCTTCCACAGTTTATTGGTGAAAATCATAGTGTGAATTATTTGATATTTGTCGTAGCAGATAAATTGTTAAATAAACTAACAATTAGGAAAATAATTTCCAGTTGCTATGATAGATGAAATTTCACATTAGAAAGCTCCCATATCCCATTCTCCATGAGAATCAATGAAACCCTCGCCTTTCAGGGAGTGAAGTTAGATGCACCCTCCAACCTATCCTCAAACCTCAGACTAGTTGGGCTCCAAATCAGAAATGTTACTAAAAAACTTTTCTGCTAGAAATTTAGATCTGTACACTAAGATTGATATGTGGCTCCCATACAAACTGTATGGCTACAACTGCTCCTTTTTCGACTTCCTACATTGTTGTCACCATTGCTCTAGCCCACTAACTCATATGGTATTCCTCTAAGAGCTGACCACCTATTACTACTCATTGCTCTACAATCTAGCATCACTCTTATGCAACTCTCCACCCTTATATAGACCTTGTATAATCTCTCCATTGTTCTCAATGACACCTCTAGGAATTTTGTCAATCTATGGTTTGAGTACTAGATTCCTCTGTAGTGCAGCTCTCCTTGATGGAATGCCTACCTTTTGACCATTTTGCAGCACCAAATGGACTATACAATCACAACTCTCTTGTCGGCTAACAATTCTATCCCCGACCATGCTGGATTTGACAACAGCTTGTCTTTCCCTCTTGGCTTCATGATTGTTGTCTTCAACAATTGGTTTTCTTTTCCCCATACATCCCCGAAAACAACTCGGCGATGGCTACATGTTTCTTTAACAACCCTCTACTTCCTTGGTTGCAAAGCCTATTAGAGTTATCCTACCTTGCAACTATCGACTACTATTTTGGTGATTAGCTCAACTAGTGACTGTATATTACACTTGCATCCCAACTAACCTCTACCTCTACTACTTCCAATTCAACCTTTGTGATTACCACGTCCCTTATGGTCCTGGCTCACACCATGCTACTACCAATTCAACCTCTCTAATTACCACGTCCCTTGTGGTCTTGACTCACACCTTTCTAGTAGCACATGCTAAATACATGAAGGGAGAAGTGAGAGCCCAGAGGATTCTTATAGAATCTATAAAAGACTCTCTAATCCCATATGTATGAAAGTTGGAAACAACAAAAGCTATATATGACAAATTGGTAGAGTTGTTTTCGGTAAGTACCGCGGGAGAAGTAATTTCTGTAAGGCAAGAACTCTACAAACTAAATATATCAAAGGAAGATGGAATAGCCTCATACTTTACAAGGATATAATATATTCGGGATCAACTTCAAGAATTAGGAGAAGTAATGTCCGATAGTGAGATGACCACAGTGGTACTGAATGCACTACCGGAATAATGGGGTAACTTCACTTCAAGTTTATATGGGAAGAAAGACACTACTCCATTTCAAGATTTGTGGTCACTTTGTAAGATCAAAGAAACGAGACTAGAGGCAAAGCTTGATGTTGGAACAAGTGAGCAAAATCAAGCATATGCTGCTAGAACAAGAAGCAAAGGAAAATTTGGAAGGTTTGGTCCTCAAAAGAAAAGGAGGAACATGGATAAAGTAAGATGCTGTGGATGTCAAGAACTAGGGAAAGATAAAATAGATTGCCCTAAACATGTTAAGGACAAGAGAAATAGGGAAGAAGCCCACATCACCGAAGAAGTGAAAGAACCTGAGTCTAAGAAGCCGAAGAATGAAGAAGTAAAAGATATCTATTATGACTGAGATGATCTTCCTCACAAGAAGGTACTTTTCACTTGTAAATTATAGATAGGATAGAATACATCAACATAGCATCATGATGGAAGCATTGGAAGTAAGAGCTCATGACATGGGAGGAAGAAAGTATGTCTAAGATAAATCTTATTGTTTACAATAGAATAGGAAGCTCTTGGGAAACCTCAATGATATGTATAAAAAGAAATGAAGGTCATCATAGACTAGGGTCATCATACAAAATCTATAAATAAAAACATATGTCGGTAGATAATATGAAACATCCTCGGGTCTCTCTGATGGAATTCTCATTGGAGGATTCATTAATCAATAAAGGAAGCAAAAGGTTTTCAAACAAGAATTCCATCTCGTGGGATTCAAGGAATGAAGGTATGATGACATCACAAGAATAGCAAGATGAAGTTCCCTCATTCAAATGAAGCCTCTACAGGAAGTCTAAATGACTGAAAGGAAGATGAGGTATGTATGCTTACACAGATTATGGTAGAAGCCATAAAGTTGCAGAAAATATAGATCACTATGGTCAAAGAAAAGAAAAGGATCTCCTCCCCCAAAAGTTTGCAGCAAAGCATAAGTGTTACCAAATGAAATCAACATACTATGTTCTCATATGAATCATGAGGAAACTGACTACAATTAGGAACTAAGATTGGAAGCTCCTGGGAATAAAGTGTGAAGGGATAGAAAGAGATTGTGATGATATGCAACGAAGGGAGAAGGCATTCAACATTCGAAGTCCAAGAATATTTGACTAGAAGATCTCTCGAAAAGATGTGAAGATTCCGATGAAAGTAAAAAAAGATGGAGACCCTTGACAATGAATATCAGTGGGAGATGTGTCAATCTATATGCAGGATGTTGATACTTAAAGGAAGATGTCATGGTAAAGGTAACCTTGATTTGATATGTTCATTGATTAGTTTTGAACTAATATTTGGATGAGCTTATGTAGGTGGACCATATAGAAGGATGTAATGTCTTTCCGAAAAATATGGCATGAAAGTGGAATAGCATGAAGCAAAGACAGATGAAAGATATGATGGATCATTTTTTGATGAGTTGAAGACATGAATAACTCATGAATAAAAGTGATGAATGAACTGTGCCCTATGTAGAAGTCCCCAAAGTTGAAGACTCCTTAACGAAGAATAAATCCACGACATTAAAGGAAGGAGGTCTTCAAGCTTAGGAATTTCCTAGGTAAGATGGAGCATGATTAAGAAATTTCTTCTATTTCTTACTTGGAAGAAACTTGGAAATTCCTAAGCAGGAAGCTTATGTACATTTCTTTGTGATGGAATGAGTACATTCCTTTAATGGAAAATATCCTCCTGATTTAGAAAGGAGAGAAATAGACATGTTGTTCTGTTCTTGAACTGTGAAGGCAGAATGGAGGATTGTGTAATCATTTGGCATATGATACTCTTTGACGATGAGATAGGACATCCAACAGTAAGATTATTCATGGAGGAGCGATATTCTTTAAGGACTGGGGAGTCCAAGATAAAAATAGTCCTCATGGAGCATACCCTGAGAGAACCCAAGTGGGGTATGTTCCAGGAGAGACAATGATGAGTATGTCTATAAATCATTGGTCTCGCCAACATTGTGCTCTGATCTTGTGGAGAGATGGGTTGTTAGTCAAGGCCTTGCTATATGAAAATGTTGGTTGGTATGATGCTATAACAAATGAGTTACAAATCCGAATTCTTCTTAAGAGATTCTTCAAATTGAGAAAGTCCAAGGTACCATTATGAATACCTCCTTAGTTAAGAGGGAGTGTTGAAAAGTGTAACTAGGTTCAGTCTTCATAATGACATGTAAATATGATTTTATGTAATAAGATGTAAATAAAGGAAAAATGAAATTATTTTATTGACTTGCTTCATGGGTTTCATGAGCAAGGATTTTGTTTTTGAGTCAAGACTCCAATTGAGAGTCTTTAGGATTTATTTGTCATCTAGTCATAAAATGTAAGAGTCATTATCATGTAAATGAAGTCATGTTACACTTTGTAAAAGGTCAATATTATCTATGTAAAATATCCTCCAAGAACTTGTCACCAAACCTCTTCAAGTCGGCCTACAAATGATGAGAAAGCTGCTAGATCAAGTCGGCCTAACTCCAGCTGTCAAGTCGGCCTAAAGGGAAATGAAGGAGGGGTATATATAGCCTAACTCGTCCTCCATTTGAAGACAAGAACTCGACTCACTTGAGACAAGAAGTGCGAAAGAAGGAAGAGAAGCAGCAGTACGAAGAAGGAAGAGAAGGAGAAGTGTGAAGAAAAGAAGAGGATTTTCCTGGGTAGTACGAAATTAGGGTTTCTTTTGGGCCATCGAAAACACTTTCTTCTAGGACAACAAAATTTCTTCTAGGAAAACGAAAATTCTTCTGGGTAGCAGAATCTTCTAGGGTAGTGCGAAGTTTGGGCAGCAGAATCTTCTGGGAAGTGTGAAGTTAGGGCAGCTAGAGAAAGACCCTTCTGGGAGGTTGAAGTAAAGACCTAGAGACTGATATTCTCTAGGGAAGTCGAGGAGGAGAAATCAATGGTTTAAAACTCCGACTCCGGTTCAAAAATGGTTGAGGGTCGGCTCCGACTCTGACTCCAGTTCGAAAACGGCTGAGGCTCAGCTTTGACTCCGACTCCAACTCTGGTTCGGAAACTGTCGAGGGTCGGCTCCAACTCCGACTCTGACTCGGTATCGACTCAACTGGTTTGATTTCAATGACTCGATCATTGTAAAAAATACATTAAATATTTATTTTTTATAAAAAACATAATTTTAAATATTTTCATTCATGTTTCCAAACACAAATCTTTAGAATATAGAGAGAAGGCAACATATGATCAAATTAGGCTCATGAATATATCCATTATATCAAAATGGAACCCAGTGCACTGTCCAATACAAAGTTCATACTTAACCGGGATTCTTTCTTACCTCACCCCAAGGAAAATAACTAGACTACAACAACAATAATACCAATTCTCTGCAAAAAATCATAGCTTCCAAATAATAAGCCAATGAACTGATCAATAGATGTCTTCAAATTTGTGCCTTTGATAGAGGATGGTCTGTCTCATGCTTCTACCTAGATTGATGGAGATGATTTCAAGAAATTTTCCCCTAATGAAGTCTCAAAGTCCTTGATTTAATTCTGATCAAGCTCCAGAACAATCAAAGGTAAATATGTATCTATTAGTCCATTCCCAAAATGTTTTCCTTTTTAAAAACATTGTATGTCTCAACGCATTGTTTTAGTTTTCTAATTCATGCCACTAGGATAACCATACTTCGACCTTGTAAATTTCAAAACTTTCTCACAGTGATCGATTATTTTAGGGCTATAAATATGCAATAAACAACAACCCAACCATTGATATGTAGGAGGTATAACAACTTTTGAAAAATGTGCTTCAGGATCTTTTTCAAAGAGCCAAGTCAACTAGGTTGTTACCGAGTTAGCTGAGTCGGTGACTGGCTCGATCGACTCAGTAACAACCCGGCTAGCCATTCCATTTCAGACAATGAGTCGACCCAACCAGGCATTGGCTCGTTCTGGCTCAGTCGAGTCGGAGTCAGCTCGATCGTTTTTTAAAACACTGGGAGAAATAAGAAGGTTAGAGACCAAGTTTCTATAGAAGAAGTCGAGGAAAGTAGTGTGAGAAAAGCAGAACGAAGAGGCAGAGTATCAAGGTTGGTGACAAGGTTCTTGGAAGGATACTAGAGTCAAGGGTCTGTGTCATGGTCTTGGTACTTATCAATTGAATATCTAAGAAGAAGAATTTTGATTGGGTTTTCCTCTCAAGAGGTGAGAGGTTTTGGCCCTGGCTGGAGAAGCCTATATACTCTTTTATTACTGCATATTGGTAATTGTCTTGATGAAAGAACACATTAATAAGCTAACAAAGAATTGACTATAAGATTAAGAAGAAAGGAGCATCACAAGCAATTATCAAAAAGATAAATTGTTATTCATTGAATACCCTAGATTTCTCAACAAAAATTAGATCTCACCTCACTTGAGATTGACAACTGAGATTCATCTAATTCGCTATTGCAAAGAAACTTTGCATTTCATTATATTAAAATCACCTTATCTTATGAAAGAAATTATTGTAATTACTAAAGTAATTGCTTATACTAAGGTATAAGGTCGTATTATGATGGCTTTTGCATACCCAAACACTTATGCCTGTGCAGAAGTACTTTCCCAAGCTACAAAAATCAACAAGGAAGAGATCACTCTATGTCAGAGGTCTTGGTGCATTCATGAAGGATATGCTCCACCTTTGTTTCCTCGTATTGAATTTATCCAAGGCATTGTTCTTGAACCAAAAGTCACATCAACATTTTGGGATAGTCCCATGTCGAACTTTGTAAGAGAAGTTTTCTTAACATGAGATATGAATCAAATTTGGCCTTTCTTCTTTTTTTTAACGCATTGAGGCAATCCTTTAAATTTGGCCTTTCTTTCTTCTTCTTCTTTTTATAAAAGCATTGAGGCAATCCTTTAAATTTGGCCTTTCTTTCTTCTTATTCTTCTTTTTAAAAGCATTGAGGCAATCCTTTTCCATAAGAAAATTTCCAAGAAAAATTTGATACCAACGACAATTATGAATGGGACTACAACCATGGCAGCTTATTTGAAATGTTAATTCAAAATTGAACTCCGATTAAAACAAGAATAATGAAAAAGAAGTATAACAAGTTCAAGAAAGCCAACCTATGTAGGACAAATACCTATCTAAGACAATCAACCCTATTTATATAGTCATAATTTTAGGGGTTTGGCCCTAAAGTGATGTTAGCAAACATAGTATAAAAAGGAGGAAGGGTTCATTTATAAATGCATTCATGTAAGTTTGCCTACCTCTGAGTTTAAAAGGGGAACTGGATTGGTAAATCATTTATACAATACAACTTGATGGCATTATTCTTCTTCTTGATAGAGGCCTTTCTTGTGGTTCCTAGTTCAAATTTTAGTGTTGTTTTGGGTATCATACTTACTATTCACAAAATTACAATGTGTCTCACCTTCAAACAACGAAAGCATGTCCCTATAATTACACACAGAGCTCAAGGGGGTTGGTTTTAGTAGCCATAATAAAAATTTGGAATTCGTTTCAACACCAATATGCCACTATTTAGTGTTGTAGACCTATCATTGTGGGTTTGGAATATTTCTCTATGTCTCCAATTCAACCTTGTTTTCTAGTTAGATAAATATATATATATATATATATATATATATATATATATATATATATATATATATATATATATATATATATATATATATATATATATATATATATATATATTGTTCATGCATCACCATAATGCACGTTTTGGGTCATTAAGGAATTGGAATCAACAAAATTAACATAGTAAGGAAACCATAAGAGGATTATGGTATCACAAAAGTCAAGATATTGAGATATGTCACAACTGATAGTCGAGGAGAAATGTTGTAAGGAACTTTCAAAAACTCAAAAGGCCTTACAAATCCTACATTATCTCAAATGTAAAAAATTCAAGGCAAGGACAAAGAACTATTACAAAAAAAATAAATTCAATAAGACATTGCCAAAAATCAAACATTTCCCAACAAAAAGACATCCACGAATTTATGTTGGTTTTGCTTGTATTCATAACTTTGAAAGGTTGACCCTAATCTATTTTGAGGTCTAAGAATAAATGAAAGGTAAAGAGGGGCTTATTTGTGGTAAGCTTATGTTGAGGGCTTTTGGGTAGTGGAAGCACCCATGAGCCTATTTTAGTCATGGATCAAGAGATTATTTCAAAATCATGTAGTCTAACTAATATATGAAATGGCCTTTTCTATGAATTTTTGCTTCTTAATTTTAACCAAAATCTATCAGATATTTTCAATTAAATGAGTTTTGTTTGATCTGTATAATTTGAGTTCCCTAAGACTTTTTAGGGTGTTGAATCCATTTATGCATTCAACAATGTTTTTTAAACAACGAAAAATCACAATCTTGATAGAAATTGTATCGTCGGATTCCGGTGAAAAAGGCCATTTCATCTATAAGTTAGACTGTGCCATTTCAAAATGGACTCCCTCTTATATCAAACATCAAGGTTGCTAGAGGATGCAACACTAATCCACAGTTGTAGCACCCTACACCAATAATATTTATTCTATGGAAAGCCCTTCCAAGCCCTTGAATTGGTCTGCTAATGGTTCAAGTTTCAAAATTTTTTGTTCCAAGCTAGCCCTACATGCATTATCACTTGAAAGGGAGGTTAGAGATATTGTATGGAGAATGTAAAAAATGTTTCTACACTAATAAATATGATCTACATTAGGCGCTTGTAGCATTAGTTTAATCTTCTAGTAGCAACTAGGATAATAAGTGATAGTTGAGACAATACTTCTTCACAAATACAACAAGATCAACCTATTCAAGGAGATTACATGGGTTTAAAAGACAAATGTCTAGCATACATTACCCACATATTTGAGAAACAACAACTAGTTTGTGCTAAATGGTTTCATGGTACAAAGTTTATGCAAATTTTTTTTGATGATTAAGGGTGCTTGTTTTGGCATTTGCAGTTGGCATATTGTATTTAGTTACAACATGATACGGTCCATCATTCATTGTATATTGTTCACTAGAAAAGGATTATTTACAAATGATCCCATGCATTCACCTGAAGATTTTCCATTTGGTGGGTTGAGTGACTTAGATATCCATGAATGTGAAGGGAAGGTTGACTTGCACATCTTTTCATGGGGTTGGGTTATGTGCATGGGGTAGAGTTGTCCACAAATCTCTTGTCTAATTTGATTGAATAAATTTTCTAGAGGGGCACATTTGAAGATGTAGTTGTTATTAGTATTTTAGATATTTGACTTGGTTTACCATTAAACCAAGGAGGCCATGATCACAAATGCAAAAACAAAGATCCATAACTTTTCTAGAGGGGCACATTTGAAGATGTAGTTGTTATTAGTATTTCAGATATTTGACTTCATTTACCATCAAACCAAAGAGGCCATGATCACAAATGCAAAAACAAAGATCCATAGAAGTGGAAAAACTAAAACAATGACTTGGTTTACCATAAAACCAAGGAGGCCATGAACACAAACACACAAAAAAAAAGATCCATAGAAGTGGAAAAAATAAAACAAAAGAAAACTCAAACCTCTATTGAAAAAGATAACTCACCCTCTATGTCATTGCCTCTACCTTTGTTATAATGCTCCTCTGTCTTCCTTAACCTACATTGCATTTAAATTTAAACAAATAAGATAAGTATGAAGCACAAAATGAGTTAAATTAAAAAAGGATAAAGCTATATACCATTAAACAAGTAAATTCCTTAATACATACCTCCATTGCCATTGCCCACTACACTTTCGGAACTAAACCAAATGACTTGATTGATTGCTTCCCTCTAACCCATAAACCCAAAACAAAAGAAAAAATTAAGAAAAATAGAAAATGAGAGCGCATAAGAAGAAAAAAATATCAAACTACAAATTAGCATGGCCATGCTCACAAATGTGAAAAAAAAAATGAAAATCACAACAATAAAAAAAAAAAAACAACAAAACTAATAAAAATATAAAAAGAAAAGAAAAAAAACAAATGGAAACACCAATCTGCAACCCCAAAATTCATCGATGGCCAACTAATAACACCCTGCACACCAAAAATATGAGTAATATTAAATACACAATGTTGAGTAACAAGAAAAAAATATCAAATATCTTATGAAAAATCTTAATTAGAGACCAACAATATTAGGAGTAACCTTATGCACAATTAATCAAACCTAAATCATTAAGAGGGAGGAGAACGTTGTATTTGAAACTAGAAAGACCTCGTAACAAATCATAAATAGATTTTGCACAAAAAAAACTAACCTCTACCTTTGTCTTTACCTTTAAACTCTACTACAACCTCTCTCTGATAAAGATATTTTAGTAGTAACTAGTGATTCTTCACATTCCATTATCTGCATTGCATTCCACTCAATAAGAAATTATGAAAAAAACTAAATACGCACAAAATGTTGTGAGATATTATGAATAATTTTATGCACTAGAAAGTAAAACTTATGTAAAGACTAAAAACCATAAACCCTAAATAGATAAGGAGGGATGATGGTATATAGGTAAAGAGTGGATGATATACGAATATTTGCACCAAAAGAAAACCCACACATACCTTTGCCTTTGCACTCTACCACAGTCTCCCCCACTCACAAATACATTTCAACACTTTAGTTAGTGATTCTCCACATTTACATTACTTGCATTACAACGTACATGGTCAATAATCAGATCAATGACAAATAAAGTAATATGACTTGCTTTTAAGTTAAAAAACATGGAACAATACATGTCACCTCAATCTTTTCCCGCACCCACTATGCTTGCGTAACCATGGGTTCACCCAATATGCTTATGTAATCATGGGTTGTTAGGACCATGTTTAAGTTTCCACACAATGTACCAAAGAGATGCTTAGATATATTATGAGAAATCATAAACCAAAACAAAATGTCTCAAGAGTAATATTACGCAAAAGTACATTGATGTAATGACCAAAAATCATAATTCCTCAATAAGGAAGGGGGAAGGAGAACGATTGTAATGAAACGAGAAGATATCCATGTCTAACCAGAAGAGAACAAACTTTTTTCCTTTATTCTCCTAAACATTTGCAAGTCTCTCTTATACAAAAAAAATCCCCAGTTTCCTTGATACTATGCACCACCTTGCTTTACCCACATTTGCATAACACTCATTATATAAATAAATCTCAAATATATAATATGCATCTAATTTAAAAATGAGTTTTGTAACAAAGTACAAGTCACCCTCTATTTTTGCTTCAAAGGTCTACCTTTGATATGGTGACTCACATCTCTCTCATGCAAAGAGAATAGTGGTTTCACGTGTTTCTTCACCTTTATTAATCTATGTCACATCTACATTTCAACAAACACACATGATACAATGATGAAGCAACATATGAGTTAAATAAAAAAGGACATAAAACCATATAATTATGTAGTAACAAACAAGTTCCCCATACATACCTTGTTCACCTTTATACATAAACAAGCAAATCCCCCATACATATACATACCTTCTTCACCTTTGCCCATTACACTTGTGAACTATGGAGCATCCCTCCACACTATTCAACCCTTAATTTGTATTTCATCTACATTTCAACAAACACACATGATACAATGATGGAGCAACATATGAGTTAAATAAATGAACATAAAACCATATAGTTATGGTTTTGTCTCTACCTTTGTTATAGTGCTCCTCTGTCTTCCTTAACCTATATTGCATTTAAATTTAAACAAATGAGATAAGTATGGAGCACTAAATGAGTTAAATTAAAAAGCTATAAAACAATATATCAGTAAACAAGTAAATTCCTTAATACATACCTCCATTGCCATTGCCCACTACACTTTTGGAACTAAACCGAATGACTTGTTCGATTGCTTCCCTCTCACCTACAAACCCAAAACAAGAGAACAAAAACTATAAAAATAGAAAAGGAGAGCGCATAAGAAGAAAAAAAATTCAAACTACAAATTAGCATGGCCATGCTCACAAATGTGAAAAGAAAAAAACAAAAACCAAAACAAATGGAAAATCACAACAATAATAAAAAAAACAACAAAACTAATAAAATATAAAGAGAAAAGAGAAAAAACAACAAAACTAATAAAAATATAAAAAGAAAAGAGAAACAATAGACGGAGACACCAATTTTCAACCCCAAAATGCATTGATGGCCAACTAATAACACCCTGCACACAAAATATATGAGTAATATTAAATACACAATGTTCAGTAACATGAAAAAAAATATCAAAATATCTTATGAGAAATCCTAATTAGAGACCAACAATATTATGAGTAACCTTATGCATAAGAATATGAGTAACCTTATGCACAATCAATCAAACCTAAATTGTCAAGAGGGAGGAGAACATTGTATTTGAAACGAGAAAAACCTCATAACAAATCATAAACAGACTTTGCAAAAAAAAATACATCTACCTTTCTCTTTACCTTTACACCCTACTACAATAGATATTTCAGTAGTTTAACTACTGATTCTTCACATTCCATTATCTGCATTGCATTGCACTCAATAAGACATTATGAAAAAGACTAAATATATACAAAATGCTGTAAGATATTATGAATAATTTTATGCACTAGAAAGTACAACTTATGTAAGGACTAAAACTCATAAACCCTAAATAGATAACAAGCGATGATCGTATATAGGTAAATAATGGATGATATATGAATATTTGCACCAAAAGAATACTAACACATACCTTTGCCTCTACCACAGTCTCCCACTCACAAATACATTTCAACACTTTAGTTAGTGATTTTCCATATTTACATTACCTGCATTACAAAATATGTGGTCAATAATTAGATAGATGACAAATAATGTAAGATGCCTTGAATTTAAGTACACACAGATGGAACCATACATCTCAACTCCATCTACATCTTCACCCACTATACTTGTGTAACCATGGGTTCACAAAGTATGTTGGTGTAATCATGGGTTGTTAGGACCTGGTTTAAGTTGCCACATAATGTACCAAAAAAGTGTGTTGATATATTATGAGAAATCATAAACCAAAACAAAATGTCTTATGAGTAATATTATGCAAAAGTATATCTTATGTAATGCCCAAAAAGCATAATTCCTCAATAAGGAAGGGGGAAGGAGAACGATTGTAATGAAACGAGAAGATATCCATGTCTAACCAAAAGAGAACACATTTTTTTCCTTTGTTCTCCTAAACATTTGCAATTCTCTCTCATACAAAAAAAATATTTCGTAGTTTCCTCGATACTACACACCACCTTGCTTTAACTCACATTTACATAACACTCATTATATAAATAAATCTCAAATAATATAATATCAATCTAATTTAAAAATGAGTTTTGTAACAAAATATAAGTCACCTTGTATCTTTTCTTCAAAGGTCTACCTTTGCTATGATGACTCACATCTCTCTCACGCATAGAGAATAGTAGTTTTACGTGTTTCTTCAACTTTTTTAATCTATGTCACATCTACATTTCAACAAACACACATGATACGATGATGAAGCAACACATGAATTAAACAAAAATGGAAATAAAACTATATAATTATGTAGTAACAAACAAGTAAGTTCCCCATAAATACCCTATTCACCTTTATGCATAAACAAGCAAATCCCCCATACATATACGTACCTTCTTCCCATTTCCATTACACTTGTGAACTATGGATCATCCCTCCACACTATTCAACCCTTTCAACCCTTAATTTGTATTGCGTCTACATTTCAACACAAACAGACATGATACAATGATGGAGAAACATATGAGTTAAATAAATGAACATAAAACCATATAATTATGGTTTTGCCTCTACTATTGCTATAGTGCTCCCTTGTATTCCTTAACCTACATTGCATTTAAATTTAAACAAATGAGATAAGTATGAAGCACCAAATGAGTTAAATTAAAAAAAAAAAAAAAAAAAAAAAAAAAAAAAAAAAAAAAAAAGATAAAACAATATACCAGTAAACAAGTAAATTCCTTAATACATACCTCCATTGCCATTCCCCACTACACTTTTGGAACTAAACCAAATGACTTGTTTTATTGCTTCCCTCTCACCAACAAACCCAAAAAAAAAGAACAAAAACAAGAAAAATAAAAAATGAGAGCACATAAGAAGAAAACAACAGCAAACTACAAATTAGCATGGCCATGCTCATAAATGTGAAAAATAAACAAAACAAAAGGAAAATCACCACAATAACAAAAAACAACAAAACTAATAAAAAGTTAAAAAGAAAAGAGAAACAACAGTTGGAGGCACCAATCTGCAACCCCAAAATGCATCGATGGCCAACTAATAACATCCTGCACACAAAAATATGAGTAATATTAAATACACAATGTTTAGTAACATGAAAAAATTATGAAAATATCTTATGAGACATCCTAATTGGAGACCAACAATATTATCAGTAGACTTATGCACAATATTATGAGTAACCTTACGCACAAGATTATGAGTAACCTTATGCACAATTAATCAAACCTAAATCGTTAAGAGGGAGGAGAACATTGTATTTGAAAGAAGAAAGACCTCATAACAAATCATAAACAGACTTTGCACAAAAAAGAACTCACCTCTACCTGTCTTTACCTTTACACTCTACTACAATCTCTCTCTAATAAATATATTTCAATAGTTTAACTAGTGAATCTTCACATTACATTATCTGCATTGCATTGCACTCAATAAGACATTATGAAAAAACTAATTACACACAAAATCTTGTTAGGTATCATGAATAATTTTATGCACTAGAAAGTACAACTTATGTAAAGCCTAAAAGTCATAAGCCCTAAATAGATAAAAAGGGATGATCGTATATAGGTAAATAGTGGATGATATATGAATATTCGTACCAAAATAAAACTCATGCATACCTTTGCCTCTGCCTTTTCACTCTACCATAGTCTCCCGCTCACAAATATATTTCAACACTTTAGTTATTGATTCTCCAAATTTACATTACCTGAATTATGATATATGTGGTCGATAATTAGATAGATGACAAACAATGTAATATGCCTTCAATTTAAGTACACGTAAATGGAACCATACATATCACCTCTATCTTCGCCTTCACCCACTATGCTTGTGTAACCATGGGTTCACCTAGTATGCTTGTGTAATAATGGGTTGTTAGGACTTGGTTTAATTTCCCACACAATGTACCAAACAGATGCTTAGATATACTATGAGAAATCATAAACCAAAACAAAATGTCTTATGAGTAATATTATGCAAAAGTACATCTTTTGTTTTTTTTTTCTAAGCAAGCTTAAATCTATTGATGTAACATATGGTACAAAGAGTTCTAGGCATCAAAGTGCCGCCATACAGTCAACAAGATATCAAAAATTGAGCTGCTCGTAAGGGGAGACCAGCCCAAGAAGCGTTTGAGAGCTGCCTCGCAAGAGGAAACCAACCTTGACTTAACAACAGTGAGCCAAAAATCTGAGCCGCCCACCAGGGGAAACCGACTCGTACACAGATTTAGGACGAATTTAACTACAAAGATCAGTTTAGACAAGCTAAGATACGTAGGCGACAAAACTAGCAAAATGCTTAAAAGACTAGACATGATGGCGAGAAAAAAAGCAGTAGCGCTAGAGTCCATAGTCACCCGAGGGCGATTCCTCTTCAATTCTGCACCACCATCCTTCCTTGTCATCAGGATATGGATCTGGAACCCTTTGAGGAGCGGCATCCACCGCTTCATGCTCACCTGCAGGCGTCCCAATGGCCTGGAGTGGGCCAGAGTTGTTTTCACCTGCCAAGCGAGAGGGACCTTTGTCTACGGGCAAAGAAATAGGCGGTACAGAAGGAGAGGCCTGTGAGCTAATAGGGGGTGCAAAAGATGGGGGAGCAGGAATCACTTCGGGTATCTCTTTGAAAGAAATAGTAACCGTCGCAATGACCAAGGGGTGGGAGGAATTGCAATGGTAATGGAAGATAGCGGTGGAAGGATTTCGAATAGAGGCGGTGAAAGTAGGCCGAGGTTCAAAGGAATGGTGAGAGGCGAAGGTATCATTCCGCGGGGAGGGAGGAAGGTGACGAACTTGACCGCTGCCACAAAGAAGACGGGGAGCACTTTCACTGGGACTGCGAGAGGAAGGGGAAGGGGAGCAACGACGCCTGGAGCCTCCCCTGCGACATCTCAGACGATGCCTCAGCCTTGGCATTGCAACACAGAAATCGTGAGAGAAGGTGGAATTGACAGAGGGTCCCAGCGGAGGAAGGTGGGGGCAAAAGCCGAACAGAGCAAGGAGGTGCCTAGCACAGAACAGGTTGTGTGATTAATGGTAACCAGGGATAAAACTACTACAGGAGGCCAGCAGGCAGTGCCTTCCAACAGTGGTGCAAAGGCTATGCACTTCAGCTTCCGGCGAACAATGAGAACCTACAGGCAAGAGCTTCCTCAACATGGAGACCGACAGAGCACCACAATTCCAAATCAAAGCATCTAAATTCTCAAATGAGGACGGGGACGAAGCGGCCAGAGGCTTCATGTTGAAGCTCTTGGTGTCTCGGCCTCCCCACTGGCATAAATTCCGCGTAGGGTGATGGCCCATCAAATTTATTTTTCCGGATGTGAGTAAATGCCTTCCGCAGGAAAACGAGTGGGCTTGCCATGCGCCCGCCTACCGAATCATAACCCTCATAACGTCATTGCCCACCCGCATCTGGGGTGAAGTTCTCCTGATGCACCAGCTAAGTGCATTCCTGAAGGAGTTTGCTATCATTGAGACTGGAGAGGGGCCCTACAGAGAGGGTTTAGGCGTTCGTGACCCCTTTGTTAGCCAGCAGATGTGCCACTTTGTTGCCAAATATTCTAGTGTGCTTCAGGTAGATAGCTTTGTGTTCTTGCAACCAGTCAGCTATGAGTTCCAATCTTGGCATGAGTCTCCAACTGTCTGCTACTCTAGAGGGAGGGGAGCCTAAGAGGACTTTACTGATCATGTTGATGAGGATTTGGGAGTCGCCCTCAATCTCGATGGGGAAAACATTATAGAGCGGGGATAGCTGCATACATTGCCATAGACCTTCTATTTCTGCAGATTTATTGGTATCCCATCCCATAGAACCATAGTAAATGACCATGGGGTCCCCTTTATGGTTGTGAAAAATTCCCCCAAAACTCGCCTCCCCAGGATTGCCTTTGGAGGCTTCGTCAAAGTTAAGCTTTATGACACCATCTAGCGGGGGGACCCATTTATCACTAGAATTTGCCTCCAAGACTCATCGACCAATTAACTCAGGACTTGGATTGAGCTTGAGCTTCCAATTATTCCAAACTTGTTGCTCCAGGAGTAGAGTGGGGAAGTCTTCCTGCTGCCATTTTTGCAGCACTATGGTTTCCTGGAGATTACTGCAGTCATTGAACCAAAGGATTTCTAGAGGGGTGGACTAGTTCTTGAAGATCCGTCTATTCCTCTCCTTCCAGATATGCCATAAGGTGAGACCTGGAGTGTGCCTCCAGAGAGAGTTGAGCAGATTGCATTGGTAGGGTGCAACTGGCTAGTTACGAATGATAGTATTTAAGTCCTCAGACTGTCGGCCGTCCCTTCTGCACTTAGAGCTGACACTTTCCCAAAAGAAGGCAGCTAGAGGGCAAGTCAGCATAAGATGTTGAATGGTCTCCTCTTGATTATTACAGTTGGGGCATCTGGAAGGCCCAGTGAAGCATCTCTTCATTAAATTGTCCCATGTGAGGATTTTCTTGTGACAGATCAACCACAAGAACGAGGAAACCTTGCGCCAAAGCTACGATGAGCACAACTCTTTCTAGATGGGGTCAAGGAGGTCGAGAGTCTGGTCATCAGGGCATAGGCTTCCTAAGTGGTGAACTTGCCTTTGGGAGAGTGTCCCCAGTGAAGGACATCCTGCTTGTCCGTGTATCTGATTTTCCTGCTGATTAGTTCTGCTTCCAGTGCTAGATGAGCCTAAACTGGCTGGTTGTTCAAACAGCTTGCAGCCATATTCCAGCACCTGTACCCCTGAGTGTGGTTTTCCTCCCAGAATTGGTGAACCATGGCTTCCAGAGGAGCGATAAAATCATGCTGGAGGGGCGGTTTGATGGTTGAGAGGAGCTTGGGTTGTTGTTGCCATGGGTCTGTCCAAAACCGAGTTGTGCGACTGTTGCAGACCTCCCAGAAACTATGTTCCTGAATAAGAAGACGGTGTTGTTTAGCAACGTTCCAGATTAGTGAGCCTGCTTCTGCAATAGACAGTCGAATGAGCTCTAAATGAGGTCTATGGTTGGCATATTTGGCATTCCAGAGTCTCGCCCATGGGGAGGAGGGGGAGGATAGCCATTGCCACCAGATCTTAGCCCCCATGATAGCGTTGCTATGATGAGGGTCGTGGAGGCCCAGACCCCCCGCTAACTTTGGCTTGTAGATTGTATTCCTCTTTACCAAGGCCCATTTTCTGTTCTGTTCGGATGCTCCCCATAGGAAGTTGTGCTGAAGAGATCTGATCTGCTTGAGGACCCATTTCGGGGCCGCAAGGATCGAGAATAGATAGAGGGGCATGGATTGAAGGGCAGACTTGTCTAGAATAAGTCTACTAGGAAGGTTGAGGGGGCGAAAAGTCCAGGAGGATAATTTAGCTTCAAGTTTATCCAAGAGAGTTCTCCAAGAAGAGTGCTTGAGAGCTGAGACAATCAAGGGGGCTCCAAGGTACTTGGCGGGCAGCTTGGCAATGGAGAATCTGAGGATTCTAGCAATGCGTTGTTGAATGAGCAGAGCAGTGTTAAAGAAGAAGATTTGCGACTTGGAGGCATTGACAGTCATTCCTGAAGCTTTAGCAAACAAATCAAGCAAGCTCTTGAAGGTGGAGGCTTCTTGGGCAGAAGGATGACCAAATAGCATAGTGTCGTCCACGGATTGCTTGTTGGTGTGAGCTGGGGTCTCATGAACGGAGATGCCATGGAGCTGATGCGAATGAAGGGCATGATTGATGGTACGACCTAGCCCCTCCGCCATGAGCACAAAGAGAAAGGGGGATAGGGGATCGCCTTGGTGAATGCCACTAGAGGAGGATAAGGGATGAGAAGGGATACCATTGACCAGGACGGAGAAAAAGGAAGAGGGGATCAGGCTCATGACCCATCTTATCCAAGGAGGGCTGAAACCAAAAGCTGCTAACATCTGTTGAATGAAATTCCAATTAAGTTTATCAAAATATTTTGATAAATCAATCTTAAGGAGCATACCTAGCTTTGTGGTCTACTTCAATGAATGAATAATCTCATGAGTGAGAATGATGCCATCAAGGATTTGTCACCCCTCTACATAACCAGTTTTCTCAGGAGAGATGAGCAAAGGAAGCATCGGCTTTAGCCTATTGGCAATTACTTTGGAGATGATCTTGTAGATGACATTGCAAAGGGCAACGGGGCAAAATTTTTCAGGCGTGGCTGCTTGGTCCTCCTTGGGGATCAGGGTTATGAAAGTAGCATTAATAGATGGGAGAAGCCAATGCATGGATCTGGACTCCTCCACTAACTGCCAGATCTAATCTTTGATCAAATCCCAGAAATGATGGAAGAAGTTGGAAGTGAAGCCATCAGGTCCTAGAGCTTTACCTTCCTTGTTTTGGAGGACAGCCTGTTCAACTTCCAAAAGTGTGACAAGGTGAAGAAGAAGTTGATTGTGCTCCTTCGTGATTAGCTTTCGTATGTGTTGCCGGATTTTGTTAATTGCTGGTCGCCTATCAAACTAGTCTTCCTGCACCACCGATTTGAGATGAGAGACCAATTTAGCTTCTATGGCCTGATGTTGCTCCAGTATTTCTCCTGTTGGGCTAAGGAGAAAGTTAATATTGTTACACATCCTACGTTGAATGGTAGAACAGTGGAAAAATTTAGTATTCCATTCCCCTTCCTTTAACTATCTGATCTGGGATTTTTGTTTCCAGAGAATCTCTTCTTGCTACCTTCTTTCCTCCAACTGTTTGAGGAGACTTTGCTCTTTCAGGTCAGATGCTTCATTGCGGCCTTCTTGGATGATGCGAAGCTGTAGCTCCGCCATTTATTCTTCCTGGAGCTTTTGCTGTTGGAAAATGTTGCCAAAGGTAGATGGTTCCAGTCTTTAATGCGGACTTTAAGATCTTTGAGGTGTTGCTGAAACTGGAACATCTTGGAACCTGGAGGAGGAATGAAAGCCCGCCAAGCAGAGTGAACCATTTCCTTGAAGCTTGGGTGGGAGAGCCAGAAAGCCTCAAATCGGAAGGGTCTTTTGATGCAGTCCCCTGGTCTGGACCATTGCAGAGAAATAGGCCAGTGGTCTGACCCTAAAAAAGGAAAGATTATGGCTTGGAAATCGCCTCCAATATGTATAGCATTGTCAAAAATGATAAATCTATCCAGTTTGGATGCTATCTGTTGTGTGCCCACTCTCTTGTTGTTCCAGGTGTGATTTCCATTGGCAAAGGGAAGATCGATCAACCAGTTCCGCTGGATGAAGTCTTTGAAATGGGTGTTGTCCGCCTCTAGTTTTGCTCTGCCACCTTTTTTTTCATCCAAGCTGGTTATCATGTTAAAATCGCCCCCCCAGGATCCACAGGGGGTGAGCTCTGGTAGAATTTAGTTGTTCTATCGTGTTTAACACAGCGATTTTCCTTGTAGCCTCCTGAAGGAAACATGCATTAGATAGATGCCCATGTAGATTGGTCCCATGGATGTGGAAAGAGGCCTGAATTAGATTATGAGTAGTGTGGGCATCATTTATTGAAACAACTTTCAGATCCCAAGCGATGGCTAGACCGCCTGAGGCTACGGAGGCATCTACCGCAATGGAGTGACACCCTGGCCAAGCTTTTGAAAGAATGGGGCCAAATGTTTGACTTATGCATTTAGTTTCCTGCAAGAAAAAGACTTGAGGTCTTTCCATCTATATCAGATTTTTGATCATATGGACTTTTGAGGGGCCGTTTAGACCCCTTACATTCCACGAGATGAGTTTCATTGAGAACTTCCTTCACAGAGTGGGAAAAACTTGGTAAGTTTGGGATACCTACCAGATTCTACAAGCATCTCCCCGAGGAGGATAGTCCTCTATAGATCAGATTTCCTCCCTCTCTTCTTTGAGTCTTTAAAGAGTTTCTTCCCATCCCATGGGCTTCCCTGCTAGATGCCTAGGGATTTTTGATGCTACTGCGCGCGGGAAAGAGCCATAGTTAGGTTCTCGATCTGCTTCTCTGAGATCTGGTCAAAATCCTTTTTTTTGCATGCTTGCTCTAGAGTGAAGATGTCTAGGTCTCCTATATCGACCATTTCATTTTCATCTTCCATGGGAGTGATCTGGCTCTCATTAGCCCTAGTAGTTTCAACCTCCATGTTGCTAAGATGGCCAGAGCTAGATTCAGGCGTTCAGTTAAGCGGGGGCTTGGGGGTGGCTTCCGAGAGGGGGGTATCAGAAATAGGGGTGGCTAGGATTTCAAAAATATTGCTGGTAGAGGGTGGAATTGGGGCTTGAGAGGGGGGTTATGGGTTAAGAGGAGGGGATTTCTTGTTTTGGCAGCACTGGTTCTGGATTTTAGTCAAGCCTTCAGCATCAGGGGTAGATGCAGGATCCGAAAGGAGGCACATTCAGAGGACAATCACGGAATAAGTGGCCATGGGTATGGCATTTCCTGCATATAAAAGGCACATGTTCATAATCTATGGTTTGCACCCATTCATAATCATCATGATAGAGACTTATTGAGTCAGGGAGAGCTTGCGCGAGGTGCATGAAGACAAACATCCGAGCATAGGAGATGTACCGCCCGAGCTTTGTTTCCTCTGCAATTTTAATGAATTCGCCAAGACCATTGCTAATACCCTTTAGGGATTCTTCATCCCAATATTCCAGTGGCAGGGAGTAGAGTCGAATCTAGACAGGCGCCCAGCTAAAGTCCTCTCTATCCAGGTTGAATCTTTCGATCCAGTCCCGGAGATAGAGACCTGAGGAGTTGAAAAAGTAGGGGCCCTCATCCATGACACGATTCTTGTACTCGATGTAGTTAAAAATGGAAGTGAAGAATCCTTTGGGTCCGAGTTGTAGTGTTACCTACCCTTTTGGCTTCCATTTGGCCCTAATCCATCCATGTAGGGCCTTTTAAGCTGGCCAGAACCCGACGAATTTGCCAATCAGCACGTGGTCTCTCATGTACTGGATCTGGGCATTGATCCTGTGGCTTGGTAGCTCAATTTTGGGACGTTCTATTGCTATTGGTCTGCAGGTAGCAGAGGTGGCTTTGGGTACCTCTGTGGTACCTTGCGCTTCCATCATTTTGTCCTCTTGACTGTCTGGCTTATCACCCGGTGGAATCTTCTGCGTATTGTTATCCTGCAGTTTTTGGCCTGTTGCAGAGCCTTGTGCATTTCCTTGAGTAGGTTGGTTTGTGTCGGCTGACGTCTTTTGGGTCATATCAGCAATGACATTGGGGGAGGCATTGAGAGCCTCCCCTTGAGACGCTTCCATTGAGAGGGATCAACAGGTGTAATGGCCCGAATGAGGACTGGGTCAGAGATCGTTGGCAGAAAAATTTGCAGTGTGCGGCGCCGTAGCAGGGAGGCTAGAAACCCTAGCCCAAAAGTTGCAGAGCCTGATGTTTTTCATGCAAAAGTACATCTTATGTAATGCCCAAAAATCATAATTCCTCAATAAGGAAGGGTGCAGGAGAACAATTGTAATCAAACGAGAAGACATCTATGTCTAACCAAAAGTGAACACACTTTCTTTCTTTGTTCTCCTCAACATTTGCAAGTCTCTCACATACAAAAAAGACTTTGTAGTTTCTTGGATACTACGAACCACCTTGCTTTACCCACATTTTCATAACACTCATTAAATAAATAAATCTCAAATTATGTAATGTGAATCTAATTTAAAAATGAGTTTTGTTACAAAATATAACTCACCCTCTATCTTCTCTTCAAAGGTCTACCTTTTGTATGGTGACACACATCTCTCTCATGCAAAGAGAATAGTAGTTTCATGTGTTCCTTCACCTTTCTTAATCTATGTCACATCTGCATTTCAAAAAACACACATGATACACTGATGAAGCAACATATGAGTTAAATAAAAATGGACATAAAACTATATAATTGTGTAGTAACAAACAAGTAAGTTGCCCATACATATCTTGTTCACCTTTATGCATAAACAAGCAAATCCCCCATACATATACATACCTTCTTCACCTTTGCCCATTACACTTGTGAACTATGGATCATCCCTCCACATTATTCAACCCTTAATTTGTATTGCATCTACATTTCAAAAACACACATGATACAATGATGGAGCAACATATGAGTTATATAAAAATGGACATAAAATGATATAATTATGGTCTTACCTCTACCTTTGCTATAGAGCTCCTCTATCTTCTTAACCTACATTGCATTTAAATTTAAATGCATGAGATAAGTATGAACCACCAAATGAGTTAAATTAAAAAAGGATAAGTATGAAGCACCAAATGAGTTAAATTAAAAAAGGATAAGCATGAAGCACAAAATGAATTGAATAAAAAACGGATAAAACTATATACCAATAAACAAGTAAATTACTTAATACATACCTCCATTGCCATCTCCCACTACACTTTTGGAACTAAACCAAATGACTTGTTTGATTGCTTCCCTCTCACCCACAAACACAAAACAAAAGAACAAAAACAAGAAAATAGTAAATGAGAGCGCATAAGAAGAAAAACACATAAAACTACTAATTAGCAGGCCATGCTCACAAATGTGAAAAAAAAAACAAAACAAAAGGAAAATCACCACAGTAACCAAAAAAAAAAACCTATAAAAAGATAAAGAGAAAAGGGAAACAACAGATGAAGACACCAATCTGCAACCCCAAAATGCATTGATGGTCAACTAATAACACCCTGCACACAAAAAATATGAGTAATATTAAATACACAATGGTGATTAACATGAAAAAAATATCAAAATATCTTATGAGAAATCTTAATTAGAGACGAACAATATTGGAAGTAACCTTATGCACAATTAATCAAACCTAAATGGTTAAGAGGGAGGATAATGTTGTATTTGAAAGGAGAAAGACCTCATAACAAATCATAAACAAATTTTGCACAAAAAAAAACTCACCTCTACCTTTGTCTTTACCTTTATCTCTCTGATAAAGATATTTCAGTAATTTAACTAATGATTCTTCACATTCCATTATCTGCGTTGCATTGCACTCAATAAGACATTATGAAAAAAGACTAAATACACACAAAATGTTGTGAGATATTATGAATAATTTTATGCACTAGAAAGTATAACTTATGTAAAGACTAAAAATCATAACCCCTAAATAGATAATTAGGGATGATCGTATATAGGTAAATAGTGGATGATATATGAATATATCCACCAAAAGAAAACTCACACATACGTTTACCTCTGCCTTTGTACTCAACCAAAGTTTCCCACTCACAAATACATTTCAACACTTTAGTTAGTGATTCTCCACATTTACATTACTTTCATTACAACGTACATGGTCAATAATTAGATAGATGACAAATAATGTAAGATGCCTTGAATTTAAGTACATGCATATGGAACCATACATATCACCTCAATCTTCGCCTTGGCCCACTATGCTTGTGTAACCATGGGTTCACCCAATATGCTTGTGTAATCATGGGTTGTTAGGACCTGGTTTAAGTTGCCACACAATGTACCAAACATATGCTCAGATATATTATGAGAAATCATAAACCAAAACAAAATGTCTTATGAGTAATATTATGCAAAAGTGCATCTTATGTAATGAACACAAAGCATAACTCCTCAATAAGGAAGGGGGAAGGAGAACGATTGTAATGAAATGCGAAGATGTCCATGTCTAACCAAAAGAGAACACACTTTTTTCCTTTGTTCTCCTAAACATTTGCAAGTCTCTCTCATACTATGCACCACCTCGCTTTACCCATATTTGCATAACACTCATTATATACATAAATCTCAAATAATATAATTTGCATTCTAATTTAAAAATAAGTTTTGTAACAAAATATAACTCACCCTCTATATTTGCTTCAAAGGTCTACCTTTGCTATGGTGACTCGCCTCTCTCTCATGCAAATAGAATAGTAGTTTCATGTGTTCCTTCACCTTTATTAATCTATGTCACATCTACATTTCAACAAACACACATGATACAATAATGAAGCAAAATATGAGTTAAATAAAAATGGACATAAAACTATATAATTATGTAGTAACAAACAAGTAAGTTCCCCATACATACCTTGTTCACCTTTATGCATAAACAAGAAAATCCGCCATACATATACATGCCTTCACCTTTGCCCATTACACTTGTAAACTATGGATCATCCCTCCACACTATTCAACCCTTAATCTGTATTGAAGCTACATTTCAACAAATGCACATGATACAATGATGGAGCAACATATGAGTTAAATAAAAATGGACATAAAACCATATAATTATGGTTTTGCCTCTACCTTTGTTATAGTGCTTCTTTGTCTTCCTCAATCTACATAGCATTTAAATTTAAACAAAACAGATAAGTATGAAGCACCAAATGAGTTAAATTAAAAAAGGATAAAACCATATACCAGTATACAAGTAAATTCCTTGATACATACCTCCATTGCCATTGCCCACTACACTTTTGGAACTAAACCAAATGACTTGTGTGATTGCTTCCCTCTCACCCACAAACCCAAAACAAAAGAACAAAAACAAGAGAAATAGAAAAGGAGAGTGTATAAGAATAAAAAAATATCAAACAACAAATTCGCATGGCCATGCTCACAAATGTGAAAAAAAACAAAAAAAAAATAAACAAAAGGAAAGGAAAATCGCAAAAATAACAAAAAAATAACAAAACTAATAAAACGATAAAAAGAAAATAGAAACAACACACAGAGACACCAATATCCAACCCCAAAATGCGTTGATGGCCAACTAATAATACCATGCACACCAAAAATATGAGTAATATTAAATACACAACGTTGAGTGACATGAAAAAAATATCAAAATATCTTATGAGAAACCTTAATTAAAAACCAACAATATTATGAGTAATGTTATGCACAAGATTATGAGCAACCTTATGCACAATTAATCAAACCTAAATCGTTAAGAGGGAGGAGAACGTTGTATTTGAAAGGAGAAATACCTCATAACAGATCATAAATAGATTTTGCACAAAAAGAACTCACCTCTACCTTTGTTTTACCTTTACACTCTACTACAATCTCTCTCTGATAAATATGTTTCAGTAGTTTAACTAGTGATTCTTCACGTCAAATTATCTGTCTGCATTGCATTGCACTCAATAAGACATTATGAAAAAAACTAAAATACACACAAAATGTTGTGAGATAATCTCCCACACACAAATACATTTCGACACTTTAGTTAGTGATTCTCCACATTTACATTCCCTGTGTTACAATGTACATGGTCAATAATTAGATAGATGACAAATAACATAAGATGCCATGAATTTAAGTACAAGGAAGATGGAACCATGGGTATCACCTCAATCTTCGCCTTCACCCACTATGCCTGTGTAACCATGCGTTCACCCAATATGCTCGTGTAATCATGGGTTGTTACGACCTGGTTTTAGTTGCCACACAATGTACCAAATAGATAATTAATATATTATGAGAAATCATAAACGAAAACAAAATGTCTTATGAGTAATATTATGCAAAAGTACATCTTATGTAATGCCAAAAAATTATAATTCCTCAATAAGGAAGGGGGAAGGAGAATGATTATAATGAAACGAGAAGATATCCATGTCTAACCAAAAGAGAACACACTTTTTTCTTTTGTTCTCCTAAACATTTGCAGGTCTCTCTCATACAAAAAAATAAATAAATCATAATTTCCTCGATACTACGCACCACCTTGCCTTACCCACATTTTCATAACACATTATATAAATAAATCTCAAATAATATAATATGCATCTAATTTAAAACTGAGTTTTGTAACAAAATATAACTCACCCTCTATCTTTTCTTTAAAGGTCTACCTTTGCTGTGGTGACTCACATCTCTTTTGCGCAAAAAGAATAATAGTTTCACGTGTTCCTTCACCTTTCTTAATCTATGTCACATCTAAATTTCAAAAAACACACACGATACAATGATGAAGCAACATATGAGTTAAATAAAAATGGACATAAAACTATATAATTATGTAGGTAACAAACAAGTAAGTCCCCCATATATACCATGTTCACCTTTATGCATAAATAACCAAATCCCCCATACATATACATACCTTCTTCACCTTTTCCCATTACACTTGTGAACTATGGATCATCCCTCCACACTATTCAACCCTTATTTTGTATTGTATCTACATTTCAACAAACACACGTGATACAATGATGGAGCAACATATGAGTTAAATAAAAATGGACATAAAACCATATAATTATGGCTTTGCCTCTACCTTTGTTATAGTGCTCCTCTGTCTTCCTTAACCTACCTTGCATTTAAATTTAAACGCATGAGATAAGTATGAAGAACCAAATGAGTTAAATTAAAAAAGAATAAAACTATATACCAATAAACAAGTAAATTCCTTAATACATACATCCATTGTCATTGCCCACTACACTTTTGGAACTAAACCAAATGACTTGTTTGTCATTGCCCACTACACTTTTGGAACTAAACGAAATGACTTGTTTGATTGCTTCACTCTCAGCCGCAAACCCAAAACAAAAGAACAAAAACAAGAAAAATAGAAAAGGAGAGAACATAAGAAGAAGAAAAACATCGAACTACAAATTAGCATGGTCATGCTCACAAATGTCAAAAAAAAAAAAAACAAAATAAACAAAACAAAAGGAATATCACAACAGTAACCGAAAACAACAAAAGCTATAAAAATATAAAAATAAAAGAGAAACAACAGATGGAGACACCAATCAATAACCCCAAAATGCATCGATGGCCAACTAATAACACCCTGCACACAAAAAACATGAGTAATATTAAATACACAATGGTGAGTAATATGAAAAAAATATCAAAATATTTTATGAGAGATCTTAATTAGAGACCAACAATATTAGGAGTAACCTTATGCAAAATTATAATCAAACCTAAATCATTAAGAGCGAGGAGAATCTTGTATTTGAAAGGAGCAAGGCCTCTTAACAAATCATAAACAGATTTTGCACAAAAAAGAACTCACCTCTACATTTTTCTTTACCTTTATCTCTCCGATAAATATATTTCAGTAGCTTAACTATTGATTCTTTACATTCCATTATCTGCATTGCATTGCACTCAATAAGACATTATGAAAAAAACTAAATATACACAAAATGTTGTGAGATATTATGAATATTTTTATGCACTAGAAAGTACAACTTATGTAAAGACAAAAAATCATAAACCCTAAATAGATAATGAGGGATGATCATATATAGGTAAATATTGGATGATATATGAATATTTTCCCCAAAATAAAACTCACACATACCTTTGCCTTTTCCTTTGACCTCTACCACAGTCTCCCACTCACAAATACATTTCAACACTTTAGTGAGTGATTCTCCACATTTACATTACCTGCATTATAACATACGTGGTCAATAATTAGATAGGTGACACATAATGTAAGATGGCTTGAATTTAAGTGCACACATATGGAAACATATCACCTCAAACTTTGCCTTCACCCACTATGCTTGTGTAACCATGGGTTCACCCAATATTCTTGTGTAAACATGGGTTGTTTGGACCTGGTTTAAGTTTCCACACAATGTACCAAACAGATGCTTAAATATATTATGAAAAATTATAAACCAAAACAAAATGTCTTATGATTAATATTATGCAAAAGTACAGCTTATGTAATGACCAAAAATCATAATTCCTCAATAAGGAAGGGGGAAGGAGAACAATTGTAAATAATCGAGAAGATAGCCATTTCTAACCAAAATAGAACACACTTTTTTCCTTTGTTCTTCTAAACATGTGCAAGTCTCTCTCATAACAAAAAAGAATTTAAAAATGAGTTTTGTAACAAAAATGTAACTCACCCTCTATCTCTCTCACGCAAATAGAATAGTAGTTTCATGTGTTCCTTCACCTTTCTTAATCTATGTGACATCTACATTTCAACAAACACACATGATACAATGATGAAGCAACATATGAGTTAAATAAAAATGGACACAAAACTATATAACTATGTACTAACAAACAAGTAAGTTCCCCCCCTACATACCTTGTCCACCTTTATGCATAAACAAGCAAATCCCCCATACATATGCATACCTTCTTCACCTTTTCCCATTACACTTGTGAACTATGGATCATCCCTCCAAATTATTCAACCCTTATTCAATCCTTAGTTTGTATTGCATCTACATTTCAACAAACACACATGATACAATGATGGAGCAACATATGAGTTAAATAAAAATGGACATAAAACCACATAATTATGTAGTAACAAACAACTTCCCCATACATACCTTGTTCTCCTTTATGCATAAAGGAAAAAATCCCCCATACATGTATGCCTACCTCCTTCATCTTTGCCCTTTATACTTGTGAACTATGGATCATCCCTAAACCCACACTATTCAACCCTTAATTTGTATTGCACCTACCTTTCAACAAACACACGTGATACAATGATGGAGCAACATATGAGTTAAAGGAGCAACATATATGTTAGTAACAAATAAGTTCCTCATACATACCTTGGTCACCTTTATGCATAAACAAGCAAATTTCTCTCATACATACCTCATTTGCCTTTGCCCATTACACCGAGGACTATGGATCATCACCAAAACCCACACTATTCAACCCAAAATAAAATGTGAACAAAAGAAAATTAAATAAAAAAACACATAATAAACAAATCTCAAACCATAAATTAGCATGGCCATGCTCACAAATACAAAAGATATAATAATCATAACATGAAAAACATAAAATAAAACAACAAAGAAAAAAATATAACCAAAAAAAAAAAAATGAAAATAAAAATAAAAAAAGAAAAGAAAAAGGACAACAATACAAATAAGAATAGACTATGCACTATAACTAAAGCATCCAACCAAGGACATCCCGCATATCAAATAATAAATAAGTATTAAATAGACACTGAAAAATATTTTGAGAGATATTAAATACACATCAAATATTGTAAGAATTATGAAACAAAGATCAAAACATCTTATGAGAAATCTTAGTGGAGACTGAAAATATTATGATTAATCTTATTCACTAGAACATACATCTGCAAACCGCAAAAAATCATAAACAATAAATAAGTATGGAGGGAGGAGATCTAGAGTATTTGTAATAAGAAAGATTACATAGCAGATCATACATGGCATTTGCATCAAAAGAAAACTAACCTCACCATTTGCCTCTGCACTCTACTAGAATGTCTCTTTCATGGAAATAGTTCAACAGTTTCATCACAAATCCTCCACATTCCTTTATCTACATTGCATTACATTCAATAATTGAACAAATGATTAATAATGTAACATGTCTCAAATTTTTAACAAAAACACATATGGGACCATATATATATGTTGCTGCAAAATAGGTTTCCATATCAAACCATGCATGGGTTTTACACCAAATAGGAACCAACCACAACAAAAAAACAACAAAACTAACAAAAATAAAACAAGTAAAGAGAAACATTTATCTACAACCCAAAATGCATTGATGTCCAAGCAAGGACACCATACACACCAAAAAAATTATTGAGTAATATTAAATACACACAAAATGTTCTAAGAAACACGGAACAAATATCAAAACATTTTATGAAAAATCTTACATAGAGATCAACAATATTATGAAAACATTTCCAAGCAAATTTGATACCAACAACAATTATGAATGGGACAACATGCATGGTAGCTTATTTGAAAGGCTAATTCATGATTGAACTTTGATTAAAAGCAAGACTGAAGAAAAAAAAAAAGAAAACAAGTTCAAGAAAGCAAACCTATGTAGGAGAAATACTTGTGTAAGTAGATCAACCCTATTTATATAATCATAATTTTAGGAGTTTGGCCCTAAAGTAATGTTAGAAAGAATAGTATAAAGAGGAGGAAGGGTTAATTTATAAATGCATTCAAGTAGGTTCATCTAGCCCTAAAAGTTTGTAAGGGGCACTGGATTAGTAAATCATTTATACAAGACAACCTAATGGCATTATTATTCTCCCTGATATCGCCACAAAAGTGCTTTGTGGGCTTGGACCAGAGGGCCAAAAATAGGAAAAGGTTGAGTGATTTGACACATGGAGGTGTTAGAGGATCCCTAGAGGAGCAAGGGGTTACCAAAATCACTCAAATTAGAGGTCTAGAAATGGAGAAAATATTTTTTGATCTAAATGTCCAATCTAAATGCTAAGTTGGCCTTACAAAATCTCGTATTTAAACAAGGATGGATGGTGGGATGACTAGTGTTGATGGGGTTGAAATTGACTTGTAGTTGGGTTTGTAATGAATAGGGGTGTTGAAAAGCATGGAGTTAATCTATACTAAGGATCGGAGCTAACCCATATTGAGATCATTCACTTAATTTGCAAGGGAAGTGATGTCATTGTTCGGTTTTCTTATTGCATTTGGGTGGCATTATCATTTTAAAAGACATAAGAATCTACTTGGAGCCCTCACATCCATTGTTCAAGGAAAATTTGCAACTCTATTGCCATGATTGCAAAGGAAGGAAATTTTGGTAATTGAACACTAACTTGGATGCCATGTTGTCACTATTGAAGAAAGTCACCATGCATTGAAAGACATTTGGAGGTTGGATGCTACGAGTGAAAAACCCTTTTTGGATGATGTATTTCAACTTTGAGGGCTTCTGCCCTCAAATTATTGTACATGTGGCTTGAAAGCCCATACAATGTAAATTTTTAGAAGACACCCATCAGTCCTTATTGGAAACCCTACAAGAGGAGGGCCTCCTTGCAACAAGATAAAAAGGGTATTGATGAATAAGAAATTAAAATATACCTGCAATAAGAGCAATCGCCTCACTTGCCTCAAAAATCTCGTTGTAGTAAAAATAAAGCATTAAAGAAAGGTCTTAGCCTTTCTCTTGATGATAATGAACTAGAAGTCATGTTGGATCACACTCTTGATCAAGTATTTATTAAGAAGGAAAATGGAAAAACTATTTTAGGTAATATTTCACAGAAAAAGGATAGATTTGACAGCTTTCATACTAGTCCTTTAAGGAGTGAAGATGTGTGGAAAATGGAAAAACTGTTTTAGGTAATATTTCAGAGCAAAAGGATAGATTTGACAGTTTTCATACCAGTCCTTTAAGGAGTGAAGGTGTGTTTCCAAATCAGATGAGTCCAAAATTCGAAGAGGGCAGCATCATTGATGAAGCACACCATTGGGGAAGGGGACAAAAATGTGGATAAAGAATTTTAAGAATGAAAATGTTTTATGTAGTTGAATCCAAAATCATATGTTGTGAGCTTTGAGGGGAGTCCTACCTTAGATAGTGATGATCACAAAGGTAAAAGGGACAGAACTGTTGCCATTCATGAAAACAAGAATGCCACTGCTTTGGCGACAGAAGGACGTCATTTCGATGATAGTTTTGTTGAAGGAAATAATGCAAATATAAACTATTGTGCATAGATCCAATTTGATGGCAGCCTTAAAGGGAAAACCAATGTTTCCCTCCTCATTAGATTTGACTTACAACGTGGAGGGACATGTATTACAAAAAGAAAGAAGGTACCAAAAAAATTACAGCGGCCCTTATTTCCACCTTGATCTAGATTTATGCTCTAGAATATCTTATATAATGTACTTTGATGGGCCACCAAAATTTGATGATGAAGAACCAAACTATGACGAAAGTTGAGAACATATATTTAATGACAAATGGGAAGGATGTGTTCTAAATCTAAAAAGGGATGAATAGTTTGAAGGCTTTATAAATATTACTCCAAATTCTGTTGAAGCTAAAAAACAAGCTAGAATGTGAAAAGCTTCTTATCCTTGATGACTCCATAGCAGGTTCAATCCCTATGAACAGATAGATATATCATGAATTTTCAGATAATTGGCATGGAAAATATGATACAAACCTAGAATGCAATAATAAAAGAGCACAAGGTCTCTTCACAAGATGATGGGCAACAATTCCCACATATATGGTCCTAATAAAGAGATGTAGTTGATGGATTTTCCTTGAATAATTTAAAGGAGGTTGATGTTGATGAAACAAGTTCCATGTTGCTTTCTAAAATTAAAGGGGTGAATGCTCATATATTCAATTATGAAAGCAACAACCCACAATCATCCCACTACAGTCATAAACCAAATTTAATGTGCTTCAAGGATGCTCCAAATTGTGGAACCAGAAACAACAATCTTGTTCGTGTGGGAAATGAAATCCAAGCAAATAAAACAAGGATTAATGTAGTTGATATAGATTGTTTACATCGTGTTAGAAAAAGAACAAAATATGTGCAATCTAAATTTGCAAAGGGTAAACCTCAACAGAAAACATCGATTGTGACAATTTGAAAATATTTTGGATGCACGAGCACCTTGCCCCTTGATCGAACCAACTTTAAAAGAAGTCTAAGAATACCAACACTTAATGTGGCACTATTTTCAATGATGTCTAAGCAAAGAGGTAAAGGGAATTTTTACACTAGAAATCTTGAGGGGTTTACATTGGGTCACAAATTTCACTTTAAATGTACTGAAGTTAAGATGAAATTTTGGAGTTCTCATGCGCTCCCAAGAAGAGCACATGTTCCCAAGATAGACCTAGATGTTACCCAACAATGTTTTTGGGTACTAAAGGGATCCTCGAGGTATCATTTGAATGAAACTACTCTTCAAGATTCTAAGCATCGAAAAAAAACTGACCGAGTTGGCAAAAGAAATTGATTCCCTATTTGAGAATGTTAACAATTTAAATTCTTTCATCTCAGTTGTAGGGAAAACGTCAACAACATTATGATGATCCAGTATCTTGGGGTGGTTGTATAATAATATGCCTACTTGGTCAACTTCATTTTGACTTGTTCTAATGTTGCAGAAGTTTAGGATGTAGTAAATGCATATTTGACATCAATAGAAAGACCAAAACTAGCACTTTATTGAAAGAATTTGGAGAACTTCCTAGAAAAGACAAAGGCGAATATTGGACATGACCTCAATGCAAAAACCACATTTTCACCTGAAGATAAAAGGGCGTGTGGGAAATCAAGGCACTACTTTATGTTCCTAATGCCCATATTGATGTAGGAGACATGGAAGGAAAACATTAAAGTAGGTCTTCTCCGTAGATGAGAAGAATATAAATCCTAAACAAGTGCTTGAACTAGTTTTTTGTGACAAGGCAATAATTGTCTTTAGATGTGATAAAACAACATCTTGTAAAATATCCAGATGAACTTTTTAAAGCAAAAATATTGAAGGACGAAGCTTTCCCATTAGCAAAAAACTTGGGCAGTCAATAATCTAGGTCTACTTGACCCAAATTTTAACCAAGGTGAAAATTAAATGAATGCATAGCTTTAACTCTTTCAATATTAATAGAGATCGCAATCAACCCTTTACACAGCTATTTTGGATGGACCAACTACATCAACTATTTCTTGCTTCAGTGGACTCTTATACAATTTATTGGCTAGTTGAGTATGATAAATCCTTCTAAGACCCTTTACACAACTATTTTGAATGGACCAACTACATCAACTATTTCTTGCTTCCAGTGAACACTTATACAATTTAATGGACACTTGAGTATGATAAATCCTTCTAAAACAACTGTAGCATTATCTAAAGTGAGTTAATCCAACTCACTAAAAGGATGGAGATGTCAAAAATGAAAAAAATGAATGAGAGACAACACTTAGAGTTACCATGAGTGAGAGGTTGCAGAATGTAAGGGAATGAGTTACATCCAATGGTTCTCTCAGCTACCATATACAAACCTGAAAGGACACTCTATTTGGACATAGGGTTACTAATCAAATGGACTCATATTGTGCGAATCATGCTACTAGAATACATAACTTGTGTTGGAGATATTTTATATATAGACCCAGATCAAGCCCTAATGTATTGAATAGCAAGGAAAAAAACAAAAGGCACAACCACAATAAAGAAGTGCTACTATTTGCAAATACAAGAGAATTTATATCTATATATGTGTGTGTGTGTGTGTTGAGACAAAATTCATAGGGGCAACCTAATTTGGCTTCTAAGCTGACATTAGATGTCTAATCTAAATATTGAGTCAATGTTACAAAAACTCGTTTAAGTAAAGAGGATGGTGGGACGACTTATAGTTGGGTTTGCAATAGATAAGGGTGTTGGAAAGCATGAAGCTAACCTATTCTGAAGATCAAGGTTGACCCCTATTGAGATGGTTCACTTGATTTGCAAGAAGGGAATTGTCATCGTTGAGTATTCTTGCTCCATGTGGGGTGACATTATCATTTTGAAGACATGAGCACCAACTTTAACCTCTCACATCTATTAAACGAAAATTGCAATTTTATTCGCATTTTTGGCAAAGCAAGGGAATTGGATGCTACGAGTGGAAGACATTTTTTGGATAATTTGTTTCAACCTTGAGGGCTTGTACATAATGTCTTCTTCTAATTAAATTAACCAAGGAAGGACAAATTATCCTATCTAACCCCACAGGCTATGATCAATTGTAAAGGGGGAACCCATTATTTACTATTATTGGGGTAACATTAGATAATTTGGAGTAAATGGAGGAAAATTTGCAATAAAGTCCAAAATTGGGGCAAATGGAGGGAAAATTGTTAGCCACTTAAATTCAAATTTAGGAGGGATGACCCCAAAGGGAATCTCTAGAAAGGAGAGAGGAGAATCATTTTAATCATGATGGATTGTGGATCTTTCTGATTTTTGAGTTGAGTCTCTTAGAGGGTTTTAAGACCCTTTTTATGTTATTGGTTTCAATGGTGAAAGATTCCACCCTAGCTAATCCTTTCTCTTTGCTCTATTTAGAATAAGTTTTGGGGCAACATTCATCTATCTTGTGACAATAAGGATTCTGAGGTAGAAAGCCTGTGAAAGCAAGGATTCTAAGGCATGGTCTAAGACAACAAAGGGTTCTAAGGCTAGGACTGAAGCATCAAAGGCTTTTGAGGCTAGGACTAAAGCAATGAAGGGTTCTTAAGGTCAAATCTAACGTAATGATGGTTTTTACTCTACCTGAGGCTAAGATCCATCTTGGGGGTGGTTTCTTGTGATGACACATTAATTTTTGGGCTAAATCATTAGCAACAAAGTTCCCTGGCTTGGAACTGAGGAAACAAAAGGTTTTAAGGCTCAATTGTTACAGCGAATCACCCTTGAATGATCCCTCTATGACAACAAAGTTTTGAATAGACCCTATTATGGTTGCGAACTACTCCTATAGGAATCCTTTTGGTAGCAGCACACCATTGAGGTAAAATTTGTGGTGGTAGAATACCCTCTAAGGACCTATTGATGATCGTGGACCCTACATGAGCAATTCTTTTGCAACTGATTATCTTTGTGACAACAAAATCATTCCTAAGATGGGTTTGTGGTAGTAGGACATCCTTGAGCTTTGTGGTATTATCTATGGCAAGACAAAGTTTTCTTGAATTGATTCTAGCAATAATGTGACAACAAGAGCCAGCAAACTCTGGCTAACTACTGAGGCTAGTTGTAAGGCCAAACCAATAGTAATGGTATGGTAGGGTTTGCTAACAATAGTTATGAAACTAAAACTTAGTGTCATATTGGAAGGACTATGTGTTTATAACCCATTATGTACTGTTGGATTAGCTTCATGTGTATGAGTTGTTGATGGAGTTAAATAATGGTTACATCATTCATTGCATTCAATATTATCTTTGTCTGTGAAAATTAAGAGATTACCATGATAATAGTTAGAATACAAATCTTGTCATGTGCTCTTTTCAGTCCTAAGGATAACTTTTCCCCTAAGGGACATTACATTGTGCCCCCTAGATTATTGTACATGTGGCTTGAAATCCCCTACATTGTAATTTTTATTGATTTTTCTTTGGCAATTTAGAATCTTGTTTATGTCTATGACAAAATCACAAACACACTAAAATGCCACAACATCAGCACTTTGCATAATGGAAAATGTGCAATAGTGAATCAATGTAGTACACAAGAATTTTTCAATGCAAAACTTTTTATATTACAACTTTAATACAACAAACATAGTGCTTTTGTACCAAGGATCATGACCCTTACAATTAGCCCTGATACGAGAACAAATAGGGCTCGATGTCAACAAATTATGACAATCAAACTTCCCTTGAACAAGACACATACTTGCTGAAGGAACATTCACACTAGCCATTTCAATGCACATATCTTTAACACCTTGCAGGTCCTTTGCCAACTCTTATGTTGCCCACATGTACTTTTGCAGCTTCAAAATTGCTTGTATCTTCAACTGACCAATCTACCTTCTATCAACCTTCTAGCTGTTCCTAGAATGACTAAACATAGGCTTCCTTCTAACAATGTCTAGTTCCTCCTTGGATCATAGTTCATAGGGTCTTCTCAAGCTTCCCTCACACCAATGAATCCCTTTTTGAACTCATTCAACTTAGGGTGCAATAAGTCTACCCTCAAACTATCTCTTTGCTGCTCCAAAGATGAGAGAACTTGGGGTTGGCAGCCCACACATATGTGAATGTGACACACAAAATATCACAAAGTTTAGGGAAAAATAACACGTTATCCAAAACCTTTTGGACAAAACTTTACTCCTAATCAACCCAACTCTTCTCCTTAAAAACATAGGCATGTGTCCTCCTTGTAACCTCTACTCAGCTTGCAAGGAACTCGGTCCTATGTAAGATAAACTCATCCCTAACTCAGAGTTTGCACTGCCATTGACACCTATGCATCGCCTCAGGGAACCCAACCCTCACATCACCATCATATCAGCTCCCAAACTCAGCATAAGGTCATCCTAATCACTTTTGCTCCATTCCAAATGAGCTCAACCCTTACTTAGCTAGCATTACACCCTCATGGCCTCATGCACAAAATGTAGGTTTTAACCCTGTACAGAAATTACCTGCATACGAATTCTTAAACAAAGAAAATAAACAATGCAAGAGCATAACCCATAAAACACATATGCACAAAGATTTTTCCCTGGATCCAAAAACCGGGACTACCAGCTTGATTTTTCATTATATTCCTTTCAATGTTACAATACATATTTATACATGCCGAAGCATCCAATACCATGGACCGAAAACCATCGCGTCCAAAAAACATGTGTGAAAATCATGCACAAAACCATAGGTGGGTCCGCCCAACCTAACATATGGTCCAAAACCAAAATTTTCCGAGGCGCTGCCCCGGACCCCATAAAGTGGGGTTATGGGTGCCCTTCAAACCCCCTATTAACTATTTGGAAAGAATATAACACAACCCAACAATCTCCCACTTGTTGTTTTCTTTCCACAGGGGGCCACAGGAGAGCTTAGTCATTTTTTCAGCCCTGAGATTCCCATTTCTTCTCTACACCAAAAGGAACTTCTCAGAGCTCACAGATTTTGTCAATGCATCTACAGTATTCTTCAAAGTGTCCACCTTTACCAGCAACACCTTTCTGTCTTCTATCATATCCCTCACAAAGTGATATTGAACATCGATGTGCTTTGTCTTTGAATGATAAGCAGGGTTCTTTGCCAAGAAAATTGCACTTTGGCTGTCACAGTCTATTCTTATAGCTCCCTGTACTAACCCCATACTTGAACACAATCTCTGCAACCAAACTGCTTCCTTGCTTCCATGAGTGGCTGCCATGTATTCTGCCTCTGTAGTTGATAGTGCCACTACAGATTGTTTCTTACTCATCCAACTGACTGCACCTCCAAATAGGTTAAACAAATACCCACTTGTAGATCTTCTCTGATCCAGATCTCCAGCCCAGTCTGCATCAACAAAGCCATGAATATCCAACACTCTGTCCAATCCTGGTCTTCCTTGGTAGCACAAACCATAATCACTAGTGCCATGCAAATACCTGAAAACCCGCTTCCCTGCTGTCCAGTGCTCCTTCCCAGGTTTTGACATAAGCCTGCTCAATACTCCCACTGCATGTGCAATGTCTGGTCTAGTACAGACCATTGCATACATCAGGCTACCCACTGCACTTGCATATGGAACACGGGACATGTACTCTTCCTCTTCTTGTGTCTTGGGACACTGTTCAGAAGATAACCTCACACCTACAGGAATAGGAACCTTCATCGGTTTACTATCCTGCATATTAAACCTCTGGAGTATTGTCTCGACATACTTCCTCTAGTTTAACTAGAGATTCCTATTTGACCGATCTCTTTTAATTTCCATGCCCAAAATATAGTTTGCAACACCAAGATCTTTCATGTCGAATTTGGAGGACAATTGGGTCCTCAAATCTTGGATAATTTCTTTGTCATTTCCAACCAGCAACATATCATCCGCATACAAGACCAGATAAATAATATGGTCACCAATTAATTTAAAATACACACAATGATCTGCTTTGCTTTTGGTGAAGCCAAGTCCCCGTATAAATGTATCAAATTTCTGATACCACATCCTTGGTGACTGTTTTAACCCATACAGAGACTTCTTTAACTTGCATACTAGTTCTTTCTTACCCTTCACCGCAAAGCCTTCAGGTTGCTTCATGTAGATTTCCTCTTCCAAATCCCCGTGAAGAAATGTTGTCTTCACATCCATCTGTTCTACCTCAAAATCAAAAGCAGCAGCAACAGATAAAAGTAATCTAATAGATGTTACCTTGGCAACAGGAGAAAAAATATCACCAAAATCAATTCCCGGCACCTGGGAATAACCTTTTGCTACCAACCGAGCTTTGTATTTCTCCACCTTTCCTTCTGCATTTGTCTTCTTCTTGAACACCCATTTGCTGCCAATGGGTTTCCTTCAAGCCGGCAACTCCACCAGATCCCAAGCCTCATTTTTGTGCAAAGATGTCATTTCATCGACCATGGCCTCTTTCCATAGTTTTCCATCCTCTGAATCCATTGCTTCCTTCATAGTTCTGGGATCATTATCAGTAACAGACAAAGCAAAATTTGAACTGAAAGCAGATGGACTATACCTTTCTGGCTGCCTTCTTTCTCGAACTGATCTTCTCACAACCGGAGTTTGTGGCTCTTCATCTTTTGATTCCTCCTCTGCTGCAGAGTCTGATTCTTCCTCCTTTGGCTCAAACTCTATCTTCTCAGGTTCCTTTGGTTGGACTTCATGTTGAATAACATCTTTTACCTTTCTGAACAACACATCTCGGCTGTACACAACCTTCCATGTGACTGGGTTCCAAAGCTTATAACCCTTTAAACCATCCTTATACCCAATAAAGATGCACTTTTCAGATTTACTATCCAACTTGGTTCGTTTCTCCTTTGGAACATGTACATATGCATCACATCCAAATACCCTTAGATGTGAAAGAGAGGGTTTCTTACCAGTCCATACTTCTTGTGGAGTCTTATCCTCCAATGTTGATGAAGGTGATCCGTTGATCAGGTAACATGCAGTATCCACCGCCTCTGCCCAGAATTCCTGTCCTAACCTGGCACCACTGAGCATGCTTCTTGCCCTTTCCATCAACGTCTTGTTCATTCTTTCTGCGACTCCATTTTGCTGAGGTGTATATGGAGTAGTCTTCTGCCATGCTATACCACACTTCTTATAAAATTCTTCAAATTCCTTGCTGCAAAATTCTCCACCATTATTTGTCCTCAGCACCTTTATCTTCTTCTCTGTCTGATTTTCCACCAGAGCCTTAAATTCTTTAAACCTGTCAAAGACTTCAGATTTCTTCTTAAGAAAATATATCCATGTATTCCTTGAGAAGTCATCTATGAATGATACATAGTACACAGACTTACCCAGTGATGGAACCTTCACAGGTCCAAACACATCACTGTGCACAAGCTCTAATATATGTTTCGTCCTCTTACCACTAGAGGGGAAACTCACCCGATTCTGCTTCCCATATACACAATTTTCACAGAAATCAAAATCCAGAGAGCTATTATTCATACCTTCTACCATACCTTTACCATGAAGTATTCGAAGGCCCTTCTCTCCAATATGTCCAAGCCTTTGATGCCACAACATGGTCTTCTCTCCAGAGACCACTAGATTCTCTACTCCATTTTCAGGAACCATAGAACTATTGCACCCATCAACAACAGTGCTACCTTGCAGCTTGTACAGAGTTCCACTCCGAACTCCCCGCATTAATATCAGTGCTCCTCGAACCATCTTGCAGGTATCTTTCTCGAACACCGTCTTTACACCTGCATCATCCAACTTGCTTACAGAAATCAAATTTCTGGCCAATGCAGGAATATGTAGAACACCCGGAAGTGTTCTAACCCTTCCACCTTGCAACTTCAACTTTACTTTTCCCCGACCAATGATTCTAGCCTTCCTATCATCTCCTAAGAAGAAATCACCACCATCGTATTTCTCATACTCGTAGAACCACTCTCTATGGGGAGTGAAGTGAAAGGATGCACCTGAGTCAATCAACCATGCCTCATGATCTACATGTGTACTTGAAGAAGCAAATTACACATCCCCACCTTCATCTGAGGTGGTTTTCGCCTCTGCAGAAGGAGCATCATCAGATCCATTTCCTTTATCAGGAGCTTTAGATTTACAATCCCTTCTGAAGTGCCCTTCCTTTCCGCATTTCCAGCACACCACCTTTGTAGGTTTTCCTGGAGATTTAGATCTCCCTCTAGATTTAGATCTCCCACTCGATGACTTATTTTTGTTTCTGTTCTGGGACCGTCCTCGTACAGACAAGGCATCACCATTCTGGTTGTCGATATTTTTCCGTCTCATCTCCTCCGTCAGCAAGGCTGAGACTATTTCATCAAACTGCAAAGCAGTTGCATTGCTACCTATTGCAATAACCAGACTATCCCACGAATTTGGTAAAGAACACAACAGACTGATGCACTTATCTTCTTCTGAAATTTTAATATCAACAGATAATAACTGACTTACCACAGTATTAAACGCATTCAGATGCTCTGTCACCGAGTCTCTATCTTTCATCCTCAGGTTATACAGCTTTTTCCACAGGAACAGTTTATTCACCAGAGACTTAGATTGGTACAAAGTCCCTAACTTGACCCACAAAGCCTTTGCCGTAGCTTCCCTTGATACATTCAGCAATACTGAATCCGAGACACACAATCGTATTGTGCTCTTTGCCTTCCGATCCAACTTCTTCCATTCTTTGTCTAGATAATCTTCGGCAAAATCACATAATCAACCTTTTGTCGACGCGTTTCGAACCAACCAGTGTGGTTCATCGTCAGGACAAGTTGTCCTGACGATGAACCACACTGGTTGGTTCGAAACGCGTCGACAAAAGGTTGATTATGTGATTTTGCCGAAGATTATCTAGACAATGTTATGGATCACAGAAGTCTAAATTCCTTAATTTCTTCCATTCTTCATCGGTCACTCCCAATGGTTTAGTACCCAGATCTACCGCGATCCACTGATCTTTATCCACCAACAGATCCTCCATCTTGAGTTTCCACAACTCAAAATTCTGACCATCTTCTCAATCTCTATCTTTCCACTGCTCGCCATCTTCTTTCACCACCAGAATCAATCTCGCAGATCTCCCACTGAACAGGGTCTACCACAGGCCCGAGCGAAACCCCTCAGCAACAAAGGCGTCCCCTTGAAGCCAAAACAGCTCTGATACCAAATGTAGGTTTTAACCCTGTACAGAAATTACCTGCATAGGAATTCTTAAACAAAGAAAATAAACAATGTGAGAGCATAACCCATAAAACACATATGCACAGAGATTTTTCCCTGGATCCCAAAACCGTGACTACCAACTTGATTTTTCATTATATTCCTTTCAATGTTACAATACATATTTATACATGCCGAAGCATCCAATACCATGGACCAAAAACCATCGCGTCCAATACCATGGACCGAAAACCATCGTGTCCAAAAAACATGTGCAAAAATCATGCACAAAACCATAGGTGGGTCCACCCAACCTAACATATGGTCCAAAACCAAAATTTTCTGGGGCGCTGCCCCGGACCCCATAAAGTGGGGTTACGGGTGCCCTTCAAACCCCCTATTAACTACGTGGAAATAATACAACACAACCCAACACAAAATATTAAGTGAGTCTCGACCCTCTCCTAACTCATCCTAGAACATAGATTGGAAGCACGAAAATTTTAGACCCTAATCATAGAGATTCTCCACATCTCAAATAAAAAACATTTTGTCCTTGATTAGAGAACCATGCACAAACTTTTAGCCAACTTCCCTCCTCTTGACATGTACCATAACATGAGACAAAACAAAACCAAAACACATCCTCCTCCTATCTAGCTCGACTCCTGAGGTCAATGAATACTTTGGCTTGTCTTTTCTTGAGAAGATATGCTCTTGTGATGTATCAAATGATCTTAACCTCATCTCTATTTATAATGAAGTGGTGTCCCATTCCACCAAGGGTCATAACTTATGTTCAAGTCGACATAAGAAAAACTCACTCAACCACCATTTTCCATAGAAATAAAATTATTTCATTTGACTTTGACCGCATCATTGAAGCCCTAAGTGCCCCTTAGCCCTTCAAACGTGCCCCTCATGCTTCCAATGAATAAACAATCAATTTTCACCTTGGTTTTTCTCCCACAACTTTGGGTACAAAATCCACCATTTGGGTACATTACCCACGAAGCTCCATTTTCATGGGTGTTGGTCAGGTAAATCCCCTCTGCGGACAGAGGCGATCCCACTAGCCTATAACAGAACTAGCCACAATCAAACCACACTACTACGCAAGTTCTTAGTTATGCATCAAAGGTGGATCAAGAAGACCAACCTGGAGTCCAACGCTATGATTGAAGCAGAGTTGATATCCTCGCTCCCTCGCTCCAACAGATCATAAACGATCACCTGCACATGCAAAGGAAGAAACAGATACCAACATAAAAACTACCAAGGCACAACTATATTTCAGTCAGAAAGGAAATAAATCAACACATCACCATGATAGATAATGAGATTGGAACTATAATAGCAGTTGCTCATCAATTAATAATAAACAGGAAAAGTTACAACCATTGTTCTGAAGTCGACCCTTCTCCTGGCTGGGCAAGTAACTATATGTGTCTTACAATGCATCTCCTCTCCGGCAGCATAACCTCTCTAGCACTCACTAACACTCCTCCAAGAACTCAAGAACTCAACATCTAACACTCCATGACCAATAATCATCACTACTATCACTCAATCACTAAATCACTAGCACTAACACTAGCTTGTCCAATGCATAATGACAAGCTTATATAGATGAAGAAGGGAGGAGGATACGATGAACCGGGACACCTTTTGCGGATTAGCATTATCCTCAAAAGCCATAAAGATGGATAAAGCTCGACAAAAGACTGATTTTTTATCCTCAGAAAAGCTCCATGTAATGAAGGAAACAACAGTCGGACGTGCATTAAGGCAAAAAGCACGACTAAATTTGGTTGGCGCGACTGTTGCTCTAAGACAGAGCGCCAATGGTCGCGCCCTCTTTTGAGGATCTCCACCATTGGCGCGGGTAGAATACTGTGGACCTGCGCCAATGGAAAAAGATCACTTTTCAGGGATAATCTGCAGAAGATGTCTTCAGGGAACATGGAGTACATACTCAGGGGAACATAATGCAAGTGTTTTTAGACTTTGTCACTTCTTATAACTCCCGGGATGGGTCCTCCAAGGTACGACAAGAGGAGTAACAGGGATGGTGACAAATTACTGTGTAATAGATGCCCCCTAAAGCATGAAGTCCGAGAGGTGGAGAGGGGTGAAATGCTTTACAAGAACACACATAAGAACACATAAGAGCACATATAGTTACTGCCGCCGAGGAGCTGTATTAAGAGACATGACTGATAGTTCAATTACATGATGTACGTGGTATGGTCACAGCCATCCATAAGAGAGTACATAAATAATCTGGATCCATAGTATGGACGCAGCCATCTGGTTAGGATCAATGAATTGACTCAGGTATGGTCGCAACCATCCAGTGAATGAGTCAAGTATCAAGAATCACGCCTGGATTACAATAGACACAATCCAGGGTCTTGCGCTCCATCTCGACCCGAACAAGAGTACAAGTCCAAGCATGTGAATATATGAGCTGAAGTCGAACATGCATGAACATCGTCTGATTACCAGTCAATAATGGAAACTGTTAACAGATGCGAGAAGTACCACCAATAATGACAATGGCCCTCAAGGTACTATAGGTACAATCTACGGCGTGTGAATCAAGGGTCTGAAGTCGAACACCCATAGAATCATTCGATCGGAGGCCAATGATGAAAACCTCACATCGAACACGAAGAACCTGCCATTGAGGCATGCAGGCTCCAAGGCACCGGAAAGGAGTCTCTAGATCAATTCCCTGGATAATGAGTTGAAGTCGACAGGGAGTGATCTTGATCGAAGGTGGGCCATAATGTTTCCCACATCATCGACACGAGATAGAGAGATGAAGTTGTGAATCAAGATTGTGCGAACTATCAGAGGGAGGTTGTTTTTTCAGAGGTCAACTTCTCTTGAACATATCGGCGGCACATTAACGGAATTGGCAGTATTTGACATCAATGTATCAAAGGTCATGATGACGAGGCAATGAGTGAATGAGAGGTCAAATAGGGTACCCAAGTCCATGGAAGCAAGTGAAAGATATGAGATGAAATATCCCCACCCCAGACACGAAAGCAAAAAGTGTCATGTTCAAGAGCGACATACTGCCGTCACGGTAATAATTATGGTTCAAAAATTTTCTTTTCCCCCCGCCATTTCTGGCGAGTACCCCAGTTATTTTTAACAAGCTTGATGGGGATAGCATATGCTTGTGTTGTGACAAAATCTGATGTCATTAAGTTTTAACGAGTCTGACAAAGGAAGGACTCGGCGTCTTTTCATGTTTAGAGAGTTTGAAAAGACAGCAGAAAAGGAAACTCCAGGGATGTCCTTTTTCGTAAAGTTGTGTCTCTCGGGCCAGAAAAAGTATAAAATAATACCCGAAAGAACCGCCCGATCATTACGATCGAGGAGTACTTTTCATGGTTAGTGACTTCGACCTGAAAAAGTAAAAAAGCGGTCAAAACCACGTCGTTTCGTAACCACTAACGAGTTTGAAATGACAAAAACCCGGTAATCTTTTTATGTTTTAACGGTCGACAAAAAGAACTTAAAACGACCGCCCCTTATCACCATTTAACGAGTCAAGAGGAGCGACTCGGCAATCTTTTACTCTTTAAATGGTCAGAAAAGAGCTGAAAGCGAACCTCCATTTTTATTTTCTTTAACGAGTCAAAAAGGAAAAATACTCAGCATATGATCGGCCAAAAAGATGGTGGCGATGGAATGAAACAACCAAGGCTCATCTAGCAGGATTTAGCGGATAAAAGGCAATCACGGGATGTAAATGGGTTCATTTTTACACAAGCTTGAACCATGGAGAACTTTGCTTGTTAAATTTTTTTTTTTTGTTGCATGCCCCCAGCATGATCATACAAATCGAGGTACATGCCCCCCAAGCTTCATGGCATTCACGGAGTGGATGGAATGAAGGTTTACTTGGAAAGACTCGATTTTGAAGGAGGATGCATGCCCCCCGGGCTTCAGTCACGCGCCCGGGTGAGCTGCCGTCATCAGAATGACGGGGTGGGTGCTGGCGCATTTCCTGTGGAAATAAGACCATTTAGGAATGGCAGATGACTATATGTGAAGTGTGAACCGGGGAATGAAAGTTGGTCTACGACTTTGATCGTTCTTCCTTCATGCGGAAAACACATCACTCTGAAGAGTGAGGACACAATAGCACGTATGCGATAAATATAGTCTCGTCCAAGGAGTAAATTGTAATCTAACGGACCTTGGACTACCATGAGACCCATTTGGATAGTCTTCCCTTCTAACGTGATAGGTACATTGGGAAGAATTCCTAAAGGTCGAGTGATTTCTCGATGGAAACCTATGAGGTTTCTCATCTCAGGCAGAAGCAGTGGGGAACCAAGTGCTTCCCAAGCTGTTGAAGAAAGGATACTCACAGGAGATCCCTCATCAATAATTGTACCAGCCATAACCATGCGATAGACTTGGACTATAATTCGAAATGGTATGGAGGCTGGTAACCGAGGATTGACTAGTTGATCCCAATTAAAGGAAACAACTAGGTTGCTTGGAGGTGGGACTGGATAGACAGCCGGATATGATTCTAATGGACTTTCTTCCTGGTGTGAAGAAATGAGAGGGATGCTCACTTGATCATTAACGTCTATGTCAATGAATAGAATTTGGACGGTGGGTTCTTCATTCTTGGCAGTGATAACATCATCTGAGGAGGTAACTTCTGAAGGCGAAACCGGGTCACTTGTAATCCGGACCGTTTGACTGTTGTCTGGTTTGGATTCAGATGTAGGATCATCTAGGGTTGGAAGTTCTGAAAGCAAAACCGGGTCACTTGTAAGCCAGACCTTTTGACTTTTATCTGGTTTGGATTCAGGTGTAAGAGCATCTAAGGATGGAACTTCTGTAGGCAAAATCGGGTCACTTGTAAGCTGGACCTTTCGAAAGACTGGGTCACTTGTAAGCTGGAACTGTGGACTTTCATTTGGTTTGGACTCAGGTGGTTCATCTTTGATGATCAAGTGGTGCGTAGATGATGAATATAAATCACTCGTTCCGACCAGGGACTGGTCTGGAGCAAGCGGAGCACAGGTAGGTTTAGGAAGAGAAAGCTGGACCAAAGAGGAATCATGTTTGATCACTTGGTTAGTGGAGAGATGCTCTGTAGTTGTAAAAAGACGCTGATATCCAGCGGGTAGTTGGGGTAAGGGATCCGACAGACTTGCCAGAAGACGGGAAGCTTCATCCATAAGTGGACAAAGGCGAAGGAGATGATTACCTTCACAAAGTCGACAAGGGAAACGAACCTTCCCTTTTCTGTTACCAACTAGTAAGGTATCGTCAATTTGCGACAGTAAGGGGCGAGTCGGGTCACGGGACCATATATCTAGGATCCTGGGAATGCCAGGACAATCAGAAAGAAAATGGTCCCCTTTGCATAATCGACAAGGAGACCGAAGATTCCGCGGAGGAGCAGAAGGTGGTTCCACTTCTGATAGCTTCGTGGTAGATACGACCTTTCCCTTAGGAGACTTCTTCTTTTTGGTCTTCTTCTTCTTCTTCTTAGCCACCTGGTTAGTGAAATCCAAGGATTCACCAGGCGAAGTAGAAGATGAGGATGCAGCAATAGGCGAAGAAGGGAAGGGGTCCACCTTAGAATCAACATGGTGTTGTTCGGGTGGAGGAGGTGGTGGTGGGACAGGAGTCATCACACTTGAGACCACCGAGTTTGAAAACAACCATACGGGTAAACCAATGGTCAACCCAGGCAAAGACAATGTTGCGATATACTGAACACCAACATTTCCAACAGAAGGAAATGGGCGAGGGTTCTCATCAGGAGGAACACCTTGGCCGGTGGGCACCAGAAAAGCTGCCATTGAACGAGAAATAACCCTACTCAAGCTAACACAAACAAAATCTAATTGGGTAATGTTATCGTGGCCAATAAATTTTAAGACACTGAACTTAACCTTTTCATTTTTTAAGAGTCGAGAAAAGGATAAAAGATGACTCTAGTCTCCTTCGAATATTTAATGAGCACGAAGTGACAAGATGCTCACAGGCACCTTTTCGTTTAGGGAGTCTGAAAAGGATCAAAAGTGACTGCTCTGGAATTCTAGGTAGAGGGTGTGCCAAACTTTTCGCAAAACCACAGAATACTTTTTAGGGTACGGGTGGTCGATCTTCGTGAATGCTGTGTTCACTGCATTGCGAATCGTAGGGCGGCTGACACGACTTCCTATGGATAAAGGCTTTATTCCTATAGGGGTCTCCCAATATATACTCGACGGTATGTGGGAGCACAGTCCGTATTGGCACTTATCGTTTCACCGTGGAGGAATCACCCAACCACTCGACGATAAACTACCAGGTTTAAAGACGCCGGAACACGTCTCTAACCTAGACCTCTAGAGTGTTTGCGTTATGTTCCAATGCATTGTTATGTTCATTGAGTTCATTTTAAAGTTTATCTTTGATTATGTTTCAGTTTTTTGGTCCTACCATATGTGATATCTCAAAAACTTCTTACATGCAAACTATATGCCAAAATTAAATCATTTGATTCGATGAATTCTATCTACAGGAGGGTTGAGATCTTTTTCACAAACGAAATGATCACTTCAACAAACAACAAAGACCCTAATGCAGCTAATAACAAGAAACGAAATTTTGTCTTTTTCTTTTTAATAGCAACAAATAACAATAAATGCTAACTACTATGATGCAAGAGATTTTTTGTTTTTCTTTCCTTTAAGATGGCATGATGTATGTAAACAAATTCTAAGAGATATGCACAATCCAAGTTCAGTCAATGAAATAGAACCAGTTCTGAAACACTAAAATGAACCATGCAAGCAAGGAAAAACACAAAGACTAGTGAACTTCAAAGAGGCTAGAAGTGAAGTATTCAGAGTATAGAAGATCAAGCTTTAATGAAGCGCTGGATAGGTGCAGAACACAACCAACAAGCTGACTGGATAATCAAGAGATCGAAACTTCCCACAGAAGGCTGGACATGAAAAGTCACTAGATATCCTACGGCTGAGCCGAAAATCAATAGAAATGAGCAAACAGCTGAGGGATACAGGCTAAGACCAGTCAAGCAGAGGTTCAACACAGTTCTAGAGGCTGAGAGAGATATATAAAGAGACTGAAAGAGCTTTCCACCCACACACAGGCAAAATTTACAAAGCTAGCGCGACTGTCAGCCTGCAACTTGCGCTACCACAGGATTGGCGCGAGTTGCTTTTGAGCAACATGCGCCAACTGGCGCGACTGTCAGAGAAATAACCGCGCCAATTAAGCTTGCCAACTAGAAAAATAAATGATACGACCTCAGGTCGGGTTGACAGTGCTCAGATGGGTCAAACAGTAAAGAATAAACTCAAAACTGACTCAGGAAGCTCATTCACTCAAGCAAGCAGAAGAAAATTAACATGCAAGACAAAAATCAAATAGTTACTCCCCAGCGGAGTCGCCAATTTGTTGGTCAGGTAAATCCCCTCTGCGGACAGAGGCGATCCCACTAGCCTATAACAGAACTAGCCACAATCAAACCACGCTGCTACGCAAGTTCCTAGTTATGCATCAAAGGTCGATCAAGAAGACCAACCTGGAGTCCAACGCTATGATTGAAGCAAAGTTGATATCCTCGCTCCCTCGCTCCAACAGATCATAAACGATCACCTACACATGCAAAGGAAGAAACAGATACCAACATAAAAACTACCAAGGCACAACTATATTTTAGTCAGAAAGGAAATAAATCAACACATCACCATGATAGATAATGAGATTGGAACTATAATAGCAGTCGCTCATCAATTAATAATAAACAGGAAAAGTTACAACCATTGTTCTGACGTCGACCCTTCTCCTGGCTGGGCAAGTAACTATATGTGTCTTACAATGCATCTCCTCTCCGGCAGCATAACCTCTCTAGCACTCACTAACACTCCTCCAAGAACTCAAGAACTCAACATCTAACACTCCATGACCAATAATCATCACTACTATCACTCAATCACTAAATCACTAGCACTAACACTAGCTTGTCCAATGCATAATGACAAGCTTATATAGATGAAGAAGGGAGGAGGATACGATGAACCGGGACACCTTTTGCGGATTAGCATTATCCTCAAAAGCCATAAAGATGGATAAAGCTCGACAAAAGACTGATTTTTTATCCTCAGAAAAGCTCCATGTAATGAAGGAAACAACAGTCGGACGTGCATTAAGGCAAAAAGCATGACTAAATTTGGTTGGCGCGACTGTTGCTCTAAGACAGAGCACCAATGGTCGCGCCCTCTTTTGAGGATCTCCACCATTGGCGTGGGTAGAACACTGTGGACCTGCGCCAATGGAAAAAGATCATTTTTCAGGGATAATCTGCAAAAGATGTCTTCAGGGAACATGGAGTACATACTCAGGGGAACATAATGCAAGTGTTTTTAGACTTTGTCACTTCTTATAACTCCCGGGATGGGTCCTCCAAGGTACGACAAGAGGAGTAACAGGGATGGTGACAAATTACTGTGTAACAATGGGTCATCTCCACACAAGCCCAATACCCTAGGGATTGTGGGAGTACCTCCCAAGTTACACATTTCAACACTCCCTCTTAGTGAGGGAGGCACTTCCACTGCTTGGAAGTATCTCATCATCATCAGCGACACTAGCCCAATCTCTAGCATCCATCACTGTAACAACCCTGTAGGATGAACCACACTATTCTTGGTAATGTCCTTGCCTCGATCTCATCAAAACCTGATGATTCAAACTTCGATAGGGCAGTTGAAAATCCTTCACAGTCTCCCTCTAAAGCTAGAATCCCTCTAAGTCTACATAACCTTCATTGGCTCACGCTGCCACTGAACTTGTATCCTTCCAAAGTTGGTCTAAGTTGTGGTTGAACACTGGATATAATCACTCTAGGCCACCGTAACTCAACTCAATAAGTGATCACACCCTCCTGGGTCAAATACCTCATGTGCACATGACTCCAATGTCAGATGTGCAACTTCACAACCCAATGAAGATACTAGCTTGCCCTCAACTCATCCTTCACATGAAGCTAACTCGTTCATAACACCCCTTGAGTAGTCTCAACAATCTTTGGCATGTCATCAGAAGTCCATGATCTACAACCTGCCATAGAAAAAAAATTTGTTCCCCAGGTTCCACACCAATCCACCAAAACTCCTAGCCTATCTCATCAACTGGCCAATCAAGACCACATTTCTATGTTCTTAGTTGAACCTTTTGCTCCATGTGTACGCAATTTCACAGGTCCTTAAGTTGCTTCGATGTGCACACTCTGATTCAATTGTCCCTTCAAAGTAGCTATGATACCATGTCAATTTTTCCTTGGCAATTCAAAATCATGTGTGTCTAAGAAATAAATAAAAAACACATTAAAATTCCACAACACTAGCACTTTTCATAGCGAAAAATGTACACAGTGAATCAATGTAGTACACAAGAGAATTTTTCAACCCAAAACTTGTTATATTACAACTTCAATACAAAAAACATAGGGCTCCCATACTATGGATCATGGCCCTTACAATTAGCCTTGATACAAGAACAACTAGGGCTTGATGTCAACAACTTATGACAATCAAACTGCCATTGAACAAGACACCAACTAGGGCTTGATGTCAACAGCTTATGACAATCAAACTTCCCTTGAACAAGACACACTTGACTTAATTGTTGAAGGAACGTTCACACCATCCCTTTTAGTCCATGTACCTTGAACACCTAGCAGGTCCTTTGCCACCTCTTATGTTGCTCACAAGTACTTCTGCAACTTCAAATTGTTACCAATCTACCTTCTATCAACACTCTAGTTGCTCCTAGAATGATTGAACATAGTCTACCCTCTAACAATGTCTAGCTACTCCTTAGACCACTCTACATTTGGTCTTCTCACACTACCTTCACAAATGAATCTCTTTCAAAACTCACTAAACTTAGGGCACAATAAGTCTACCCTCAAACTATAACTTTGTTGCTCCAAAGATAACAAAGCATATCGATTCTTTCCAACCCACCCATCTATGAATTTGACACACCATTTAGGGAAAGATAACACATTGTCCAAACACCTTTTGGATAAACATTTACGCGTCAACCTAGCACTTCTTCTCCTTGAAAACATGGCCACGTCTCCTCCTTGCAACTTTTGCTCAGCTTGCAAGGAACTCGGCCCTATGTAAGATAAAAGCCCTAACTCAGAGTTCAAATTGCCCTTAAAACCTGTGCATCACCTCAAGGAACTTGGCCCTCACATCACCATCATATCAACGCCCAAACTCGACATAACGTCATGCTAATCTCCTTCACTCCACTCCAAATGAGCTTGGCCCTTACTAAGCTACCATTACACCTTCACGACCTCATGCACAAAATCTTAAGGGAGTCTCAGCCCTCTCTTAACAGTTATAGATAACCCGGCCTATAACGCAAATTGGAAGCAAGGAAATTATGGACCTAATCACAAAGATTCTCCACAATTCGCATGGACAAAATTTCATCCTTGATCACAGAACCATGCACAAACTTTCAGCTAGCTTCCATCCTCCTTACCTGTACTAGAACATTAGACAAAATGTAACCAAAAGACATCCTTCTCCTATCTAGCTCAAATCTTGAGGTCAACAGCTACTTTGGCTTGTCTTGCTTGAGAAGATATGCTCTTGTGATGTACCAAATGATCCTAACCTCATCTTTATTTATATTGATCTAATTGGGGTTCCTTTCCACCAAGGGTCATGACTTATGCTCAAGTTGATCTAAGTAAAACTTTCTCAACCACCCTTTTCCATAGAAATAAAATTCTTTCATTTGACTTTGAGCCACATCATTGAAGCCCTAGGTGCCCCTTTTCCCTTCATGGGTGCCCCTCATTCTTCCAATGAATAAACAATCAATTTTCACCTTGGTCTTTCACCCACAACTTCGGGTACTAAACACACCACTTGGGTACATTGCCCACAAAGTTGGTCAATTCCACATAAGCCCAATACCCCAAGTATTGTGGTAGTTGTTTGATCAATTTAGTGTCCTAAATTTCTGTTATGAAACCATCTCAAGAAAAGATAGAAAAGATAGATCATCGCCTTAGAATTCAACCTCTTCGAGGGGGCAACCTCCTTTACATTACGTAAATGAACAATTCTTGGATGATACAAATGAAAAGTCCTCCTTTCTATATATAGGAGTCTAAGGGGTTATAACATAATCAGAGCCGACATAACAATAATAATGTAAGGGCACAATAATAACAATAGTGGGCTTCTATGGGGCACAATAGTAACAATATGGGCACTACATGCGTACATCAATATAATAAGTGGGTTATACTAATAACAATAAGGGGTTACACTAGTAGTATAGGGGCCTAACATGCCCCTCTCCTTCAAAAAGCGTTGTCCTCAATGCTTGAGTAGTTCTTGATGCTTCTGTATAAAATTCTTGTCCTCCCATGTGGAATATTCAGTGGGTAAGTTCTTCCACTTGATGAGATACTCTGAAATTGATCGATTTCATAGCTGTCGGGTTCTTGTTTCTGTGACTGCTCCAGGTTCCAATATGATTTTTCCTTCCTCTTCAATTTCTGGCAATATTACTTGAGTTGGGATCTTTTGCAACTTTTGAATAAGTGGCCATACTTCTTCATCCTTCTTCCATTCATCCCTTGCTTCGTTTATCCAATCTGGTTGGATAATATAAATAGCAAAAAACAATGCTTCCACATCCTCATCCTTGAAGAGTCTTCCCATTTGGTAAGGTCACCATTTTTTAAGTGCATGTAGTATTGCCAACGTTTCCTTCTCATAAATAGCTTTCTTGAGATGTAGCAGTAAAAATACCCAATCACCTACATCAAAACATTTTTCACTATGACGTTGGTCTACCTGTTGTTTCGTTTGATTTTTCACCGAAGTGGCAATATCCTTTAAAAGTTGGAGAACTTGCTGTTGATGCTCGATGTGATCTTTCTCTGCTTGAACCTTTTTCTTCTTGATATGTCCTTCTATCTTTTGAGGAGTGGTAATTTCTTCCAGTCCTTTACAAGATATGGTCAGATTCATTTCTTGATGCTCGATGTGATCTTTCACTTCTTGAACATTTTTCTTCTTGATGTGTCCTTCTATCTTGATAGTTTGAGGAGTGGTAATTTCGTCCATTGAATTACAATATATGATTGGATTCATTTCTTCTTTCTCGGTGTGATCTTTCACTTCTTGCACCTTTCTCTTCTTTATATTTCCTTCTATCTTGAGAGTTTGAGGAGTGGTAATTCTTGCCAATGCTTTACAAGATATGGTCTGATTCATTTCTTCTTTCTCTGGGGTGGTGTCCTGGCGTATATCCTCTTCTTTTGATGTTTCTTGATCCTTTTCTTCCTCCTTTTCATATTCTATGTAAAATAATTTCTTCTCAGCACACCTATGACCTTTAGTGCATTTGCTATCACAATTGTAACAAAGCCCTTTTTCTCTTTTTTCTTCCAATTGTTGTGGTGTAACCCTTGTAGGTTGTGGAAGGTTGGGAGAAACAACACTTCCATCTTTATAGTTGTGAAGGGTATTCTTCCTGGTTTCCATAATTTTTCTTTCCATTATGTCACAAAGCCCTTTTACTCTTTCCAATTGTTGTGGTGTTGCTCTAAAGAAGGTTTTGTTCTTTGTATCCTCATAATGTGCTATCATTTCCTCCGTGAAAATTGACCACGTAACAAGTTTTTTACGAGAACAAAGCCCTTCATACCATAAAAATTGATCTGGTTCTAAATATGAAGATGCAATGCATACCTTTTGTAACATTTGTACACCATGTAGATCAAAATATTGCTCCATCTGAAGTATCCAATTTACTGGATCCTTGCCATCAAACTTCCTCATCTTGCTTTTTCTTGATTTTAGGAGCTCGCCCTTGAAACGACTATAACTTTATACTTTCAGATCTTTAAGTTCTGAAATTGTGAACTATAGTATCCCTCTATGTCCTCTTTCCAATGCCACCAGTATGATCCAAATTGTATTCTCTAAGAAAGAGTTATGCACAATCTCCGAAGATGACCTGATTATAGACCTTTCCAGAAGAGATAAATTGTATGAAGTGCAACGTGTCACTGTTTCAACCTTTGGATCTGAAAAATTCATACCAGAAACTACACTCTGTCCTTTTTTTGTACCTTTTTACAAAATTTCAATCCGATCCCCAGAGAGAAAGTTATGACGATTTTCCCCAGGTCACCTGTTTTGAATGTAATTCAGGAGTCTGCAAAAAGACCAACTTCCTCAGATCATATCTCCGCAAATATCGCACGAAAAGCTTTGAAATTCGGACCCAAGGTTCAGCGCGATTTCTTCTCAAATGGGTTTTTTTTTGCGGCTTCTGAAACATCACAGAAAAAAAGTTATGGTGAAAATGCCACGATGACCTGTTTGGAGCAGCGAAACCCTAGAATCCAAAGCTCCAATACCAAATGTTATGAAACCAGCTCAAGAAAAGATAGAAAAGATAGATCAACGCCTTAGAATTCAGCCTCTTCGAGGGGGCAACCTCCTTTACATTACATAAATGAACAATTCTTGGATGATACAAATGAAAAGTCCTCCTTTCTATATATAGAAGTCTAAGGGGTTATAACATAATCAGAGCCGACATAACAATAATAATGTAAGGGCACAATAATAACAATAGTGGGCTTCTATGGGGCACAATAGTAACAATATGGGCACTACATGGGTACATCAATATAATAATTGGGTTATACTAATAACAATAAGGGGTTACACTAGTAGTATAGGGGCCTAACAATTTCTCTACATAAATTATCAATCCGAGTATCGTAAACTGATGAAGTGTAGTGCACTATTTGTGCTAGATAACCCTTCTCACTTCATTTTTTTTGTGTGTTTATGTTGTTTTGGGGGGGGGGGGGGGGGGGGGGGTTTGGTCTTTTAATTCCTAATTATTTACAATGTAATTATCAAAAACTTAATTCTAACTTTCGTAAAGACTGTTCAAAATCTAAAAATGAAAACAGAGCTTTTAAAAAAAGAAATGAAAACAGAGCTAAGAAAGACTTGGAAGCAAAGCTTAAGCAAGAAATGAAAACAAAGTTTCTATTCTTGTTTTACCATTATTTCCAAATCATGAATTAAAACTGAAAGTGAAATTTGCAACTGATGTCTAACTAATTACAAAAATAAAACTAAATGAAATACTTAGTTACTCTGCCTCTCAATTTTGGGAGAAAGTCTCCTTGGGATGACATTTGAGGAATTATGTACTTCATTAATCTAAGAGAAAACAAATACAAAGATGCAGCAAAGACTCATTGCATAAATGAAATGTTCAACCACTTAGTTTAGGATGAATTATCAACTTGAAGGGTTTTTCAGAAACATTTATTAACACTATGAGTCAGTAAACTAAAAATAAAATGGCAAAGACAGTAAATGGCACTGATCAGTCTAATTGAGAATTTAAAGACTAGTAAAATAGTGAATGAAGTAAACTAGATTACATTACTGAGTTTCATCTTCTAAATACTGATAAAAACTAGAAAGAGATCAAGCAAATGGAAACTACTCTAAATTTTGAACACTATTAATAAGAAAATGATGAAAATTGCATTATAAACATTTTTAGTAAGAAAATGATTATAAATACTGTGAAAGAAAATGATGAATTTACAGTTAACAAGAAGAAGAAAAATGAAATGAAATGAAACATTCTTCAGTTCAGGGGCCCTCTGCAACTGAGTAGGCTACACTTGCTCAATCAACTCCAAGGAAACTCCTTCAAATTTTCATAAAACATACGATCTTCATATTAAAAACAAGGACACAAAATGCCCAGGAATCACAGAGTTTAGAACTCTGACTCTCCAATAAAACTATCACTATTACCACTAACTTCTTTGGTCCTTTACATAGGTATTTATAAGAAAAACCATACCACTGTTTGTGGAGAAAAACATGCTACAACCAAACACATAGAAGGCAGATACGCGGAATTTCTTCCTCGGCTCCTGGAGACATAAATCCAATACATGGTGGTTATTGGATTCGATTGTACAGATGGTTGTTGGTGTCCATAGGTACAGGGAGTTATTCTGGATAACACTTCCCATCATTGTGAAACATGTTAATTAACCATGAAACATAGTCCGGTTACCTTCGGTCTCTGCATTTGACTTATCCATTGACCGTAGTATTATGCCATCTTCTTTGTCGACCTAGCTAAGTGAATAGGACAGGGTCCATGTCACGATGATTTCCAAGCTACCCATGTAGCTAGTTTCTCCTTCTAACACCTGGAACCTATTAGAGCATGAAGGTAGCTATGGAACAGTCGATTAGCTGTAGAATAGGCTACATTCTGTAGCTAATATACTAAAATGTATTCAAACAGCAAAACATAAAGGCATAACATGTAAATCACTAAATGTCCTCCTTAAGACAGCATATACTGGCCATTGGTGATGAGAATGCATTTTTCTCATGGAAAAACAAAGAAAAGGAATGAGAAGAGTTGCTAGTGAAAGAGTAATTTTGAGGCTGAACATACCCCCACTGCAAAATCATTGCATGTCCCCATGCAATTTTGCCAAAATTGTGATCTCTTTTTTCTATTGCATCTACTCAAATACTTTTGCCAACACATCCAAATTTCTTCTCTTGCTCTTCTTTAAAGTGACAACCATCCTTGGTTTCTTCATGAGAAGTCTGTATTTAAGGTTGATCATTGTCTTGTTCAAGTTTCTATTCTTCCTCTTCAACTTCCTATTTTTCTTGTACCATAGGCCTAGGTGCAGTATGGTATTGTCATGAATGGTTTTATCCAATTTGCTTTGTTCCTTTAGGGCTTCATTTTCTTTCTTAATATGCCTTTTCAATATTTCCAACTCCTAGATTTCGTGTTTGAGTGAGTCAGTCAAAGGTTCTTCAGGGTTGACAGGTTGTTCTGGATTGGTTGAGGAACCTAGATCCCTTGAGGCATTTTTCTTTTCTAGTGATTCTATGTAATCATAAATTTGTTGTTGTATTGGATCTATGCCTGGGGATCCTCTACTGGGGCTGCCTTCAAAATACTATCTAGGAGAATTTTGAGGACTGTATGTAAATGGAATAATTTCAGGAGATGATATTGGGGTTTCTTCTTCTAGATTGATGAACTATGTTTCCTTTGATGATACCTTATTTATCATTCCTCTGAGCCTAGAGCTTCTTCTAAGGGGTTTATGTTCTCCTCCTTTGTACCCTTTTTCTCTTTTCCTATCTTTTCCTTTCCCTTGATTTGTCTCTTAACCTCTGTCAATTTTTCAGAGATTGGTTGTTCATCATCTGGTTGTAATGGAGATTCAGGTGTGTTCTTAGTAATTCCACCAGCTTGCCGCTTTATCTTCTTCCTCTGCTTGATTTTCTTTCTGATCTCTATTAATTTTCAAAGAATAGTTCTTTTTCATCATTTTTCTATATTGGAGGCTCAGGGTTTCTTTGAATGGTGAGATTAGTCTTCTTTCTCCTACTCTTTCTGACATTATCTTTTTTAGGCGTTTCTGGTGTTTCTTGGAAATGGTTTCTTATCAGAAAGTTTTCCCAAGTGTCCCCTATTTTCTTTAGATGATATTCAACCAGGATTTTGACCAATCTGTGGTGGTACATGGTTGTTTCCAAAGATTCTATTTTCTTCTGTACATTTGAAGCCATTATCCTTAGACTGTTTAGAAGGAAGGAAGGGAGGTTGATGTTTCCATTGTCTAGAAAGTTCATCAATAAACGTATATGATAAACATACATACATCCAAATCTTCCCTCACAAGTAATAAATTTTTGTAATATCACAAGCATGCTTCTCCATTTATTTTTTAGTGCTGAAATAGGGATTCCTTTCCTAAACACAGTGACATCCTTACCTAGGTTCCTGAGGAATAACTTCCATGATTCACTATGAAATTCATTGTTTTTGAACCACCTCTCACCAAGTCTTGGCAGTTCTGTAGCCTCTGCTATGTAAGATTCTATTATTGCAAACTTGATGTCCCCAATCTCCACTTTTGTACCATCAAATGATCTAGCGAAAGATTTCATGATCTCCTTGTGATATCCATCAAACTTTTCAATGAACTTGAGCCATCCAGTATTTTGTAACATCTCCTTGAGTTAGGGGTACCCTTCCATAAATTTTGCCCCTACGGGCTCTGCCCTGACGATGAGTCCCATGGTCTCTATTTTGTAGAATTTGCTAACCTCAAAATTACTCTCACTATCTATAAAACGAGTGCTATTTAGGAAATGGAATGACTGTGTATATGAAATGGAATGAATGTGTATATGAAATGGTTGCGTGAATATGAGAGAAAAACTTAAGAGTTGGCATGTAATAAATATACAGTAAGGGTTTAGAGAGTCGTAGATAGGTAGGTCACATCGTTATCTTGACCGTTAACAGGTGTAGTTGTGGAGGACCATTTGAGTACAGGTTATGGAGTTTGAAGCGGAGATTTGTTATGAAAGAATCATTGAGACCATTTTTCATTAAAGATGGAAGATATGGCGGAGACATCGTGGCGGTCAAATCAAATGATGATTGATTAAGGAGACATGTGATTATACATACTATACAAACTTATGTTTTCAAATTGCTTTTTGAAATAAATTTTTGCATTTACCTTTGGAACCTTTACCTTTCACTTGCTAATTTTTTTGATGTTGATCCACAGGTACCTTGAGCATGATTGGTCTTTAAAAATTGATTTTTCTTCAATTCCCTGTGTTAGTGTCAGTCTTTCCAGCCTTCCTACAGAGATCAAATATGCTCTTACAAAATGATTTTGAAGTGTCAAGGTCAAATTTTGTCATTTCAGTGAGTCTTCAAGCAAAATTTGGTCACTATGCATTAGGCCTAGGGTTTGCCCAAATGTCAGTCTATGTCATCATTCAGCTGAGCCTATCATCATTCAGAGGTTTGTCATCGTCATGTCAGTGTCTAATGGGTCATTTTACACCATGTTCATGCTTCAGTTGTGCCTAGGCAAGCTCATTTCCCTCTCCTAGGGTTTTGAAAGCTAATTTCTCTTGGATGGTCAAATCACCGGCAAAAATTGTTTCCTGATGTTCATACACCTTCCCCTATCCTTAAAATACCTTATCAAACACTTCCCATCCCTTAGATCTGCCAAATTCCTCATTTTTGCACAAACCCTAGTTTCTAGCTACAACCTGGCAATTTCCTAGGTTTGGCCTGCGTTTTCCCCTTTTCGACCCCTTCCCCTCACTCAATCTCTGATATTCCACTTTCCCCTACTTCCTAACATCCCTCCCCACTCCCAAAAATTTCCCCAATAATTTAGAAGCCCTCTGTCCCCTTCATTCCGCTTCATTTCGACAAAATTCCTTGTTTCACACATCGGGACAAGTTTCACTCAAAAGATGTTTCTGAGCAATCAAAGATGAATTTTTCAAAAATGAGAGAGGTTTTTGTCCACAACATGCGAAGGAAGAAAAACCTCCTTCACTTTTTACACAGGTGTCATGGTTTGAGAAAAATGTCAAAAATACCGGCGAGAACGAAGGTGCTCCAAGGACGGTTGGCCAAAACACAAAAACGAAGGAAAACGCCCAATCCACTCCAAATTTTGGCCAAAGCCTCTTTGAATGAGCATGGTACTTGATTGGGGACTCCCAGCCCAAATTTCAAGAAATTTGGAGAAAATTTTGTCATTTGTGAATTTTTTGGGAATTTTACAGGTTTTGGCCGTTGGAGTGGTCTCACCCCGCACGCGACCACTCGGGAGGACTGCTCAAAATCACAAAAAGTTGACATTTTTGGAAAGGGCATGCAAAAACTAGAATTACCTATACTTGGCGTCAACTTGATTTTGAGATTTGGGCCTCCAAAAGCTCAAAATACATCAAAATTTTGACTTTCTGCCCACTTTTTGAGTTGCAGAAAGTGACCTTGGGAGAATTGACTTTTGAGGGGTCAGATCAAATCCAAATCCAGAAATTACACTTGGGATGGAAAGTAGACACACAGAGCTTTCCAATGAGCCATCTTGCACTTGATTTGGACAACTGGAACCCACTCAAAAAGTGCTGCAAAGGGGCGCGACCACTCGAGCTAAAATTGCCAGTTTTGACTTTTCAGGCTTGCAAACTCTGTTTTTACCTTGGTTGATCATTTGTACTTGTAAATGATGGATGTATGGATAATTTTCATGGCACATTGATAGATTTAATCTCTCTTAACCCTTCTAGAAGCTTCCTTGATGTAAATAGTGAATATTTAATGCATGGATGAGTTAGCTAAGTTTTAGAGGCAAGTTGTTTTGACTTCCTATTATCTAGTGCTCAGTTTAGAATTAGTTCAAACTGCTCCTAGGAAGCTGAGCTCGACCCCTAGAGGTGGGGAAAGAGGTTGGCTTGCCTATATTATGTATTTTCTCAATCATTTTCATGGTTGGAGAGGTTGGACTCTTGTGGGAGAAGCATTATTGTATATTGTACATCTATTACTGCAATTTAAGGAAAAGGAAGGCCAGGGTTTTGCAGACATCATTGTGGATTCTTGTGGATTGTTGTGTTGATGGTGTGTTCTCTACATGTTATTGTAAGTGTGTTTATGTGTTCCATCTCTTTCTTTGCTGCTAATTGAACAGATGAAGTGATAAAGTTTGAATTCATGCATGCCATGCTCAGCTTTTAATTTTGTTCAATATCTATGTTTTCCACTGTCTAAAGAGGATTCAAAGTTGTTGTTTGCCCTCTTTAGCTCCTCCTCTATCATTCCTGATCATCCATCTCAGATTAAGGCATCAGCACTCACTCCTACCTTGCCCCAAAGATCCCCCTGCAAAAAACTGAGCCCAATCCCCGCACCCTGAATTGCACTCCCTCCAATTGCCACCAAAAACCCCAAAAATCTTTAAATCAACCCCCCTTATCAATTTACTAGCCTAAAATCTTTATTCCTAATTGGTCAGCTTATCATATTGAAAGATCTACCGAATCTGACCCGAGAGAGCCTTCTCATACCTCGTAGGGCTAGCTACGAGGTGAAATGGTTTGATGTAGCCTTGAGAGTTTGTCTATCTCAGCCTAGGTGAATTCCAAGATCTAACATAGTGGCGACCATATTGGGGAGAACAAACTTGTTTGTGTGTTGATGTGTGTGTTTCGCAAGTCTTAGACGGAGCCTGAAGTTACGCTAGGTAGCCTTCGAAAATGCTCTTGTTTTACATCAGCGCAAGTAGATAAACGCTGCTTCAGTCTATCTCTGTGGGATTTGTGAATATAGCGCTTCATTGACATCTTCACCCCAGTACATGTATCAAGTTCAGATCTGATTGTTGATAGTGGACAACGATCAAACACTTGAAAGGCTGAAATCATTCACCTGGCGACTCCTTTCACTGAAGAATCCGGCAATCAGTGCTTCATGGTGACTTCACTGCAGAGAGATCAGTAGCTATGAGATTTTCAAAATGGATCAGATTGCAAGAAGATATGCTCCCTTGAGCCGAGATCACATTCCAAGTTTTCCGAATAAGATTCCGAAGGTAGATTGGTCAAAGAATTTGCCTACATTTAATGATGATGGTAAGAAGGATGCTGCTTTACATCTAGTTAGATTTCATATGCATATTCGCAAATTCAAGATCAATTTTCCTGAAGATTGCTTGATGAAGATATTTTTGGCCACTCTGGAAGGTGAAGCCCAATCATGGTATGAAAGTTTGCCACCAGCTTGTATTTATTGTTTAAAGGATTTTCATGCCTTGTTCATTGAAAGATATCAAGCATCGTATCCATCATTAAAATTGGTTCATGATTGTTGCAAGCATGCATATAGTTTTATTGAAAGCCTTGAGAAGTTTTATGAAGATGATAATTTCATGGATGAAGAGATCATGGAAGCTCTGTATGAGAATCCATTTCAGCAACATGATGAGAACCTAGTGGGTACTTGTCAAAATGATCAAGATATTTTGCAGCAGAATCAAGATCAGCAGGTTGAAGATGGTCATATGGTAGAAGATCAGGAAAGAGAAGAGCTTGTTTCAGATCTGCCCACAGAAGAAGACAGCGTGCAGATTGAAGAATGTGATAATGTTGGGACAGCTACTTCAGAATTACATTCAGATTGTGATAACCAAGCATACCTTGTGCCGAATCCTGAAAAGGAGAGTTTTGTTGTTGAGATCATGGACAAAGTTCTTGATCCAAATGTCCTTATGCCATCAGAACAGAGCCTGCATGAGGAGGTAATTCAGCCAGCTCATGAACATCAAGATGAGGTCTTAGTTCAAGTAAGTGAAAACTCTTCTTTCAATCATAATTTGGATAGTTTGATTGCCATGTCATATGAAGATGATCAACAATGTTTCCAAGTTTCAGAAGATCAGGGCTGTCATTCAGATTTTTCATATTTTGAAATGTTATTTCAAGAAGACAAGACTTGTTTGAGCAAAGGGAAACAGAAAGCCTTATCTCCTTTGTCTGAAGAGGAGATAGATCAACTCTTGAAAGGTCATGTTACAGCCCAAGCTACAACAGATTTGCAGTGCACACATAGTCAGGAAAGTGTTGGTGAAACTTCTTCCTCTCTTGAAAAAGATGACTATCTTGTAATCAGTTTTGTAGATCAGCAAAAAGATAAGGCTGTCATGTTTGATCATCTTGAATATTGTTTTCTGTTTAAGAATGACCTAGAGCATGAAGTTGAGAGAGACAATACGGTCAAGGAATTTACAGTCAACACTCATATGGCAGAAGTTTACACCTCTCTGTGCCTTCCTATCAATCAGCAACCCACTGTTCTTTCAGATCAGTTTGAAGCGAGTACTTATATTTTTGCAGCTGGATCTCTAAACGAGGTAGTGCTTCAGGGATATCAAGATCCCTTTGGCATTCTTCTGCAAACATTAGAAAAGATAAATGTTGCCTGGCTCATTATCATACGCTTTGGTTTCAGTGGTTATTTTGAGTTGCCTACAGGTTCATCGTTTCACCTGCTCGAGATAAGCGAGAGCAGAAATTGGGTATGTAGCCATCTGCTGGATTGGTTACATTGGAAAGCTCATTATACATGATTGTACATATTTCATTAGTATGCAGGTAGTTGTCATCTTGATTCCAAATCTTGATGGACTGCTGCCCTTCAATAAGCTTTGTAAGTTCTTGTTTTAGTTAAGTCAGTCATGAGTCATTTGTGTGTGGTCTGTTGAGTGAGTTTTGTCAAGTTATTTCAGTTTGCCATCGAGTCAGTTTGAGTCAAGCTTCAGTTAAGTTTCAGTCAGTTTCCAGTCAAGTTTTCATTCAATAAATGAGTCAAAGTCTTGTGTTGTTTGCCGAAATAATGACTCCATTGCCCAATGACTATAAGGCACTGGTCTGCTCTCCCAGAGGTCTGCGGTTCTTGGCACCTCCAAGGAGCTACCATCCCCATTGGAGCCAAAGTCTTATGATTTCCAAGACACTAAAAAGTTCTTGGAAATCCTTCTTCCTTCACAACAAGCAACAACAGACTTGCCTATAGAGGTATACATTGACAATGTGCAGCTGGAAGTATGCATTGCAGAGTTGGGGCAGCCAACAGAGTCCGGCTTCCGTGATCCTATTGCGGCATACATGGGCACATTTTTCAGTTTGATTGATAAATCAGGCTGTATTTTCCATGACCAGGGTCATTATGAGCATGAAGGGCTGCCAGCATTTGCATCTGTGACTTCGTGGCAGCATTCTCAAGCGGCTTCATTTCCAGGTTTACTTGAATGGTTAATATGGCATTTTAGCATTACCTGATCTATTGTTTGTACAGCAGATTAGGGTAGCTTTGTAAATAAATAAGCAGCCATAAGGGCAGCATCTTGTTTTAGTTGGCTTGAAGATTGTTAAGTTGTTTTTTCAGTCATGTCAGTCTTGAGATCAAATCAGTTTGAGTTCAATTTCAGTTTGTAAATAAGTCAAGGGTTGTGTTGATGATGACTCCATTGCCCAATGGGTGGAGGCACTGTCTGCTCTCCCAAAGTTCTGTGGTTCTTGGCACCTCCACGAAGCGGCAGCTGCCATCCCAAATGGAGCCGATGTTAGACTCCGTCTCATGTCAGAGATTGATTCTTCTTCAAAACCCTGTTTTGAAGAAGAAATCATTAATGTGTTGTTTAAATTTGTGTAATTTATTCTCTAGCTCTTCAAAAGGCAGCAGTGACTTCACGCTCCTATCCCTGCACAAGCACAATTTAAAGCATCATCAGCAAATCAAAGTCTGGCAATTTAAAAAAAAAAATCAAATCAACAATTTCGTTCCTTCATCCATTATTTGTGGTTCTTGCTCGCATCACTTTGATTTTAACACTTGCATATATGAAGGAATATCATATTTATCAAAACAGCAAGAAGCTGAGGTCAGACATCAACTAGGATTGGCAGATGTGACTGAAAGTCAATCATCTGAAAAAGTTCAAAAAATATCAAAGAGATACCGCAGATGTTATCTTTTCAGAGAGGATGAAGATTAAATTTGGTCGATGGCGAGATAGTATCTTAAGGTACCAGAACAGGGGAAACAGAGTAAAGTTGTTAATAGTGGTGATGTTGTGGCCAGGGCCTTAGCTCTACGAGTTCTTGGTTGCCTGGCTGATCTTGCAAAAGATAGGGCAGACATACACAGATTAATAATAGATGCAATGGATTCTCCTTATTTGTTGGAATTCGCTGCAGGCTGTCTTTGCAAGTTTTCAAAAGACTTTTCATCAATTGTTTTGGAGAAAGCAATTAGAGTGGCGAATGCTATGAAAACTGTACCAGAAATAAAGGTTGGCGCTGTACACCTATTTGCAAAGATGGGCCACTCAACTACACTTGCACGTGCAGCCCAAGAGGCTGGCAAAGATTTGGTGTTGAAACTACATTGTTATCACTCTCAAAACTTGCATTTGGATCAGTATCAACGTTGCCAGACCAGGTGGATGTGTTGTCCTCGTATCTAAGCTCTGACCCCCGATACATTGTGCGTGCAATGTCATTGAAATGTCTCAACAAATTCTCTGCTAAAATTGGTCAAAAAGCTATGCCGCACTTTCGCTATTAGTGGATCTATCATTGAGAGACTGCGAAAAGGGGTGTGGAATGAGACACCTAGACATCAGTCAGCAGCAGATGTGCTTCCAGAGGATTCATGTAGGAATACAAATGCAGCTAGAAAAGAATATTGTCTGATGGACCTTCCAGTACGAGCAACTTTTCTGATTTTTGATCAATTAGTTTTAGCATTCAAGTGCCCAATAGAAAGAGCTTTCGGTATGGAAGGAACATTTGCAAGTATTGAAGTTATCCAACAAGCGGTCGGTTTGCGAGGATAAGCTCAGCGAGATCCCTTCATAGATTGTAAATGTTGTGACGCTGAGTAGGGAGCTTATGTATCAGCAGGCTGTGCGACGATTTGCTCATTTTAATGCTATATAATTTAGTAATCCTGCTTCTGTTTTTGAATTGCTTATGATTGCCCTCGGTGAAAAGGAGCAAGCAGGATTGTGGCAGGAAAGTGATGGTCCAAAAGACGAGATTGCAAAGTTGAAACATGCAACTTCTTGAAAAGAAGGCTGAACTGTTAACGGAATATTTTGGTATTAGAATGGATAAGCAAGGAAACCTGCATAGCATTCCACTGGTGCTCGACCAATGTACTCCTGACATGGACCGTCTTCCCCGTTTTGCTCGGACGTTGATTGGGATGAAGAGAAGGAGTGTTTTGAGTCTCTGGCTGCTTCCATTGGTGACTTTTATGTTTTGCATCCAGCACTGTGGCCAAATCCCTCTGGGGAAGGATTGAAATTTTATCAGATATCAAAATCAAAGTGTAACATTGAACAACCTACTGCAAATGAAACTAATATTGATCAGGAGCTACTTGCAGAAGCAGAAACAGGATGGGCCCAGAGGGAATGGACAATACAACATGTTCTATCCTTGAAATTGTTTTTGAAGCCTCCAAATCATATGGCCAATGATGGTACATTTGTACAGGTGGCATGTTTGGAGAAACTTTTCAAGATATTCGAGAAATGTTGATATTATATTTTTTATGGTGAAGAATGGATTGCACAGATGACAGTTGTCTTGTAAAAAATCATGTTGATTGTGTTCCCTGGAGTATAAATGGCCTTAAAAAATCGAAGTTGGTCGAGTGGTTCTCTGCTGCCTGCGATTTAATGATTTAAAGATGGTAGCTTTTGTCGTTATCATGACACAGTGCAGGTGAAAGATATTTTGACAGTCTATTGCGATTCCTTCAAGGAACAGGTTCCGGCTCGTAAATATTTCTACAAGTCCAGCAAACTTGTTGCTATAAGTTGAGAACGAGTACATATTCTCATGGAGGTGGTGACTTGATGGATCAGCACGTGGAATTAGATCGTCGCATGCTGGATTGGATTGTGGGTCTTGATACTGAAATGAATGAGCTTGTTGAAGGAAGCCATCTGTACAAGTCAAAGGTGTCGATGGAGCAGGTAGTGCTCCCAGATGAGTAAAAAGAAATGCTATGTGGACTGCAGATAATTTTGGCAAATTTAAACAATACAGAAAGAATGCTGGTCTTGAAGATGTGATAACTTATGGAACAGGACTTATTATACTTCTCTGCGGGCCATCAGGAACTGGAAAGACAATGACAGTCAATGCTGTTGCTCATCATCTTCTTCACATGAAACGTGTTCTTGGTCCTCATTCACGCCACCGCAACAGAAAAATAGAAACGAATTTCCTATTTCAAGACCACCGAAATCAAAAAGATATGCGCTCCAGTTTTGCCTCATAATTAGCCAAATCATCAACAGAATGTTAGTTTAAAGTTTGTTTTATTAAAATAGCCAATGCATTTCCAGATTTGGGGAGCAGTTGCAAACTGGCATTCAGGATTCGATTGCCTGTAGCTTCAGCAAATGGGATTGACACCTGCCCTTCACTTCAGTCACCAGAAGACACCTGTTACCAGATGCATAAAATTCGTTTTCTTATCTATAACCTCAGTTAAGCAGCGCTCCAAAGATTTCAAAATAAACAAATTCGCCTATTTTCATCCTCAATTATGATTTCATGAGATTTTTGCTCCGGATTTATCTCTCAACTGGCCAATTATCATAAGATTTACAGAACGCTGTTCTATGTTTAGGAAACGCCCTTTCCTACTTTTTGTAATGATAGTTAAAACAGCGCCCCTGTTTTGGGCAGCATATGTATTTATTGTATTAAAAAATTCATTTGAGGAGAGAGGGGGAGTTTTTTTCTGAGTGCTGAGCGCTGGAGGAGAACTGAGCTCCATTGTACAGTCTTTGACAGAGGGATTTTTAATGAAGTTTCACAGCTCTAATTTCTGAGATTCATGTGGTATGTTAATTTAGCATAGGTGCTTCTTGTGTTTCATATGTAATTTGTTATGTTCCATTTCACTACATGATCATATCTAATCGAACAAATGAAGGGTTAAAGTGAGAATTCATGCCTGCCATGCTCCACTTTTAAGTTTGTTCAATTCAATGTTTTCTTCTGTTTAAGGAGTATTCAAAGTATTATTTGCCCTCCTTAGCTCCTCACCAGTCTTGCCATCCCATTTAAAATCTAGAATTGGTGTTAAATTGCTTGCCTACCTTGCCTCAGTCGTCAACCTGTGTTGTTCATTATATTTCTCTGTCTCAAACTGTGATTTTGCCCATGCAGCCCAGAAAAACCCCGTTATTTTATTAAAAACCCCTTTTATCAGTTTACTAGCCTAATATCTGTGTTACCTTGTGGGTCATCTCGCCATTGAAGATTTTACTGAGATTGACCGGAGAGAGCCTTCTCATACCCCGTAGGGCTAGCTACGAGGTGAAATGGTTTGATGTTGCCTTGAAGGTTTACCTTCCTCAGCCTAGGGTGAAATCTCAAGCGCTAACACCCTGCATACATGATTTTATTATGAGCTGTACACTTGTGCTTGAACTAATAAACAAATTGTAGCTACAGAATCAGATTAGCTGTAGAACATGAAATAGAAAGTGAAATATGGCTTATGTATCATGAATGAAATGGAAATGGATATGTAAGTGAAATGAAATGAGATGCAAGACAAGATGATAAATGAAATGGAGATGGAATGAATATTGAAAAATGAAAAATTTATTGATGAAAAATGACAATGGGATGAAGTGAAATTGTAAAAATAAAACGGAGTGAGGTGAGATGAGATGATCCAGATTCAAACAGGAATGCAACAAATTATAGAGGTAAACATATACACAAAGATGTAGCAGAAATAATCCTTCATTTCATTAATGGAAAATAATGAAATATGCTTACAACCAGAAATGGAAATAAACCAGCTAGGGCGATGGTAGCTTATCTCTGAGGAGAGATGTGGATAGCTTTTCACAGATCCTTCAACGGCTACCCAGAGGCGACGCATCAACTTCCAATAGATACTCTCGAAATGCCACACTGTTTAAGGTACAAGTTAATTTTGAAATCCACATCTTCGAGGGTCAAATAGACGTAGATGACGTAGATAAATGGTTAAATCTGCTAGATGGGTATTTTTCTGTTCATGAATTTTCAAGTCGGGAAAAGATTGTTTTCTCTCTTCTCAAAGTAGCCCCCCACATCAAGGACTGGTCAGAAACCTACTGCGAGCAAAAGGATGAAAGTACACGCTCATTGTTTTTAGCCGCACCCACTTGGAATGACTTCCGGGATGCCATCAAGGAGCAGTACTACCCTGTCAAAATCTATGAGGACAAATACATCAAATGGACCACATTGTGGTAGGGACGAGACCAAGATGTGCCAGAGTTCACAAAAATTTTTCATACCCTTCGCACATAATTGGGTATCAAAGATTCTGAGCTGCATCTGGTACTCAAATATCGTGGTTGCCTACACAGATACATCCAGGAAGAGATGGAGTTCTTAAACATCTCCTCACTCGGCATAGCATACCGATACACTGTCAAAATCAAGAAAAAGTTCAAACAGAAGAAGCGAGACTTTGGATCTGCAAATCCGAAGCCCAAAGGACAAAGCCAAGGCGGGGTGACCCAAGACAACCCCTCGAAGCCGCAAGGAAAGAACACCACCACGAAGCTGAAGAAGGACACAGGAAAGTGGTGTGAGTTCCACAAGAGTCCCACTCATAACACAAGTGAGTGTCGGACCAAGCAGTCGCTAGTGGCCGAGTTGAAGGCTTCTGAATCAGATGCATGTTCTGACCCTAAGCCAGAACCTGACAAGGGGAATGGCAAAGGGAAGTAGATCATTGATGCAGAGCCCAGCGCCACTGTTGCCACCACCAAGATCCAGAAAAATGAGCCCGAAGATCCAGAGGAGGGGGAACGTCTTTTCCACTCACAGATGTGGGTGAAGGGTTCGCCGCTGCAATTCATTGTCGACAGTGGCAGCCAAAAGAACCTCATTTCAGCAGAGGTCGTGAAGCGGTTTGGCCTACCAACTACACCACACCCACAACCGTATAGTATCGGCTGGCTTCACAAAGGACAAGATCTCAAAGTTCGCCAGCAGTGCCGCCTTCCCCATAGTATCAAGCCCTTCATAGACAAGGTATTGTGTTATGTTACACCTTTGGATGTTTGTGATGTACTATTAGGCCAGCCATACTTGTGGAGGTGACATGCTGTGTATGAGTCAAGGCCTCGCGCTGTCATTATTTCTTTGGATAATTCATTATACAGGATACCGGAGGTAGCCCCACCTACCGCCACCTCTTTGATCACTGCTAAGAAAGGAAGCAAGCTCATCTCACAGACTAGGAAATTTATTTTCTATCTGGTTCGCTCCCAAAATAAGGGGAAGATCGTTGCTACATCCATGACTCCTGCGAAGGGTTCCTCCATGCAGCAGCAAAAATAGAGGGATACAGTCATGAAAGAACATAGGAACAACTTCTCCTTACCCAGAGGGGTACTTCACAAGTTTCAGGTGAGCGACAAAGTTTGGTTACATCTGCAGAAAGAACGCCTTACCAGAACCCATCAGAAACTCAAACCACTTTGACATGGTCCTTACACTAGTAACAAGGCTACGAGCAACAATGATTTGAAGCACAACATTCCTCCATTCCTTCGCTTGCACCGATTGTTCAATGTGAACCATCGCCAACCATGCTCCCCACCATTTCTGGACACATCAGCGATTGTAGAACAGCTCACCAGAGACCCAGCTCAGCAGAAGCTTCCTCATCTCAGGGAGGAACTCAACGCAATGGGGACCATTGCTTCCTAAGGGGGGAGGAATGATCTAGGTGGATGTTGGTGGCCACCCACCTATCCCATTTGAACCCCCACAACTATCTCTTTCATTTTTTCAGTTTCCTTAATTATAGCACAATTTACTATTTTTAGCAGTTTTTCGGGTCCTGAACTTCCGGAGCCGTTTTGAGGCCCTAAACGACGTTTTTTGGGAAATCTACTGCCATTGATTTTCTTTCAAAAAATCATCTTTTCTATCGTATTCCTCGGAGAGATCTTTCTAACATGCTATCATGCGCGTCAAACAAAGATAATACGACCAATTCGCGACCCCGGGAAGTTGGCTGTCCAACTCACCCCAAAACGGGGCCCACAATTTGGCGTTTCATCTTCTAGGGTTAGGTTTTGGGATGTGAAGGGTTTTCCATTGTTTCTCAATAATAAATAGGCCTTCGAGCCTCATTGTAACACAGCTCAGAAGCATGTAGCTGCCACATCTCTCCTTAGAGATAAGCTACCATCGCCCTAGCTAGTTTATTTCCATTTTTGGTTGTAAGCATATTTCAGTATTTTCCATTAATGAAATGAAGGATTATTTCCGCTGCATATTTGTGTATATGTTTATCTCTGTAATTTGTTGCGTTCTTGTTTGAATCTGGATCATGAGATGATGAATTTTTCAGAATCTAAACTACAGCGACTGTGGCTTTTTGTCACTACTTATTACATAAATAAAATGGAAAATATAGGGTGTTAGAAACCTCTAATTTTCACCCTGTATTTTCTATATAAGTATGTCAATCAATTATTGGTTTTCACCCTTAGATATATATATATATATATATATATATATATATATATATATATATATATATATATATATATATATATATATATATATATATATATATATATATATATATATATATAGATATATATATATATATATATGTTTCATAGGAAAAATAAAGACTAAGTTAGTGGAGAAGAAGGATTCTTCTTCACTAACTTCATTTCAGAATTGTCTTGGAAAATCTTGATGAACTCCTCTTTGGAAATTGGTTTCTGATATATCTTAAATCTATGACCATTCACCAGAAGAGGAGTTTTACTTTCATCTATTGTTCTAATCCTCATTGATCCATTACTAAAGACTTTTTCAATCTCATATGGTCCAAGCCAATGAGTTTGAAACTTCCCTCGAAAATATTTAAACTTTGAATCAAATAACAACACCCAATCTCCCACTTGGAACCTCTTGTCTTTGATATATCTATCATGCCATTTAGCCTTCTGTTGTTGGACTATACCAGTCCTTTGAACTGCTTCTAGTCTGATTTCATCAGGTTCATTTAATTGCTCCAACCTATGATTTTGTGCCTCTGATAAATCTAGTCCAAGTTGGACTTCCATCTTGAAAGTTATGATTTGGAACTGTATAAGGAACATGACTTGTTTACCATAAACAAGTTCATAGGGTGTATGTCCCGTTTTGTTCCTCCATGTAGTCCTATAGGCCCATAAGGCTTTAGAAAGCCTTTCTGCCCAATCCCTTCTATGTAGATGCACAGTCTTGGTGAGGATTTCTTCAATCATTTTATTTGTAGATTCCACTTGACCATTTGCTTGTGGATGATAGGGAGTAGATTTCCTATGCTTGATATTGTATTCTTCCACAAGCCCTTCCACCATGTTAGATGTGAATTGAGATCCCTAATATGTCACAATTTCTCTTGTAACACTAAAATGAGTGAAGATGTCCTCAAAAAGAAAATTAACTACAGATTTTTCATTAACAAAAGGTAATGCTTTGGCTTCTACCCATTTAGTGACATAATGAGTGCATACCAATATATGCTTTTTTTTTCTTAGATAGAGGATTAATTGGTCTAGTAAAATCTAAGGCCCACTTTTCAAAAGATTTGATGAGTACCTGAGTTTGTAATGGCATTTCATTGGAGGGAGCAGGTTTCCCTACCCAATGGCAGCTATCACATCTCCTGACATATTCTTTAGCATATTTGAAGATGGATGGCTAATAATATCATAAAGAAAGGATTTTATAGGTTATCCTCTTGTTAGCAAAGTGTCCACCACACAGCTCATCATGACATGCCTTAAGAATCTCGGGCATTTCATCTTCCCTGACACACCTTCTGATCATAAGATCTGGCCATGTTTTATACAGTTCGTTAGTGATCCATGAATATCTTTCACTTTCTTGAATAATTTTTCTTTTCTCTCTAGGAAACAAATGTGAAGGTAACTTTCATGTGACCAAGTAGTTAGCAACATCTGCAAACCAAAGAGTTTGAGTAGTTACTGCAAAAAGATATTCATCAGGAAACGTATCTTCAACCGGAGAATCTTCTTTGGTATTCTGAATCCTGGACAAGAAATCAGCAACTTTGTTTTGTTTTCTAGGTTTATCTAGCACAATAATGTTGAATTCTTGTAAAAGTAAAGGCCATCGTGTAACTCTACCATTAGTAATAGGTTTAATCATCAAATATCTAATTGAGTGATCTATATGAACAAAGGTTTCATAGCCTGTTATATAGTGTCTGAACTTGTTAATTGCATGAACAACTAAAAATTCCTTTTCAGTCACAATATAATTCAACTCAGTGGGAGTCAAATCCTTACTTGTATAGTAAATGGCATAAGGAATCAAATCTTTTTGTCCCAATACAGCTCCCAGAGCTGTATCTGAAGCATCTGTGGAAATATGGAAAGGGAGTTTCCAATTTGTACCTCTTAAAATGGGTGCTTCAGAAATTTTTTCTTTCAAGGTTTCAAATGCCAACTAGCAATCAGAATTCCAATTGAATTCATAATCTTTGGTAAGCAAATTGAAGAGTGGGGATGTTATTTTAGCAAAGTTTTTTATAAATCTTCTATAATACCTTGTAAATCCCAGAAAACTTCTAACATCCTTTTGGAAATTTGGGATTGACAATTTAGAGATGACTTCAACTTTGGATTTGTCAACTTTAATCCCATCTCCTGAAATATGATGTCCTAAAACAATACCTTCTGTAAACATCATAAAACATTTTTCATGGCTTACTAAAAGGTTTGTTTCCTTACATCTTTTAAGAACTTTTTCCAAATTCTCCAAAGCTTCTTCAAATGTATTTCCATAGACTGTAAAATCATCCATATATACCTCTACACAATCATGTATCAGATCAGAAAAAATTCCTAGTACTGCTCTTTGGAATGTTGTAGGTGCATTACATAACCCAAAAGGAAGTACTCGGTAGGCATAAGTTCCCCATGGACAAGTAAATGTGGTCTTATCCTGATCTTCAGGTGGTACCTGAATTTGATTATAACCACTAAAACTATCCAAGAATGAGAAATACGTCTTACCTGCTAATGTATATAACACTTGATCTATAAAAGGCAAAGGAAAATTATATTTAAGGCTTGCTTTATTCAATTCTCAGTAATCAATGCACACCCTCCATTTACCATTCTTTTTAGGCACAATTATCAAAGGAGAAACCCATTGGCTATCTAAAATTTGGTAAATGAAGTTTACATTCAGTAATTTTTGGAGCTCTTCTTTCACAATCTCTCTAAGATTTGGATTCATCCTTCTCTGAGGTTGTCCTATAGGTCTGCAATTGTCCTCAATATAGATGTGATGGATACAAGTCTTAGGATCAATGCCTTTCATGTCACTGTATTCCCATGCAAATGCAGTATAATGTTTTCATAATGTTTTGATTCGCTCTTCTTGTTGTAGTTTCTCCAAGTTTTTGTTTATGTTCAATGTCCTACCTAGAAAAATTTCAATTGTAGAGCTTCCAAACTCTTCCATAGAATAGAGAGACATCTGCCTAGATGACAAATATTCAACATTAGATTTTTCTTGAAATTGCTCATGCTCATATTCTGAAGATGATTCAAAATTTTCCAATGTATTCAAAATTTGACTATCTTCACTAATTTCTGAAATAGTAAAGAGATGCAGAATATCATCTTCATCATCAATCCATTCTTTGTCATATATTTCTATGATTTCTTTTGCTGGAGGATATAGAGTAAATTTCTTTGTTGAATTACCATAAGAAATATACATGTCACAAGATCTACAGCTAATAAAAGCATCAGTTATGGCCAGCCAAGGTCTTCCTAATATGAGTGGATGTCCTCCTAGATTGTTCTTGGGGGTTAATATCATGAAATCAACAGGATACTCCTAAGAATCTAAGGATACTAAAATATCTGCTAGCACACCATCTAGTTTGATTATTGATCTATCTGCTAGTTGCAGTAAGGTAGGTGTGTAAAGAGGATTATTAAGTTTAAGCTGCTCCATAGTTTGTTTACTCATGATGTTTATCGTTGCCCCTAAGTCAATCAATGTATTTGGAATTTCAACTCCATTGATATGTGTTTTCACAATTGGACTTCCTGGATCCACATATTTTCGTATGGCAATTTTTCCCATCATTATGTCTGCTATTTTTCCTACTAGGTGAATTCTTTTTGTTTCCTTTGCTTTTCTTCCTGGTTTTTTAATGCTCAACTCCTTTATTGTTTTGGCTAGAATTGGAATTTCTCTAATGGCTTGTAGTAAAGGAATTTTGATACAGACATTTTTCAATTCATCTAGAAAATCATAGTTGGGTAACAAGATCTGTTTTTCTACCCCTTTATCAATTTGTAGTCTTTCAGGAAAAGGAGGTGTAGAAGTAGATGCTGGCTGCTCAATGATAGGAGTTGTGTTCACTGATTCTTTTTCTTTTTATTTTTTGATGTTTTGCTTTTGGAGAGATGTTCCCTCAAAACTTTTATTGACCTTTAGAGAATCTTCCTCAGAACTGTCCTATTCCTAAATAACTACAGAAGGTTTTTCCTTTTCTAATATCCTTCCAGATCTTAGTTGAACATCATTAAGATCTAGAGGAGTAATCATGTAAGTTGGAAATTGTTGTCCTTCTACCATGTAAGCGTTCTGAGGGTTTTTATTGTTGGGGTTTGGTAATAATTGGGCAGGTAGCTGATTTGGTTTCTGCGCAGTAAATTTTGGTTTTGTTGTGGAGGTTGTTGTGGAAATGGAAATGAAAGTTGAGGATTCTGATTTTGAAGTTGTGGTTTTTGATTTTGATGCTAAATGTGCGGGGGAGGATAATTTTGATATGATGGAGGATATTGATATTATTGAGAAAATCTCCCATAAGGATTTTGTACCCCTTGTGCCCATGGTCGAGATTGAGATTGAGGTTGAGTCCAAGGTTGCTGCCAAGAATTCCAGTTTGGTGGGGGCTGAAGATACATTTGATTGTTAAATCCCTGATTTTGTGGCCCCTGCCAAGGTCTTTTAGAAACAAAACAAAGAGATTTTGCAGAACTTGGGACTGTTTCCACTTGAAAGACAGCCTTAAGACTTGGGATTGAAGGGCAACCCTTGGTCTCATGACTTTCTAAGCAAATCATACAAGTTTCTACAATTTTTGCATCTAAAGGGAATTCCCTTAGAGCATGTTTTTTTTTTCTGCATTTTGGACAAAACATGGCTAAAGCATCAGCCTCGATTTTCTGCTTGTTTTGTATTTTAAGGGTGTTTAATTGCTCACTAAGGCTCCCTAGAATGTCAATTTTAAATTCATCAAGAATATTATCAATTTCTGCCCTACTTACAGATCTCGTTGCAGATTTTTTTACTCTAACAAGAGGAGGATCTCTTGGCCCTTTCCCTGTTTTAGATTTCCCTCTTGAGAGATGAACACACAATTCTCCTATATCGTTTAATGGAAGTTGAAAGATATCCCCCTTCCCCATCATGTTAAGGATATCTATCCACACATCTTTGATGGCATTTAATAAAAGAGCTTTGAAGGTTTCTTCATCTAAATTGTTCATCTTTGCTCTTTTCAAATTATAATTGAATCTTTCAATCAAATATTCTAAGTTTTCATCCTCTCTTTGCATCATTTTGAACACTTCATCTTTGTGATTGGTAGGCATGCAATAATCCAAGTACCTATCCAAAAACGTCTTTTTCATGTCATTCCATGTTCTAATGGACTGAGTGACTAAACCCATGAACCATTTCAAAGCATGTTGGTACCATTCCATTACCATCTTTTTCTTCTAGAAACAACATCATTTGTCTACCTTTTTCCTCCATAGACCCCTTATATCTCTCGAAATTGATTAATTAATAGCATTATAGTTGTTAGTTTGCATTAAAGTTAATTTATGAATTTTTATGTTAGAAATTAGGAATTTTCAATAAAAAGGTTACAAGAAGTCATAACATCCTATAAATGGTTTATCATCTGACACGTGGCATGACAGGCAAGCCAAAGCAATGGATAGGAATGAAACCTGGAATGTACAAGCATGGTGAAAAATCGATTCTACATCAAATCAAAAGCTCCTAGTTATGCGGTCCATGCTGGTCAAACCCCAACCTTTTGGTTACAAAGGCAATAAAAGCCATGGTTTCCCAAACTGGTTTCGTTTTGTTTCTTTTTGGAAATCGGTTTAGATTAGAAATGACCCAAAAATCATTCCTTTGTAAAAGTAGAAACATATGCTTAATGGATGTACATTCAATTCAGATAGACACAAGCAGATAAAGACTGCGTATTATTTTGGTTTTCAAGAATAGTTACAGTTATGATTATTATCTCTGTATATCGTTTGAGAACATAACTTTTGTATTTGATTGCAATCTACAGCACTTGAATATAGTTACGGTTTTACTCCAGCAGTGTTTATGCGTTAATACTCTCGTTGCTTGAGTTTACTTCAGTGTACCATTGAAACGTGGACGGGCCCTGCGTGGATTCGTATACTGTTAATTTCATTTCCTTAGCAGTTTTTGAATTTGAATAGAACGCATAGGGTTTAATGTTACTTCCACACTTATGATTTTATCGATTTGATTAGAAACTCTCACAAATGGTATTTATGGTGATAGCTTGAAGATTTCATCGTTAAGATCATTGAACCATATCTTGTAAGAGATTTGATCCATTGTTATATTTTGAAGCATCTCCATAGACTCTGTTTTTCATGCATTTAAACTTTAGTGTGCTTTTGAATTTTTTTATGAATGCTTAAGTGTTAACTAGACAGGGCTTTTGTGCATAGCATCCTTGTAAGAGGATTAAAATCTCAGTCTAGCAATACGTTGTATCCTTAGGACAGTTAGATAAGTTTGGTGATCTGAGTGTTAAGGTGAGAGGAAACATATTTTAACCTCCTGTAAAGGAGTACTGCAACCTATCACAATAAACACTTAGTAAGGAATCCTTTATGTCTATAGACTGTAGATGCATGCCTTGAAGTTTACTGACCCTGGTTGATAATAAATCTAGTCTAGTCTAGCACCCTAGATTGGCCACTACATTTTGGCGTCGTTGCCGGGGAGGCGTAGTTAGAGGGTTTTGAAAAAAATTCAAAATAAAAAATTTTAAATAAACAAAAACAAGCAAAAAGGTAGATTCATAAAAACCCCCCATCCAAAAACTAACCTACCATCAGGAGCAAACTCTTTAGGAAACATTGAACACACAACATTAGCTGAGGAAGTCACCATACAAAAATTAGAGGATAAACAGAAATCAGGGCAAAGACTCACACTCATCGAGAGGCAAATTCTATTAGCACACAAATCACAGAAGAAACATTTCCCTGAATCCTCTATAAAAGGAGAAAATAGCATAGTAACTCAACAATCTTTCCTTGAACTTCTCTTTCAAACAAGTGACACTGAACAAGAAATTAAATCAACAGAGGAACCTATCAAAATGGCTGAAGAAGGACATGGATCAGAAAGAGGACCACCAAATCAAGGTCAAGAGGAAGAGTCAACCTTTAAATTTCCTATCCAAGAACCACAAGAGGATGACGAAATAAAAATGAAAAACATACCCCCATCTGTGCTACCAAAATTTTCTGGCATGGCTTCAGAAGACCCAGATTCATTCTTGTTTGAGTTTGACATTGTATGTCGAACATATGTTTACACAGATGATGCCCATAGGCTTAGAATCTTTCCAGCAACATTAAAAGCATCAGCATTAAGATGGTTCATGGGGCTTGGTGAACATTCGATAACTGATTGGGATGGCATGAGAAGAATATTCCTAAAGAAATACCAACCTTATTGTAGATTGGAAGCCAAAGATGATATCTTTAGGATGAACCAACAAGAGGATGAAAATTTAGAGGAGTACTTAGAGTGATTTGTTTACAATTTACAAAAATCAAAACACAGAACCATGCCTCTTGATCTGATTCGAACAATATTCTTGAAGGGCATTCGAGAGGAATACTTAGATGATCTTAATTTGATGGGCAAAGGTGATATTTCCACTTTACCTTTTAAAGAAATTGTTGAGTTATGTGAAAAGTATTCTAGGAGCAAAGCCAAAGTTGGAAAGAGAACCATATCATCCAAAGCCAGAAAATCTGCTTCAGCAAGTGTCACAAGGGCTGAAATAGGGAACCTGTTAGAAGAATTCAAAACAGATCTATTAAGTACCTTAGGAACTCAAATTGACACTCTAAAATCTAAGAAGAGACAAGAAGAGGAAGATCAAATGATGGCTATCTTTTGCCCAAAATGCTAGAAGAAACATGCCTTAAAAGACTGCCCATTAGAAAACATTCAAGTTTGTGCCTTTTGTACTGAAAATCATGATATATTTCATTGCTCTAAAGTCAAGGTTTTGCAGAATTGTAATGTGGCAGCTAACACAGATATGGAAAATGTGTATTACATGGGCACAAAGAGACCATGGCAGCCAAAACCAGCAACTCAAGGTATGTTCCCAAACCAGAATTTGCAATTTCCTGTACATGATCAGATGTATGCTCAGAATTCGTGGAATGTACCCATGCCACGGCAGCACCAAAATTGTTGGCATTATGATTCAAGTGTTGTCCTTGATGGCAACTCACTCAGAGGATGGTACAGGTGCTCAGAGGTTGGTACAGGTGATGGCAACTTAATCAGAAGACAGATCTTAGTACAGCATGTCAAGGAAGTTCATATACGCATGTTCGTTAAGCCCAAGTCGCGTGTACACGCTAGTTGGATTCAGAAAAAGCGCGTGTATGTGGAAAAGTATCTTTGGTCCATGGTGGTTAGTCCTTGGAAGTTGTGCCTATGATTTCGGACCATTGTGTCTCGACGGGCGTGTCGATCCCTAGTTTTGAAGTTGATGGTATTGTGTTACTATGGTTTTGGCTCTTGGTATTGAGCTAGGCCTAAGACTATATAAGGAGAAGAAGATCATTAGGCAAGATCATCTTTTCAACAAGGCTTGAATATCTAAGAGAGAAAGAGATCTGATATGCAGGTTCTGGGTTGCTTGATCTAAGCCAAGGAGAGATCACATCGGTTGATGGAAGACTAGATCTAAGGATAGATCGGGATCTAATGGTTTGAAATGCACTATCATGATATGGTTGATTATGCGTATTTCTAGATCTGCATATTGTCGCAATGTTATGTTCTGGGTCTAACTAATGTCTGGTACAGCTGCAAATTGAGAAAGTTTATTTTTAGATCTGTACGCAAGTTGGCTTCGGTAAAAGCGCGTGTATACGCGGGTTTTGCTCATTGAAGTAGCGTATATCTTTTGAAGCTTGATTTTGGGTTTACAGTGGGGTCTGACTGTTATTGCAGAGTTCTGTAGTCTGCTCTGTGTTCTGGTAACTGGTGATTGACAGGGTTCAGTGGTTCAGTGATTCAAAGTTTGGTTGTTTTATGCTTCAATGATCTATTGTGGAAATTGAATGAATTGTGGTCTTCAGATTGTAATGTTGTGCTTCAGGAATATCCAAGTCTGAAAATGTATGAAAAGTGATACCTGAAAGAAAGAAGATTGTAGGTCAGCACCTACGTACTAGTATCTTGGCTAGTACAAGAGCAAAGGGGGTTGGAGCTCCCTTCCAAGGAAGTTTGGAGAACGAGAGAAGGTTGTAGCCTTCTGCAGGTTGTAGCCTGCGTACTGGTATAAGGCTGCACCAGTACAAAAGATTGTAAACTGAAGTTTCATATTAAAGAAAGATAGAGACAACTTGCAGCAGGTGGTTTTCACCCACATTGGGTTTCCACCTTATATCTTGGTGTTCATGTGTGTGGCTTTTGATCTGTTCTGTTATACTGCACATGTTTACTGTTAATGTGGTGAATAATGTCCTGATGCACTTAACTGAAGAATAAGCTAACTAAATTGTGAGTTTTCTTCTTATACGCTGTTTTACTTAGTCACAGTAGCGTGTACACGCTGGTTCACTTAACTGAAGTAGCGTATATGTTTCTGAGCTTTGAAAAAATTTGATTGATCTGATAATACTGATTCACCCCCCCTCTCAGTATTATTTCCAACAATTGGTATCAGAGCGGGTCCTTCAGAGAAGCTTGATCGCTTGAAGGTAGATCATCCATCATGAGTAACTACGAGAAAGAAGCATCAATCAGGCCACCGGTTTTTGATGGAACAAATTTCAATTATTGGAAGGTAAGAGTTACTGCATATCTTCAATCTCTTGGTACAGAAGTTTGGAACATTGTAGAAACAGGCTATGCTTTTCCTTCAGCTACTCCTACAGATCCAGCTGAGAAAAAGGCATATGAAACAAATGCAAAAGCAGTCAGTACTCTATTAGGAAGTATATCCCAAACAGAATTCATGAAGGTCATGCACTTCAAATCAGCAAAAGAGATATGGGACAAAATGATCACTAGCTATGAAGGAGATGAACAGGTAAAGCAAGCTAAACTTCAAACTCTCAGGATTCAATATGAGACTCTCAAGATGTATAATGATGAAAGTGTGGCTAATTATTTTCTTCGGGTAGATGAGATTGTTAATTGTATGAAAAATTTGGGTGAAGAAATAAAAGAGACTATAGTAGTTCAAAAGATTCTAAGATCATTATCCCCCAAGTTTGAATCTAAAGTATCTGCAATAGAAGAAAAGGAAAATCTCAAAGTTCTCACTATGTCTCAGCTACATGGAATTCTAACTGCTTATGAAATGAGAAAGGGAGGTCCATCAGACAGAAGGGAAGCTGCTTTTAAGGCATCAGGAAAAGAAGATTACTATGAAGCAAGCCATGTTCCAGAAGAAGAGGAAGAAGAATCAAATTTTGTCAGAAATCTTCAAAGGGGTGCTGGAAGGTTCAGAGGTAAGCTACCTTTCAAATGCTTTGCTTGTGGAAGAGTAGGTCATTATGCTGCAAAATGTCCTTATAAGGATAAAGGAAAAGAACCTGCTAGATGGAACAAGAAACAAAGTGCAAATAAGAAAAGCTACTACACCCATGAAGATAGTGATGGCTTATCAAACAGTGATGAAGATGAACAAGGTAATAAATATAAGCTGTTAATGGCATTTGAAGATGATGATTATGAGGATGCTGTAGATGTGGATAATCTCTATAATGAAATTACTAGACTCAAGAGATGCATAGAAGAAAAGAGTGTGATCATTGATACTTTGCAATTTCAAATTGATGAAAAGGAAAAACATCTTGAAAAACTAGAAGGTGAAATTGTTGGTCTCAGAAAAGAAATTGAGAAAACAAAAGCTATTAATCTTAAGTTTGTCAAAGGATCTGAAACTTTGGATGAGATTATCAATGTGCAGCGGTCTCCTCTAAACAAGACAGGTTTGGGCTATAATGGAGAAACCTCTCAAGCATCCACCTCAAAAAGTTATCTTGATGCAGCAAGAAGAAATGAGCAGAAGAACAATGAAGATAATCAGGTAAAGCAGGGACGAATTACAAACAGAAACTATCAGGGACAATCCTTCTTAAGGGTGAACAAAAGCTACAACCAACCACAGGTAAAATCTTCTCAGTTTGGCACAAGAATAGATGAAAATAGAAATTACAATCAGTTGGCTGGTAGATTCAATAACCGCAGAAGCTTCTTCAATGGACAATGCTTTTCTTGCCATAACTTTGGTCACAAAGCAGCTCAATGTGTTGCATATAAAACAATCATGACTAGGGAAGCTCAAAAACAAAGAAGTATGACAGGGATTACAAAGAGGACCTATAACAACTTTTCGGTTCTTGAAAATGAAGTTGAATGTTCTATTTGCAATAATTTTGGTCATAAAGAATCTGAATGCAGGAGCAGGTTTCAGGAGAAAAAGGAACAAGCCACGAGCACCAAAAAATGGAGAATAAAAGAACCTCAGACAGAAAGATGTGGGATAGCTTTTTATGCAGAAGGACAGGAAAATCTATGGTACATTGACAGTGGATGTTCGAAACATATGACAGGTGATAAAGAAAAACTTGAATCTTATTCTACTTTAGAAAAGGGAAAGAAAGTTTCTTTTGGAAATGATACTCCTGCAACTATAAAAGGAAAAGGTATTGCTCCTTTGAAAGAAAAGGTCAAGGCTGGAAATGTTTTGTATGTTGATGGATTGAAGCATAATCTACTAAGTGTCAGCCAGATGTGTGATCAAAAAACCGAGGTTATTTTCAGATCGAATGGATGTCTTGTTCGTGATCTTGATACAGGTAAAACAGTTCTCAAAGGCAAAAGAACTCCAAATAATCTGTACATATTTGAAGAAGGACAACAACAATGCTATCTTAGCAAGGATGAAGAGCACTGGTTATGGCATCGAAGGTTGGGACATCTAAGCTTCTCACAAATAAGGAAAGCATGCAAATATCAGGCAGTTCGCGATCTTCCAGATATCAAAATTCCAGACAACACCATATGCAAATCTTGTCAGTTTGGAAAGCAAACCAGAACTAACTTTCCAGAGAAGGAAGGATCAGCTAGCTTGCCTCTTGAGCTAGTCCATACAGATGTATGTGGTCCATTTAGGAAAAGGACACCTCGAGGAGAAGAATATCTGATATTATTCATTGATGATTTCTCAAGGTTTGTTTGGTTAGGGCTTATGAAGCACAAAGATGAAGCATTCGAAAAATTCAAATCCTTCAAAGCATTGGCTGAAAATGAATCAGGACACAAAATTAAGTGCCTCAGATCTGACAGAGGTGGGGAGTTCACATCAAATGAATTTTTCGATTTCTGCGATGAACATGGGATAAGAAGAGAATTCTCTACAGCTAGAACTCCTCAGCAAAATGGGGTTGTGGAAAGAATGAACAGAACTATCCAACAAATGGCTCGTGCTATGCTCGATGAATCAGGTACTCCTGCAACCTTCTGGGGTGAAGCTGCACATGCTGCTGTTATCATTCTTAACAAAACAAATGTCCGAGTAAACAGCACTCAAACACCTCATGAGCTTTGGAGTGGTAAAACTCCTTCCGTGAAGCATTTCAAAATCTTTGGGAGCAAATGTTATATTAAGAATACTGATGAGCAACTTGGCAAACTTGAACCTAGAGCAGATGAGGGCATTCTTCTTGGTTATTCTCCACATAGCAAAGCATACAAGTGCTACAATAAAAGACTTGGCAGAATTGTTGACAGTATTGATATAGTGGTTGATGAGAAGGGATATATTCCTAGGCAAGTTCATCATGAAGACATTGAAGAAGATGAAGGTTACTCTCAAAGGCGAAATGATGAAGAAGAAGAACCTCAAGAAGAAGAAGAACCAGAGGAGCAGACAAGAATAGAAGAGAAGACTCCATCCAGATATGTCCAAAAGAATCATCCAGAAACTCAGATTGTGGGGCAGAAAGAAGCAGGAGTACAAACAAGAAGGACACTTGCAGAAGCTTCAAGCTACTTGGCACTACTCTCCTCCATTGAACCACAAAATGTGAAAGAGGCATGCAAAGATGAATGTTGGGTCAAAGCAATGGATGAAGAACTTGAGCAAATCGAAAAGAACAACACTTGGGAATTAGTTCCTAGACCAAAAGATAAGAATGTAATAGGAACAAAATGGGTCTTCAAGAATAAATTAAATGAAAATGGAGAAGTAATTAGAAACAAGGCCAGACTTGTTTGTAAAGGGTATGCACAGCAAGAAGGAATAGATTTTGAAGAGACCTTTGCTCCTGTGGCAAGACTAGAGGCCATCCGAATGTTCCTTGCTCTCTCAAGCTTTCAAAACTTCAAGGTATTTCAAATGGACGTGAAATCAGCCTTCCTGAATGGAGACTTAGAAGAAGAAGTATATATTGAGCAGCCAGATGGTTTCATTCTTGGGAATGATCCAAACCTTGTATGCAGATTGAAAAAGGCTCTCTATGGACTCAAACAAGCTCCAAGGGCTTGGTACTATCGGTTGGACAAATATCTTCACCAACAAGGCTTTTCAAAAGGATCAGCAGATAGCAATCTCTATATAAAAGTTGAAAATAACAAATTGCTAATTCTTGTTGTTTATGTAGATGATATTATTTTTGGCAGCAATGAAGAGACTATGAGTCAAAACTTTGCCTTGGTTATGCAGAAAGAATTCGAAATGTCACTTCTTGGAGAATTGACATATTTTCTTGGATTGCAAATCCAACAAAATGAAGGAGGTATCTTCTTGTCTCAAACCAAATACCTCAAGCAGATCTTGAAGAAGTATGGCATGGAAGAGTCAAAGCCAGTATGTACACCCATGGTTACAGGATGCAGCCTCAGTGCAAATGATGAATCAGCAGCAGTTCACCAACCCACTTATAGATCCATGATTGGGAGTTTGCTTTATTTGACAGGTACTCGACCAGATATTACACATGCAGTAGGAATGGTTGGAAGATTTCAAGCCAACCCAAAGGAAACTCATCTTCAGGCAGTCAAAAGAATCTTCAAATATCTTCAAGGGACCCAAAACTATGGCTTATGGTATCCTAGAAATACAGATCTCACTCTTCATGCTTACACAGATGCAGATTGGGCTGGAAGTGTGGATGATAGGAAAAGCACAAGTGGAGGTGCTTTCTTCATGGGTTCCAGATTAGTATCTTGGTTCAGCAAGAAACAAAGTTCGATTGCCTTATCTACAGCTGAAGCAGAATATGTGGCTGCAGCATCTTGTTGCACACAACTTCTTTGGATGATGCAGACCTTGCAGGACTTTCAAATCACTTGCACTCCACCTGTCTCTATCTTATGTGATAATACAAGTGCAATCAGCATTTCAAAGAATCCAGTCATGCACTCAAAGACCAAGCACATACCAATCAAGTACCATTTTCTTCGGGAACAAGTGCTTGAGCAGAAGGTCAAGTTGGAGTATGTTCCTTCTAAGGAGCAAGTTGCTGATATTCTCACAAAACCACTGCCCAGGGAAACTTTTGAATATCTCAGACAAAAGCTGGGAGTAGTTGATGCTTCATCCTGTTGTTGAAGTTTGTTTGTTCTACAGAAAAGTTGGTATACGCAGGTTACGGAAGGGATATGCGCGTATATACGCGGATTCATGATGGGTAAGTCGCGTGTATGTTGGACGCTTGTTGCAGAAAGTATATCCGCGTACATACGCTGTTTTATACAGGAGAAATCGCGTATATGAAGTTCTGAACAGCAATGGGAATGTCAGAATTCTTCAGGCACAGTTTCAGGGAGTGCAACAGGCACAGGTTCAGGGGGAGCAGCTTAAAAGTCTCATAAAGCATTGTTGGCATTTAGATGTTTTGGTTGTTGGTTTCAGGAGAAGGAAGAAATCCTGGTTGCTGATCTAACAAGATGTTTATCAGATGCTGCTGGTGCCTTTCCTAAGTCTTGGTCTAGATCTGTTGTCTCTATGTCATGTATCTCTCTTGTCATATCTCTTTTATGGTGTCAAGGTCATGTAACGGCCTATGTTGGTTTCCCCACTATGCCTGGGATGAATGCTGTAATATAATTGGTTGTTTCTGATATGTCCCCTCTTGGTAGGGAGTATGGATGTATGTATTGAGTCTTTTGGTGATAGGACGGTCCCTTATGGTGTATAAGTCTTGGTTCTTGTTGAAGAACATCTTTTGCAGATCTGGCCTACTGTCAGGGGGAGCACGAGTCAGCACAGCCAAGCAGAGGTATCAGCATGTCCTCAGGGGGAGCACAGCCCTTTGCCCTTGATGTCAAAGGGGGAGAGTAACTTGGTGTGGTGGTTGCCATCAAGTCCGTGGTTGCCATCAAGTCCAAAGGGGGAGATTGTTGGCATTATGATTCAAGTGTTGTCCTTGATGGCAACTCACTCAGAGGATGGTACAGGTGCTCAGAGGTTGGTACAGGTGATGGCAACTTAATCAGAAGACAGATCTTAGTACAGCATGTCAAGGAAGTTCATATACGCATGTTCGTTAAGCCCAAGTCGCGTGTACACGCTAGTTGGATTCAGAAAAAGCACGTGTATGTGGAAAAGTATCTTTGGTCCATGGTGGTTAGTCCTTGGAAGTTGTGCCTATGATTTCGGACCATTGTGTCTCGACGGGCGTGTCGATCCCTAGTTTTGAAGTTGATGGTATTGTGTTACTATGGTTTTGGCTCTTGGTATTGAGCTAGGCCTAAGACTATATAAGGAGAAGAAGATCATTAGGCAAAATCATCTTTTCAACAAGGCTTGAATATCTAAGAGAGAAAGAGATCGGATATGCAGGTTCTGGGTTGCTTGATCTAAGCCAAGGAGAGATCACATCGGTTGATGGAAGACTAGATCTAAGGATAGATCGGGATCTAATGGTTTGAAATGCACTATCATGATATGGTTGATTATGCGTATTTCTAGATCTGCATATTGTCGCAATGTTATGTTCTGGGTCTAACTAATGTCTGGTACAGCTGCAAATTGAGAAAGTTTATTTTTAGATCTGTACGCAGGTTGGCTTCGGTAAAAGCACGTGTATACGCGGGTTTTGCTCATTGAAGTAGCGTATATCTTTTGAAGCTTGATTTTGGGTTTACAGTGGGGTCTGACTGTTATTGCAGAGTTCTGTAGTCTGCTCTGTGTTCTGGTAACTGGTGATTGACAGGGTTCAGTGGTTCAGTGATTCAAAGTTTGGTTGTTTTATGCTTCAATGATCTATTGTGGAAATTGAATGAATTGTGGTCTTCAGATTGTAATGTTGTGCTTCAGGAATATCCAAGTCTGAAAATGTATGAAAAGTGATACCTGAAAGAAAGAAGATTGTAGGTCAGCACCTACGTACTAGTATCTTGGCTAGTACAAGAGCAAAGGGGGTTGGAGTTCCCTTCCAAGGAAGTTTGGAGAACGAGAGAAGGTTGTAGCCTTCTGCAGGTTGTAGCCTGCGTACTGGTATAAGGCTGCACCAGTACAAAAGATTGTAAACTGAAGTTTCATATTAAAGAAAGATAGAGACAACTTGCAGCAGGTGGTTTTCACCCACATTGGGTTTCCACCTTATATCTTGGTGTTCATGTGTGTGGCTTTTGATCTGTTCTGTTATACTGCACATGTTTACTGTTAATGTGGTGAATAATGTCCTGATGCACTTAACTGAAGAATAAGCTAACTAAATTGTGAGTTTTCTTCTTATACGCTGTTTTACTTAGTCACAGTAGCGTGTACACGCTGGTTCACTTAACTGAAGTAGCGTATATGTTTCTGAGCTTTGAAAAAATTTGATTGATCTGATAATACTGATTCACCCCCCCTCTCAGTATTATTTCCAACAAAAATTATCCCCAACAACAAATGGAGACCATCTCAGCAAACTCTCAACAATATCACTCATATCCTCAACCATACCAACCATATTCGCAGCCATATCAACAATATCATCAGCCATACTCACCATATCCTCAATCATATCAACAATATCCTCAACAGCAAGTTGTTTACCCACATCAACCTCAACCCACTCAAAAATCATTGCCTGCTCCTCCACCAATAAATCCACCACAATTACAACTTCCATCTAACCCACAACCTCCTAGACCTACTCAAATCCCTGCTCAACCTATACCAAATGCAAATAACAGAGCAGAGAGACCAGCCTAAAATGTAGATGAGGGAACCTCATATCCCACATTACCCTTGCAAAATATCAATTTGAGGTCTGGTAAGGTACTTCACAAAGAATCTCCAACAGCTGATAAACAATAAGAAAACGAAGAAAATGAAACTGAAACTTCAATTCAAAGGAAACAAAATGATGACATCAAAAATAAACAAATGCAACCGTTGCATCCACCACCTTTTCCAAACTGATTGGTCTAAACAAAACTTCCCATGTCTATACCACAGTTTGATGTTTTAGATGAGCTAAATAATGTCTATATAAAAATTCCACTACTGCAAGCCATAAAAGGCATTCCCATATATACTAAAGCCATCAAAGAAATGCTTAAAAACCCTACTAGGAAAAGAGTTGATCCACAAACCATTCATGTTATTGGACATTTAGCTGGCCTTATGACAAACACCATTTCAATGGAGAAGTATGTTGATCCTGGTATTCCCAGAGTCACTACAATCATTAACAACATACATATTCCAAACACTTTAATTGATCTTGGGGCCGCAATAAATGTGATGACTCTTGAAACCATGAAAACACTACATCTCGCCAACTTGCAGCACACAACAATTGTACTAGAACTCGCTGATAGGTCTAAAGTGATTCCTGAAGGGATTTTGGAGGACATACTTGTTTCACTAGACTCTTGGGAGTATCCAGTGGACTTTTTAGTTCTTCAGCCAAAATCCAATTTAGGAGGACACCCTATCATCCTCGGTAGACCATGGTTAGCAACTGCTGATGCATTCATAGGATGTCGATCGAGTAATATGATTATTTCACGAGGAACTGAAAGAAAACAACTCACTCTTTACCCATCAGCACAATCACACAATCTATGGCTTGACAATAAATACAATGACAAAGAAGAAGTTCAATCTATTTTTAGCATCAACCAAATCTATGATTTTCAAGAACATAATAATGATGATTTGGTAGATTTGTTCCTTTCTCAACCTGATGTTTCTGAAGATTTGAGAAATGACCAATACCATGCTGCAGATGAAATTTTGGCACAAAATTTTCAGGAAACGTGCACCATTCAATCTTTGAAAACAACATTTCACACCATTTTTCCTATCCAATCCATCACAAACACGCAGAGTAATACCATAGAGATTAGTCCAAGAAAAACTTTGAATATTGGCACTCACCTAGACTCATCTCAGGATGAAAAATTGATTCAATTATTGAGAAAATACCAGAAAGCATTTGCTTTGGATTACACCGATATGCACAGGATTCACCCTGAAACATGCACTCACCATATTTATACCGATAGTAATATCAAACCAGTGAGGCAACCGCAAAGACGAATGAATCCCATGCTTCAGGATATTGTTAGAGAGGAATTACAAAAACTGTTGAAAGTTAATTTTATCTATCCTATCTCTGACAGTTAGTGGGTATCCCCATTGGTAGTAGTGCCCAAGAAAAATGGTAAGTGGCAGATTTGTGTTGATTACAGACAATTGAACAAAGCAACGCTCAAATATTATTTCCCACTACCATTTCTTGACCAAGTGCTAGACACATTAGCTGGGAAATCATCATTCTCTTTTCTTGATGGTTTCAGTGGCTACAACCAGATCAGGATAGCCTTAGAGGACCAAGACAAAACCACTTTTACTTCTCCCTGGGGCACTTATGCTTATAATATTTTGCCATTTGGACTTTGCAATGCTCCAGCTACATTTCAAAGCGTTGTATTAGCTATTTTTTCTAATTTAGTTCATGATTGTGTTGAAGTTTACATGGATGATTTTTCAGTGTATGGTGATTCATTTGAGCATGCATTAGAGAATCTTGAAAAGGTTTTGAAGAGATGTATTGAAGCTAATTTGTCCCTAAGCAATGAAAAGTGTTTTATGATGTTAAATGAGGGGATAGTATTAGGCCACTATATTTCTTTTCAAGGCATTAAAGTTGATCCATCAAAAATCCAGATCATTGTCAATTTGCCAATTCCGAAGACTCAAAAAAAGGTAAGAAGCTTCCTTGGGTATGCAAGCTATTAGAGAAGGTTTATTGAACATTTTAGTAAAATAGCTTCACCTCTGTTTAAACTTCTAGCAAAAGATACACTTTTCAACTGGAATGAGAATTGTCAGCAAGCATTTGAAACACTCAAAGAAAAGTTATCAACCACACCAGTCTTAAAAGGACCTAACTGGAACCTATCATTTCACATCTTAATAGATGCATCTGATACTGCAGTAGGTGCCTCATTAGGCCAAAAAGAGGAGTCTTGTCATTATGCCATCTATTTCATTAGCAAAAATCTAACACCTGCAGAATTAAACTACACAGTCACAGAAAAAGAAATGCTTGCCATCATACATGCTGTGAATAAATTCCGACATTATATAACTGGTTATGAGGTTTTTGTACATACTGACCATTCTGCCATTAATCATTTAATGAATAAACCAGTAACTAGTGGCAGAGTTACCAGATGGTTGTTATTGTTACAGGAATTTAACATCATACTGTTAGATAGACCAGGTAAGGAGAATCAGGTGGCAAATTTTCTTTCTAGACTGCAAAATCAAGGTGAGGTTGTTCTAGTTGAAGATTCTTTTCCAAATGAAAATTTATTTGCAATTTCAATAGTGAATCCTTGGTATGCTGACTTGGCCAATTATTTGTCCACAGGAAGAACACCTCCATACTTTACTCCAAAGGAAAAGAAGAGGCTAGTCAAACAAAGTGCTCGATACTCATGGATTAATGGTGATTTATTTTACACTGGTTATGATATGATTATTAGACGATGTGTAAGAAATGATGAGATAATTGATATTTTAAAATCTTGCCATGATGAACCATGTGGTGGGCATTTTGCAGCTAAACGAACAGCATTCAAGATTCTTAGTCTTGGATACTACTGGCCATCTATTTTTAAGGATTCCAAGAAGTACGTGAAGAGTTGTGATAGCTGTCAAAGAATGGGTAGGCCAATAGCTACAGATGAGATGCCACTTCAGCCTCAAGTACACCTAGAGCCATTTGAAAAATGGGCTCTAGATTTCATAGGACCCATTAATCCAGCTTCCAATTGTAAGAATTACATCCTAGTATGTACTGATTACGTAACAAATTGGGCTGAGGCCAAAGCACTAGTCCGGGCAACTGAACAAACAGTGGTAAACTTCCTTTTTGAAGAGATTTTTGTAAGGTATGGAGTACCAAGGGAGATAGTGACTGATCAAGGTACTCAGTTTACTTCAAAGTTAGTTAAAGACATCACAGAAAAATATCAAATCAAGCATAGAAGAAGTACACATTACCATCCACAAGCCAATGGCTAGGTGGAATCCACAAATAAAACTTTGGAAGGAATTATCACTAAGACCGTAGCAATGAACAGAAAGAGTTGGGAAGAGAAGCTCAAAGATGCACTCTAGGCTTATAGAATCACATGGAAGAATACTACAGGATTTACACCATATCAGTTGGTGTATGGAAAAGAGGTAATGCTTCCTATTGAGTTTCAAATACATACTTTTAAGATGGCTGCAGATTTGGGAATTGATATTAATCAAGCACAACAAGAAAGAATTCAGTAGTTGAACCAGCTGGATGAAATGAGGCAGCAAGCAGAGGAGACAACACTCCTCATGAAAAAACAAAGGAAGCAGTGGCATGATGCACATATCAAGAAGAAACTGTTCAAAGAAGGAGACTAGGCTTTACTCTTTGACTCTAAGTTCCGAGATCATAAAGCCAAATTCACCACATATTGGATGGGCCCCTATGAAATAGTTCAAGTTTATGACAATGGATAAGTCAAGCTTATTACCATTGATGGCAAAGGCCACCCCTTTATTGTCAATGGGCATCGCTTGAAACTTTACCCTACGCCCATCAATAAGAAAGATTTTCTTCAAACTATATCTCAGTCAAGGGAGGTTGAGATATTGCAGCCTTCATCTGTAGTATCTCTACCTTAGTTCATTTCATTTCAATTTAGAAATTTAAAAAAAAAAATTAATTGAAAAAAAAATATAAATATATATATATATATATATATATATATATATATATCTATATATATATATATATATATATATATATATATATATATATATATAATGGTTTAGATGTGAAAACCAGACTCTGGCACACTCTAACCCAGAATTCTTACTTGAAAACCAATTCTTTGGCTGGTAAGAATTCCTTTTCTTTTTGTTTCCTGTTTGATTCATCGATTGAATAATGACTTGAGGACAAGTCAAAGCTTTAGTGGGGGAGAAGCATCAGCATTTTTGTTTTTATCTCATCTCCTCATTGTAAATTCTCAAAGAGTTTGTTTCAGCACTTCAGTATTTCAATAAAGAAGTTGTTTTTGTCTTTGTTCTAATCAGAGGGACCTGTTTAAAGCACTATGCAGTGGGACCTGTTCTGTTCAGAAGACCATGTTACCAGCACTAACATTAGAGGGACCTGTTTAGCAAACATAAAAGGGACATGTTAGAGACTGCTATCTCAAGTTACTTTATCAAAGCTTCAACAAAGTCTCAACAGAGATTCAAAGGTTGCTCATCAAAGAGGCTCCATTAAACACCAAAGATCAAGGAAGCTACACACATATAGTTCTTTTCCAGATTTCAAAGAAGCTGCACAAACATTCTCCAAATCTCAGAGGGACCTGTTGTATCCAAATTCATATCAGAGGGACCTGTTATGGACAACAAAGATTAGTCATATCTAAACAAGAAAGACCAGTCCTACCTATGCATGCCAACTCAACTCTTGATCAACCAATAAAAGTGTAATGTATTATTGTAATTCTTATTTTTAACATTTAAATTCTTAGATTATTTTAGTGTTGAATGTGATGACTATGACTACTTATGATCAATTTCGGAAACACCCACATATCCATCACCCTTGTCATATCCCTAATTCCTATCATTTCCCAACACTCTAGCCTATCCCCATACTCCTCCTACGATTTTTAAATCCTCTATTATACCACCCTCCCAGCCTTGTTATTAACTCCTTATCAGCCATCAAAATTTACTATCAGTTCAACATCTTCCTATTCGGCCAAGTTCCAATGAGCAAGGGACAGGTGGTGAACTATTGGAAAGCCAAATGTTACACGGTTTCATTCATTGTTTTTGAATCGGCTGAGTTATAACATGATTGTTCGACCAAGTCGACTCATGCAAACAACTATCCGTTATTATACTCTAGTACTCCATACATGCTTACGGCTTTCTCATGATGATATTCATACAACCCAGTACAGTTACTCCTCTGTCATTGAAATATGAATACGCTCTGTTATTATTATAGTGAATTGGGTCAAGTCGGTTGTTAAAATTTCATTTCATTTTCAATTGTAAAAAGGGCGCTCCATACTAGCAATTCAAGTGTTGTGATTTCAAAAAAACAAAGGCCGAGAACAGCAAGTGCTACGAAAGGAAAGCACAGTAATTGGGCTCACAAGTTTCCACCTTCACCATAATTCAAGGACAGTCATCCAGTCACTGCTTAACCCATTGAAGGAGCTAATCTCGAAGAACAGAGGGCGCCACCAGGTCAGTTGTGTGGAGCGAAAAGGAGAGGTAACAAACCAAAATACCCTTGTTAAATTAATAAGCATAAACGAAGAGGGTTAGAGTAGGAGTTTCTCTATCAAAATGACTAATAGAGTAGAGCCAAACACATTTGATAGTTCTCAGTACCACGATGACTGCATTGCAATTTTAAGAGAAAAACAATGGCTACCCTTCTTGGAGAAGTTTAATGGGAGCAATGAGGAAGTAACTAAATAGTTTGCCTTTACATTTAATGGGGAGAAAGAATTGATAGGCAATTTCTCATTTAGGATCTCAGAAGACACCATAGCACAGTCCTTGGGGATCAGCCCAAAAGGAGAAAAATACTCCAAAACAAAACAATTCAAAGATAAATCATGGACCCAATTCATGTCTAGGTCGAGGGTTTCATCTGTTAACTGGAAGAAGGGTGTCCTTAGGAGTTGGCTGATACATCCATGGGACGAAATGGTGTATATCATTCAAAAAAAAATTACGTGTGAGGGTCGTTATAGCATAGTATTTTTATACCACATCAAACTCCTGTTACATTTAAAAGGGCAGTGCACCATTAGTTTACCATATTTCCTCTTGCAGAGCTTGACCAAGATGTCAAAAACTATCCAAAAGAAAAAGGGTAATGAAGATAAAAGTTTATGTCATTTTGGGTTAATTCAAATTCTAATTGAATTTGAATTACAGAGAAGGGGAAAAATGTGGAAGGAATTTCTGGCTGCCAATCAAATCAAAGATGAAGAGGATGAGCAAAAACAGCAAGAGCACTTAGGATTTATGCTTGACGTTGATGAAGAGATCCCTGTGTGCAAATCAAGCAATGTCCCTCCACCCGGTAGTAGTGTGAGGACGAGAAAAATGAGACAAGAGGCTGCCCAGAAAATGGAGCAAGATAAAATTTTCACTACATATACAAGAAGATCCAGGAGAGCACAAAAGACCTAGCCACAAGAAGATCAACCAGAATCAAATGCCCATGCACTGATGGACATCGAGAGCAGTGCTCACTCACAACCTGGACCAGAAGTCGAAATGGAGGTTGAGAGCAACAATAGGCAAGGAAAAGAGTCACCACCTGCAATTAAGAAACAAAGGAGGCTGGAAAAGCAAATTGAAAGGTTAAAAGAAGAACTGATGGAGGCCAACATGCTGGAGAAAGTCATCAAGAAAGAGAATGAAATGCTGAGAGCACAGAGTAAGGAGACTCAGCAGAAAAATGAAAAGTTGAAGGAGCAAATCAAAGAACTCGAGGCTGAACAAACTGACATTTGCAAGTGGGCAACCAAATGGTATACCCAAAAGAAAGCCCTCAAGGAGAAATACAAGAGTTTGAAACATGAGCTCCACATTCAGAAAGATGCCCAAGCTAAGAAAAACATAGATGCATTCTTGAAAGCAGCAAAGGTATAAGCAGGAACAGAGTATAGAGGCAGCACATCAGGATTAGCATGAGGACATGTTAAGTCATTAAGCTTGGGGGAGATGTTGGTACCATTCCATTACCATCTTTTTCTTCTAGAAACACCATCGTTTGTCTACCTTTTTCCTCCATAGACCCCTTATATCCCTCGAAATTGATTAATTAATAGCATTATAGTTGTTAGTTTGCATTAAATTTAATTTATGAATTTTTATGTTAGAAATTAGGAATTTTCAATAAAAAGGTTACAAGAAGTCATAACATCCTGTAAATGGTTTATCATCTGACATGTGGCATGACAGGCAAGCCAAAGCAATGGATAGGAATGAAACCTGGAATGTACAAGCATCGTGAAAAATCGATTCTACAGCAAATCAAAAGCTCCTGGTTATGTGGTCCACGCTGGTCAAACCCCAGCCTTTTGGTTACAAAGGCAGTAAAAGCCATGGTTTCTCAAACCGGTTTCGTTTTGTTTTTTTTTGGAAATCGGTTTAGATTAGAAATGACCCAAAAATCATTCCTTTCTAAAAGCAGAAACATCTGCTTAATGAATGTACATTCGATTCAGATAGACACAGGCAGATAAATACTGCGTATTATTTTGGTTTTCAAGAATAGTTACAGTTACGATTATTATCTCTGTATATCGTTTCAGAACAAAACTTTTGTACGTGATTGCAATCTACAACACTTGAATATAGTTACGGTTTTACTTCAGCGGTGTTTATACGTTAATACTCTCATTGCTTGAGTTTACTTCAGTGTACCATTGAAATGTGGACGGGCCCTGCGTGGATTGGTATACTGTTAATTTCATTTCCTTAGCAGTTTTTGAATTTGAATAGAACGCATAGAGTTTAATGTTATTTCCATGCTTATGATTTTGGTGATTTGATTAGAAACTCTCACAAATGGTATTTATGGTGATAGCTTGAAGATTTCATCGTTAAGATCATTGAACCATATCTTGTAATAAATTTGATCCATCGTTATATTTTGAAGCATCTCCATAGACTCTGTTTTTCATGCATTTAAACTTTAGTGTGCTTTTGAATTTTTTTATGAATGCTTAAGTGTTAACTAGACAGGGCTTTTGTGCATAGCATCCTTGTAAGAGGATTAAAATCTCAGTCTAGCAATACACTGTATCCTTAGGACAGTTAGATAAGTTAGGTGATATGAGTGTCAAGGTGAGAGGAAACATATCTTAACCTCCTGTAAAGGAGTACTGCAACCTATCACAATAAACACTTAGTAAGGAATCCTTTATGTCTATAGACTGTATACGCATGCCTCGAAGTTTATTGACCCTGGTTGATAATAAATCTAGTCTAATCTAGCACCCTAGATTGGCCACTACAAAGCAACTCCTTTCAATGTTGAAGGAAACAATTTAAGTTTTTGAGAGTCTTCAAGGTGGTCATAAGTTCTGCAAAAGACTTCAAACTCAAGCAAATTTTTTTCAAGATCCTCACTTTTCAACCCATAGAAGTTTGGGGGGACAAAAGGTGAGATATTTTTCATCGTGGCATTTGTTTCCTCATCCACTATAGGGAATCCAAAAGAATTATCTATTTCCCTATTTCCTCTACCTTCTCCATTATTTCCTCTACCTCCTCCATTATTTCCTCTACCTCTTCCTCTACCCCCTCCTCCAAACAGTGAGAATTCTCCATCTTGTTCTTCTTCTGCCATTATAGTTTCTTCAAAGTCAGTATAGGGTTCAACCTGCAAGGTTACTTCCTCCTCCTCTGGTTCTTCTATTAATGGAATATGGGAGAGAGGTTCTACTTCTTCTTCCTCACCAGATATTCCTAATTCTTCAACTACAATGTGTTCTCCTGTGGAGGTGAAAAAGGCTATTCCTGCTGTTGGAGATTTGAATTTTTTCTCCCATAGGACTGACTTGGTAGATGTAGTAGGAGATTATTTTGATTGGAATTATGTCCCTAGAATTCCAGGAGTCCTATGGCTGGGAGTATGAGTTTGGGATGGAGATGTGCGTTTTCTTGTTCGTGGTGGAGTAGGTGGTGTTATAGGAATTGAACTTCTACCCCTAGCTATAAATCTACCCCTAGAGTCTCTTTCTCTATGCATGTCATTTTTTTTTGAATGTAAGAGATAAGGCTACCTAGTTACACTTCCCCGACAACGGCACCAAAATGTTTGGTCAATTTAGTGTCCTAAATTTCTCTACATAAATTATCAATCTGGGTATCGTAAACTGATGAAGTGTAGTGCACTATTTGTGCTAGATAACCCTTCTTACTTCATTGTTTTTGTGTTTTATGTTGTTTTGGGGGGTTTTTGGTCTTTTAGTTCCTAATTATTTACAATGTAATTATCAAAAACTTAAGTCTAACTTTCGTAAAGACTATTCAAAATCTAAAAATGAAAACAGAACTTTTAAAAAAAGAAATGAAAACAGAGCTAAGAAAGACTTGGAAGCAAAGCTTAAGTAAGAAATGAAAACAAAGTTTATATTCCTGTTTTACCATTTTTTCCAAATCATGAATTAAAACTGAAAGTGAAATTTGCAACTTATGTCTAACTAATTACAAAAATAAAACTAAATGAAATACTTAGTTACTCTGCCTCTCAATTTTGGGAGAAAGTCTCCTTGGGATGACATTTGAGGAATTTTGTACTTCATTAATCTGAGAAAAAACAAATACAAAGATGCAGCAAAGACTCATTGCATAAATGAAATGTTCAGCCACTTAATTTAGGATGAATTATCAACTTGAAGGGTTTTTCAGAAACATTTATTAACACTATGAGTCAGTAAACTAAAAATAAAATGGCAAAGACAGTAAATGGCACTGATCAATCTAATTGAGCATTTAAAGACTAGTAAAATAGTGAATGAAGTAAACTAGATTACATTACAGAGTTTCATCTTCTAGCTACTGATAAAAACTAGAAAGAGATCAGGCAAATGGAAGCTACTCTGAATTATGAACACTATTAATAAGAAAAGGATGAAAATTGCATTATAAAATTTGTTAGTAAGAAAATGATTATAAACACTGTGAAATAAAATGATGAATTTAAAGTTAACAAGAAGAAGATAAATAAAATGAAATGAAACCTTCTTCAGTGCAAGGGCCCTTTGCAACTGAGTAAACTACACTTGCTCAATCAACTCCAAGAAAACTCCTTCATATTTTCATAAAACATGCGATCTTCATATTAAAAACAAGGACACAAAATGCCCAGGAATTATAGAGTTTAGAACTTCGATTCTCCAATAAAAGTATCACTATTACCACTAACTTCTTTGGTCCTTTACACAAGTATTTATAAGAAAAACCATACAACTGTTTGTGGATAAAAACATGCTACAACCAAACACATAGAAGACAGATAAGCAGAATTTCTTCCTTGGTTGCTGGAGCATAAATCCAAGACATGGTGGCTATTGGATTCGATTGTACAGATGGTTGTTGGAGTCCGTAGGTACAGGTAGTTGTTCCGGATAACACTTACTGTCACTGTGAAATGTGTTAATTAACCGAAATAGAGTCCTATTACCTTCGGTCTCTACGTTTGACTTATCCATTGACCGTAGTCTTATGCCATCTTCTTTGTCGACCTAGGCTAAGTGAATAGGACAGGGTCCATGTCACGATGATTTCCAAGCTGCCCATGTAGCTAGTTTCTCCTTCTAACACCTAGAACTTGTTAGAGCATGAAGGTAGTTGTGGAACAGCCGATTAGTTGTAGAATAGGCTGCGTTCCATAGCTAATATACAAAAATTTATTCAAACAGCAAAACATAAAAGCATAACATGTAAATCACTAAATTTCCTCCTTAAGACAATATATACCGGTCATTGGTGATGAGAATGCATCTTTCTGATGGAAAAAAAAAAGAAAGAAAAGGAATGAGAAGAGTTGCTAGGGAAAGAGTAATTTTGAGGCTCAAAAGTAGTACCTCCCAAGCGACACATTTCAACAATTTTTAGATTATTTAATTGAGCAAGAGGGATTTTACCTCCCCTCCCCATAAGCTAGATTACGGTCTTTAACTTAGAAAAGTATCATTTTAATGTAGAGAAAGATGAGATTATCTCCTATAAAGAGAAAGACACTTCCTCTCATTTTCTCATGATTGGATTGGAGGAGAAATCCCTTGCAAGTCTTAAATTTCTAAATTTGTCTTCTTTCTTAATTTTGGCAATGGAGGAATAAGTAGAGTGATCGCATGAAGGATTTTGTTGACATGGATGGTTCTTTCTTCTTAATGGATATTGGTAGATCTTGATGAGGAAGTCTTCATTGATGTGGATAGACTTATTTTCATGGATAAATATTGGTGAACTTTGACGATATGTGTTATTCAATGTGACTTAACTTCTTCCAATCTTGTTTATTATTGATGGATAATGGTTATCAAATATTCACCACAACTTGTTGGTATCTTTATCTTTTTATTCTCCTTGAACAAGGTTTTTCATTAAGTTCTCTTGACGCGACCTAAGTTAAGCTACCTCTCTTATTTATCCTTGAAAATTATAAAGCACATAGCCTAAACCTCTTTATTACATGAGTTAGTCTGCCCTAGTCCTTGAAGTTGAAACTGTTCTGAGACTCATTGGCACTCTCATCAAGTTATTTTGAGATGACTTAAGCTAAGTTCGCTCCTATATCCCATCTTTGAATATTGAAGGATGTGAGGGTTGGAGGTCTAAGGGACACAAGTTAGTCTCCTTTAGTTCTTTGAACCCACATCCATCTCTTTACTCTCCAAGTTTGTTGCTAATTGACCCATATGCTCCCCCCCCCCACCCTTATATATCTATCTATATATATATATATATATATATATATAGATATATATATATATATATATATATATATATATATATATATATATATAGATATAGATATAGATATAGATATAGATATGATGGCAAGTTAAGGTAGTGATCGTGTATCTTCCATCACCTTCTTACCTTTAAAATCCTTTAAGACAATTTTCTAAGGTTTACTCTTCAAAATTACCTAGTAATCCCTTCATTATGTGTGTTTGGGGAGCTTCCCTTTGAACTTAAATCTTTGAAATTACCTAAGAGAACCCTATCAATCCCATCCACCTTAAACCCTAAGTGGGAAATCCTTTGATTGGTGGTATTTGAAATAGAAGTCTTAAGGGACTCTTGACTTGATTTGACTAAGCCATTATATCCCTGGAGAGCTACTAAGGAGAACTCCCCTTGAGCTAGAGGAGAGTTGTCTAGAAGTGAGAAAACATCACCAACCCTGAAGTGAGAAACCCTCACCAACACTTAAGTACAATGGATTTTGCACTTGAAATTTTGGACTTTATCTTGAGTAGTGCAAGATTTTGTTGTAACAGTTATCATCATACTTGAAAAGGTTAAGGGTTTATTTGTTGCTATTGCAATTGTTGTAAAAGTGAGTTTTTGGATAGGATTTGTGGATATGATTTGTGCATTGTAATATCGTCCTAAAGAGATAAAACTTATTAAGTCACTTTAATATATTTTCTGCTTGGAATTAAATGGGTCTACCTTAGGTGGTAGTGATAAGGAGTATCACCCTCCCCACTTGGGTTCAATTCATACAAGTGCCTTGTTGATTTGTCAATAAGTATTGTTGTAACAACCTTCATACCAATGTTGACAAAGCCTTAAGGTTTTGAAAAGATTTCCTTACCCTAAATACCATCCTTTGGGAGGAAGTGCTCAATAGGTTTCATCGAGATGTGTATTTCACAAAGAAAATAAATATTTTCTCCTTGGATTGCCTAGAATATTGGGTTGTTAAGGATTGAAATATTACTTCCATTGTTGTTTTGTTGTATATTTCATAACATCCCTAATGCTTAAAATTCGTAGGGTTTAAGATCAAGGAAATCTCTAGTGAGGTGAAATTTATGTTATGCACTAAATTAAATTGCATTGGAAATTTTCACACTAACTAAATGGCATAATACTATGGAACTTAATAATGCATCATATATACTTGCAAGTATCCAAATTCATCTAGGGTCCAAGGTGTTGAAAATGTAACCAGTATTGGTGTCATAATCGTTGTTTGGCCCATGTAATTCTTATGTATTTGTAAAGAGAAGGAAAGAATATTATTGTAAATATCAAAGAAAAATTATTTTATAAGCATGGGTTTCATGCTCAAATTATTATTTTTATAGGTCAAAGCACCCATTGAGTGCTTCTAGGGTTGGGTCATGAGTCACGGTCCTTGTCATCATGTAATAGACACTTCTTGGGCTTTTTGTATCAAGAAAGAAATTTGATTTTATGTCAAAAATATAAATTATGCCTCCTCCATCAAGTCGGCCTTCTCCTCTTATCAAGTCGACCTTCTCCTCTTATCAAGTTGACCTCATATGAAGACTATATATAGAAGAGACATTAGACATCCATTATTGCAAGGAATAAAGTATTGGACTTAATACAAGGATAAGTCAAAGAACCAACTAATGATGTTGGAAAGGAGAAGTACAAGGAAAATTACATTATAGCCATGAGCCTAATTGTGGATGGAATTAAAGACAACTTGATTCCCTACATATCCACTCTAGAAACTCCAAAGAAAATGTACAATGCCCTCTCCAAGTTATTTACAATTAAGAATATTGGACAAGTGGCAAGTCTAAAGAATGAACTTCGAACTATCAAAATGATTAAAGATGATAAAGTGTCTTCTTACTTTGTAAGTATTTCTCGTATAAGGGATGAATTACAAGCAGTTGATGAAGTAATCCTTCATAAGGAGCTTGTGATTGTTGCCCTACTAGGACTACCAAAGTCTTGGAATGCCTTTGCTATTGGAATTAGTAGTTAGAAAGATTCTCCCAGCTTTGAGTAAATGTGGACTGCATGTACTCAATAAGAAGTTTGTCTTCACTTGATATGAGGAAAGCAAGAAGATGAAGAGAATACCACCTCAAATGCCTATTTTTCTCATTTCAAGAAGGAAGAAGGAAATAATAAATGTAAAGGGTCAAAGAAGAATCATCCTGGGAAGATTGACCTTTCTAAAATAGAATGCCATCATCGTCACAAGATGGGACACTATAAGAACCAATGTCCTGAGAATCCTAAGAACAAGAAAAGAGCAAGAGATCAAGCCACAATTGCCACTGATGAAGATCCACCAAAGAAAACCAAAACCGAAGATTCCAATGTCAAAGACTTATTCTATTAAGTCTTAAGGGATGTTATCCCTTGTATATCCTTTGTTTATAGTTTAAGTCATTGATTTTAGGTCTTGTAGAACTTTCTTTTATGATTGACTCTAGGATTATTCTTTCTCTTGCTTTTGATTCCTAGGGTTTATAGATCTAATATGCTTTGATAGAAAGTTCTTGAGTTGTTTTGATAAGTTGAAGGAATCCCTCACAAAATCTGGATCAATGCAAGATCAAAAGGGAGCCTCTACTTTTTACAAAAGATGAGTATTATGTTTTCTATTTCTTTCATTACATTGTTAATACATCAATGTATCTAGCTTCACTTTTTGTACTTGATTATAACCCTTTCTTTTAGAAGAAGGCTTGCAAATATATTCTAAAGAAGAAAGGATTATGGCTAGATTTAGAGGGGGGCCCACAAAGAAAGATTTGAGTCCTGAAAGAAGTTTTGTTAAGGGAGCTCTTCAAGGTTTGTAAAAGGAGCCACTCTAGGTATGTTTAAATTGTAAAATTTGTAGCAGTTCTCCATCATGATATAAAGGTATGATCATTTTTAAAATTTATTTATGACTCTCTCATGTCTAGGGTTTTGCTATAGAATCATAAAGATTCATATAATGTTAAGGTGTTTTGATTTCTAGAATAAATCAACCCTTGTAGTACTATCTTTTTCTATTTGTTCACTTTGGTAAAACCCTAGCCTTCTTTATTTTTAGGGTTTGTAGATAGTATCTAGTGCATATCACAAACCCTAGCTAAAGTTGATATAAGAACGTGGGGCATGATGGTCAAAACCTAGGTGTAATTGCTTCCACTATGATTTAAACCCTAACAAGATTTAGATTTTGGGATATCTCAAGTTTCATCCCTTGATTAAAATTCTAATAACCCTAAATTGATAAAGTTAACTTCAAGCTCTTTTACACTTATATTTTGTTGTGTTGTACTTGTTGATGAGATTTGCAGGTACAAAATTGTAAATATGAAAGCCTACCTCGTGCTTGATGATGACTTTTCAATGATGAGCATGATCAATAGAGGGAGTTGTAGAAACCCTAATGACATTGATAATTGAAAGACATATAAGATAAAAGGATTGATGTTCTGGAAGGTTGAAGTTATCTGATGACATGATGATGTAGGAAGAAGAGCCTGTGTGGCTAGAAGAATAAAATAATTGATGGACTTATCTCTCTAGTTCAGAAGGAGCTTGGATATATTTCCTTTGTGAAGGAAAGTGTATCCTCCCTAGTTGAGAGGGAGGACATGATTCTCTACTTCGTGTGTCATGCACTAGGCTAGGACTAACAGTCATACATCTAGTGAAGGCCATGAGGAGAGAGTGGTGATAGGGTTGGTATCTTGGTAGTTAGGCTAGACGATACCTAGAACAATGTGGGGGGAGGATATCTTGGCTTAGATGGTACCTATAACCCAGTTAGGGTTAGTGTATTGGCCTAGTCAATATCTAGATTCTTATAAGGGAGGACATCTTGGTGTAGATATGTAGAGCATTGTGAGGGAAGGTATCTTGGTCTAGATGTTATGGAGATTCCTATTTAGGGTGGATATCTTGACCTTGATGATGTCTAGATCCCTGAGAGGGTTGGTGTCTTAGCATTATTGGTATTGAGATCTCAGTTAAAGTTGATATATTGGCCTACATCACACCTTAGTCCTTGTTGGGATGGTATCTTGGCTGGTTGCCTAGATGGTACCTAGATCCCTTATTTGTGTTGGTGTCTTGGCCTGGATGATATTCAAAGCTCTGTTGAAATTGATATATTAGCCTAAATGACACTGGGATACATGATAAGTAGGTGTCTTGGCAGGTAGCCTAGATGACACCTGGGTCCCTAATGAGTTAGTGTCTTGGTAGATGACACTTGGATCCATGATGAGTTAATGTCTTGGTAATTAACACTTGGATCCTTTGTCTTGGAAGGTAGCCTAGATGACACTTGGATCCTTGAATTAGTGTCTTGGCAGGTAACATAGATGACACTTGGATCCTTGATAAGTTGAGTTGGTCTTTTGGCAGGTAGCCTTGATGACACCTAGATTTTTATTGAGTTGGTACCTTGGCAGGAAGCCTTGATAAGTTGAGTTGGTGTTTTGGCGGCAGGTAGCCTTGATGATACCTAGATTCGTGTTGAGTTGGTACCTTGGCAGGAGGCCTAGATGGTACCTTGGTGAATTAATACCTTGGCAGTTTTGGCTTAGATAGTATCTAGCATTGTATATGTTGTTGTACTCTTCTTGGAACATTTCAACTTTAGGTTATCCTTGTACAAGTTAAACAATTATGAATGCCTCCCTAGTTAAGAGGGAGTGCTGAAAATGTAACTAGTATCGGTCTTCATATTTGTTGTTTGGCTCATGTAATTCTTATGTTTTTGTAAAGAGAAGAAAATAAAATTATTGTAAAGATTAAAGAAAAAAATATTTTTATAAGCATGGATTTCATACTCAAATTATTATGTTTATAGGCCAAAGCACACATTGAGTGCTTCTAGGGTTGTGTCATGAGTCATAATCCTTGTCATCATGTAATAGACCCTTCTTGGGCTTTTGTATCAAGAAAGAAATTTGTTTTTATGTCAAAAATATAAATTATGCCTCCTCCATCAAGTCGGCCTTCTCCTCTTATCAAGTCGGCTTCATGAAGGTTGTTTGACCTCACATGAAGATTATATATAGAAGAGACATTCGACATCCATCCAAGACGCATTCGATCTGCAATTATAGCGAAGAAAAGAACTGCGAAGGGTACAAAAGGAAGGTCTATCCAATTACAAGAGAAGATAAACCCTCGTGAGGAAGGAAGGAACAATTGTCAAGCAAGAAAGACCGGAAATATCTTTGTTTCTATCACACATGCGAGCAATCAGGGTTACTCTAGTCCAAGTTACTGCAGGTCGAGAATTTTAGAGCGAGGAAGAGGGTTGAGACCCTGTTCGACTTGTTTTAAAGTGTTTGACTTATATTGACTTTGAAAGTCTTGACTAGACTTTGACTAGTCCTTTTTGGAAGGTTGACTTGGTGGATGTAGGAAGGTTTCATGTTGGTTTAGAGGTCTTGGTTGTCTCACTTTCAATTGGTTCTTGAAGAAGAGAATTTTGGTTGGGTTTTCCCCTAGGAGAGGGGTTTTTCCCTTAGCTAATAGCCTATACACTGTGTCCTTTGTTGTTTTTATCTTCATACTTTTATGATTTGGTAATTGCTTGATGAAAAGAAGATAGAGAAGATAACATAAAGAACAAATACATCACAAGTAATTATCAAGATAATAAAATATTTCTGCCTTTCTAATTTTCTAACACAAGGAATCGAGGAAATTCCTTTCCTTCATTGATCTTTATGGTCCATCAAGGGATAGCAAGGTGTTCTAGGACAATTTTAGATTTTAGGCAGTAGCCAAAAATATGTCATACTAGGGGGGCGATCTAAATCTGGTAATGAAGGTTGGGAAAACTTTTATTTTTTTGTGGGTGGCGGGTAGGGGGCGGGGTGGAGGGGGGTGTTGAAATGCCAAACAAGACCCCCATCTATTGATTATTTATCTCAAAGGTTTCAAGATTCATGGGTTCTATGATGTGGAACCTATTAGCCTAGTTCCAACATGGGGGGTCTTTAGAAAAGGAAGGAAGGGGGAATCAAGGAGATTAGATAGGGTTTTGGTAACATAAAATATTTTGGAGGATGTGGAAAGACTTAAAGACATGGGTAGGGGTGGAGAGATCTCCAGACCATCTAGCCATATTGCTACAATTAGAAAAAGATGAAAAGAAACACCTAGAGCCCTTTTACATTTAACCATAATTTCCTAGGAGAAGAAGGTTTCAGTAATTTGGTCACTCATGATTGGAAAAATTATAAACTCATACAAGGGAAAAACTATTTATCAATTTGCAATAAATCTGATGAAAGTTTAAAACATAATAGAAAAATGGGCAATGAAAAAAGCCTAGTAAGCGCTATAAAAGCTTGTTGAGACCAAGGAACAAACCAAGAAATTGCTTGAAACAAATATGGAAGGAGTCTTTTCAAAAAAGGAGAATAGTAATCTAAAAAATTTTAAAAATGAATACAAAATGAAACTATTGGATTGGGAACAAGTAAAGTAAAGATTGAAGAATAGGGCTACTTGGCAGTTGTTTAGGGCAACAAGAATACTAAATTCTTCGAAAACTACATAAAACATCGAAGGAACATTAAAAGTTCATGGGAGCTCAGTAAAGAAAGAATGGAGGAAGCTAAGAAAATTCTCAAAGATAGCATAAGGAGTAAGGCATTTCAAAATTTTATTCCAAAATCTCCCAAGGTAAACATAAAAGAGATTAAAGAACAACAAAATAAGAAAGTTGAACCTAATGTCACCAAAGAGGGACACAAATCAGTTCTTCAGTCTTTTAAGAAGGCAAAGAGTCTGAGTCCACATGGTTGGATGGTGGAATTTTATGTGTTTCTATAACTTCGGAGAAGAGGAAGAAAAATGATTAATATAAATTTGATAATTATAGGCCTATCTCACTATGCAATTTCGTAGAAAATTTCAACAATAATTCTAGCAAATAGGCTTAAAAATAATTTTCCCTAACTTATCTCAAAAGAGTTGTTTGGTTTTCTTCAAAACAGGAAATTCATGTGGTTAGAATAGCACAAGGACTATGGAAAAAAAAAATCAACTAAAATGATGAGAATAGACTTAGAAAAAGTAAAATATCCATCCATCAAATATCAAAAGAAGAGCATAGAAAGGGCTATGTATTTTTTAATGTTGTAAGTAAAATATCCATGCATCAAATATGTGTATTTTTGAATGTTAAAGGAATTTCCAGCAAATCAAAAAATCAAGTTATTAATAAAAATGCACTAACCTTAACTTTGTTGGCCAACAAAATCATTGTTGAAGGGTCCAATTTATAGAAATTCTTCGTTGGGGAAGGCTTGTTTATTCATTGTGGGCCTAACCAGAGTCTCTAGTTTAGTGTGCCGCAATATTGTTAGTTTTTGCATAGTAAACTTTAACTCGTTAGAAAAAAAATGACAAGGAATCAAATAACAATTCCATACATGAATATAGATTTCCTTTCAACATTAGACATTAGACACTCAACGTGAAGACATCATCTATGATCATGTTTGCCCATCAACATGAATATAGATTTCCTTTCAGCATTAGACATTAGACACTCACAGTGAAGACATCATCGATGAATCATGTTTGCCCACAAAAGTGATTCCATGCGCTCCTTTGCCATGGTCTCCCTCTCTCCCTCTCTCAATTATGACGAACCCACAAACATAAACATCCACAACTTACATACTAGCACATGACACATAACACGACTCGCAACTCACATTGAGACAACACCACACAACTCACATTGAAACAACACCACACAACTCATAGAGTGCTCCACACAACATAACTCTTCCGACAGAAGGAGAGAGACAACCATTAAGCTAGCAAAATCAAGATGACAAAGCATTCTAGATTCACCTCTTTATTGAACAGAGAAGGAAATTATTTTCAGATCATGCCCTGTAGAGATTAGAATATAATTTTTAAACTACAGAGATGAGGCCTGAGATTTCAATAAAAAGAAAATCAAAATACAAGATGGAAATAGGAACAAAAATTACCAAGGGTGTGAGAGGACACAAGATGACAAACTATTTAGTCTAGGTTGAATGCACAGTGTCTTTATGCCTCCAATTGCTTTAGCATTTCTCTTCTTTCTGACAATTTGCAGACTTAGAAAGCTCGACTGGTTAATAACGACAGCGAAATGTCTGTGCAGTACCATTCCTGGAGTCATAAGCATTGTTTGTGTTAAATGAATCTACAGTTGAAGTATTGCAATACGGAGTTGAGTATGTTGAGTAACAAGGGAGAATTGTAACTCTAAGTTGCATAGTCGACCCAAGACTTATAGAAAAACTCGAGAAAAACAGATTGAGGCACTATTTGATATTGTCATTGACAAATTAGTTCATGTTGCCCTAAAGAACTATTGAGGAGAAAGTTAACCTGAAAATGAGTATCAATTTTTCTCAATGGGCAAGTCAGCTTGAAAATGTGCATATCAAAATTAAAAAAGTATAATAAGTTTTCAAGATTTCGACCAGTGAGGAGCTAAAAGAACTAGAAAAAATTATAATATGGAGTCAGAGATTATGCCTGTAATTCCAATATAATGGATTTTAAAATACAGAAAATATAAGTAAAAATCATTACCTAAGGTGAATGAGGAGAGAAGAAGCCAAAAAAATCCATCAGGATAGAATGAGAAGAGTCCTTCCACCTCCAATAGCTTTTGCAATCTTCTTCTTCCGAAATTTCGCCAACTCAGGAATTCTAGTTGAACATAATGACAGTGAAACTCACAACCATAAGCATATATTCTCCTTTGAAAGCTCTACAAGTTATCTTATCTTTGTCATTAGAGGTGGAAAAAAATAGCAGAAGCGGAAAAGATCTGAAGACTGCCTTAAGAAAATATAGGCCCATCGGAGTGAAAGAACACTAACTCTATGCTCTGTAATATAGTGATAGACGAGAGATCCTGGGATTTAGAAGAGCCGCATATTTTCAACCGGGGTTTCAAGATTTCAACCACGGAAGAAGTAAAAGAACCTGAAAATATTATACCATGGAGTCAGATATTAGGCCTACGATTCTAATACAATGAATGTCAACATCAACGCAGAAAATATAAGCAAAATTTATTACGCGTATGAATGAGGACAGAAGAAAGCAAACAAATCCATCCGGTAGAATGAAAAGAGTCCTTTTGTCTCCAATTTCTTAAACATTCTTCTTCTTATGAAAATTTGCCCACTCAGGGAGTTTGGATTGTTGGGAATTTCTGCTAATTTCCAGAACAAAAAAGGAACATAAAACAATGCTCTGTTTTAACCACAGGATCTTAACACAGGGAAGCTAAACTTGATTTCTGAAGAACAGAGTTTCACACACTCATAAAAACATTGTATTCATTAATAAGACAACCTGTTACAAAAGGATCTTCCTCTTAACAGATGGATTCACCAAGAACTTCCAGTTCCATACAAAAAAATTACTCTGTCTCTTCTGGAAATTTTACACTACAGTGTGTAAAATATTTCTTACATTTGCTATAAACGAAAATCTTCTTGTTTCATTTACTCTGCTGCATATTTCATTTCAACACAAAAAACACACTGTTGCATATGTTTTTATTACACATTCATATTCAGCAAAACAAATTACCTTCGCACTGCTTTCATAAGCGTTGCTTCCCTTCACACTGTTGTGTAAAGTTTTACATATCATATGCGCACATAACATATGCATTTGTTTTTACTTGTCCCGTAAAAACACACAAAAAAATTACACCCGTGAATAAAATTAAAAACAATAAAATTAAAATACTTCACCTACGTTCTACCAATCACATTAAATTCCATTAATTTCTTTGTTGACAAAAATTGGCGGTCAACTAGAGTTGCACTTCACGCAAGGTTTATGGATCAATGGCGGAGACCTGTACAGCAACTTTAGTTTCAATCGGACGGTGGACAACACTGACCTCAATCGAATGGCTATCGCTCAGTCAAACCAAATGAGATTTACGTTCCGGGAAAAAGCGGTTTTGCAAATTTGTTGTGGACACGCGTCAGCTGGCGTACAGTATCGCTTCCCCTCCGGAGAATACCACTTGCTCAGCAAAAGCGGTGCGATAAAACTGGTGGTTTTGTGAATTAAATGCGCAGGTGAAATTATAATTTCAACACTCCCCTTTAATTTCAACTGTTGGGTTATCAGTCATACCCAAACATTTCCTCAAAAATTCAAAGCTTTTCTGCCCCAATGGTTTGGTTAGAATATCTGCAACCTACTCCTGAGTCTTGCAATGTTTTAAAACAATTTCTCCATTGCTTACCAATTCCCTGATGTAATGAAATCTTGTGTCAATGTGTTTCTTTCTCTTATGAAACACAGAATTCTTGGATAATGGAATAGTTGTGCTATTGCCACAAAAATCACAGTCCCTTTTTCTTGCTCTTGGCATAAACTCCTTAACGTTCTTCTCATCCAAACTGCTTGACATGCTGCTACTGTAGCTGCCACATATTCTGCCTCTGCTACAGACAACACTACTATAGGCTGTTTTTTAGAAGCCCATGAAATGGCTCTTGAACCCATGTGAAAAACATAACCGGATGTGCTTTTCTGATCATCTACACTTCCAGCCCAATCACTGTCAGTGTATCCAATTAAATCTGAACATTCTGAAGTAGTATATAAAATGCCATACCTTTTTGTACCTTTAACATACCTCAGAATCCTTTTTGCTGCTTGCCAATGTGCTTCTTTTGGCCTCTCCATGAATCTAGAAATTAAACTAACGGCATACATTATATCTGGCGTAGTTGCAGTCAAATACATGAGGCTGCCAACTATGCTCTTGTACAAACTAAGATCAAAATCCTTGTTGATGTCCTCTTTGCTAAGTTTTAATCCCATCACTGTGGCAGTGATTACTACCTTGCTCTCCTGCATATCGAATCTTTCCAACACTTCCTTAACATATTTTGCTTGTGAGATAAAAATTCCATTTCCATTTTGTTCTACTTCTATTCCTAAGAAGTATCTCAGCAAACCCATGTCAGTCATTTCAAATTCTTCTTTCATGACTATTTTGAAATTTCCAATGAGATAATCATCATTACCTATGAAAATAACATCATCAACATATAACACAACAATTAATATTTTACCATCCTTTTCTTTGATGTAGAGAGTGGGTTCTCCCTCACATTTTTCAAATCCATTTTCCAGTGGATAGGAATCTATCCTATTGTACCATGCTCATGGTGCTTGCTTCAGCCCATAAAGAGCTTTTTTCAATCTGCACACTTTGTGTTCTTGCCCTTTCTTTTCATAGCCTAGAGGTTGTTCAATGTAGACCTCTTCCTTTAACACTCCATTTAGGAATGTTGACTTCACGTCCATTTGGTAAACTTTCCACTTGTTTTGTGCTGCTATGGACAACACTGCTCTCACTGTTTCCATTCTTGCAACCGGTGCAAAAGTTTCCTCATAGTCTCGCCCATGCTGCTGCTTATATCCTTTGACAACAAGTCTTTCTTTGTTTCTTTCTATTTTGCCTTCAGCATTACTCTTAGTCTTGTAGACCCATTTAACTCCAATGACTTCTTTTCCTTTTGGTAGTTCAACCAAATCCCATGTCTTGTTTCTTTCTATGGCATTGATCTCCTCATCCATAGCTTCTATCAATTTCTTATCCTTAATTGCTTCTTCGAAATGAATAGGGTCATCAACATGACAATATAAAGTAAACAAAGAATTCATACCTTCATTTGCTGCCTCTTGCTCATAAATATCACTTAAATTTCTGAACTTCTTACCTCTTTCATTTGGTGTACAAGTGCTTGAAGAAGCACTTGAATTTCCTCCTTGTGGTGTGCTTGGAGAAGCACTTTCATTTCTCCTCAAGGGTGTCCCTTGCTGTCCTTGTGTTAGTGCTGCTGTTTGGGGATGTATTTTAGCCATCTCCTCATCATTTTCATCATGTGACAAAGAGGTTTTAACATTCACTGTTTTTTCTATGCTTCCATCCCAAGCTTCCTCCTCAATGAACTGAACATTTCTACTCACAATAAGGTTCTTGGTGGATGGGTTATACAACCTGTAAGCTTTGGATTCCTCACTGTATCCAATGAAAATACATTTCTCCCCTTTGCTCTCCAACTTCTTCCTTAGCTGATTTGGAATGTGGGCATAAGCCACACATCCAAAAACTTTCATGTGGGTGACTCATTTCTTTGTCCCACTCCATGCTTCTTCCGGCACTCTGTTCATGACTGCTTTTTTAGGGCATCTATTCAAAATGTATGCTGCACAGTGTACAGCTTCAGCCTAATAATCATTTGTCAAATGCTTTGCCTTTAACATACTCCTCGCCATATCCATGATTATCCTATTCTTCCTTTCAACAACTCCATTTTGCTGCGGGGTGTACTTAGATGTAAACTGCTTATGAATTCCATTTTCTCTACAAAAACGTAGAAATTCCTTGAAGATATACTCACCTCCTCTATCAGTCTCAGAACTTTGATATGCAACCCACTTTGGTTTTCCACAAGTGCCTTGAAATTGCAAAATCTTTCAAACACTTCACTTTTGTTCTTCAAGATATAAACCCAAGTTTTTCTTGTAAAATCATTAATGAATGTTAATATGTAGTGGTTGCCTGCAAGTGATGGAGTTTGCATTGGTCCACATAAATCTGAGTGGACAATTTCTAAGGGTGTGTTTGCCCTTATGCTTTTTCCTGATGGAAAACTTTCTCTGTGTTGTTTCCCCAAGATGCAACATTCACAAAGGCTGTCTGGTTTCTCTATCAATGGTAATCCTCTTACCATTCCTTTTCTACTCAACAAATTAAGACCTCCAAAGTTGAGATGTCCAAATCTCAAGTGCCACAACCAATTTTCATCATTTGGTTCGCTTTGGAAAGCCTCTTGAGTCACTGCTGCAATTATTTCTTTATGTTTTAAATATGCCTTCATTCTGAGAAGGAACATTCTATTCCTTGTCATCTTCACTTTAGCAATACATTGTTTGCTGGGTGCTCTATCCATGATGGTGCATACATCATTCACAAAGAAAATATTGTAACTCTTTTGAACAAGCTATCCAATACTTAAGAGGTTACATTTCATTCCAGGAACATAATAAACATCTGCTATGGTTTCCCTTTCACCTTTCTTTGCCAAAACATTTACCTCTCATTTTCCCATAACATAAACTTTATTATCAGTCCCTAGTGTGACTTGTGACTTCACACTCTGATCTAACATAGAAAACAGGGCTATTTTTCTTGTCATATGGTTATTGCAACCGGACTCTAGAAACCATACATCTTCACTCTTTTCTTCAGTCATATTACAAACTAAAAACAAATTATTTTGGCTTATATTTTCTCTAGTGAAATTTGCACTAGTTCTGTTATTCATGTCATGCTGCTTCTTCCTACATTCATTTACATAATCCCCATATTTTTTACAATAATAACATTGGACATTGGATTTTTCACACCTTTGTCCTTGAGCATGATGTTGTCCACTTTGTTGACTGCTGCCTTGGCCTTGGTTCTGATTTGGATTGTTGCCTCTTCCTTGAGCATTTGCTGCATTGTTCCTTCCACCTCTGTTTTGGCTTCTGCTTCTTCCTCTCTTGTTTCCTCTGCCTTGACCTCTTCCTCTTCCAAAGGACATTTAGGTCTTAAAGGTATGCTCTAGAGATGAGTTTTCATTTCTACTCAATCTTTGCTCATGTGTTATCAGTGATGCATGTAGTTCATCAACCGTGAAGTTTGTGAAATCCTTTGTCTCTTCTATGGTGGTGACAATCACATCGAACTTTGAGGGTAGGACCCTCAACAGTTTCTTCACAATCCTCCTTTCTTCAAGAATCTCTCCATGAGACCTTATCTGTGTAACCAGACCAATCACTTGTGTGAAGAATGAGTCAATATTGTCTGACTCCTTCATGCAAAGATTCTCAAAATCTCTTCTCAGCAACTGTAATTTTGCTGTCTTCACTTTCTCCATGCCTTGATAGGTTGTCTTGAGAGTTTGCCATGCTTCTTTAGATGTCTTGGCTGCTGTTATCTTTGGAAACACACTCTCATGCACTGCTTGATACAAAAATAAGATGGTTTTAGAATCCTTCTTCTTATAGTGCTTCGACAAATATTTCTCTGCTTGTGTCAAATTATTAAACTCATCTTCATCTGCTAACTCTTCAAATCCATCCTCAACAAATTCCCATAAGTCTTGTGAAACAAGCAAAGCTTTCACGGTTATTGCCCAATAGTCATAGTTTTTCCCATTACACTGTGGGAGCTGAGTATTAAAGATAACCATGCTAGTGCTGGCTCCAGTCATTCTTGCACTCTTCAAAATACTTGATTGTGTGTTTAAAATCACTGACTGTCTTCAACACAAAAAATAAAAAAATAAAAAAATAAAATTGAGAAATACTTTGGATTTTTGACTGAGTCTTCACTCTGCTGGAGAAGCTGCTGCAGCAAGAAACTCTTCCTTCAGCTTCTTTGACACCTTCAAAGAGTCTGGACAAGCTCTGATAGAATTTCTACTAATTTCCAGAACAAAAAAACAACATAGAACAATGCTCTGTTTTAACCACAGGATCTTAACACAGGGAAGCTAAACTTGATTTCTAAATAACAGAGTTTCACACACTCATAAAAACATTGTATTCATTAATAAGACAACCTGTTACAAAAGGATCTTCCTCTTAACAGAGGGATTCACCAAGAACTTCGAGTTCCATACACAAAAAATTACTCTGTCTCTTCTGAAAATTTTACACCACTATGTATAATATATTTCTTACATTCACTGCTATAAACAAAAATCTTATTGTTTCATTTACTCCGCTGCATATTTCATTTCAACACCAAAAAAAACACACTACTACATATGTTTTTGTTACACATTCATATTCAACAAAACACTGCTTGCTTTCATACGCGCCGCTTCCCTTCACACTGCTGTGTAAAAGTTTACATATCATATGCTGAGCATAACACATGCATTCTTTTTTACTTGTCCCGTAAAAACACACAAAAACCTTCACACTGCTGTGTAAATTTTTACATATCATATGCTGCGCATAACACATGCATTCTTTTTACTTCTCCCGTAAAAACACACAAAAAGTTACACCCGTTAATAAAATTAAAAACAATAAAATTAAAATACTTCACCTACGTTCTACACATTAAATTCCATTAATTTCTTTGTATGCGGCACTAAATTATACTTAGTATCAGTTTGATATTTTATTTTAGAATGTGAGGTTCTTAAAGACATAGGCTAAATCATACTCAGGATCAATTTGATATTTTATTTTAGAATATGAGGTTTTTAAAGATATATGCTGGTAGTGAGTTTTTGGAATAATTTATTTAATAGGAATTTTGTCTAAAAAATTGGAAATATTTATTTTGAAACTTAAGAATACATTAATTAGATGAAAAACAATCTATTCCATATACTATTTTTAACTTCATAAACATTAAAATAAACTTTCCTTTCTTTTCTCTATTAATTGAACTGAGATCAAATTTGTTTAAATCCATTCAGACTTCACGAATGGACTTTCGAAAATGCCCCCAATGCGATGACCTACCTGTTATCCTATCTCACGAATTCTTACATTCATTCTTATGAGGTTGGAGTTTTTCTTATTCCTATATTTATTAATTTTTTATTATATTTTATTATTTTATTTAATAGAGATCAATATATTTATATGCATATTTATATATATCATTTTAATTAAAATTTATTATTTTTTATTGTATTTTATTATTTTATTTAATAAAGCTTAGTATATCTACATACATATTTATATATACCATTTTAATTAAAAGCAGCTTATTTGTATATTTATTATTTTTTATTGTATTTTATTATTTTATTTAATAGAGATCAGTACATCTATATATATTTATATATACCATTTTAATGAAAAGCAGCTTGATTCTAAGCAGTGGAACATTTTAGTTAATATATTTTTGTTGGAAATAGTATAATGTTTGTGGCCGAATATTTAAGAGTAATGTTGAATATAATTATATACATTAATTAAAAGAAAAAAATGAATTAAGTTTGTAATTTTTAATTGTTAGTGATAATGATTAGTGTAATAATTTATTTTAAAATTATTATTTAGCAAGATATTAAATTAGGATATTAAATTAGGATATGAGATTTTAATTTTTTCAATACAAGAATTTGGATATACATCTTCTATATTTTCCTAGATTTAAATTTATACCTTAAAAAATACTTATTTTTAATTATTAAATCAATCCCATAACGAAAATGAAAAAAGTATGTATTAATTTTATATTTTATATTTACAATCATAATTTATATTTTATATTGAGTTATGTGCAATTTTCCTCTAATTTTTTCAGCGTGGTTTTTAAAGTTGAATGGCTTACCATATTCTTTGTTCCCGAGTACAAAAACTTTGAAATTTTTAAGTGGAATGAGAGATTCCATTGAACGGCTGTTGTGTATGTGGAAAAAAGAATATCCAACGTGGTAGGGTGGTGTATGGAGTAACAATTATTAGTGACGGGTGTAATAGCGGTTACATTTTTGTGTAGACAATGCAGGTGCAATCTAAGGAATTTAAGGTAAAATTAAAATTTATATTGTAATTGTTATTTTTTATTATTTTTATTTTGTTAATTATTATTTTTATTTTCTAAATTTATTACAGATTTTTAGAAATAATAATTTACACCATTGGAATATTATATAACTTTTTCACGTCTTTGAATATATTTATTCATTACAAAAACATATTTTAGAAAAAATCACACTCACCAAATTTCCATAATCGAATTTCCTAAAATAAAATCTGACCAGATGGCTGCAGCAATAAAAACCCGGCACTAGAGCATCTGGGTTTCTTATGTACAGCATGTGGAGCGGTTTCTACTAGGTCTCCAGGTTAGTGGTACACTTTACAAATTTTCATGATCGAATTTCTTAAAAAAGAATCTGATCAGGTTGCTGCAGCAATAAAATGTTGGAGAACATTGATAAATCCAACCACCAATATTAATGCAGAACCCACCAATATTAATGCAGAACCTATGTCTTCTAGAGAAGTCGGTGTTTTCTGGAGAAGTCGACAGCAATAGTCCGCAGCAAGCGGCGGTAGTCGGCAGAGTACTATAAAATTTGGGGCTATCCATGTGTATAAATAATTATGTTTAATAATGAAATGTCAAGCTCATTTTCATGACTCTTCAGTGTGTTCTGTGTTCAGTTGTGTGCTGTAGTGTTTCTAACTTGGTATCGGAGCGAAGGGTGTGAGCCGTGAGCGAGAGCCACTGAGCCGAGTACTTAGGAGTGTGTTGCTGTTTGAAGGCCGTTGGAGCCATTGAAGTAGAGCAGTCTCTGCTTGCTGCCTATCTAATCGTTAATGTGTGAAAGTGATCAAATATTGATTCTGTTGATTCTGTATCTGTTGTTGAAGGCTCAGTGCTGCCATTGCCACCCGCTGTAACATAAGGGCTAGACGCGAAAATCGCCAGATTCGCTGAAACAACTGTGAAGTTGTTCCTGCTATATGTTATTTTGCAGAATCCCGTCCTGCTGTTAGAGTGAGCATTGTTGCCCCATTTCAGAGCGAGTAAAAACGTCTCTGTGCCTAAGTTCAGTTTGAAGTGGTTGAGTTTGAAGCGCTGTGTGAAGTAAAATCTATATGCTCTCTGATATTTGTCCCTGTTGTGGACTGTGTGTGAGCGTAGATCTAGCTGCCAAAGAGATTGAGTGCCCGCTGTTCTGTTTGGCGTTGTTGGAGAGTGCCATCACTGAGAGCCAATTGTTAGCTACTGAAGAGCTTGCGTTGAGCGACATTGTCTGCTGATGTCCAGCCTCTGTGGAGGCACTCTTGCATTGATGAAATATTCAATTGCTAACTCTGTGTGATACAAGTGAAGGTCGTTGTTGGTGGAGATCAAAACTTGCTGTAATCTATGAGTGGATCATCGTGTCGTTGTTGGCGTGAATGTTATGAGTTTTTGGGCATGATCTGTGCATAGAAGTTGGCAGCAGACTGTAAGAACCTGTGAAGTGGTGAAGAGTTGTTGGGAAGAGGCGTGTTGTAGGCCCAAGCCTGAGGACGTGGAATAGAGTTGTTGACTGCAGAGTTTCGGCTGTGGAGAGAAAGTTGATTATGGAGATTCGGTGGAGTGAAGGTCTCAAGGAGTGAGATGTCAGATCTCATCTATGTGAATTTTTCTTGAAGCTGTTTGTTTGTTGTGTATTGTGCCTGTTGTGGATTGAGCACAGTGTAAAAGCGTTGCTGTTGAACAGTGGTGGATTGTGTGACACCTGGAGTATTTTTTTTTTTTTTAAAGCTGTTTGTTTGTAGAGCGCTGAGAGCTTGAGAGCCGCAGAGGCACTGCTGTTGTGAAGGTTGGAGTCTGTGTGAAAGAGGTTACATGCCAGAGTTGTGTAACTCTCTGCCTTCGCTAAGGATCGGACTGAAGGGATCAAGCTGGTAATCTTTGTGGGTGTTTTGTGAGTGAGAGAAGTGTGAAAAATGGTTGTGAAAAAGATGGTGGATGATTCAGATGCAATGGAAGAATTTGCCATTAAATTTGATAATGGATATTTATTTTATGAAAATGAATTGCAAGTTATTTCTGAAAAGAAAATGATTGATAAATTGTTGTTTGTTTTTTATGATCACATGGAAGAATATGAAGAAGAAATTGTAGTACCAGTGAAAGGAAGAAACAAGTTTGAAGATGTCGAGCTTGATCATGATGCAGCGATAAAGCTAATTAAAGGATGGCTTGAGAAATCTTTTGAACATATTGATGTAGGTTTGAAAGCAGCAACTGGCATGGTGAAAAATCTTGAAACTGAAGAATCCATGAATGAGCACAATGACAAGAATCAATATGGTTTTGTTTATGAATCTAATGTTGTTTTTTAGTGTGCAGATATTCACAATCAAGAAGAAGCAACAAAACTTGAAGAAATTGCAAGTATTAAGGACAAATATAAGTCTCAAGAACGTGAAGCAATGTTGAAGAATGTTAACATGCGATCAAGAAAGGAGCAGCGATATTACTATTTTATGGCAAGAAAAGTGAAGATGAAGTTACATCAAAAAATGAACAAGAATGGACCTTTTAGCAAGAAGAAAAAAATGAAATGTTTGTTGTAAGCCTCGCTGAGACTTAGACCAGAAGGCATGTCAATTATGAATATGTTTACATTATCTTATATATTGTCATATGGTTGGATTTAAGGGGGAGTGTTGGAGAACATTGATAAATCCAACCACCAATATTAATGCAGAACCTAGTGTCTTCTAGAGAAGTTGGTGTCTTCTGGAGAAGTCGGTAGCAAGTGGCGATAGTCGGCAGCAAGCGGCGATAGTCGGCCGCAAGTGGCGGTAGTCTGCAGAGTACTATAGAATTTGGGGCTATCCATGTGTATAAATAATTATGTTTAATAATGAAATTTCAAGCTCATTTTCATGACTCTTCAGTGTGTTCTGTGTTCAGTTGTGTGCTGTAGTGTTTCTAACTTAAAAACCCGGCACTAGAGCATATGGGTTTCTTACAGCATGTGGAGCGGTTTCTACTAGGTCTCCAGGTTAGTGGTTGTGGTGCAAATAAAGTCAATGTCAAAGTGAAGCGTGTTTATAATTTTTTATTAAATCGGGTCTATGGCTACATAGCAGATGTCTCTAAATAAAAAAATCGGAGTCTTTTGTGGAGTTGGAGAAATTGTTTGGACAGTCAAAAGTGCTTGGAATCTGGGCAAAAAAATTTCAAAAAATCTTGTAGATGCAGTGTTTAAATGATGTTTTTGATGGTGGAAATGGATTCAACACCATCAAAAATTTCTAGAACACGTAAAATTATAAAATTTAACAGTGTTTATTTGGATTTACAAAATCCCTACCGGATTTCTTTTAAATATAACTGAAATTCCCATAACTTTCCACGCAAAAAAATAGTCTCATTAGACTACCGCAAAAAAATCTATCCTCGAGGGTATTAGTCTAATTACAAAGTAGTTATAAAGTACATGTTTGATAAAATAATTTGTTGACTACAGTGATGAGAACCCTTCCTTGATTATCATTACAGTGATGATACCTAAGAATAAGCTCTCTATTTAAAAGAACTTATTATTTTTAAAGTTAATTGAGTGTATTTTAGGTGGTTTATTATTTTGTAACTAGTTAACTGTGTATTTTAGGTGGTTTGGAGAGTTTAAGGAGATTTTTTTTTTATCTAAATTTTAATTATATTAATTTTTATGTATAGATTTTTAGGAGGGTTTAATGATAACTTCTCTACTTAAGTTTAATTTCATTAACATGATTATATATAATTATATTGATATATATAAATTATCATAAAATATATTATATTATATATTTCTTTGAATTAAGTAAAAAACAAAATCTCAACCAAAAACAAAAGGGAAAAAAACTAAAATAAAAAATAATGATAAATAAATTAATATGATAAATAAAATGAAATAATAGAATGAATCCATGTATAAAGATATTTCAAGGAATGAAACTAGAAAGCAATAAAAAATGAACTAAAACCCACGATCAGTGTTTTTATGCCTCGAGAGCTTCATGTCTAGCTCTTGGGATAATATATTTAGCGAGGGGTTTGTTGAAAAGTTGGGAGCATTTATTTTGAAGTTCCACGGAAAAAGAGCCGAATACATCAAGCAAATGAAGAAGCAATCTGTCCCATAGGCTATCTTTAACATCATGGAGGTTAAAATAATTTCTTTCTTCTTTCTTTCTTTCCCTTTCACCAAAAAATTATGTCTCTGCTCAAAGATGCTAAAAAAAAAACCGTACCTTCCATAAAGAACAAAGAAGCGGATGTTTCATCTCAATCCCCATAAATTTTTAACCCATTCATCATTTTGGACTTAAAAAAACAAATATATAAACTAAGCATTTGAGTTACTTAAGGGGATGATGGTACTCACCAGATTGGCACCCAGAGGAAATTTTATAAAATATTTGTACCCCAAAAAAATCCATCACCATAGCAAGGCATTCAACAACATATTTGCATTGCACATTTGTAAAAACATAAAGCATCTGTTAACAGGGCTTCGACCGTATTACACGGGCTATGGAGTTAAATGCATGGACCTGAAAGACTTTTGAGGCTGCAATAGATTCAAATGAAATGAAATTTATACCTCCCCTCTCATCCTCTATCGTCCTCCCCTCTCGTCCTCTCTGTGTGGAAGATGACCAAGAATAGAGTTCAGAAAATTTTGTGCCCCATTCATCTACAAATGCTCTACTTCGGACACTTGACCGTAACGTAGGGATAATCCCATCTATTTTTCCTCAAAATAGTTGTGTACTCCATTTCATCCTGGTCCTTATTATTTAAACCACTTTGGTTCCCATTTCTCAAGCTACAACAATAAAAAACACAAATATGAGATACCCAGCCCTGAATTAATCGAGTTTTTATGGATTTAATGTGACTTCAAAACAAGATAAAATACCCACCCACCACTCTGTGCAACTTCCATATGAGTAAAATTCACTGTATCTGCTCAATCTCAATCTCCCTGCCTATCAAAATGCAAAGCAAAAAAGCAAAATAAAATGTTAAACGTTGCCAATAAATCCATACTTCATTACATTACACAAAAGCTGAAGCCGTTGTAGGGCATTTTTTCCTCTAGGCCCATGACATGTACACCCGAACATTTCCATAACCGCATCTCCTATTTTCCTTTTCTATCTCTTCCGTTGTTCTGCATTTTCATTGTTAATTCCAAACAAGAAATCGAAATAAACATAAGAATTCATTAAAAAACAAATATATAAATTAAGCATCTCACTTACTTCAGGGGATGATGGTACTCACCTTCGCATATTGGCTTAGAGGAAATTTTATAAAATTTGTACCCAGCAAAATCCGTCATCATAGCATGACTAAATGCAGCTCCCTTCCGCTATTGTATCTGCATTGAACATTTAATAGAAACATAAAGCATCTGCTAACATGGCTTCGACCTATTACATAGGTTATGAAGTTAAATGCATAGATTTGAAACACTTTTGGTGACCGTATTACATGGGCTATAGAGTTAAATGCATGGACCTGAAAGACTCTCGGGACTGCAATTGATTCAACTGAAATAAAACGTCTACCTCTCTTAATCTGGTAATAGGGCTTCGAGGGTATTACATGGGCTATGGATTTAAATGCATGGACCTATAATAATTTTAGGGCTACAATAGATTCAAATGAAATGAAATTTATACCTCTCCTCTCGTCCCCTCTGTGTGGGAGATGATCAGCCACAGAGTTCAGAAAATGTTGTGCCCAATTCATCTATAGATGCTCTGCTCTGTACACTTGACCATAACGTAGGGATAATCCCATCTACTTTTCCTCAAAATAGTTCCGTCCTCCATTTCAACCTGATCCTCATGATTTAAACCAATCTGGTTCCCATTTCTCAAGCTACAACAATAAAAAAACACAAATATGAGATACCGAGCTCGGAATTAATGGAGTTTTTTATGGGTTTAATGTGACTTCAAAACAAGGATAAAATACCCAACCACCTAAATTCAATCGGCAAAGACTCCGCTGGGATTAACAAACAGAGCTAGACCTGGGGACCACTTTGTGCAACTTCCATATGAATGCAACCATATGAACAAAATTTACTATATGTGCTCAACCTCAATTCCCCTGCCTGTCAAAAACACAAAGGAAAAAGCCAATAAATCCATATTTCATTACATTACACAAATTAAGGAGAATCCAGTTGAAGCCGCTATTTGGCATTCTTTCCTCGAAACCCATGATATGTATGCCCAGACAATTCCCTTAACCTTAACCTCATCTCCTCTTTGTCTTTTCAGTTTCTTCCTCCGTCATGCGTGTTCATTTTCAATTCCATACCAGAAATCGAAATAAACATAAATGTTCATAGAAAGGAGTATAATAAAAGCAAGCAGTAATAGACATCAACCAAGCCAAAGAAAAGCAGAGCATGACCATGCTCAGTAAACTGAAAACAAACATAAAATCGTCCAGCAAAACGGAACAAAATCAAGTGAAAACGAATGAGATGAGAACAGAGGAATCGACCAGACGAGGAAACAAAACTCTTAACTCTTCCTTCTCCCTATATATATACCAAGGACCCAACTGCCATCAGCCTCCGTGAATCAAATCCTGGTACTCTTCTATCTTTTTGCTTTTTTCATTATAAGCGGTATGTGCTTTTTCCTTTTATAGAACTTCTATCTTTTTCCTTTTGGCATTGTAAACGGTTTTTGCTTTTGTCATTGTAAACGGTAAGTGCTTTTTCATTGTCTTTCTATCCCAGCTCCTGCCTCCCACGAATGGAATTTGATGGGTAATTTTTTCCTTTTTGGAGTAAAATCGTTAAGGTTTTTTTGGTTGAAATTGTCAATCTTAGTGGAAAGGTGCCAAAACCGTCAAATTTGATCAGTGTGTTTGTGTTGAAAGGAGTTGTCTAAAGAGGTAGAGGAATTGTCAATCTTAGTGGGAAGGTGACAAAACCCACCGGATGGATGGTCGGTTGAATCTTCGCGCTTTCCTTTTTATATGAAGTAGGTAGGTCTATAAAAAAAGGTCAATACAAAAGTTCGAAGTGCTTACTCACCCTACTAATATAAAGCAAGTGTTGTGGTTGTTGAACGCCCGTCCATCCAACAAGGCTCTCTCTCTAATTGACTATCATTCCATTTATTCAACCGTGTATAATAAGTTCTGGCTTACGTTCCTCAATTCGGCAGTTCCCACCCAGGATCTCTGCCTAAAGTTTCTGGAATAGAATGAATCCGGCAGTTCAGCCGTTGTTTCTTGTCCCAGCCTGAGGTGATTCGACCGACCATCCATTGTTTCATGGACCAGCCTGCAAGTCACTCTGCAAGTCACGATCGGCCAGTAACTCTACTCTGCCTACACTAACTAAAAGCAAGCCGTTTTCTGTTGGACCAATTCCAGTGCTCGCTCCGTGCCATCCATGCCATGGTGGGTCGATGTGTCCCGTTACTATTCATTCTGCATGCCACTAGGTACGATCCACGAGGTGCGAAACAAGATCCTCTGGTTAAAGAACTCCTACTCCTATCTGGTACTTGCTATTGGTGGGCCCCATTTCATTGTCCACACCCATTTGCTTGGTTGCATCACTTCATTCGTCAAATTTGATCAGTGTGTATGTTTTGAAAGGAGTTGCCTACGGAGGCATCGGAATTGTCAACCTTAGTGGGAAGGTGCCAAAATCGTCAAATTTGATCAGTGTGTCTGTTTTGAAAGGAGTTGCCTACGGAGGCAAAGGAATAGCTCCGAGAGGCAGAAGAATTCTCTGGAGGGCTAAAAGTGGCAGGAATCCCGGCAAAAAAATTTCAAAAAATCTTGTAGATGCAGTTTTTGAATCATATTTTTGATAGTGAAAATAGATTAGCACTATCAAAAAAATCTAGAGCACTTAAAATTATGAATTTTGACAATATTTACTTGGATTTACAAAAATCCCTAAGAAATTTTTTCAAAATAAAACTGGAATTTCTGTCTTTCAGAACAAAACACATAATTTTTAAAGCACATCATTTTGAAATTCACCAGCGCGCTCCTCCAACATCCACGAATCATGTTGGTTGAACATGATTTATAGTACATCCATGACACATTTATTATTGTTTTTGTTATGATATAGCCCATCACACATTTATTATTGTTTTTGTTATGATATAGCCCAGCACGCATTTAATATTGTTTTTGTTGTGATGTTTCTATTAACGAGTATAAATAGTAAGACTCTATATGATGTTTCTATTAAGGAGTATAAATAGTAAGAAGTGTTAATTTAAATAGATTTTATTTTAGATATGGATAAAAAGTGTAAAGTATATTTCATTTTTAAATTATTATAATAATTTTAAATTATTTTCTAAAAAAATATTGTTTTTGTCATGAGCATAAATAATAAAATTTTGTTAATTTAAATAGATTTTATTTTAGGTAGGATAAAAGTGTGAAATAAATAGAATTTTATTTTATTTTAAATCTGAAATTTTGGCTTAATTTTGAATTTATATATATATATTTATGAAAATTATAAATTTTTATATTTTCACATTATAACAAATAAAAATAAACTTATTATAAAATTATTATAAAATTAAATAAAAAAAATTATAATAAAAAGTAGATAATATATTTTAGGGTCATCTTAACTAATATTTTGTTTGATTTAGATGTTTTAAACGTATTATAGACCAACTAGATTCATCTTAATTTTGGATCTATGAGGAGTGAGGGATCAAATCTCTTGACGTGCAAACCTTCTTTAGAGAGAAAAGAGATATGATCCTTCTCCGCACATGGTATATCCAGAATTAAGATGGATCTAGGCTAGTTAATAATTTTCAGGTCTATATATAGATCAACAGATCAACTTTGCAGATAAATTCTCACATGAAAAACACAATATTTGATGAATGGATAGCTAGTTCTTTAAGAAGATGGCATCAAAGAGCTAAGAAAAATATATATACGACAAAATTTAGACTCTAGATTTTCAACCAAAATCATAATGTTAGAGTCTCAATTTTCAAGCTAAGGGGGGACTCCAAGTGTGGAAACAACCCCAAGCCATGGATCTTCTCCATTGCACCTAATGCATAGATACAGTACCATGGAGACATTGAGACTCTAGACATCCATCCAAGATATTACCCCTCAGATTATGAAACAACTAAATCCCTAGAGTACTTAGAAGCTACAACACAACATCCCATTTCAAAACAAGTAGAGAGCTCAAATCTGGAAATGGTTGCATTTTCTACATACCTTTCGCAGACTATTAGAACTGCTTCGATTTCTGAAAACTGGGGTGTCAAAGGGGCCATAGAAAGGTAGCCTACTTCAGAAGATGTAAATGTAAATATAAATAGTAGATATTTTTCCTATGTTTGGTTTTAATTGCGTGTGCATACGAAACCATAGATCTCATATGACTTGTGTGATCTTAGAAGATAATCCTGTAAAGTGCAAAAATTGTTAATTTCCTTTCAATATTTTCCCAATAAATATTTGGAAGGTTGACTTGGTGGATGTAGGAAGGTTTCATGTTGGTATAGAGGTCTTGGTTGTCTCACATTGAATTGGTTCTTGAAGAAGAGAGTTTTGGTTGGGCTTTCCCCTAGGAGAGGGGTTTCCCCCTTAGCTGAGAGCCTACACACTATGTCCTTTGTTGTTTTGATCTTCATACTTTTATGATTTGGTAATTGCTTGATCAAAAGAAAATAGAGAAGATAACATAAAGAAAAAATATATCACAAATAATTATCAAGATAAGAAAATATTTCTGCCTTTCTAATTTTCTAACACAAGGAATTGAGGAAAGTCCTTTCCTTCATTGATCTTTGTGGTCCATCACGGGATAGCAAGGTGTTCTAGGACAATTTTAGATTTTATGCAGTAGCCAAAAATATGTCATCCTGGGGGGCGATCAGAATCTGGCAATGAAGGTTGGGAAAAGTTTTGTTTTTTGGGGGGCGGAGAGGGATGGAAGGGGGTGTTAAAATGCTAAACAAGACCCCCATCTATTCATTATTTATCTCAAATATTTTGAGATTCACGGGTTCTATGATTTGGAACCTATTAGCCTTGTTCCGACAATGGGGGTCTTTAGAAAAGGAAGGAAGGGGGAATCAAGGAGATTAGATAGAGTTTGGGTAACATAAAAGATTTTGGAGGATGTGGAAAGAATTAAAGTCATAATTAGGGGTGGAGAGATCTTCAGATCATCTAGATATTGCGAAAATTAGAAAATAGATGAAAAGAAATACCTAGAACCCTTTTAAATTTAACCATAATTTTTTAGGAGAAGAAGGTTTCAGTAATTTGGTCACTCATGATTGGAAAAAATATGGAACTCATACAAGGGAGAAAACTATTTATCAATTTGCAATAAATTTGATGAAAGTTTAAAACATAATAGAAAAATGGGCAATGAAAAAAGCCTGGTAAGTGCTATAAAAGCTTGTTGATACCAAGGAAAAAACCAAGAAATTGCTTGGAACAAATATGGAAGGAGTCTTTACAAAGACAAATAATACTAATCTAAAAAATTTTAAAAGGGAATATAAAATGAAAGTATTGGATCAAGAACAAGTAAAGTAAAGATTGAAGAATAGGGCTACTTGGCAGTTGTTGAGTGCAACACCAATACTAAATTCTTCGAAAACTACATAAAACATCGAAAGAACATTAAAAGTTCATGGGAGCTCAGTAAAGAAAGAATGGAGGAAGCTAAGAAAATTCTCAAAGATCGAATAAGGAGTAAGGCATTTCAAAATTTTATTCCAAAATCGCCCAAGGAAAACATAAAAGAGAGTAAAGAACAACAAAATAAGAAAGTTGAACCTAAAGTCAACAAAAAGGGACTCAAATTAGTTCTACAGTCTTTTAAGAAAAAATCAGTTCTACTCTTTTAAGAAGGCAAATAGTCTAAGTCCACATGGTTGGATGGTGGAATTTTATGTGATTCTAATTCCAAAGCAAAATGATTAATATAAATTTGATAATTATAGGCCTATCTCACTATGCAATTGCGTACAAGATTTCAACAATAATTCTAGAAAATAAGCTTAAAAAGAATTTTCTCTAACTTTATCTCAAAAGAGTTGTTTGGTTTTCTTCACAACAGGGAAATTCATGTGGTTAGAATAGCACAAAGACTATGGAAAAAAAAAATTAACTATAATGATGAGAATAGACTTAGAAAAAGTAAAATCTCCGGGTTGTGTATTTTTTAATGTTATAAGTAAAATCTCCATGCATCAAATATGTATATTTTTTTAATGTTAAAAGAATTTCCAGAAAATCAAAAAGTAAGTTATTAATCAAAATGCACCAACCTTAACTTTGTTGGCCAACAAAGTCATTGTTGAAGGGTTCGATTTATAGAAATTCTTCACAGGGAAGGCTTGTTTAATCATTGTGGCCTAATCAGAGTCTCTAATTGAGTGTGCCGCAATATTGTTAATTTCTGCATAGTAAACTTTAACTCATTAGAAAAAAAAAATAACAAGAAATCAGATAACAATTCCATACATGAATATAGATTTCCTGACACTCAACATGAAGACATCATCTAGGAATCATGTTTGCCTATCAACATGAATATAGATTTCCTTTCAGCATTATAAATCAGTCACCATGAAGATATCATGTATGAATCATGTTTTTCCATAAAAAATGATTCCATGAGCTCCTTTGCCATGGTCTCCCTCTCAATTATCACTCCCATGGTCTCCCTCTCTCAATTATCACTGACCCACAAACTTACGTACTAGCCCATGACACATAACACAACTCACATTGAGACAACACCGCACAACTCATAGAGCGCTCCACACAACATAACTCTTCTGACAGAAGGAGAGAGAACCATTAAACTAGCAAAATCAAGATGACAAAGCATTCTGAATTCACCTGTTTATTGAACAGAGAACGAAATTATTTTCAGATCATGACCTGTAGAGATTAGAATATAATTTTTAAACTACAGAGATGAGGCCTGAGATTTCAATAAAAAGAATATCAAAATACAAGATGGAAATAAGAACAAAAATTACCAAGGGTGTGCAAGGACACAAGATGACGAACTATTCAGTCTAAGTTGAATGCACGGTGTCTCTCTGCCTCCAATTGTTTTAGCATTTTTCTTCTTTCTAACAATTTGCAGACTCAGAAAAAGCTCGACTGGTTAATAATGGCAATGAAATGTTTTTGCAGTACCATTCCTGGATTCATAAGCATTGTGTGTTAAATGAATCTACAGTTGAAGGATTGCAATACGGAGTTGAATATGTCGAGTAATAAGGGAGAATTGTAACTCTAAGTTGCATAGTGAACCCAAGACCTTTAGAAAAGCACGAGAAAAACAAATTGAGGCACTATTTGATATTGTCATTGACAAATTAGTTCATGTTGCCCTAAAGAACTATTGAAGAGAAAGTTACCTGAAAATGAGTTTCAATTTTTTTCAATAGGCAAGTCAGCCTGAAAATGTGCATATCAAAATTAAAACGGTATAATAGGTTTTCAAGATTTCGACCAGTGAGGAGCTAAAGGAACTAGAAAAAATTATAATATGTAGTCAGAGATTATGCCTGTAATTCCAATATAATGAATTTTAAAATACAGAAAATATAAGTAAAATTCATTACCTAAGGTGAATGAGGATAGAAGAAGCCAAAAAATTCCATCGGGATAGAATGAAAAGAGTCCTTTCACCTCCAATAGCTCTGGCAATCTTCTTCTCCCGAATATTCGCCAACTCAGAAATTTTGGTTGAACATAATGACAGTATCTTTGTCATTAGAGGTGGAAAAAAATAGCAGAAGCGGAAAAGATCCGAAGACTTTCTTAAGAAAATATAGGCCCATCAGAGCGGAAGAACACTAACTCTATGCTCTGTAATATAGTGGTAGACGGGAGATCTTGGGATTCACAAGAGCCGCATATTTTCAACTTGGGTTTCAAGATTTCGACCATGGAAGAAGTAAAAGAACCTGAAAATATTATACCATGGAGTTGGATATTAGGCCTACGATTCCAATACAATGAATGTCAACATCCACGGGAAAATATAAGCAAAATTTATTACGCGTATGAGTGCCGAGAGAAGAAAGCAAACACATATCAAATCCATCTAGTAAAATGAAAAGAGTCCTTCAGCTTCCAATTGCTTAACCATTCTTCTTCTTATTTGCCCACTCAAGAAGTTTGGATCAACATAGTAACAACGATGCCCTTAGTAAGTTCTATAAATCATCCCTCACTACTACACCAAGGGCACTTTTGAGACATTTTTTTAAGACAAAAAAAATCTTTTGTCTCAAAAACTCATTTTTTATTTTAGTTATTTTACATTAAAAATTAATATCAATTGATTTGTCTTAAATATAGATTTTAAGACAAAAATAGGTTGACACAAAAATATTTTAAGAAAAACTTTATATTTAAGACAAAAATATTTTAAGACAACAGTAGTTTGAGACAAAAATATTTTAAGACAAAACTCTATATTTAAGACAAAAATAATTTAAGATGAAAATATTTTGAGACAAAACTTTATATTTAAGACAAAAGTAGTTTGAGACAAAAATTTAAAGGCAAAACTTTATATTTAAGACAAAAATAGTTTAAGACAAAATTATTTTAAGACAAAAACAATTTAAGACAAAATTATTTTAAGACAAAACTTTATATTTAAGACAAAAGTAGTTTGAGACAAAAATTTAAAGACAACTTTATATTTAAGACAAAAATAGTTTAAAACAAAATTATTTTAAGACAGAAACAATTTAAGACAAGATTATTTTAAGACAAAACTTTATATTTAAGACAAAAGAATTTTGAAACAAAACTTTATAGTTAATACAATGACCACTTTAGATCAAACCTATGTTTAATACGATATTTCACTTCGAATTAAAATGGAGGGCAGCACTGAGTTTTAGGGTGATCTGCGCGCGTGTTTTGAACTGGAGCTCACGTGCTCCTGCTTCCTCGGCCCCTGCGGCCTCCGCAAGCCCCTACTGCTAGACTCTCAATCCTTCTCGGCATCCCCGCAATCGGGCTCTGCCTCCCTCCTCCGGCCAGTGTTGCTGCTGGCACAGCGTCCGCGTCTGGGTTTTGCGATCGTAGAGGAGCGTAGCCGCCGCCATGAGTGCGCTTGGGGGTGGGGAGCCTTCTCCCACCCCACCAATCTCTTCAGAAGAAGCATTTAGAAGATTTCTCTCACAAAAAGGGAAGAAACATTTGATTCTAGAAGTCCCGAAATTCATAAAAAAACTAGAGGAAATTCCTTAGATCGCCCTGCCAGAAGACCAACCGATAAAAATCGCCCTATCCCTAGCTAACATAGGGTTGGTAGGACAATTTATGGGATGCTGGCCCTCTAGAAAAACAACAGATGATTGGATCCAATGCAACTAGAGGCCCCAACTGAAAAACAATGTGATCTGCTATGTTGTCGAAAGAGGGTATTTCATTTTCTAATTCACCTCCAAAGAAGATCGAGATTTGGTTTTCAGAAACGATCCGTATTTCATGGGAAATCAGGGTCTCTATCTTAATAAGTGGACCCCCGGCTTCGATCCCTTAATCGATACCCCTAAAGAGGTCCCAATCTGGGTCCGGCTTCCCAATCTTCCGATCCATTATTGGAGCTATCACAACTTGTAGAAGATTGGAAATGGCCTAGGTCGTTTCATTGACAAAGCAGATAATAAGGGCCAATATACCTGTGCAAGAATCTGTGTGGAAGTCGATCTGGAATCTGGACTACCCGAAGCGGTAAAACTTAGAGTCAGAGAATGGCATCACTATCAAAAATTGAAATACAAGCAACTGCCTTTCAAATGCAAAACCTGTCACGAACATGGACACTTCCAACGAAATTGCCCAAAAGCTCCAACAGGGGACAAATTGGACGAAGAAGGATGAAAGAAATCAAAAAGGGAAAGGCAGTCCCAAAACCAACTGAGAAGAAAAATTCAGGGCCATTTGTGAAGCCCCGACCTAAACCAAAAGCCAAAGAAGTTCCAAAAGAGGATTCTTCCTCTGGGTAAAGACAGATGCCATTGGAATCCAAGAGGAACCAGAAGACCCGTCGAAGAAAGTGAAAGAAGCAGAGGCAAAGTCAACTCTTCCTCCATCAGAGGATGAACAAGGGGAAAAAGAAGAAAACGAGGAGCGCATCAGCCTAGGCTCCGATTCTGAGGGAGATTCAGAATATGGAGTCTCAGATTCAGATAGCTCGCAAGTCACTCCTATCAAGTTAGCCATGAGTCGAAAGTCCAAGAAGAAATTAAGAGAGGAACGAACTTATCTGGATGTTCTCCAAGGCTCTCAGAAAACTCTCAAAGGAATGATGAATACCATATCTAGGCGCAAGCATGGTCAGGCTCCAAAAGGAGCCAAAACCTTCCAAGCGAGTAAATAATGAAATACATCTCCTGGAATTGCATAGGGTTAGGCAGTAGGTTGAAAGAAGAAGCTCTAAAAGACATTATAAGGATGTACTCCCCTGAAATCCTTCTCATCCAGGAGACAAAACTGGAGGACCTTCTACTCCTCCAAGCAAGCAAAGCATTCTGGCATAAAGGGCAAGGGAGAGTAGTGAGCGCTAGAGGCGCCTCTAGAGGGATTGCCTCCTTTTGGGATAGCTCCAAATATGATCTGATTCACGAAGAATGTTGCCCCCATTGGCTACTCACTAAGCTCCTCCATAAAGAATCTGGCCACCAAGTAAGTATGTTCAATATTTATGCTCCGGTCTTACCATCTAAGAAAAAAATTTGTTGGGACTTGCTCTAGTCCTATCTTTTCTTGGACAACCCAGAAAATATTATTATTGCAGGTGATTTGAATGTTACGCTAGCTGCATAAGAGAAAAAGGGGGGCTCTCTAGTCAGGGACCCAGCTAGAGAATGGGTTGAAGACCTCATTTTAGATTAGGAATTGGAGGATATCAAGCACACATCTGGGAAATTCACATGGTCAAACAAAAGGATAGGCCCCGACCACATTGCTGCTCGTCTGGAAAAATTTCTAGTCCAATCCTCCTTCTTGACTTGTGGTCTAATGGCCACCTCTAAAATTCTGCCAAACTACACCTCTGACCATAAACCCATTCTGCTTGAGCTCTCCTTCGATGGAAATCTTGGCCCCATTCCCTTTAGATTCAGTTCTCTATGGATTCATCAAGAAGGATTCCAGGAGGTGGTCTCTGAGGCCTGGAACTGGCAAGTTCATGAAGGATCCCCTTTCTTTGTGTGGGAAGAAAAAATGAGGAGACTTAAAAGGGAGCTCAAGGAGTGGGCTAAAAGGTTGAAAACACCCACCACCAAAAGAAATGAGATGAATGACAGTTTAGCAGGCCATCAATTAACAATGGAGAATTCCGATGTAACTCAAATCCTTCTTCAAAAAGAAGTAGAGCTGCAAAAATATCTCCATAGAGCAAGTAGGGATGAAGAAGATTTCTGGAGACAGAAGTCCAAAAATCTTTGGTTACAGGCCGGAGAAAAAAATACAAGCTACTTCCATAAGCAAGCTAAAGCACACAAGCACTTCAAAACAGTAAATGAAATTCACTATCAAAACACTGTGGTTAAAGATTCTGAAGGCTTAAACTGAGCAACCCACTCCTTCTTCAAAGATCTTTACTCTGCCCCGGAAGACCCTCCTATTGATTCTCAAGCCTATCCGATTGATCTTGTTCCTCACTGTGTTCAAGATTCTGACAATATTATGCTGACTACTCCGATCAGTATGAATGAGATTAAAGAAGCTTTGGATTACATGGATTCAGATAAAGCCTTTGGCCCTGATGGGTTCACTGCAAGGTTCTACCTGACTTACTGGCCTACAATTAAAAAAGACCTTCTGAGAATGATCCGTAAATCTCATACCTACACCAAAATTGGAGGCAGTACCAACTCGGCCTTCCTTGCCTTGATTCCGAAAGACAAAGGCGCCATCGATTTCAGCAGATTCAGGCCCATCTCTTTGTGTAATACAAGTTATAAGCTAATTACAAAAATAATAGCCAACCGTATTAAGAAAATTCTACCAGTCATCATCCCTGAAAACCAAGGAGGATTCATAAAAGGGAGAAAGATTCTTCACAATATTGTGCTGGTGCAAGAAGCAATTCATTCAAGCTATCATCGGAAAAAGAAAGGCATGGTGATTAAGCTAGATTTGACAAATTTGACAGGGTGAGACATGATTTCCTGTTTTCTGTGATGGAGAAATTTGGCTTTTCAAAAGTTCTCATAACTTTGGTGAAAGCCTGCATTGCCTCCCCTTGGATAGCGCCTTTGGTTAATGGTCGTTCAACATAATTTTTCCAGGCCTCGAGGGGGCTAAGACAAGGTTGCCCTTTGTCCCCGCTTCTTTATGCCATTCAAGCTTCAGTGCTCAGCTTCCAGCTAGACTACCGTCAACAGATCCAAACTCTGCCAGGCCTGAGAATGGATCACAATGTTAAAGACATAAATCATGCCCAATTTGCTGATGATACATTATTGCTTGGAGGAGCTAGCATAAATTATGCTAGAACCTTCAAGAAGGAGCTCGACATTTATAAGGAGGTTTCAGACAGCAAGATTAACTATCTAAAAAGCACGATCTATGGCTGGAATTGCTCGATCAAAGATTTGATAGACATAAAAAGGCTATTAGAAATGGAAAAGAACCCTGACCTAGGAGTCATTTAAGTATCTTCGGATCCCAATCTTCAAATCAAATCCTAAGGTAGCTCACTAGATGCCCCTGCTAGACAAGCTAAAACTCAGAATACAAGCTTGGGGAGCCTCATGGTTGAATAATGCTGGAAAGGTAATCCTTATGAAATTTGTTCTCATAAGTCTCCTGGTTTATCAGAACTCCATTCTACTAGCCCCTAAAACCTTTATTAGTAAAGTGGATGGTCTCCTGAGAATATTTCTGTGGGAGGGAGGGAAAAATAATGAAAGAAGGCTCCATTTAGTTAATTGGGACACTATTAAGAAGCCATTCTTGGAAGGAGGTCTCCAAATGCGGGATCTGGCAGCCCAAAATCTTTCTCTGGGCTCCAAGCTCCTTTGGAACATTGTTTCTGGGAATCCTAGTTGGAGCAAGAGAGTTCTGTGGAAAAAATATTTTCATGGGCAGCATTTGAGGTGCTTGGACTAGCCTCCTAGAATTTCCAAAGGATCACCAGTTTTCAAACTCTGTCTCACAACTTTGAAACTTTTCAGTCATAAGCTTTATTAGATCCCTTAAAGGCCTCTTCTAAGGACAAAAGAGGGTGGGGTTCTCTTTCAGGCTCTTACTCATTAGCAGAAGGTTACAAAAGTATGATGGCTATCCCTAGCGTCCCCCCAGATCCAACTCAATGGAAATTTATTTGGTCTTTTCCTGCTCTCCCCAAAATTGACTTCTTTTGCTGGACTCTGGCGCATAAAAGTATCCTCACTAGAGATAACCTGAGGAAGCGTGGAATGGAAGGTCCCTCCAGGTGCCCTCTTTGTGCATCGAATGAAGAAACAACTAACCACCTGTTCTAATTGTGCCCCTTTTCTCAAGAAATTTTGAAGGGTGTCCTGATGTTAGGACCTGACAAAATAGAGCTTCCAGGAAATATTTAGGACCTAATAAGAAACTGGGCCAAGTTATCCCCGTTCTGTCTCTCCAAAAAAAGCCTTCTCAAGACTGGATGGATGTGGATCCCCAAATTCACATGCTGGAAACTGTGGTTGGAGAGGAACAACAAAATATTTAGGGAGGAGAGTTGTAACTCAGTCAGAATTATCACTAAGATCAAAGCTCTGTTGGGGGAGGCCTTAGAAACCAAACCCACCATAAGAAATGGCATAATTCTGGATAGCGTGGAAGATCAATGGTTAAAAGAGCTTGTTCCAGATCATCAGAATAGATCCATTCCTCCTGTTAAAGCCCCTTCTCATTGGGAAATTTGTCTGGAAGAACAGGAATTCATCAAATGGAGATATGTTTTGGATGATTGCTGCCTATTCTTTGATGGGGCCTCTAATTGTAACCCAGGAAAGGTAGGTGGTGGGGGAGTTATCTTAAGCCCAGGTGGCTCAACTGAGTTGTGCTTTGCTTAGGGTCTGGGGCATGAAACAAACAACAGAGTAGAGGTTCTTGATCTGTGGCAAGGTCTAAATCTAGCTATCAAGAGGAATCTCCTCTCCATCTCAGTCTTTGGAGACTCCAAACTAATTATATAGGCTATCAACTCTCAAAAGATCCCTTCTCAGGTGCAGTTAGCCCCCATCCTCAAAAAAATCTGGCTATTGTTGCCCAAGTTCCACAAAATCTCCTTCTATCGTGTTTTGAGGAACTTAAACTCACAGGTGGACTTGGCAGCCAACCTAGGCTCTCTCAGGAGCAGGAGATCTCTGTTAGTAAATGATGTTGAATCGAACTGCAACATTCCTTAATTTTGGAGTTGTCTGGGCCTCTGTTCCTTTGAGCATTTCGTTGATTCAGATTCTCTAGACTTCGGGACCGAACCATTTTGAGCTGGCTGTTGTTAGGAAACGCGGACTCATCCACAAGGGAAAATTCAGAATGAAACCGTGGCATTTTCGATCTCTGTTCGTCGTTGGAACTCACTGCTACGTCTGGGTAGGTGCTGGGGAGTTCACGAGGGCCTCTTCAAGGCCAATTTACCGCTCTTGGCATTCTTGAACACTATATAACACTCCGCCAGACATTTCAAAAAGAAAACGCAGTGATTCTTGGGATGATCCGGCACTCCGGCGCATTGGATCTCCTCTCTGCAAGCTAGGAAGCAGAGCTACATCACGAAAAGCAAAAGTAGCAGAATTTCAAGGCACCATTCTGAAACCAAATCAAGTTCTTTTTCAAGCCTCTATCTGCATTCATAGTGTAACTCATTCAGCGGACTATTCAAAAGCAAAATCTTCTTTCCCCGCCGACTGTAACAAGGAAATACAGGGTTTCAGTGTTAAAGTCCTCAGCAGCTAATTTGCCGAATTTTAAATAAAAACTAACCGTTTATGTCAAAAAAAGAAAATGGAGAGTGGAGCGCTTAGGGTTTGACGCTGCTCTGCAACTGGCAGACCTTCACAGACTACGTTGTTCTGCCATTAACCTTCAGCCATAAGGCAGCTACAGCACAATAAGGAACAGCTATCGCGCAATGGAATCCCCTCAGGGGGAGGACATGATGCCTCCCCCCGCTGATACGGAAAACGACCTGCGACAGACTGAAAATGTCAGGATGGACCATCCAGAAGATACATCAATAGAGAATGAAAATATGCCAACGAATAACAACACAAATGAAGAACCACGAGTGACGTCAAACACCTACAAGCTGGTAGCAGTTGACAGACCCAAAATCGAGCTCCCAAGTCAGTGCATCAACACTCAGATCTAGTTTATGAGGGATCATGCTTTGATAGGAAAGTTCATAGGCCTTTGGCCAACGGAGAAAGATTTGCACGGCTGGATCGCAGCCAAATGGAAGCCAAAAGGGCATATAACACTGTAGTTAGGGCCTAAGGGCTTCTTTACTGCCATTTTCAATTTTCTGGAGGACTGAAACAAGGTATTGGATGGAGGACCATATTTCTTCAACCCAGTAGGGTTGTACCTAAGAGGATGGATCGAACGCTTTAACCCGGACAAAGAAGATCTGAGCTGGGCCTCGGTGTGGTTGGGCCTTTATTCTCTCCCTCTTGAGTATTGGGACGAAGGCTCTTTGTGAGACATTAGGAATGGTTTAGGCGAATTCATCAAAGTGGCAGAGGAGAAAAATCTGAAGCGATACACCTCCTATGCACGGACATGTGTATAAATGCACCTCAGAAAAGCTCTCTCGGATGCGGTAAGCCTCTACCATGATGATTATGAATGGTTACAAACAATAGATTACGAGCATGTACCATTCCGCTGTCAAAAATGCCACGCCCTGGGCCATTTATTTCGAGATTGTCCCTCCAATATGAAATCCATGACCACCCCTTCAATGGACAAATCCGACCCGTATGGGTTCACAAAAGTTGCCAATTGCAAAAAGACCCATAAAAAGCCCTCTACCTCAGTCAAAATCCTGTCACCAGCACCTCCTTGCCTTCAACAAGCAACAACTTTGAAATCCTCCTCCAACCAAAGGTTCATATTTTATATAATCATAAATAACCTGAAGCCATTCCTAAGTCTTCCGCCCATTCTGCTCCATTAAGCTCAAAGAAAGCCCTCACTTCTGAGCAACCTGCGGACACAAAAACGTCCTCTCCCAGTAACATGCATAAAAGGAATGCTCAAGGTATGGAGGTAGATAACACTCAGATGCAGATCACGATTGTAGATGATTCAGAGGCAGAGTAGGAAATAGTACATCACATGGAAGAGGAACCGGAGAGCTTCGACATCAGAGATCTAGATATATTGGGACTTGAACAGGCTTGTAAGAAAAAGGAATATGACAAAATTCCTGAGCGACAGCTAGAGAACTTAGAAGTAATTCTCTCAAGAGCACAGAAGCAAAGATCATTAGGAGTCCAAACTGGTAGTTAGTGGGATGGAAGAAATATCTTCAAAGACAACAAGAAACAAGGACGGAAAACCGATCTTCAGAGAACCATTCGCATAGGGGAGATGCTGGTGGAATCTAGAAGATACTCCAAGCCCCTTCCTAATCGTGAATCATGAAGCTCATCTCATGGAACATCAGAGGGCTCAACAGCCCGAGGAAGGTGGTGGGCTCCAGTATTGTAGCAATGATGCTACAACTCCTAGAGCTTCTTGTCTCTAATTTTATCAACCCGGTAGTTCGTACAAACTTGGAAGCGACGGTGCTGTATGCACAAGTACTAGCTCTTGTCGCAGCTGTCACTTGGTCAGCTGGCACAAGTCTGCTAGGGCTCAAGCCAACTTCTATAGGCTCACAGAAGAAGCTTTATGAATGATGGACGAAAGCTAACTCAAAGGAGACTAATCTATCTGCAGAAAGAAACTGAAAACCAACAAAGCATGAAAACCCTAGTAAACCCTAATTTGACTAGGCTAGACCCTAACTATGCAAAACTGTGAATGAAACCACTATCAATAATGCCATTACTTGCAGTGAACTGAAATACATGCATCTAAGCTACTTGCATCTGAAAAGACATGTTTTTGTATTTTTTCATTAAGTGGTTGGATTTATTGTGATGATGCTTTTGATTAGGGTTTGGTTGTGCAGGAGCGGTTCGAATGGAAGGAAAGCATGGGCAAGGTCAGGATGGCTAGGGGAGGTCCCAGAGGGTCTCCAGCATCAGTCCACAGAAGTCTACCACGTTCGGATGCTCAGCAACCGAGTTTGCAGGCTTCTACAGGAAGTCTGCAGGGGATCCTACAGGAAACTCAGGGATTTCTACAGGAAGTCTGTGCGATTCTACAGGATGTTTGGCCGAGGAAGTTTTGGGAGATGGTGAAGTGTTGGAGTGGTGTGGAAGGATAGGTGAGATGGAGATGGAGCTGGTGATGGCTCAGGAGCAGAGGAGTCAGAGGGAGGAAGAGTGCATGCAGTGGGTTGATGGTTGGAAGGATGGGATCAACGAAAGTTTAAGTAGATGGAGCTAAGTGAATAATGGATGAGTTGGAGGGTAAATGAGCTGGACAGAGGCCGAATGGGTGACTTGAGGAGAGATCAAGAAGAAGAAGAAGGAAGTGGAATGATATGGAGCAGCGTAAATGAAACAAATGACTTATGCACCAAAAACAAGAATTCATTAACCTATGATAACTGTGCCATGAAACCTATGAACAGTAATGGAAAACCAAGAAATGAAACTCGTGCATGGAAGTGAAATGTAGAAGTATGGTTCAATGTCAAAAGTGCATGGATGGATCTTCAACGAAAATGTCTATGTTGCAGCTTGCATGGAAGTGAGAAGAACTGCGTTTCTTTTTGGTGGTTGGTTATGGACTGCACCCCAATCCCTAACAGAGATGGCAGTGAGCTTTAACAACCTTTTTCTGGAGCTCCAATGAATTATATCTATCCTCTTCTAACCTAAGCAACTGGAAACAAATTCACCATAAACTAATCCTATCTAAGCTCATGAAAAAGACTAAATTAACAGACTGTAAATTCGAATTGCATGTTAAAGTAAACAACTCAAAGTGCTGGAACGAAATGCAACAACATTACAACACCTAGGAGATCTATTTCTCTCAGGTTGGGCCCTAACCTGAGAGCTATAGCTCCCTTAGCAACTCAGAATGAGATCAAAATCTGCCTACCTTTATTCATAAACAAAAATCTGATGTCATGCCAAACTGGCTTACAAAAGGAACAAAAACCGAGCTGTAGCTCGTACTTCCAAATTACAAGAGCAATACAAAAGTTCAAAAAGCTCCTATAGAAGGCTACGGCCTCAGTATTTATGCAAAATGATCATCCAACAGGTGTCCTTGATTTGTGGAGCTCGGCTGTCCAACTGAACGTTAAACTGCTGATCCTGTAGGACAGTTATAACTGTTGTTCCTGTAGAACAGTTATAACTGCTGTTCCTGTAGAACAGTTGGCTGCTTCTAAGCTCGGTGGGGAGATGGATTGGAGCTCGGAGCTATGGTGGGAATCACGAGGAAGGTCCCCAAGACTGTGGACATCCTCTCCTAAAAACCAGCAGTGCCACCTCATTGTCTCCTTGTCTCCTTTCTCGTGGTCTTTTCTCCCTTTTAATGCCAAAAACCTGAAAGCATCATGCATTAGTCACGTAGATAGAATGCCTACCCTTCTTCCTACAAACAACACGAATAAACCAAGAAATGAATGCATAAGCAATAAAAAATGAATGGTTTGAGCAGAGAAAGTAGGCCAAATGAGCCCAAATTGTACCACAAATTGGGGCTCATCATCACCCCCCAACTAAACTATTTGCTCATCCTTGAGCAACTTTGCTCTGGCTCCTCGTCTTTGGCCGAGAACTAGAGCCCGGAGCATGCTTTTCCTTTCCTGTTTTTGGTGGTCCTGCCTTTTCTGCCGAGGGTGGCGCTGCTTCCTTTCCTATTTTTGGCGGCCCTGCCTTTGCTGCCCCTGGTGGTGACGAAGGTGGTGCTTCTTCCCCCTTCCCTATTTCCTTGAGCTGGGCTTCGGAAGGCGATTGGCCTATTTTTCGTGTCCAGGAAGTTATTTTTGGGCTTCCCTTCTCAGGGGTGGCTGATGTTTTAGAGGGGGTTCTTGCACTGGGTGAAGTAGGGACATCCCCTAAAATGGTTTGGCTGCTGGGTGGAGGCTGTGGCTTGCCCGTGGTCATCCTCTTGCTTCTCCTAGCTTCAGATGGTAGAGGGGTCTCCCTCTCCCTCTTCTCCTTCGGTTTTGGAGGTGTACTGAGGGCGGCCAGCGCCGCTGCTGCCTCCTTTTCGAGAATGCCAGCCTTCTCTTTCTTGCGTTTTGCTCTCTCAGAGCTCCTTGTAGAGGGCCCCTCCTTTTCAGATTTTGGGCTTCCTGTGGAAGACCCTGCTTTGCCCACTTCCGGGCCTCCTGTAGGAGATTCTTTCTTTCCCGATTTTGGGCTTCCTGTAGAAGACCCGGCTTTAGCCACTCCCGGGCTTCCTGTAGAAGCCCCTGCTTTGGTAATCTTCGGGCTTCCTGTAGAAGGCCCTTTCTCTATCTTCAGGCTTCCTGTAGGAGCCTGTTTCTCAATGACTTTCGGGCTTCCTGTAGAAGCCCCTTTTTCCAATTTCGGGCTTCCTGTAGAAGCCCTTGTCTCTGTTTTTGGGCTTCCTGTAGAAGCCTTTGTCTTTGTTCTTGGGCTTCCTGTAGAAGCCTGCTTCTCAATGATCTTCGGGCTTCCTGTAGAAGCCTTGGTTTTTGCTTTTGGGCTTCCTGTAGAAGCCTTTTTCTCAATGATTTTTGGGCTTCCTGTAGAAGCCTTTGTTTTTGTTTTCGGGCTTCCTGTAGAAGCCTGTTTCTGCTTTCCTGTAGACACAGGTGTCTCCACTTCCGCTTGCTTGCCTGCCTGAGTTTTGCTTTTTGCTTTGGTTGCAGGTGCTGTTGAGGTACTTGGGCTGACGTGGACCACCTCAGCTTTGTCCATTCTGCTCTTCATCCTCTTTTCCCTTGCTGACAAGATAGGTGTGCCACCTTTTTCTTTGTCCTCCTTTTCCTCATGCTTCTTCCTTTGTTCTTTCTTCTGTACTGTTGTCGGGGTCTCTTGGCCTTCTTCTCTCTGTTCCTCGGCCACTGCTTCGTGTTCCTCACTGCTGGAGGAACCCGTTTCTTCGATCAACATTTTAATGTCCCCATCTTTTGTCAAATTCCGGAAGGATTCCCATGAGAGGGGAACCTTATATGAATGCAATGCATCCTCCACAAGAAGCTTGATCAACCCATGGTGGGCTATCTGATCTGGTATGCCCTCTTTCAGCTTTGTAGCACACTCCATTAGAGACTGCAGGAGGTAATAAGGGATGCTCAGTTTTTGTTCTACAGGAAGGTCAATTCGGTGCCTCAACTCAGTGAGCAGCCGAAAGTGATATGCATACACGATGCTGAAACGACCTTCACAAGTAATATATTTCATGATTTGCAAACTGACTTCATTCCAAGGTGGCAACAGGCTCGTTCTTCGCACCCCGTTTTTGTCCTCCGAGAATTCTTCCTCAGGTGGAAAGAATTCTTTCTTTGCCTGCTGGCTCAGCTTTCTTTCTTCCTTATCCCACGGCAAACCCATAGGAAGTTCTGTGATCCGACTGATATGTTCTGGGGTGAGCTTGAGGCTTAGACCTCTGAAGTTCACTGTGGCCAGTGTCTGGGATTTAGGCTTCAGAGCCTGCAAGAATTCTTCGGCCACTTCATCATCGTAACCCTGCAGCTTATCACAAAAAGGCATCCATTGTGCTCTGGTGAAGAGCTCTACCACTGCCGGGTTTTCCCTTAATTTGGTTGAATCAGTGGGTTCCCGTCTTATAAACCCACCCGGCATGATGAACACGGTTGTTTTAATTAAAGGTGGCAAATGCAAAAGAGATTTGGTCTATTAAGACAGAGCATGCACATAATCCACAAAATTCAACACAGTCTACTTATACTGACATCCTGTAGAACGACAGCATAGGCACAGCAAACAACAATTCCACCAATATCTTTATGACCCGACTGTGGACGATGGTCTTGCCACTTTTACTAACCAGTTGCATGAAGAGTTCAGGGTTACCTCTTTAATTGGCCACCTTTTTTCGTGAGGCACCCGCTTCCCTGTAGAAGACTGTGTTCCTGTAGACTGCGTTCCTGTAGAACTGCGTTCCTGTAGAACTGCGTTCCTGTAGAACTGTGTTCCTGTAGAAGCAGTGCGCAATTCTCGGGGAGGACTGTAGTTGGCCCGCGCTCGAGGTGTGCTTTACCGGCGTTCTGGTAGCCAACAGCTCGGCGTATCAAAGTGCAGAGGAGATCAGAATAGCCACCCGAGTTTGAAGTGTTGGATGATAAATGCATGCGCATGATCTAGCCGATTAGATTTTGAATCGGCGCAATCCGTGGCGCGGGGGATGAGCTGTCCCCGCCGGACCGTTGGGCGACGTCATCCATCATTCGCCTGCGTATTCACTTGCTGCCGCATCCATTCCCACAGATTTGCCGCCGCCTTTTCCTGTTAAACTCATGCTTCTGACGAGAGTGTTCTCACGTGCGTGCCGTTCATTCTCTTTGTCGTGGCCGCCACCCAAACATCCAATTACACTTTAACTAGCCGACGTGGCCAGTCGACTGGCCATACGGCCGCTCAACCATTCAATTTTACGCTATGCAAACAATTTCAAAGTAAAATTCATGCGATTTGATGGAAGGAAGGGTTGAGACACTTACCTGCGTGGCTGCACACGATTTTTCCAGTTCTTGGACGATGGTGAGTGGATCTACCTGCTGCATGCGACTTACACAGACCCGGAGGCTCGTGGTTACAGGCTGCCAACGATGGAGTGGATGTTTTGCTTGCATGCGCCCGCGTTTCATTTCAGATGGCGGTGCTGTGAATGGTATCCACTCGAGCAGGTTGAACTGTTACAGGATTCCCGCGAGGTGTCTCGTAACAGTCCTTTCTCCTTGGGTGCATGCTGCACGACGGAGGTTCTGGCCTTTCAATCACGTTCCCGGAGCTCTTGATGCCTGCGGTATGAGATCCCAGCATTTGTTTAACTTTGAAAATGGCTTTCCCGCGAGAACTCATCGATCTTCTTTGTTGGTGCAGGGACTTGGTCGCATGTCGACAAGGATGGTGGAGCAAGGTGACAGCAATGTGCAAGGGTGCCAACAGAGGCTTGCATGCATCCAAACCAATCCATAGTCGCTAAATCTCCTTTTAAGATGAATTCTGGCCGTCCAAAACTCCTACAGGAAGTTTCCTGTAGAACACAGAGCTTCCTGTAGAAAGTTCGGCCTTCCTGTAGAAAGTCTGTACTTTCCTGTAGAAAATCCGCGCCTTCCTGTAGAAAGACTGCATCTTCCTGTAGAAAGACTGCATCTTCCTGTAGAAGATTCAAACCATGATAAAATTGCACATACCTTGAAAAAACATGGGTACCCTTGGAGGAGGTGCTGGTGAGGTTCCTTGACAGCATGATAAGGACCCTTGGCTTTGAGTTGAAGGCTTCCTCTCCTCCATAGAACATCTGCAACCTGCATGCAATTTTACCATATTTTGCTTATTGTTTTTTTTTTCTTTTTTCTCTTTTTTTTTTTTTTTTTGAAAGATAACAGGGGCGCCTCAAAGAGGTTTTCACCCGTGCCATCTGCCCTGAGCGCCTCAGAGAGGTTTTCACTCAAGGATCTTTTTCAAACCTTTTCTCTTTTTTTTTTTTGAAAGACAATAGGGGCGCCTCAATGAGGTTTTCACCCCTACCACCTGCCTTGGGCGCCTCAGAGAGGTTTTCACCCAAGGATCTTTATTATTTTTTTTTTTTTTTTTTTTTTTTTTTTTTTTTTTTTTTTTTATATCCCTCAGGGTATGCCAGAAGCAGAGGCAGAACCCTTCTCTATGACCAATACAGATTTCTCCATAGTTTTGATGAACTCTTGTCTTGAGAGAGGTCTCCTGTAGATCTTCAATCGATGCCCATTGACAAGCATGGGAATGGCTTCCTCATCAATGGTTCGAATGAGGACAGATCCATTGTCATGGCATTTCTCCACTGCATATGGTCCTAGCCATCTGGTTCTCAGCTTCCCCTTGAAATCTTTGTATCTGGAGTCATACAACAAAGCCCAATCTCCCGGCTGAAATTGCTTGTCATGGAGATGTTGGTCATGCCACACCTTTCTCTGAAGTTGAACCACTTCTGAGTGAAGGAGGGCCTGCATTCGGTGCTCATCCAGGCCATTCAGCTGCAGTAGCCTTTCTTGTTGTGCATGGCTGAGATCTAGGTCCAGCTGAGCTGCCATCCTCAAAGTGTTGTATTCAAACTCAATGGACAGCAAAGCTTTCTTCCCATAGACCAGCTCATACGGTGTGAAGCCGGTGGTGGTCTTCCAAGTGGTGTTGTAAGCCCATGTGGCTTCAACCAGGCGATCTGCCCAGTCCTTTCTGCTGCTGCTCACCACCTTAGTCAAGATCCCTTCTAATGCTCTATTGGTGACTTCCACCTGCCCATTTGCTTGAGGGTGATAAGGGGTGGAAGTCCTATGCTTGATCTTGTGATGAGCTAGGAGATCTTCAACCAGGTTGGAGGTGAACTGGCTCCCTTGATCGGTGACCAGCTCTCTTGGATAGCCAAACTTATAGAAGATGTTTTCTCTTAGGAACTCGGCCACCTTTTCTTCTGTTGCTGCTTTGATTGCTTTGGTCTCTGCCCACTTTGTCAAATAGTCAGTACACACAATGATGTAAGTCCTTTGCCTCGAAGAGGGGTTGATTGGGCCCACAAAGTCCATGCCCCACTTCTCAAATGGCTCAAGAGTCACTTGAGGTTGGAGAGGCATCTCATCCCTTTGGGTCGGTTTCCCCATTCTTTGGCATTGGTCACACTGACTGACATATCTTCTGACATCTTGATGAAGTGTGGGCCAATAGTAGCCTGCCTGCAGGATTTTGAAGGCAGTTCTCTTTGCTGCAAAATGTCCTCCACAAGGCCCATCATGACAAGTGAGGAGGATATCAAAGACTTCCTCCTCCCTTACACAACGCCTTAAGATCTGATCGGGGCCAAGCTTGAACAGATTGCCCCCGATCCAAGTAAATGAGGCACTTTTTCTGATGATTCTGCTCTTCTCTCTGGAAGATAGGTGTGGAGGGAACTGTGCTGAAACAAGATAGTTTGCTATATCAGCAAACCATGGAGAGAGTACTGAAATAGCAAACAGATGTTCATCGGGCATCTGGTCATCCACTGTTCCATCCTCATCTGCAGACAAATCCAATCTAGATAAAAAGTCAGCAACAACATTTTCTCTACCTGGTTTGTCAACAATGGTCAAATCAAACTGCTGCAATAAAAGTAACCATCTAATAATACGAGCATTCACATCTGGTTTATTCATTAAATATCTAATAGCAGCATGGTCAGTATGTACAAAGGTCTGGTAACCAGTAATATAATGTCGGAACTTGTTCAATGCATGGACCACAGCCAAGAATTCTTTCTCGGTTACAGTGTAATTCAGCTCAGCTTTGGACAAGTTTTTGCTAACAAAGTAAATGGCATATGGAAGTTTTTGCTCAACTTGTCCTAAAGCTGCACCTATGGCTTTGTTCGAGGCATCAGTGTGGATGTGGAAAGGTAGGGCCCAGTTTGGACCTCTCAGGATTGGGGCTGACACCAACTTGTCCTTCAATTCATTTAAAGCCCTCTGACAATCGTCAGTCCAATTAAACTCCACATCTTTTGCCAACAGGCCAAACAATGGCGAGGCTAGCTTGCTGAAATCTTTAATGAATCTCCGGTAGTATCCTGCTAATCCCAAGAAACTCCGGACATCCCTTACCTTTTGAGGAGGTGGAACCCTCTTGATGAGAGCAATTTTGTTAGGATCCACCTGCAACCCTTGGCAAGAAATGGTATGGCCTAGCACGGTCCCTTCAGTCATTAGGAATTCACATTTTTCAGGACTAAGGGACAAGTTCATCTCGGTGCATTTGGTTAGGACTTTTCCCAGGTTGGACAATGCTTCCTGGAAGTTGGCCCCATAAGGAGTAAAGTCATCCATATAGATTTCTACTGCATCATGGACCAGCTCCGAGAAGATGCTCAAGACAGCTCTCTGAAAGGTAGCAGGAGCATTGCATAGCCCAAAGGGAAGGACTCGATAGGCAAAGGTACCCCAAGGACAAGTGAAGGTGGTCTTATCTTGGTCTTCCGGGCTGATTTGGATTTGGTTGTACCCGCTAAACCCATCCAGGAAAGAGAAGAACTTCTTTCCTGCCAGTCCATCCAACACTTGATCTATGAAAGGTAGAGGGAAATGGTCCTTCTTGGTAGCTTTGTTCAGTTCTCGGTAGTCCACACAGATTCTCCATTTCCCATTTTTCTTGGGAACCAACACTAGAGGGGACACCCATTCACTATCTGAGATGGGGTAGATGAATCCGGCATCCAACAGTTTTTGCAATTCTTCCTTGACAATGTCCTTAAGGGCTGGATTCATTCTCCTCTGAGGTTGCCTAACCGGTTTACAATCCTCTTTGATGTATATATGATGGGTACAGACCGAAGGATGGACTCCTTTCATTTCCTTATAGCTCCAAGCAAAAGCATCTAGGTGGTTGGCCAACAGACTACACAGCTCCTTTTCCTGGGAAGGAGATAGGGAGGAGCTGATCTTCAATGCTTTCTCAGGGCCGAACTCCACATTCTTGACTCTGGGAGTAACAGGGTTGGTTGTACAAAGATCCACTAAGGTGCTAGCTTGGGCATCCTCCACCAATTTCTCTAAGGGTAGTGCACTGGAAGGTGGATTCTGGATCAAGGTCTCGATCAAGTCATCCTCGGTTGGGGGGTCTCTTCTAGTGGTATCTAAGGTGCACAGAGGTGCTGAGTACACCTCGTCTTCCTCTCCTTCTTCCAACCAGAGTGGTAAGTCATGCTCTAAGGAGGGTTGGGCAGGAGGGTATAGGACTAGCTGCTTGGACATGGGACCATTTTTGATGGTCATGTTTCCTGCACGACAACTTATGTAAGCATCTGCAGTAGCTAACCAAGGCCTTCCCAAAATGAGAGGATATCCAGTAAGCTTGGCCTTTGGTTGCAGAACCAGGAAGTCTGCAGGGTATTCCCAAGAGTCAATAGAGACCAAGACATCCTCCACAATCCCTTCGGGAGTCACGGTGGAGCGATCTGCTAATTGCAGTACTGTCGAGGTCTTCCTCAAGGAACCCTGAAGATTAAGCTTAAGCATGGTATCCCTGGTCATCACATTAATGGCAGCCCCCAGATCAATCAAGGTGTGAGGTATAATGGTGCCATTGATGTGAACATCTACTACAGGACTTCCAGGATCTAGGTACTTTGGGCAGATGACTTGTCCTAACATAAGGTCAGACAGTTGTCCTATGACATTGATAGTTGAGGCATCTTTCTTCCGTCTGCCTGGGTGTTTGAAACACTTCTCCTTAACCAGTTTGTTGTATATTGGCACATCCTTGATGGCTTGGAGAAGTGGTATTTTTACACACAACTGCTTGAGCTCACCCAGAAGCTCATCCTCCTCTGGGTTGGGTTGTGTGGTGGCTGTTAGTCTCTCAGGAAAGGGTGGAATAGCCTTTGGTTCACTTTCCTGTTTATCTTCCTCATCCTCTGGGGGAGGAGGTTGGCGATCTGGTAGAGTCTTTCCAGATCGAAGATTGATCTCCTGGATCTCCACAGCATAGGTAGGGCATGAGGTTTCCCCAGTGTATACCTGCTGGGCCTGTCTATTGTTGGGGTTCGGGTTCGGTTGAGCAGGCATTTGAGGTTGCCTTGGAGGAGCAGGAGGTAATGGCTGAGGTTGAACTGGTGGTGGAGGCAAGATGGCAGGAGGAGTGTTGTATTGGGGCCTCCACCCCGACTGAGGTGCATTCCATTGAGGCTGTGGCTGGGCATGTGAGTGATATGAATGAGAAGTAGGTTGAGTGGGGTACTGAGGTGGATAAGACCATGGAGGAGGCATGGACCATGAAGGATGAGCAGGGGGACCCCAGGAAGGCATAGGAGTCGATTGGTTGGGGCTGTAATAAGCTTGAGATGCCCCTTGCATCCCCTGCTGATAAGGTCTAGATCCCTGTGGCCTCCTTTGGTTGAGGTAATAGAGAGGTTCAGTGGGAGCTTCTGTCCCTTGGTACATGGCTTTAAACCCAGGTAAGGTTGGACACTGATTTGTGGGATGGTCCTCCTCACAAACGAAACACACTTCAACCGAATGCAATGGACATTCGTTCTTAGGGTGTCTCCTTGTGCACCTAGGGCAGAAGACAGCCAAGGCTCTCTCAGCTTCTTCTTTCTTTTGCTGAATCCTGAATGTGTCAAGCTGCATGGCAATGGTTTGTCTCACCTCACTCTTAAGATCTTCTAATTGATTTGCAAGCTCATGTTTGGAGAAAGGGACACTAGTTGAGAGGTGGTTTCCTCTACCTCGTTTCCGAGCTGCCCTGGAGTGGTTTCTAAACACAGTCTTGATGTCCTCATAAGGCAGTTGGTAAATGTCCCCCCCAGCTAACATGTGAAGGGTATCTAAGAGGTCTTCAGGGACTCCTCGGAGCAGGACCAACTTGAGGGATTCAGGGTCAAGTGTGCACCTGGCCCGCTTATAGCTTAGTTGGAACCTCTCCTCATAATCCTCTAAGGACTCATCATTTCCCATGGACATCCGAAAGATTTCCCCCTTTGTTTCCTTGGACCTACAGTAATCCCGGTACTTGGTGTTGAAAGCTTGCTGCATCTGAGCCCAAGTGGTGATACTATTCCCAGGTAAGCCCATGAACCAGCGTAGTGCTGCATCCTTAAGAGTGGAAGGGAAAAGTTTCAACTTTTGCTCATCTTCAGTATAGTCATAGGTTCTACAAAGGACAGCAAACTCAAACAGGAAGGTATCTGGATCTTCAGTGGTCAGCCCATGGAAGTGAGGTAAGGCGGAGGGGCTAATGTTCTTCATTTTCATCTCTCCATTGGTCTCTCGGATGGGGAAGGCACCTTCTATTCTCTCATCTTCTCTTCTATTGTCAGCCATAGCTTCAGATGGAGTGGTCTCTAACTCTTCTTCTACTATAGGGTCTTTGGATATCTCAGGATGTTCACCTATAGGTTCTTCTGGGTCACTGTCACCAAAGAAGAGAGAAGGGTGACTCAGTGATGTGGTGGGGGTGTTTGGTAGGAATTTGCCTGATCTATCTCGGTTCCTACGAGGCATGAAATGGAAAAGACTTTCTTTTTCTTTTGATTGTTTTTGCTTTGCTTTTCTTTTGGTACCTGCAAAACTGAGACAGATTGATCTACAACTAACTATGAAAGATGCAAAATTAAACTGAAAGCAGGAAAGAACTAATCTACTTTGCTCAAATGAAATTGCAGAAAGGAAATGCTAATCTATGAAAGCAGGAAATGCTAATCTATGAAAGCAGGAAATGCTATGCTACTTTTGCAGAATGGAAATGAAGTAAACTACTTAGCAGAAGGCAAGAGTAAGAAAATAGAAGAAAAGCAACAATTACTAATACTCTGACGCTTCCCCGGCAACGGCGCCAAAAAGATGGTGGGCTCCAGTATTGTAGCAATAATGCTACAACTCCTGGAGCTTCCTATCTCTAATTTTATCAACCCGGTAGTTCGTACAAACTTGGAAGCGACGGTGCTGTATGCACAAGTACTAGCTCTTGTCGCAGCTGTCACTTGGTCAGCTGGCACAAGTCCGCTAGGGCTCAAGCCAACTTCTATAGGCTCACAGAAGAAGCTTTATGAATGATGGACGAAAGCTAACTCAAAGGAGACTAATCTATTGCAGAAAGAAACTGAAAGCCAACAAAGCATGAAAACCCTAGTAAACCCTAATTTGACTAGCTAGACCCTAACTATGCAAAACTGTGAATGAAACCACTACCAATAATGCCATTACTTGCAGTGAACTGAAATACATGCATCTAAGCTACTTGCATCTGAAAAGACATGTTTTTGTATTTTTTCATTAAGTGGTTGGATTTATTGTGATGATGCTTTTGATTAGGGTTTGGTTGTGCAGGAGCGGTTGGAATGGAAGGAAAGCATGGGCAAGGTCAGGATGGCTAGGGGAGGTCCCAGAGGGTCTCCAGCATCAGTCCACAGAAGTCTACCACGTTCGGATGCTCAGCAACCGAGTTTGCAGGCTTCTACAGGAAGTCTGCAGGGGATCCTACAGGAAACTCAGGGATTTCTACAGGAAGTCTGTGCAATTCTACAGGATGTTTGGCCGTGGAAGTTTTGGGAGATGGTGAAGTGTTGGAGTGGTGTGGAAGGATAGGTGAGATGGAGATGGAGCTGGTGATGGCTCAGGAGCAGAGAAGTCAGATGGAGGAAGAGTGCATGCAGTGGGTTGATGGTTGGAAGGATGGGATCAACGAAAGTTTAAGTAGATGGAGCTAAGTGAATAATGGATGAGTTGGAGGGTAAATGAGCTGGACAGAGGCCGAATGGGTGACTTGAGGAGAGATCAAGAAGAAGAAGAAGGAAGTGGAATGATATGGAGCAGCGTAAATGAAACAAATGACTTATGCACCAAAAACGAGAATTCATTAACCTATGATAACTGTGCCATGAAACCTATGAACAGCAATGGAAAACCAAGAAATGAAACTCGTGCATGGAAGTGAAATGTAGAAGTATGGTTCAATGTCAAAAGTGCATGGATGGATCTTCAACGAAAATGTCTATGTTGCAGCTTGCATGGAAGTGAGAAGAACTGCGTTTCTTTTTGGTGGTTGGTTATGGACTGCACCCCAATCCCTAACAGAGATGGCAGTGAGCTTTAAAAACCTTTTTCTGGAGCTCCAATGAATTATATCTATCATATTCTAACCTAAGCAAATGGAAACAAATTCACCATAAACTAATCCTATCTAAGCTCATGAAAAAGACTAGTATAACAGACTGTAAATTCGAATTGCATGTTAAAGTAAACAACTCAAAGTGCTGGAACGAAATGCAACAACATTACAACACCGAGGAGATCTATTGCTCTCAGGTTGGGCCCTAACCTGAGAGCTATAGCTCCCTTAGAAACTCAGAATGAGATCAAAATTTGCCTGCCTTTATTCATAAACGAAAATCTGATGTCATGCCAAACTGGCTTACAAAAGGAACAAAAACCGAGCTGTAGCTCGTACTTCCAAATTACAAGAGCAATACAAAAGTTCAAAAAGCTCCTATCCAAGGCTACGGCCTCAGTATTTATGCAAAATGATCATCCAACAGGTGTCCTTGATTTGTGGAGCTCGGCTGTCCAACTGAAGGTTAAACTGCTGATCCTGTAGGACAGTTATAACTGCTGTTCCTGTAGAACAGTTATAACTGATGTTCCTGTAGAACAGTTGGCTGCTTCTAAGCTCGGTGGGGAGATGGATTGGAGCTCGGAGCTATGGTGGGAATCACGAGGAAGGTCCCCAAGACTGTGGACATCCTCTCCTAAAAACCAGCAGTGCCACCTCATTGTCTCCTTGTGTCCTTTCTCGTGGTCTTTTCTCCCTTTTAATGACAAAAACCTGAAAGCATCATGCATTAGTCACGTAGATAGAATGCCTACCCTTCTTCCTACAAACAACACGAATAAACCAAGAAATGAATGCATAAGCAATAAAAAATGAATGGTTTGAGCAGAGCAAGTAGGCCAAATGAGCCCAAATTGTACCAAATATTGGGGCTCATCAGAAGGGACGATTAATAAAGAACACGCTACAACAGGGAAAGCCTCAAATTCTCTTCTTGCAGGAGACCAAGTGTAATTGCACAACGTTGGATTAGATCCTTGCCAAAGCATGGCCAGGAAGCAAAGAAGTGGCAGTGGAAGCCATGGGAGCCTCAGGAGGGCTAGCCATCGTTTGGGATGATAGAGCTATAACACTTACCAACATACATGCCAGTATGCACTTTATTTAGGCCAAGTTTCATTTAACGGGGACAAATGTTCATGGACACTTAACTAATGTCTACTTCCCCTAGGAGGCAACAAACAAAGTAGACACACTGAACACCCTAACTCAGATCACTCAGAAAGATCCCACCCACTTTGGATCACAGGAGGGGACTTCAACATGATTACAAGATTGGAGGAAAAAAGAGGAGGACGGATCAAGCTAGACTGTGAAAGCACGCACTTCAAAAACTACATTCATAACATCGGGCTTATAGATATGGAATTCAACAATGGAGTTTATACTTGTAACAAAAAGCGTGCAGATGCCCACCAAATTGCATCTTGGTTAGACAGATTCCTAATCTCGGATAATGCAATACATCTTGGTGGGGATCTCTTGGCCTCTATATTGCCACTCTCTGGCTTGTACCATTAGCCTATTAGGCTTCACTAGCAAAGACTGGGAGACAATGTTCGCAGGCCCTATCGCTTTGAAGCCTTTTGGCTGAATCACCTTGATTTTCATAACCTGATAACAGATACATGGAGAAATTTTACACCACCAGAAGGCGCAAAAATGTAAAAGCTCCAATATCGACCTTTTGATCACGCGCAAGATTTTGAACCGGAGGTCTCGTGCCCCTACAACCTCACCTCCTGCAGCCCTCCGCAGGCCTCCCACCTGGCAGCCCCTACTACTGGGCCTCTAGTCTTCCTCCTTGGCACCCCCGCAGTCGGGCTCTGCCCTCCTCCTCCGGCCAGTGCTGCGACTGGCTCCCTTCTGGCTTTTCCATGGTTGGGATCGACCCCTCCCAGATGCAAGACAATGAAGACTAGGCTGAGATCTTCGCCTCTCTCATTTTTGAAAATTCTACATCCGAAACAAACCCACATCTTTAAAGTTCATCAAGAAACTAGCTGACATCCCAGAAATCTCCCTTCCCCCTAGTCTCCCAAGGAAGGCAGTGATCCCTCTAGTAGTGAGAGGTCTGGTTGGACAATTTACTGGCCTATGGCCCTCTCCCAGAGCTATACAGAAATGGGTGGAGTGCAACAGGAATGCGAACATTCAAGGAAAAATCACAATATGATTCTATGAAAGGGGTTACTACACATTCCTCCTTGAAACCAAAGAAGACTGGAATCTAATCTTCAGAAATGGTCCGTACTTCATGGATTCGAGAGGTCTCTATCTGAACAGATAGTCCCCTGATTTCGACCCAGAAATGGATATACCTAATGTAGTCTCAGTTTGGGTTCGCTTGCCCCATCTCCCTCTTCATTGCTGGGGAGATGAATCGGTCAAAGCCATTGGGAACGCTGTGGGAAAATACATCAACAGATGCGAACCAAAGGACAATATGCACGCATGTTCAAGGATCTGTGTTGAAGTCGACTTAGGAAAGGGCCTTCCAGAAGAAATCAAGATCAAAGTGGACCAATGGACCCATATTCAGTAGTTGGACTACGAACAAATCCCATTCAAATGTAAGCTATGCCATGAATATGGTCATTTTGCTAATAGGTGTAGTAAACCAAAAGAAAATGAAATGAATGAAAATGCTCAAGCCAGTGAAGACACATGGGAACAAGTCAAAAAAAAGAAAGCAAACCCCAAACAGTCTGGGCCAAAACCAAATCCTACCCCAAAAATCCAAGCTACATCCTTCTCCCCCCCTCCCATCTTGACTCAGCCATTACCCTCTACAGCATACCCCTTCGAATCTTTGGAGGAACAAGACCCCTCATCCCCCCACTCTCCTCTTGATCCCCAGGAGCTCCCTCTCCCTGAAAGCCAATGCCAAGACACTATCGAATCCTTATTGCCTCTTACTATTTCCTCTCAGCCTCTTCTTGATCCTCCCCTCAACAGAACCACCAGAAGCTCATATAAAGATTACGGGGGTTCTACTGAACCCTCCAAGAAACCTGGCCCAGGTAGGAAATCTACTAAGCAGCTGTTGTAGGGAAAAGTATCCAATTCGGATGACCCTATCCCACTCTAAGGGTGATAGTACCTCAGCAACAACTGTAAATAAAACTACTTAAGATTTACTTCTTTATGAAAGCAAGAGAGAATGAAGAAATGCACTAACCGTTGCCTTGCGCTTAATATTTGCTCCAATCTCTTCTCTTTGCTGCTTGCTCCTAGCTCTTTGCTCTTTTGCTGGCCCAACTACAATGAGATCCTGCAAAATAACAAAGAAGGAAACTACAAGAAGCATGCATTCATAACTGATTCAAGGATTAGCATAAATCAAATATACAATCATCACAATACATCATTGAAACAAATGCATATAGAAGAACCTCAATAGCTTTTATTAATGGAAGAAGTAAAGTTCTGAGAAGGTTACAACCATTGAAGGCCCCAATCCAGCAACACCTCCCAGCAGAAAGAATTTCTCCTCTTCACCTCCTTCAAGCAATCACCCAATAGTTCTATAGTGAAACCAACAGCATATCATTACTTTGCACAAAATTCCAGCCTCCTGAGCTCATAGGAGAGAGCTCAATATATAGATGAATTGAGAAAGGATGAGTCAGCTTGCAACTGGTGTGTAGCTGCCTTGTGTCCTCTCTCTCTTCAGTTGATCTTCAGTTCTTGAGTCCACTTGGAGAACCTTGCTTCCACTTGGAGAAACAGAGCCTCTGACTCATCACAAGGCGAAATCCCTGATCCAAGTGTCATTTTTGGAAGATTCCAGAGCAATGACTCAGTGTGCCACTTGTCCCATCTCGCTCAGCGCAGGTGGCCTTTGTTCTACCTGCTTTGCAACGCAGGTACACCATGGAGGAGTTGAGTTTCAGCGCAGAAGCCTAGTGGAGCACCTGCTTTGATTTCAGGATTGCTTGTTTTTGAGTGTTTTCAGGTGGAGAACTGATCTGAGAGCTGTTGGTTTGCTGACCTTGTTCCTCTAGGGGTAGGAACATCATGTTTAGGGACTTTGGATCCCTTGGATTATTGACAATTCATGCCTGATGCTGCCAGGCACAAAATTGTCTATAACAGCAGCACAGGGATGAGAACGCGCAAAAGGACATAGCAATGGGAATGCAGACACCCATAGAAACTTATATCCTGGGGCAGCATGACAAAAAAGAAATCAACAAGGACCAAGGGGGGCGAGCACCTCCCCGCATACCGCATATCCAATGATGAAAATATTATCTTGGAACATCAGGGGACTTGGGCACCCCTCTTGTTGTAGGGAAAAGTATCCAATTCGGATGACCCTATCCCACTCTAAGGGTGATAGTACCTCAGCAACAACTGTAAAGAAAACTACTTAAGGTTTACTTCTTTATGAAAGCAAGAGAGAATGAAGAAATGCACTAACCGTTGTCTTGCGCTTAATGTCGAATCCAAACTCTTCTCTTTGCTTGCTTGCTCCCAGCTCCTTGCTCTTTTGCTGACCCAGCTACAATGAGATCCTGCAAAATAACAAAGAAGGAAACTACAAGAAGCATGCAATCATAACTGATTCAAGGATTAGCATAAATCAAATATACAATTATCACAATACATCATTGAAACAAGTGCATATAGAAGAACCTCAATAGCTTTTATTAATGGAAGAAGTAAAGTTCTGAGAGTGTTACAACCATTGAAGGCCCCAATCCAGCAACACCTCCCAGCAGAAAGAATTTCTCCTCTTCACCTCCTTCAAGCAATCACCCAATAGCTCTATAGTGAAACCAACAGCATATCATTACTTTGCACAAAATTCCAGCCTCCTGAGCTCATAGGAGAGAGATCAATATATAGATGAATTGAGAAAGGATGAGTCAGCTTGCAACTGATGTGTAGCTGCCTTGTGTCCTCTCTCTCTTCAGTTGATCTTCAGTTCTTGAGTCCACTTGGAGAACCTTGCTTCCACTTGGAGAAACAGAGCCTCTGACTCATCACAAGGCGAAATCCCTGATCCAAGTGTCATTTTTGGAAGATTCCAGAGCAATGACTCAGTGTGCCACTTGTCCCATCTCGCTCAGCGCAGGTGGCCTTTGTTCTACCTGCTTTGCAACGCAGGTACACCATGGAGGAGTTGAGTTTCAGCGCAGAAGCCTAGTGGAGCACCTGCTTTGATTTCAGGATTGCTTGTTTTTGAGTGTTTTCAGGTGGAGAACTGATCTGAGAGCTGTTGGTTTGCTGACCTTGTTCCTCTAGGGGTAGGAACATCATGTTTAGGGACTTTGGATCCCTTGGATTATTGACAATTCATGCATGATGCTGCAAGGCACAAAATTGTCTATAACAGATGCCCCCTAAAGTATGAGGTCGTTTATCGGGTGAAATGCTTTATTAGGAGGATCCGAAGTTCATTCAATCTGCTGAGAAGTGTCCTGTAATAAGATACAATACAATACATTATTTTTCATACTTTTTCATGATCTAGCTGAGGCGGGCATTCCCATGCTCAGCTTTATAAATTCATTTCGGTACATAGAACAGACGATCGTCTGATGGTAGACTGATAATTCTCTGCTGAAATTATCATCCTTTGAGAAGGATGATCATCTGCTGCAATGATGTACACATCAAATGTCTTTATATCCTGAATATATATCGCAGCCCGGATGGATGAAACTAGATCCGGGGTCTTCAATCTCTTCCGATCTTCACTCGATGTACAAGTCGATCCATGTGAGAATTTCTTGAAGTCGAACATGGAAAGACATCGCTTGATTACCGGTCAATGATGTAAACCATTAACAAGCGCGAGAGGAATCACCGATAAGGATGATGACCCTCAAGGTACAGCAGTACAATTCACATGGTGGGAATAAAGGACTTGGCGTCGACCACCATGCAAAATCCTCTGGTCGAAGGTCATTGATGTATACCTGTCGCCGGAAGTGAGAAACTTACCATTGAGGCATGCAAGCTTCAAAGTACTGAAGGGGTTGTTCCTAGATCAACTCCTTGGATAATGAGCTGATGTCGACAAGGAGCGATCCGTCAAAGGAGGGCCTTAATGAATCCCACATCATTGACACGGAACGGAGCTAGTGATTGTGATGAGGTGAAAACAAACTGTGATGTATGATTCAGGGTGGCGGTCATGAAATGGATGAAGGACAATGTATGGCAGTGGATGGGACACGGTTGACTCTTTGCAGAACAACATCTCTTGAACATATAACGACACTGATGTGATGGATCGGTAGCATTACCCCAAATGTGGATGGTGTGGCGAGGACCATGGTGATGAGACCGGTGAATGAAACAACCCAACCCGATGTGATACGGAGGACAAAGTGTCATGTTCAAGAGCGACTTGCTACCATTAAAGCTGTGAGGTTCTCCCAATTTTTCCCCAGTCATTGCTGACCAGTACCTCTTTATTTTTATCAAGCTTGAGGAGGATAACATATGCTTGTTCTATAACCTGCCCTTCGGGCAAGCCCATCGCTATGTTTTAACGAGCCTAGCGATAGGGAAACTCGTTCTCGTCTAAAGACAAGTTTGTCGCTATTTAATGAATTTAACGAGTCTAACGACAAGGATAACTCGGTCCTTTTCATTTTTAGAGAGTTTGAAAAGGTACATAAGGTCAACTCCAGAATTCCTTTTTCGTCATCTAATCCCTTAAGTCCGAAAAAGTATAAAACAATACAGAAGGGATGAATTTTCGATAGCTTTAACGAGCCGAACAAAACAAGCGCTCGATCTTTTTGTGCAATAATCCCTCAGGTCCAAAAAGATTAAAATCTAGAGGAGGGATAGCTCTTCCGGTCGTTTAACGAGCTAGAAGGCCAAAACTCGGCAAACTTTTCATATTTTACGAGTCAGGAGAAAAGAGCTCAAAGAAGACTCGTCTTTTGAGGAACGAGTGATAAACAGGGATAGCAGCAGATTCCAGGTATAGGTTGGAATTTTCCAATCACGGCAGTGTCACAAGGATGGCTAAGTGAAATCACTCTTCGCAGCTGTTCCTCAAAATGGGTAAACAAACATATGGAGATGAACGATTGGCCAAATGAACGGATGGAGGTGAGACTGCAAGAACACGACCAAGGGCTTTAGTATGGCTGTCAAAGGTTACATTTACCAAGGTTATTTACCGGTTCATTTTTTCTGGGTGAGCTTGAACTCTAGGGGAAGATTGCTCACAACTTATGTTTATTTTTTAACGAGCATGAACTATGTGCTAAAACTGCTCGGATCTTGCGTTTATTTTTTAACAAGCATGAACTGTGTGCTAAAACTACTCGAATTTGCATGCCCCCAGCATCATAATAACGCATGTCAAAGGAGGGTGCCCCCCAAGCTTCATTGCATTCAACTTGGTGGTTGGAATGAAGGTTTACCTTTGAATTTTGAAAAGGGGATTTGTTTCATTTTTTAATGAGGTTGACACAGTAAAAGAACTATCCTCATGATTCCTTGTTTCATTTTTTAACGAGGTTGACACGAGATAAGAACCGTCCTCGGAGCCCATGTATTTACAGTATTTCCATTAGGGCGATGATCCATGCTGACAAAATGTTTAGGAATCTTCCGAATCCGTTAGATATAGAAGATTTCACATTGTAGGTTTCCACTGTGGCTACTTCCGCCAGATTATTCGCCGGCGGTAGGGCAAAAGTACCCATTAAGGCAGGGTCTTTTAGGAGACCTACTCCAACATTTCGAAGCGAATAATCGCTTCCATGGATCATTGGAATGCTTCCCGTAACTTGTGAACTGTCAGGGAGGAAAGTTTGTTGGTCGACGACTGTAATCCCTCCTTGAAAGGGAAATGCAATCTTCCTGAAGTAGGTCGACACAACTGCGGCCATGGCATATATCCAGGGCCTTCCCAGTAGGATGTTGTAATCGAGGTTTCCATCGATTACTTCAACATCAACTTCTACTGTTTTGCCCCCCAGTTCAACTTGCAAGTTACTTAAAATCCCGTATGGAGTGTATGATCGTCCATCAAATGCTTTTAATGTCGTTGACGATTTCGACAAGGGTGGTGAGCCTAAATTTTTCCAGCAACTCATCGACATAAGACATGTAGATGCCCCCTCATCAATAATTGTTCGATGAACAGTCTTGTTGAGGGCTTTCACTTGAATAAGGAAAGCTAGTTGAGCTGGTAACTTAGGGTCATATCCTTTATGATCAAAGGCCACAAGATTGGAATCCATTGGGCCAATCCCACCTATGGCTGATAATAAAGCTTGCTCTTGGGAGGTGCAATTTTGCGCTACCTCAAGTGTCGACATAGCGGACGACGATTGGGCCAGGTCCTCTATTATATTATAATCCTGCGTTATTCTTTCACGAGGATTAAATGTCGATTGGTGTACTACTCCCTTTGGCGACTTTATCATTGGTTTAGGAACGACGGGTGGCACAACTTTGGTCAAAGTTGTTGTTGAACTACTAGGTTGTTTATTTGCCTTGTTGTTCAACTGCTTTGGATTCCGGTAATCTTTATTCCTTGTCAAAGCATTATTTTGCTGTTTCGAGGTGGACAACATAAGCACCTGGGATCGGGAAGCATTTTGATTAGCAACCAGATTTTGTCTTGGATTAGGAAATGGATCAGTCAATACTGCTGGGGTTTTTGAACTCTTGAAGAGTTTCTTAACTTCAGCTATATGTGGACAATCTTTTGTCCAATGATCCTCATCGCATATATGACACCCTGTCGGGGGTTTCCCTTTCCTTTTCTTTTTCTTCTTGCCCCCTCGTTGCTTCAGTTGTTTGCCCTTGTCGGTCGACATGGCATTTACTTCTGAGGCAAGGAGTTCCTCATTTGCATTTTGACTAGAAATTTTGCATTTGCCAGTCATGCCATTACTGGCGTGAGAGTTAGTATTCGATTCAGGAGGGGGAGGAATTGAAAATTCAGGTCTAGGGGCGTCAGGTATTTTGTCGTAGAGCGTGCCCGACTGAGTATATACTAAGTCTAAATATTGCGCACGAGCTATAACTTGCTCTTCTGTTACGACTCCCCCCTTGGCCACATCTTCCGTTATGGCCGGAAGTAATGACTTTATAAACCATTCAGCTAATAGCTGATCGGGAACATAAGTTTTCACTATCCTACGACGACGTCGCCACTCATGTATATGATCAGATATGTGAGTGGCCATTGTCTGTTTGAAGTTGGTAAGGAGTTTTGTTCCCGTTTCATACCTTATCGGTAATTGAAAATGGGTTAAGAAAGTCGTGGCTAAGGAGCTGAAATTGTCGAAAGAGGCTCTTGGCAATTCAATGTACCATTTAGCCGCTGGACCTGTCAATGTCCTCTGGAAGAGGCGAAGTCTTATCGAATCATCGTTTAGAGTGTTCGATGAACACCACAGATGAAAAGTCATGACGTGATTCGACGGGTCTTCACCTGGATTTCCATTGAATTTAGGAATGTCCGATGGAAGTTTATGCGGAATCGCTGGCCACCAAGGGGCATAAGCAATTGGATCATTCGTCAGCCGGTTTAGATCTGGCAATTCTAGAGTTGCTACAAAGGGCAACTGTTGGTTCAGGTTAGGCGAAGCATATCCAGGATAAGATGGTATCGCCTGAGCAATGGGTCTTTGCAGACCAGCATAGTGCTGACAACTTTGACAAAGTTGATGGGCATAACCATTATAGCATGGTTGCCCATTACTTACAAAGACTTGTTGCTCAGGTCCTTGATATGATTGCTGGAATGGCGGTTGTTGAGATTGAACCAGCTCTGGTTGTTGGACCATTTGCTGTTGACCAATACTGGATGATTGACCAAGATGAGGAGTCACAGTACTTGTTCGAGCCTGAGTCGCTCCAGATAAGGAGGCACTACCCTGAGATTGTGATTGAGTCGCTGAGACAAGAGGTTGTTGTATTACAACAGGTAGCGCTTGTACTTGCGACGCATTCGCCATAGCAGGTGTGGTGGGAATATTCGACACAGGGTGTACTGGTTGCATTGAATATGCAACTCCTGATTGTTGAGGCAGTATTGGTACCCAACCGCTAGATGTGATTCCAGTTTGACCTGAACTTTGTTGTAAACTCCCACATGGTTGTTCTCCGGGAGGGAACAATGAAAGAGCATACTGCCCTCCACATGGTGGAAATCCAGTACTTAACGGGTAAATTGGCCTTTGAAGACACATTGGATCAATTTGTTGAGTTTCAACATAAGAAGTACCAGATGATAATCCGGATGAAGAAATAGGAACTAACCATATTGTTGTCCCTGATGGGACTCCGGCTTGTTGTTGGCAATTTGCCGGGACAGATGGTATACCAGCAAACATCGTTGGAGTGGCAGTAGGAGGCTCTGTTGTTGCTGTGTCGGACGACACAGTCCTAGATGTTGACGGTTGTTCAGACATTTTGAGTCTATCCAAAAGATTTAGCGATTCTACAAGAACTTACGATGCCAAAAGACTAACTTCGAAGATCAACGCGGGAATGGGAGGTGATTATGTTCCGTTTAAAATGAATTTTATTATGATGACGCTTTAGACACAACTTGCTTTTTCACTTTTTAAGAGTCGAGAAAAAGCTAAAGATGACTCTAGTCTCCTTCGATGTATTAACGAGCCCGAAGTGACAAATGCTCGGATGGACTTTTTCAGTTATAGAGTTTGAAAAAGGCCAAAAGAAACTACTCTGGAGTTTTAGGCAAGGGTGTGCCAAACCTTTCGCTAAACCACAGAATACGTTTTACGGTACGGGTGGTCGATCTTCGTGAATGCTGTGTTCACTGCATCGTGATCAGTAGGGCGGCCGACACGGCTTCCTATGGATAAAGGCTTTGTTCCTATAGGTGTCTCCCAATATATACGCGACAGTACATGGGAGCACAAGTCCGTATTAGTGCCACCGACTCTCAGGAGGAATCACCCACCTTCGTAGAGATCGACAGTCACTATGTTTAACGACGCCGGAACACGTCTCTACCTAGACCTCTATGTGTTTGCGTTATGTTACAAAGCGTTGTTATGTAAATTGAATTTATTTTAATGTTGATCTTGTTTAGCAGTTTGCCTTTAAGGATCACCACGAGATGTATATGACAAATTCCTAAATGCAGCCTAAGATGAGAAGCAAGCTTTTTTTTCAAATCTTTTTGACTGATGAAAATCTTAACTACTGAGGGAAAAGAAAGACATATCTTTTCACACAGATCATACAACACAAACTAATGCACTTTCTCCTAAATCACATGCAAAATTTTCAGATGCAAAATGCACAGTGCAAGTATTTCTTTTCTCTTTCTTAATGTTGATGTATTACAAAAAGAAAGCTGTTATATAACTTTGAGATCAATTTCAAGTGAAAACAAACAAGCTTGTCCAAAATCAAAAGGCACCTTAAGATTCACTTGTTTCGACACTAGAAATATATGAAATCAAACCATACGACGAAAGCAAAAGACCAATCAGCTATGGACAGCAAACAAACTAACTCTTAAGATCAGCAAAAATGCCTAACACAGGTTTGGATCTAAGAGGCCACAGCAAGACTAGTTCACTTTTCGTTATGGGAAACTGTAAATGATGTAAGAAATACAAAAGAACAAGTACAGTTTCTTTATATAACTGAGGCGGAATAATGGCAAGTAAAGTTGGTTTCAGATAGGTACATGGACTGGTAACTGGCTGCAAAACAATGGTGAAAACAGGGCAAGAAACAGGAGGAAACCCCAGTAGCACTAGGCAAAACTGGATCAAAGCAGGTAGTACACTGCCTGTTTGACATTCAGCGCAGGTCCCGAAGGGGCTACCTGCGTTGCAAAGCAGGTAGCCTGTGTACAGCCTGCTTTGGAAAACGAGACTTACGTTTTCTCAGTTTCCGGGTCACAGATTTCTCAAAAATTCACAGTTTTCGGTCAAATCAAAAGCTATCAGTCAAGTACACAGTAAGGGATGACAAGGAAGATGAAAAGATATCACTAAGAGCTTACAAGGATCCTTGTAGATCAGCTCTTCAAATTATGAACATGCTCAGAAATGAGCTAGAGTAGCTGCCCTCTACTTCGCTTTTGATATAGTCGAAAGCTTTTCGATTTGGTACTCTTTTGTTCAGGAAATGAATAGCAAAATACTACAAACAATCAAACAGATACGGTCCCCAGTGGAGTCGCCAGTTTTTTTGTAGGGAAAAGTATCCGATTCGGATGACCCTATCCCACTCTAAGGGTGATAGTACCTCAGCAACAACTGTAAAGAAAACTACTTAAGGTTTACTTCTTTATGAAAGCAAGAGAGAATGAAGAAATGCACTAACTGTTGTCTTGCGCTTAATGTTGAATCCAAACTCTTCTCTTTGCTTGCTTGCTCCCAGCTCCTTGCTCTTTTGCTAACCCAGCTACAATGAGATCCTGCAAAATAACAAAGAAGGAAACTACAAGAAGCATGCAATCATAACTGATTCAAGGATTAGCATAAATCAAATATACAATTATCACAATACATCATTGAAACAAGTGCATATAGAAGAACCTCAATAGCTTTTATTAATGGAAGAAGTAAAGTTCTGAGAGTGTTACAACCATTGAAGGCCCCAATCCAGCAACACCTCCCAGCAGAAAGAATTTCTCCTCTTCACCTCCTTCAAGCAATCACCCAATAGCTCTATAGTGAAACCAACAGCATATCATTACTTTGCACAAAATTCCAGCCTCCTGAGCTCATAGGAGAGAGCTCAATATATAGATGAATTGAGAAAGGATGAGTCAGCTTGCAACTGATGTGTAGCTGCCTTGTGTCCTCTCTCTCTTCAGTTGATCTTCAGTTCTTGAGTCCACTTGGAGAACCTTGCTTCCACTTGGAGAAACAGAGCCTCTGACTCATCACAAGGCGAAATCCCTGATCCAAGTGTCATTTTTGGAAGATTCCAGAGCAATGACTCAGTGTGCCACTTGTCCCATCTCGCTCAGCGCAGGTGGCCTTTGTTCTACCTGCTTTGCAACGCAGGTACACCATGGAGGAGTTGAGTTTCAGCGCAGAAGCCTAGTGGAGCACCTGCTTTGATTTCAGGATTGCTTGTTTTTGAGTGTTTTCAGGTGGAGAACTGATCTGAGAGCTGTTGGTTTGCTGACCTTGTTCCTCTAGGGGTAGGAACATCATGTTTAGGGACTTTGGATCCCTTGGATTATTGACAATTCATGCCTGATGCTGCAAGGCACAAAATTGTCTATAACACCTCTAAGGTAGCAGCCCTAAGGGATCTTATCATTTCTAAGAAGCCAGGAATTATTATGTTACAAGAAACAAAACAAAATCACAAGGAAATGAATAAAGTCATTGAGCAGCAGAGACAGTATAGAGGAAGCATTAGTGAGGCAAGAGGAGCCTCAGCAGGAATAACAACAATTTGGAATCAAGGTATATGGAACTCGCCTTTCTAAAGGAGCACTTAAGAAATAGCATATATGCAAAGGATGTACATTACAAAAGTACATAAAATCCACATTCCATGATGAGGACAACAAAGCACATGCAAACCTAGAAAGGATCCACTATGATGTTTATGGACCTTTCTCGACAACCTACACTGTTAGACACAAATATTTTGTCACTTTTATTGATGACTTCTCATGGAAGTGTTGGATCTTCTTCACGTGGAATAAAGATGAGACATTCTTTGAGTTCGTAGAATTCAAGACACTAGTTGAAAACGAAGCTAGCAAGAAGGTGAAGGCTATGTTGTAGAGGCTGCAACACCCTCCAAAATTTTGGCCTGCACTTACATTTTAGAGCCTACTATGGATATTGTGATCAATCCTTCCTTAGTCACTTATTGGTAAGTTGATGATCTCAAGCTCCCCTTTTCGATCTTAAGAGTCGTTTATGCTTTTATCTTTACATAGAATGTGTCATCTTTGGGCATGGGGGTAATCTCTTTTCATGCAAAGGGAGGTTTGTTTTGCTTCAAGGGGAAATATTTATGAGAATGAGACATGTTTAACACTCATTTCACACACTCTTACACAAGTGTCGCCTTTATCCTCCCAAATTCTATAATCGAAGCTGCACTTGTTGTAAGCTGCCACAATGGTTGTTGCATTAAGTGAAGTATGTGTTATATATTTTGGATGGTCTATGTTGTATCGATAAGTTTTCAAGTGTGTGATCATAGTGAAGTTTTATCACTATTCACATAAGTTCCACTGATCCCACACTTAGCTAAATTTCAAAGTTTCCTTAGCAACCTAGCCTCATCCAACTTTCCTGAACTACACACTTCACATATGTAACCCTCAAGCTTTTATGTTGCTTGTTCGAACCGTGCAATGCGCAGAAATCCCAACCTCCCTTACCATTCAAAAATGCGTAGTGGTTTCCTCGAGTGTCCTTCCCTCAGCCGGAACCCACTATCTCTAAAAACTATGCAGTTTTGTCCCCTGACTACCCAGTCTGCCTTGCAACCTGAAATTGCATAGATGTGTCCTCCCAGGGCCTCATCCCAAGTAGGGCCACGAAGAAAGATGACATGATAGATGACTCTCAAGGAGCTGAGGAGAAAAATAAGCAGACCAAGAAACCCAAGGTATGATAGAATATTAGGACCGCATGAAGACTCCATCTGATGCATAACACTTTGGAGGCTAGGTATGGAAAACAAAGCACATCTTTTGAAATACACCTCTTAATGTAGCTTAAAAGTTTGCTTATCATTGTCGTATCATTCCGTCTTCAATGACATTCATGGTTGCAAGAACTGAAAGTCATTCCATGTGTTTGATCTACGTGTCTTGCTCCCTTTCACTTGTTTATTACATAGCTTAGAAGATGAAGAGTATTACCATTTGTTTATTAAGCTACTGAGGTTGTGACCAACATGATCTTATCACTAACCAGGCACGATGCAAGGCATCCTAAGTGGGATGAAAGATGTTTGATGATATGTATGTAGTCAGTACACTCCTCTGCATTACTCCTTTGCATTAATCCTTGCTTTGTATCTTGCATGTACCCTCACCGCTTGTCAGATTTGGCAACCTGCTACCAATAGTCTCTTAGCTCTTTCCTAACAAAGTAAGTGAAGGAATTTCCCTCAACCTAATTTCTTCAAGGCTCTTCATAGAGATTATAGAGCTAAGAAAAGGAGATGTGGAATCTCACTATCAAACTCTTGAAAATACTTTGCATGTTTGAATATATCCAAACAATTAAGCTACCGCTCAACAACATTGTCAATCTTGGAAGACTCAAGAAAGATCACATCTCTAGATATTATAAACTTATTATTCACTTCATCATAGAGATGGTATGCTTTGGAGGTATGAGTACCCAAAGAAGATACATTTGTGACTCCTTGCACTGAGTTTTTTAATCTATTCCTTAGGTATGAAGGCATAATATGAGGAACCAAAAACCCTAGGATGCCTCACCGAAGGAATGTGTCCATACCACATTTCATAGAGAGTCTTGTTTCTAATAGCAAGAGTTGGACACCTATTATTTATATTCACAACACATAGAACCACATTAGCCCAAAACCTTATGAACTTAACATGTGAACTATGCCAAGTTCATAGTGAAAGTAATACATTCCAATGAACTACGTGTTGAAAAATGCAGCAAGAAATTCTCAATTTGATTTTTCCTTGATTAAATTGAAAAAATTCAAATTTCCACGTCAACAAACAACTTGGATGATGTTAACTTGTGTGACATGGCTTGTGTCACCTATTTTACTCAATAAATTCGAGTTGGAGGAGTTAGAGTTCAGTTTTTCATATGTGATTGCTAACTTGTGGCAATAAAGGTCAATTATCTTAGGTTGTTGTCAGTTAAACTAGTTCTAACTTTTGGAGGAACTAGTGGAAGGTCATTTAAGTAGTGGGACTTCAGTCAAACTCAGTGATCATCTAGTTGACTGATCAATCAACCCAAAATAGTTGGGGCATGAAAAGAAGTCAAGTCCCCTAAAATTGGTGGAGATTCGAAGGTAGTTTTAATTTCTTGTAGCTCACACAGTTGCAAGAACTTACTATAACCATAGTGGAGGAGGTAGCTTGATTAGGAGCTTCTTGTGAAATTAGAGAGCGAATGATTGTTGGTAGCATTAATAGCCTACCAGCAATTTGTTTTGCACCACATTTCAATGTTTTGGGCATGGTTTTTGAGGGTGGATAATTTTTTTTATGCTTTTTGTTCATGCACGTCCTCACTAAGTATCTTGGGAGGTCTGTAATAGTTCCTTGCATGCACATCCTCACTAAATATCTTTTGGGATGTTTGTACTAGGTCCTTGTAAATTTTTGTTTGCCAAGGCTTAACTACTTATGATCTTAGGTGCTCACAACAATTCGACAATTTATGGCACTTTCCAAATCACCATTCCTGAAAGGATCCAACCAAAAGACTTCAGAGGAAGATGAGAAGGGAAAACTCTTATTGGAACTAGCCTAGAACTAGTGGAATTGGTTGGTCCCAATGATCCGGATTTAAACAGGAACGCAACAAATTACAGAGATAACCATATACACAAAGATGCAGTGGAAATAATACTTCATTTCATTAATGGAAAATACTGAAATATGCTTACAACCAAAAATGGAAATAAACCAGCTAGGGTGATGGTAGCTTATCTCTGAGAAGAGATGTGGTGGCTACATGCCTCTGAAATGTGTTACAATGAGGCTCGAAGGCCTATTTATTGTTCAGAAATAATGGAAAACCCTTCACATTCAAAAACCTAACCCTAGGAGATGAAACGCCAAACTGTGGGCCCCGTTTGGGTAAATTGGTACATCAACTTCCCGGGGTCGTAACTTCGACATACGATCTTCGTTTGACGCGTACAATAGCTCGTTAGAAAGATCTATCCGAGCACTACCACTTTGGGAAGGGAAACATCAGTCCATGGATCCATGTTGCCCCTAGATTTCCCAAAAAACGTCGTTTAGGGCCTCAAAACGACTCCAGAAGTTCAGGACCCGAAAAACTGCTAAAAATAGTAAGTTGTGCTACAATTAAGGAAACTGAAAATGCTGAGAGAAACAATGGTGGGGGTCTAGGTGGACTTGGCAGGTGGCCACCAATATCCACCTGGATCATTCCTCCCCCCTTAGGAAGCAATGGTCCCCATTGCGTTGAGTTCCTCCATGAGATGAGGAAACTTTTGCTGAACTTGTTCCCTGGTGAGCCACTTGCCCTGCTGAAGGAGTTGGCCTGCTTTGACAACTCGATACAATTGGATATTTTGTTGGCGAGTGTTATTGATCTGTGTGTCCATGATCCGATCAATTGCAGCTTGTTCCATGCAATCTAGATTTAATTTTGTGGGTTTGAGCTGTTCTGCAATGTCGGATGTGTCTAGCAATGGTGGAAAGTATGGCCGAAGGCGGTCCACATTGAACACTGGGTGCAGGCCAAGGAATGGGGGAATGCTGAGCTCAAATGCATTGTCTCCCATAGCCTTAGTAATGGTGTAAGGACCATATCGGAGTGGTCTCAATTTCCAATAGGCTCCAGTAAGGCGTTCCTTTTGCAAATGCAACCAGACTTTGTCGCCCACCTGAAACTTGTGTGGCACCCGATGTTGATCATGTCGCTGCTTGTACTTGGCATTTGATTTCTCAAGAATGTCATGGACCTGTTGGCGAATATGTTGGATGTGCTCAATGAAGCTGGTGACCTTATCTGTTTCGGACTGGACATGAGCTGAATTTATGTGAGTAGTTGCAAGTGGCATGGCCACATCAATGGGGCACAGTGGCCGGAATCCCAAACCCACCTGAAAAGGGCTATGGCCAGTGGAGCTGTGAAGAGCTCGGTTGTAGCTGTGTTGAACATAGGGGAGGCTCTCCTCCCATGTGCGTGGATGCTTTGAGTTATACATGCGCAGAATGTGCACAATCATCCTATTGACAACCTCTGTCTGGCCATCAGTTTGAGGATGGAAGGCTGTGGACTTCGTGAGTTTGGTGTCCAGCATTGACCAGAGACTAGACCAAAATGTGCTGAGAAATCGACTTTCTCGATCTGAGATGATAGACTATGGGATCCCAAAGTGCACCCACACTCGTTCAAAGAAGAGTTTAGCAGTGGCTTCTGCTGTGATATTCTTCTTGCAGACCGCCATAATGGCCATCTTCGAGAACCTGTCGACAACCACAAAAACACAGTCATTTCCATTCTTAGTGGAAGGAAGGCCTGACATGTAATCCATGGAGATGGATTCCCAAGGTCGACTAGAGGTAGGCAACGGGGTATAGAGGCCATGCTTCTTAATGGTCGGTTTGGCAATGGCATAGGCAGTACATGATCTGATGTACTTCCCAACATCCTGTCGAAGATTCGGCCAATAGAAATAATTTTGCAGTACTGCCACTGTTTTCTCGACCCCGAAATGCCTAGCAGCCCGACTGTAGTGTGCTTCCCAAATCATCTTGGCACGCTCGCTTGACGGAACACAAAGGTGACCCAGGTGGCATAACACGGCATCCTGGAGGTGAAAATCTGGAACATGCCGACCCTCCAAGAGTGTCTGGTATGTGTGGCCGAATTCTGGGTCGCTTTTGTAGAGAAGTGGCCAATCAGAAGTCTCTTGCCCACAAGAGTCGAGCACGGTGGTTAACGCCATGATCGGTGGTCGACTAAGGCAATCTGTAACATTATTGGTGCTGCCCTTCTTATACTTGATATCAAGTGGAACTGTTGCAGGTATGTAGACCACTTCTGATGGCGATCATTCTGCAATTTCCCTTGGGTCTGTATGAACTGCAGGGGTCGGTGGTCTGTGTGGATGACTGTTTCCTTCCCCAAAATGTAATGCTTCCATTGTCGGCAGGCCTGTACAATGGAATACATCTCTTTATCATAAGTGGGGTACTTCCGAACTGTGTCTGAAAGTGTTTCACTTTGATATGCCACTGGATGTCCATGTTGAGTAAGGACTGCCCCAATAGCATAGTCAGAGGCATTTGTCTCGACCTCAAATGGTTGTTGTAAATCGGGTAACGCGAGCACTGGTGCCGTGCAGAGGCGATCCTTCAACTCCATGAATGCCTTCTATTGAGATTCAGACCAAAAGAATTTTGCTTTCGACCCTCCCTTGGTGACTTGACTCAAGGGCCAAGTAATATGAGAAAACCCCAACACGAACCTGCGGTAGAAGTTGGCAAGACCTAGAAAGTTGTGGAGCTCTGTTAGAGTGGTTGGAGATGGCCAATCCCGAATGACTTAGATCTTGGCTGGATCAACATGCACCCCCTGTTCATCAATGATGTATCCCAGATACTGAACTTGGGTCATGCCAAAAGTGCATTTCTCCAAATTGGCACATAGCTTGTGTTGCCCCAGTGTTTGGATAACCTGTCGGATGTGGTGGAGGTGCTCTTCCCAACTCTAGCTGAAGATCAAAATGTCATCCAAGTATACTACTACAAAGGAGTTGGTGAATGGCTGCAAGATGTCATCCATTAGCCTCATGAAGGTTGCAGGAGCATTCGTCAATCTGAAAGGCATAACCAACCATTCGAAAAGGCCCTCCTTAGATTTGAAGGCAGTCTTCCACACATCAGAGGGTTCGATTGGTACCTGGTGATATCCTGACTTCAGATCGATCTTGCTGAAATATTTCGCCCCCTTTAGTTGGTCCAGGAGGTCATCAATCCGTGGGATCGGGTACCTATTACGGACAGTGATCTTGTTCAGTGCCCGATAGTCAATACAGAGTCTCCACGTCCCATCCTTCTTCTGTACCAACACGATCGGGCTCCCACAAAGCGATGAACTCGGACGGATGTGACCTTTCTACAGGAGCTCCTGAATCTGCCTCTTGATTTCATTGTTCTCTAGAACGGAGTGCCGATAAATTGGTCCATTGGGTAGTGGCGCACCTGGGGTCAGATCGATGGAGTGCTTGACCTGACAATGCAGAGGAACCCCTGCGGGGGAGGTGAAAATGTCCTCGTACTCTTCCATGACCTTGTCCATATGTAGTTGTCGTGCAGAGGGGCCCTGTCTGGAGGCCGCAACCACTATCTTCTTCTTTCCTTGAGGGCGTATCATCATGAAAACAAATTTCTTGGTTTTGGAAATGAGCTTACTGCATTGTTTTGCAGTAATCAAAGAGATGGCGGTAGGTGGTGCTACCTCTGGTATCCTGTACAACTTATTTCCCAATGTAATAATAACAGCACTGGGCCTTGATTCATACATAGCATGTCGCTTCCACAAGTGTCCTAATAATACATCACAAACTTCAAGGGGAGCAATGTCACACAATACTTCATCAGTGAAGGGCTTGATGTTGTATGGAAGGTGACACTACTGGCTCACGCGAAGATCTCGTCCTTGGTGAAGCCACCCAATGGTGTACGGTTGTGGATGCGCCGTGGTCGGTAAGCCCAACCGCTTCATGACCTCTGCCGAAATGAGGTTCTTTTGGCTCCCGCTATCAACAATGAACTGTATCAGGGAGCCCTTTACCCACATCTGGGAGTGGAAGAGACGCTCCTCCTCCTCTGGATCTTCGGGTTCATTCTTCTGGATCTTGGCGGTAGCAACAATAGCATTGGGATCCGCATCAATGGTCTGCTTCCCTTTGTCATTCCCCTTATCGGGTTCTGACTCAGAGTCGGAACATGCATCTGATTCTGAAACCTTTAGCTCAGCCACCAGTGACTACTTGGCCCGACACTCACTTGTGTTGTGAGTGGAGCTCTTATGGAACTCACACCATTTTCCCGTGTCCTTTTTCGGCTTTGCGGCGCTGCTCTTTGCTTGTAGCTTCGGCGGGTTGTCTTGGGCTGCCCCACCTTGGCTTTGTCCTTTGTTCTGTGGTTTAGGGGCACCTTTCCCCAGCTTTGGATTTGCAGATCCAAAGTCTCGCTTCTTTTGTTTAAACTTCTGCTGGACCTTGACGGCATATCGGTATGCTGTGCCGAGCGAGTAGATGTTCAGGAATTGTATTTCTTCCTGGATGTACTTGTGCAGGCAGCCACAATTTGAGTATCAAATGTTGCTCTGAATCCTTGATACCCAACTTTGTGTGAAGGGTATGGAAAAGATTGGTGAACTCCGGCACGTCTTGGTCCCTTCCTTGCCGCAGCGTGGTCCACTTTATGTATTCGTCTTCATAGCTCCCGACAGGGTAGTACTGCTCCTTGATGTCATCCCAGAATGAATTCCAGGTGGGTGTGGCTGAAAATAGTGAGCCAGTACTTTCATCCTTCTGCTCGCAGTAGGTTTCCCACCAGTCCTTGACGTGGGGGGCTGCTTTGAGAAGAGCGAAAACAATCTTTTCCCTACTCGAAAATTCATGAACAGAAAAATAACCCTCTAGCAGATTTAACCATCTATCTATGGCATCTGCGTCTATCTGACCCTTGAATATGGGAATTTCAAAATTAACTTGTACCTTAAAGGACGTGGCGTTTCTAGAGTAGCTGCTAGAAGCCGATGCGTCGCTTCTGGGTAGCCGCTGAAGGATCTGGGCAAAGTTGTCCATCATTGAGTTCCGTTGTCGCTCGAGGGCTTCTTCGAGCAAGATTTTGATAGGATCTCATGCCCCCTCGTCTTTCTTCTCATCCGCCATGGAAGGCCGTCGAGATTTGCGAGGCTGGTCTTGCAAAGGTTCAACCAGTTCAAGCCCTAACTCCTTATATCCCGACCTTGTTGGGGACATGCAAAGAAAAACAGAGAAAAAGTAGACCGCTCTGATACCACTGATCCAGAATTAAACAGGAACGCAACAAATTACAGAGATAACCATAAACATAGATATTCAGCGGAAATAATACTTCATTTCATTAATGTAAAATACTGAAATATGCTTACAAACAGTAATGGAAATAAATTAGCTAGGGCAATGGTAGCTTATCTCTGAGAAGAGATGTGGTGGCTACATGCCTCTGAAATGTGTTACAATGAGGCTCGAAGGCCTATTTATTGTTGAGAAACAATGAAAAACCCTTAACATTCCAAAACCTAACCCTAGAAGATGAAACGCCAAACTGTGGGCCCCGTTTGGGTAAATTGGTACACCAACTTCCCAGGGTTGTAACTTTGGCATACGATCTTCGTTTGACGCGTACAATAGCTCGTTAGAAAGATCTATCCTAGCACTACCACTTTGGGAGGCCCCAGATTTCCCAAAAAACATCGTTTAGGGTCTTAAAACGGCTCCAGAAGTTCAGGCCCCGAAAAACTGCTAAAAATAGTAAGTTGTGCTACAATTAAGGAAACTGAAAATGCTGAGATAAACAATGGTGGGGGTCCAGGTGGACTTGGCAGGTGGCCACCAATATCCACCTGGATCAGGTTCATACCAGGTATGGTTGGATTCTTCTCGGAGACAAGGATTGATGGCCTTGTGATGTGGAAAGGGAAGTTGTATGACTTCCCCACACCACCATCTTTTTGAAGCTCATGAAGGAGATCGACTTAGTGTCACTTGCTCAAGATGGTGAGACCTCTAGAAGCTTGAGATACCATTGAATGGTGCCTCGTGATGAGCATAGTCAGAGTAAAGATTGTGCGACATGGAAGAGGTGACAATGGTTGCACATGTTTGGGTGCATGTGTTATTGGGGAGTTGATGCTATAGTTAGATTAGCTACCTGACTAGTCGATTGCACGAGGGGATCCAACACATGTCATTCTTATAGGTTGTGATACATGCATAGGCATGGGATATATGTCAAAGACGATATTTGTTTGTATTGATGAAGACAATTGATGTGAAGGTTGTTCATGATGAGGATAGTCTTTAGGATTTGCTTAAGAAATTTGCCGATGGGTGTGTTGTTGAGAATGACAACCATTTTGACGTGGGGGAGAATGTCAATTCCTTACCTAGGCCACTGAGAACACCTGAGTTAGGTCGAGTCGAGTTAGGTGGAATGACTTGGTTGGCATAAAGGGCGCGCTTGAGACATTCAAAGGAAAGACTTTGGTGAGACGAGTGCACGAAGAATGCACCGGAGATGAGTTTGGTGGAATGATTAGAACAATTTTGAGAGTCAGCACGAAGAGGGTGTCTAGTCGAGGGGCATCCAATCGAAGACAAGGTGTGCCTAGCCAAGATGCGCTTGACCGAAGACAAGGCATGCCGCGCTGAGACGCGTCTGCTCGAGTTGCGAAGGTACACGACTGAGGATGAGACGCGAAGGCACATGATTGAAGGTGAACTGAAGGAAAGTTTGTACGCGACAAATGATGCGACATAATTTGGATTTTATGGTTGGCTCAAACGAAGGAAGGTCGGCTCAAATGCGTAGTCGACACGTCTCGTGGAAGAGACATGACTATTCATGGAGGGTGACTCATATCTATAAGATGATAGGAAAGGAGTTAGAACATCAATCAACCGAAGATCAACAACTTGTCATAGCTAGAAAAGGAGACAACGAAATAAGAAGAGAGTTGGGTCTCACGAAGGAGCTCGCTCTCTAAAGAAAGTTGTGGAAGGAATTTGTGCAAGCTTGTGTATTGCTGAGAGTGGTACACCGCAGGGTATTTGTGTAGTGAGGTTGTGTGTAGGTTGAAAGGGCATAACTTGGATATTTATTGGGTTTGGTTTTGTGTTGCTAGTTGAAGGGTTGTAACTAGGTTGTTGTATATTTGTATCTGTGAGGGCTTGCGGTAGCAAACTATTTGGAGTTCTTCCCAATCGAATTGAAGTCCATTATAAACTGAAGTTTTGTGTATGGAAGTTTTATAGTCACAAAGGAGTTGGGAAATTGTTTTGGGAGTTCCCCCTCTCGTTTATTGAAGTGTTATTTATGTACATGATTCGTGTTGTTTATGAATGAATGTGATTATAGCTGAACTTAAGTTAATTGAAGTAAACTATAATTGAAGTTAAGCTTTAAAGTGGCTATTGTAGTGAGATTTAATTGAACAAGAATTTCGCAAGTATAAGATATCAATCTCGGCATAGGGTACATGGGCTAGAGGCATAGTACGAGCATTAGTAAACTCAAGTTGGTTTCACCATTGAGGAGAAAGCGCGCTGTTGTCTCACACCTCATGGGACTCAAGAATCTCATAGCTCAGAGGTGTGCGCTGGTGGCATGACTTCTAGATTTCTAGGCTACTAATTAGCTTGCATGAGGGAAGTTATTTCTAGGAGGGAAACCTCACCATGTTTTGAGGCTTATAACATGCCTTCTGGAGTGATATTGAGCCTCTTGATCCTAAAAGATTTCATCCTTTGGGGGACGACCCTTTATCTTCGATGGTTTTGTTTACATTTGGCATACCTTGCTTATTGTCTTAGTCTCCTTTACCTTGTGGATGACAAGTGACTTTCTTGTAAATTTTCTAGGTTAAGGAGTCGGTGTTGCCTTTGCCTCTACTTGAATCAACCCAAAAATATTATCAGTTCATGTATATAACTTGTTTGGACAATGAGATTACCATGTTTGAATTTTTCGCATGCAATAGTAGTCTCCCACTGGTGAATCATTCATGCCAATGGCGGGAATTAGTCTTTTCCATTTTTTCCTTTTTGACTCTCTATATTTTCTTGTTTTTTCAACTCTATTTTTGGTCACCACACTAGTGATTGATTCCCTCTAAGTCATTATCATGAGTAGGGCCCAACTTGAGATACTTCTTCCTATATGGTTTTAGTCAACATGCTCCTTCCTCCTTGTTACTTCCTTGGAACGTTGGTTTTGGTTGTTGCATCTTGTAGACTGCAGCTATGGGATTGCTTAATCATTTATCCAACACATCCTTCCTCTAATCTTTTGCTCCTTGACTTTGCTAGTACCACCCTAGTGTCGATTTGGAGGAAGAAGATGTTGATAGATGGATTGAGAGTTTGGAGTAGGAATCAAACTGAAGAGAGGATGAAGATGGAGGGATGTTCGTGGACCGGGATGGAACCATGAAGACACTAAGCCATAACGATCCAGTTTCGATGAAGTTGATGGAAGAGAGTATGGATCGGTGTTCCTATCCTCCTTTGATAAATTATATTGTAGAGAACTATTGAGGGTTCATACCAGGTATGGGTCGATTCTTCTCGAAGATGAAGAGAGATGGCCTTGTGATGTAGAAAGGGAAGTCGTATGACTTCCCCACACCACCATCTTTTTGAAGCTCATGAAGGAGATGGGCTCACTAGAACTTGCTTGAGATGGTGAGACCCCTGGGAGAATGAGATGCCATTGAATGGCACCTCATGATGAGCAGAACCAGAGGAAATATTGTGACAATGGTTGCACATGTTTGGGTGCATGTGTTCTTGTGGAGTTGATGCTACTTTCAAATTAGCTACCTGACTAGTCGATTAGACGAGGGGATCCAATACATGTCATTCTTACAAGCTGCGAGACATGAATAGACATGGTATAAATGTTGGAGATGAGATTCTTTTGTATCGATAATGATAGTTGATGCAGAGGTTGTTCATGATGAGGACAATCTTTAGGCTTTGGTTAAGAAGTTTGTCAAGGGGTGCGTTGTCGAGGTCAACAACCATTTTGAAGTGGGGGGGATATCAAGCCCTTAGGCTAGGCGAAGTCGTGTTCGGTGGAACGACCTGGTCGACACGAAGAGCGCGCCCGAGGGGAGTTTGATGGAAATAATTCAGTGAGACAAGCGCATGAAGAACACACCCGAGATGAGTTCGGTGGAATGATTGGAACAAATTGGAGAGTCAACACGAGGAGGGTGCCTAGTCGAGGCACACCTGACCGAAGACAAGGCGCGACTCCCCTAGATGTGCCTGACCACGACAAGGTGTTCCCAGTGGAGATGCGCTCGAATGACGACAAGGTGTGCCCAGCTAAGACGCTCCCGCCTGGGTTGAAAAGGTACGCGACCAAGGATGAGATGTGAAGGCACATGACCGAAGGTGAACAAAAGGAAAGTTTGTATGCGACAAATGATGTGACATAATTTGGGGTTTATAATCGGCTTGAACGAAGGAAGATTGGCTCGAATGCCCAACTGACACATCCCTTGGAAGAGACACGACTGTTCATGGAGGGCGACTCATATATATAAGATGAGAGGATAGGAGTTAGAACATCAATCAACCGAAGATCAACAACCTCTCATCGCAAGACAAGAAGGAGACAACGAAGGAAGAAGAGAGTTGGGTCTCACGAAGGAGCTTGCTCTCTAAAGCAAGCTACGGAAGGAAGTTGTGCAAGCTTGTGGAATGAAGTATTGTTGAGGCTTATACCATACCTTCAGGAGGACCACCCTTCCTTTGGGGGACGACCCTCTATCTTCGATGGTTTTGTTTACATTTGGCATACCTTGCTTATTGTCTTAGTATCCTTTACCTCGTGGATGACAAGTGACTTTCTTGTAATTTTTCTAGGCTGAGGAGTTGGTGTTGCCTTTGCCTCTACTTGAGCCAAACCAGAAATATTATCAGTGGAGGTATATAGCTTGCTTGGACAATTAGATTACCATGTTTGAATTTTTATCATACAATAGTAGTCTCCCACTTCTGAATCATTCATGGCAATGGTGGGAATTAGTGTTTTCCATTTTTTTCTTTTTGCCTCTCTCTATATTTTCTCGCTTTGTCAACTCTATTTTTGGTCACCTCACTAATGATTGATTCCCTCTAAATCATTGTCATGAATGGGCCCAACTTGAGATACTTCTTCCTAGATGGTTCTAGTCACCATGCTCCTTCCTCCTTGTTACTTCCTTGGAACGTTGGTTTTAGTTGTTGCATTCTGTAGATTGCAACTATGGGATTGCTTAATCATTTATCCAACACATCCTTCCTCTAATCTTTTGTTTCTTGACTTAGCTAGTACCAACCTAGTGTGGTAACCAATTTTCTCTCTTTCTATATCTACCTTTTTCTATTGTTTTCATTCTTCTTTTCTCATTCTCCCAACATCTACATACTCATGTTAGATATTTTTGTCTTCACTAGTATGTCACTAGTTCATCACAACTCACACCTTTTCTTGTTTTGTGATAGCATTGTCTCATGTAGCCTTTGCTTTTGCCTCTCCAAAGTCACTTCTTCTCATGCAAGACCTACCATGGTGATCGTATTTCCAAATCTTGCCTTCGTTGGTGCTTCGTATCTCTTGCACGCTTGGTAGCTACAGGTGGGCATAACTATCTCGTAGTTTCATAGCTATTTCATGAACTTTGCCACTTTAGATGACCTTTATTTCCATCTATTTTGCAATTGATGAGGTTGCTTGGGTGATTATGAGGATATATTCTTGACTTGGATACATCCTTCAACAAGCTCCAACATCAAGACATCTATTTTTTTAGTGAATTATAAGTATCGTAATTCTAACTATTCTTCCTTGGCTTTTTGCATTTCATTTATGCTTCTTGCTTAACACTACTCTTATCTAGCTTGTTTAGCATGGACCCCATTTTATGTATTCGACACGTTTTGGCTTGGGACAATGGAAGATGATTCTATGATTGTTCATGTGGCATCACATTTCATGGGGAAATTTCATAGTTGACATGGTAGTACACATATGCGACGACATTGGTCACATCATTCAAGGCCCATTTAGGCAAATTTTGCATGCATGGGCATCCTCTTGACATTCCATGTTGAATATCCTTGAATGACCTCCTATTTCATCATCTTTCTAGCTATTTTGCACTAGAATAGAGCTCCAAACCCTTTTGCGGACACATCTACTTGCTATTTGCGAACATGTGGCTTCATTATTTTTGACTTGGAGAGGGTCATTTCATAATTTTTGGAGGTCACTTGCATGATTTTTAGGATATATTCTTACGTTCGAAATCTATCCTTGGACTTATGAGCTATTTTGGAGGAGCTTTCAACATATTTGGCCCTTTTCACTTGACGCGTGTAGACCTCCCATTGTCAAGCCCTCAGGCTTAGGTAGTTGAATGTGCTCGAGTTAGGCCAAGTTGGTTTCACGATTGAGGAGAAAGCGCGCTGGTGTTGCACACCTCAGGGGACTAAGGAATCTCATAGCTCAGAGGTGTGCCCTAGTGGCGTGATTCCTTGATTTTGAGGCTACTAATTATTTTGCCTGAGGAAAGTTATTTCTAGGAGGGAAACGTCACCATGTTTTGAGGCTTAGAAATGCCTTCTGGAGGAATTTTGAGCCTCTTGATCCTAAAAGATTTCATCCTTTGGGGGATGACCCTTTATCTTCGATGGTTTTGTTTACATTTGGCATACCTTGCTTATTTTCCTAGTTTCCTTTGCCTTGTGGATGCCAAGTGACTTTCTTGTAAATTTTCTAGGCTAAGGAGTCGGTGTTGCCTTTGCCTCTACCTAGAGACTGAGGTTCTCTAGGGAAATTGTGAAGGTGCACCATAAGAAGTATAGACCGAGTATCTCTAGAAGAAGCAAGAGAAGGAAGGACAAGGAAGACTAGGTTAGTGAAAAGGTTCTTGAAAGAGGATACTAAGAGTCAAGGGTCAGTGTCATGGTCTTGGTACTTATCAATTGAAGATCTAGAAGAAGAATTTTATCTGGTTTTCCTCTCTAGAGGTGAGAGGTTTTGACCCTAGCTGGAGAAGCCTATATTTTGTGTCACTTGTCTTTATTTTGTTAATTGTCTTGATGAAAAAGAACACACTAATATACTAACAAAGTGAAAGATCATAAGTAATTGAAGAACAAGCATATCACAAGCAATTATCAAGCAAAGAAATTGTTAACATTGAATGCCCTAGATTTCTCAATAGAGCTCACCCGAGGGGAGTTTGATGGAAAGAATTTGGTGATACAAGTGCACAAAGAAGACACTCGAGATGAGTTTGGTGGAATGATTGGAACAAATTGGAGAGTCAAGACGACGAGGTTGACTAGTCGAGGCGCACGTGACTGAAGACAAGGCGTGGCTTGCCTAGATGTGCTTGACCACGACAAGGTGTTCCCAACGGAGACGCGCTCGACTAACAACAAGTTGTGATCAAAACTTCCTCCTCATAAATTCTCACTATAGAAATTATATCGCTTGATCTCTCAGTGTGTTTTCCAAATGACCCACAAGCTTCCTTAAATAATCTTTTCATTGACATTCAACGACCCACATTAAAATCTAATCAATGGCTAAGATCATTTTAGCTTGGTCCTTGTCTTCTTCTAGAAGTTACACCTACGATTAGATTAATACCCATTAATAGTTTTAATTTCCTAAGTTTAGACTTAAGGCCCCATTATAAATATTAGTTATTTTAATAAAATTGTTTTTGGGTGGAATTTCCCAAACGCTTTCTGGGTTCTATGGAATACATGTGCCCAAGCCTCCATGCAAAGTTTGAGGCCTAGAGCACATCTTATGCTACCCCAAATCAACAATACCATGCCTTCAAGAGGGATATTGAGCCACTTGATCCTGAAAGACTTCATCCTTTGGTGGACGACTCTCTATCTTCAATGGTTTTGTTTACATTTGGCATCTCTTGCTTATTATCTTAGTCTCCTTTACTTTGTGAATGAAAATTTACTTTCCTATAATTTTTCTAGGCCTAGGAATTGGTGTTTCCTTTGCCTCTACTTGAGCCAAACCAAAAAATATTATTAGTGGGGGTATACAACTTGCTTTGACTATTAGATTACTATGTTTGAATTTTTATCATAGAATAATAGTCTCCCACTTCTGAATCATTCATGGCAATGGTGGGAATGTCTTTTCCATTTTTTTCTCTTTTGTTCTCTCTCTATATTTTCTCATTTTGTCAACTCTATTTTTGGTCACCTCACTACTGATTGATTCCCTCTAAGTCATTGTCATGAGTGGGCCCAACTTGAGATACTTCTTCCTAAATGGTACTAGTCACCATGCTCCTTCCTCCTCGTTACTTTCTTGTAACGTTGGTTTTGGTTGTTTCATCCTTTAGACTGCAACTATGGGATTGCTTAATCATTTATCCAACACATCCTTTTTCTAATATTTTGCTTCTTGACTTAGCTAGTACCACTCTAGTGTGGTAACCGAATTTCTCTCTTTCTATATCTAACTTTTTCTATTGTTTTCTTTCTTCATTTCTCATTCTCTCAACATCTACATACTCATGTTATATATTTTTGTCTTCACTATTATGTCACTAGTTCATGATAACTCACACCTTTGCTTGTTTTGTGATAGCATTGTCTCATGTAGCCTTTGCCTTTGCCTTTTGAAAGTCACTTCTTCTCATGCTAGAACTACCATGGATCACCCAATGGTTTTAGAGTTGTACTAGTCTAGTTTGGTGGTTCAGATTGGCTAAGGTCGGTCTTGTATTGAACTGACCTTAAAACACCAAATTTACTAGTTCTCTAATAAACTGACCAATTCTGAAGAATGTAGTGCAACATAGCTAATGACCACCAAATAATAATTTTTTAATAAAAAAATACTGAAAAGGAAAAAAATAAATTGTTAACTCGAGGGCCCTACAAAACCTAACCCTAGTAATTGATGGTAATATTTAATTTTTAAAGTTAAAGTAAAAGTTGACATTCTCCTTATCTTTCCTTTTTTAAAAGGAAAGATAAGGATAATGTCAATTTTTACTTAAATTTTTAATATTAACATTAATTGTTTCGAGTTGTTTCAAAGTGGTTCCAACTTCATTCAATTTTGAGAAAGTCAAATTTTAGATCCCATTCAAAACTTAGTGGTTATTGTTTGAACTGCTTCTTTATAATGAGTCCTAGACTTTGACTTCCAATTCTTCAGGTGCAGTTATTGCATAATCATATTCCTCGTGAGACTTTGCAGCAAAAGTTGATCTTTAATCCATTCCAAGCACTTGACCTAGCATAGGGAACCATCAGCTACCCCTCTCAAGATGGTCCCATATCCCCTCAAGAGCTATCCATCAAGAGCTATACAATACAAAAGAACCACTAGCATATGTAGTGTTGATTTCAGTTGTCCCCGATTCATATGGTGTTACATATTCTCCCTCGCAGGTATGGGCACCCACGAGATCATCAAATAAATCGGCCCTCTCATCCCATTCGTGGATTTCCTGTCAATCACCACATCTCAACATGCAATCAATGCATTAGTTATAATCATAGTATCAGAGAAACAGTCCAGATGCCAACACTTTCATTTCATCCTAATAACATGAAGTGATTGTTATCACAACATTTTGAATAGTAAAGATCTACGTACTCTTGAATGTCATAAAATTTGCATGCAATTACCCCATGTTTCACATCATAAAATACTCTCATAAGTTATAACATCAACATATCAACATCAAGGATATATCATGACATCTCATAATAAATGAACCACATGTCAATTTACGTCATGATCCCTATGCATATCATATCCATCATGAGAATTCAACATCATTATCATAAAAAATAAATAAATAAGCACCACATATACATCATTAACCTCTCATTAGAACTATATACATTTACCACATACCATCATATCACGAAACATCGTTAATATGAGAATCATCTCAATACTTATCAAATATAGAACAACTATACACTATAAGCATTCTTATCATGAATTAATTTCATTTACTTGTATAAACAGTTCAACATCCCTCTAGGATCTATGTGAGGATGTGGTCCAACCCTAAACAGGATTATGTTATCCCATGAGTACTACTAGTGTCACGTTTTCATCAAGGTACCAATTACTTTTTCAATATACATTTCTTGTTCTTTCTATTAGGAATTTAACCATTACATCATAGGTATACTCATCTAAGTACATCATTAAATTTCAAATGAGTCTCATCATCTTGAGCCTTAACCTCTTGTCGAATATTCTTCCTTCCCCAAGGACATTTGAGTCAAATTCAATGTTAAGATATTATCGTTTGTACAATCATTTAAATCATCAATATCATGTTAAAATTCCATGATCACTATACATATTGTGCTTATCCAAATGGAACACATACATGAGGTCATCCTTATTTAAGTCTTAGGTTATGCTTAATCCACTTGCATGAAGGCTTAATCCATTGTTATGCTTCCATTGTAGCCCAGTAGGTCAAGATACTTGGCTCTTACTAGAGCAGCTTGGGTTCAAGTCCCCACAATTGAAATGATGTGCTTGTTGTCCCCTAGTGATTTATCCATCACTTGCATGATTTTCATTGTGAATCTTGGCTTATCTCATCAAGTTCCCACTTGATATCTTTTATCATAGATTCATCCATCTTCAAGCTAGACTAGGGATTCTTCCACCTTAATTTTCACTCGTTAAATCTTTAGTTTATAGTTTCAAATGCTTGGAACCACTACTACCATTACCATCCATGAATGATTTGGTATGCCTAATATGTTTGACAATAAATTCTTTATCGATAATCAATTTACACTTAAATTTCTTATTAACTCAAAATACCACACACATAATATATTAAAAATAATAATAGTATATAAATATTCACACTTCCAATAAATAATAAAGTAAAATAACAACTTATCAATTTCAACATAATATTTCAATATTAAATAAAAAATTCAATTTTTATTACTCATTTCAACATAATACTTTAATAATAATTAAACAAATTTAAGCTCTATTATCTAATTTATTAAATGACTAGATCCACATTATATAAGTTCCTTCTCATTCCTTAAAACTTGGTGAGTCATTTTTATACTATACTTAATACATGTTTTATATAATATAAAATAACACTTATATATATATATATATATATATATATATATATATATATATATATATATATATAAACCTTTACTTATAATTTTAAAATTTAATTTAAATATATTTTCATAATACCACATCCTATAAATCCTATTTTTTCTAATAAAAAATTATAGTCATCCATAAATATTAATTATAACCTCAACCCATTATATACTTTATATTAACGAGTTATATGAATTACATGGTGTCCATTATATTGTTTTAATATTAATGTATATGTATATTATCACTTCTGTTAAATATAAGCACTGATTTTAATAACCTTAATGCATTAAGGTTAACACATGCAACCTATTAAGTTTTTTTCTTTAAAAACTCGTTTTGCCTTAAAGCATCCTCTCCGTCTCTCGTCTTTCACATTCTCCCATGTGCCCGACATCTCTTTTCTCTCTACCTTATTATCATATATCTCTTAATGACATCAGCGTTGTGATGTTTATTACTTGTATCGTTCTACATGGAGAATTCACCAATATGGCATATAAATAATTTGGCATTTAGCAAATTGGCAGGGTTTATAAAACAACAAATTTTTGTTTATCACTAGTTTTGTCTCTCTTATTTACTTTTTCTTAGTGAATTCCTATAAGTGGTTTTGTTGAGTCTATTTTTGACGCTCACGGCGGTTTTGATTCGGCTTTTGGAAGTACTTTGGACTTTGACTAAATCGCATTTTGGGGATTGTCTTAGCATAAACATCATGCATATGATGCTTTTGAGGTTTCGTCGATCTTAAGGATGTGACAATGTTCACCGTTGATTGCTTTAAGCATATGGAGGAGGATTAACTAGATTTGCCTTCATAAGTGAATATTTGCCGCTAATGCAACCAATTTTTTCGCCAATGTAATAAACACAACACTCCAAGAGAGGGTATAAGCATTATTTCCACGTAGAAAATCTTAGTCAGCACAATATGAATTATGTAATTCCCCAATGCCACAACCTGAACAACGAGTGACGATACATAGCAAAACATGTATTGCAATAAAATTTATTATGAAAGCGTAAGCTCCCCAGGAAAATATCATATAGAAGTAGGATAAAGCATTTAATGTTGACGTTTCCTTATCCGCATTGGCTTTTGGAAAACCTACAGTCAAGGCGTTTGGATTTCTTTTCTAGCCTCTAAAGCGGTTACGAGGCAAACGAGCCCCTGGCCTCGCCAGACATTTGGTTAAGACCACAATCTCACGATGTATTGTCATAACCCCATTTCTCAAGAATAATATATATATATATATATATATATATATATATATATATATATATATATATATTTACATACCCGGGATTACCCTTTGGAATTATATATACAATTTCCTATCATTCATTTACCTTATGTCACTTTATGCACGTCAATTGTCATACGGGTATGGTTTAAGGGATTGGTGTACTACTTTTTAACTTTAATAAAAATCTCTGTAATATGGTTTGGATGCATGTTAACCACGCGGCAATGGTTCTGGGGGTAACTTTACGTTTTCCCTTTAGCCATCACGTGGCACCCCTTATCCATTACTGTGAGAATTATCTCCTGCTCTGCTTTGTACTGTACAAGGCCGGCAGGCTGTCCAGTATTTTCGCCTTGCATCAACGGTGGAGGGCACACTTCGTAATCCAATGGTGGCAGATCATCTCCGCGGGCTGCCGCCTAAACTAATTCTTGCCTTGGGTGATGGGATCATTTTTCTGGGAACTTTTTCTGCGGATTTGCTCTGGTTCAATCCATGCATTCCATCTCGGAGAGCCTAGCTCATAGACCCTGTGAAAATGCCGGAGGATTCATTTCCAAACCCTTCAGGTAGATAACCGCACAATGTCTTGTTCCATTTGTAACCTTTTGGCTATGTGTTCTTTTCGATTTACTGATAAACTTCTCGATTATGCTCATGCATCATGCGTCTGCAGGGTTATTTGGCAATGGGGTCCTCCTATAGCATTGGAACGAGTGTTGTTCATTCGTTGGCTAGATTTTTCTTTAGTGGTAAGTGTCTTGGCAGGCACGAGGATAAATTCCATGAGTTTTTGTTTTCCTACGGTTTGCATTACTTCTATTGTTGTCTAACATGTGCTATTCGGGTTACTCCTTGAACAGATTAGGCACCCATTCCTCACACGGCCTAAAGACTAAGGAAAACCCCACCCCCGTTCTGTTCCGAGTTCCAGGTATGGGGGATCCTACCGGCTGCGACTATGTCTGTTTTGCTTCAGAGTTTTTCTTGTGTTTAGAGGAGGGTAACCCTCTAGGTCACCTTTATTTTTTATTGAACCAGGGTGGGGAGGGTTATTCGTTCCCTCCAGGCTCCAGTTACCATGGACATGACAAATGTAATTTTAGACTCTTGAATTTGGATGTCTAACTGCAATTCCTCTGCTCGGACAATTGTAACTATATATATATATATATATATATATATATATGCACCCTTGTTCTTATTTTTCTCACGGCATATTAGGCTCCTTGTTTACTGGACTATAATTTATTGTGAGGGTATACTGCTTTTAACAACAGAATATTTTTTCCTCGTTTGTGCTTGTTTAAAGGTTACCGCATCGCGGCCTTTCTGTACAGGAATTTGTACTCGTTTTTGTTTTATTAGTTCATAGTATTGCATAGCTTTTATCTATGTCACGTTTTTTGTTTGGTTTAGCTGCACATTCCTATATACTTTATATGATGTTTTATGTAATTGACTGAAGAGGGGCTTATCCCCTAAGCTTACAACCTCCCTTGTTGAGAGGGTCCAAACCTTGCCCCTCAATTACAGTGTTCTTTTGAATTAATTCCTGGTTGCTTCCAGGTTATTAATGCTTGTATGCTGGAAAGAGTTAAAATGCGGACAAGATAATAACCCTACCAACCTGCTATTCCATTCTATTCCAAACCCAGTTTTCATTTTTGGGTGTTCCATTTAGCTTAGATAATGTTCACAGAGCGGGTCTCCAGCTGCGCCACTCCGCTTTCTAGCCTTCCTTATTACAGAGGAAATGCTCTACCGCATCTTAACACAACCTGCAATAATTGCTGCCTTAGATTATGGTCGATACAATTTGCGGCAAGCAGACGTTGTTTTTTTTTTCTAATTATATAAACCTATGTATCTTAAAGAAAGGGGCTCGGCCCAAAGGCTGCAAGCCATTACTGAGTAATGTTGGTCTTGAGTTGATTCCATTCACTCGTCTAATTTCAGGTCTACCTAAGCATTTATTTGTTTCCTTCTTATTTACTGATTTGGATTTTGTTTGTTGCAGTATTCATGGGAAATGTGAAGTTATCATGTTTGATGTTACTGCACGATTGACTTACAGGAATGTCCCAACGTGGCACAGGGATCTTTGCAGGTATCTCTTTTACAGAGGGGTTGGATCTCTAAGTAGAAATGAAGGTTCCTTAATTGTGTGGTGCCACAACTGCCTGAACCAATTAGCTAAATATCTTTGTGAATTTCAGGGTGTGTGAGAACATTCCTATTGTTCTTTATGGAAACAAGGTTGATGTGAAGAATAGGCAAGTGAAAGCTAAGCAAGTTACTTTTCATAGAAAGAAGAATCTTCAGTACTATGAGATATCTACAAAAAGTAACTACAACTTTGAGAAGCCATTCATGTACTTGGCATCGAAGCTCTCAAGGTGAGCCTTTAATCTAGTTTTTGATGCTCCCTAATATGAATGTTATATTAATAAATTTGTGTTGATTCTATAATGGGTTATTTTTATAGGGATCCAAACCTTCATTTTATGGAGTCACCTGCTCTTGCTCCTCCTGAGGTTTAGATAGACCTTGCAACCCAGCAGCAGTAAGTAGAATGCTATTTTCTTATTATTTTTTGTTAACTTTTATTGAAATAATTTGTTCCATTTCTAAAAGATTGAAACTTTGGCTTACAATCTTTTATGTTGTCAAGTACGAGGCAGAACTTGTAGCAGTTGTGGCCCAACCCCTTCCAGATGACGATGATGATGCTTTTGAATAGCTTTGTTAAGATGCTTTTGCATATTTAGGGATTGGTGGATTCAATTAGTTTTGTATCATTGGAGTTTGCTCTTGAGTTCCGACATTTAATTTTGATTTGTATTTGGGGCTTAGAATAGCATTATCGCATCTCTCTATATGTGATTTGGGTACTGTGCAGATGTTTTCATCGGTGGAGTTGGCTAAGCTATCTTAGTTCAACTCCATTACAGAGTTATTTTTATATGCTAAGACAGTTTTTTTTGTTATATACTCTTGCACATTTTGCACAAGAACTTTTTGTACTCTTCAAATATTTCAAGAATTCTCAAGTACCTTTCGTTGTGTACTATTGGGGGAAATGCTAGTTGCGATGATTGTTGCTTGTAATATATTATGGCTTGTTAAAAATTTCTCTGAAAATTCTAGCTATGTCTGAGGATTTATTTTAACTCTGAAATTGGTTTAAAGAGTTGATAAATGTGGCTATCAAGCCTGCCTAGGTATTCTTGGGGGTATGTTGTCTGTTGAACACATAAAGGTATCGCCATTTCATTAATTGGGCCCTCGATTGATTTCTGCATAAAGATTCGCATTGTCTAAATCTAAAGTCGTTTCCATTCAACAGTCTACAAATTCTTCTTTAACTATAGTAAAACTAGGAGATGGAATGCTTATCAAAGCTAAGGTAGCATCTTAAATCCAAACTTGGGACTCCCATTTGAAGTAGATATTAAAGCTTTATAAGATGGCACGATGTTGAAAAGTTGACAGTAATTAAATATGCTGGCTGGACATTGCATTTATATATGGGTGGCCATGTTAAGCTCATGTCATATATCCCACTGCAATCTTTTTTTTAATATATACATATACACAACTATATAATTACCAACACATAGATTTGCTTTATAAGGTTGACGGTCCTGTATCATGTGTACATAATTGTCAACACATGAGTTATTCTTTATACGGTTGACAGGTCTGCAATTCCTATTCTTATTCGAGTGGATAATAAATAGAGGAAAATTGTAATGAGCGAGAAGAGGATTTCATTGATAGAGATTAGAGTGACTGAGAGAGATTTTGTTAGAGTTTAGTGTGTGGCTTGGGTGAAGCGAAAGCTCAGATGTATGTGTGACGATTGTGTTTTGCAATAACAGAGACCATTATTTGAATAATTTGGCCACAGAGCGAGGCTCTGTTCTTTTACTTTGTTATGAATGAATTCAATATTGTGTGCATATCTGTATAACAAACGTGAAGCTTGAACACTGGGTTTTTAATGAAATTGTTGTGATGGTGGTATCGCACGTTTTGTTTGAAACTGTAATATTTCCTACGATGTAAAATGTGTATCGAAATCTGGAACGGATTTAAAATGTGTATTTGTTGATTGTGGGACTTACGGGTCCGTGTAATTCTTTGCATCAAATAGGAATCATCCCATACAGCACTGAACCGAAAGCGAAGTTGTATTAACTGAGTTTATGGCATATCGGGTCCGATAAGACCATCGCATTGGATCGGAAGGAAGTTTCCAGATCACATTGTATGACATTGGAATGTGCGATCTCCGATTGCCGATTGATTGCATCGGAATGGAAACGGATGCGAAATGATATAAGTTAGGTTTGAAATGGTATTGGGTTCGAAGTCTGTATCAATGGTTATACAACTATGGTGATGATCCGATCTCCGATTGGTTCTATGTAATTATCACATCAGAGCAGAAGCGATTGCCATATCACACCATATCGCAATAGAAATGGGTGTGAAGTGTTATAAATTAGTTTTGAAATCAAGTCGGATCCGGGAACTTCGAATCAGAGCAGTGGGGAATTACATCAGCGTTGTGGGATTGGCGTAAGTCAGAATTTGAATCGCTTTAAACAGTTATTGATATCATATCGGTGTGCATTGGAGTATAGAGGTTGAATTGGGACGGTATGGTGGAATCAGGCGACAATTAAGTGGCATTCAATCTTAGTGATTGTGATCGCCGAGTATATTATATCGATGCAAATTAAAGTTTGTAAGAGGCGCACTTGAGTTTGCATATGCATTCATGGGTAAGCATATTTGTATCTACTATAGCCAAATCTATTATACTGTTGAATGAAATGAGCAATTCAAGGATTGCCTTAGTGAAATCGACGTGTGGAAACATTCGTCAGACCTGAATAGGTGAAAGGTGAATTATGAATTTGCAGTGATGTTCATATAAAAACTATAAGCGCTGGCAATTTCTTAATTGGGGCGAAACCATTTCTGATTGTGATATAATTCTAGGTTGGAAGGTGCAGTTCTAATTAGCAACAGAGGTTTTGCAATCGACTTCAGTTAATGTCAATTTGTGAAGTCTGTATATGTATCGATCCTTAAAAAAAGAAAGGATTGAATCGGAAGTTCGATTCGAATCAGTGTTAGAACCTCAGCTTGATGAGTCGATCTTGTGGAGGGCGCCATTGTTTTAAGGAGAATCTGACTGAACTGGTAAGAAAAGTGTTTGTGAAATTTCTAGGATTTGAGATTATAAGAGATAATTTCTGAGATGCATTTTATATGCATCAATTGAAGTGTGATTCTGGGGTTGCAGGTTCAGCCTGCATCATTTTTGGTATCAGAGCTTGGCTCTATTGAAATTGAATATGTTTGTTTTCTGAATGAAGTTTAGTACCAGATTACAGCAGAGAGGAAATTCGTTCAAAATACAGGTGACAGTTTAAGAAAGAATGAAGACTGCAGCAATCTAGATTAAGAGAAGTTGTGAGAGAAGAACCAGATGCATTCTTAAAAGCAGAATAAGGAAAGTCCTTAGAAGTGGCAGTGAACCTGTAGAATTCAACAAGAGATTGGACAGAGGACAATTGAAGTGTTCTCAAAAGAGAAAGTGAGAGATTGTAGAAGCCTAGAGGGAGAAAAGGTGTTGCTCGAGAGAAGATTCCAGACAGAGGATCGTGCTTACCAAAAGACTGAGTGAGGAGAACTTAGTGAGGTAAGTGGCAGCAGAAGAGGTTACTGTTGCAGAGGCTTGTTACAGAGGAGTGAGGAGCTCATGGAAATAGAGGAGCAGAAAATGACTACAGATAGTCATAGCAGAAGTTCACAAAGAAGCCACAGCAGAAGGAAAGATGCCAAAGCAAATGGCATGAGGATGAGTCAAGAAGAGTTTGACCGAGAGAAAGCTGAGATAGATTTCCAGATTGCAATATTGATGAAGATGTTGCAGAAAAGTGTTTGGACCATGAGGAAAAGAGCAAAGTGGCAAAGGCTACAAGAAAGGAGAAATCAGCAAATGAAGTTAGAGATAGTAGAAGACTTGAGAAAGATTGAGCAGATATTGAGTGCCCAAGAGGAATCAGAGAAACTCAGAGAAGCAGAGGTAGAAATGAAAGTTTCCATTTGTAGACCAGAACAAGGTGAAATGTTGGGGGAAGAGGATAATGAAGGGACAGCTGAAGATCTCATGGACTATTGGCAGAGTTCAAAACAATTCGAAGATATGTTGACAAGGGAAGCAGATGAGGCAATGAAGACTTGTGATTTTAATTCTTATAGTTTGTGTATGTTTGCAGGATATGTCGAGGATGATGGAAAGTCGAATGAAACTGTCACAAACAGGAATGAAGCTCTTGAGGTGAAGTATGATGGTGAATCCATTTTAGAGGAAGAAGGCATTGATCTATTGCAACAGAAGGAGTTCATAGATGAAATCCTATTTGGTGTGAAACAGTCAGATGAGGTTGATATAGACCAGCAGTCTAAAGACAATTCCATAGTGGGACTACAAAAAGGTAAACCAATGAATTTGTTTAATGGAATTGATGAAAGATGCTTGCAATATGATGATGTAGAAAACAGGTCAACTCAGGAGGATTGCCAAAAAAAAAATGAAGCTGAGAATGGAAATTGTGATGATCTGCTAGAGAGATTTCATAAGGAGATAAAATTCTTGGAGAGATTACTCGAGGAACCTAAAGGAGAAACGAAGCTTACAAAACCTGATGGAGGAAAAGGTGTGGAAGACAACATTAATAAATATGATGCTGAAATCAGAGAAATTGAGCAGCGATTATTTGAAGGAGAGATGAAAGATCAGGAGCAACAAGGAAGTTATGTCCTCAGAGGCATAAAGGAGACAGAAATATTAACTCAGCAAGATGAATATGGAAGTAACCAGAAATTTGGAATGAATGATCAGCTACATGAGAATGAATTTGAGGAAGGCATTAAATTGCAGAAGTATAGAAGCTGGCAGCAGAATGAAGAACCAGAAATTGGTCTGGCAGTACAAAGAAAGATAAGTGAAGACCGAAATTACAGATGGAGACTGAAGAAAAGGGTGAAGTGGAAGCTATTGCAACAGAGGTTGAATGGCAAGCTGATGAACGAGTTCAGGGGACTTGAACAAATTCATATTGATTTGAAGTCACCGCAAGAAGGATCCGCTGAAATCCAAAAGATCTATGATGGAGGATTGGTGCTTGAAGCATCAAAGGAAAATGGAAGGTATTGTATTTTGAAAACTGAAGGTTGTTGTGTGCTTGCAGGTCATATCGATTTGAGAAAATGAAAACAGTTATTAGAGACTGTTGTATCAACAGATGATGAGATGACTACTCAAAGTCATATGCAGAATAAGGAGGGAAGATACAACCAAGTGCAAGAAGATGTCCACTTAGATGACAAAAGACTTATTGAAACCCAAGAATACATTGAGGTAAGGCAGCTGATTAATGTTGGCATAAGTAAAAAAAACTCACATAATTATGTGATGTAGAGGGAAAGGCGGCTGTTAAACATAACTGTAGTAAATCATGTAGATATTGGACAATTGTTTAAAACTGCAGCTAAAAGAGGACATCTATTGAAGATTGAACAGTCATTGAAGATCATTGACCTTGAAGAAATCCAGAGTAAAGAAGTATTAAAGACAAATATTGCAGACAATGCAGTTAGTGAAGACTATGCAGAACTTTTGAGATAACTTCCAGATGAGATGGCAGACTTGTGGCATAAGTCGAATCTTTTGATGAGGAAGCTAGGTAAAGCATTTGTGTTTATTGAGTTGATTAATTTTGATGAAGATTTACATGCAGGAAAAAGGAAATGTGGAATCAATCTGAAACAAGAAGTTAATTCGAAAGAACAGATTGGATTAATGGAAGGTATGCTAGAATTTGAAGCAAGGAATGATGAAGTCATGAATGAGAAATCAGAAGAAGAACCTGGGAAAAGGCATTTGTACATTTCAAAAATGTATATGGAAGATTATGGGCACAAAGATTATGATGTTCTAATTCAAGAACACAATCAGTTGGAAGAGAATAGTATTCAACACATGAGGAGTGAAATGGGCAAAGAATTGGATGAGTTGTGGAAACTCATACTACAGCATTCCAGTAAAACAAATACAGGACAAAAGAAGAAAGGAAAATTGGCTCGAAGAAATGGTACAGGTGAAGGGAATGGAAAACTGCGAATCATAATGAACAAAACAACAACGAAATATGTGAAAAGGACAGCAGCAGATAGTGAGTCATTACAGCATAGTGGACAGAGACTTGAAGGACAAACAACAACAGCAGTAATCGAGGACAAATTATCAAACCAAGTATGGGATCCAGGAGGAGACAGATATGAAGTACATGATCAGGAGATCATGGTTAATTTAAACTTTGGGAGTCTGATGCAGGAGCATCTCGACCTAGCCAGCAATGTGATGAAATGGTCACATGTTGTGGCTAGAACAGAATGAAATTCACTGACTGTCAGTCAAAATCGATTTACTGAGGAAGTTGGATTCCTCAAATAGTTTGTTATTGTAATAAATGGGAAATTAGCTTATTTTGGATTTTGAGATAGCGTTGTTAGTCTAGGTGTGCTTGAAAAACAACAGAATAGAAGAATTCTGTTCTTTCTTGAAAAAAATAGGAAACTTTGTTAGATAATTGAGGAGAATTATTCGAGTGGATAATAAATAGAGGAAAATTGTAATGAGCGAGAAGAGGATTTCTTTGATAGAGATTAGAGTGACTGAGAGAGATTTTGTTAGAGTTTAGTGTGTGGCTTGGGTGAAGCGAAAGCTCGGATGTATGTGTGAGGATTGTGCTTTGCAATAACAGAGACCATTATTTGAATAATTTGACCGCAGAGCGAGGTTCTGTTCTTTTACTTTGTTATGAATGAATTCAATATTGTGTGCATATCTGTATAACAAGCATGAAACTTGAACACTGGGTTTTTAATGAAATTGTTGTGATGGTGGTATCGCGCGTTTTGTTTGAAACTGTAATATTTCCTACGATGTAAAATGTGTATTGAAATCTGGAGCGGATTTAAAATGTGTATTTGTTGATTTTGGGACTTATCGGGTCCGTGTAATTCTTTGCATCGGATAGGAATCATCCCATACAACAATGAACCAGATGCGAAGTTGTATTAACTGAGTTTATGGCATATCGGGTCCGATAAGACCATTACATCGGATCGGAAGGAAGTTTCCAAATCACATTGTATGACATTGGAATGTGCGATCTCCGATCGCCGATTGATTGCATCGGAACGGAAACGGATGCGAAATGATATAAGTCGGGTTTGAAATGGGATCAGGTCTGAAGTCTGTATCGGCTGTTCTACAACTATGGTGATGATCTTATCTCCGATCAGTTTTGTGTAATTATCGCATCGGAGCTGGAGCGATTGCCATATCACACCATATTGCAATAGAAACGGACGCGAAGTGTTATAAATTAGTTTTGAAATCAAGTCGGATCCGAGAACTACGGATCGGAGCAGTGGGGAATTACATCGGCGTTGTGGGATTGGCATAAGTCAGAATTTGAATCGCTTTAAACAGTTATTGATATCATATTGGTGCGCATTGGAGTATAGAGGTTGCATTGGGCCGGTATGGTGGAATCGGGCGACAGTTAAGTGGCATTCAATCTTAGTGATTGTGATCGCCGATTATATTATATCGGTGCAAATTAAAGTTTGGAAAAGGCGCACTTGAGTTTTCATATGCATTCATGGGTAAGCATATTTGTATTTACTATAGCCAGATCTATTATAATGTTGAATGAAATGAGCAATTCAAGGATTGCCTTAGTGAAATCGACGTGTGGAAGCATTCGTCAGATCTGAATAGGTGAAAGGTGAATTATGAATTTGCAGTGATGTTCATATAAAAACTATAAACGCTGGCAATTTCTTAATTGGGGTGAAACCATTTCTGATTGTGATATAATTCTGGGTTGGAAGGTGCAGTTCTAATTAGCAACAGAGGTTTTGCAATCGACTTCAGTTAATGTCAATTTGTGAAGTCTGTATATGTATTGATCCTTAAAAAAAAGGAAGGATTGAATCAGAAGTTCGATTCCAATCAGTGTTAGAACCTCAGCTTGATGAGTCGATCTTGTGGAGGACGCCATTGTTTTAAGAAGAATCTAACTGAACTGGTAAGAAAAGTGTTTGTGAAATTGCCAGGATTTGATATTTTAAGAGATAATTTCTGAGATGCATTTTATATGCATCAATAGAAGTGTGATTCTGGGGTTGCAGGTTCAGCCTGCATCAACAATTGACACGATCTCCACCCGATGATTCGTGTAATCCCCCAGGGCTATGAAATTAGCAATGCTGTGGTTTTTGTGTTGTTTGATACACATTGATTTGGGTTAACATTAATTGAGCATTAACTTGTCTGTCCCACCCCGGGTACGTGGCGTGGGCAGTCTCCAGCTGCCGCCTCGGGATCCTTCATGTATCGACGGCTACGAGACGAGAGAGGCGATCCTACGGCTACCATGGATGCTTGCCGACTTACACTACTCTTGGCGCCGGGTTGTAGTCCCATTCTTCCACGGGAAGACCTGGAACTTGTTCTGCCTCCTGCCTCAGCTGAGGGCTTGACAGTCTCGGCTCTATGGTTTGGTTGCAGAGAACATGTGCGCGAGGTTTCGGAACCTAATCCCACCACCAGAATTTATCGACCAGGTAATTATTTGACAGTTTCCTTTCCTAGTTCGTTGATTTACAATTGTTTGATTTGCAGATAGACCCATCATATACAGGATAAGTATTTACAATTCTTTAACCATAGTGTTTTGCTCGCACGCAGGTACCCCCACTCATTTTGTCTGGGTTGCGGATGGCATTGGACGGAGTGGTGAGCGGATAACCATCCTGGATTCCACCGGTATGATGAAATTCCACTTGCTTTTGTTTGTAGGAATGGGATCTGGACCTCGTCTACAGGCTATTGTACCTGATTTGTGTCTATCGCTTGCTAGAGCTCGTGGATAGGTGGCCCAATTTTTGGTTCTGGTGAAGTTATCCCCAAGAGGGCTTCTGTTGTTTTAGTTAAATCATTATGAGGCTTTGTTCCTCATGGTTTGCTTTCTTTGAGCTGCGATGGTTGTGCATGATTTTCTGATTGTTTAATTATACCAGGTCTGCCTGGAATTAACTTATGTCCCTGGGCGGCTTCTCCATTTTCATGGCCCAGCTTTTGATCATGTAATATGTATTGTGCGCTCCATTTATTTGTCTACTTGACTTGGAACTGAACACGGAAATTTTTGTTGAAATCATGAACATGTATTATGGCTTCACTGAAATGATTTATCGCTCAGATTCTAGTTCTATTTGATTGTTTAGAGCTGTTTTCGACTCCCTAAATTTGTGGCTCTATACAATAGTATATATATATATTTATTCAGTTTCCAGCTTTACGTTTCATCCTGAAGAATTGATTTTCTATGTTAACTATGTCATTTTTTGTGCTTTCTGCTTAATCCAACCAGATGTATTTACTGTTTTTAATCAATATAGGGGTTTGGCCCCGCATGAGGGTTTTTGAGGGTTACGGCCCTGCCACCCACAACCACTGTAACCTATCTTCTGGTTACCATGTATCAGTGTGGCCAAGACCTGAGACCCCCTGCCCATGAGTTCAACACTCTCCTAGACCCAGCAGTTTCTAATGTGGGTGCATGCAGTGTAAACCATAGAACTGGGACCTCAACCGTTCTTGGTAGTGGAGATTTCCCTTTTTCATTTGGAGGAATTGTTCCACTGGAATTCTGGATTATTAAACATCACTTATTTTGTAGGTAGAATGTTTACTACTCATCCTAATTTGCAGAGGATTTATCTTTTTTTTTTACTCCCCATTCCCGGGGCTTATACTCTCAGAGTCCACGAATTTCCAATCTGACACGTCTCACAAGGGTTCCAATGCTCAAGCTGTCAAACCCAGGGTGGATTCCATGAAGGAATCAACCTGACTTTCTTTCCTTTTTTTTGTTTTGGAAACCTTAGTGCTTAACTCCATTTTCGTTCGCGGCAAGGAGCTTATAGCATTCTATGAAACCTGTACTTCTATTAATTATTGCACTAAATCTTGCATGACTTGTTTGCTAATGGTGTTTAACAAGGATGTTGTAACAATGCTTTTCCCAGCATAACCTCTACTATACAGTCCCCCTGTATTTAGGAATGGTCCAACAACAATTGTCAACTACAATCGCTCGGTAGCGTCCATAGCATTCGCCCACCTTCGTGGAGGTTTCGATTATCACTGCTACTATGACTTTTTTTTAAAACAAACATTTATTAAACAACAGGGGAATACATCCTATGTATGTTTTTTGTTTTTTGTTTTTTGTTTTTTGTTTTTTGTTTTTTGTTTTTTGTTTTTTTTTGTTTTTTGTTTTTTGTTTTTTGTTTTTTGTTTTTGTTTTTGCTTTTTTTTGTTTTTTGTTTTTTGTTTTTTGTTTTTTGTTTTTTGTTTTTGTTTTTTTTTTGTTTTGTTTTTTGTTTTTGTTTTGTTTTTTGTTTTTGTTTTGTTTTTTGTTTTTGTTTTTGTTTTGTTTTTTGTTTTTGTTTTTTTCTTTGTTTTTTTGTTTTTGTTTTTTGTTTTGTTTTGTTTTTTTTTTTTTTTTGTTGTTTTTATTGTTTTTTGTTTTTTCATTTACCACCACCTCGGTGGCAGCAGCAAGTTCTTGAGTTAATTCTATACAGTACATTTGCCTTTTTCTAATGTCCTTACAAAATTACCTATAAATGTTTACTCACTTACCTGAACTGCTGTAACTTACAAGTACTCCAGAGTCAGGCTTTCTCTTTTTCTAATGTCCCTACAGAATTACTTATAAATGTTTACTCACTTACCTGAACTGTTGTAACTTACAAGTACTCCAGAGTCAAGCCTCATCTGTTTCTACCGCTTCCAATATGCCACCCAACCTTGATATTCGTCCTCCGGGACCAAAATCTCCCCCCTAGCTCCCTTGCCGGACCACTGCCCTCAGCAAGTTGCTGCACCTTCGTGCGTGGCTATCTGGTCCTCACTAGACTTAGCTTTTTTTTGTTTGTGTGTTTCTTTCCCTTTTCCTGTCCCTACAGCGCAGAACCCCCTTCCTACCTCCTTTCCTCCGGAAAAAACCCCGTTAGGAAAGAAGTTAGGGTATATCAGGACACACAACAACCACCTTCTTGGGAAGTTGCCAGCTTTTCAAGAAACATTTTCTTTTTAAGAAAAAAGAACCACAAGAAATATTATTAAATCAAACAGATAATAATAGTCAATTCAGTTTGCCAATTACCACAGTAAAATCAAATATTTACATTTATCTTGGGGCATCACAGCTCACGTGGTCTTGGAGGAAAGCATTTTCTGCTTTGTATTAATGCTGGCGTGATTTAGATTTTATAGGAGTGTTTCGACATCAATTGTCAGTCCTCACTTTTATATATTTATCACTTATATTCATGCCAATGTTGGGTAACTTTGGCTTTGAAGGAAATAGTTCTATGTTGTTTTATTGCTTAAGCATCACATTTTATTTGTTGTTGGTTTGACATGTTTAATGCTCGAGCAATATTTTCTGAAGTGTTGCTTGTCTTCATGTCTGTTGGAAGAAAACCACGTCAGGCATGGAATGCTGCATTGTGATGTTGGTAATTACTGGTGTGGAAATGTGAATGTTGGACTGAGCGCTCCACACACACAGCTTGTTATTATTTAATTGGCAAAGTAAACCTACAGATTTACAAGGGCGCCAGGTTTTGTTGGAACACAAAGTAAAACTTGGGCATAAATTTAGTAATGAATTGAATCCCCTCTTGCTAAACAAAGGTAATACTAGCATTTGCACCAGATGTTGCAAAGGAAACGTCGTAAGGCAAGAGATAACATATAACACTATGTAAGGCAATAGATAGCATATAATACTAATTAGCTAAGTAAGGCAATAGATAGCATATAACACTAATTAACACTTCTTTGACAATTGTTGAAAGACAAAAAAAAGAATCAACAAAAAGAAAGGACCATGCTATACACAATACATGCTTCTTAGCCTTACAAATCATGAGTCATATGTCATATAACACTAATTAATGCTTCTATCATATCACACTAATTTAATGCTTCTTTGGCAACTGTTGAAAGACAAAAAAAGAGATCAAGAAAAGGAAAGGACCATGCTATAATGAAAACAAATTAATTCTTCTTTGACAAGTGTTGAAAGAGAAAAAAAGGATCAAGAAAAGGCAAAGGACCATGCTATAATGAAAACAAATTAATGCTTCTTTGACAAGTGTTGAAAGAGAAAAAAAAGATCAAGAAAAGGCAAAGACCATGCTATAATGAAATCTTACTGCAATACATGCTTGCTTAGCCTTACAAATCACGAGTCTTATGTCATATAACACTAATTTAATGCTTCTTTGTCACCTGTTGAAAGACAAAAAACAAAGATCAAGAAAAGGCAAGGACCATGCCATAATGAAAACAAAATAATGGTTCTTTGACAAGTGTTGAAAGAGAAAAAAAGATCAAGAAAAGGCAAAGACCATGCTATAATGAAATCTCACTGCAATACATGCTTCCTTAGCCTTAGAAATCATGAATCCTTAAGAAGGAAAAAAGAATAATCAAAATTCTTTAACATATTATTTCTATTTTTGAAAATTAGTTAGAGAAGCATTTCCAGACCACCATAGTTTTTCTAGCTTAATGGGTCAAGTAGGTTGGTAGCTTGACATCTATTTTGACAAACTGAATCTTCCCATGTTGTTTTGGGAATAAGCTAATGCCCAGTTTCATTATGAAGCTCAAGAGAATTATTTCTTATCTTAGAAATGTTCATTTTCTTCTTAACACTAGTAAAGATAGATAAATAATTATAGTTGATCAACTCCATATAATATCTTAGTTTCCCTTCTCCCCTTATCTCTTTATAGCTCCATAAATCCTAAATTCGGGAATCCAAGTCCCATTTGTAAGTTGAAATTGACTTTCTATAAGTCCAACTATGAAACTTATATAATGCTCCTACATCATTATTTTATATTTATAAATATTTTAATTTTAATTGTATATTTATTAATTAAATTAATTAAATTTTTAATATTTATTAATTATACCTTTTATATAAATATATGGTTATCAATATGATTTTTTATTCTTTTTGTTTCTTTTAATGTGATATGATTGTAATTTTATTAATAAAAATGAGATTACAATATAACAATATGAATTGAATCCATATATTATTTATTATTAATATATTTTAATTCAATGAATATTATGTTTTATGATTATTTTTTATTATTATTTCACTTAATACTTTATTTTATGGAGGGAAAAATGAAACTAAGTTATTATAAGGAGCTCATAAGTTAAATATTGAAAACAATAAAAAATTTATGTGCCTTGGCTTATGTTAGGAAGAAAACAAACATTTCTAATATAAGAGTTAATTCTAATGAGCTTTGTAGTGAAACCATTTGTTTCCCAACTGACAAAACACCATGGGAAGAAAGAGTGTAACTTGTGCCATATAAAGAGGGTTGAAGATGAAAATCACTTTCTTAAAACAACATGGGAAGAAAGAGTCTATGCTTGTGCCATACTAAGACGGGTGAAGATGAAAATAATTTTTTCTTAGACTTATGAACTTCCATATCCATTCTAATTTTCAAAATATTTATCATATTACCAACATTCTTGACTTATTAATAAGTCTTGCTGAAAAAAAGTGAATACAATTCTTGGCCCTAATGTAAATACAATACTATCAAACTCCATTAACCTCTATTAGCAACTCTTCTTTCTTATAGATTGATTAGTAAATGCTACACTAAAAATAATATAATACATGTACTTATAAGCTTCATAAATACACTAATCTCCCAATCAGTACATTTTTTCCATTTTTATAACATTTTATCTATTTACCAATAAAATGATCAATTGCCATTTCTTACATTTCTACTTATACATTTCATGCTACACTAAAAATAATATAATACATGTACTTATAAGCTTCATAAATACACTAATCTACCAATCAGTACATTTTTGCCATTTTTATAACATTTTATCTATTTACCAATAAAATGATTAATTGCCATTTCTTACATTTCTACTTATACATTTCATGTATTAATAGATTTTATTTTTGTTAAAGTTTGAGACATATCAAGTACATTATATACATGGTTAACATAGTCAATTTAGGACAAAATCGATTCTATTCACCTTTATTGGTATGCCATAATAATTAGTCATGGCATGAACCTAGTTAATTTTTCTTTTATTTTCTTGGTAAAATTATAAACATAAATAGAACATATTATATGGTCATGGACCTACAAATATTTACCATTACAAATTCATTAATTCAATTCATTTAATAGTTTATACAGCTATGTTTTTATGACTTAACTCCATTGGTTTATGAGGTTGTACCGTTGTGCATATATGACATGACTCCAATGTTTGAAGCAATTCAACCTAAACCGTTGGATTATATGGTAATCATATGCGCATTGAGGCTTGTGGATTTCATTGTCCTTTAGTTGTTCGGTTAGCTGCATTTGATTTTGGATAACTCTGATGTTACATTAATTGTCTGCACCTTCCACTGTACGTGGCGTGGGCGGACCTGACCAGCCCCAGCTGCCGCCTTGGGATTCCTCTTATATTGATGGTATTGAGGCCTGTTGAGTGATCCAACGGCCAGGGTTGGTTCCTTCAACTTTCACTACCCTTGGCGTTGTATTGAGGTCTCATTCTTCCATCAATGCTCATGACTCCTGCTTGGTCTGCTGCTGCCTACCGTGGTCTCATTCCAGCTTCAAACCAGAGCTCTATTGAGGTTTTTGAAAGGCGCTCGAAGTGCCAATCCTTGTCCTCACTGCTAGAGTTGGCATTCCGGGTAAGTTAGCTGCTGGTTAGTTTTCTTGTTTTTGTTTTTCTTTCCTGCAACCTTGTTTTAACCTTTCTCCATAGCAGACTAAGCTATTCTCTAAGGAAATCTTCGAATAATTAATCTATTTATGGTGGTTTGCTCGTAGGTACAGCTTGCTCTCGTTTTCGAGTTTGCTACTAGATGGGAGTGGTGCCTTCAAGGAACAGAGATGACTTTGAGGTTTTCCAATGGGTATGAGGGTTTTCGCCCTGGTTTGTCTTACAACATGCTGTAGTTTTTCCTTGTTTCCTTCGCGGAAGGAGATGGTTCACCCTTCCTGCATAGTCTAGCCGTCCTCTTGGGCAAATGTTCATATTTTCAAAAATGTTTAAGTGTATGCTTATGAAGAGGCACTGACCCTCTGGCTTTGGTCCAGAGGCCTGAATCATGTCTTTTGTATTTTTTTAAGAAGCTTGTTAAATTTGAGGGGATATTCAAGGTCTTGGACTCACCTGTGGTTGCGTACATTCCTTTGAAAGAAATAACTTAATTCTCTGTTGCAGAGTCATGATCAAAATCTGGTCTTTAGGAAAATATTTTCGTGTTCCACCACAGTCTGACCCTGTTTTTTTTTAATAAGAACATAGTCTAATTTATTTCTGAATCATGTCTTCTTCTTTTTTTTAAGAATCTTGTTAAATTTGAGGGGATTTCACCTCTGATATTTGGAGCCACACTGGCCAACTCTGTAATTGTAATAGCTACCTTCTGTAAGTCCACTCTCTATTTTAATTTTGGCACTGAAAGACATTTATCGACATATTCAACATCTCCATCGAGCTGAAGGCAAGCCAGGAAACACTATCAGAAAGAAGGATTAACGAAACATTATGGTCTGTAGCAGGTGGACCCTGTAGCGTAAGCGGCACAGGCCTGTCTGGGATTTCAGGAATATCACCCTCCCCCTCCAGCATCTTCACGGCTTCCACCATTCGAGGTCTGAATGCCACCATAACATGTGAGCACAAAATACCCACCAAAACGAACCTCTACATCACATCCTCCTCCGTGCTCAGACAGATACTCTAGTCTACTATTTCACTAGTCATGCCATTTTTCACTAGGGACATTGCCCAATCCGCAATGAGATAATTGGGGGCCGACTGAGCAGTGGTGTCAAGAGCCTTTCTGCCGCTCATAATCTCCAACAACAGAACCCCGAAGCTGTACACATTGTAATTTGGCCATAGAGAGCATATTCGGGGGCCAAGTAGCCATGCGTCCCTGCTACTTTTGTCGTCAGATGGGATTCTCCTACTTCAGTCATAATCCTTGCTAGACCAAAATCGGCCACATGGGCATTCATTTCCTCATCCAATAGAATGTTAGTGGGTTTGATGTCTCTGTGATAAACTGCAGGCTCGATGCCATTGTGTAGATAAGCCAGTCCCTTGGCAATCCCCAGGACAATGTTCATTCGTTGCGGCCAGCTCAAAGATTGGGCATTGGACTTTTCTCCAAAGAGAGGCTCATACAAATTTCCATTGGACATGTAATCATATATCAGAAACCATTGGTGGCCTTCCTTCCTGTCATTGGCCGCGCAGCAACCCCTCAAAACGGCCAGATTCGGTTGCCTGACGGTGTTGATGATCTCCACTTCGTTGAGGAATTCAAAATCCCCTTCCGGCGTGCAGTTTCTGAATCTCTTCAAAGCAATCCGATGACCATCGGGAAGCGTTCCCTTGTACACCATGGCATGTGCTTACTTCGAACCAGAGCTCTATTGAGGTTTTTGAAAGGCGCTCGAAGTGCCAATCCTTGTCCTCATTGCCAGAGTTGGCATTTCAGGTAAGTTAGTTGCTGGTTAGTTTTCCTGTTTTTGTTTTTCTTTCCTGCAACCATGTTTTAACCTTTCTCCATAGCAGACTAAGCTCTTCTCTAAGGAAATCTTCGAATACTTAATCTATTTGTGGTGGTTTGCTCGTAGGTACACCTTGCTCTCACTTTCGAGTTTGCTACCAGATGGGAATGGTGCCTTCGAGGAACAAAAATGACTCAGAGGTTTTCCACCGAGTATGAGGGTTTCCGCCCTGGTTTGTCTTACAACACGCTGTAGTTTTTTCTTGTTTTCTTCGCAGAAGGAGATGGTTCACCCTTCCTGCTTAGTCTAGCCGTCCTCTTGGGAAAATGTTCATATTTTGGAAAATGTTTAAGTGTATTCTTATGAAGAGGCACTGACCCTCTGGCTTCGGTTCAGAGGCTTGAATCATGTCTTTTGTTTTTTTTTAAAGAAGCTTGTTAAATTTGGGGGGATTTCAACTCTGATATTTTGAGCCACACTGGCCAACTTTTTAATTGTAATAGCTACCTTCTGTAAGTCCATTCTATGTTTTAATTTTGGCACTAAAATACATTTACGCTCTTAAGCTTGTTAATGTGTAATAAAATGGCCGATTTCGTATTAACTTGAGTTACTCTTCCTAGGCTATGTTCCACAGAGAACGTTTTCTAAACTTATGTGATGCTGCCATACGTTGTTGGCTTATCGACTATTATTTTCTTTATGTCCTTCTGATTATGCTATTCTGCAAAGGGTTTGGTTTGGTAAATCATCTCGGTTACTAGACAATATACTTATTCACTATTTCTTGATGCGCTTTTAGCTGGAATTATCTCCGTTGATATTTTTTGGGTTTGATTACAGTTGGGTTTTGGAATCTCGTCCTTCCAAAAATGGGGTCAAACCATGTTTTTCTTTAAAGAATTTAAACGAGTAATCCCTCTGAGTTGAATTCTGTTACGTCGAGCGACAGGGTTTAGGCCTGAGTCCTCACATTCAAGTCATGGACTCTCCTGTGGTTGCATACATTCATTTGAAAGAAATAGCTTAATTCTTTGTTGCAGAGTCATGACCAGAACCTAGTCTTTAGGAAAATATTTCCCTATTTCACCGCATTCTAACCCTTTTTTTTAATAATAATATAGTCTAATTTATTTCTGAATCATGTCTTTTTTTTTAAGAAGCTTGTTAAATTTGAGGGGATTTCACCTCTGATATTTTGAGCCACACTGGCCAACTCTGTAATTGTAATAGCTACCTTCTGTAAGTCCATTCTCTGTTTTAATTTTGGCACTGTAAGACATTTACGCTCTTAAGCTTGTTAATGTGTAATAAAATGGTCGATTTTGTATTATCTTGAGTTACTCTTCCTGGGTTATGTCCACATAGAACGTTTTCTAAACTTATGCGATGCTGCCATACGTTGTTGGCTTATCGACTATTATTTTCTTTATGTCCTTCTGGTTGTGCTATTCTGCAGAGGGTTTGGTTTCGTAAATCGTCTCGGTTACCGGACAGTATACTTATTCGCTATTTCTTGATGTGCTTTTAGCTGGAATTATCTCCGTTGATATTTGTTGGGTTTGATTACACTTGGGGTTTTGTTACAGTTGGGGTTTGGAAGCTCCTTCTGGTTGTGCTATTCTGCAGAGGGTTTGGTTTCGTAAATCATCTCGGTTACTGGACAGTATACTTATTCGCTATTTCTTGATGTGATTTTAGCTGGAATTATCTCCGTTGATATTTGTTGGGTTTGATTACAGTTGGGGTTTTGTTACATTTGGGGTTTGGAAGCTCATCCACCTAGAAACGGGGTCGAACCATGTTTTTCTTTAAAGAATTTAAACGAGTAATCCCTCTGAGTTTAATTCTGTTACATCGAGCGACAGGGTTTAGGCCTGAGTCCTCACATTCAGGGTCTTGGACTCACCTCTGGTTGCGTACTTTCCTTTAAAAGAACTAGCTTAATTCTCTATTGCAGAGTCATGACCAGAACTTGGTCTTTAGGAAAATATTTCCCTGTTCCACCGCATTCTGACCCTGTTTTCTTTTTTAATAAGAATATAGTCTAATTTATTTATGAATGTCGATGAACGTTCATGTATAAGGGTTGCACAACTTCCCACAGATTATGTAGTCTCTGCTGCAGGGGGATACGTTGACCAACATGAGTCCTCCCACAGACTGTCTGCAGTACACACCCTCAATACTGCATCAGCCACACACCTTAACAAACGCACAGTTCAGCTGAAATATCATAGATACGGTTTCAAATTCGGTAATTAAAAAAAACATGGGGAAAACAAATACGCCATTACAGAGAAAACAGAAAACACTATATGCATTTCCAAAAGAAAACTCTTATGACTCAAATTTGCCCTGCCGCAATCTATTTTAAGAATTCATGGCATATCAAGAAAATAGCATACTATATGAACCCAGAACATGTGAAATAGGAGATTAATAAAATGCAATCAAGACAATACCTTTCAGTGCTTCCTCGAATTTTAGTTGCACACGAACAGAGGACGATGATAGGTCGTGGCTTCAATCACGCAAGGATGGTGTGGCTAGCCAGTTTCCATAGTTTGCAGATGTTACGAAGGAAGAAGGGTTGTGTGAAGCTTTGTCATTAACTGTGAATGCAACTATGGGCGCTTCAAGGTTTTCCCTAACTGTTAGTGCGGTTGTAAACCGTTTTTTGCCAGTCTTTCAAAGAATGGTAGTCGCAAAGCGTTAGTCGCGAACTGTTACACGTAATAACCAATAACTAATGCATACTAATTTGTAATTAATTTGTAACTATTTTGATCTAACGCTTGAAATTTGTGCAATCATCTAACATCTAATCATATGGTGCACAAGATGACATGTAGGCAAGTAGGGGAGTTGATTTCAGAGGGGAACGCCTTACAGCGTAACTAGCATTTGCACCACATGATGCAAAAGAAACACCGTAAGGTAATGGCATAAGAAACAATAACATAGAAGGAAAAAGTCAAAATTTTATGCAATTTTGTTTCTTTATTGGTGTTTATTTTTTATCATATGTTATTTTTCAGGAAAAAAATTCCATCCCAACCCCCCATCCCAACGGGCCCAAGGGGTGAGGGTCGATTCCCAGAATCGGCCCTTACACCCTGGGCTGGGTGCGCTATGGTGGTGGGGGGTGGAGGGGGGTTGCATGTAGTTCAAGCATCAATAAAATACTAAATACATCATATATTATAGGCTAATGTGTTTGGTCATATATTTGTCCCAATTTCATTCTCTCCTTGAAATTTTTTTTGGGATGTCTCTGCAAAATTAATAAAATGATATGGTGTAAAGTAAGAAAAATATTTTTTATAAATAATAAAATTTATTATAATTAAAAATGATGAAATATTATAATTAAATAGTTTTTTTATTAATTTGCAATAACAATTAATTGGTATTCATAATTAATAATTATTTATTTATGCATAGGTTGATTTATCATTATTAAAATAAAATAATAATAATGTATGAATTGAATAATGTTATGAGAATCTTCTTTATTTTAAAGTTTAACCAAATAATTTGAAAAAAAAATTGAAAAGAAAAATAATTTTGTGAATTTAAAATTTGATATTATAATAAAATTGATTCTCTTAATACCAAGAATGTTGTTAGATAACTTCCCACTTCATCGTCAGAAGAGTTTAGATTTCTTAAAAATTAATGAACGAAACACATGATTATGGATGTATGGATTATTATTAGTATTAAATTAAGCATAGTTATCAGGTTCGAATTCAGATTAAAAACTAATATGGGAAATTATTTGGGAGTATACATCTTATAAATATTCAAATTATTTTTGTTTAGAAGTGGAAAAAAAACACACAAATTCTTTAACATTGATCTATAGTACTTAAAATGTTATAACCATTTTTAATTTAAAATAGTCATAAAAAAAATATTGAAAAAAATAATATATGAACTTTGTTATTATTACATGATGGACAAAAATATAATATAAAATTTGTTATTATTTACAATAACAAAATCTCAAAAATCTAAATATAAAAAATGTTTCAAATATCTTGCTCCCTAAATGTCCACATATCCATAAATTTATTTCTCAAATATTAAATATAAATTCATATAAGAGTAAAACTATCTACAAAATTTAAAACCATTTTGAATATGATAAATTTATTTAACAATAATATCAACAAACTTTTTTTTAATATGATCTATTAAAAATAGATTTCTATTTTTAATAATCAACGCCAATACTCACAATCCATTTTGAATATGATAAATTTATTTAACAATAATATCAACAAACTCTTTTTTTAAGTATGATCTATTAAAAATAGATTTCTATTTTTAATAATTAACGGGAAATATATTACGCATTATATAAGAAAATTAAGTTTTATCTATTTATTTATTACAATGTGTGAGTTGGTGATTTTATGTAAGTGAAAGAATAATTAAGTGTATAAATTTACATCATACATTGAATGATATTAGCTACGGGAAGTTTGTATAACACCGTTTGTTAGCGTACTGCTCCTATTTAGTTGTATTATATTCCCTAACCAAGGCATGTGAACAGTAAGTGTGATAAATGCACTCAAACTTCAAGCAGCCTCCTCAATTCCATTTCTGAAACGTGGATTTTCCATATGGCGAGTCATGCCCGTTGTACTGCAGCATTGAATTATATTAAGTTTTAAAAGGACATTGATGTTCATGTGTTAGACACAGATTGGCTCCATAAGCAAAGATGTGATTGTTTTATTTTAGTGTTTAAACTTTGGTTTTTATTGTATTGATTTATTTTAATATTTAAACGTTGGTTTTTATTGTGTTCATAGTCTAATATGAATGTCGTATTAACCCTTATTGTACTGGGTGAACCTCGCACCTCGAGGCTTGCTTATCCCCAGGTGTGCACCTCTATTACCGCCACGCGGAGATAATCCAACGATGGCCTCATTCTACCTTCATCCAACGACTAGGACCATTTGCAAAGGAGTTAGAGTCTTGGCTTCCGGGTTGCTACGCATAAGGTTCATTTCCTCAATTCCTCACTGCGTATCAAGGCTCTGCAGCCTGCTTGTCACATTGTGGTTTTCCTTCGGCGGAAGGAGCGTGAGGCCTCTGTTCATTTGATACACCATGATACCTCCACTCCTCACTCCTGATACCACTTGAGCGCCAATTTGCAGTCCCTCATACACTGTCTTCCTGTATGGGGTTTTTTCAAATACCACTTGTCACAAGTAATGGGGTTAATGGATTTCCCTTCATCGGTATCTACTTATCTAGCTTCTTTTGTTCCTTTATTTATTTTTGGATATATCTCTAGTATCTAATTTACAACCCTTCTTGCATCTTCAAGTTAGCAGGGCAACCACCAAGTTCGCCGGCTCGGGCAGTCATCCAGTCAAGCTTCTTCTACACTACCAGGTTGGCATCCATATGGTTTTGTTTTGCTGTTACAGTTCGTGTCATTGACGGCCCTCAGAAGCTATGGGCCTGTGTCGGTTTCATGGGAGTATTTTCTCGAGTCCTTTTGACTTGTATCTAGTTAATTCTTTTGTTGCACTTTGTTTTTTTCTTTTACCTTATAGGTCCACACACATGGTGTATGATGAGGGTTTGTACCAGAACTGTCCGAGGTCAAATTGCTGCGCACAAGGTTCATTTCCTCAATTCCTCACTGCGTATCGAGGCTCTGCAACTTGCTTATCACATCGTGGTTTTCCTCCAACGGGAAGAGCGTGAGGCCTCTGTTCGTTTGATACACCACGATCCCTCCACTCCTCCTCACTCCGAATACCACTTGAGCGCCAATTTGCAGTCCCTCATACATTGTCTTCCTGTATGGGGTTTCTTCAAATACCACTTGTCAAAGTAATGGGGCTAGTGCAGTTCCCTTCATCGGTATCTACTTATCTAGCTTTTTTGGTTCTTTTATTTATTTTTGGATATATCTCTATTATATAACTTGCAACCCTTATTGCATCTTCAGGTTAGCAGGGAAACTACAACTTCGCTGGCTCGGGCAGTCATCCAGTTAAGCTACTTCTACACTCCCAGGGTGGCATCCATATGGATTTGTTTTGTTGTTACAGTTCGAGTGATTGACACCCCTCAGAAGCTATGGGCCTGTGTCGGTTTCATGGGAGAATTCTCTCCAATCCTTTTGACTTGTATCTAGTTAATTCTTTTGTTGCACTTTGTTTTTTTTTTTTAACCCTACAGCTCCACACACATGGTGTTTGATGAGGGTTTGTACCAGAATTGTCTGAGGTCAAATGTATTAAGGACTTTTATGCCCTTTGGTCATAATTGAATGAACACTTGAATTGTTTGAGTGATAGTGCCACTATTTGTCACAAGGGTTGTTCAGATGTGTATATATGTTTCCTAATTTCATAAATTATGTTGCTGGGTAAAGCCACCGGTTGCTTGGTAAATTCATAGAGGATGAATGGCGTTCTGCTACCACCTTGGGATGGTATTGTGTGATGACTAGTATCTAACTTGCAACCCTTCTTGCATCTTCAGGTTAGCAGGGCGACCACCAACTTCGTCGGCTCGGGCAGTCATCCGGTCAAGCTGCTTCTACACTCCCAGAGTGGCATCCATATGGATTTGTTTTGTTGTTACAATTCAATTGATTGATGGCCTTCAGAAGCTATGGGCCTGTGTTGGTTTCATGGGAGAATTCTCTCCAATCCTTTTGACTTGTATCTAGTTAATTCTTTTGCTGCGCTTTGTTTTTTTTTACCCTACAGCTCCACACACATGGTATCTGATGAGGGTTTGTACTAGAACTGTCTGAGGTCAAATGTATTAAGGAATTTTATGCCCTTTGCTCATAATTGAATGAACACTTGAATTGTTTGAGTGATAGTGCCACTATTTGTCACAAGGGTTGTTCAGATGTGTGTATATGTTTCCTAATTTCATAAATTATGTTGCTGGGTAAAGCCACCGGTTGCTTTGTAAATTCATAGAGGATGAATGGCGTTCTGCTACCACCTTAGGATGGTATTTTGTGGTGGTATTGTGTAACGAATTCCTTTAGACTATTTCTTTCTCTTTTGGGTTTCCGTTTGATGGCAGTTTTTCCCTTGCTATTAGGGTCGAGTCTGCTAACCCTCCGTCTTGATACCTCTGGCTCGGCTTGAGACAGTTCACCCAGGTTTCCCCATTCAAGGTAACAACTACCTTCCCTAACTATTGTGCTTTCAACACTGTTTTAATTTAGTGGTCATTAAAGGACTCAACCCCGAATTGTGGGTTGCTGCCATGAGTTGCACCCTCGCCGGATGTGGGTTTGACCTCCAGTTTGTGTCCATTCCCAGTAGATACTCTGCTTGCAATGGAATTAAGACCGCTCCTGAGAGTTTTGAATGATGTTCCATCCAAAATACCAACACCCTTTGAATGATGTTCCATCCAAAATACCACCACCCTCTTACCCAAATTCCTCAATTAGGTTTCCTAAGAGGATGTTGTTTCAGCAGTTTGATGCTTTCTTTGAAATGTTCTTGTTTAGCAGTCTTTGAGGTTCTGTTATTATCTGTGTTAATACATCTACAGTTAAGTTGACACTTAATTACATACACACTTGTTCTCCATTCTTAATGCAATAACATTTATCTTCTTATTGTCATGCAAGAGATTTGTTGTTATAAATGTAACACTAATTCTTGAAGTAATCTTTTCTTTTCAGAGTTCCTTGCTCTAACTTAGTCATATCATCTGACTATTATTAGAATCAGGCATCTTCTAAATTCTACATCTCATTAAACATCAATTAGCAATTTCGTCGTCCTCTGATTGTGCACCAGATGGATTTCTAGCGGATACCTGTTTCAATTCCAAACTGTTGAGAAACCATGTAAATTGCAGAGTATAATTTAGTGTAGCAATGATCGAAAAGAGGGTTTTGAGATTGTACTACTCTCCATTGATTGATAGTGTGCTCCGTCAGGTGGTGCCAATGGCATTGATACAGTGTGAAGCTTTTCGTATGCAAATGACATTGATTTAGTATGCATCTTTCAACATTTATCTGACTGTCGGGTATTTCGTCCTGTTCACCTGATGCAACACAACCATAGGTGTAAGAGTGAATCGAATGCAACAGAACCATAGGTGTAAGAGTGAATCAACCTGAAACCTCTCTAGATGGCAAAAGCTTTAAAATAAATATGCATTAGTAATCATGATGTTGTGGCCCTTGTTTACGAAGGTTGCAAGTGCAAGGTCATAGCTTCTCTGTAGCGGGCTTATCTCCTAACAAAATGTGGCGTTGTTCTTCACAACATCGATCGGAGACTGAGAGCAACATCGATTGGAGACTGCTACATCTCGTGACTGCAGGGCCACCATTCATCGTTGAGCTTCCACCAGTTTTCATGCCCCTTGGGACCCTCTTTATACTCGAACTTTGTTGCATCGTGACCGCAGGGTCAACAAAATGGAGTTTCTGATTAAATAACATGAGGACAGGGAATATAAAGATGAAATAACATAAGCTCAGTCGGCTACCTGGGCTATAACAACCCTTACAATATGAGCCGTTATAACAACTTTCCCTTATCGAACAACCAATTAACTACTTTCCCTGATCGAACGGTTGAACCTTTTTCAATTGTCTAACACATAATCTTATGGTCCACAATAATGACAGGTGGGCAAGAGGAGAGTTGATTTCAAAGGGGAATGCTTTACATCGTAATTAATAACCCATATGTGTTGGTTTCTATCAGACAGCAATTTCTGTGGTGGTTTGTCTCATACACGAGTACTATTTGTGAACTTTGAATGTGAAACTACTTTGAAAGAACATTCAAAATGATTTTATTTATTTATTTTTAAATAATTTTTTATGTTGTCTCTAGAGAAACAATAGTTTGAATTATGGACATTTTTTTTTTTTTAAATAATTGTTTATATTGTCTCTAGAGAGAATTATGGACATTTATTTTTTTTTAAATAATTTTTTATATTGTCTCTAGAGAGACAATTATGGACATTTATTTTTTTTTAAATAATTTTTTATATTGTCTCTGGAGAGACAATAGTTTGAATTATGGACATATATGTTTTTAATCTCATCTATTGTCTCTAAAAAGACAAAAATGTAATTGTCTCTAAAGAGACACAAATGAAGTTGTCTCTAGAGAGACAAATGAAATTGTCTCTAGAGAGACAAATCAATCAAATTGTCTCTTAATAGACAATAATTCTTATCTTTATAGAGACAATAATAATATGTGTTCTATATTGTCTTAATAGAGACAAATTTTTGAGACATTATATTTTGAGACATCCGCTTAGAGACAATATTTAAGACATACACAAATTTCTTTTTGTCTTAAGTTAAGACAATTGACTCAAATATTGTCTTAAAACCCCCTACATGTAATAGTGCCTGTAAAATAGCAAAAGCCGAAAAAATAGTTGAACATAGACCCAGAAGCTGCCCGAAGAAAAAAAGCTAAAAAGCACATTAGCTTTAGGGTCGCTGCTTAGTATCAATTTGATATTCATTGAAGTGAGATCGAATTGGTTTAAATCCGTTCAACGAATTTGGACTTTCAAATCTAAAATGCGGCCAATGCGATGACGTACGTGTTATCCCATCTTAATAATTCGTATATTTATTATTTTATTTAATAGAGATAAGTGGAATGAGAGATTCCAGTAAACAGAATTGTACCGTGGAGAGGCCGTTGTGCATGTGGAAAAAATAACATCCGACGTGGCCGGGTGGTGTAGGGAGTAATAATTATTATGGGAGGGTGTAATAGTGGTTATATTTTTGTTTAGAAAATGGAAATTTTGGTATGATTTTGAAAAAAATTCAGGAAAATTTTTGGAAATCTGGTTTACAGTCATCTAATTTTAAGATTTTGAATGTTTAAAAAATATTTAATAGTGTTAAATACATTTCTACTATTAAAAAATAATTCAAATACTCTCAATATTAATTTTTTTAAAAATTTCTAACCAAATTCTAACGAAAATATCACTATCCAAATAAAACCATAGCCTTTTTAAACAAGGCAAATACAATATAGAAAATTTAAAGTAGAAGTAAAACATATACTGTAACTGTTATTTTTTTATTTTCTTTTTAAGGAAAAAATTAAAATAATAATTCACATAATTAAAATATTATATTATATAAGTTTTTCGGGTCTTTCAATATATTTATTGATTCCAGAAACATATTTTAGAAAAATTCACACTCAACAAATTTTCATAATCGAATTTCCTAAAAAAGAAAAAAAAAGAAAAGAAAGATTGCTGCAGCAATAAAAACCCGGCTACAGAGCATTGGGATGCTTCTTGCATTATGAAGTGGTTGGTGTAATACGGGTGATTTGACGGAGAAAAAAGCAGCCGCGAGTAGAGCATCTGGGTTTCTTATGTACAGCATGTGGAGCGGTTTCTACTAGGTCTCCAGGATAGTGGCTGCGGTGCAAATAACGTCAATGGCAAAGTGAAGCGTGATTATAATTTTTTATTAAATCGGGCATTAGATTTTCTTAAATAAAAAATTATTTTTAGTGTATTAAGTATTAGTGAAATTATTTTAACCTCTACAAAGGTAAAAATAGTTTATGGGGTTGATTGCTTTTTCATCTGTTTGATGTATTATGTTCTTTTTCTATGAAGCTTCAAAATAAATGCTTTTAGCTTTTAGACAAACCCCTCGCTAAATAGATTATCCCAAAACTTATGAAGTACATGTTTGATGAAGTAATTTGTTGATTATAGTGATGAGAACCCTTTGTTGATTATCATTACAACGATGAGACCCAAGAATAAGCTCCCTAATTAAAACAACTTATTATTTTGTAACTAGTTAATTGAGTGTATTTTAGGTGGTTTAGAGAGTTTAAAGAATTTTTTTATCTAAATTTTAGTTATATTAATTTTTATATATGGTTTTTTGGGAAGGTTTAATGATAACTTCTCTATCTAAGTTTAATTTCTTTAACATAATTATATATAATTATACTGATATATATATCAATTACCCTAAAATTTATTGTATTATATACTTCTTTGAATTAAGTAAAAATTGAAATCTCGAGCAGAAGAAAAAAACTAAACTAATAAATAATGATAAATAAAATATGTGATAAATAAGATGAAATAATGGAATGAATCCATGTATAAAAATATTTTAAGTAATGAAATTAGAAAGCAATTAAAAACGAACTAAAACCAAGGATATTTATTCAGTGTTTTTATGTCTTGAGAGCTTCATGTTTAGCTTTTGGGATAATCTATTTAGCGAGGCTTTTGGGATAATCTACTTAGGGAGGTGTTTGTCTAGAAACTGGGAACATTTATTTTGAATCTTCACAGAAAAAAGGTCGAATACATCAAACAGATAAAGAAACAATATGTCCCATAAACTATCTTTAACCTCATAAATCCACCACCCGTCCCTACCAGCATCCCTTCCTTAAGTAACTACTCAAAAATGCTAGCCTAGGAGATCCTCCCTCCGTCCCTCGACGAACTACTCAAAAACGTTAAAAACATTTCATAAGGAACAACAAAGCGTCCGTTTCATTTCGATTCCCATAAATTTTTTAACCCATTCATCATTTTGTACTTAAAATAAATATATATATATATATATATATATATATATATATATATAAAGCATTTCAATTACTTCAGGGGATGATGGTACTCACCAGATTGGCACCCAGTGCAAATTTTATAAAATTTGCACCCCAGAAAAATCCATCACCATAGCAAGGCATTCAACAACATATCTGCATTGCATATTTGTAGAAACATAAAGCATCTGTTAACAGGGCTTCAACCATATTACACGGGTTGAGTTAAATGCATGGACCTGAAAGACTTTTGGGGCTGCAATAGATTCAAATGAAATGAAATTTATACCTCGCCTCTTGTTTTCTATCGTCCTCTGTGTGTGGGAGATGACCGCGAGAGAGTTCAAAAAATTTTGTGCCCCATTCATTTACAGATGCTCTGCTTTGGACACTTGATTGTAACGTAGGGATAATCCCATCTATTTTTCCTCAAAATAGTTCTGTACTATTATTTAAACCACTCTGGTTCCCATTTCTCAAGCTACAACAATAAAAAAAACACAAATATGAGATACCCAGCCCTGAATTAATGGAGTTTTTATGGGTTTAATGTGACTTCAAAACAAGATAAAATACCCACCCACCAGTTTGTGCAACTACCATATGAGTAAAATTCACTGTATCTGCTCAATCTCAATCTCCCTGCCTATCAAAAATGCAAAGCAAAAAGTAAAATAAAATGTTAAACACTACCAATAAATCCATACTTCATTACATTACACAAATTAAGGAAGAGTATTAAAAATCCAGCTGAAGCCGTTGTAGGGCATTTTTTCCTCTAAACCCATGACATGTACACCCCAACATTTCCATAACCGCATCTCCTATTTTCCTTTTCAGTTTCTTTCGTTGTTCTACATTTTCATTGTTAATTCCAAACAAGAGATCCAAATAAACATAAATATTCATTAAAAAAACAAATATATAAATTAAGCATCTCACTTACTTCAGGGGATGATGGTACTCACCTTAGAGGAAATTTTATAAAATATTTGCACCCAGAAAAATCCATCACCATAGCATGACTAAATGCAGCTCCCTCCCGCTGTTGCACATATATTCAACCAAGTATTTGCATTGAACATTTACTAGAAACATAAAGCATCTGCTAACAGGGCTTCGACCGTATTACATAGGTTATGAAGTTAAATGCATAGATCTGAAAGACTTTTGGCGACCGTATTACATGGGCTATAGAGTTAAATGCATGGACTGCAATAGGTTCAACTAAAATAAAATGTATACGTCTCCTAAAGCATCTGCTAACCGGGCTTCGACGGTATTACATGGGCTATGGAATTAAATGCATGGACCTGTAAAAATTTTAGGGCTACAATAGATTCAAATGAAATGAAATTTATACCTCTCTTCTCGTCCCCTCTATGTGGGGGATGATTAGCCATAGAGTTCGGAAAATGTTGTGTCCGATTCATTTATAGATGCTCTGCTCTGTACACTTGACCATAACGTAGGAATAATCCCATCTAATTTTCTTCAAAATAGTTCCGTCCACCATTTCATCCTGATCCTCATGATTTAAACCAGTATGGTTCCCACTTCTCAAGCTACAACAATAAAAAAACACAAATATATCCAAACACAAATATGAGATACCCAGCTCAGAATTAGTGGAGTTTTTATGGGTTTAATGGGACTACAAAATAAGGATAAAATACGCACCACCTAAGTTCAATCAGCAAAGACTCCGCTAGGATTAACAAACAGAGAACTAGACTTGGGGACCACTCTGTGCAACATCCATATGAATGCAACCATATGAGCAAAATTCACTGTATCTTCTCAACCTCAATTCCCCTGCCTGTCAAAAACGCAAAGGAAAAAGCAAATAAAATGTTAAACACCGCCAATAAATCCATATTTCATTACATTACACCAATTAAGGAGAATCCAGTTGACGCCGCTATTTGGCATTCTTTCCTCGAAACCTATGATATGTATACCCAGAAAATTCCCTTAACCTCGTCTCCTCTTTGTCTTTTCAGTGTCTTCCTCTGTTCTGCATGTTCATTATCAAAGAAATCGAAATAAACATAAAGGTTCATGGAAAGGAGCATAATAAAAACAAGCAGTAATAGACATCAACCAAGCCAAAGAAAAGCAGAGCATGGCCATGCTCAATAAACTGAAAACCAACATAAAATCATCCAGCAAAACGGAACAAAAGCAAGTGAAAACGAATGAGATGAGAACAGAGGAATCGACCAAATGAGGAAACAACACTCTAACTCTGCCTTCTCCCTATATATACCCAAAACCCAATCGCCATCAGCCTCTGTCAATCAAATCCCCATCCTCTTTTATCTTTTTGCTTTTTTCATTATAAGAGGTAAGTGCTTTTTCCTTTTATAGAACTTTTATCTTTTTGCTTTTGCCATTGTAAACGGTAAGTGCTTTTTCATTGTTTTTCTATCCAAGCTATCCGCTCCTCCAACATCCACCAATCAGGTTGGCTAGTACATCCAGGGTACATTTATTATTGTTTTTGTTATGTATAGCCCATCACGCATTTAATATTGTGTTTTAAAGAATATAATTAACAATGGTCTCAAAAGATGAAAAAGAGGTGGATAAGTTTTTAAAATTAGAAAAATGGTATGAAAATCGCATGTGTAGATATATGTGACATATATTATATATGTATTAACAAATTTAAATTTTATATGGATATAATAAAAGATGATATTCCAGTTGAAACTAAAAACACTAATTTGATATACTTTTAACAAAATATTAAAAATAGAGAATAACTACGATTGGAAACCACATAAAATCTACAATCTAAATTATATTATTAATAAATATTTTTTTTCAAGTCATTTAAAATTTATTTACAACGTATACAAACTAAAATACAATATAATGAAATTTTGTAATGAATATTAAGCCTCGGATGAACAAAGGCATACAAAAGAAATAAAAAGACTTTTCAAAAGGCAATTCTGTGTGCATTTCCTCCAATGAAAACACAGAGATTATCTTAAACTATGGCATACAAGAAAACAAAAATGCAAATGGCAACAATAGAGTTTATAAAAATTGTAACCTAGAAAAGTTGAAAACAAACCCCTTGAATAGTCTGAAAAAGGAATATCCAACCAATCCACAAAATTAAACAAAATTGGCAAAATCGTTTTCCACTAGAAATCATCATTGAATAGAGTGGCAAGAGCATCACTAACAACATATTTCTCTTTCTCAACAAGCTCAGCTTGAGAATCATACCAACATATTTCATCTCTAGAGTTAGTGCTAGACATAAATTTGTTGCACTCTTCAATCTTTATGTTCACCCGTGACAAAAATGCAATTAAAAAAATTAGCTTGCTCAAAGAGGGGTGAGATTTTAAGGGATTCAGTTCCTTCAGTTACAATAATAGGCACTTGGAAGAGTAAGTCACGAGTGACAAAAATGCAATTAAACAAATAAGCCTGCTCAAAGAGGGGTGAGACTGTAACGAATTCAGTACCTTCAGTTGCAATAGTTAAACATTATTTAAAACACTGTGTACATTTTGAAGTCTTGATCATAGAATGGAAAGAGAGTAAATTGTTAATTATAAATCATCTTATATTAACGATATTTAAAATGTTTGTTTATATCTATCTATCTATTTAAAAAAAAATCAAAATAAAAATATCCATATCCTCATTAATGAATGAATAATGAAAACAACAAATATGCAATTTCATTTAGTGATATTTTCCTCTTTCCAATTATGTGTAGAATTTAAATATAATTTATAAAATATCATTGGCAATCCAAAAGTTTTGGAATTTTGAATAATGTGCCTAACATGAATTTATTTTACCGTAATCTTCTTTTCTAAAATCCAGGGAGCTACTGTATAGAAGATGTTAGTCCCTCTATATATGTGCATTGCAGGATTCACTTCACTTCCATACAAAATTATTTTCACTTCACTTTCATACACAATTATTTTCATCCTTATCCGATGTTATCTCAGGACTAAATACTATTGTCAGTATAGTAAAATTCAGTGCATATTTCAGAATGGAGAGGCCATCAGAGGCATACACAATGAAATATAAATTTAATTTTTATTAAATGCAGTTCCAATTTTGAGGAAAGGGCTTAAAGCGAAAGCTTCGGCCAACCATGACTATTCATCATTTAAATTTTCCTTTAAAGAAGGAATATTAATTGCAAGGAGACCCACTAATTAATTCATGGCGGAAGGCCACCATGATCAAAGCTTTTGGTTCTTGCGGGGAGGAACAGGAGACCCACCAGAGGCAATCATTGTGAACATGAGCAAAAGCCGGGAAAACAGTTCAGGGTTTCGTATAGCTGTCGAAAAATTCATATTAGCATAGCGTTTACCTGTAACAACGCACAAGAGGGTTCAATAGACGGGAACACTAGGAAATCCCGGAACTACATTGATGGGAACTATTACGTATATGGCAACATAAGCACCTGTGGCTTACCATGGTTGGAGCCTCACTTCATCTGTACTGTCTCCTGATCAGTGGGCTCTTCTAAAAAAGTAATGGAGAAACTACTCCTCAAAGACAAACTAATAGAAGAACTGCTCTCTTATCTTTCAACAAACCACACTATACCTACTGCCTACGGCCACTGTATGTATACGCTCGGCGCTTCCCCGCTAGTATAAGGCTCATGTCGAGTGCTCGAAGGCACCGAATTAGGTTTCTGTGTTACGGGTATACAAGAGCAGTATAAGGTTGTGCCTGCTTGATGGTCTCCGTAGTTGAGAGAGAAGGGCTATTTAAGATCTCTACATTGAGAGGAAGGCATCGAGTGGAAGGGATCCATCAGTTGCTGCCGCCTATAATAGAAATGCCCACCATTCAGCGAGTAAATGAAGAGTATTCAACAACGTATCTGCATTGAACATGTAATAGAAATATAAAGCATCTGCTAACAGTACTTCCACCGTATCACATAGGTTATGGAGTTAAATGCATAGATTTGAAAGACTTTTGGTGACCGTATTACATGGGCTATAGAGTTAAATGTGTGGACTTGAAAGATTTTCGGGGCTGCAATAGATTCAACTGAAATAAAATGTAGATCTCTTAAAGCATCTGCTAACAGGGCTTCTATGGTATTATATGGGTTATGGAGTTAAATGCATGGACTTGTAAGAATTTTAGGGCTACAATAGATTCAAATGAAATGAAATTTATCCCTCTCTTCTCGTACCATTTGTGTGGGAGATAAACAGCGACAGAGTTCGGAAAATGTTGTGTCTCATTCATCTATAGATGTTTTGCTCTGTACACTTGACCATAACTTAAGAATAATCCCATCTACTTCTCAAAATAGTTCCGTGCTCCATTTCATCCTGATCCTCATTATTTAAACCACTCTGGTTCCCATTTCTCAAGCTACAACAATAAGAAAAAACACAAATATGAGATACCCAGCCCAAAATTAATAGAGTTATGGGTCAAAACAAGGATAAAATACCCACCACCTAAGTTCAATCGGCAAAGACTCGGCTTAGATTAACAAACAGAAAGCTAGATCTGGAGACACTCTGTGCAACTTCCATATGAATGCTACCATATGAGCAAAATTCATTGTATGCTCAACCTCAATTCCTCTGCCTGTCAAAAACGCAAAGGAAAAAGCCAAATAAAATATTAAACACGGTCAATAAATCCATAATTCATTACATTACACAAATTAAGGAAAATCCAGTTAAAGCCGCTATTTGAAATTCTTTCCTGGAAACCTATGATATGTATGCCCAGAAAATTCCCTTAACCCCATTTCCTCTTTGTCTTTTCAGTTTCTTCCTCTGTTCTCCATGTTCATTTTCAATTTCATACAAAAAAATCGAAATAAACATAAACGTTCTAGAAATGAACATAATAAAAGCAAGCAGTAATAGACATCAACCAAGCCAAAGAAAAGCGGAACATGGCCATGCTCAATAAACTGAAAACAAACCTAAAATCGTCAAGCAAAACGGAACAAAAGCAAGTGAAAAAGAATGAGATGAGAACAGAGAAATCGACCAGATGAGGAAACAAAACTTTTCTTTCTCCCTATTTATATTAAGGATCCAATGGATAGCAGTCTTTGGAATTAAAAAAAAAATTATGCAGATATGTTAGTAGTTAGTTCTTTTGATAATTTATTTAGGTAAAGGATTTGTCAGAAATGATAATCTATTTAGCTAAGATATGGAAATTGGAAGCATTTATTTTGAAGCTTCACAAAATAAAAATAAATAAAAAAGACAAACTTTCCTATAAACTATCTTTAATATGATAGACTTAAAATAATTTTTTTTTTCTTTTTGATTTTTCTGTTTTTACTTTTTTGTTTTTTCATTATAAACTGTAAATACACCTTTTATAGAACTATTATCTTTTTGCTTTTGTCATTGTAAAGCTACCGGCTCCTCCAACATCCACGAATCATGTTGGCTGGACATGATTTCTAGTACGTCCATGACACATTTATTATGGTTTTTGTTATGATATAGCCCATCAAGCATTTAACATTGTTTTTGTTGTGAGGTTTCTATTAAAGAGAATAAATAGTAAGACTCGATATGATGTTTCTATTAATGAGTATAAATAGTAACACAATGTTAATTTAAAGAGATTTTATTTTAAATATGGTTTAAAAATTCTAAAATCAATAGAATTATATTTTATTTTAAAATCATTATAATAATTTTAAATTATTAGGTTAAAAAGTATTATTTTTCTTATGAGCATAAATAATAAGATTTTGTTAATTTAAATAGATTTTATTATAGGTAGGAATAAAAGTGTAAAATAAATAAAATTTTATTTTATTTTAAAATTTGAAATTTGAAATTTTGGTTTAAGTTTGAATTTATATATATATATATATATATATATATATATATGTATATGTATGTGTGAAAATTATAAATTTTTATATTTTCACATTATAGTCATTAAAAATAAATTTATTATAAATGTTGGACACGTAATCCTCAATGGGTTAGTGTGGAAATCGAATGGACCAAAGCAGTCCAAGAGATCTTGAGATCTGAAACCCAAGAGTCACATAATGTACTATAAATGAAAATCTCTTGTTAATAAAATTGTACTGCATGATTTATCTTTCATATTGTCTTTGCTTTCCATGTGTGTTTAACATGGTATCAGAGCAGGCATATTCCTGCCCTGTATAATTAATTTGAGCCATTTGTTTATGGCCTTTCTGTGCAGTGTATTTCTACCATATTCCTTTATACATACCTGTGCCTTGTCTGCCATATTCACTTGAACGTATGAAACGTTCCTCTCCCTGACACTGCCAGCGCTGTCCAAGCTGTTCTAACATGTCTGTCTGCCATATACCATTTATAAAACCTGCGCCTTGCTCTTCTGTTGCGCTGTCATCCTGACCTGATTTGAAACATTTGCACTGTCCTTGTACCTGCGCTCTGGGCCTGACACGGTATCTCTGCGCTTGTCAGCTATGCGTTTTATATATTCTCCCATGCAAAAATGCAAAAACGCTTCTGCCATTATTCTTTGTGGTATCAGTTCATCGAATCACTGCTCCTCTCTACCATGCAATAATAGTTTTATTACATGCGTTTTCGGCTTTGCTCCAGTGGTGTGATTTCCCATACCACCATTGGCTTGATGTTAATTAATACCACTCGGCCCCTCGACTATCATGCTCTGCAGCTCCAGTCTATTGTAATACTCGATACCACTCATACTGCGTTGTCGTTACCGTTTGTGTTGCAAGGCTCTCATATACCACTGTTATATATATAGTGCGTCCTAGCCATTGTAGATTTGTGCGATAAAGTTTTTGATTTGTGTAGATAAACCTCAAGGTGGAAAAGCTTATTGCCTGGTGTTGTTAGAATAGTCGAACAAAGGTGCATGGGATGGTGGCCTATGTGAATGTTGGTTGTGGTGCGGCGAGCATGGAGATGCTGCGTGAATGGAAGAACTATTGGCTCACTAATTTTCCAAATTCACTTCTCGTAGAAATGTAGCAACATTTTCAGTAAAGATTGGATTAATGTAACAGCCACTTGCAATTTCAAACCCGCCAATTCGAGTTAGTTGAGGAATATGAACCAGTGACGGTATGACCGCTTGTATGTCTCTCTAAGAGGTGAGGAGTGAATCATGTAATTTTATGGTGGATTTGCCAATTAGTGATCCAACTTCCGCAGAATATGCTTCAATATATATGCTAGATCCATTTCTTGTCCGTCTTTTATCTCTTGGTAATGAGAAGAATGTTCCTTGGGAGCGATCCATGTCTCAAAGGGAAGTGAATCTACATAAGGAACAAATGCAATGAAATGTGTGGATTCTTCTATAAATCAGCACCTGGAATGTATCTCCCTGCTCAAACACTCATAGAGGTTGTATTTTCCTGTCTTGGTAAAGTACTCCCTTGCATTATTAAGCCTGCATTCTACATTAGTTGGGACAATGGGAAGGCCAATGATCTTACTGTGAGAATGCCTCATTGATGATCCTGCTATGACTCCATGATTTTTCAAAACTTGGATGTATTTAATAATCTCTTCCCAGGTTTCATCGATTAGGGTACTTCCTTCCTCCAATGTTTCTTGAGTACGGAAGATAGCTGCATTGTTCTGCATCACTCTCTGCATGTTAAAATGTATCTTTGATGTAGGCAAGCTACCATTTGCATTCCTTAATTTATCCATGGTGATCAGAGTGTAGTTGTCACTATGAGTTGGTGCAGAGGTGGGCGTATGTATATCAGCATCTTAGCGTGTGGAGGCGTATCAGTGTGTAGAGGCGTATCAATCTATGGAGCATGTTTCTGTTTCATTGAATAAGATAAGGACCAGCGTACAACGCAAATACCGATATACGTGTGGAGTCTCGCCCTGAAGTCTTGCCCGATCGGAAGATGAGCGGTCAATCACTCGGCCGTCGTGGTTTCAGAAGGTGAAGCGATTGAATTGCAGTGTGGATTTTGTGAACGTGCACTCTTAGAATTGTTGACTCAAGGTCTGGAACAACATCAAAGGCTCATTTGATCAACATGTAATAACTTATTTGGTTCGGTGCAATTACAATCAACATCGTTGCTCCGTTCTTCCTATTTCGACCTCAGTGGTGTGAATTCTATGTGCATTAATTAAGTCATGGGATCAAAATGTTAAAATCCATTGATTGCAGTACATGGCTTATGTGTGTCCTGGTAGTATATGTGTTGGACAGAATCCCATTAAAAGGTATGGTAACATCATAATGGAATGTTCTTTTGCTGGAAGTTGATGGAGCGTTGGTTATTTGGCAAGAATACCGATTAGACTCAAGCCCGAATTGAAAGCATGTGTGTTGATTTGGTATCCGTTCACTGAGGAAGGTTACATCATAGTTCCTTATTCCTATTCTACATTTTTACTGGTGAATTCGCTAATTTAAGAAGCATAAAATATCTGGAGGACCAACAATAGCACTCAGGCAAGGTTCAAACCCTATTGTCGACTCCATAATCTAGACTTGAAAACCTGAGCACGTGCATCCCTTGGTACATTGAGAATTTAGAGGGTCGAAAGCACTCAAAGGTGCGTTGGTGATGGGCAGAGACAAGGTTTGATACAAACCTACTTAAGCTAATTTTGATGCAGTAAATATTCATTGTTGGCCATTTAGAAAACATTGCTTGTATCTTTATTTGATCAGTCATGGGGACTATTTATATTCTTTAAAGTTGCAGCAATTTGGCATTATTTAAGAGTTCAGTGGAAATTGTTTCAAGCCAAGACTATTCTTTGTAGATCGAATTGGTGTATATTCTTAAAAAGTTGTTCATATCAGAGATTGTTATTGAACTAGATTGAAGTTGTTGCCAGGACAAGTTCCCTTGGATTCAAGGCTGGTACAAGAAAATATCTTTTTGAGACCTAAATTGCTTGTAGCCTTGTTGGAAGTTGAATTCTAAGGTGAATTGAAGAAAATTCATTTTTTGAATGAGGAGTCTGTTTTCCGGATATCACCATTCTTTGTATGTTGAATCTATTGCAAGCTGATTGATTTGAAGTTGTTGCCATAAGAGCAATTGGTGTCCATCTTTTCCTCATTGTTTTACTATTTTTTGAGGTTAGAAATGGCTCCAATCGGTGCAATATTAGAGTTAGTGGACAATCTAATACTCTCTACTATAGATAATACAGTCAAAATCAGCAAGGATTTTCTCACCGATATTCATAGTTGTTTACAAGATGTACAAGAACAGATTGATTTTTTGCAGCTTGAATCACAGCTACAGCAAGAAGAGCTACATCAAAATAGACACCATTCTGAACCTGTTTTTGTTCAGAACATTGAGACAACCACCCATCAACAACATGTTAATAATGTTACAGTTCATTCAAATAAAGCAGCAGTTGTATATGCAGATGCAGAAACTCAGTCTGCACTTTCCAAGCCCATCATCAGACCTTGGGAACAGCTTGTCCACAACAAGCACAAAACTGGTCTTGGATATGACAAGGACTTGTCCTTTCATATTCCAGACTATGCCAAGCCCATTCAGTTTCAGAGTGTTGGATTCATTCATAACAGTTCACTTGCTCCTCATGACAGTTCACCTCCAGCTGTGCCAGATTCTGCCCCTCTTCCACAGCAACAACAACAACAACAGATTGAGAAATGCCAACACTGTGATCAAGTTGGCCATCTGAAAGATCACTGTTTTGATCTTCATCCATGTAAGCATTGTCATAAAACCAGCCATTCTTCACACAGATGCTTCAGAAACAAACGTCCTGCAAGAACAAAGATTCATCTTGGATGGATCGCTTCTTGGCAATGGGCATCAACAGCCAAGAAGATATTCCAAACACATGTCAGAACTTTTTCCAGAGTATTGGACAGTCTTGCAGTTGAGTTTTCTCCATCATCTCACCTTGTATCTGACAGGGGGGGAAATTATGGTCATCTACAAGCTTCAAAGTCACATCAAGCGAGCCTGAGCCACAACCTGCCACACCAGTTTCAGAGTTGTAGCCAGAGACAAAGATGCCCGTGAACATGCCTTCCGTTGGCAATCTGGGACACTTCCTCTAGCAGAAGACTTCAGCTTCTTGCCAGCTTTGGAAGAATTCCAGGAACACAATTGAGAACACTTCCTCTAGCAGAAGACACCAGCTTCTTGCTAGTTTTGGAAGAGTTCCAGGAATTGCATTAAGCATTCCAGAGTTGTTGGTCATGCTTAAACCATCACAGGTTGAGACTTCCCTTTTCAGGTTGAATTTTTACCTTTTATGTGGGGTGAGACCTCCCTTTTATGGTTGAAGGTTTCCCTCTTTAAAACAATAGGATCACTTCCTCTAGCAGAAATCTTCAGTTTCTTGCCAGTTTTGGAAGAGTTCCGGGAACTGCACTAAGCGTTCCAATGTTGGTGGTCATCCTTAAACCACCGCCCTTTTTACCAACATTTCATAGAGCACATTCAGCCTAGTGCTGCCATGCATTTTTTGCACATTTTGTATTACAGCTCTCTTCTTGGACTCATACATAACCCTTCGGATTAAGGGGGGGAATGTTGGACACCTAATCCTCAATGGGTTAGTGTGGAAGCCGAATGGACCAAAGCAGTCCAAGAGACCTTGGGATCTGAAACCCAAGAGTCACATAATGTACTATAAATGAAAATCTCTTGTTAATAAAATTGTACTGCATGATTTTTCTTTCATATTGTCTTTGCTTTCCATGTGTGTTTAACAATAAAATTATAAGATTAAATAAAAAAAATTATAATAAAAAGTAGATAATAGATTTTAGGGTTATTTTAACTAATATTTTGTTTGATTTAGATGTTTTAAAAGTATTATAGACCAGCCTAGATTCATCTTAATTTTGGATCTATCAAGAGTAAGAGGGATCAAATCTCCTGACGTGGAAACCTTTTTTTAGAGTGAAAAGAAATATGATCCCTCTCTCCACATGGTATATCCAGAATTAAGATGGATCTAGGCTAGTTAATAATTTTCAGATCTACATATAGATCAATTTTGCAGATAAATTCTCACATGAAAAACACAATATTTGGTGAATGGATAGCTAGTTCTTTGAGAAGATGGCATCAAAGAGCTAAGAAAATATAAGAAAAAAAATTCAACGCACAACATAATATTCTATGAACCAATAGCTAGTGGATTGAGAAATGGTATTAAAGAGCTAAGAAAAATTATAAATACGACAAAATTTAAACTATAGATTTTCAACCAAAATCATAATGTTAGAGTCTCAATTTTCAAGCTAAGGGGGAACTCCGAGTGTGGAAACAAACCCAAGCTGTGGATCATCTCCTTTGCACCTAATGCATAGATATAGTACCATGGAGACATTGAGACTCTAGATATCCATCCAAGATATTACCCCTCAGATTATGAAACAACTAAATCCCTAGAGTACTTAGAAGCTACAACAAAACATCCCATTTCAAAACAAGTAGAGATCTCAAATCTTGAAATGGTTGCATTTTCTACATACCTTTCGCGGACTATTAGAACTGCTTGTATTTCTGAAAACTAGGGTGTCAAAGGGGTCATGGAAGAGTAGCCTACTTCAGAAGATGTAAATGTAAATATAAATAGTAAATATTTTTCCTATGTTTGGTTTTAATTGTGTGTTGCATATCAAACCATAGATCTCATATGACTAGTGTGATCTTAGAAGATAATCCTGTAAAGTGCACAAATTTTTAATTTCCTTTCAATATTTTCCCAATAAATATTTGGAAGGTTGACTTGGAGGATGTAGGAAGGTTTCATGTTGGTCTAGAGGTCTTGGTTGTCTCACTTTGAATTGGTTCTTGAAGAAGAGAATTTTGGTTGGGTTTTCCCCTAGGAGAGGGGTTTTTCCCTAGCTAAGAGCCTACACATTGTGTCCTTTGTTGTTTTGATCTTCATACTTTTATGATTTGGTAATTGCTTGATGAAAAGAAGATAGAGAAGATAACATAAAGAACAAATTTATCACAAGTAATTATCAAGATAAGAAAATATTTCCGCCTTTCTGATTTTCTAACACAAGGAATTGAGGAAAGACCTTTCCTTCATTGATCTTTATGGTCCATAAGGGATAGCAAGGTGTTCTAGGACAATTTTAGATTTTAGGCAGTAGCCAAACATATGTCATCCTAGGGGGGCGATCTGAATCTGGCAATGAAGGTTGGGAAAAGTTTTGTTTTTTGGGGGTGTTGGAGAGGGTGTTGAAATGCTAAACAAGACCCTCGTCTATTGATTATTTATCTCAAAGGTTTGGAGATTCATGGGTTCTATGATGTGGAACCTATTAGCCTAGTTTCGACATGGGGGATCTTTAGAAAAGGAAGGAAGGGGGAATCAAGGAGATTAGATAGGGTTTTGGTAGCATAAAAGATTTTGGAGGATGTGGAAAGACTTAAAAGTCATGGGTAGGGGTGGAGAGATCTTCAGACCATCTAGCCATATTGCTACAATTAGAAAAAGATGAGAAGAAACCCCTAGAACCCTTTTAAATTTAACCATAATTTGCTAGGAGAAGAAGGTTTCAGCAATTTGGTCACTCATGATTGGAAAAAATATGAAACTCATACAAGGAAGAAAACTATTTATCAATTTGCAATAAATTTGATGAAAGTTTAAAACATAATAGAAAAATGGGCAATGAAAAAAGCTTGATAAGCACTAAAAAAGTTTGTTGAGACCAAGGAACAAACCAAGAAATTGCTTGAAACAAATATGGAATGAGTCTTTACAAAGATGGAGAATACTAATCTTTTTTTTTATAAAAGGAATACAAAATGAAACTATTGGATCAGGAACAAGTAAAGTAAAGATTGAAGAATAGGGCTACTTGGCAGTTGTTTAGGGCAACAAGAATACTAAATTCTTTGAAAACTACATAAAACATCAAAGGAACATTAAAAGTTCATGGGAGCTCAATAAAAAAGAATGGAGGAAGCTAAAAAAATTCTCAAAGATAACATAAGGAGTAAGGCATTTCAAAATTTTAGAATGGAGGAAGCTAGGAAAATTCTCAAAGATAGCATAAGGAGTAAGGCATTTCAAAATTTTATTCCAAAATCTCCCAAGGCAAACATATAAGAGATTAAAGAACAACAAAATAAGAAAGTTGAACCTAAAGTCACCAAAGAGGGACACAAATTAGTTCTACAATCTTTTAAGAAGGCAAAGAGTCTGATTCAACATGGTTGGATGGTGGAATTTTATGTGTTTCTATGACATCCGAGAAGAGGAGTTACTAAAAGTGATAAAAGAATGGTTGGATGGTGGAATTTTATGTGTTTCTATGACTTCCGAGAAGATGAGTTACTAAAAGTGATAAAAGAATTTAAATTTTTTGGTGGGTGTACTTAATAAACTTTTATAGCTCTAATTCCAAAGAAAAATGATTAATATAAATTTGAAAATTATAGGCCTATCTCACTATGCAATTACATACAAAATTTCAACAATAAATTCTAGTAAATAGGCTTAAAAAGAATTTTCCCTAACTTTATCTCAAAAGAGTTGTTTCGTTTTCTTCACACAGGAAAATTCATGCGTTTATAATAACACAAGGACTATGGAAAAAAAAAAATCAACTATGATGATGAGAATAGACTTAGAAAAAGTAAAATCTCCATCCATCAAATATCAAAAAAAGGGCATAGAAAGGGTTGTGTACTTTTTAATGTTATAAGTGAAATCTCCATGCATCACATATGTGTATTTTTTAATGTTAAAGGAATTCCCACCAAATCAAAAAGTCAAGTTATTAATCAAAATGCACTAACCGTAACTTTTTTCGTCAACAAAATCATTGTTGAAGGGTTTGATTTATAGAAATTCTTCGTTGGGGAAGGCTTTTTTATTCAGTGTGGGCTTAACCAGAGTCTTATTCAGTGTGGGCTTAACCAGAGTGTCTTAACACGGAATCGAATAACAATTCGATATATGAATATAGATTTAGTTTCAACATTAGACATTAGACATGAAGACATCATGTATGAATCATGTTTGCTCATCAACATGAATATAGATTTCCTTTCAACTTTCAACACTCACCGTGAAGACATCGTCTATGAATCATGCTTGCCTATCAAAAGTGATTCCATGATTGCTTATGAAAAGTGATTCCCTGAGCTCCTTTGCCACGGTCTCCCTCTCTCAATTATCACTGTCATTCCATGATTGCTTGTCAAAAGTGATTCCATAAGCTCCTTTGCCATGATCATCTATGGATATGTTTTCCTATCAAAAGTCACTGCCAATTATCACTGCCATCATCTATGGATATGTTTTTGATATGTTTTCCTATCAAAAGTGATTCCATTGCGCTCCTTTGCCATGGTTTCCTTCTCTCAATTATCAATTATCACTGCCACGGCCTCACTCTCTCCCTCTCTCTCAATTATCATGAACTCACAAACATAAACATCCCACGGACCACACAAACTTATATACTAGCACATGACACATATCACAACTCACATTGAGACAACACCACACAACTCATAGAGCGCTCCACACAACATAACTCTTCCCAGAGAAGGAGAGAGACAACCATTAAGCTAGCACAATCAAGATGACAAAGCATTCTAGATTCACCTATTTATTGAACAGAGAAGGAAATTATTTTCGGATCATGACCTGTAGAGATTAGAATATAATTTTTAAACTATAGAGATGAGGCCTGAGATTTCGATAAAAAGAATATCAAAATACAAGCTGGAAATAGGAACAAAAATTACCAAGGGTGTGCGAGGACACAAGATGACGAACTATTCAGTCTAGGTTGAATGCACAGTGTCTTTCTGCCTCCAATTGGTTTAGCATTTCTCTTCTTTCTGACAATTTACAGACTCAGAAAAAGCTCGACTGGTTAATAATGGCAGTGAAATGTCTGTGCAGTACCATTCCTGGAGTCATAAGCATTGTTTGTGTTAAATGAATCTACAGTTGAAGGATTGCAATACAGAGTTGAGTAACAAGTGAGAATTGTAACTCTAAGTTGCATAGTCGACAACCAAGACTTTTAGAAAAACACGAGAAAAACAGATTGAGTCACTATTTGATACTCTCATTGACAAAGTATTTCATGTTGCCCTAACGAACTATTGAGGAGAAAGTTAACCTGAAACTGAGTATCAAATTTTTTCAATAGGCAAGTCAACCTGAAAATGTGCATATCAAAATTAAGACGGTATAATAGGTTTTCAAGATTTCGACCAGTCAGGAGCTAAAAGAACTAGAAAAAATTATAATATGGAGTCAGAGATTATGCCTGTAATTCCAATATAATGAATTTTAAAATACAGAAAATATAAGTAAAATTCATTACCTAAGGTGAATGAGGACAGAAGAAGCCAAAATAATCGATCAGGATAGAATGAAAAGAGTCCTTCCACCTCCAATAGCTTTGGCAATCTTCTTCTTCCGAAAATTCGCCAACTTAGGAATTCTGGTTGAACATAATGACAGTGAAACTCACAGCCATAAGCATATATTCTCCTTTGAAAGCTCTACAGGTTATCTTTGTCATTAGAGGTGGAAAAAAAATAGCAGAAGCGGAAAAGATCCGAAGACTGCCTTAAGAAAATATAGGCCCATTGGAGCGGAAGAACACTAACTCTATGCTCTGTAATATAGTGATAGACGAGAGATCCTGGGATTCACAAGAGCCGCATATTTTCAACCAGGGTTTCAAGATTTCGACCACGGAAGAAGTAAAAGAACGTGAAAATATTATACGATGGAGTCGGATATTAGGCTTACGATTCCAATACAATGAATGCCAACATCAACGCAGAAAATATAAGCAAAATTTATTACGTGTATGAATGATGAGGACAGAAGAAAGCAAACAAATCCATCCGGTAGAATGAAAAGAGTCCTTCCGTCTCCAATTGCTTAAGCATTCTTCTTCTTATGAAAATTTGCCGACTCAGGAAGTTTGGATCAACATAATAACAACGATGCCCCGAGTAAGCTCTATAAATCATCCTTGTAAAATAGCAGCCCACTCAGGAAGTTTGGATCAACATAATAACAAAGATGCCCCGAGTAAGCTCTATAAATCATCCCTGTAAAATAGCAGAAGCCGAAAAGATAGTTGAACAGAGAACCAGAGGCTGCCCAAAGAAAAAGCTAAGAAGCACAATAGCTTTAGGCTTGCTGATATAACGACATATGAGAGATCCAGATTCACGAGTGCCGCGTGTTGAAATCTCAACTAGCGTGTGTTAATATGCATCGTTGAATTGAGACAACTATTGGTATAAAGTGGCGATTAAGATTTGCAAGGATATATTCCTATCTCATAATTTTTTTGTTGATATTCTTATCTTTGCCCTGTTATGCAAATCAACTTGGCTCTGCCTAAATGAGATCTTTCAAAAGTTCCAGTCTGCATCTGACATGGTCATAAACAGGAACAAATCTATGTTGTATCACAATGAGTCCAATCTGGAGTTAGTTCAATGGATTGCAGCGCTGTTCGGCATCAACCAGGCATCGATTAAGGAGGGCTTTAAATATTTGGGTTTCATTATGAAAGCAAAGGGAAACCGTAAACAGGACTGGCAATGGCTGATTGATCGCTTCTATAAAAAAATATCAAGCTGGGAGATGAGATTCTTATCTCTAGTGGGCAGATTTATCCTGGTTCAGACAGTTCTATCCCAACTCGCGGTTTATTGGGCCCACCTATATCTTCTTCCTGCTTCCATTATAAGCAAAATGGTTTCATTAGCTGCCAATTTTTTATGGGGTGGAAGATCTTATCAATCCAAGTTCCATTTAGTAAAGATGGATTCCATCTCAAGGCCGAAGAAGGTGGGCGGATGGGGCCTTATGCATATGAGGTCTTTTGGCAAAGCCCTCCTTTGCAAATCCCTTCATAGAGGCATCTATGGTGAGGGTAAGTGGAGCAATATCATCAAGAAAAAATATCTAAAAGGCAGGAGCATGGTTTTCTGGTACAGAAGAAAATCTCTGGGCATTAAAAGAGGATCAGCCATCTGGCAAAGCTTCAGGAAGATTCAGTTTTTCTTCCTGGGAAATTTAAGATGGAGAATTTTTACAGGCTCGAGCATCTATGTCGGCATTGACTCAACAATGAATGGTCTGGAATCGCTGCTTTCCCCCGGATTGATTTCCTATTTCCATTCAAAAGGCTACTTTACGTGGAACAAGCTGATTAAATCTTGGTCATCATCTTCTCCAGTATGGAAGGACGGGGATGATTTATCGCTGCCTCTTTCTCTTCGTCCCATTTGGTGTTCGGCTGTCAATAATCTTGCAGGCAAAGGTATCAAGCAATCGGGCTCAAAGGATGTGCTGGTGTGGTCTATGCAGAATTCTACACAGCCTATTCGTGTCAAGGACTTATATGCAGCTTTTTCATCTGGCCTTTCGCCGCTCTCCGCTCCCTTCTTTCCTCCCAAATTTTGGAAAGCGTCTTGTCTGCTCAAAATGATATTATTTTCATGGTTGGTCTTTTCAAACAGGAACCCCACATGGGAGGTCCTTCAAAGGAAGGGATGGCAGGGCCCGGGCAGATGTCCAATGTGTTGTTTTGAGGCTGAAACAAATGCTCACATGTTCTTTCAGTGTGCCTCAACTTCACAAATCTGGTATGAACTGTCTTTGTCTCATGGTTTTCCTCACCAGTTTTTCTCATCTGTACAGGAAGGCTTCAAATGGTGGAGCGAACAACGACCAGCTTGGCGATCATTATTCATCCTCACATGCTGGTTTTTGTGGAAATGGAGGAATGCTCATATCTTTCAAGATTCCAGGGTGCCCCTTGCCTCTGTCCTGCTTCACATATTGGCTTTCCTTGATCCTGCTGGTTAAATCTCCAGCCACGGTTTCTGTTTATATGTCCTTTATCGTTTTTCTCGGGTTTTGTGGATGGTTTTCTGTTTTGATCTATCTCTATGCTTTTTGGATGGTATTATAAAATGCTTTTAAAGAAGGTATATCTGTAAGCTATCTGGACAGTCATATTTTTTGTAGAAGTTCCTGTTTAATCTGCAGTATTAGATCTATCTGTTTTTGTTCCATGATGGGACGGTCATGTTATGTATTCAGAACTTTATATTCTCTTAATATAATCCATGGTGATTTTCTCTCTTATTCCATTGAGATTTTTTCTGTAAAATTTTCAAAATTGATTGATTCTACAATATTAGATTTAAGATATATATTTTAACATACTCTGTCGATATTATAGAAATCACAATAAATCGTAAATCACTATCAGATTTTGGCTAATTTTTTACCCAAAAGTATATAGGAAAATTAAAAAAACAAACAAACAAATAAACCAATAGTCAATCTATCATCGGTGGCTTGGAGAACAAAAACCACGTGCAGAGGGCCGTTTTTTTTATTTTTTCCTTTCACTTTGTCCTAGGTAGAAATTCAACAAATTTGGCAAATTTATTCCCCTTGGAGTTAGGGCACTTCAATTTGATATTTCATTTTAGAATGTGAAGCTTTCAAAGATAATAGGGAAAATTAAGCACATATGTTAGCAGCTAGCTCTTGGGATAATCTATTTAATAAGAGGTTTGTCTAGAAAAACTAGAAACATTTATTTTGAAGCTTCAAAAAAGAGACAAATACATCAAACAAATGAAGAAATAATCTGTTTCGTATACTATCTTTAACCTCATAAACATTAAAATAATTTTTTTTTTTTTTAATTGAACTAAGATAAAATTTATTTAATTCAGACTTAATAAATTTGAATTTAGAAAATGCCCAATGCCATTACCTATTTGTTATCCCATACTACGAATTCTTACCTTCATTCTTACGAGGTTAGAGTTGTATTTATTATTTTTTTATTGTATTTTTTTATTTTATCTAATAGAGATCAGTATATCTATATGTATATTTATATATACCATTTTAATTAAAAGCAGCTTGATTCTAATGAGTGGAACATTTTAGTTAATATATTTTTGTTGGGAATATTATAATGTTTGTGGCTAAATATTTAAGAGTAATGAATATAATTATATAGATTAATTAAAAGGAAAAAAGTGAGCTGAATTTGTAATTTTTAATGTTTAGTGATAGTAATTAATGTAATAATTTATTTTAAGATTATTATTTAACAAGAAATTAAATTAAGGTAGGAGATTTCAATTTTTTTAATATAAGAATTTGGATATACATACTCTATTTATCTAGATTTAAATTTATAACTTAAAAAATACTTATTTTTAGTTATTAAACTAATCACATTATAAATATAAAAGAAATATATATTAATTTTATATTTCATATTTGCAATTATAATTTATATTTTATATTGAGTGTGTAATTTTCTTTTTTTTTGAATATGGTTTTTAAAATTGAATAGCTTACTATATTCTTGCTGCCGAATTTTAGAGAAATTTGATCGGAAAAACCCACCGGAAAAGCTTCCAAACAGTCTCACTAAAGACAACTGCTATTCTTTGTTCCTTTGACAAAAAATTTGAAATTTATTTGAAATTTTTAAGTGGAATGAGAGATTCCATTGAACGGCTGTTGTGTATGTGGAAAAAAGAACATATGATGTTGTGGCTGGGTGGTGTATGGAATAACAATTATTAGTGGCCGATGCAATAGTGGTTATATTTTTGTTAAAAAATGGAAAGTTTTGTATGATTTTGAAAAAATCTAGGAGGAAATTTTTGGAAATCTGGTTTACAGTTATCTAGTTTCAAGATTTTAAGTGTTTGAGAGATATTTAATGGTGCTGAATCTATTTCTGCCATAAAATAATAATTCAAATACTCTCAATATTAGATTTTTCTAAAATTTCTAACCAAATTCCAACTAAAATATCACTATCAAAATAAAATTATAACTTTGTTAGACAACCAAGCGCAATATAAAGAGTTTAAAGTAGAAGTAAAATTTATATTGTAACTATTATTTTTTTATTTTCTTTTTGGTTTCGTTAACTGTTATTTTTCTCTAAATTTAAAAAAAAAAAATTGAAATAATAACTTACACAATTTGAATATTATATAGATTCTTCTATGTCTTTAATATATTTATTCGTTCCAAAAACATATTTTAGAAAAATTCACGCTCTAACAAATTTTCATAATCGAATTTCCTATATATAGGAAAATCTAAAAATTAAAAATTAAAAAAATTAAAAATAAAATCTGATCAGATTGTCACAGCAGTAAAAACCCGGCTACAGAGCATTGGGATGCTTCTTGCATTATGAAGTTAGTTGGTGTAGTACGGGTGCTTTGAGGGAGCAAAAGGCAGCCGCCAGTAGAGCATCTGGGTTTCTTATGTACAGCATGTGGAGCGGTTTTTACTAGGTCTCCAGGTTAGTGGCTGAGGTGCAAATAACGCCAATGTCAAAGTGAAGCGTGTTTAGAATTTTTTATTAAATCGGGCCTACGGCCACACACCAGATTTCTCTAAATAAAAAAATCGGAGCGGTTTTTACTAGGTCTCCAGGTTAGTGGCTGAGGTGCAAATAACGCCAATGTCAAAGTGAAGCGTGTTTATAATTTTTTATTAAATCGGGCCTACGGCCACACACCAGATTTCTCTAAATAAAAAAATCGGAGTAGCAGAGGAATTATTTAAAAGTGATCAGGGCATAAAAATTTCAAAAATATTGTAGATGCAATTTTTATTTGGATTTAAAAAAAAATTCCAGAATTTTTTAAAATAAGACAAGAATTCCATTATGGGAAAAAAACAATCTCGTTAAACTATGATTAAGCCAAAAAAACATCTATCCTCAATTGTATTAGTCTAATTACAGAGTAGTTATAAATTGTGTTTGATAAAGGAATTTGTTGATTACAGTGATGAGAACCCTTCATTGATTATCATTACAGTGCTGATACCCAAGAATAAGCGACTTATTATTTCGTAACTAGTTAATTGAGTGTATGTTAGGTGGTTTATTATTTTGTAACTAGTTAATGGAGTGTATTTTAAGTGGTTTAGGTGGTTTGGAGAGTTTAAAGAGAATTTTTTATGTAAGTTTTAGTTATATTAACTTTTACTTATTGTTTTTTTGAGAGGGTTTAATGATAACTTTTTTATTTAAGTCTAATTTCATTAATATGATTGTATATAATTATATTGATATGTATAAATTATCTAAAGATATATTGTATTATATATTTTTTTGAATTAGGTAAAAAAACAAAATCTCAACAAAAAGCAGAAAAAATAAAATAAAATAAAGATAAATAAAATAATATGATAAATAAGATAAAATAATGAAGTGAATCCATGTATAAAATGTTTCAAGTAATGAAACTAGAAAGCAATAAAAAAATAACTAAAACCCAGGGATGTTTATTCAGTGTTTTTTTGTCGTGAGAGTTTCAGGTCTAGCTCTTAAAGGATAATCTATTTAGCGAGGGGTCTGTCCAGAAGTTGGGAGCATTTATTTTGAAGCTTCACAAAAAAAGAGCCGAATACATCAAGGAGATGAAGAAGCAATCTATTCCATAAAAACTATTTTTAACTTTTCTTTCTCTCTTTTCCCAAAAAAAAAAACTCTCTCTACTCAAAAATGCTAAAAACAACCAACAGAGAAGCGTCCGTTTCATTTTGACCCCTATAAAAATTTTAACCCATTCATCATTTTGTATAAATTAAGCATTTCAATTACTTCAGGGGATGATGGTACTCATGAGATTGGCACGCAGTGGAAATTTTATAAAATATTTGCACCCAAGAAAAATCCATCACCATAGCAAGGCATTCAAAGTATCTAAATTGCACATTGGTAGAAACATAAAGCATCTTTTAACAGACCGTATTACATGGGCTATGCAGTTAAATGCATGGACTTGAAAGACTTTTGGGTTGCAATAGATTCAAATGAAATGAAATTTATACCTCTCTTCTTGTCTTCTATCGTCCTCTCCTCTCCTCCTCTATAGTCCTCTCCTCTCCTCCTCTATAGTCCTCTGTGTGTGGGAGATGACCATCCACAGAGTTCATAAAATTTTGTGCCCCATTCATCTACAGATGCTTTGCTCTGTACACTTGAGCGTAACCTAGGGATAATCCCATCTATTTTTCCTCAAAATAGTTCTGTACTCCATTTCACCCTGATTCTCATTATTTAAACCACTATGGTTCCCATTTCTCAAGCTACAACAATAAAAAAACACAAATATGAGATACCCAACCCTGAATTAATGGATTTTTTATGGGTTTAATGTGACTTCAAAACAAGATAAAACACCCACCCAGCACTCTGTGCAACTTCCATATGAGTAAAATTCATTGTATCTCCTCAATCTCAATCTCAATCTCCCTGCCTATCAAAAATGCAAAGCAAAAAGCAAAATAAAATGCCAAACACTGCCAATAAATCCATACTTCATTACATTACACAAATTAAGAAGGAGTATATCCATACTTCATTACATTACACAAATTAAGGAGTATTAAAAATCCAGCTGAAGCATTTTCCATAACGGCATCTCCTATTTTCCTTTTCAGTTTCTTCGTTGTTCTGCATTTTCATTGTTAATTCCAAACAAGAAATCAAAATAAACATAAACATTCATAAAAAAAACAAATATATAAATTAAGCATCTCACTTACTTCAGGGGATGATGGTATTCGCCTTCGCATATTGGCTTAGAGGAAATTTTATAAAATATTTTTACCCAGAAAAATCCATCACCATAGCATGACTAAATGCAGCTCCCTCCCGCTATTGCCCATATATTCAACAACGTATCTGCATTGAACATTTAATAGAAACATAAAGCATCTGCTAACAGGCTTCTACCGTATTACATAGGTTATGAAGTTAAATGCATAGATCTAAAAGACTTTTGGCGACCCTATTACATGGGCTATAAAGGTAAATGCATGGACCTGAAAGACTTTTGGGACTGCAATAGATTCAACTGAAATAAAATGTATACCTCTCTTAAAGCATCTGCTACGGTATTACATGGGCTATGGAGTTAAATGCATGGACCTGTAAGAATTTTAGAGGTATAATAGATTCAAATGAAATGAAATTTATACCTCTCCTCTCGTCCCCTCTCCCTGTGTGGGAGATGATCAGCCATAGAGTTCGGAAAATGTTATAGATGCTCTGCTCTGTACACTTGACCATAACGTAGAAATAATCTCATCTACATTTCCTCAAAATAGTTTCGTCCTCCATTTCATCCTAATCCTCATGATTTAAACCAATATGGTTCCCATTTCTCAAGCTACAACAATAAAAAAAACACAAATATATCCAAACACAAATATGAGATACCTAGCACGGAATTAATGGAGTTTTTATGGGTTTAATGTGACTTCAAAACAAGGATAAAAAACCCACCACCTAAGTTCAATTGGCAAAGACTCCGCTAAGATTAACAAACAGAGAGCTGGACCTGGGGACCACTCTGTGCAACTTCCATATGAATGCCACCATATGAACACAATTCACTGTATCTGCTCAACCTCAATCCCCCTGCCCGTCAAAAACACAAAGGAAAAAGCCAAATAAAATGTTAAACACGGCCAATAAATCCATATTTCATTACATTACACAAATTAAGGAAAATCCAGTTGACGCCGCTATTTGGCATTCTTTCCTCGAAACCCATGATATGTATGCCCAAAAAATTCCCTTAACCTCCTCTCCTCTTTGTCTTTTCAGTTTCTTCCTCCTGCATGTTCAACCTCCTCTCCTCTTTGTCTTTTCAGTTTCTTCCTCCTGCATGTTCATTTTCAATTCCATACCAGAAATCGAAATAAACATAAAGGTTCATAGAAAAGAGCATAATAAAAACAAGCAGTAATAGACATCAACCAAGACAAAGAAAAGCAGAGCATGGCGATGCTCAATAAACTGAAAACCAACATAAAATCTTCAAGCAAAACGGAACAAGAGCAAGTGAAAACAAATGAGATGAGAACAGAGGAATCGACAAAATGAGGAAACAACACTCTAACTCTGCCTTATCCCTATATATACCTAGAACCCGACCACCAAATCCGGATCCTCTTTTATCTTTTTGCCTTTTTCATTATAAGAGGTAAGTGCTTTTTCCTTTTATAGAACTTTTATCTTTTTGCTTTTGTCATTGTAAACGGTAAACGCTTTTTCATTGTTTTTCTATCCAAGCTACCCGCTCCTCCAACATCCACCAATCAGGTTGGTTGGACATGATTTCTAGTACATCCATGGTACATTTATTATTGTTTTTGTCTGTTTTTGTTATGATATAGCACATCACGCATTTAATATTGTGTTTTTTTATGTTTTAAAATTGGAAAAATCGTGTAGAAATTAAAAAAATAAAAAATTGTATGAAAATGGCATTTGTAGATATGTATGCCATATACCATATGCATTGGCAAATTTAAATTTTATATAGATATTATAAAAGGTGATATTTTAGTTTTATGGATCTTTATACATATATATAATTTCTTTAGCTCAAACTAAAAACACTAATTTGGTATACTTCTAACAAAACACTAAAAATAGAGAATAAGACTATTGGAAACCACATAACATCTACAATTTAAATTATATTATTAATAAGTACTTTTTAAAAATTAATTAAAATTTATTTACAATGTATTTTAATTTACATATGAATGATAAGTGGTGCTATTTTAATTTCATATATAATCCAAACTATAATATAAAATAATGAAATTTTGTAATGAAGATTAAGCTTTGGATGAACAAAGGCGTACAAAAGAAACAGAAAGGCTTTTCAAAAGGCAATTATGTGTACATTTCCTTTAATGAAAACATAGAGATTATACTAAATTGTGGCATAAAAGGAAAAAAAATGCAAATGGCAACAATAGAGTTTATCAAAAACTGTAAGCTAGAAAAGTTGAAAACTAAGCCCTTCACATTTCCTCCAATGAAAACACAAATATTATATTAAATTGTGGCATAAAAGAAAACAAAAATGCAAATGGCAACAATAGAGTTTATAAAAAATTGTAAGGAAAAGTTGAAAACTAAGCCCTTGAATAGTCTGAAAAAGGAATATCCAACCAATCCACAAAACTATACAAGACTGGTAAAATCCTAACAAACATTTTACACCAATCACTAACAACATATTTCTCTTTCTCAACAAGCTCAACATGAGAATCATACCAAGACAGGCGAAACATCTGGCCTTGCAAGGTTCAATAACGTGGAAATTCTTCATCTCCAGAGTTAGTGCTAGACATAAATTCGTTGTGCTCTTCAGTCTTTATGTTCACCTGTGACAAAAATGCAATTAAAAAAATGAGCCTGCTCAAAGAGGGGTGAGACTATAAGAGATTCAATATCTTCAATAGCAATAATAGACACTTGGAAGAGTAAGTCACTAGTGACAAAAATGCAATTAAACAAATGAGCCTACTCAAAGAGGGGGGTGACACTATAACAAATTTAGTACATTCAGTTGCTATAGTTAAACATTATTTAAATATTGTGTATATTTTGAAGGGATGACACTATAACAAATTCAGTACCTTCAGTTGCAATAGTTAAACATTATTTAAAATATTGTGTACATTTTGAAGTCGTGATCATAAAATGGAAAAAGAATAAATTGTTAATTATAAATCATCTTATATTAACTATATTATATTTAAAATGTTTGTTTATATATATATATATATTTCAAAACATTTCAATCAATTTAATAATTTTATTATAATCCTAAATATTTTACAAATTATTTATTATATTATTTTTATTTGTAATTTGACAAATAAAATGTTTTAGGAAAAATGCTATATATATTTTATTTTAATATTTGTTAAAAAATTTAATAAAAATTATTAACAAATATTTTAGAAAATAGAAAATATTTATAAATATTTTAAAAATAATAAATTATTTTATGTAATATATTTTGAATAAATTATTAGTAATGGATGAAAATCACTAAATTTAAAAATTAAAATATCCTTATCCTCATTTCATTTAGTGACAATTTTCTATTTCCAATTATGTGTAGACTTTAAATATAATTTATAAAATATTATTGGCAATCCAAAAGCTCTGCAATTTTGGATAATGTGCCTAACATGAATTTATTTTGCTGTAATCCTCTTTGCTAAAATCCAGGGAGCTAGTGTATAAAAGATGTTATTCCCTCTATATATGTGCATTGCAGGATTCACTTCACTTTCATACAAAATTATTTTCATCGTTGTCAATGTTATCTCACGACTAAGTACTATTGTCAGTATAGCAAAATTCAGTTCATGTTGACAGAAAACATTCTCGCCTCTGATGGAGAGGCCATCAGAGGCACACACAATGAAATATAAATTTAATTTTTATTAAATGCAGTTCCAATTTTGAGGAAAAGGCTTAAAGCGAAAGCTTCGGCCAACAATGACTATTCATCATTTAAATTTTCTTAAAAAAATGAATATCAATTGCAACGACACGTTGTACGAAACCCACTAATTAATTAATGTTGGAAGGCCACCATGATCAAAGCTTTTGGTTCTTGCAGGGAGGAAGATTAGACCCACAAAGGCAATCATGGTGAGCATAAGCAAAAGCCGGGAAAGTAGTTAAGGGTTTCGTCTAGCTCTAAAAATTCATATTAGCATAGCGTTTATCTGTAACAGCCTAGACGATCAGCATAGTGTTTCCCTGTAACAACGCAGACGAGGGTTCAATCTCTGGGAACACTAGGAAATCCCGGAACTACACTGATAAGAATTATTAGGTATATGACAACATAAGCACTTGTCGCTTACCATGGTTGGAGCTTCACTCTAAGTTACCAAGTTCGGCCGTATCGGCCCAAAACACTCAGAAATTCGTCATTACGATTCGGTTCGGGTTTTAATACAGTAAATTTAATACGTACGGAGTTTTTAGTTTATGGATTCAATTTATGTTAACAATGCCCAAAGTTTGCGGATTTTTATTATCTTCCAACCAGTGGTCGTTGCAGTTATTAGCAAAGACGCTGAGAAGAGGGCACGGCCTTTCGGAATAGCGTTTGAATTCTTTCATCAATTAGCAAACATGCAATGTAAAATAGATATAAGCTGGAAAATAATAATTTTTAATTTTTATATTCAATATTGTGATAGAAAATTTTAGTATTAAAAATTTATAGAGAAGGGTATGTTATATTAAAAAATTGTAAAAATTTTAAAATAGTTTTTTCATTCTTATTAGTAAATTGGATAATAGTGATTCATGTATGGAATTCGAATTTAATTTAAAAGGTTTAGAGATTAATTTATACATATTTATTATTGAATAAATTTGGATTGGAAAAAGAAAGAGATTGATTACTTGAAACTTAATTTTAACATTCAATATCTATTTTTTTTATATAAATATCAGGTTTGAATTTTTGTTATTTATATTATTATATTTGACCTACACGTTTTTCAAATTTGCAATACAAATAAATTTTGTTTGATGCATTTGTCTTTCATTATTAGGTAATTTTAAATAGACATAAAAGATTAATATTGAAAATAAGTACCACATTATTTAGTATCAAGTGAGGAAACATTCATTTCATTTTTTTTTTTAATTTTTAAAAAATTAAAAAATTGTTGTCTTTATAAGATGTATATTGTCGAATTTTTCTTGTATTAAATTTTACTTAGAAGGACTAACATCTTCTAGAAGAGCCTATGAAGCAAAATTCAGTTCATGTTTCAGAGCCCATGGGACTAACTTGTTTTAGAAAAGCCCATCTGAAAAATTTGCGGTCCATAATAGAAATGTTCACCATTCTACGCTTAAATGAAAACCATAACGAGTTCCGCCAATAACTGAAGGATGAAGACCATAACGAGTTCCGCCCATAACCGAAAGATGAAGACCATGATGAGTAACTGAATAATGAAGACCAACACAAATATCCGGGAAATACGCAATGGAGAGCAAAAGACCAGGGCAATGGAGAGCAGAAGACCAGGACAAATATCCGGAAAATACGCAGTGAAGAGCAGAAGGGTTCCCCTAAAAATTTGTGCACAAATGTCTGACGAACACTAAGAGTGTAGACGGTAGACTATTCAGAAGTTCTATCGGCTTAAAAATCAATATTGTCTACAAATAAAATACTTTAATTTCGATTTTAATTTTACATTAATTTATATAGAAATATAAAGAAATTATTTAAAAAAAATCACATTTTAGTATGAGAAAGATATTTAATTTTTTCACTATTTAATATATATTTGCACATGGCATGTGAAAATAAAATTATTAATCTTATATAATGTACAGTCATTTCATTTTCAATTGACATGTAATATTTTAAAAAGATATAATAATAATAATAATAATAATATAATAAAATGATAATTAAAATATTTCAATATTCATATTAAATAAGATAATTTATATCAATTTTGTGTAAGGAAAATTAAAATAATTAAAATTAAAAATTTTCTTATATGATTTTCCATTTCCAATAAAATGTATTACATTGATATATAACTTAAAAAAGATTATTAATCCAAAAATAGTTTCATGAGTGTTCTAAATCAAATATTTCAATATGCCATTGAGTAAATGAATTTAACCATTGTTGAATTGAGGCCTCTGTGATCCATATCAAGTTTAAGAGAAATTCTTCGGAGTAAATCACAAGATAAATCATTTGTCGACGCGTTTGGAACCAACTAGTGTGGTTCATCATCAGGACAAGTTGAAGAAACATATTTAGCTTACCATGTTAAATAGTTTGAGCAGAGCCTCCAACGACTATCTCGACTAACGGCTACTTTTGACTTTAGGACCAGAGTCAAAATTATTACAATTTAATGGAAATTAGTTATGTTAGGTGACCAATAAAAAAATATATAAAATAATTTAAATGGTGTTTAAGGTTAGTTAAAAAGAGTATTGTTTGTTGATTAAAAATTATCAATTAGCCAGTGTTAAAAGGGAATAAGTTATATACATGACCTTTTCTTATAATAAATGTATAATTATATGTATATATATCTATATAAATATAAAGTATATAAAAGTTAGTTAGGGTTAATAAAAATAATGGAACGAGAAAATTAAGTTAACCTAAAAATAAAAAATAAATAAAAATAAATAAATAAATAAACAAATAAATAAAAAATAAATAAAAATAAAAATAAAAATAAAAAATAAAAAATAAAAATAACCATAAAATTAAATAAATAAAAATAATAATAATAATAATAACAATAATAAAATATATAGTTTAATTAAGAAAGTTTTAAAAGTATTAATATTGAAAATAAATAAATAAATAAATAATAGAATAGAATAAATAAATAAATAATAAGGAAATACTATCAAGTTAACTTAAAAAATAAATAAAAATAATAATAATAAAAATAAAAATAAATTAATAAATAAATTTTACTGAGCAGAAAGGAGAAATCCTATATTAGTAGGGTTATAGAAGGGTAGCCTACTTTAGAAGATGTAAATGTAAATATAAATAGTAGAGATTTTTCCTATGTTTGGTTTTAATTGTGTGTTGCATATCAAAGCATGCATCTCATATGACTAGTGTGATCTTAGAAGATAATCCTGTAAAGTGCACAAATTATTAATTTCCTTTCAATATTTTCCCAATAAATATTTGGAAGGTTGACTTGGAGGATGTAGGAAGTTTTCATGTTGGTCTAGAGGTCTTGGTTGTCTCACTTTGAATTGGTTCTTGAAGAAGAGAATTTTGGTTGGGTTTTCCCCTAGAAGGGGTTTTTCCCTTAGCTAAGAGCCTACACATTATGTCTTTTGTTGTTTTGATCTTCATACTTTTATGATTTGGTAATTGCTTGATGAAAAGAAGATAGAGAAGATAACATACAGAACAAATATACCACAAGTAATTATCAAGATAAGAAAATATTTCTGCCTTTTTGATTTTCTAACACAAGGAATTGAGGAAAGTCCTTTCCTTCATTGATCTTTATGGTCCATCAGGGGATAACAAGGTGTTCTAGGATAATTTTAGATTTTAGGCAGTAGCCAAAAATATGTCATCTTGGGGGAGGAGGCGCGATCTGAATTTGGCAATGAAGGTTGGGAAAAGTTTTGTTTTTTTTTTTGGGGGGCGAGGGGTGGAGGGGGGTGTTGAAATGCTAAACAAGACCCCCATCTATTGATTATTTATCTCGAAGATTTCGAGATTCACGGGTTCTATGATGCGGAACCTATTAGCTTAGTTCCGACATGGGGGTCTTTAAAAAAGGAAGGAAGGGGGAATCAAGGAAATTAGATAGGGTTTTGGTAACATGAAAGATTTTGGAGGATGTGGAAAGACTTAAAGTCATGGGCAGGGGTGGAGAGATCTTCAGACCATCTAGATATTACTACAATTAAGAAAATATGAAAAGAAACACATAGAACCCTTTTAAATTTAACTATAATTTGCTAGGAGAACAAGGTTTTAGTAATTTGGTCACTCATGGTTGGAAAAAATATGAAACTCGTACAAGGAATAAAACTATTTATCAATTTGCAATAAATTTGATCAAAGTTTAAAACATAATAGAAAAATGGGCAATGAAAAAGCCTGATAAGCACTATAAAATCTTGTTGAGACCAAAGAACAAACCAAGAAATTGCTTGAAACAAATATGGAAGGAGTCTTTACAAAGACTGATATGAATATGAAACTACTTGAAATGCTTAGCAAGGTATTCAATTCAGTAAATATACATGTTAACATGATGTACTTGTCTTGCAGTTAAAAACAAATGAAATTTTCAACTGTTTATGACCCATTTAAGTATAGTAGAATTATTTCCTTTTTCTATTTAACACACTAAAACGAATTTGTTCCGCAAAATAACTCAACCACAGATGCAAAAGAAGTTGATGAAGCAGTTCACCCCTCCTGGGCTACTGCAAAATAACTCAACCACAGATGCAAAAGAATTTGATGAAGCAATTCACCCCTCCTGGGCTACATCTGTCGGGTCCAAGGCTCCCAAATGGGCATGTCCTCGTTTTGATTAAAAGCTAAAAATGAATGTACATCTGAATACAAGTCTCAACAGGTGAAATGGACTGTAAAAATGGATTCAGAACACTCAAATCAGTCATGAATGACTACTGGTTTTCATCCAGTGGGTACTTGCAACCCTATACAACTCTCACAATATTGGGCCTTAGTGGCTGCTAGAACTTCCACAGAGAAAAAACACCTGCAAACGACCCCCGATTGCTCTCTAACCTGTGCCAATTGCTTCAAAATCATCTAAATAGTAAAAAAAAAAAAAAATTGTCCAAAAAGGCCTTCCCTAGCCAAAGTTATGGCTCATTGAAGTCTACTGCCAGTTGGTCCTAGAAAGACTCCAGCTAACTTTAGTTAGAGTCTAGATAGGGCCGCCAAATATGGCGGGCCTGCCCAAATCTGGCGCTCCGCCAATTCCGCCGCTAACTCCACTTAACTGTTTGTTGAAACTGCAGTTTGAGTTATGGTGCATGTGAATGAATTTCGGGCGGTTTGTGTTAAACTCGGAGTTTGTGCCATAACTTTCGGTGGAACTGTTAGTTAACACCGCCCTAAATGTGACCACCCACATATAACCGTTAAACTTTAATATAGTGGATTGACCGTTGGTTTGAAGTTTTTAGGCCACGGTTTCTGGAGTATGATCTTATGGGAGTGGGGGCTGGCCCCCTTCGGGCCCCGCCCAAAACCATACTTAAGCTTAAATATTATTTCCTCCGCCCTCATATCAAGGCTTGAATGCGTGGTATGTTGGTAAGACTTCGCATTGCTGGTTAGGATGTTGTTGGTTCGATCCTTCGTGTCTCGAGAAATTTTAATATGTAACCCCAACCTACTTGCTGACGTCATCTAGGCCACATGGCGGCCTCCGGGCCTGCCACATGGCAGCCTGCTATTGGTTGCCCTCAAAAAAAATATTCTTGGAATATTTTAAAAAATATTCTCTGGAATATTCTATTTAAATTTATTATTATTATTATTATTATTTTAAAATTCAAAATTTCAGTGTTATTGGGCAATTCTTCTTTTTAGCATAACTTCCTCATACGAAGACCGTTTTTCGAATCGTTCACAACTCCAGAATCAGGAGGATGAGCTCTTTCCAGTCATTCAGATTCGAACCAGTGCTGAGAATTTTCATTTTTGAGCATTTTACGACACTTGGGACATGAGCCCCTGATCAAAGACGGAGAATACTAATCTATTTTTTTTTAAGGAATACAAAATGAAACTATTGGATCAGGAACAAGTAAAGTAAAGATTGAAGAATAGGGCTACTTGGCAGTTGTTGAGGGCAACAAGAATACTAAATTCTTCGAAAACTACATAAAACATCAAAGGAACATTAAAAGTTCATGGGAGCTCAGTGAAGAAAGAATGGAGGAAGCTAAGAAAATTCTCAAAGATAACATAAGGAGTAAGGCATTTCAAAATTTTAGAATAGAGGAAGCTAAGAAAATTTTCAAAGATAGCATAAAGAGTAAGGCATTTCAAAATTTTATTCCAAAATCTCCCAAGGCAAACATAAAAGAGATTAAAGAACAACAAAATAAGAAAGTTGAACCTAAAGTCACCAAAGTGGGACGCAAATTAGTTCTACAGTCTTTTAAGAAGGGAAAGAGTCTGATTCGACATGGTTGGATGGTGGAATTTTATGTGTTTCTATGACTTCCGAGAAGAGTTACTAAAAGTCATAGAAGAATCTAAATTTTTTGGTGGGTGCACTTAATAAACATTTATAGCTCTAATTCTAAAGCAAAATGATTAATATAAATTTGATAATTATAGGCCTATCTCACTATGCAATTGCATACAAAATTTCAACAATAAATTCTAGTAAATAGGCTTAAAAAGAATTTTCCCTAACTTTATCTCAAAAGAGTTATTTGGTTTTCTTCACACACGAAAATTCATGTGTTTAGAATAGCACAAGGACTATGGAAAAAAAAAATCAACTATGATGATGAGAATAGACTTAGAAAAAATAAAACCTCCATCCATCAAATATCAAAAGAAGGGCATAGAAAGGGTTGTGTACTTTTTAATGTTATAAGTAAAATCTCCATGCATCAAATATGTTTATTTTTGAATGTTACAGGAATTTCCACCAAATCAAAAAATCAAGTTATTAATCAAAATGCACTAACCTTGACTTCGTTGATCAACAAAATCATTGTTGAAGGGTTTGATTTATAGAAATTCTTCGTTGAGGAAGGCTTTTTATTCATTGTGGGCTTAACTGGAGTCTCTAGTTTACTGTGATGCAATATTGTTAGTCTCTGCATTGTAAAGAAGTTTAACTCATTAGAAAAAAAAATGACAAGGAATCACATAACAATTCCATATATGAATATAGATTTAGTTTCAACAATTCCATATATAAATATAGATTTAGTTTCAACATTAGACACTCAACGTGAAGACATCATCTATGAATCATGTTTGCCCGTCAACATGAATATAGATAGATTTCCTTTCAGCATTAGACACTCCCCGTGAAGACATCATCTATGAATCATGTTTGCGTATCAAAAGTGATTCCATGATTGCCTATCAAAATTGATTCCATAAGCTCCTTTGCCACAGTCTCCCTCTCTCAATTATCACTGCGATCATCTATGAATCATGTTTTCCTATCAAAAGTGATTCCGTGGACTCCTTTACCATGGTCTCCCTCTCTCAATTATCACTGCCACGGTCTCCCTCTCTCTCAATTATCACTGCCTCCCTCTCTCAATTATCACAGACCCACAAAAATAAACATCCCACAGCCCCACAAACTTATATACTAGCACATGACACATATCACAACTCACATTGAGACAACACCACACAACTCATAGAGCGCTCCACACAACATAACTCTTCCGAGAGCAGGAGAGAGACAACCATTAAGCTAGCACAATCAATATGACAAAGCATTCTGGATTCACCTGTTTATTGAACAGAGAAGGAAATTATTTTTAGACCATGACCTGTAGAGATTAGAAATAATTTTTAAACTACAGAGATGAGACCTGAGATTTCAATAAAAGGAATATCAAAATACAAGATGGAAATAGGAACAAAAATTACCAAGGGTGTGCGAGGACACAAGATGACGAACTATTCAGTCTATGCTGAATGCACAGTGTCTTTCTACCTCCAATTGGTTTAGCATTTCTCTTCTTTCTGACAATTTTCATGTTGAAATATAATTTCAACTGCAACTTTATTTTATTTGCGATGCGATCTATCGCATATCGCAAATCGCAAACTCATCCTGTCACCCTCCATTATGTGCTGTGTTTTTTGCGATTGCGATGGTGCAATGCGATCCGATCGCATATCGCAGATCGCACCATATGTGTGTGCTCCATTTTTGTGTTTCACCAAATGCGATTTCTGCGATGCGATCTAAATAAATTCAACGGTTAAGTACAGGCCAGCAGCAAAAGAATTTGATGTGAAGTAAAAGTTACCTTACCGCCAGTAAATGTCAGTAAAACAGTAAATGCTATTTACTGTGGGTTGGTAAGTTTTGGTAAGTTTTGGTAAGGTTTTTAATTTTATTTCAACGGGAGTATGGGCTCAAGTAATAGTTGGTAAAAGCATTTAATTTTTATTATTTCTTTTACGGAAGCATGGGAAGTGAAAACGTGAAGTAAGTTTTTATTGTTGATATATATATGTAATGTTTTTTTGTTGTGTTGATAAAAAAATGAAAAGAGATGCACAACAGTGCGATGTAAAGAAGGAGCACGCAACGGTGAATGAAACAAGCAGTAAATGTAAATGTAAAGTTTTTTTTTAAAATAGTGAATGTAAAAGAGATCTTTACACACAGCAGTGTAAAATCTCATGAGAAGACAGAGTAATTTTTTTTGTTAAATGTTCTTGGTGAATCCCTCTGAGAGAGAGGAAGAAGTTTGTAACAACAGTTGCTTTTATTAATGAATAGGAATTTGTTGATGTGTGGAAATCTCTGTCTGCCCAGAAATTTTAAAGCTTCCCCGTGCTAAGATCCTGTGGAGAAAACAGAGCATTGTTTCTGTGTTCAGTCATTTTGTTTTTGGGATTTTACCAGAAAAATCCCCAACAGTGGTATCAGAGTGTTGTTCTCTGGTCTTTTGAGTTTGAAATCACCTGAAATTTCCTACAACTGGTATCAGAGCTGGTCTAGGCTCTTTGAAGGGTTCAAAGAAGCTAAGGAAGGATTCTTACTGCAGCAACTTCTCCAGTAGTGTGAAGACTCAGAAGAATCCAAGGTATTTCTCAAGTTTTTTTTGTGTTGTTGTTGAAGACAGTCTGTTATTTTAAATACACAGTGAAGTATTTGAAGCGTAGTCAAGTAGTGCAAGAATGGCTGGCACCAGCACCAGCAATAGCATGGGTATGTAGCTCCCACTATTTGATGGCAAAAACTATGATTATTGAGCAATAATAATGAAAGCCTTGTTTTCTTCCCAAGACTTATGGGAAATAGTTGAAGATGGTTTTGAACAACCAGCAGATGAAAATGAGTTTAATGCATTAACTCAGGGAGAGAAGGATTCGTTAAAGAGCTACAAGAAGAAGGACTCAAAAGCCCTATTCTTCTTGTATCAAGCAGTGCATGGAAGCGTGTTTCCAAGGTTAGCAGCAGCTAAGACATCCAAAGAGGCATGGAAAACTCTTAAAATAGCCTATCAAGGCATGGAGAAAGTGAAGACAGCAAAGCTACAGTTGCTGAGGAAATATTTTGAGAATCTGAACATGAAGGAGTCAGATAATATTGACTCATTCTTCACTCAAGTGATTGGCCTGGTCACACAAATAAGATCTCATGGAGAGATACTTGAAGAAAGGAGGATTGTGGAGAAACTATTGAGGTGCCTACCCTCAAGGTTCCATGTGATTGTCACCACCATAGAAGAGACAAAGGATCTCTCAAACTTTTCAGTTGATGAGCTTCATGCATCACTGATCACATATGAGCAGAGGTTGAGTAGAAATGAAAACTCATCTCTAGAGCAAGCCTTCAAGACCTAGATGTCCTTTGGAAGAGGAAGAGGTCAAGGCAGAGGAAACAAGAGAGGAAGAGGCAGAAGCCAAAGCAGAGGTGGAAGGAACAGTCCAGCGAATGCTCAAGGAAGAGGCAGCAATCCAAATCAGAACCAAGGTCAAGGCAGCAGCCAACAAGGAGGACAACATCATGCTCAAGGACAGAGGTATGAAAAATCCAATGTCCAATGTTATTATTGTAAAAAATATGGGCATTATGCCAGTGAATGTAGGAAGAAGCAACATGATGTGAATAATAGATCTAGTGCAAATATTACTAGAGAAAATATCAGCCAAGATAATGTATTGTTAGCTTGTAATATGACTGAAACAAACAGTGAAGATATATGGTTTCTAGACTCCGGTTGCAGCAACCATATGACAGGAAACATAGCTTTGTTTTCTGCTTTAGATCAAAGTGTGAAGTCACAAGTCACACTTGGGACTGATAGCAAAATTTCTGTTATGGGTAAAGGAGAAGTTAAAATATTTACAAAGCAAGGTGAAAAGAAAACTATAGCAGATGTCTATTATGTTCCTGGAATGAGATGTAACCTCTTGAGTATTGGACAGCTTGTTCAAAAAGGTTACAATGTTTTCTTTGAGAATGATGTATGCACCATCATGGATATTGCACCCAGCAAAAGATGTATTGCTGAAGTGAGGATGACGAGGAACAGAATGTTCCCTCTCAGAATAAGAGCAGATTTGAAAAACAAAGAAGAAATTGCAGCAGTTACCCAAGAGGCTTTCCAAAGCCAACCAAAAGATGAAAATTGGTTGTGGCACTTGAGATTTGGACATCTCAACTTTGGAGGTCTTAACTTGTTGAGCAGAAAAGGAATGGTAAGAGGATTACCATTGATAGAGAAACCAGACAACCTTTGTGAAGGCTGCATATTGGGAAAACAACACAGAGAAAGTTTTCCAAGCGGGAAAAGCATAAGGGCAAAAGCACCCTTAGAGATTGTCCACTCAGATTTATGTGGACCAATGCAAACCCCATCTTTAGCTGGCAGCCAATATTTTCTAACATTCATTGATGATTTTACAAAAAAAACTTGGGTTTATTTCTTGAAGAATAAAAGTGAAGTGTTTGAAAAATTCCGAAATTTCAAAGCACTTGTGGAAAATCAAAGTGGGCTGTGCATCAAAGTTTTGAGAACAGACAGAGGAGGTGAGTATATCTCCAAGGAATTCCTACGATTTTGCAGAGAAAATGGAATACATAAGTAGTTTACAGCTAGGTACACCCCACAACAAAATGGAGTTGCTGAAAGGAAGAACAAGACCATTATGGATATGGCAAGGAGCATGTTGAAGGCAAAGCATTTGCCAAATGATTATTGGGCTGAAGCCGTAAATTGTGCAGTATATATCTTGAATAGGTGTCCTACAAAAGCTGTGATGAACAAAGTGCCGGAAGAAGCATGGAGTGGGAGAAAGCAAGGAGTCACCCACATGAAAATTTTTGGATGTGTGGCCTATGCACACATTCCTGATCAGCTAAGGAGGAAGTTGGACAGCAAAGGGGAGAAATGTATCTTCATCGGATACAGTGAGGAATCCAAGGCTTACAGGTTGTATATCCCATCCACCAAGAAGTTTTTTGTGAGCAGAGATGTTCAGTTTATTGAGGAGGAAGCTTGGGATGGAAGCATAGAGAAAATAGTGAATGTTAAAAACTCTTTGTCTCATGATGAAGATGATGAAGAGATAGCTGAAATGCATCCCCAAACAGCAGTGCCAACCCAAGGACAACAAGGAACACCTTTGAGGATAAATGAAAGTGGTTCTCCAAGCACACCACAAGGAGGAAATTCAAGTGCATCTTCAAACACTTGCACACCGAATGAAAGAGGTAAGAAGTTCAGAAATTTAAGTGACATTTATAATAAAGGAATGAATTCCTTATTTGCCTTGTATTGTCATGTTGAGGATCCTATTCATTTCGAAGATGCTATTAAAGATAAGAAATGGATAGAAGCTATGGATGAGGAGATGAAAGCCATAGAAAGAAACAAGACATGGGATTTGGTTGAGTTACCAAAATGTAAAGAAGTCATTGGAGTTAAATGGGTCTATAAGACCAAGTGCAATGCTGAAAGCAAGATAGAAAGGCACAAGGCAAGACTTGTTGTCAAGGGATACAAGCAACAGTATGGGAGAGATTATGAGGAAACTTTCGCACCAGTTGCAAGAATGGAAACCGTGAGAGCAGTGCTGTCCATAGCAGCACAAAACAAATGGAAACTCTACCAAATGGATTTGAAGTCGGCATTCCTAAATGGAGTGTTAAAGGAGGGGGTTTACATTGAACAGCCTCTAGGCTATGAGAAGAAAGGCCAAGAGCACAAAGTGTGCAAATTGAAGAAAGCTCTTTATGGGCTGAAGCAAGCGCCAAGAGCGTGGTACAGTAGAATAGACTTCTATCTACTGGAAAATGAATTGGACAAGTGTGAGGGAGAACCCACCGTCTACATCAAAGAAAATGATGGTAAAATTTTAGTTGTTGTCTTATATGTTGATGATGTGATTTTTACAGGTAATGATGACTACCTCATTGAAAACTTCAAATCAGTCATGAAAGAAGAATTTGATATGACTGACATGGGTTTGCTAAGATACTTCTTAGGAATAGAAGTAGATCAAAATGAAAATGAGATTTTTATCTCACAGGTAAAATATGTAAAAGAAGTGTTGGAAAGATTCCATATGCAAGAGTGCAAGGCAGCAATCACTCCCACAGTAATGGGATTAAAACTCAGCAAAGAGGACAGCAGCAAGGATTTTGATCCTAGCTTGTATAAGAGCATAGTTGGCAGCCTTATGTATTTAACTGCAACTAGGCCTGACATAATGTTTGCTGTTAGTTTGATTTCCAGATTCATGGAGAGGCCAAAAGAGGCACACTGGCAGGCAGCAAAAAGAATTCTGAGGTATGTCAAAGGTACAAAAAGATTTGGCATTTTGTATACTTTTTCAGAAAATTCAGATTTGGTTGGCTACACCGATAGCGATTGGGCTGGAAGTGGAGATGATCGGAAAAGCACTTCTGGTTATGTTTTTCACATGGGTTCAGGAGCCATTTCATGGGCTTCCAAGAAACAGCCAATCGTGGCATTGTCTACAGCAGAAGCAGAGTACGTGGCAGCTACAGCAGCAGCGTGTCAAGTGGTTTGGATGAGGAGACTGTTAAGAAGTCTATGCCAAGAGCAGGCTACAACAACGGTGATTTTTTGTGACAATAGCTCAGCTATTGCGTTGTCCAAGAATTCTGTGTTTCACAAGCGAACGAAACACATTGATACAAGGTTTCATTACATCAGAGAATTGGTGAACAATGGAGAAATTGTTCTACAACATTGCAGGACTCAGGAACAGGTAGCAGACATCTTGACAAAGCCACTGGATCAGAAGAGCTTTGAATTTTTGAGGAAATGTCTGGGTATGATTGATAACCCAGCAGTTGAAATTAAAGGGGAGTGTTGAAATATAATTTCAACTGCAACTTTATTTTATTTGCGATGCGATCTATCGCATATCGCAAATCGTAAACTCATCCTGTCACCCTCCGTTATGTGATGTGTTTTTTGCGATTACGATGGTGCAATGTGATCCGATCGCATATCGTAGATCACACCATATGTGTGTGCTCCATTTTTGTGTTTCGCCAAATGCGATTTCTACGATGCGATCTAAATGAAGTCAACGGTTAAGTACAGGCCAGTAGCAAAAGAATTTGACGTGAAGTAAAAGTTACCTTACCGCCAGTAAATGTCAGTAAAACAGTAATGCTATTTACTCTGGGTTGGTAAGTTTTGGTAAGGTTTTTAATTTTACGTGAAGTAAGTTCTTATTGTTGATATATATATGTAATGTTTTTTTGTTGTGTTGATAAAAAAATGAAAAGAGATGCACAACAGTGCGATGTAAAGAAGGAGCACGCAGTCCTGAATGAAACAAGCAGTAAATGTAAATGTAAAGGCACGCAGCCCTGAATGAAACAAGCAGTAAATGTAAATGTAAAGTTTTTTTTTAAAACAGTAAATGTAAAAGAGATCTTTAAACACAGCAGTGTAAAATCTCATGAGAAGACAGAGTAATTTTTTTTGTTAAATGTTCTTGGTGAATCCCTCTGAGAGAGAGGAAGAAGTTTGTAACAGTAGTTGCTTTTATTAATGAATAGGAATTTGTTGATGTGTGGAAATCTCTGTCTACCCAGAAATTTTAAAGCTTCCCTGTGCTAAGATCCTGTGGAGAAAACATAGCATTGTTTATGTGTTTAGTCATTTTGTTTTTGAGATTTTACCAGAAAAATCCCCAACAGTGGTATCAGAGCGTTGTTCTCTGGTCTTTTGAGTTTGAAATCACCTGAAATTTCCTACATTGTAGACTCAGAATGCTCTACTGGTTAATAATGGCGGTGAAATGTCTGTACAGTACCATTCCTGGAGTCATAAGCATTGCTTGTGTTAAATGAATCTACAGTTGAAGGATTGCAATACAGAGTTGAGTATGTTGAGTAACAAGAGAGAATTGTAACTCTAAGTTGCATAGTCGACAACCAAGACTTTTAGAAAAACAGGAGAAAAACAGATTGAGGCACTATTTGATACTCTCATTGACAAAGTAGTTCATGTTGCCCTAACGAACTATTGAGGAGAAAGTTAACCTGACACTGAGTATCAAATTTTTTCAATAGGCAAGTGAACCTGAAAATGTGCATATCGAAATTAAGACGGTATAATAGGTTTTCAAGATTTCGACCAGTGAGGAGCTAAAAGAACTAGAAAAAATTATAATATGGAGTTCCAATATAATGAATTTTAAAATACAGAAAATATAAGTAAAATTCATTACCTAAGGTGAATGAGGACAGAAGAAGCCAAAAGAATCGATCAGGATAGAATGAAAAGAGTCCTTCCACCTCCAATAACTTTGGCAATCTTCTTCTTCCGAAAATTCGCCAACTTAGGAATTCGTGTTGAACATAATGATAGTGAAACTCACAGCCATAAGCATATATTATCCTTTGAAAGCTCTACAGGTTATCTTTGTCATTAGAGGTGGAAAAAAAATAGCAGAAGCGGAAAAGATCCGAAGACTGACTTAAGAAAAGATAGGCCCATCGGAGCGGAAGAACACTAACTCTATGCTCTATAATATAGTGATAGACGATAGATCCTGGGATTCACAAGAGTCGCATATTTTCAACCGGAGTTTCAAGATTTCGACCACGGAAGAAGTAAAAGAACCTGAAAATATTATACCATGGAGTCGGATATTAGGTTTACGATTCCAATACAATGAATGCCAACATCAACGCAGAAAATATAAGCAAAATTTATTACGTGTATGAATGATGAGGACAGAAGAAAGCAAACAAATCCATCCGGTAGAATGAAAAGAGTCCTTCCGTCTCCAATTGCTTAAGCATTCTTCTTCTTATGAAAATTTACCGACTCAGGAAGTTTGGATCAACATAATAACAACGATGCCCCGAGTAAGCTCTATAAATCATCTCTGTAAAATAGCAGAAGCCGAAAAGATAGATGAACAGAGAACCAGAGGCTGCCCGAAGAAAAAGCTAAGAAGCACAATAGCTTTAGGCTCGCTGATATAGCGACATATGAGAGATCCAGATTCACGAGTGCCGCGTGTTGAAATCTCAACTAGCGTGTGTCAATATGCATCGTTGAATTGAGACAACTATTGGTATAAAGTGGCGGACGCCTTGTTCGTGAAAAATATTCCATTCAGAATTTTTCTGTAAAATATTCCATTCAAAATTGATTGATTCTAAAACATTAGATTTAAGATATATATTTTAACCTACTCTGTCGATATTATAGGAATCACAATAAATCGTAAATCGCTATCAGATTTTGGCTAATGTTTTACCCCCAAAAACACAAGAAGAAGAAAAAAAAAAAAAAAAACCAACCTAACCAATAGTCCATCTATCTTCGGGTGGCTTGGAGAACGCAAACCACGTGCAGAGGGCGGTTTTTTTAATTTTTTCTTTCCATTTTGTCCTAGGTTGAAATTCAACGAACTTGGCAAATTTATTCCCCTGGCTTGAATTTCAACAAACTTGGCAAATTTATTCCCCTGGGAGTTAGGGCACTTCAATTTGATATTTTATTTAGAATGTGAAGTTTTCAAAAACAATAGGGAAAATTATGCAGATATGCTAGCAGCTAGCTTTTGGGATAATCTATTTAGTAAGAGATTTGTCAGAAAAACTGGAAGCATTTAAAGCCAAATACATCAAGTAAATACCATATACTATTTTTAACCTCATAAACATTAAAATAATTTTTCTTTTTTTTCTTTTTCTTCTATCCATTCAACTAAGATAGAATTTATTTAAACCTATTCAAACTTAATAAATTTGATTTTAGAAAATGCCCATTCCATTACCTATGTGTTATCCTATATTACAAATTCTTACCTTCATTCTTATGAGGTTAGAATTATATTTATTATTTTATTTTTTATTTAATAGAGATCAATATATTTATATATATCATTTTAATTAAAAGCAACTTATTCGTATATTTATTATTATTTTTATTGTATTTTATTATTTTATTTAATTGAGATCAGTATATTTATATATACCATTTTAATTAAAAGCAGCTTGATTCTAATTAGTGGAACATTTTAGTTAATATATTTTTGTTGGGAATATTATAATGTTTGTGGCTAAATATTTAAGAGTACTGTTGAATATAATTATATAAATTAATTAAAAGGAAAAAGTGAGTTGAGTTTGTAATTTTTAATGTTTAGTGATAATGATAGTGATTGATGTAATAATTTATTTAAGATTATTATTTAGAAATTAAATTAAGGCAGGAGATTTCAATTTTCTTAATATAAGAATTTGGATATACATATTCTATTTATCTAGATTTAAATTTATAACTTAAAAATACTTATTTTTAGTTATTTAGTTATTAGACCAATCACATTATAAATATAAAAGAAATATATATTAATTTTATATTTCATATTTTCAATCATAATTTATATTTTATATTGGGTGTGCAATTTTCCTGTATTTTTTTCAGTATGGTTTTAAAATTGAATAGCTTATCATATTCTTTGTTCGCGAGACAAAAAAATTAGAAATTTTTAAGTGGAAGGAGAGATTCCATTGAACGGCTGTTGTGTATATGGAAAAAAGAACATCCGATGTGGCTGGGTGGTGTGTGGAGTAATAATTATTAGTGGCCGGTGCAATAGCAGTTATATTTTTGTAAAAAAATGGAAATTTTTGTATGATTTTGAGAAAATCTAGGGGGAAATTTTTGGAAATCTGGTTTATAGTTATCTAATTTCAAAATTTTAAGTGTTTGAGAAATATTTAATTGTGTTGAATCCATTGCTATAATAAAATAATAATTCAAATACTCTCACTATTAAATTTTTCTAAAATTTTTAACCAAATTCCAATAAAAATATCACTATCAAAATGAAATTATAACCATGTTAGACAACCCAAGTGCAATATAGAGAATTTAAAATAAAAGTAAAACTTATATTGTAGCTGTTATTTTTTTATTTTCTTTTTGGTTTTGTTAACTATTATTTTTTTTAGTTTTTTCTAAATTTATTAAAAAAAATTGAAATAATAATAACTTACACAATTTGAATATTATATAGATTCTTTATGTCTTTAATATATTTATTCATTCCAAAAACATATTTTAGAAAATTCACGCTCAACAAATTTTCATAATCGAATTTCCTATATATGCGAAAATTTAAAAATTAAAAATAAAATCTGATCAGATTGCCAGCAATAAAAACCCGGCTACAGAGCATTGGGATGCTTCTTGCATGGAAAATGCTATTTCCAACCCCATAGCCTCATTAATGCGGGGCTACATGTGCAGGAGATAGCCACCTCGCGTTTAGATAATAAAAAAAAAACGGCGTAGTACCCACCTCGCGTGTTATAAACTCCTATCTCCTATGCATGTAGCCCCGCATTAATGAGACTATAGGGTTGGAAATAGGAGTTGCCCTTCTTGCATTATGAAGTTAGTTGGTGTAGTACGGTTGATTTGAGGGAGCAAAAGGCAGCCGCCAGTAGAGCATCTGGGTTTCTTATGTACAGCATGTGGAGCGGTTTCTACTAGGTCTCCAGGTTAGTGGCTGAGGTGCAAATAACGCCAATGTCAAAGTGAAGCGTGTTTATAATTTTTTATTAAATCGGGCCCACGGCCACACACCAGATTTCTCTATCGGAGTCGTTTAATGGAAGGAGGAATTATCTGGACCTAGTGGTTGGGTATAAATTCTTACTTGGATTTATAAAAAAAATTCCCCAAATTTTTTAAAATATAATTAGAATTTCTATAATTTTTTTGAGCAAAAAACAATCTGGTTAAACTATGATTAAGCCAAAAAAATCTATCCTCTACCGTATTAGTCTAATTACAAAGTAGTTATAAATTGTGTTTGATAAAGGAATTTGTTAATTACAGTGATGAGAACCCTTCGTGATACCCAGAATAAGCAACTTATTATTTTGTAATAAGTTAATTGAGTGTATTTTAGGTGGTTTATTATTTTGTAACTAGTTAATTGAGTGTATTTTAAGTGGTTTAGGTGGTTTGGAGAGTTTAAAGAGAATTTTTTATCTAAGTTTTAGTTATATTAATTTTTACACATGGGTTTTTTTTGGGAGGGTTTAATTATAATTTCTTTATTTAAATCTAATTTCATTAACATGATTATATATAATTATATTGATATGTATAAATTATTTAAAAATATATTGTATTATATATTTTTTTGAATTAAGTAAAAAAACAAAATCTCAACAAAAAGTAGAAGGAAAAAAAACTAAACTAAAAAATAATGATAAATAATATAAAATAATGAAATGAATCTATGTATAAAAATATTTCAAGTAATGAAACTAGAAAGCAATAAAAAAACCTAAAACCCAGGGACATTTATTCAGTCTTTTTATGTCGTGAGAGTTTTAGGTCTAGCTCTTAGGATTATCTATTTAGCGAGGGGTTTGTCCAAAAGTTGGGAGCATTTATTTTGAAGCTTCACACAAAAAGGGCCGAATATATCAAGTAGATGAAGAAGAAATCTGTCCCATAAACTATATTTAACCTTTCTTTCTCTCTTTTCCCAAAAAAACTATCTCTCTACTCAAAGATGCTAAAAACAACCAACAAAGAAGTCTCCGTTTCATTTCAATCCCTATAAAAATTTTAACACATTCATCATCATTTTGTATAAATTAAGCATTTCATTTACTTCAGGGGATGATGGTACTCACCAAATTGGCACCCAGTGGAAATTTTATAAAATATTTGCACCTCAGAAAAATCCATCACCATAGCAAGGCATTCAACAACTTATCTGCATCGCACATTTGTAGAAACATAAAGCATCTGTTAACAGGGCTTCGACTGTATTACATGGGCTATGGAGTTAAATGCATGGACATGAAAGACTTTTGGGGCTGCAATAGATTCAAATGAAATGAAATTTATACCTGTCCTCTTGTCTTCTATTGTCCTCTCCTCTCGTCCTCTATCGTCCTCTGTGTGTGGGAGATGACCAACCACAGAGTTCAGAAAATTTTGTGCCCGATTCATCTGCTCTCGACACTTGACCATAACGTAGGGATAATCCCATCTATTTTTCCTCAAAATAGTTATGTCCTCCATTTCATCCTGATCCTCATTATTTAAACCACTCTGGTTCCCATTTCTCAAGCTACAACAATAAAAACACACAAATATGAGATACCCAGCCCGGAATTAATGGATTTTTTATGGGTTTAATGTGACTTCAAAACAAGATAAAATACCCACCCACCACTCTGTGCAACTTCCATATGAGTAAAATTCACTGTATCTGCTCAATCTCAATCTCCCTGCTTATCAAAAATGCAAAGCAAAAAGCAAAATAAAATGTTAAACACTGCCAATAAATCCATAATTCATTACATTACACAAATTAAGGAGGAGTATTAAAAATCCAGCTGAAGCAGTTGTAGGGCATTTTTTCCTCTAAACCCATGACATGTACACTAGAACATTTCCATAACCGCTTCCCCTATTTTCCTTTTCAGTTTCTTCGGCTGTTTTGCATTTTCATTGTTAATTCCAAACAAGAAATCGAAATAAACATAAACATTCATAAAAAAACAAATATATAAATTAAGCATCTCACTTACTTCAGGGGATGATGGTACTCAGCTTAGAGGAAATTTTATAAAATATTTGCACACAGAAAAATCCATCACCATAGCATGACTAAATGCACCTCCCTCCCGCTATTGCGCATATATTCAACAACGTATCTGCATTGAACATTTTATAGAAACATAAAGCATCTGCTAACAGGGCTTCGACCGTATTACATAGGTTATGAAGTTAAATGCATGGACCTGAAAGACTTTTGGCGACCGTATTACATGGGCTATAGAGTTAAATGCATGGACCTGAAAGACTTTCGGGGCTGCAATAGATTCAACTGAAATAAAATGTATACCTCTCTTAAAGCATCTGCTAACAGGGCTTCGACGGTATTACATGGGCTATGGAGTTAAATGCATGGACCTGTAAGAATTTTAGGGCTACAATAGATTCAAATGAAATGAAATGTATACCTCTCCTCTCATCCCATTTGTGAGGGAGATGATCAGCAATAGAGTTCGGAAAATATTGTGTTCGATTCATCTATAGATGCTCTGCTCCGTACACTTGACCATAACGTAGGAATAATCCCATCTACTTTTCCTCAAAATAGTTCCGTCCTCCATTTCATCCTGATCCTCATGATTTAATCCACTTTGGTTCCCATTTCTCAAGCTACAACAATAAAAAAAACACAAATATATCCAAACACAAATATGAGATACCCAACCCAGAATTAATGGAGTTTTTATGGGTTTAATGTGACTTCAAAACAAAGATAAAATACCCACCACCTAAGTTCAATCGGCAAAGATTCTGCTGGGATTAACAAACGGAGAGCTAGACCTGGGTACCACTCTGTGCAACTTCCATATGAATGCGACCATATGAGAAAAATTCACTGTATCTGCTCAGCCTCAATTCCCCTGCCGGTCAAAAACGCAAAGGAAAAAGCCAAATAAAATGTTAAACACCGCCAATAAATCCATATTTCATTACATTACACAAATTAAGGAGAATCCAGTTGAAGCCGCTATTTGGCATTCTTTCCTCGAAGCCCATGATATGTATACCTAGAAAATTCCCTTAACCTCGTCTCATCTTTGTCTTTTCAGTTTCTTCCTCTGTTCTGCATGTTCATTTTCAATTCCATACCAGAAATCGAAATAAACATAAACGTTCATAGAAAGGAGCATAATAAAAGCAAGCAGTAATAGACATCAACCAAGCCAAAGAAAAGCAGAACATGGCCATGCTCAATAAACTGAAAACAAACATAAAATCGTCAAGCAAAACGGAATGAAATCAAGTGAAAATGAATGAGATGAAAACAGAGGAATCGACCAGATAAGGAAACAAAACTCTAACTCTTCCTTCTCCCTATATATACCCAGGACCCAACTGCCATCAGCCTCGGTGAATCAAGTACTGCCATCAGCCTCCGTGAATCAAATGCCGGTACTCTTTTATCTTTTATCTTTTTTCATTATAAACGGTACGTGCATTTTCCTTTTATATAACTTCTATCTTTTTTCTTTTGTCATTGTAAACGGTAAGTTCTTTTTCATTGTCTTTCTATCCAAGCTACTTTTATCTTTTTGCTTTTGTCATTGTAAACGGTAAGTACTTTTTCATTTTTTCATTGTCTTTCTGTCCAAGCTACTCGCTCCCAAGGAGGAATTTGATGCGTAAATTTCGAAGAACGAATAGCTAGTGGATTGAGAAATGGTATCAAAGAGCTAAGAAAATTATAAATACAACAAAATTTAGACTATGGGTTTTCAACCAAAATCATAATGTTAGAGTCTCAATTTTCAAGCTAAGGGGGAACTCCAAGTGTGGAAACAAACCCAAGCCATGGATCTTCTCCATTGCACCTAATGCATAGATACAGTACCATGGAGACATTGAGACTCTAGACATCCATCCAAGATATTACCCCTCAAATTATGAGACAACTAAATCCCCAAAGTACTTTGAAGCTACAACACAACATCCCATTTGAAAACAAGTAGAGAGCTCGAATCTGGAAATGGTTACATTTTCTACATACCTTTCGCGGACTATTAGAACTGCTTCTATTTATGAAAACTAGGGTGTCAAAGGGGCCATAGAAGGGTAGGCTACTTTAGAAGATGTAAATGTAAATATAAATAGTAGAGATTTTTCCTATGTTTGGGATTAATTATGTGTTGCATATCAAACCATAGATCTCATATGACTAGTGCAATCTCAGAAGATAATCTTGTAAAGTGCACAAATTGCTAATTTCCTTTCAATATTTTCCCAATAAATATTAGAGAGTGTAGAATTCATTTAGAAATTTCTTCTCTTAAGCAAATTGCTTAACTTTGTATATCATGACTATTCTCAATTGGCCATGTTAATCATAATTGGAATTGAGTAACAATTTATATTTAATTAAATATTATATCTAAGAAAGCATATTCAAATAGGGTAAACAAATTTCTCCAGTCTCTTATTCAAAAGACAAGCGAAAATATGTATGTTTTAGTTAGATTTCTCATGTATGAGCAATGGGTTAGTATTTTCTAACATATTTACGAGTCCTTGGGGTTTAGCGGTTTTTATTTCCATATAGTAAATAATTAACATTCAAAATTCCCATCATCCCTATCGTAAAGAGGGATGAGAGTCCCATGGGAATAAACAAAATGATATGATGGAAACAAACTCCGAATCAAACTATTTAGACCACGTGTAGTGAGCATATACAATTAGTATACAAATGCTACTCATATACAAGTCTTGAATTTATATCAATTACAAATTTAATATTCAATTGGTGTAAATAAAATTAATTGTTAACCTTGCTCCATATTTTCAATGAAACTTTATTCCATATCCATTGAAAATATGAATTTGCAATTGATATAAGAAATGATAGATGTATCATCATGCATACCTATGTGAATATTTTTCGTTCATTAATGTCGGTGGCATGTTCTATCGTTTGGGGCTAGTGGATGAGGACTTTTTCCTCTCTCGTTCCCTCACCGATATCAACATCAGACAAATTCTAAGTGGAGTGCCAAATTAATGGCCGGTACATGAAAGGCTTGATCTCAAAAGTGGGCAAGTAGAGACATGGTAAAGAAGCTATGAGAGAAAAACTTTTGAGCCCTAAACGACGAGCTCCTGCCTCAAGTTAATTAGTGTAGGTGCCTTAATCTATTATTCATTGTTATCTCTATCTACATGATTGTTGTTGGTAATTATTGCGACCCCAAACAAAGGAAAAACCATTTACAATGTAAAAGAGAAACCAAATAAAAACCTTTATTTTCACAACTTTACAAATCTATTAAACATGCTTAATTTTTCATATTTGTACTTGGACCCAACTCCCCTAGCCTGTAGCATACTAGTATTTGACCTATATTGTGTTCCAATAACCCACTAATTATTACAACAAAAATATGTACTCTACACTTTTCCTATTGTAAAACCCTATTGGATAAATCCAAATAAGGTCCCAAAAGCACCTGGGAAGAATAAAAAAGGCATGTACATTCACTTGGTTCAACATGGAAATAAAATTAAAGCAATAGTTGACCTCCAACCTTATAACATATCAAAAAGCTCACAAAGCTCGACATCGCTAGCCAATTCAAGCACCATACTAAGCTCCCAGTCCAAAATAGATGTAACTCACAATACCAAAAAAAAAAATTTAAAAACCATTGCAATTGAAAATATGTTATGGATAAAAAATATGGAAAAATGGTCTACTCTCACACTTTTAATTATTCTGGTAGCTCCCACTTGTGTTATAATCTGAATCCTTATAGCAATGAAAATGTATTATATATAATTTTCCAAGAATGGTTAAGGGTAAGAATACATTGGCAAAATCATGGGTTGTCAAAACCAAGAGCCAAAAACAGTTAATAGTAAATTCAATTTTATTTTAATTATTTATTTTATTATTTTATTGTATTTCTTTTTTGTTTTTAATTTTTTATGTAATTTGACTAGGTCAAAATGTTTAACACGACATGACAAGACATTACAACATCTCTTCCATACTAGGCTGGAGAGGGAAAATACTCATGAATAACATTAAAAATGACATTATCTTTAAAATAATGATTAATATAATTTATTATCAAGAAAATGAAATAAAAATAAAAACAAAAAAATATATATTATATTAACAATTCCAATAAAAATGGAGAGAATCTATATATGTAATTCCAAAATCTTATGGTCAATGGGATTATTGGACTAAATAGGAAAAATGGTTACTATAATATATGGTTAAAAAACCCTCTTGCTGGACAAATTCGGTGATGGGTTGGTCAGAATGGAGCTTCTTTGCTCTAGGGTTTTTGCTGCAGATTTGGAGGGTTTTGGCGACATGGTTCCCGCAGTTGATCGAAACCTTCTTGTTTCTGCTTAGCCTCATGGAAGTTATGTTTTTTCTAGCTCGATCTATTGCATATCTACCAAGATGTATGATTTCGATGAGTTGGTGGATTATTCATCTAACCCTTTGGAGGGGGTTTCTATTTGGCCTAGCCTGCGTTTCTCTCCTTCTAATATAGAAGTTAAGGGATGTCAATCCGTATCACAACTTGTAATATATAGCAGATTTGGTTTTGGCATGGCATCAAGCCCACGTCATTAGGGCTTTGATCCTACATCAAGGTGCCTTGAACACAGATCCTTTGTCCCCCCCATCTCTTTGCATGAGTGTGAAAAACGATGAAACTTATCCATATTCTTCCTCAGGTAATACCCAACCTACTCATGTAGTCTTGACATACCCTCTCTCTTTTTCACTAACCTCTCACCATGTAGCAGTTTCTTGCATGGAAGAGTTTCGACTGCGCAGTATTCAAGAAGTAGACGAGTTAGGGTTTATTGGTAGATATATTTCCTAAGACATGTTGAGCGGTATTATAGGATCCATCCAAGCACTACCACATCAAAAAAACCAGGCTCTAGCTGGCAAAGGAATGGAAAAACCAGACAAGAAATGTATTAAGAGGAAAAACAAAGAAGCCAATCCAACCATTGGTGAAAACATCAAGTAACAATAAGGTTATGGAATCAAATGTTGTTGGTAGATTCACGAGATGAAGAATGTTAGTTATGATCCTGAGGTTGTGGACTAGCTCATTTTTTTTACATTTTCTGGGTTATTCTTTGTGATGCATGCTCCTAGCCAGGGGATGGATGGCCTAGATAACGCATTTGTCATTAGACGCAAATCGACTTCTCCAAGTTCATTGGGAATGGAGAAACTAGGTTCTTAGTCTTAAAAAATGACCGATTGATTTTGATAAGTAGTCTTCTCGCCAAGGATTTGAGCTTATTTAGGTTCGACCACTAAGTATTCTATTAATGTACTGGTCTCTGAATGTGTTTAGAGAGATTGGTAATACCCCAGGTTATTTCATCGAAGTTGACTCCTTCTACTTGATGTCAGGGTATATGGGCATGGCTCATATACTGATGAGAATGAATCTGGGTGTGGGCCTGGTTGACATTCTCACAATAAAATGGGGAAGTCATACATTTAAGAAGTCGCTCAATTATGAGGGTGTCCCCTTCTGGTGTGTTCATTTCCACTCCTATGGACACCTAGGAAAAAATTGTAAAATGGGTCCAAAGAAGTTGAAGTGGATTTGTAGAGATCTGAGGTGCGAAGGGGCAACTCAAGCACAACAAGGAAGGTTTTCTTAGCTAACGGGGGTCTGAAACTAGGATGTGGCCACTTAGTTTCTAGATTAGTTCTTATGTCTTCTCCTTTCCTCGTTGTTCCACCCTCGTTTCCTCTCCCACTACCTTTCCTAGCTTCCCATATTTTGCAGTCGCCCTCCCGTCTTTTTCCCCCACCTTCCCTTTTTTCTCTAGCCTTATTGTTTCCCCCCTCAGTTGGATCCTTTGGCTAGAATAACTATTACTTGCGATCATGAATGTTTTGGGAACACTCATATTCATCCTCTCTGATAGAAACTATGAGCTTTGGGTTGGGGGTATTTTCTGAAATCTCTGATAAGAAAATTTCCTACAAAGCTCAGTAGAAAGCTAAGATGAGGATTTGGTCAAGCAAACAGAAATCCATTCTTGGGGCCCTGAGAGCATCAACCTCGATGTGGTGGCCAAATGATTTCCCCCTCTTTGAACTATTGGAGACTAGCCAATCACCAAAAATCCCTTACCATTAAGAGATTGGTAGATCTACATAATCATAAGGTTATTTTTCTCCAAGAAATAATGACAAATGGAGATTAGGCTTCTACCCTACTTGCAAAATTCTTTTCCAATTGGATTTTAATTACTTCAGATTCGATTGGATGCTTAGGGGGGTCACTCTTGTGGTGGAATCCTCATCTCTTGTGTCTTCTCTTAACCTGTTCCATTCGAGGTAGATTGTGTCTCGACCTATGGTCTATTAATATGAATAAAAATATACGATTTTTGAACATATATAGGCCTTGTCAGGATTAGGAAGGTTTTTGTATTGAAAATGCAACAAAAAATCCTAATTTATTTTTTTCCTTGAATTAAATTAGGAATAAAATTGTAATTCCATGTCACATGACAACTTGTATTAGTTAACTAAGTTAATTTGAATTAGTTGGCTCAGTTAATTCAAGTTGAGGGTCTAACTTGAGTCATGTAGAGTGTCTCCTACTTTATAGGAGCCTTAGTTGAGTTTATTTTGAGTTGTAATTAATTAATTCAATTTAACTGAGTTAAAGTCAGTTAAACTAGTTCCAACTATTGGAGGAACTAGTGGGAGGTCTAATAGTGTGGTGCTTCCTACAATGATCAATGAGTTAACTGATGATTCACTCATAAATAACTCATGCATATCAGATCTGAGAGTTACCCAGTTGAGATTGGAGTTCAGGGATAATATACTATTAGTTGTATAATCATCCAAATTGTATAGGTGGTGCATGCATTCAGAGGAAGGCCTATGAGGATTTCACAATTCATAATGAGGAATTTCCTGAATTAATAGGGGGCTAATTCCCAAGGAAACAATGTAAGGAAATAGGGACTTAGGCAAGCATAAAATATTTTAAGTATTGGCCTGGGATTATCTAGGAAGCAGTGAGACAGAAAGAGATAGTGCATAGGTTTCTCGGGCTTGAGAAAAGCATTGTAATCTTCTCATATTTTCTGACTAATGCAATATACAAATATCAAGGGTTTTTAGTTGTGGTTTTCCCCATGAAATCATCGTGTAATGTGTTGATTGAATTCTTTCTCTTGTATGCTTCATGATTTCGTGATCGTTTAATTGTTTCCGCTAATGAGTAGAGTAGATTCAAGTCTATTATTTTAGTAAATTTCAATTAGCAGTTTGAATCTACAAGGAATTTCTACATGGTACCAGAGCATAAATCACTCTAGAATAGGAGAATATGAATTTGTCTTTTGCAAGTGAAATCGAATTTTCATTATCATACTTTAGAGCCAACATGATGTCATTCTACAGATTGAGACTCGAATATGCCCTTGAGGGTAGTTCAAACTATATTGCTTGGAAGGAAAAGACGGACGAAGTGTTGGAAGACAACGAGCTTAAGGAATTCATAGACAAAGATATTCTTAAGCTTCCAACAACTAATGCTCAAGATCTGGCAGAGTGGAAAAAATATGTTGCAAAGGCAAGAAGGATTATCCTAGAAGGAGTTCAAGATCATATTGTATCGAACCTCCATAGTAAGGAGACTCCATATGCAATTTGGAAGGCCTCCATAGACTTGTTTCAAAACAACAATGACCACAAGAAGTTGGCACAAGCTCAAAAAAATCAATATGGAGAAGGGAAACACGATACCAAAGTACTTGACCAAGTTCACCCAATGTCGGGATGAGCTTGGAGGTGTTGGTGTTATAGTTGTTGAAGATGATATGGTAATCTTAGCACTTATAGGCCTTCCCAAGAGCTGGCACAACTACCAGGATTTAGTAAATGGGAGGGAGAAGCTACCAAAGTGGGAGCATTTATGGTCCGACTTGGTGCAAGAAGAGATTCGATGGAACACCAGAGATGGATCCTCATCCAAGCATGATGATGAGGAGAATTGTTCCTTAGATGGAAAGGAAAAGAAAGGGAAAGGGAATTCATCCCATTCCAAATCAGATTCCAGTCAGGGCGGAAAGAAGAAGGACTTGTTGAAGATTAAATGTTTTCACTGTCATGAGTTGGGACACTATGCCATGAAGTATCCACACAAGAAGGCTAACAAGAAGCCCTCAGGAGGAGCGACAAGTGAAGCTCTTGCTTCACAATTCAAGTTGGATTTCACCCTCATCGCTTGCATGGTGACATCAATGATGGGTAGTGTGTGGTATCTGGATAGTGGAGCCTCATTCCATATGACCAACAACAAAGAATTCTTCAGTGACTTGGAGGAGAAGGACCTCCAGATGCACATCAAAATGGGAGATGATGGAAGGTATAGCGTGACTGACATCGGTACTGTTACTTTTTAGAGGGAGTCTGATTCTCCTCTCACATTAAAAGATGTCATGTATGTTCTAAGTTTGAAGAAGAATTTGGTTTCAGTTTCTATGTTGGAGGACCATGGCTACGATGTGATATTTAGCAAAGGAAAGGCTTTCCTTCATCACATATCCTCAGGACAAGTGAAGCAAATCGGGGTTCGGGTGAAGAACCTCTACAAATTGGATGTAGAAGATTGTATTACTTTGAGCACAAAAGCAGAGAAGGTGTAGAGCTGAGACATCGATGAGTTGTGGCATAGGAGATTGGGTCACTTACACCATGGAGCCTTGAAGATCATGTAGTAGATTTCTACTGGACTTCCCAAGGGTACACTAGAGTAGAGAGATACATGTAAAGGATGTACATTGGGGAAGTACAACAAAGCCACCTTTCATGATAAGTTCAGTCGAGCACAAACGATCCTTGAAAGAGTTCACTTATATGTGTGTGGACCATTCTCGATAGCCTCCATGACCAAGCACATGTATTATGTAATATTTGTAGATGATTTCTCACATAAGTGCTGGATTTTCTTCATGCAAAAGAAAGATCATACATTCACTAAATTTTGTGAATTTAAAGCACTTGTTGAGAAAGACACTGGCAGGAAAGTTAAGGTTCTCAGGATTGATAACGATGGAGAATATTTGTCGAATGAATTAAAGAATTTATGTGCATCAGAAGGCATTCAATGAGAGTTAATAACACCCCATAACCCACAACAAAATGGGGTGGCTGAAAGGAAGAATAGAAGTATTGTGGGAGATGCACGAGTAACGTTACATGATCAGGGCCTACCGTTGCACTTGCGGGATGAAGCATGCAACAAAGTTGTATATGTGAAGAATAGAAGTCCTCATTGGATTCTCGGGATGAGTACATCCGAAGAAGAATTTTTTAGGTAAGAAACCAGATGTGGCACACTTCAGGATCTGTGGTTCATTAGTTTACTGTCATGTTACCAAGGATGCAAGGAAAAAGATAGAGCCAACAGTTGAGTTTGGCATATTTGTGGGGTACAATGATACACCTCACAACTATCGGGTGTAATTTCCATCTCACAAGATGACAATGGTTCAAAGAGATGTGAAGTTCGATGAAGAGAAGACCATGAGATGATCCATTGTGAGGGAGCTTCAGCTCCATGCAGATGAGGAGCTTTTAGCTCCAAAGGAAGAACCTTGGGATGATGTGGAGCAAACACATGTAGAGGAGCAGAGAATGGAAGCACCCACTCATGCAGAGGCTTCCAGATGGAAGGAAGCACACCAGAGAAGCTGGCAAATGGATGCATGGTTCTAGAGAGAATGTGGGAGCACCCACATCATAGTGCACGCAGAGGATGTCACTAGATCAGTACACTGGCTACATGGATCTGGTGAGAGAGAGTGTAGAGATTGAGACATCCTCATTCGAGGAATTAGTGCAGCAACTAGTATGGGTTGATTCCATGGTAGAGAAGTATGACTCCATTATCATAAACATTGTTTCGGAAGTGGTCCCAAGACCAACAGACAAGTCAGTGGTGAGTTCCAAAAGGATTTAAAAGGTAAATCAAGAAGTAGATTGGAGTGTGGAGAAACACAAGGCCATATTTATGGCCAGAGGGTTCTTTCAGGTGGAGGGAATTGATTACGAGGAGACCTGTGCTCTAGTAGCAAGGTACTCTTCATTCAAATATATTCCAGCACTTTCAGTGCAAATGTAATGGAAGATACATCAAATGGATGTGAAGACAACATTCATTAATAGATTTATTGAGGAAGAGGTGTACATTGAGCAGGTAGAAGGATTTGAGACCTTTAATAGAGAGTCACATGTGTGCAGACTCAAGCGAGCATTGTATGGATTGAAACAAGCACCCCGTGCTTGGTACACCAGGATTGACAACTATTTCACCAGGTTGGGCTTCACCAAAAGTGAAATAGATGCAAACCTTTACCATGTTATGGTTGAAGGTAAATTGTTGATTATAGTATTATATGTTGTTGATTTAATTCTAACATGTGATGAGAAGCTAGTAAAATCTTGCAAAGAGGATTTTGCAAGAGAATTCGAGATGATGGGCCAGGGGCTCTTGCATTATTTCCTTTGTATGGAAGTATGGCAAGGAGATGAGGAATTGTTTGTTTCTCAAGGCAAGTGTGCCAACGATATACTGAAGAAGTTCCACAAGGAGAGCAACAAACCCATGGAAACTCCTCTAGTAGGAAATTGGAGGAAGGAAGATGCTACTTCAAGCGAAATAGTGGAGAGTACTATTTATAGCAAGCTTGTGGGTTCACTTATGTATTTGGTGAACACATGATCGGACATATGTTTTAAAGTTAACCAACTTAGTAAAGAAATGGTTAAGCCAACCAAACTCTATTGGAAGGCAGTTAAACATGTGGTTATATACCTCAGAGGCACCACTCAGTTTGGTCTTTAGTGCAAACATACATAGGGAGTGAAGCTCCAAGGCTTCATAGATGCATATTAGGTAGGGATTCCATCTAATGAGAAGAGCACATCACGGGGGATCTTTAGTATTGGGTCAATAGTATTTTCTTGGTACAATAGGAAGCTGAGATCAATTGCACTTAGTTTGGCAGAAGCAAAGTACATGGCTTCTAGTAAAGCAACTTGTGAGGCTATCTGAATGAGGAAGATCCTTGTTGGGTTATTTGGTCAGGATATGGATACTACAATGATTTATTGTGACAATCAAAGTTTTATCAAACTCCATGAGAATCCAGTTTTTCATGATCAGTCCAAGCATATCGACATCCAGTATCACCATCTACGAGATTGTGTGCAAAGGAGAATCATGTTGCTGGAGTACATTCCTACAGAGGAACAAGATGCAAACATCTTGACTAAGGCACTGTCAAGAGGTAAATTCGAGTTCCATAGAGGCATGATTGGGGTATATGATAATCCCTTTCTTGTTGAGAGGGAGTGTTGAAAATGCAACAAAAAAATCCTAATTTAATTTTGTCCTTGAATTAAATTAGGAATAAAATTGTAATTCCACATCACATGACAACTTGTATTAGTTAACTAAGTTAATTTGACTTAGTTGGCTCAGTTAATTCGAGTTAAGGGTCTAAATTGAGTCATGTAGAGTGTCTCCTACTTTATAGGAGCCTTGGTTGAGTTTATTTTGAGTTGTAATTAATTAATTCAATTTAACTGAGTTAAAGTTAGTTAAACTAGTTCCAACTGTTGGAGGAACTAGTGAGAGGTCTAGTAGTGTGGTGTTGCCTGCAATGATCAACCAATTAACTGATGATTCATTCATAAATAACTCATGCATGTCAGATCTAAGAGTTACCTAGTTGATATTGGAGTTCAGGGACAATGTATTATCAGTTGTATAATCATCCAAATTATACAGGTGGTGCATGCAGTCAGAGGAAGGCCTATGAGGATTGCGCAATTCATATTGAGGAATCTCCCTAATTAATAGGGGGATAATTCCCAAGGAAACAACACAAGGAAATAGGGACTTGGGCAATGTAACACCATCCTCACACATCTACCCATTAATCAGCCAACCGGGGTAAACGCGCGATGAGAGGCTACTATGATTGGATTCGACCTCCTATGTGACATTAAGGAAGTTGAACCGATGAAACACATCAACCAACCTATCCACATCAGCAATAGAACCCTCAAGAGACATGCCAGCCACTTAGACATCCTGTCCCTGGGTCCCACTGATGTTCTGGACATATTAAACCTTAGTTGCTCCCATGCTATAGGGAAGAGAGTGTCCAGAAACCCAAATTCGCTCTCATAGGCTTGCCTACTAGCAACCAGAGACTAAATTTGTTAGCGTTATGCCAACAACCCCGAGATTTGAACCACTTTTTAAGGCATAGAGCCCAGATCATTGCCCAGAATGGAAAGATAACTCAGGAATAGTAAAAGAATAGGGAAACAATGATGCAAAATAAAAAATTTGAACAAGACCTTAATCAGACCCCTACTAGCCATGCCAAGCATTTCTTCAAACATATCATCAACATGTAACCTATTGGTGTAAACAACAGAATTAAGTGTATGGATCTCATACTTATCTGAGAATTGATTTGAACCATTGTTCCCTCATGTCAGTTGCTGCATTATCATCTATTAGGCCATAGATACATTATCAATTCATTTATAAGTAAAAACATGCGGAGAGCCACACATAAATGTTGTCATAAAACATACATATAAGCAACATAATAGGGACACAAATATCATAAGCATATCAACCATAAAATCCACATATACATCAGCACATTTACACATGAAAATCAAGGGAATGAATTGCTCATTAATGAATGCAATAAACCAATCAGAGATGGGACTACCACGTTCCACCCAACCATAAAATGGTTGAGCCAAATGTATCTCCAGTCGTTCACCTGTGTACCATATTCCAAGCATGAATGTGGGACTCTAACCAAAATAACCAACCAGGGCATACCAAGGCTAAACCACCTCACCCTCATCAATAGAAACCAAGCTTTACCGTAACCCATCATGTATCACTAGGCCAACACAATGAACACATCATAATAGCCTTCAAAGTGATCTCCACCCGATCACTAGGCCAAACAAGCATGGATGCCACCATATTTCTCCACCTACACTGTGAAGAATTTTCCTGTCTCCTAATCTCTTAGGATTTACTGCAATCCAAACCCGAATCACTAGGTCCTAAACCGAAATCCACTCTCCAGGCTTTATCATATATCCCAAACCTGGGATTACTAAGCCCAACAGAGAGAGAACCACCTCTTCATTTTACTATATATCCTGCCATTCACCGGCAAGGATTCCTAGGCCCACCGACGGAACACAATCCCGGCTTTACCACAACCCACAGTCTGGCTCAAGGGTCACTAGGCCAATGGCTTTACTGTGATCCATATTTCGGTTCAGGGACCACTAGGGCATGTGCTCTATCATTTGAAGATCCACCCCACTCAACTTCAAATCCATCTGGCAATCCAGCTCAGCCAAAACAGGAGAACCCCATCACACATGGCTATCCGGAAATGGCAAGGCTAGGCTGAAAACACTGTTACACCTAGAAAAACCCATGCCATAACAGCAAAATAACCACATGAAATACCATGCATGTCAAATCTAAAAAGGAAAATACACATGAAAATCGATACCTATTGTAGTTGTTTGATCCTGCCTTTCCTTGCTTGATCTTTGCTTCCTCTTTCCTTCTTTGCCTTTCTTGCTCCAATGCCAAAATTTCTCCAAGAAAAATCTAAGTGTCCACGAGTGAGAGAGAGAGAGAGAGAGAGAGAGAGAGAGAGAGAGAGAGAGAGAGAGAACAATCAGAGAGCTCCAAAACTCAACTAAAAAAGGTTACTTTAGAGTCTCTGAAATGCATTCAAAATATCATCCACTTTCACCTTTTTCGCCACCATTTCACTCACATGTCGCAACTCCATGACCATATAACCTTTCATTAGCCTCCATTTTCATAATTATATGGGTTCCATTTGTGTTTTCCAAAAGCTAATGATTTCTAGTATTTTAAGTGAATTTATGGTTAAAACTTAGAAAAATGACATATACTTGCTAATACTTAAAAGTGGCTTGAGTTTCATAACATGTGTAGGTCATTTGGAAGCTTCCAAGGAATCCTTATGTGGCCTCCAATGCTCAAATTCGAATTCCCTTCAAGATATGGAAGAATATTTGGATAAAGGTCAAAGAGGATATGTGTCTCATCATTACCTATTTGAGTTGTAACTCTATAAGATTTTCTAGGAATCTAGGGAGAGACTAATGGACCTCCATTAATTGTTGATCAGTGGTTGTCATTGATGTCAACCCAAGAAACACCAGGGGCTACCCCGACCTTGCAAGGGAATTTTGACTTGAAAACACATATTATTTTGTGTCAAATATATTCTCTATGGATTCTACTCCTCGAGATGTTTCCGTTGATATATGGTACGCCTCCTAGTTCTTCACGGTTTGAGAATTATTTGTGTTTGAAGTTAGTAAGTCGAGTTAGTGGGCTAAAACCCTATGGGGTTGTGGCATGGCACTCATAATTGCTTGTGGTCATTGAATAATAAATAATTAATAATATTTTTTTGCTCCTAAAATCCCTCCAACATTCACTTATTGAGGACCCTCTCAACTCAAGATATTCATATAAATAATGACCCTCATATCCTCCTCTAGTAGGGATTTTGTGGCTTCAAACAGGTCATCGTGGGATTGTTGCTATAAAAACAATTTATGCGAAGCTTCATAAGCTGAAATTAAAACCCATTTGAGCCTAAATCTTTATGAACCTTGTGACCGAATTTAAGATCTTGGTTCGCTATATTTTCGGATATATGATATGAGTAATTTAGGGTTTTTGCAGGCTCCCGAATTCCATGTCAAACAGGTGACGTTGGGAAAATCATCATAACTTCCTCTCTGAGCATTGGATTCAAATGTTGTAAATGGTCACAGAAAGAGGATAGACTGTAGTTTGTTGAGTAGATTTTTTAGGGCCGAAGGTCGCAATAGTGACACGTGGCACCTCGTACAAGTTAGGTATACTGAACTAGTCTATAATCAGGTCATCATGGGAGATTGAGCATAACTATTTCTTGAAGAATACAATCTTGATCAGACCTTTGGCATTCTAAATAGGACTTAGAGGGATGCCATAGGATGAAATTCAGACCCTGGAGATCCGTAATTACATAGATACAATAGATTCAATATGGAGCTCCTAGAAGGCAAGAAAAAGCATGCATTCATGGATCACTGCAGTAAGGACCACACATCAACAGTCAAGGGTAGGTCTCCTACAACAAGGTATGTATGATTAGTGTTTACATTTGAAATATGAGTATCGTGTCTAGCATATTTTTTTTACAGGACAACGTAAGTACATACAAGGTATTGGTTATATCTCTATGTTTTTATATGTCACAGTTAGTTTTGATACCACATTTTGGATGTCCTATTCTTGATACTACACATTTGATGCTACATATTCTTGATGCTACACCAAGTCTACTAAATATATATGATGTCGTAAGTTCATGTTACTTGTCTTGTCATAGTTTATAGAATGGTTTATGTTGTTGTACTTAGAACTTGGCCCATCACAAGTCTAGGGTTTGTCATCAGTTTTTATTGCATATATCTTTAGGTCAGTTTTGGATATAGTCTTGCATAGAGTCCAGTCCTATATCAAGAGTGGGATTCTTTATCTACTGCTGCAACAAGTCAACAACAAAAGTGACAAGAACACTTCAGGTACACATTGTAATTTTAATTTGTATTTATTCATTATTATGCACTTACATGTGTTTTGTAGGAAGAGGTAAGTTGAAGGGTATTTTGTTTTGTTTTGGGACTGGTTTCGCAGGGAAAATTTTGCATGCAGGTAGAAGAAGATTCAAGTACAACTTCAAGAAAGAATTCAAGAGCAGAAGTATTAAATCAAAGGAAGCATTGTAGCGGGACATCCTTTGAAGACATGAAAACCATCTGTATATTGTGAAGAAGTGTCAAGGCCAAGACTCATCATTGTAAAGTTATAAAAGAGTCATTTGTAAAAGTATCATCATTGGAAGAGTCATTATTATAAAAGAGTCAATCTGCCTAGAGTTGAAAAGGCATTATTGGGAGGTATAGGAGCCTTTGTTGGGATGATGTCATGGTTATGTTGCAGGTCATAGTGTGATTGGGTGTTCGGTCAAAATCAATGTAAATCATATTGTATCGTGGATTGTTGTCCCTGTACGGCAATCCACACTCTTGTCTCATTTCAGTAATTATAGGGTGGAAGGGAGGTGCTAGGCTGGTACATGAAGTCGCCTACAGGTTGGAGCCTATGAATAGTTTAGGGTGATAGGTTGGTCTAGGATGTTGGGGCATTCATTCAGTTGACTACTGAAGAAACTAGGGCGTTGGGGCGTCCTTCCAGTGGGATCTGGAGAAGAATGATTTTCTAGAATTCTAGGAAGTTGTTGCTTTCATTTCAGTTGGGGCTAAAGATTAAAGAATTTATTAGAAAAGCATTCGGTAGTTTTTGACTCAGAGGGGGTTTTCCACCTAAAATTCTTGTGTCTACTATGTTTATTTATTTATTTTTATTACTGTATAAACATTAATAATAATTGAAGACTAACTAATGCTATGAAAAGATTTAAAAGTGCTAATTGCTAAAGAATATTGATTCAACCCCCCTCTTAGTATTTCCAACATTAATGAAGTATCTTCTTATGTTTTTGTATAAATAGGAGAGCCTCCTCCTTTCAAAGGCATGTGTAAATTTGGAGATACTCGAGTGTAAAAGTTAACATTACTCATGCTTGAATGGAATTTAGATTTAGCACCGCGCTCATGATTGATGTTCACCTCTTTCTGGTAATGCTTTCATTGGGAGCCTCTCAACTTGCCATCTCTCATACTTTTGGATTGGCCACCTACAATGTGTGAGAATATTGTTTTCGTAGAGTAGTTTTATTGCTTTCATATCTTTTCTTGTGTGACAGGTTAAGAGTGATTTTTTTTATTTTCTATCATATATTTTCCTGTGTGAGAGGTTAAGAATGATTTTTTTTATTGCTTTCATAGATTAAAAACCCATTACCACTTTATGTGTTTGTCGAAAGCAGCGCATAAAGGCCGCGTAGAGATCCTAGTGATTGTTTTTGCTTTCATCTCATGTCATGTGATTTTGATTATTCATTTCATAGGATCCTGATTTGATAATGCACACACGATCCCTTAGAGTAGATTTCATTTCATGCAACTTCATTTCTGAAAGAGTGGTGTGATTTTAAATTCCTGCAAGTGTGGTAAATTAAGATTTCAATTCGTGCAAGTGTGGTAGATTAAGATTTCAATTCCTGCAAGTGTGATAGATTAAGATTTCAATTCCTAGCGTTGTACTATAATTTCTTTTGAATTGATTGTTGAATTAGAATAGGTGAATTTGGTTTATTGTTCTCGTAGTTAGATTGATCTAAATTGAAAGTTAATTTCTAGCATATACAATGTAAGCGTGTTTCGCAAGTTTTAAGAAACCCCCAGTTGACAATTAAATGATAGGTAATTAATTTTCCTCAACATTTTGGCGCCGTTGTCGGGGAAGTGTGCATAGGAACTAGCTTTCAGTCTAGAGTTCATTTTTCAGTTTTTTCCTAGATGCATGATTAAAGCATGTAGATGCATAAATCATTTAGTTGCATATCATTTTTATAAAAAAAAAAAATAAAAAAATCGATACTAACCATTTATGGACAAAGGATCTAGAATGCAGATTAAACATTCTTTGGAGCATAAGGACTACATTGAGGAATGGTATCAAAACACGATTGCGCCACGACATTCATCTGTTCTTCAAGAGATCTTTGTGACAAATCTAAAGGTCAAAATGATTTCTCATGTCCTCATACACAATCAGGTACATTTTGCAAATTTGGATATGAACATTTTAGAAAGTCTAATCCGTAAAGGGCTCCATTGGAAACATTCATATACTTAAAAAATAAAATAAAATAAAAATTTATTTCAAGTACATAAAATAGGAAAAATAAAATCAAGCTTGATTGCATTTTGTTTTAAGTTCTTGATTGCATTTCTAGACTTTAAAATTTTTAGACTTTATTTATTTTTCTTACATTTTCACTAGCCTCACAAAAATATTTTCAAAAAAAAAAAAAATCATGTTTTTGAATAAGGAAAATGAAAAGTCTGAAATCAATTCTCTTCTTTGTTTTTCATTCCCAAAAGAATTGACAAACTGAAGAAGGTTCTCGTGCAACCTGTAAAAAAAATCAAATGCATTATCTTAAAAATCAAAATCCAAATTCGTCATAATAAGAGGAAAAAAAATATTTCTTTGAAATTGATCAAATTTGTTGCATATCTAGCATATCAATGATTCACATGATTCTCATTCTGATTCGTTCTTGCAAAGCTGCAGAAACAGTTCATTTCTACGGCCGAGCCTAATTTGATTCATATCACAAGCAATCCATCTTGAGTTAATAACAACTACTACCATTATCCAGATCTTGCCCAATTAAGCATATGTGAAGGTTGCTAAACTTGGTTTGTTATTCATTGGTTAGCCAATGTAGAAATTAGCATCTTTCGTCTGAGGATGGTTTCGATAAACCCCAGTTATAATCATTTTCTAATATCTTGGTAATGATGGATTGGTTAAGAAAAAATAACGATGTAGACAATGGAAAGGCGACGTTTATTCTCAGATCCGACAGAGGCTCGGGATCTCACAGCTCCGCTCAATCAGGGGGAGAATCAATAGGTAACTATCCCACCCTAGAAACTAGTTTTGAATTCCATGATGAACAATATACTAAATCAAAAACTAAATATGAAGAGATCTTGTATCCAACAGTAATCGATACCAATCCAGACCGTGACCATGTTTTCCCAGAGCCCATAAAGAAAAACTCTCTATACCCATATATTCATTCTAAACTATACCACCCAAGTGTATCTACCTATCCCATTGTGCATATGAGTGATCTAGTAGAAAACTCAACTGTTTTCTCATCAAACACTCATGGAAAATCGAGCAGCCCAACAGGCATGAAGGGTACAGATTGTATCCTGAAACCCCAAATGAAGTAAACATTGAAGAGTGTAATGTTGAATCTTCTTCACCAAGTGCCCCCAATGAGGCCACATAGGAGATTCTTATCATAATCTTAGGAGATCTACTCCATTTGATAGATAAACATGATAATATGGAGTTGGCTAGTGGTGTTTCATGCTTATGAGATTGGTTCAAGGAGGCAATGTTGTTATAGTATTTTCCAAGGTTGGGAATGATAGTCAATGGCCTTTAGCCAAGGATGAAGCAGTTGTCAAGCTTGATGTTTTCCATCATTTCTTCTCTCTTAGTGTACCCAATGAAGCATTTGAGGGGGATTCCAGTGATGAGGATAACTCAAACAATAGTTCATGTGGTTAGATCAAAACAGCCATACCCTACCATTGTTGGACCTCTAAGAATAGCGAACGAACACTTTGATAATGATGAAAATGTTCCCACTCATCCTCATCCATGCTTGGTGGTGGACATGAAATATCCAGTAAGTGATTTTGTTACCTGAGCATTTGCCAGAATGCGTAAGATCTTTAAAACATTATTTTTAAAACACGTTTTGTGACCAAATGAAAGTGAATATCGGAAAAATAAAACATGGGTTTTTCTCAGAATGCGGTGAATTATGTTTAGTGTGAGTGGTTTCCTCAAAATTCGTAACCAAATAAGATATTTTCAAGGTTCTTTAGAGCCTTATTTGCTAGATTGCATGAGAAAAAAGGTTTTCAATTAAATGTACATGCTTCAGTTGCGGCCATGCAACGGATTTGATATTCCTGATCTAAAGGGAGTACATCCTCCACGGAGATTTTATGTGAAGTGTTGTGGTATCTGCTCTCGCCAGGCATCCTGGCCTATTGATCGAATTGAGAGTCCCTGATCATTTACTGTGGTCCACAACATTTAGGAGTTTGCAAGTGGAGATTAAAGATAAAATCAAGAGATGTTTCATTGAGGGTCATGTTGGGGTTGTGAAAGAAATAGAAACGTTGGATGTAGCCATTGCAAAGGTGCATTCTACAATCGAAACGTTTTATACATGACTATTTCGTTTTTTTTTTTTTTATTATTTTGGTTTTTTTGTTATTTTTATTTTTTTTGTTACGTTGTGTTTTTTTTAGAATGTTATATGTTATGTTTTGTTACGTTTTTGTTAACAGAATGATGTTTTAATGTTGTAAATAGGTTATATATATATATATATATATATATATATATATATATTATTTTATTTTATTTTACATATGTCTTATATGTATAATGTTTATATATGTTTTGTTTTTTGTTTTTTTCTACATTTTAGTTTTGTAAATATTTCATTCATTTTTAGATTGTGTGTTTCATTATTTTTCAAGAAAATTTCCATGAGTTACAATACTCTCATCAGTTGGAGTGATTCGGTTAACAGGGCGTTGATTGAAACATAGTTGTTGGCAGACACGGAACAGGAAATGTAGGTGATCAAGAAGAAAGACAACATAGGATAGACAGAATAGTTGCTTGATCCTGCCTTTCCCTGCTTGATCTTTGCTTCCTCTTTCCTTCTTTGCCTTTTTTTCTCAAATACCAAAATTGCTCCAAGAAAACTCTAAGTGTCCAAGAGTGAGAGAGAGAGAGAGAATAATGAGAGAGCTCCAAAACTCAACTAACAAAAGGTTACCAACTGATCCTCGGAAGCCTTTTTATCAATGAGGCTTCTATTTTCTTCATTTTCCATTATTTTCCTTCAATTTCCTCCTCACATGCAACATATGATCTTTCACCTCCCTTTTCTCCTAATTTCCATTATCTTCGTAAATAAATGTACCAAAAATGCCATTTTGCCTTTCCAAGGCCTTAGCCATTGCCTTTGCCAATTTCCTTAGCCATAAACAACCAAATGAACACTCCCTAGGATGTCTTGCCCAACATTCAGCTTGGAATAAGTGTCCCATCAACTGTGGTTATTAATTTTTCCTTTATTAACTTTTATTACATGGAATTTTGACCAGGGCTATTATAAAACCCTCCCCCTTGAGGAACACTATCCCAGGTCTTCGACCACACCAAAATTTCAACAAAACCACTGAAAATAAAACATACTACCCGTGGAGCTTTATAACTTAGCTCGATGCAGTATTTACAGTGATCACCTTGTTGAAAGCAAACCATCGTGACAACATAGCAACATGACATCCATACTGCTTATTGGAGATTTTAAACTTTTCTCATGGTGGTATTTACATCATATACATATGTAGATATAGAAACATCACCAAAACATATACCAAGACTTATACCCAAAACACCATACCAAAATTGTTTTTCCTCAACTGACAATCAAGGAAGGATACATAGCCCGCATCTGATCCTCCATCTCCCATGTAGCTTCATCGGGCCTAAAGTGCTTCCACTGCACTTTAACTTGCTCAATTTCTTGGTTCTAGAGCATGAACACCTTTTTCTGCAATATACACCAAGGCTACAGTTGGAATTCTCCATCTGGTTCCACTTGCAATATAAACCATTTGATCACATGATCAACATACTTGACATACTTCTTAAGAAATGACACATGGAAAACATCATGGTCTTTCACTATCGGAGGTAGAGAAAGTCAATAGGCTACTGGCCTAATCCTCTCAATGATATTGAAGGATCCAAAAAACCGTGGTGCCAGCTTGGCACATGATCCAATCCATAAGGAGCTCTTCTTCGGCTTGATGTGCAAGTGCACCGTTTCCCCAACCTGGAACTCCTTGAACGACCTGTTCCAATTTGCATAGCTCTTCTACCTATCATGTGTTGCCTTTATATTCTTCTTGATCATATGCATTTCTTGTTTGATGTGTGTCAACATTTATGTTCCAATCAACACCCTGTTAACCAAATCACTCCAACTAATGGGAATATTGCAACTCTGCCCATACAATGCCTCAAAAGGACTCATCCTCAATGACTCCTGATAATTGTTGTTGTATGCAAACTCTACCAAGGGGAAATACTCTTCCCATTTTCAGTGTTGATGCATCACATAAATCCTCAAGGTGTCCTCCAATATCCTGTTGACCCTTTTTGTCTGTCCATATGTCTGCGGATGATAAGTTGTGCTGAAGGCCAACTCTGTGCCCAAATCCGCAAATAACTCATTCAAAAACTTGGAAGTGAACTTTGTATCCCTGTCTGACACAATATTATTTTGGACACCATGCAATCTGACCACATCTCTAATGAATATTTGTGCCACATCACCAGCTAAGAATGTAGTCTTCACTAGAATGAAGTGTGCAACCTTCGTCAACCTGTCCACAACAACCATGATGGAATCATGTTGTCTCACTTTCTTTGGAAACATTGTAATGAAGTCCATGGAAATGAAATCTCGATTCCACTTTGGAATCGCGATCAACTATAGCAGTCCACCTGGGTTCTTACACTCTGCCTTCACATGCTGACAATCAAAATACCTAGCCACAAATTCAGCTACATCCTTCTTCAATTTCAGCCAATAATAGAATTTATTCACTCAAGTCAATGTCTTTTGATAACCTAGGTGGCCTGAATAATGTTTCACATGAAACTCTTTCAAGATCACCTTCTTGAGCCCGCTGCTATCCGACACATATATCATGTCTCTTAATATGACCAATCCATCCGTTGTAAGATAATAATCCATATCGTGTGCACCTGCACTTGTACCTATGCTAGTACCTATGTTTGTACCTGTGCCTATACCTGTTCTACCACATGTACTTGTACAACTACATGTACTACCAATTGTACCTATACCAATACTACCACATGTACTTGTACCAGTACCCTGCTGCAACTTGTGCACAATCTCCATATACCTGGCATCCTGCTGATGTGCTTGCAAGATCGTATCATGTAGATCTGTCCCATAGGAGCTCATAGATTCTAAGTGATATACCTGTATCTACCCGCTGAGAGCATCTGCCACCCTGTTCTCTTTACCTTTGATGTACCTGATCTCGAAATAAAACTCACTGATCGTGGCCAACCATCTAGCATACCTGACATTCAGATTTGGCTGGTCAAACAAATATCTCAACCTAATATGATCACTCATCAGTACAAACCTCCTGCCAAGAAGATAGTGCCTCCACATCTTCAATGCATGTGTGAACATTTTTAACTCATGATCATGTGTCAGGTAGTTCTTCTCGTGCTCGTTTAGTTTCTACGACTCATAGAATACCACCTGTCCATCCTGCATAAGGACTCCACCAAGTCCTCTCTTGCAATAAATTGTGCATACTACAAACTCTTTGTCTAGATCTGCAATCTATAGCACTAGTGCATGTGTCAATAACTGCTTAAGCTTCTCAAAGCTAGCCTCACACTCCTCTGTCCATTCAAATTTCTTACCTTCCTCTGCAATGATGTTATAGGATAAGAAATCTACAAGAAGTTCTTGATGAACCTTTGACAATAGCTTGCCAAACCCATGAAAGATCTCACCTCATCCAAATTCTTAGGAGCTACCCATTCCCTGATGGCTCTTATCTTTTCTAGATCTATTGCAATTCCCTCCTTGGAGATAACATTCCCCAAGTAGTGTACCTCAGTCTGAAAGAAACTACACTTGTTGAGCTTAGCATACAATTGATGCTCTCTCAACAACCTCAACACTGATGCTAAATGCTCGGCATGCTCTTCTTAGAATATTCCATTATATCATCAATGAACACAATAACTGTTAAAATTGGCAACTAGGGCCAAACTCTATGTGGGTCATATTATTTATGGCAGCTGATATTTTTATTGGATCCCTCTCATTGAGAGGTGTAGGATTGATCTAAATATCATCCGATTCTGATAAGTATTTATGAAGTTATGAATTTATTTATGTTATGGACAAATTGTTAAGTCGGCCAGCAACTTATGTAGGCTCAAAAGCCCAACAATCATGTCTATTCAACCTCTACGTTTTAGTATAAATAGAAGAGGACTTCAAGTCATTTCTACACACATTTGGATCTCTTCTTCTCTCTACTTGTCTTTGGGTTTTAGTAGGAGGAGAGATCCTAAGGAAAAGTCAAAAAAGCCAGAAAAGTCGGAACTGCCGGAAAAGCCAGAAAAGCCGAAAAATCTAGAAAAGCCAGAATTGCCGGAAAAGTCGGAATAGCCAAAAAATCCAGAAAAGTTGGAATTGCTGGAAGAGCCAAAAAATCCGGAACTACTGGAAAAGTCGGAACTACCGGAAAAGCCAGAACTACCAGAAAAGCTGGGAACGCCATAAAAGCCGAAAATACTGGAAAAGCCAGAAAAGCTGGAAAAGCCGGAACTGTTGGAACTGCTGGAAAAGCCGGAACTGCCGGAAAAACCGGAACTACCAGGAACTGTCGAAACAACCGGAGCATCTGTCTCCGAAGGAAGGCAACATGATGTATGAGATAATGGGCAACATAATAATTAGCATGATGATATGAGCATGGACAGCATAATAGGCAGCATGATGTATGAGATCCTGGGCAGCATAATAAGCAGCATGATGATATGAGCATGGGCAGCATATTGATGCATGATGATATGAGCATGGGTAGCATAAATATGAATGAGATCATGAGCATGGGCAACTTGATGATGAATAAGACCATGGAAGATGTAGCATGATGAGCAACATGAAGATGAGAGTAGCTCAGTCATCAAGGTTCAACACATGTGACAGTATAGCAAGGTGTCACATGGTAATGCACAGCAAATAGACGAGATGCAACACTATGATAGGTGAACGAGTCACCTTCGAGAATCAGTTGAAGCAATATGTCTTTAACTGATCTCATGTTGATATCAAAAGTCAAAGTGATTGGCTTCTATTGTAAATGTACTATCTCTCTCACTTTCTCTGTTGAAATTTGAAGAACATAAAAGAAGAATTGATCAAGGGTTTCCCCACATTGTGGGGTTTGTCCCTGGCTAGCGCCACGTCTTGTGTCCTCTTGTCTTGCCTTATCTTCTGCAATTTATATTTATGTTCTATCTGTAGTTTACTTTATGCTGATGTGATTGCTAATGTGGAAAAGAAATTGAAATAAATTGCTCTAGCATAGAACATACCTAAAATTTAACAATAACAAACTTATCCAAATACAAACACAACACACTACTCATCAAGCACATAAATGTAGTTGGGGCATTAGTTAAGCCAAATGGAACAACAACAAACTCATAATTCTCATACTTGGTCCATACGCAGTCTTGTAAATGTTGTCCTCTTTGATGCGTACTTGATGGTATCCTGATCTCAAGTCGATCTTGGAGAACATTACTGCTCCCTTAGCTCATCGAACAAGTCATCTATCCTCGGCAAAGGGTACATGTTCTTGATAGTCACTTTATTCAACTGCTTGTAGTCAATGCATAATCTGAGAGTACCATCTTTCTTCTTCACAAACAATACTGGTGTGCCCCAAGGTGATACACTTGGCCTAATGTATCCCTTGTCTAACATTTCCTTCAACTGTAGCTTTAACTCAACCAACTCAGGTGTGCTCATCCTGTAAGGTGCTTTTGATGTTGGAGTTGCCCCTGGCACTAACTCAATAGAAAAGTATACCTCCCTGTGAGGTGGAAACTCTATAATGTCCTTAGGAAATACATCCTGAAACTGCTGCAAAATTGGGTACTTATTCAACACATCTAAATCCTCAACCTCCTTTCCCTTATCACTAGAAATGTATACTGCAAATAACATACACCCTTTCCTGCGGCGATGTTTGCTTGCATAGTTGTCACCATCCTAATTGATGTGGCTTTCTTCTTACCCTACAAGACTCTTGGTTCCCCATTATCATCAACACACTCGATCGCTTTGTCATAACAATCTACCTTGTTTCTATTTAGATACAACCAATCCATGTCCAACGACATACTGTATGATCCCAACGGTACTACATTTAGATTTGTTGTGATAGGCATACCATTTAAATAAAGTGCACAAGCTCTTACCCAGTAATGAACTCGCTTATTTGTACCTGTAGCCAACTTCACTAACCAAGACTCTACATGCAATTCCTTACTCAAACCACACTTATCCACCAATTCAGGGCTAGCATAGCTATAATTAGATCCACATTCAATCAAAATAGAAATAACTTGATCAAAAAGCTTATCGTCCATCTCAATTATAGATGCCTAGTGTTTTTCCTGCCTGTTGTCCACTACTGCATAGATATGAGGAATGCCCTACCCAACATCCCCAACAGTCTGTGCCTCCTGCGCATTATATATCTAAGGCTTACCACCCTAATTTTGTGGACAATCTCTCTTAAGGTGTTCCTTGCCACATGTCCAACACTCCAACCGACCAATACCAACACCTCTATGTTGTTGTTGTGACTCATGTCCCTGTCTAGCTGCATTAAATCTCTTTTGCGGTGCCACATTCTCTTTCTCATCTGCATGCTGAGGCCTTGTCCTCTTAGGCTACCATTTACTTTTACCTTTGTCTTTTCCCTTCCATCCTTTCTAAGATTCATTCTTACCTTTGATTGTTCATAGCAATGCTTCAATTTCCCAATAACTTCCTCAAGTGACCAAGGCTCATCATACTCAATCCAATCTCTAAATGCTAATGGAAAACCACTAACAAATCATTGAACTTTAGCCTTCTCATCAGTAAGATACGATACATACCTCAATAGCTCCAGAAAATTGGTCATGTACTCTTCATCTGTCATTGATCCCATCTTTAGCTCATAGAATTCCTTGGCCTTACTATCGTAGTACCTCTCTGACAAGTACTTCTTCCTGAAAAGCCTCTTGAACTCCCACCAACTCAAGTCATCTGTCCTGATGTCTCTGACTCGCTTAACATCTTCCCACCAATGTCTACTTTACCTTTCAAGCTGAAGATCGCTACTCTCACCTTCATGTTATCTGTGTAATCATGCAACTCAAATAATTTTTTCATCCTAAGTATCCAAGTCTCTTCTTCTTCTGGATTCTTCACATCTCCATCAAAAGTAGGTTGCTCCTCTTTCTTAAACTCATATGGAAAGTATCCCCTATCATTCCTCCTGTAAGGATGATAGAATGACAATCATAATGTCTGTCAGAACCAGAACTAGAATAGTACCGTGCTCATCACCCCTTCTATCCGAAGTGTCCAACAACCTGCCATTTGTCACCGTATCATATCTATCCAACCTGTGTCTGCTAGGAGACCTACTGCCATATGCCACATTAGTTCTATCCTCATGTCCATGGCTGATCCGAAACGGCCCTTGTCGCTGCAAGTTTGACAAACTCTAAAGAAGTATAACATTAACCTCTGCTTGTTTCTCTTGTGCCTGTATGATTCGGTCATTATATGCCTTACAACTCCTTATCTCTTCCTTCAAGCTTCTCAGTGTATCTACCAAATTAGAAGAGTGTCCCACACGACGCTACTCATCTTATGCATAGGGGGATTCTATGTATTATACCACCTTTCTAGCCATTTGGTCTCTTTCTTGTAATGCATAATATGTCAAATAAACCAAATCACAACAAATCAACTTACCTTAGTATAATTTGGGGAGGATACCTCATTTGCAATATCATCAAATCAGCGTGTTACATGTACAACATAATCATAACATCATATAGACATATAACAAGTAAGTGCATCAACGCATAAACATCATTCTAGCTAGGGTCCAATCATCAATGCAAGGCCATATCAACAATGCATGCTATGACCTCATGCATGAAAACAACCATTACTCCATTGTACACATTTCCACATGCAACTGTCAACATGCATAAGCAATGCCATATCAACTACACATACACATAAATGCATGTAGTCGAGCATAAGCGATCAATTCCTGTAATCAACCTACAAGATTGATACAAACCTACAAGAATGTGACCTAACATACAAGGATGTAAGTAGGTGACATAAAATGAACATGTAAGCGACATGTAACAATATGTAACTAGTCATATACTCATGATGATGCATTCCACAAAATCAACATCAAATTCTCCATGGAAACCTTACTTCAACCATAATCAATCATCAAGAAAATGCAACAAGCACATGGAATGAAAGTGTAGGAGACACACATGCAACTGACATGCATGCATGACCAACACACACCGTCCATCTAGTCTGAGGGGTGAACCATGCTCTGATACCACTCTGTAACACCCTCCTCACACATCTACCCAAGTAATCAAGTTATCAACCAACCAAGGTAAACATGCGACAAGAGGCTACTATGATTGGATTCAACCTCCTATGTGACCTTAAGGAAGTGGAATCGATGGAACACATCAACCAACTTATCCATATCATAAATAAAACCCATAAATAAAACCATCAGGAGACATGTCAATCACTCAAACATCTTGTCCCTAGGTACCACTGATGTTCTGGACATCTTAAGCCTTAGTCGCTCCCATGCTATAGGAAAGAGAGTGTCCAGAAACCCAAAGTCGCTCTCACAGGCTTACTTGCTAGCGAACAAATACTAAATTTGTGAGTGTTATGCCTGTGACCACAAGATTTGAGCCACTTTTTGAGGCCCAGAGCCCAAGTCACTACCAAGAATGGAATCATAACTCAGGAACAGTAAAAGAATAAGGAAACAATGATACAAAAATAATAATTCAAACAAGACCTTAATGATACCCCTACTAGCCATGCCAGGAATTTTGTCAAACATATCATCAACACGTAACCTGCAGGTGTAAACAATAGAACTAAGTGTAGGGATCTCATACTTATCTGAGAATCGTTTTGAACCATTGTTCCCTCATGTCATTCATTGCATTATCATCTATTAGGCCATAGATACATTATCCATTCATTTACAAGTAAAAGCATGCTGAGAGCCATACATAGTTGTTGTCATAAAACATACATATAACTAGCATAATAGGGATAGAAATATCATAAGCATATCAGCCATAAAATCCACATATACATCAATACATTTACACACGAAAATCAAGGGAATGAATTTCTCATTAATGAATGCAATAAACCAACCGAAGATGGGACTACCATGTTCCACTCAACCATAGAATGGTTGAGCCAAATTTCTCTTCATCCATTCACCCCCGTGCCATATTCCAAGCACAAATGTGGGACTCAAACCAAAAGAACCAACTAGGCCATACCAAGGCTAAATCGCCTCACCCTCATTAATATAAACCAGGCTTTACCGTAATCCACCCCGGATCACTAGGCCAACACAATGAAGACATCATAATAGGATTTATCGTGATCTTGACCCAATCACTAGGCCAAAGAAGCATGGATGCCACCAGATTTATCCACCTACACCATGAGGAATGTTCTTGTCTCTTAGTCTCTTAGGCTTTACTACACTCCAAACCTAGATCATTAGGCCCTAAACCGAGACCCACTCTCTAGGCTTTATCACATATCCCAAACCTGAGATTGCTAGGCCCAACGAAGAGAAAACCACCTCTTGGCTCACCGAAAAGGATTCCCAGGCCCACCGAGGTAACATAATTCTGGATTTACCACAACCCACAGTCTGGCTCAGGGGTCACTAGGCTAGTGGCTTTATAGTGATCCACAGTTCAGTTCAGTTACCACTAGGCCACGTGCTCTATTATTCAGAGATCCACCCCACTCAACTTCGAATCCATCTGGAAATCCAGCTCAAACATGAGAACCCCATCAAACCATGGCTATCTAGAAATGGCAAGGCTAGGATGAAAACATTGTTACACCTAGAAAAGCCCATGCCATAACAACAAAAGAACCACATGCAATACCATTCATGCCAAATCTAGCAAGGAAAATACAAATGCAAATCAATACCTGCAATGAATCATGTTGTAGCTGCTTGATCTTGCCTTTCCTTGTTTGATCTTTGCTTTCTCTTGCCTTCTTTGTCTTTCTTGCTCCAATGCCAAAATAGTCCAAGAAAACTCTAAGTGTCCAAGAGTGAGAGAGAGAGAGATATTAATGAGAGAGCTCCAAAACTCAACTGACAAAAGGTTACCAATTGATCCTCATAAGCCTTTTTATGAATGAGGCCTCTATTTTCTTCATTTTCCATTATTTTCCTTCAGTTTCCTCCTCACATGCAACCTGTAACCTTTCACCTCCCTTTTCTCCTAGTTTCCATTATTTTCATAATTAAATGTGCCAAAAATGCTATTTTGCCTTTCCAAAACCTTAGCCATTGCCTTTGCTAGTTTCCTTAGCCATAAACAACCAAATGGGCACCCCCTAGGATGTCTTGCCCAACATTCAGCTTGGAATAAGTGTCCGATCAACTGTGGTTATTATTTTTTCCTTCATTAACTTTTATTACATGGAATTTTTAGTAGGGTTGTTATAGGCAGGCAAAAAATTGGTTAGGTATTGGCCTAGGCTTGTCTAGGAAGCAGTGAGACAGATAGAGATAGTGCATAGGTTACTCGGGCTTCAGCTAAGCATTGTGATCTTCTCATGTTTTCTGACTAATGAAATATACATATAGCAGGGGTTTTTAGCTTTGGATTTCCCCAGGAAATCATCATGTAATGTGTTGATTGAATTATTTCTCTTGTATGCTTCATGATTTCATGATCGTTTAATTGTTTCCACTGATGAAGAGTATATTCAATTCTATTGGTTTAGTAAATTTCAATTAGCAGTTTGAATTTACAAGGAATTTCTACATTTTGGACTCCCCTTTTTTAAAACCCTTGCATTCAACACCAACATCTCATCATGGGGGGATCTAAATTTTTCCTTGGGTTCTATATAGATCTAGGGTCCAATGGTCAGGGTCAATCTGTTATCAAATTTTTTCTTTGAACATTTAGATTCCTTAGGTCTCTTTGACATTCAACCTGTAAAGCTATTGCCAATGTGAAGAAATAACAAATCTAGGGTTGATCAAGTGGCTAAAAGAAATGATTGGTTTCTTCTTATAGAGGTCCTTTTTGAGAGTAACATTCATCTAAGAAAATGGGTAACCACTGGAGGTGATTTGAATCACAAACCTATTATTTTGGAATTATCCTTGGGTCTAGACAAGCATCCCTGCTCCTACAAACTCAATCATCACCATTTTTAGGACCTCTCTTTTCACCAAGCAATCAAACATGTTTGGAAATTCTATGATCCCTCTATTGGCTCTTTTCCTCGGCTCCAGTTCTAAGGGAACCTTAAAAGGGTGAAATCAATAGTCTCAATTTGGGCCAAGGAAAATAGGATCGATTTTCAAAAACCATTCTTGAATACAAGGCTCATATGAAGTCTTTATATGACCTGGAAATATATGCTTAGACTTGAGATAACCTCAAAGCCCAAATCTCTTTCTCGGAGACAAAAAAATCCATTTTAGTGGAAAAAGCAAAGGAGTTGTGTATTAAGAGTCAAGCCCTATGGCTACAAGTTGGAGATGAGAACACTAAGTTCTTCCATCACTTCACCTACCACATAAATTATATAAACACCATTTGGTTTATTGATTATAAGAATGACCCCCCAAGCACTTCTCATTCAGAAATTGTTACTAAAGGTGTCAAGCATTTTTCATCCCTCTTCCAGAAATATGGGAGGGAAACTATAACACAAATTATGAATATGACATATCTCTTTCCCAGGTTTTTGGAGGAAGGTGAGAGTGATTTTCTCATGGTGGAACTCTCCAAAGCGGAACTTGAATCGATTCTCCATAGTTTCCCAAAAGGGAAAGGCCCTAGTCTCAATGGACTTTTGTGGAGTTTTACATAGGATACTTTGATTTTTAAGGTGATGACCTACTCAAAGTCATTGAATACTCCATACTTCCTTCCCAGGCGATGGCTCCTTTTAATACTACTTTTATTGCTCTAATTCTGAAGGTTGATAACCCAAATTATGATCTCCCTCTACAATATTATTTATGAGATTATCTCCAAAATTATTGCCAACAGGATCAAGGACGCTCTCTCATATTACATCACTCTAGAACAATTTGGTTTTCTTCGAGACAGGTAGATTTATGAAGCCATAGGTATTTCCCAATAAGGTCATCATAATATTCACTCCCATAAGTTCAAGGATTCCATTCTAGAGGTGGACCTCTCCAAAGCCTTTAACAGGGTGAATTGGCTATATATTTACCTCCTTTTGCTCCATTTGAGCTTTAGGCTTGATTTTGTCATTTGGGTTTTAAACTGCCTAAGTTCCACCTATTTTTTGGTCCTTTTCAATAGAGTTGCATCAAATTTCTTCCATGTTGGTTGAGGATTAAGATAGGGCTACCCTCTATCCCCCATACTCTTCCTTTTGGTTGTGGAGAGTTTAAGCAAAATGATATCTTATGCCTCTTCTAGACCTAATTTTCAGGGGATCCAAGTGGATGCCTCCCTCAAAACATCTCATCTCTTTTTTGTGGATGATATCCTTATATTTAATGATGGGAATGTGAGGAATATGGCTACTCTGGAAAGGCTCCTTACAACCTTCTATGAAGCAACTAGCATGGTTGTGAACAAGCAAAAATCCATTTTATTTTGTTGGGGCTATTGGAGGCTGAACAACAAATTTCCTATGCACATCTTCAAATTCCTCCAACATTGTTGGGGGAGGGAATGAAATACCTTGGTTTCATCCTTAAGGAAAACAAATACTTTTGTGCAGATTGGAATTGACTCTTAAAGAAAATAGAAAAAAGGGTATTTATCTGGTGTAACAAGTGGCTCTCTAGAGCGGGTCATTTAGTTCTTATCAAATCTATCATAGAATCCATCCATGTGTATTGGTCAACTCTGGCCTGGGTTCCCAAATTTATATTAGCAAATATCAAGAATATTTATTAGATATTTCTTTGGGTAAGAAGATAGGGCATCATACCTTTTTCCCTTATTTATTAGAATTCTATTATGCTACCAAAGGATTTGGGGGATTAGGGGCTAAAAGATATAAATATCTTCTCCCGAGCATTAGCCACAAAGGGTTCCTAGGAACTATCTATAGGTTTTGGCCTTTATGTATGAATTGTCATTGATAAATACATCATCCCAACTCCATTAGTGGAATGGATACATTCCACTCACAAATCTCAAAATAATGGTTCCCTTTTTTGGAAATCTCAAATTAAAGCTTTTCCTGTTATCTCCGAGGAATTATGCTGGAAGGTCGAGAATGGTGCTAACATTCTTATTGGTTAGGACCCTTGGGTGGGGTGTGGAAATCAATACATTCTCCTTGATCCTCTTATTGACCTTCTAAATGCACATGGTTTTTTCAATTTGGATGACATCTCTCTAAGGGGAGGTTTTTATAGCCCTCAATGGTGGCTTTCCATCCATGATCTTGATATTCCTACATATTTCTCCCAAGCCTGGAACCACTATATTTAGGCTCTCTCTTCTTCCTACGTTCTTCTCTTAGATCAATATGGCTATCTAGTTTGGACCCCTCATTAGTCTTGCAAGTACACCCCAAAGGCGAGTTATTTATTTCTATATCAAGGTGTGATTTCACAAGCCAGTTCCTAGTGGGGTAAGAAAATTTGGAAGGTCAAATTCCCTGGAAAGGATCGATTATTAATGTGGATGATTTTTTCACAATGAGGCTCCTACCTTGGACAATCTCCAAAAAAATATTTCCATGGTCCTAGAAAGTTCCCCCTTTCATGTCTAGATTTTAGATCTCTTTAACACCTTTTCTTGGATTTTTATTTCTCTTAGTAGGTATGGGGTGAGGTTTAGGAAGTTATTGACCCCTCCTATGTGTCAGTTGTTACTTCCATTGAAAAATGTCTTGGTTTTTGGTTCCAATCCCACAATTCTTCTCCATACACCCCTCTCCCATTTACACTTGCTTGGGGAATTTGGCTAGGGTGGAATCAAGCCACCTGTAGCAACCCCCCATCCAATTCATAGCCCATAATAAGGGTGGAAGAAGGCATTACTATCATACCCGACCTCCAATGTCCTGTTATGGAAATGGGGTCTAAAAATTTCATCATTTTTAAACTCCTCAAATCCTAAAATAAACATTGCCATTTCTTCCTACTCATCGAGAGCTTTCTAGTGATATTTTTTTTTCTCAAATCCTACTATTGCATCAAAATATATGCCACTTAAAGGTTTGATCAATAACCTCTTGCCATGTCATTTGGCTCTACCACATGGAACCCACATGCCCCCCATGTGGTTCCCATGTGGCACTCCACCTCATTGCCATGTCATCCTCGAACAGGTCCACATTAGCACACTGCTCATAAATATGGCACCATGGTGTGAGCCATGTCACCTTGCCTAAGGCCCACCGCATCGACCCCTTGGTTTGTTTGGAAACCATTTACCATTATACAAAATCTCAATCTCAGCCCCTTTTTCCTCAGCCTTTTGGGTCCTTACCATATGACACATAACACTTATTAGCCCTAGGTCCCGAGGGCCCGAGACAGAGAAGTATTTGCGTCAAATGGCATAATTTATTCCCGACTTGGCTGTACATAGCCTGGGCCCTTTGCGTTGAATGTTGTCACCCCGAGGCTCGAGACTCTGAGAATTCAACTTTACCATCATGTACCAGATAATTTTTCGATCAACCTCGGTTGTCAAGCACGGTCGTCAACCACAGCCTTGAACCTCATGTGCACACATCAAGCCCAACCAAGGCCTCGAGTTGATGTCAAATCAATATGAAATCATGCTGACATCATCTTGGCCATGTGACCTCTTAGGCTTGGGACCCATCGAAGTCTGGATATGTTATAAAATTCAGGTTTTTCATTATAAATAATTTTGGTGTTTTTCGTGCCTTCAACCTCCATCTGACAACTCGGTAGTTTGGGACAACCAATGACCCATATTGAAATGAGGACCCCCCCTCCCCTTGTTGATGTCACAGGGGGGGCCATCCTCTATTAGAATTCCACCTTCCAGTTTTATGAGCCTCATTTGATGGATGTTTACACCCCCATCGATCTAATTATTTAAATTAAAACAAGGAACCCCTCCCCCCACTGATGTCACAGAAGGTGGGGGTCCTCGATCAAGGTTTCACCCATCACGGTTCAACCCCACCCCTTCATATATCTATCTATATATATATATATATATATATATATATATATATATATATATATATATATATATATATATATATATCTGTTAGACGCCTTGATACACACACACAAACACATATATATATATATAATTGTAATACAAGGAAATACCTTCCCTGATTTGCATGCAAAGTCACATATAAGGGCTATCATGACAAATCAGTTTAGATACAGGAATTTAATCATACGATAGAGATTCACCCATCTTTCATACTTAGGTATTTAGATTGAATTCAAGCTCATATATTATGCACATAAGTTTGCCACTTCTTCATTTATCACATAAGAATTAAACCATTCCTCATTAACTTGGAGTAAATCGACATTCCTCATTATTACACCAGAAATAAAACATTCCTCCGCAATCACTTAGGAAATCAACTTCCCATATTATTCATATAGGAAATGATAATCCTCATTAATCATCCAGGAATAACTTTCCACATTATTCACACGGGAAATAAAAATTCATCAGCATTAGCATAAGTATTTTAACAACACAATAAACATGTACATAATATTCAATGCATAAGAACTTAAGTAAACACTTATCTTATAAGAGAAGTCTGACCACTGAGATTGGGACTTTAACTCTTCACTCAACCTGTCTTACAACTAAGTCATCCTTGACTTAGATTTCAAAGCTTGAGAAAGAGAGCTCAAAAGAATTAACAAAGATTGTCAGCTAAAATAAGGAATCCATAGGTCAATCTACCTCCACCCACTAGCTAATCAAGGGAATCTAGAGACTGCACCATCTCCACCCTTCAACTGAAACAGGGAATCCATAGGCTATACCATATCCACCTACCAACTAATACAAGAAGTCAAGTTGAAATAGGCAATCCAGAGGGTATACCACCTCCACCCTCCAACTATTCAAGGGAATCCAGAGGCTACACCACCTCTACCCTTAGAGAACTTCTCTCAGTGGCTCCACCCTAAACTAAGAATCTAGATCTTACTAAAGTGATAGTTAGGCCTACAAACCAAGAAAATGGAGGCTCCAGGGACACTCCTTGTCCAGGAATCCAAAGAGCATGGTCTCCACCTAAACCGGGAATCTAGAGATGTATGCCCTTCAAATGATAGATGCCCAATAAACTCTTCCAATGTGCTCAATCGAATAATTCTTCTCTTCTCTTTCATTTCCTTAACAATGGTGTATAATGCCCCTCTTGCAGAATACTCATGTGGTAACAATTTTTCTTGGAATCCCCCTCCCTTTTTCCTGTGTATCCATTTTTGTTCTTTCGACCTTCCAATCTATTGGTCCACTCCATTATTGCCATGTTATACCACTTATCCCTTGGGGAATCCTTTATTAGCACCTTCCATTACCACAATTGTAGCTAAAATATTTTTTTCGTGGTCATGTGTTCTCTGCATGGCAAGTTTCCTCCCCGTCATTCTATGGCTAGTGGTTCAGTGTCTTCTTTCTTTTGCGTGGTTCACAAGGCAAGGTAGAGGAGTCTCAGGCTTGTCCTCCACTCATGGAACCTCATACTCCACCTCTTTCTTGACATCCCCGCCATTAAGACTCATTCATGTAAAATTAATTAGAATAGTGAGGGATATGGTGGTCATTAAGCACTTAGCCACCCATTCCCAATTCCCAAGTAATCTCCCTCCCCAAGCTCTAAAAACCATGTCCCAAATATCTGTTAGATAATTACAACAATATGATTATATTATTTATAATAGGGGGATAAATAAAAAGGGTTATCACACTTCTCCCTTCGGTTTTTTCTTGGATTTTTATTTCTCTCAATAGGTGTGGGGTGAGGTTCAAAAAGTTATTGACCCCTACTATGTGTCAATTGGTCCTTCGATTGAAGAATGTCTTGGTTTGTGGTTCTAATCCCACAAGTCTTCCCCATACACCCCTCTCCCATTTACACTTACTTAGGCATTTGGCTAGAGTGGAATCAAGCCACATGTAGCAAACCCCCATCCAACTCATAACCCATACTAAGGGTGGAAGAAGAAATTACTTTCATTGACCTAACCTCCAATGGCCTATTATCGAAATGGGGTCTAAAAATTTCATCATTTTAAAAATCCTCAAATCCTATAATAAACATCTCCATTGCGCCTGAATCATCTAGAGCTTTCCAACAATATAATTTTTTTCCTCAATCTTACTTCTGGTTCAAAAGATATGCCACTTAATGCTTTAACCAATAACCTCTTTCCATGTCAGTGGGATCTGCCATGTGGAACCCACATGCCCCACTACGTGGCACTCCACCTCATTGCCATGTCATCCTTGAACAAGTCCATATTAGCACACTGCTTATAAATATGCCACCAACGTGTGAGCTACATCATCTTGCCTAAGGCCCAGCGCACCGACCCCTTGGTTTGTTTGGCAACCATTTACCATTATAAGAAAATCTCAATCTCAACCCCTTTTTCCTCAATCTTTTGGGCCCTATTGATGCCTCGAAATTCGATGCAACACCATGGGGGAAAACTACCCGGTCCAGACCTTAAAGCAACTCCTTTTCCATTTGGAGTAGTGGCTCTGACTGGTTTAACTAGGTCCAGTTACCTTTTCCCAATCGCTATCAGTTTTACAATATGTCTTTAATTACCAATAGGTAGGGACATCGGATCAATTCTTCTAGCTGATCAGGCAAGAAGAATGACCCTTAAGTTGTTTTAGTGGCACAACCAAACCAATCTAAAGTTTTGCCTCTTGAAAAGAGGACTTCTAGGATGTGAAAGCTAGGATAACACATGTAGGATTAAACTAAGATGCAATTAATCTATCCTATCTTGATTGAAGGAAAGAGAAGTCCTTCTCTCAATCAAGAGTTGATTTACTTAATAGAAAAAGGAACTTTAAGGAATTGAAATTAAAATGAAGGAATTAGATCAAGGAGATAGCTCTCAAGATCTGATTCCTTATTGATCCAAATACCAACAATTAGGTACTTAGTAATTAGTTACACAAGCGCCCAACGAAGTATATCCAATTCCTTAATTATATGCATGCATAAGTCAATCTAATACCCAAGAATTGTTATTTGTATGTGATCAAAAGTGATTGTCCTAAGTGTATGATAATAAAGATTAATCAAACACTTATGGAAATGAAAAACATTTAAAGATAATTGTTTTGATTAATTAGTTAAGCAAAACAATTAATTAAGCATGTATCACATTCAAATAAGTTGATCAAATGCTCAAATATATGTACTATAAAATGGCAGTTCCAGCAAGTTCAGAAATGAAATAATGTAGAACTGTGTTAGCAGAAATACATATAAGAGACAATAAAAAATATGACTGTTAATTACACAAAACGGAACAACAAAATAATGATAAAAGTACCCAATACATTGTTCTCTGTTTGTGAAATAAAACAGTGTTGATCCAGTATTTTATTCCGATGCTCCAAAAGGTACAAAAGTGCAGGCTTTCTGAAGCACTCTTTACAAAAATCCAAAACTCTGATCCGATCATTCTATTAAGAAGATTTTGAGAAGTACAGAAGTGTAAGCTTCTCAAAATCATTCTTTAAAAATTTCGGGACCTGGCCCAGTCTTCCTATTAAGATAGACTTGAAGAATACAGAAGTGTGAGCTCCAAGGCTTTCCTTCTAAGATTCAGGACCTTTAATTTGTTAACATAAACAGGTTTTTATAGTGAATAAAAGAATGCAGAAATAAAACAACTACACAAAGCGCTGGGGAAGTTTTAACAAATCCCCCTACAATTAGTGAGAATCTGATTAAAATAGAATTCGGTTTTGATAACAATTTGTTGAATGTCGCTCTATATCTTTTTGAGTTATAAATATTCGGCGGTGACTCATTTCGTGGAATGACATGTTCCTTTTGCGCAACTGTCCTTCCTCTTTTGCACCTGAAAGTGAGAAAACAGTGAGTGGATTAGCCATAAAATGAATACGAAATATATTTCAAATTGTCAACATTAATCCACAAGCCATGTAAGATAAGCAAAATGATGAATTAGATTAATTAAATAAGACATATGGGCTTTCAAATCGTAATCGCATCAGGACAGGGCCTTAAGCATTTGAAACAGACTATTTTTCCATGAAATGTGATATGCAATCGCAATATCACAATATTTGGGGATTGGTTTTGATCGCAATCACAATACTTGGAGTGGGGGGGGGCGCGGGGGGCGCGGTGATGGTACAGGTGTCATGCCTTTAATGATTGAGATATCGAAAAATGGTATGTCGTAGTGGAAAGGGTGGTCCCTACCATGGCCATATACATCGCTTTTTCCTTTATTCTTTATTTTATATCGCATCGGGAGTTATCGAGTGGCAGACTATAAAAAGTGGTCAAAGGATTTTGCGATTGCAATATCCCGAGGGCGACGTAGCAGTATATGACATGGCGTGTGATGTCAAGAGTGATGTGGCATATGGGCTGGTGGATGACATAGCATCTGACGTGGCAGATGACGTGGCATCTGATTTGGCAGATGACATGGAGGATGACGCCATCGGACCTAGTGGCAGTGGAAAGGGTGCCGCCGAGACTTATATCACAATCGGGGTGCAGAGGGGTTTGAACTCAAGCACGCAGATGATGGATGCGATATTTTATGAATTACAATTGATTATCATGTCAGGTCCGGGTCGTATCGCATATCACAATCGCTGATGCAGAGGGATAATGGGATCAAACCCACGGATTTTGTGATGCGATGGACGCGACGGATTATAAAATGGAGTTAATAGTTCTGTCAGGTCCGACATATTGCAATCAGCTTGGTGTCAAGGCTGGGACTTAAGCTTGTGGATGTCGCGATCTTCCAGACACGATGATTTATATATTATCATTGATGTTCTCGTTAGGTCCGAGCCATATATTGCAATCGCAGTCGGCTAGGCCTTCAGGGCTTTTAACCATGATTCTATGCAATTTGTGATGTGGGGGGTATTGGTCGGGTTTTAGTTCTGAAAGTTGGGAAAATAAAACTCCGATTTATTATTTCTTATTTTAAATAACCCATATGTGTTTAATACTTTAAGGCTTTTAAAGCCTAAGTATGATCTTGGTGTCGGGAACTATTAAAATTTGATTTTTTTATGAAATAAATTAGAATTGTTTTATTCAAAACGTAAAAATGTTTTTTATTTTTTATTTTTTTTGTTGTAAAAATTTAAAAAGGGTCCACTATTTGTATATAATTATTTCATAGGTAATTTATATATATAAATGGGGGGTTGTTGAATAGCACAACATGCCCTTACCATAAAACACATAGTACTTACTAGCCCTAGGCCCCAAGACCCCAAGGGCCCAAGACAGAGAATTATTTGCGTCAAATGCCAAAATTTATTCCCAACTTGGGCTGTGCAGAGCCTGAGCCCTTTGCATTGAATGTTGTCATCCTGAGGCTCGAGACTCTGAGAATTCAACTTGTATATTTTCCTATAGATTCACAGCTCATGTAATGTACTAAAACACAAAACAATAATCTACTTTACTCTTTAAACAGCGGAAACCAATAGATCGATGAAAAAAATAATTGACAAGAGGAAGATAATCAAAGACACATAACACAATTTTCTCTGGGGAAAGCCACTGCTCAAAACCCCAACTATCTATTGCATTAATCAGAAATTTAATTGATAATACAAAGCTTGTTATCACTAGAACAATTTATGCACAAGTATGATCAACTCTTTGCCTCACAAGCCTACTATATCCAACACTTAGCCAATTTTGCTGCTTTCAAAGCCCCTATTTCCTTGCACAATTACTGTGAGGATCAATCCATATTTAATTGGGAAATCCTTCCTCCATAATTGCGTAATCCAAAACTAGGTCCTTCTCTAATTGCATGCATGACTTGTACAACTCAGATCATCATACAATTGATAGTACATTGTCCCTGCACTCTAGTCTCAACTAGGTCTTTCTCTGAATTGACATGCATGAGTTTCTCATGAGGTAATATTTAGTTAGCTGGAGTAGCACTGAGGATGCACCCACTAACTCACTACTAGTTCCACAAACGATTAGAGATAGTTTAAATGTCTATAACTTAGTCAAACTGATTTATCTAATTACAAGTCAAATAAACTCATCCTGGACCCCTAAAATTTAGGGAGAACATATACATGACTACATAAATACTTCCAACTCGAAATTGCTAAGCTACATAAGTTAATTAAACTTAATTAACTATTTACAAGTTACTATGAGAATAGAATTCGATTTTAATTCACAGGTTAATTCAAGGACAAATTAAACTGGATTTTCTTGTTGCCATTTCTCAACACTCTATATCAACAAGAAAGGGATTATTAGCTACCCCTATCTTGTCTCTGTGAAACTCGAATTTACATCTTGACAATGCCTTTGTCAAAATGTTAGCATCTTGCTCCTCCATGGGAATGTACTCCAACAACATAATCTGCCTCAATACACAATCTCGAAGAAGATGATATCGGATATTAATATGCTTGGACCAATCAAGAAAAACTGGATTTTCAGAGAGTTTGATACAACTTTGAGTATCACAGTAAATCACGGTTGGATTCATCTGCTAACCAAACAAACCAACCATAATCTTCCTCATCGAGATGGCCTCACATGCTGCTTGAATTGCATACAGATACTCTGCCTCTACCAAAATGAGTGCAACCGATCTCTGTTTCTTGCTATACCACGAAAAAATTGCTGACCCAATACTGAAGATCCCTCCTGATGTGCTCTTCATATTGGATGCATTCCCTACCCAATTTGCATTGGTGAAGCCTTGAAGCTTCACTCCATCTGTTCGTTTGTACCAAAATCCATAATGAGTACTGCCTCTAAGGTATCTTAACACATGCTTTGTCACCTTCCAATATAGCTTGGTAGGCCTAACCATCGCTTGAATACACTGGTTAACTGCATAATACATATCCGGTCATGTGTTCACCAAATACATGAATGAACCCACAAGCTGTCTGTAAAAAATAGCTTCCCTACTTCCCCTGAAGTGGCATCCTCCTTTCTCAAGTTACCTGCTAGAGGAGTCTCCATGGGTTTGCTGCTCTCCATGCGGAACCTCCTGAGTACCTCATTGGCATACTTGCCCTAAGACACAAATAGTTCCCCATCACCCTGCCATAGTTCCATGCCCATAAAGTAATGCATAAGCCCCATGTCATTCATCTCAAACTCTCTTGCAAGATCCTCCTTACAAGACTTGATCAACTGATAATCACCTATCAAAATCAAATTGTCTACATATAACACAATGACCAACAATTTACCTTCCACCATAATGTGGCATAGGTTCACATCCACTTCACTCTTGGTGAAGCCCAACTTGGTGAAGTAGCTATCGATGCTAGTGTACCAAGCACATGGCGCTTGCTTCAACCTATACAATGCTCTCTCGAGTCGACACACATATGACTCATGGTCGAAGGTCTCAAAACCTTCAGGCTGCTCTATGTACACCTCTTCCTCAATCATGCCATTAAGGAAGGTTGTCTTTACATCCATCTAATGTATATTCAAACCCATCTGCGGTGATAGTGACAATATAGATATGATCGATGAGTACCTTGCAACAATAGCAAAGGTCTCATCATAGTCAATCCCCTCTACTTGTGAAAAGACACAGGCCAAAAACCTAGCCTTATACTTCTCCACACTACCGTCTGCTCCTTTCTTTACCTTGTAAAGCCATCAGGAGCTCAGCACTAACTTGTCCTTCGGTCTCGAGACCACATCCCAAACACTATTAAGAACTATGGAGTCATACTCCTCCACCATGGCATCAACCCAACCCAGTTGCTCCACTGTCTCCTCAAAGGAAGATGACTCTGTCTCAACACATCTGTGCATAAGAGCCATGTATCTAGTGTACCTCTCAGGTTACCTCCTCTGCCCACCTGAGATATGGGTGCTCCCACATTCTCCCGTGCATCATGCAATAACATGTCAACCTCTCTGGTGTGCTTTCTCCCATATCTGGAAGACTCTACCTAAGTGGATTTCTCCACTCCAAGATCCTCTACATGTGGTTGCTACACATCAATTTGAGGCTCCTCAACTGCATGTAGCCAAAGCTCCCTCTCAAGGGAAACTTGCATGGCCTTCTCCTCATCGAATCTGACATCCCTGCGAACTAGTGTCATCCTGATGGCTCATCAAGTATACTCGATAGTTGTGAGGTGTATCAATGTACCCCACAAATATTCCCAACTCCGTTATTGGCTCAACCTTCTTCTATTCATCTTTGGTCACATGGAAATATACCGATGACCTAAAAATCCTAAAGTGACCAACATTTGGTGTCTTACTAGAGAAGGCCTCCTCTATTGTTTTCATCCATATGATGTGGGATTTTGTTCTGCAAATAAACAACTGTGTTGCATGCATCAACCCACAAGTGTAGTGGTAGGCCTTTATCGTGCAACATTGCCCATGTTTCCCCTATAATGCTTATGTTCTTCCTTTCGGCCACCCATTTTGCTGTGGGTTATGGGTGCGGGAAACTCCCATTTAATCCCTTCTATCGCACAGAAGTTCTTAAACTCATTTGGGACATACTCACCATCGTTATCACTCCTTAGAGATTTAACCTTATTGCCACAATCTTTCTCAACCAATGCTTTAAATTCACAGAACTTTGTGAAAGTTTGATTCTTCTTCTACATGAAAAAGATACATCATTTACGAGAAAAATCGTCAACAAATATAACACAATAACTGTTTTTAGCCGTGGATGTTGTCAAGAATGGTCCACACACATATGAATGGACTCGCTCTAGAATTGCTTCTGCTCAACTGTCTCTGTCATGAAAGGAAGCCTTGGTGTATTTTCCCAAAGTACACCCCTTTCATGTATCAACTTGCTCTAGTGTACCTTTGGGAAGACCGATAGAGATCTGTTGCATGATTTTCAAAGCCCTATGATGCAAGTGACCCAATCGCCTGTGCCAGAACTCGCCAACGTCTCGGCTCTACACCATCTCTACTTTCATGCTCAAAGCAGCACAATCCTCTACCTCCAACTTATAGAGATTCTTAACTCGAATCCCTATCTTCTTTACCTGACCCGTGGCTATGTATCAAAGAAACACATTTCCTTTGCTAAAGATCGCATCATAGCCTCTATCCTACAACATGGCAACCAATAATAAGTTCTTCTTCAACCCAACCACATACATAACATGTGTCAAGGTGAGAGGAGCACCATGCTCCCTCTGAAAAGTAACTGTGTCCAATCCAGTAGCACTATACCTCCTGTCGTCACCCATCTCGATATGCATATGGAGATCCTTCTCCTCCAGGTCATTGAACAACTCCTTGTCACCAGTCATGTGGAATGAAGCTCCATTATCAAAGTACCATACACTACCCATCATTGATGACACCATACATGCAATGAGAGTAAAGTCCAATTCGAGTTGAGAGGCTAAAGCCTCACCCGCTCCTCCTCCCGAGGACTTCTTCTTGGGCTTTTTAAGTGGAAAATTTGTAGCAAAATGTCCCAGCTCATGACAATGAAAGCACTTAACTCTATACATGTCTCTCTTCTTGCCTCCATGACAAGAATCCTATTTGGAATGGGATGCCTTCCCTTTCCCCTTCCTTGCCTTACTCGCTAAGGCACAATTTTCCTCATCATCGGTCTTTGATGAGGAACCATCTCTGGTGTTCCTTTTGATTTCCTCCTGCATCAAATCTGACTATAGTCATTCCAAATATGGAAACTTAAACCTCCCATTGATAGAGTCCTAATAGCTATTCCAACTCTTGGGAAGGCATAGGAGAGATAGGATCGCCATATCATCCTCGACAATGGTTATTCCAACACTTCCAAGCTGATCACGACAGTGAGTGAACTTGGTCAAGTATTTTGCAATGGTCTTGCCTTTCTCCATATTGATTTTTCGAAGTTTGTCTTTGAGTGCCAACTTCCTATGGTTACTGCTATTCTGGAATAGGCTAGACAACGCTTGCCACATAGCATACATAGTTTCCTTCTCATGGAGACTTGATACAATGTGGTCTCGAACTCCCTGAAGGATTATACGCCTCACCTTCGCAACACACTTCTTCCATTCGGCCAAATTCATTGCATCTGATGCTGCTAGCTTAGGAATGTCTTGATCAATGAATTCTTTGAGGCCTTTATCCTCCAACACTGCCTCCATCCTATCCTTCCAAGCTCCTCAAACCATAGAAAGCCATTTGTCGATCCTGAAGAATGTATTGTAATTTTTAATTTCACCTATAACCCCAAACTCAAAATTTCGAAATATCCTCTAGTATACTGTCTTCATCTCTGATACTATGTAGATTTTCCTGTAGATTCACAGCATATGTGTTGTACTAAAACACAATGTTATAGACATTTTTGTGCCTTACAGCTCTAAGCATGAAATGTCCATAAACCAAGGGATCTTAAGTCCCTAAAAGTGTTGTTCCAACCCCTAAAGGAACAAGGTCAACAAATTAAAACTTCTCCCAGAAGTTCTCCACCAAAAACTGCTCAGAATCAGTCAAATAAGGATCATTTCAGCTGCTCCACTAGCTAGCTGCGTTGCATAGCACCCAAGTACACTAGCTAGGTGCATTGCAATGCACCTAAATGCACTACCAGGGTGCGTTGAGCGGGAAATGACAAATGGCAGTGCCATTCCGCGAGGTGGAAAGACAATGGAAGCTTCCAAAATCTTCCCCAATGACACTTGCCTCACTGAGTTCGACCAAGGATGAGTAAGAGGCTCTCAGTCTCCAAGTGGAAGCAAGAACTGACAGAGAGAAGACACTAGTCAAATCATAAGCTGACTCATCCTCTTTGCATACATCTATATATGGATCCCTCATCCTAGAGATCCAGAGGCTGGAATTTTGTACATTGCAGAGAATTGCTGTTGGTTTTGAGATAGATATCAGAGTATTGGGTGATTTATGCTTTGTTGGAGGTGAAGAGGGGATTCTATGCTGGGAGGTTGATGCTGGATCAGGAATCATCGGTTGTAACTCCTCCTGGATCTTCTTGTTATATCAATAAAAATATTTGAGTTTCTCCTACATGCTTGTGTATCATTGATGTTTGTTACATTTGTATGTTTAGCTTAAATCTGATCCTAAGCTATTTATGAATATAAATCCATGTCTTTGTATAGTTTTCTTCTTCTGTGATCTTACAGGAACTTGGTGAAGCTAGGAAAGTAAGGGAGCAGGTAATTGGAAGATGTCAAAGAGGAGAGAGATTGGATCAAAGGACTAGCGCAAGACACAGGTTGGTTCATCCTATTCCTCTTCGTTTATAGTTCATAAAGAAGAGTAGGAAAGTAGTTTTCTCTGTTTGTTTCTAAGGTCACTGTCACACCTTAGTGGGATAGGGTCGTTCTGAATAGACACTTTTCCCGTTAACAAAATGGCGACTCCGCTGGGGATCGTGTCTAATTAGTTTGTTTGTGTTTCTCTTGTTGTTTGTTTCATAAACTTAGAAGTAGCAATCGAACTGCATTTTCCATTAACAAATGCAAAGTAGACATCTGCTACTTCAATCCATTCACTGGATCTGTTTATGATCTGAACAGATGATTCACAAATGATCTGATTGCCCTTTGTGATAGCTCTTACACCTCCTTTAAATCTACCCTCTGATTGTGCATTACTGATTGCTTTTACTAGGCTAAAAACCATAGATTAAACTGCAAACCATGACCCAGAACCCGGATAAAATTATCGTTTCTGCCCCAGCGCAGGCTCTGTGAAGAGGTTCTGCATTTCAACGCAGTTCCCGAGAGGGATACCTGCGCTGCAATCCAGTTTCTCTGTGTAACAGGTGCGCTGATCAGCCTAGCCTTGTGCAGCTGAGGTTCTTTGCTTCATTTTTTCAGTTTTGTCTCTGATTTTAGCAGCCTGTGATCAGTATATGTGTCTGTTTAAAAACCCCTTTTCTTTGCCTTAATTCCACCTCCTTTGTACAAAAATACTGTAGATGTTTTTGTGTGTTTGTTACATCATTTACAGTTTTCCATTGAAAAAGTAGAATAGTCATACTGTCGTCCTTTGATTTAGATCTATCGTAACTGTCGATTTTGATCTTAGGAGAAAGTTTATTTGCTGTTGACAGTTGATTATGCTTTTACTTTTTCCTTTGGTTTGAATTTGTGACTTTCCAGTGTCGAAACGAGTATTTATTTCAAAATCATAAAGTGTCGTAATCATCTCTACCTTTTGATTTCGAAAAGAAGCTTGTTTGTGTTTTTCACTTGAAAGCAAATTCAGATTTGTACATCAACTTTCTTTTTAGGCATCAATATTAAGAAAGTGAAAAACAAATACATGCACATGTGCATTTGCTTGATTTAGGAAAAGTGCATTTACAGTGTGCTCTTTGCTCTTTGTGAAAAGATTGTGTCTTTCTTTTCCCCTTGTAGCTAGGATTTTCATTGCTGAAAAGAGATAAAAGTTTGCTTATCATCTTTAGATTGCATTTTAGGAATTACATCTACATCTCGTGCTGAACCCAAAAGGAAAAAGATCAACTTAAAATAAATTGAATGAATCTAACAACGCTTTGGAACTTAACGCACAACATTTAGAGGTCTAGGCTAGAGACGTATTCCAGCGTCGTAAAGCCTGGTAACTGTTGTCCTCACTGATGGTTGGGTGATTCCTCCACTTTGAGACGATAAGTGCCAGTATGGAATTGTGCTCCCACGTACCGTCGAGTATATATTGGGAGACCCCTATAGGCTTAAAACCTTTTATCCATAGGAAGCCGTGTCGGCCGCCCTACTGATTGCAATGCATCGAACACAGCATTCGGGAAGATTGACTGCCGTACCGTAAAAAGTATTCTGCAGTTTTGCGATTGGTTTGGTACTCCCTCTACCTAGATCTCCAGAGCAGTCCCTTTCGTTCCTTTTCAGACTCCTTAACGGAAAAGGTCCATCTGAGCACTTGTCACTTCAGGCTCATTAAAAATCGAAGGAGACTAGAGTCATCTTTTATTTTTTCTCGACTCTTAAAAATTGAAAAAACAAGTTGTGTCAAAAGCGTCTAAAATTCATTTAATTTGGAAACATACTTCCCCTTTTTTATTTTAGTTGATCGAGTAATCCACAATCGTGGAAGAAAGTCAATTGAAACCCCGTCGTTCGTGGAGGCTTACGAGTCAACCGTCTTTGTCTCCGGAATCGAAACCAGTAAGGACAAAGCGAACTCGTTTAACCGGTTCCAAATCTCCTATTAAAGTTAGAACAAGTGTTCTAACGACATCAGAGACTCCGGTTACTCCAAACATTTCTGGAATCCCTAGCTCTATAGAAGAAGTTCAACAGCCACAGAGGGACAACGATACTGATCCTAGTCTGAGAGTAAACACTTGTGTTACCGAACCAGTTCCATCTACAACCGGTTCGGAGAGTCTTGCTCTTCAAACATCTGTCGCTGTCAATTCCACACCTTCTTCGGCACCAGAAATATTTTACGGACCTGACGGTCTTCCCCTTCCACCTGGTCTGATTGCAATTGAAGAAATTGTAGAAGATCCTCAAACAAGTACTCCAACACACTTTGGAGTCGGAATCACTCTATATCCTTCTTCATCAGAAGTTAGTCTACCACCAGCGGAAGTTCCTGTAGAATCGCTAGGTAATCTTTTGGATAGACTACAAATGTCTGAACAACCGTCAACATCTAGGACTGTGTCATCTGACACAGCGACAACAGAACTCCCTGCTGTCACTCCGACAATGTTCGCCGGCATACCATCTGTCCCGACTAGCTCACAACCGCTAGAAGGAGCCCACCCAGGGGCTATTTCGACAGTCTGGTCCGTTCCTGTTTGTTCATCCGGAATAATATCCGGAAACTCTTATGTTGAGTCTCAAAAAATTGATCCATTTGGAGGTCAATTTGGGCAGTCCGGTCCCCAAGGGCAAACAATTCCCTTGAGTTCTGGATTACCACCGTATGGGGGGCAGTATGCCCTTTCACTATCCCCTCCGGGAGGATATCCATACGGGAGTTCACAACAGCATTCAGGTTATACTGGAATTACCTCAAGTGGTTGGGTACCTATACTACCTCAACAACCAAGAGTTGTGTATTTGATGCAACAATGCATACCTATGTCGAACATACCGACTACGCCAGCTATTGTGACAGTGTCACAAGTTCAAGCACTGCCTGTTGTATGCCAACCTCAGGTTTCTCAGGTTGTAATGCAATAGCCCCTTGACCCCGCGACTCAACCACAATCGCTGACTAGTGGGGCGACACAGGTCCAGACGGGTACAATTACCCCTCACCTTGGTCAAACAGTTAGTATCGGGCAACAACACATGGCTTCACAACCATGGCTGGTACAATACCAGTAACCACAATTCCAACAAGTACACCAAGGTGCTGAGCAGCAGATCTTTGCGAACAGTGGACAGTCGTACATTCAAAACGGTCAAAATCAACCATTTTACAATGGTCATGTCCACCACCCTTATCAGTCATACCAGCATCAAATGCATTATGCTGGCATGCAAAGACCAACTGCTCAGGCAATCCCATCTTACCCTGGGTATGCTTCACCTAATCTGAATCAGCAGTTACCATTCGTGGCAACTTTAGAGTTACCTGATTTAAACCAGTTAACAAACGATCCAATTGCTTACGCCCCTTGGTGGCCAGCGATTCCACATAAACTTCCATCAGATATTCCTAAATTTAATGGAAATCCAGGTGAAGATCCATCGAATCATGTGATGACCTTTCATCTATGGTGTTCATCAAAAACCCTAAATGATGATTCGATAAGACTTCGCCTCTTTCAGAGGACGTTAATGGGTCCAGCGGCAAAATGGTACATTGAATTGCCTAGAGCTTCGTTCGACAACTTCAGTACCTTAGCCACAACCTTTTTAACCCATTTTAAATTACTGATAAGGTACGAAACGGGAACAGAACTCCTTACCAACTTCAAACAGACAACGACCACTCACATATCTGATCATATACATGAGTGGCGACGTCGTCGTAGGATGGTAAAAACGTATGTCCCCGATCAGCTATTAGCTGAATGGTTTATCAAGTCATTACTACCTTCCATCACAGAAGATGTGGTAAAGGGGGGAGTCGTAACAGAAGAGCAAGTTATCGCTCGTGCACAATATCTGGACTTGATCTATACTCAGTCCGGTACGCTCTACGACAAAATACCTGACGCCCCTAGACCGGAATTCTCAATTCCTCCTCCTCCTAAATCAAACAATGACTCTCACGCCGGCGATGGCGTGATTGGCACAACAGACATGAAATCGACAAAGCCTACATCCAAGAAGGCCCGTAAGATTTCAGGTCAAAATTCAAAAGACGAACTTCTTGCTTCGGAAGTAAATGTCGTATCGATAGATAAGGGCAAAGAAACCAAACAACCAGGAAGCAAGAAGAAAGGAAAAGGGAAGAAGAAGAAACAGGATGAATCATCACCTGAAAAATCTTCTTCAAACCCTCCTGGAAATGGGAAACCAAAAACTCCATGCTATATATGCGATGAGGATCACTGGACCTCAGAATGTCCGTACAAAGCTGAGCTTAAGAAATTATTTAAGAGTTCGAAAACCTCAGCAGTGTTAACTAATCCGTTTCCGAATCCAGGAGCAAATCTGGTTGAAAGTGGAAATGCTTCCCCGTCTCAAGTGTTGATGTTGTCGATTTCAAAACAGCAGAATGATGCTTTGATTTTGACAAGGAACAAAGATTACGGGAATCCACAGCTGTCTAACAACAAGGATAAAGATCAACCAAGTAGTTCGACAACAACTTCGACAGAAGTTGTACCACCCACCATTCCTGAATTGACAATAAAACCGCCGAAGGGAGTAATACACAAGTCGACATTTAATCCCCGCGCTATAGCGGCGCAGCATTATAACATAGTGGAAGATTTGGCCCAATCGCCATCCGCTATGTCGACTCTTGAAGTACTACAAAATTGCCCATCCCAAAGGCAGGCTTTGTTATCGGCCGTTGGTGGGATTGATCCAAAAGATTCCAATTTTGTATCCTTTGACCACAAAGGATACAATCCTCAGTTACCGGCTCAACTAGCTTTCCTTGTTCAAGTGAAAGCCCTCAACAAAACTGTTCATCGAACAATTATTGATGAGGGGGCATCTACATGTATTATGTCGATGAGTTGCTGGAAAACTTTAGGATCTCCAACCTTGTCGCGGTCAGCGACGACATTAAAAGCATTCGACGGAAGGACATATACCCCATATGGTATCATAAATAACTTGAAAGTTGAACTAGAGGGGAAAACGGTAGAAACAGATGTTGAAGTCATCGATGGGAATCTTGATTACAACATCCTACTAGGAAGACCATGGATATATGCCACGGCAGCTGTTGTGTTGACCTATTTTAGAAAGATTGCATTCCCCTTTCAAGGAGGAATTACAATCGTCGATCAACAAAACTTCCTCTCCAATGGTTCTCAAGTTACAGGAAGCATTCCCATGATCCATGGAAGCCCCCATTCGCTTCAGAATATCGGAGTAGGCCTACTAAAAGATCCTATACTAATGGGAACTTTCGCTCTTCCCCATCCAATCAATCTGGCGGAAGTAGCGTCGGTAGGAACCTACAACATGATATCTTCTACAAAGATATCAGAAAACGATATCGACATGGATCATGCAGTGGCTTTTCCCCCAAGCCCAATAAAAATATTATAGCAATCAATGTTTCTAGCATGGGAGGCAAACCCAAATCAACGCTCATCAAGCGTTTGGATAGATAGGTCTAGAGAATATGGTACTCCTTTAGATCCTTGGTCTCGAGTGCATGTCACCGACGAAGGAATTGTCCAATCTATGGTAATTGAAGGAGCACCATGGAATGATTCCCACCATCGTTCCCTTCTTCTGAATTGTGAAGAAGATACTCAAAATGACCTTTACCATCCTTCAGTAGTTGATTTTCTGTCAAATACTGTAAATACGGTGGATTCCAAGCGAAACTTATCCAACATTGAAGAGACTATAGCCATAAATATCTTGACCAAAACAGATGTTGTAGAGAATATTTATGTTGGCAAATGTTGTTCTCCTTCAGAACTGGAAATATATAACGCTCTTTTTCACGAATTCAGAGATGTCTTTGCTTGGTCATACAGTGAAATGCCAGGCATCGACTCGAGTATCATTGAACACGAAATTAAGATGTATCCAGATGTCAAACCAGTACGACAACGACTAAGGCAGGTGCACCCCAAGAAAGTCGATGCCATTAAGGAAGAAGTTGAAAAACTTCTCCATGTTGGTTTCATCTACCCAGTTCCTCTAACCGATTGGGTATCAAATATTTTCCCTGTTATGCAAAAACAGGGGACAATAAGAGTGTGTGTTGATTATAGGGATGTAAATCAATCTTGTCCAAAAGAAAACTACCCTACACCCTTCATCGACCAGATAATTGATGAATGCGCCGGATGCGAAATCTTTTCATTCATGGATGGATTCTCTGGGTATAATCAAATAAATATCCGCCTACAGGACCAGTCGAAGACTGCATTCATTTGTCCGTGGGGCACATTCGCATATCAAAAATTACCCTTTGGCTTAAAGAACGCAGGGGCGACGTTTCAGAGGGCAATGAATTATGCCTTCCGTGACATCAAAAACATCGTTCAACCATACCTCGACGACCTTCCGGCTCATTCGCGAAAGCGGACTGATCATCCGCAGCATTTAAGAGCGATATTTCTATTTTGCCGACACTACAAGATACGACTCAATCCGCACAAATGTGTATTTTGCGTTAGTTCTGGTCATTTACTTGGCTTTGTAGTCTATTCGTCTCGACCCGTGTAAGGTCCAGGCAATCATAAATTTGTCTCCACCTTCAAATTTGCTTCAGATTCAGAAACTCCAAGGGAAAGCAAACTTTCTGAGGAGATTCATTACGCTGAACTTGCTAAAGGTTATACATGTCTTTTGAAAAAAGAGGTACCCTTTGTCTGGGATCAGGTTGCGCAAGCTTCCTTTGATGCTTTAAAAGATTCCCTAATGAAAGCATCATTAATGTACTCCCCCGATTATCAAAGAGATTTTAACCTGTATCTGGTTGCAACAGACACGACCATCGCAATGGTTTTAGTTCAAGAAGTCGATGGAATTGAACATCCTATATATTATTTAATTAAGAACTTAAATTATACAGAAAGCAAATATTCTTATGTTGAAAAACTAGCGCTTGCAGCTGTTCAAGCGATACAAAGATTTCAAAACTATGTCCTCTTTAGGAAAACTACCATTCTGTCATATTGCAACCCCATGACTTATATATTGTCGCGATAGTTGCTGGGGGGCAAATATTCAAAATGGATAGCAATCCTTCAAGAGTTTGATCTGGAATTTGTAAAATCCAAGTCAAAGAAAGCTCTAGTTTTTGCAGAACTATTATGCGATCTCCCATCGTCGTCCAACGATGAAACATCCGAAGGATCAATCGTGGACGAGAATTTGTTTCTGATATCTACAAGCAATGAGTGGTATGGAGATATAATCATTTATCTCCAAACCCAAAAATTTAGGCCAAACACCTCACACTCTGAACAAAAACGTATTCTATACCAAGCAAAAGACTACATGATCGTCGGTGATACACTTTACCGTCGTGGTATCGATACAGTTCTGAGAATGTGCCTCACCCATGAGGAGGCCGAAAAAGCCCTAATTGAGTGTCATTTAGGCGCTTGTGGGGGGCATCAATCTGGATATGCTACAGCACAAAAAATCTTACGAGCAGGATACTTCTGGCCAACAATGTTCAAAGATTGCATAACCGCAGTCAGAAGTTTCCATGCTTGTCAAATTTTTGATAGCAAAACCAGAAGACCACCCGCACCTCTGAAGCCAATAGTTGCTGTTGGGCCGTTCGCCAAATGGGGCATCGATTTCATGACATGCAACACCACCTCGACCGGGGGGCATGGGTATATCATAGTCGCAGTTGACTATTTTACCAAATGGGCCAAGGCGATGCCTACATTAGATAATACTGGTGAAACAGCTGCCCTTTTCTTTTTAATCATGTAGTCGCCAGATTCGGCGTACCACAGGCTATAGTCACAGATCATGGATCGCATTTTCGCAATCACATGATGGTCGAATTAGCTGCCAAACTAGGGTTGTCTCACGACAGCTCTACTCCGTATTATCCGCAAGCCAACGGACAAGTTGAAGCGATCAACAAGGTCCTGAAGCGCATGTTGCAAAGGATGATAGGAGTTCACAAAAGAAGGTGGCACCTAATCCTGTACTCAACCTTGTGGGCTAACCGAACATCGGTAAGGAATGCAACCGGGTTCACACCCTTCCAACTGGTATATGGCCTGGAAGCAGTCTTACCAGTCCAGTGTGAAATCTCGTCTCTCAAACTCGCAATTGATCTCCTCCCCGGAACTTCAGAAGAAGAGGCTCGTTTCTTGGAATTAATCCAATTGGATGAAACCCGTCGTGACGTCGCTTTGGCTAACGAAGCCCATAAGAAACAAGTCAAGGCACAGTTCGACAAAAATGTCAAACCCCGTATCTTCTCGGAAGGTGACTTGGTCTTGCTTTACGACCAAGAATCCGATAAATTTGGAGCAGGTAAATTTAAGTCTTTATGGATGGGCCCCTATATTGTTAAACGAGTGTTAGTGAAAGGAGCCTACAAGTTAATGGATTATGACGGAATTCCACTGGCGCAACCTCGTAATGGGTTGTACCTCAAGCGTTACTATGCTTAAATAGTAACCAATATGCTTTTGTTATATTTTTGTTTTCGCTAAAGTGTTTGTTTTGGTCGAGTAATCCACCTTTCTACATTTATTGCATATGTCAAACCTATTGGAGCCATGTGTTGGATATGCCGACGGAGCGAGTCGTAGTTCGCGGAACCTGTCCTCTGCAGCCTGGGCCATTTTTGATCCAAGCAGCGAGTTAGTAAGTTTCAGAGGTGTATCTATTGGTCAATCAACGAATAACATCGCTGAGTATAGCGCGTTGATAGAACTTCTCTCTGATGCCATCACCCATGGTATACGCCGACTAATTGTCAGGCTAGACTCACAACTCGTAATACTACAACTCAATGGTATATATTCCGTCTGAAACCCAGCTATTTATCGCATGTTCCTAAGGGTTAGGATTTTGGAAAAACAATTTGATCTTATTCAATACCAACATATTTCCAGAAACTTAAACACATTAACCGACTCATTAGCAAACTATGTGTTAGATAGACATTTGCAACATTTATAAAAAGAAACACATCATCAATGTTTCACATGTGGATCATATAGCTCAACCAAAATAAAACCCCGAAAATCAAAAATATATATAGCTGTTTATGGTTTACATATAATGTTCTGTAACCAAGACAAAATCGGTCACATGACCCAAAAACCCAAAATGCTAGGGGGCACCCTAGTCTAATGATGCTCGTGATAGCAATTCATAGCCTGTGCGATCATGCGTAAGAGACGAGTCCATCATCTGGGCACACCAGTAGTATGCCGCTGTAACTGCAAAGGTAGCTCGTCAGTCCTCACATCTGGTATACCGAGAGTAAGGCCCTCAATCTGCTCCTGTAAAGCTGAGAGAGTCTCGGCCACATCGAGGTCGAGAAGAATAGCTCTTCCGGCGGCCTCTCCTGCTGGGGCAACAGCCGATACTCTCAGGCGAACTACTGGATGAACAGGACCAACATCTACATGTACACATAAGTTTGATTAAAGTATTGATAGAATAAAGCACAAGGACATTATAAAAAAAAACAGTAAATAGCAATATGGTCAGAGATTTTACCAATATCACCCCACTGCTCGCCATCCGGCAGTACTAAATCTGGATCTCCCGAAATCAACTGATGAAAATCGAGGAGGAAAAGCACCTCCAAAGCTCCAACAAACCAAGTTCAAATGAAATGGTAAAATGAGAGGTAAAAACACTTTTTAATTACTTTTACGTAGTTCAAAGTAAAATATTAGCGTTTTAATCTCATTTTCAAGCAAATATTGTTCATTTCTGACTAGTTTGATGAAGCAGTTGAAAATACAGTACTATCATTGGAAGGGCAAAGCTATTTATGGTAAAAAATCAAAACAAGACCATTTAATCGAGCAGTTTTAGCATGTAGTTCAAGCTCGTTAAAAAATAAACATAAGACATGAGCAAATGTTTCCACCGGCGTTTAAGCTCGTTAAAAAATGAACTATTCCCCGGTAAGTAACCACCGTGAATGTAGCATTTCAGCCATTAAAGCCTTGGTCGTGTTTGCACCGCCACCTCCACTTTTTCATTGGCCGATCATTCACCTCCATTTGATTTTTTACCCATTTTGAGGAACAGCTGCGAAGAGTGATTTCACTAGCCATCCTTGTGACACTGCCGTGATTGGAAAATTCCAAACCTTACCTGGAATCAGCTGCTACCCATTTTATCACTCGTTCCTCAAAAGACGAGTCTTCTTTAAGCTCTTTTCAACTGAATCGTAAAATATGAAAAGATTGCCGAGTTTTGGCCTTCCAGCTCGTTAAAGCGACCGAAAGTGCTATCCCTCCTCTAGATTTTAATCTTTTTGGACCTGAGGGATTATTGCACAAAAAGATCGAGCGCTTGTTTGTTCGGCTCGTTAAAACTATCGAAAATTCATCCCTTTTGTATTGTTTTATACTTTTTCAGACTTAAGGGATTAGATGATGAAAAAGGAATTTTGGATTTACCTTTACGTACCTTTTCAGACTCTCTAAAAATGAAAAGGACCGAGTTATCTTTGTCGTTAAACTCGTTAAAAAGATTAATAGCGACAAACTTGTCTTTAGACGAGAACGAGTTTCACTATCGCTAGGCTCATTAAAACATAGCGATGGGTTTGCCCGAAGGGAAAATTATAGAACAAGCATATGTTATCCTCCTCAAGCTTGACAAAAATAAAGAGGTACTGGTCAGCAATGACTGGGGAAAAATTGGGAAGAAAACTCAAAGAATCTTTATTGATAGCAAGTCGCTCTTGAACATGACACTTCCACTCCGTGCTTGAGTCGGGTTGGATTGTTTCATTCATCGGTCACATCACCATGGTCACGCCATACCATCCACATTTGGGGTAAATGCTACCAATCCATCACATAAGTGTCGCCGACATGTTCAAAAGAAGTCATCCAGAGAAGTCACCTGTGTCCCATCCACTACCATACATTATACTTCATTATTTCATGACCGCCATCCTGAACCATATATCATCAGATCGTTTTCACCTCCATCAAAATCATTTTCTCCATTCCATGTCATTGATGTGGGATTCATTAAGGCCCTCCTTTGACGGATCACTTCTTGTCGACATCAGCTCATTATCCAAGAAGTTGATCTAGGAACACCCCCTTCAGTACTTTGAAGCTTGCATGCCTCAATGGTAAGTTTCTCACTTCCGGCGACAGGTATACATCAACGACCTTTGACCGAAAGATTTTGCGTGGTGTTCGACGCCAAGTCCTTTATTCACACCACGTGAATTGTACTGCAGTACCTTGAGGGTCATCATCATTATCGTAGATTCCTCTCGTGCTTGTTAACGGTTTACATCATTGACTGGTAATCAAGCGATGTCTTTCCATGTTCGACTTCAAAACATTTCTCACATGGATCGACTTGTACTTCGAGTGAAGATCGGACGAGATTGAAGACCCCAGATCTAGTTTCATCCATCTGGGCTGCGATATATATTTAGGAAAAATAAATACATTGAAATGTACAGCATTGCAGCACAGATAATCATCCTACCAAAAGGATGATGGCTCTATCAGAATCATCAGTCTACCATCAGACGATTGTCTGTCCTATGTACATGAAAATGAATTTATAAAGCTGAGCATGGGAATGCCTGCCTTAGCTAGATCATGAAAACAATATGAAGATAATGTATTGTATTGTATCTTATTACAGGTCTCCTCCCAGCATTGAAAGAACGTCGGATCCTCCTAATAAAGCATTTCACCCGATAAACGGCCTCATACTTTAGGGGGCAACTGTTATAGACATTTTTGTGCCTTACAGCTCTAAGCATGAAATGTCCATAAATCAAGGGATCCTAAGTCCCTAAAAGTGTTGTTCCGACCCCTAAAGGAACAAGGTCAACAAATTACAGCTTCTCCCAGAAGTTCTCCACCAGAAACTGCTCAGAATCAGTCAAATAAGGATCATTTCAGCTGCTCCACTAGCTAGCTACGTTGCATAGCACCCAAGTACACTAGCTAGGTGCGTTGCAACGCACCTAAATGCACTACCAGGGTGCGTTGAGCGTGAAATGACAAATGGCAGTGCCATTCCGCGAGGTGGAAAGACAATGGAAGCTTCCAGAATCTTCCCCAATGACACTTGCCTCACTGAGTTCGACCAAGGATGAGTAAGAGGCTCTCAGTCTCCAAGTGGAAGCAAGAACTGACAGAGAGAAGACACTAGTCAAATCATAAGCTGACTCATCCTCTTTGCATACATCTATATATGGATCCCTCATCCCAGAGATCCAGAGGCTGGAATTTTGTACATTGCAGAGAATTGCTGTTGGTTTTGAGATAGATATCAGAGTATTGGGTGATTTATTCTTTGTTGGAGGTGAAGAGGGGATTCTATGCTGGGAGGTTGATGCTGGATCAGGAATCATCGGTTGTAACTCCTCCTGGATCTTCTTGTTATATCAATAAAACTATTTGAGTTTCTCCTACATGCTTGTGTATCATTGATGTTTGTTACATTTGTATGTTTAGCTTAAATCTGATCCTAAGCTATTTATGAATATAAATCCATGTCTTTGTATAGTTTTCTTCTTCTGTGATCTTACAGGAACTTGGTGAAGCTGGGCAAGTAAGGGAGCAGGTAATTGGAAGCTGTCAAAGAGGAGAGAGATTGGATCAAAGGACTAGCGCAAGACACAGGTTGGTTCATCCTATTCCTCTTCGTTTATAGTTCATAAAGAAGAGTAGGAAAGTAGTTTTCTCTATTTGTTTCTAAGGTCACTGTCACACCTTAGTGGGATAGGGTTGTTCTGAATAGACACTTTTCCCGTTAACACACAAGACAATAATCTAATCTACTCTTTAAACAAAAAAACCAATAGATCAATGAAAATAATAATCAACAAGAGGAAGATAATCAAAGACAATACCACAATTTTCTCTGGAGAAAGCCACTGCTCAAAACCCCAACTATCTATTGCATTAATAAGAAATCTGAGTGATAATACAAAGCTTGTTCTTACTTGATCTATTTTTGTATGATTAGTTTTGTTGTGCTAATAACAATGACAGATTTATAACAATGCACTTGCTTCTTGCTTTTTGTGCTGATGTTTCCTTGGTTGTTGGTGCTTACAAACATGTAAATTTTTTAAAGTTAAACAAGACATTGATGGGAAAAATAGCTTCAAAAATGAATAATGAAAAACAAACATGTACAGTGCAACAACCATCAAAGAGACACATTAACACAATGTTTTGATGAAGGAGTTCACCCCTCTTGGGCTACATCTCATTGGTCCAGCTTCCATGGCTTGGGCCTCTATATTAGCTCAATGTGGCAAAACTGTTGTTTAAAAAGCTCTATGGCTCCTGATACTTGCACCATTGTGTTTAGAAGGTCCAAATTAGTGAATGACACTTATTTATGATCTCAATTTGGTAGAAAATTGAGTAAGTTATGCTTCATTCAAGTTTTCCTAGGAAACCTCCACTAAATATGGAGAGACTCCAATTAAGTCCGCCAAAACTGGAAATTTCTGCCTAATTTGGCGCGCCACCAAATCCGCTGCCAACTTAATCCGAATTTTAAGCAGGCTTAATTAATGCTTTAAATGGAATTAATTTAATTAAAACATGATTAATGCTAAGTGCTTCCATTCGCTAGCCCTCAATTTCCATCGGGTGGTCATATGGAGAGGGGGCTAGCTCCCTCCTCTCCATCGTCTGTCAACACTATGGCATTAATGAATGCGCTGCGACCTCCTTTCAAACGCATTCGTTGTGGTTTAATGGTAACACAATGGAATTGGGAGGGGGAGGTCATGGGTTAAAACCCGCCCTCCCCCCATCACATATATATTTTGCCATATGATATTTCAATACCTTTGTATCATTCATAACTATACCATATCACATAAAAATGTGCATTTGTATATAACATTTCAAAATTTGCAATGTTCATGTATGCGAATTTAATAATATATATATATATATATATATATATATATATATAGAGAGAGAGAGAGAGAGAGAGAGAGAGAGAGAGTTAAAAAACTGTATAATATAAATAATAACTATATATATAATAATATTTAAATAAAAATAAATTAGAATTCGACTTTGGAGCCAACTAGGAAATTTCTCTTTCACATAACCACATTGGCGAATCCGGAGGTGACACTTGTCACAGTCCCATTGGGTGAAAACTGAAGAAGATTCCCCTTGCTAATTGGATTGCTGACTGGACTGCCATGTCATCATTCTGTCCCATTCTGAAGTTTTTTTAGCTGTTTAGGAAAACGAACAGTAGGCCTTTTCTCCTTCATCCAGCCTTTGTTTTTGATGAAACAAATTGTGTTGCGATCATCTTTACACGATGGATGCAATCATACAATTTTCGAACAAATCTAAGAAATTTGATTTCTGAGCTAAAAAATGAGCACCTGATCATTCCTCTCCACTAGAAGCCTTTTGAACCCCAAAAGATACTATTATCTGACAAGTAGATGAGGGTACAACCCCCTCACATTTCCAAGCTCGATCCAATTGGATTTTCACGAATTTGTTTCCTTGAGCTCCTCTCTAAGGAAATCAACATTCACTTGCCTTGAGGACACCATTCGATAATAGTACTTGTGTTTTCCCTTTTCAAATTGATCTTGCACTGTTTGTTGCACCATTTTCAATTGTTCATAGAAACTCATGGTTTTGTCCATGTCATCATCAAAAGTAACATCATTCTTACCAAGATGACATAACGAAATATAATAAAATGGATGACAAATTTCATTACTTGCTTATCTTGACTCAAGCACAATTGTACATCTTGAAAGTATGAGATTTTTTGAACATAACTTTCATGTAAAACATAATGACACCTAAATACAATAGTTACATAACCAATAGGCCTAAAAGACATAAAAATGAACTTGTTTCTTATACCTCTTTTGTACCTTCGATCCAAGTGAAATTTTTGACAAGTATCAATCCAATGAAAGTGCATGGATTGGGGAAACTTAATCTTTACACCATGGAAATCTTCTGAATGAAATAATATGGTGAAGTTTCTTGCATAAACTTGAAACTCAAATGAATCTTTCAAGTTTGAAAGAGCATAAAAAAGAATTGAACTGATCTTTTGGTTTGAAGCAACACATGCCTCTTGTTGTTTGCATCCCCACTCGAAGAATTTTCACACACATGACAATGCATGCCAAGGAGCTTCGAAAGAAGAAATGTCAACAAAAACTCTCCTCCAACATTGGGATGCTCCCAAAAAACCTCTTATCAAAATGACGATCTTGGGCGCTGACCAATCAACAGTGGCATCCAACTTGGAGAGGCTTGCCTTCAACTTACTTCCTCCAATATCATGGCCCAAATGCATCAAAGTAGTGAAACCCAACTTTTACTTTGATATCTTCAAAACATCAAACAATTTCCCTTCATGTATGACATGTGCATAAGAAAACTTTCTAAACATGTTTATGTCACCCATGTGGACAATTTCTTCAAGAAAGGACTCTTTTTTGCCATAATTCAAATACATGTATGTAGTAGAATTGCTACAAAGAACATACAACATTAAAAGCCATACAAACCATTCTTGTTTGGTGTTATGTAAATTCTTTCACTGACCTCTTTTTACAACTTTGCTTTGGTGAAAACTAATCCTTTTGTCCTCTTTCTTGAAATACTTACCACTCCTCTTTGGCACCATAAACATCAGTGCACAACATGGTATAAGGGATGTTTTAATGAGCTCATTGTTCAAAAAATTTTTGCATTGCATTGGTGTCTCTACACTTTGCAATTTTTTTAACCCTTGCATGTTAACATCACAAAGAGAAACCTCTTGTTGCAAAGATATTTCATGTGAAGTTTCTTTCTCCTTGAAGGACGATTCTTTCACAACCTAAAATACTTCATCACTCTGATGAACTGAACGAAAAAAATCATAATTGAAATTTTCATTACATGCAACAACATATTCATAAACAATATCATCATTTGGCTTGAACATGAGAAGTACTAAACTTTTACTTGAATTCACTAGCCTTTTTCCCTCCCCTGCATTAACCAAAGAACTGTTCAGCTATTTGCGATGGGCTCTCACTATGTACTCCACGCCATCCTTGAACAATTGATACTTGTTTTCATGGTGGTAAAATACTACTTTCCGGTCATACAAATATGGACTACCCAACACCACACCTGAAATATCAAGCATACCACATCTAACTCTACTTCGTCAACAAAATTTGCAGTGATTGCAAACTTAAACAAACATTTTCTTGTAACATGTAAAATTGTGTCTCTTGTTATCCATCCCAAAGGGTATGGTTTATGGTGAGGTACAGTTTCAATATTCAATCTGTTAACTAAGTCTTCAGAGATTAGATTTTCTTGTGACCCACTATCAAAGAGTGTGTCAATCTTGGTGTGTTTAGATATGACCCTAACATGAAATAACTCAATTCGTCTCTTTTCATCTGGAGTAGTAGTAGTGTTACAGTTTTGTGAACTAGTGCTTGCAATATCTTGTTTTCCTTTGATTCCCATGACAATGATTTTGTTTTCATCACCTAATTCAGAACCTAAATCTTCTTGAGTGATAGTAATGGTTTTATGTTTCCCTTCATTGTTGAATTTATTTGGTCTCATTTCTGGATGCAATTTCCAGCAATGGGCTTCATCATGCCCCTCTTTGGAACAATGTTTGCATGTGATTTTCTCCCCTTCTTTCTTCACACTTGCATTCTTCTTTCCCTTCCATTTTCCTCCTTTCTCTTTCTCCTTACCCTTAGATGGATTTTTATTACTATCCTCTTCATAAGTGTTCTTTCCTCTAGATTCAAGATACGTTGCTTGCACACATACTTCATCTAAATTAGCTGGATTGAACATAAGAATATTATGTTTAAGATAGGAATGTAAACACCTAATATATTTCAACAATCTATCTTGGGGATTCAAATTTGCTCTTAATAACAAAGCCCTTTTTCTAAAATCATGTGTATAATCTGTGACTGTTTGGCCTTTAAGCTGCCAAAAATTCTGCCAACTCATCATGGATTTTTTCATATAGGCTAGAGGATAAAGCTGTTTTTTAATTGTAGAAAAAAATTCAACCCAAGTGATGGATATCTTACCATGGATTCTCATTTCCTCTTGAGTCTTTGCTTCCCACCAAACTAGTGCAACTCCTTCTAGCCTCAATGAATCCAACTGGATCTTTATGTCGTCTTATTCAAGGTTATGAATTATGCAGTATACCTCCAACTGTCAAATCCAATTTTCTAATTTTTCTACATTCACCTCTCCATTGTACATGGGAAGGTCGAACTTTATGTCCAATTTCAGTAATGGAGTTTTTCCTTTTGCGGTTTTGGAATGAGTATGGGCAGTTGCAGTGGTGGTAGTGGAAGATGATGTTGTGTGAGATGATGAAGATGATGAGGAATATTATGAGGATGGTGGAGATGGAGGCGGATTTCCACCATTCCTTTTGGAATCCTTATTCTCATATTTATTTTCCTCTGAGTTTCCTTCTCCATGTGGAGGTTTAGAACTCTCTCCAACCATTTTGGTGTTCCTCTCTTCATAGAGGAATTTAACAATCTCTATCAAAGTATAGAAACCTTTATTAAATTCTTCCTCTTCTGAAGAGGGACCTCCAGTCTCTCTTTCTCCAGACATAATGGCTATGGATTCAGGCTCAGAAATTTGTACTGATTTTACCTCTTCAATCTCAATTGAAGGCAAACTTTGAGGAGTTTCAAGTGCATTTGGAATTGGAACTTTGGGTGGCGGAGATTGTGGCCTTGTGGATCTCCTTCTTCTGGGAATTACCTCAGAAGTTGAAACTAATAGCTTCCCTTCTCCTCTCTGTAACTTTAACCTTGTAAGCATCACAATTTTGCAACCATTAAAATCGTAATTGCACAAACTCAAGCAATCAAGCAATTCAACCTTGGGCTCTGATATCAACTTGATCTATTTTTGTATGATTATTTTTGTTGTGCTAATAGAAATTGGATATTTATAACCATGTGCTTGCTTCTTTCTTTTTGTGTCGAGGTTTCCTTAGTTGCTGGTGCTTACAAACAAGTAAATTTCCTTAAGTTAAACGAGATACTTATGAGCAAAATAGCTTCAAAAATGAATAATGAACAACAAACATGTACAGTGCAGAAAACCATCAAAGAGACACATTAACACAATGTTTTGATGAAGGAGTTCACCCTTCCTGGGCTACATCTCCTAGGTCCAGCTTCCATGGCTTGGGCCTATGTATTAGCTCAATGTGGAAAAAATGTTGTTTACAAATCTCTATGGCTCCTGATACTTGCACCATTATCAAAACCTATCGGCTCTTTACAATACCATCCCTACCATATCCTTTATTTATTAGACATCATTCTCTGACTTCTTCACATATCTAATCCTGATGATGAACCACGGAGGATGGTTCAAAACGTTAATACATAAAACAGTAAAATGTGATGAATCTGAAAGACATAACCACACAAAATGAAGATCGCGAAAGTCTCAAATATATTAGGTCCAAATTAGTCAAGAACACTTCTTTATGATCTCAATTTGGTCAAAAATTGAGTAAGTTATGCTTCATTCAATTTTTCCTAGGAAACCTCCGATAAATCTGGAGAGACTCCAGCTAAGTCCGCCAAAATTGGAAGTTTCTTCCTAATTTGGTGCGTCACAAAATCCACTGCCAATCTAATCTGAATTTTAAGCAAGCTTAATTAATGCATTAAATAGAATTAGTTTAATTAAAATGTGATTAGCGCTTAACGCTTCCATTTGCTTGCCCTCGGTTTCCATTGGGTGGTCGTATGGAGAGGGGGCTGGCCCCGTGGGGCTGCCTCCCTCCTCTCCATCGTCGATCAACACTATTGCATTAATGAATGTGCTGCGACCTCCTTTCAAACACGCTCATTGTGGTTTAATGGTAACACATTGGAATTGGGAGGGGAGGTCACGAGTTCAAACCCGCCCTCCCCGATCACATTTATATTTTGCTATATGATATTTCAATACCTTTGTATAGTTTAGAACTATACCATATCACATAAAAATACGCATTTGTATATAACATTTGGAAATTTTCAATGTTTATGTATGCGAATATATATATATATATATATATATATATATATATATATATATATATATATATATATATATATATAGAGAGAGAGAGAGAGAGAGAGAGAGAGAGAGTTAAAAAACTATATAATATAAATAATAACTATATATAATAATATTTAAATAAAAATAAATTCAAATTCGACCTTGGAGCCAACTATGAAATTTCCCTTTCACAAACCACACTGGCGAATTGGGAGGTGACACTTGTCACAACCCCATTGGGAGAAAACTAAAGAAGATTCCCCTTGCTGACTGGATTGCCATGTCATCATTCTGTCCCATTCTGCAATTTTTTTAGCTGTTTAGGAAAATGAATAACATGCCTTTTCTCCTTCATTCAGACTATGTTTTTGATGAAACAAATTGCGTTGTGATCATCTTGACGAGACAAATGCAGTGATATAGTTTTCAAACCAATCTGAGAAATTTTATTTTTGAGCTAAATACTAAGCACTTGATCATCATTAGAACAATTCTTGCACAAGTATGATCAACTCTCTGCCTCACGAGCCCGCTATAGCCAACACAACCAATTATGCTGCCTGCCAAGCCCCTATTTCCTTGCACAATTCATGTGAGGATCAACCCATATTTAATTAGGAAATCCTTCCTCCATAACTGTGCAATCCAAAACTATGCCCTTCTTTGATTGCATGCATGACCTGTACAACTCAGATCATCATACAATTGATAGTACATTGTCCTTGCACTCTAGTCTCAACTTGATCTTTCTATGAACTGACATGCATGAGTTTCTCATGAGGGAATCTTCAGTTAGCTAGAGTAGCACTGAGGATGCACCAATGCACAAAATCACTACTAGACCTCTACTAGTTCCACAAACAGTTAGAACTAGTTTAACTGTCTATAACTCAGTCAAACTGAGTTATATAATTACAACTCAAATAAACTCATCCTAGACCCCAAAAATTTAGAGAGAACATATACATGACTACAAAAAGACTTCCAACTCAAAATTGCTAAGCTAATTAAGTTAATTAAACTTAATTACCTATTACAAGTTGCTATGATAATAGAATTCGATTTCAATTCATACTTTAATTCACGAAAAATTAATCTACATTTTCTTGTTTCCATTTCTCAACACAACTTTACCGTTGTGTACCAGATAAATTTTTATCAACCTCGGTTGTCAACCGTGGTCATCAACCTCAGCCTTGACCCTCGTGTGCACACATCAAGCCAGACCGAGGCCTTGAGGTGACATCATGCTAACATCATCTCGTCCATGCGGCTTCTCAAAATTGGGACCTGTCAAAGTCTGGCTATGCTATAAAATTTAGGTTTTTCATTATAAATAATTTTGGTGTTTTTTGTGCCTTTAGCCTACATCTGACAACTCGGTAGTTTGGGACAACCAATGACCCGTATTGGAATGAGGACCCCCCCCCCCCCCCTGATATCACAGAGGGTGGGGGTCCTCGATAGAGGTTTCGCCCATCGTGGTTCAACTCCTCCCCTCCATATATATCTGTGTGTGTGTCGAGTGCCTTGATACACACACACACACACGCATATCTCTCTCTCTCTCTCTCTCTCTCTCTCTCTCTCTCTCTCTATATATATATATATATATATATATATATAAAGTGGGCCTCCGCCAAGGAATCTCGATGCTTGGTGATGCCTATTTCTCTTGAGCTTATATATGTGCACAAGCTTCATCCGAGGAATCTCTACATTTTACAATGCCTATCTCTCCTGAGCTTTACAATATATGTATGAATACATGGACAAGGATGCCCTCGACACACTACCATACATGCCTCTCTCTCTTAAGCTTTATATTACTTAACCTGACACACACACACACACACATAACTGTAATACAAGGAAATACCTTCCCTAATCTACATGCAAATTCATATACAAGGCCTATCATTACAAAACATTTTAGATGCGGGAATTTAATCATACGATAAATATTCACCCATCTTTCATACTTAGGTATTTAAATTGAATTGAAGCTCATATATTATGCACATAAGTTTTTCACTTCTTCATTTATCACATAAGAATTAAACCATTCCTCATTAACTTGCAGTAAATCGACATTCCTCATTATTACACCAAAAATAAAACATTCCTCCACAATCACTTAGGAAATCAACTTCCCATAATATTCATATAGGAAATGATAATCCTTATTAATTATCTAGGAATAACATTCCATATTATTCGCACAGGAAATAAAAATTCATCAACATTAGCATAAGTATTTTAACAACATAATAAACATTTACATAATATTCTATGAAAAAGAACTTAAGTAAGCATTTATCTTATAAGAGAATTCTGACAACTCAGATTGAGACTTCAACTCTCCACTCAACTTTAGATATGCTTTCACTACAACCTTTCTTACAGCTAATCACCCTCGACTTAGATTTCAAAGCTTGAGAAAGAGAGCTCAAAAGAATTAACCAATGCTGCCAGCTGAAACATGGAATCCATAGATATATCCAACTCTACCCACTAGCTAATCTGTTAGGTTACTATAATACTAGTGATTACCCTATTACTGTTGTAGTTGTATCCCTTATTAATATTGTTGCGCCCCTATTGTCCTCATATTTTTATTACTGTGCCCCATAGAATCCTTCTATTGTTATTTTTGTGGCTTTATATTATTATTGTTAGGTCGGCTGGGTTATATTGTGACTCGTTAGACTCCTATATATAGAAAGGAGGTTTTTTCATTTGAATAATCCAAGAATTGTTCATTTGTGTAATGTAAAGGAGGTTGCCCCCTCGAAGAGGCTGAATTCTAAGGTGTTCAACTATCTTTTCTATCTTTTTTTGAGCTGGTTTCATAACATTTGGTATCAGAGCTTTGGATTCTAGGGTTTCGCTGCTCCAAATAGGTCATCGTGGCATTTTCGCTATAACCTTTTTTCCGTGACGTTTTAGAAGCGAAAAAAAAACCCCATTTGAGAAGAAATTGCACTAAACCTCGGGTTTGAACTTCAGATTTTTTTGCGCTATATTTACGGAGATATGATCTGAGGAAGTTGGTCTTTTTGTAGACTCCTGCATTACATTCCAAATAGGTGACCTAGGGAAAGTTGTCATAACTTTCTCTCTGAGCATCGGATTGAATTTTTGTAAGAAGATACAAAAATAAGACGGACTGTAGTTTCCTGTATATATTTTTCAGAGCCAAAGGTCGAAACAGGGACACGTGGCATGTCGTACAAGTTAGCTATACTGAAGTAGTCTATAATCAGGTCACTGTGGGAGATTTGGCATAACTATTCCTTGGAGAATCCAATTTGGATCAGACTAGTGGCATTGGAAAGAGGACATAGAGGGCTACTGCAGGTCACAATTTCAGAACTAGATGATTCGAAAATAACAGAGATACATCAGAGGCAATATCAAGCTCCTTCAAAGTGAAAAAAGGTGTGTAGATTTTTTTTAATTTTTTCTTAAGCTTGGTTTGAAAAATTATTTTGAAGAATTCAAAAGGCATAGTAGAGCATTATTATCGGTAACTGATGCCCCGAGGAAATAAAATGCAAACACCTAGTAAGCAACCTGAAAGCGCTAGCATGACTCATGAAGAAGAGGAAGAAATGCTACATGATATATCAAAATTACAAGAAGAAGTGCAACAAATGTCACTCTCACAAAGCTAACAGAATCTAAGATAAATGGTGTGGAATCTAAGATAAAGGGTGTGGAAGCTAAGATGGATGATTTGAAGACAGATTTGAAGACATACATGGAAGAATTGATGATAAATATGAATAAGTTGCTACAAGAAATGGTCAAAAATGGTGAAAGGGTAATAAAGGAAACTCATGATGAGAACAAAAGAAATGTTAATCATGATTCCATAGACTCTAATGTTAAATCGAAGACCCACCATATTCCAAAAATTGATATGAGGAAGTTTGATGGCAAGGACCCCTCAACATGGATATTACAGATGGAGCAATTTTTCGATCTCAATAATGTGCAAAACACACAAAAGGTACATATTGCAAATATGTATTTGGAACCAAATCAGTTTGTATGGTATCAATGGCTTTGCTCTCGTAAACAAATTATCACTTGGGCAATTTTTACAGAAGAATTGACAGCACATTATGAGGACACAAAAAGCAACACTTTTTTTAGCCCATTGATAAGTCTCAAACAAAAGGGTTCAATAATGGAGCACATTGAGGAGTTCCAAAAATTGAACATAAGAGTAAAAAATATTCCAGAGGAGCATAGGATTGATGTGTTCATAGGGACTTTAAAGGATAATATCCAACATGATGTTCGCCTTTGGGAACCTAATTCATTAGAGAAGGTATTCAGGTTAGCAAGAAAATGGAAAGCAAAATTATGGCAACCAGGAAGCATACCAGTCACAACTATAAATATGGAAGTGTTGTTACCCCTAGCCTTCCATAACCTATAAGGTTGACACCACAAAAATTGGAAGAAAAAAGAGCAAAAGGGCTTTGTTACAGTTGTGATGGCAAATACACTAAAGGTCATAAGTGTGCTGAGAAGAAATTATTCTACATAGATTGTGAAGAGGAAGAAGAAAAGGAGCAAGAAAGGTCAAAAGAAGAGGATATACTCCAGGAACAAAGCCTAGATAAAGAAGAAATGAATATGACCATATCTTGTAATGCATTGGCTGTAATTACCACTCCTCAAACCATCAAGATAGAAGGACAAATCAAGAAGAAAAGGGTAATAGTGTTGATTGATTCAGGAAGTACCCACATTTTTATTCATTGTAAGGTAGCAAAAGAATTGAATTGCTTCCTATATCCAGCACCAGAGTGTTAAGTGATGGTTGCAAATGGAGGAACGATAAATTGCTTTGGAAGTGCCATAATATCAAGCTATCCATGGGAGAATATGTATTGACAAGCCTAATGCTTTCCATTCCAATGGGAGGTGCTGATGTTGTATTAGGAGTCCAATGGCTACAGCCCTTGGGTACAATAGCTTTTAATTTTCAAGAAATTTTCATGAAATTTTCTGCGGAAGGAAAGGAAGTTGAATTAAGGGGTATTGCAGGGAAACCGGGAAACATAATGAGCTCTAACGGTATGACAAAGCTTCTAAAAAAGGAACAAAGAGGTGTAATTGCACAATTATGTTTGCTAGATGTTTCCACATCAAAATCATCTATTTCTCCAGATCTCCAAAAAGTCTTGGACAATCATTCCAAGGTATTTGAGACTCCCAAAGGTCTCCCACCTATTCGTGATCATGATCATGCTATTCATATGATTCCAGGAAGTGTTCCTGCAAACATCAGGCCGTACAGATATCCCTATGCCCAAAAGAGTGAAATTGAACATATGGTTGTAGAAATGCTAGAGGCTGGTATAATTCAACCTAGTCAAAGTTCTTTCTATGCTCCAGTAGTACTGGTGCACAAGAAGGATGGATCATGGCGCATGTCTCTGGATTATAGGGAGCTCAACAAGCTCACTATTAAAGATAAGTTTCCCATTCCTGTCATTGATGAATTACTGGATGAATTGCATGGATCAATTTACTTCACAAAGTTGGATCTTCATTCAGGATATCATCAAATCAGAATGAATACTGAAGACATTCCGAAAACAACATTTAGAACTCATGAGGGTCATTATGAATTTTTGGTCATGCCTTTTGGCCTTACCAATGCACCTTCTACATTTCAAGGTTTGATGAATTCCATTTTCAAACCCTTCCTTAGAAAATTTGTGTTAGTATTTTTTGATGATATACTAATCTACAACAAGTCTTGGAAGGATCATGTTGAACATGTTGATAGGGTGCTACAACTATTGGAGGAGAAACAATTATATGCAAAAAGATTCAAATGTTTCCTTGGAGTAGAAGAGGTGGAATATCTGGGTCATATTGCATCTCATGAAGGAGTTAAGATAGACCCTAGCAAAACTAAAGCCATTAAGGAATGGAAAATCCCCACATCCATAAAGCATCTGCGAGGATTTATTAGGTTGACAGGGTATTATCGCAAGTTTGTTAAGAATTATGGGAGAATAGCAGCACCTCTAACAACATTATTGAAGAAAGATGCATTTTCATGGACTCCAGAAGCAACAAAGGCCTTCAAACATCTTAAAGAGGCAATGTGCCAAGCACCGGTCTTAGCTACACTGGACTTCACAAAAACCTTTATTGTGGAATGTGATGCTTCAGGAAATGGAATTGGTGTTGTTTTAATGCAAGATGAAAGACCCATTGCTTTTGAAAGTCATCCAATCAAGGGAAAGTTTTTACACAAAGCTATTTATGAGAAGGAAATGTTGGCAATACTACATGCACTTAATAAATGGCGACCCTACCTAATGGGAAGACACTTCAAGGTAAAAACGGATCATTATAGCTTTAAATACTTTTTAGAACAAAGATTATCCTCTAAAGAGCAACAAAAGTGGGTCACAAAGATGCTAGGTTATGACTTTGAAATCATCTACAAAAAAGGGAAGCAAAATGTGGTCGCAGATGCACTCTCAAGAAAGGATGAGGATGTGGAAGCATTGTTGTGCGCCATTTCTATTATCCAACTAGATTGGATAAACGAAGCAAGGGAGGAATGGAAGAATGATGAAGAAGTGTGGGCACTTATTCGAAAGTTACAACAAGATTCTAGTACATCTGATACATTTAGCTGGAAAAATGATTTGTTATGGTACAAAGATCGCTTATACTTTTGTAAGAATTTGCAACTCAAACAAAAGATTCTTATGGGATTGCACACTTCTCCCTTAGGAGGGCACTCAGGATTTTTAAAAACTTACCACAGGGTTAAGAAGGAATTTTTTTGGGATGGCCTTAAATCAGATCTTCAAAAGTTTGTGGCAGAATGTTTGGTTTGCCAACAAAATAAAGTTGAAACAATTAAGACCCCAGGTCTATTACAACCTTTATCCATTCCTAGCCAACGTTGGGAGGAGGTTTCAATGGATTTTATCACAGGTTGACCCAAGTCTGAGGGAAAGAGTGTCATCAAATCCATTTAAAGCCAATACAGTTTCTACTGCATTTATGGAAATAATTCAAAATCTACATGGAAACCCAAAGATTATTGTAAGTGACAGAGATCCCATTTTCACTGGAAATTTTTGGATAGAATTATTTTCTTGTCTTGGTACTTAGTTAGCTTATAGCTCATCTTATCATCCTCAATCTGATGGGCAAACTGAGATAGTAAACAAATGTTTGGAAGGATATCTTCGTTGCTTTGTATCTGATAAACAGACACAATGGGTCAAATGGTTGCCTCTGGCTGAATGGTGGTATAACACTTCCTTCCATACAGCAAAAAAAATGACCCCATTTATGGCACTTTATGGATATCAGCCACCATCCATCACATCATATTTAAGAGAAAATTCTAAGGTTCAAGCAACGGAACATCACATCGAACATCAACAACAAGTCCTCCAACTCTTAAAGGATAACCTCGTGTTGGCATAGAATAGAATGAAACAACAGGCATATCAACATCGCAGTGAAAGAAGTTTTGATGTAGGTGATTGAGTATTCCTACGGCTACAACCATATAAAAAAATGTCCCTCAAGCAAGCTAAGAAGGATAATAAATTATCACCAAAGTATTATGGTCCATACAAGGTGTTGCAAAAGATTGGTACTATGGCATACAAATTGGAGCTTCCTGCAGCGTCTCGAGTGCACATAGTTTTCCATGTTTGATGTTTAAAGAAGGTTATAGGCGATGTTAGACTTAGTCTTGTCAGTCCTCTGTCAGAGTCAAATTCACCAAGGTTCATTTCTCGTCATTTGCAGTCATCAAATGCCATTTTGGTAAAAAAGAGTCATTTTAATTCTTGAGTCTAGGGTTTTGTCTCCAGAAGTGTGAAATAACGCTTGTAGGCCAGAGGGAGGTTCAGTAAGTCTTTATTTCAGGAATGTCATTGTCAATAATGTGAGAATTATTCTTCTTCAAAACCCTGTTTTGAAGAAGAAATCATCAAATGTGTTTTTGTAATAAATATGTAATTTGTCAAGGTGTTTCAAATTTGTACATCTCTTCAATGGAAGCAGCTTTAGCTGCTCCTATCCCTGCAAAATCACAAACAGAAAGAACATCATCGGCACAAAGAGACAAAGCAAAAATCAAACGAAACAGAGTTTGTATTCAAATGCCAGAATGCCAAAATTATACAACTTGGTTGGCTGAATATCAGAAGATGAGGTTAAGGAGGTTAGTGTGTTGAGTGCTTCTGCAAACAAACTGGAAAAGTTGAAGGAGAATGCTGCAAAATATGCTGGTCTCATCACGGAGGAGCTTGATCCAGATCATTTAGGATATATTGAGATATGGCAACTTGAAACCCTGCTACAGGGCATGGTGAACACTTATGGGAACAAAGGATGTGTAAAGCACAGCAAAAATTTGAGTAAGACTATGATTCCCAAGCGTTGGAGAAGTCCCATTTACATATTCCTTGAGGTCACAAAGGATTTTGTCCATGAGAACTAGAAGCGCATCTGGATCATATTACTGTGGATAGCCTTGAATGCTTGTCTGTTCACATGGAAATTTATGCAATACAAGCACAAAGCTGCATTCCAGGTGATGAGTTACTGCATTTGTGTAGCCAAGGGCGCTGCTGAGACGTTGAAGCTTAACATGGCTCTCATTCTCTTCCCTGTATGTCGCAACACAATCACCTGGCTCAGAAATACCAGGGCTAGTTCAATTGCCCCATTTTGATGACAATATCAACTTTCATAAGGTGATGGCAGTGGGAATTACAACCGGAGTATTCATTCATGGGGTGGTGCATCTCTCCTATGACTTCCCTAGAATTGATTCATCTCCTAACCTCAAATTTATGGCTACAATAGGACGTGGGTGCCTCTCACCTCACCTCAAGCCCGCTGGATACCTGATGATTCCACTTCTCATTATATCCTTGAAAGAATTGCAAAGATTATTAAAATTAATCTTTTTGAGAGTCAGACAGCATTATCTGATTCAATAGAGAATGATACAAGGAAGTGAAACAAGTCACACAGGTAGTGATTATAATCTACCGTATGGGAATGGCATTTCAACCACCAAATACCATCAATTTCATGAACTTTCAGCCTTTCATCCAAAAGATGGGATTCGAACTATGACAGAAGATGCATGCTGATTATCGCTTTCAACAAAAATACTAATAGCCGAAGGTCAGTTGAGCATTATGGAAGGGCCGTGCGGCACACTAGTTAAGTGGCGTGGCGCACTGGGCACCTCCACGCAGTGTTGGGTGTGCTACGCAGCGCACACAGCCAAGAAGCCTGAGAATTGCCCAGATTCACTCCAATTGCCCAAAAACGCGTGAATTCGCCTTGGGACAAATGTTTGAGGATCGCATTGAGCTTATTAATCGACCAGGGACCTCAACTCTAACAATTGCCTCTAACTTGCGTCAAATTGTTGAAGGCCTTGTAGCTGTTTGGGAAGAAAATTCATGTTCTGGGGTCTCTCACTACAAATGTAATGCCTCTATCTTACATGCAGCACAACAATACTTGCAATATGCTGATGCTTGCGACATTTTTCTCAATATGTCATTCTTTCCACAAAGGCAAGAAAATGGTGTAGAATTTGTTTCCATTCGTTTTCCACAACAGAGGATTCAAATGAGGAAAGCCACATGACTATTTCCGTTCAGAAATTCTGAAAGCATGGCAAGAGCTCTTTGGTCATCGATTCCTCCTTCCCTTGTGTTTTCAAACGATCAGGGTGCCTCCCTAAACAATAACATATCAGTTTCATCTTTATAGATTTTCGAAGCTCCGAAAGTTTGTATGGCACCAAATCCGAACCTTGGCCGTGGAAAATCCACAGGACTCCAGCAGAAAATAGAGGAGGCAGCCTTGAATGACACAATCTAAATTCGCCGATGTTGGTTGACAGATGTAGACTCCTTTTATCCTTCTTGTCAGATACCCAATCACTTTGTTCGCTTCGCTTCGATTTAGGATTCGTAGACTTATTGGATTAGGAGCATGAATTACAATCATATTATAATGGCTGGACAGTATGGAATTCAAGGCAGTGACTCTTCATGTTACAGTTATGGTAATGGTGGCGGCGTTAACATATGAGATGGCTACAACTCTTCCTTGGAACAAGAAGGCGCTCAAAATAACCTGTGAGATCAATAAATAAGGACCATGGATTGGTTTAGTCACTGTGTATCCACCAGAAGAAGCTGCCTTCATGTCCATAAAATTTCTGAAGCGTCATCCCAAATACCCATTTCTTGACTTTTCTGGTCGCAAATTTCTCATTGGAACAATCTATGGCAAAAAGGTGATCTATGTAAGATGCGGTGTAGGAATGTGGAATGCAGGTGTAACGACTTAGATGATGTCTGATCTGTTTAATATAGTTGGAGTTGTGCATTTTGGCATTGCTGGCAATGCAAACAATTCTCTTTCAATAGGGGATGTAACAATCCCCAAATATGTTTCCCACATTGGAATCTGGGAGTGGCTGAAATTAAACGACACAGAGGAGGCGACCTTGAATGACACAAGTAATTTCTTTAAACTGAAAACACGTGTTGAGCTTAGTAAATTGCAGCAAGGATTGTTCATTTTTCCCATCATTAAAGGTGAAATCTTATTTAAAGGCCAGTTTTATTAAAAAATTAGTTTTATTCAAACGGAAAACGAAGGTGAAAAGTCAAAGTCCAAAAGCCAATTTAGAACAAATAATATCTACCCCAGCAGAGAAATAGGATTCGATTTCCTATTTTGGACTTTAGTTATGATTCAAAGGGTCTATAGTTATGGTTTACGCCTTTCCAGTGGTCATTAGAGATTTTCAAATGGAATAATGTAGCGCTATTCTACCTCCATAACAGATGGATAGCGCTTTTCCTATCTCCATCGATTGGTTTTCCAGCTCCCTATTTTTCATCGATTTGTCTTCCCATAGATGGAGTTCATTTATGGTATAAAAAATCATTTGTAGAGGGTTCTGAGTAGGGGAAAAACAGTGGGAGAGGTGTGAAGGAAAACTTCACTGTACAGTTTTTGACAGGGATTTAATGAAAAGATACAGCTCTGACTCCTGAGATTCTTGTGGTGTGAATTTAGCATTTGTCTTTTCTTTTGTTTCATATGTAGCTTGTTATGTTTCACATTTCATTTCATAATCATTTCTAAATGAATACTTTTAAGTGAGAAGGGCAAAATCCAGTTTACTGCTCTGCCTTGGGAAGGTATTCATGTTCTGTGTTTTCTTCTGTTTGATAAGGATTCATCTATTGCCCTTGTCAACCTCTCAACAGTCTTTTCATTCCATATAATTTCAAAATTGAATGCTAAATTTATTGCCTGTCTTGCCTCCTGAGATAATCTGTGTCTCGGATTTAATCTCTCTGCTCATGCTGTTCTTGATCCCACGCTGCCCAGAAAACCCAGTCATTTATCAAAATACCCTTTCTTATCTATTTACTAGCCTAAAATCAGTTCCCATTTTAAGTCATCTCGCACCCTATTGCTCATTTTATCGAGATTGACTGGAGAGAGCCCTCTCCTGTCCTCGTAGGGCTAGCTACGAGGTTGAGCTTGGTTTGATGTTGCCTCAAGTTTTGCCTTCTTTAGCCTGAGGCAGATTCGAGCGCTAACATAGTGGCGACCATACTGGGGAAGAAGTTTACTTGTAGATTGTCTTTCCCCAGTTCATATCTCAAGTTTCGATCTAATTGTTGATGGTGGACGACGATCAGACACTGGAAATGCTGAAAGCATTCACCTAGCGACTCCATTCACTGAAGAATCCAGCAATCGGTGCTTCATGGTGACTCCACTGCAGAGAGGTCAGTAGCTTTGAGATTTTTTTTAAAATGGAGCGGATTGCAAGAAGATACGCTCGCATGAGCCGAGATCACATTCCAGGCTTTCCAAATAAGATTCCAAAAGTAGATTGGTCAAGGAATTTGCCTACATTTAAAGATGATGGTAAGAAGGATGCTGCTTTACATCTAGTTCAATTTCACATGCATATTCGCAAGTTGAAGGTAGTTTTTCCTGAAGATTGCTTAATGAATATATTCATGGCCACTCTAGAAGGTGAAGCCCAATATTGGTATGAAAGTTTGGCGCCTGCTTGTATTTACTGTTTAAAGGATTTTCATGCCATGTTCATTGAAAGATATAAAGACTCTTATCCATCATTAAGTCTAGTTCATGACTGTTGCAAACATGCTTCTACTTTTATTGAAAGCCTTGAAAAATACTACGAGGATGATAATTTTATGGATGATGAGATCATGGAAGCCCTAGATGAAAATCCCTTTCAGCAGCGTAAAGACGATCATGAAAATTTGCAGCATGATCAAGATTGTAGTACGGTGGAAGAGGAAAGAATTTTTCATCTTGACAGTCAACAGGAATTACATGAAATAGATCAGCAGGTTGAAGATGTCTATGTGGCTGAAAGTGATGAAAGAGAAAGTGTCGTTTCAGATCTATCAATAGAAAAGGACGGCATGCAAGTAAGTCCAGTTCTAATTTCAGAATGTGATAATGTCAGGACAGCTATTTCCGTTCCAGATTCAGATTGTGATGACCAAGAATACCTAGTACGGAATCCTATGAAAGAGAACTTTGCTGTTGAAATCATCTGGGATGCAGAAGACACAGTTATGGATCCAAATGTTCTCAGTTCATTAGAATACAGCCTTCATGAGGAGGTAATCCAGTCAGTGCATGAACAACAAAATGAGACCTTCGTTCAAGTAAGTGAAAAGGTTCCTTTGGATGAATCTTTAGTAGATGGTAGAAATGTCATTTGTGCGCTTCAAGAATCATATGAAGTTTCTCTTCTTATGATTAGTGAATGTAATAAGGAACATGAAAACTTGGCTGTCATATCATATGAAGATGACCTATAGTACATTCACACCACAGAAGATCAAAACATTCAGGATTTCCATTCAAATTCTTCCTCATATGTTTCATGTGTTGAAATGTTTTTCCAAGAGGAGATCTTCTCATCTATTTGTTTAGAATTTTTGGGGGACCAGGAACAGATTTTTATTGAAGTACATTTTGAAGAAAGATTAGAAGCAGGTGAAAAGGACACCTTGTTCTTTCAGCAGGAGGTAAATCTTCATGTTTTTCAGGATCCAATGGCCAATCTGTTGCAGTCAGCTGTGAAAGTGTTTATTGCAGTGTTCAGTGATGAAGGAGATCATGGTCAACTATGTTTTTGGATGCCCAGTGATCAGTTTGTATTGTTGACCAGCAGATCTGATCAGGGGAATCAATCAAAAAGGCATCTGCTTGATTGGTTACATTGGCATTTTGATATAGTTTGATGGTATATTATCTTGCAAGAAATGCAGGTGGTCATGTACTACCACCAAGCTTTAAGTTTTAAGTTCAGTTCTTAGTATTTTGAGTTAGTTTGTTAGAGTCGAGTTTTTTCAGTCATGTCAGTTTGCATTGAGTCAGTTTGAGTCAAGTTTCAGTCAATAAATTGAGTCATGTTGGTTTGTCGGAATAATGGACTCCATAGCCCAATGGACGAAGGCACTGTCTAGCTCTCCCAGAGATCTGATGTTCTTGGCACCTCCACGGAGCGGCAGCTGCCATCCCAATTGGAGCCAATGTTAGACTCAGTCTTGTCAGTCCTCTGTCAGAGTCAAATTCACCAAGGTTCATTTCTCATCATTTGCAGTCATCAAATGCCATTTTGGTCAAAAAGAGTCATTTTAATTCTTGAGTCCAGGGTTTTGTCTCCAGAAGTGTGAAATAATGCTTGCAGGCCAGAGGGAGGTTCAGTAAGTTTTTATTTCAGGAATGTCATCGTCAATAATGCGAGATTGATTCTTCTTCAAAACCCTGTTTTGAAGAAGAAATCATCAAATGTGTTTTTGTAATAAATATGTAATTTGTCAAAGTGTTTCAAAGTTGTACAACTCTTCAATGGCAGCAGCTTTAGCTGCTCCTATCCCTGCAAAAGCACAAGCAGAAAGAACATCATCAGCACAAAGAGACAGAAAAAATCAAACAAAACAGAGTTTGCATTCAAATGCCAGAATGCGAAAATTATACAACTTGGTTGGCCGAATATCAGAAGATGAGGTTAAGGAGGTTAGTGTGCTGAGTGCTTCTGCAAACAAACTGGCAAAGTTGAAGGAGAATGTTGCGGAATATGCTGGTCTCATCATGGAGGAGCTTGATCAAGATCATTTAGGATAAATTGAGATATGGCAGCTTGAAACCCTGTTATAGGGCATGGTGAACACTTATGGGAACGAAGGATGTGTAAAGCACAGCAAAACTTTGAGTAAGACTATGATTCCCAAGCGTTGGAGAAGTCCCATTTACAGATTCCTTGAGGTCACAAAGGATTTTGTCCACGAGAACTGGAAGCGCATTTGGATCATATTACTGTGGATAGCCTTGAATGCTTGTCTGTTCAAATGGAAATTTATGCAATACAAGCACAAAGATGCATTCCAGGTGATGGGTTACTGCATTTGTATAGCCAAGGGCGCTGCTGAGACGTTGAAGCTTAACATGGCTCTCATTCTCTTCCTTGTATGTCGCAACACAATTACCTGGCTCAGAAATACCAGGGCTAGTTCAATTGTCCCGTTTTGATGACAATATCAACTTTCATAAGGTGATGGCGGTGCGAATTACAACCGAAGTATTCATTCATGGGGTGGTGCATCTCTCCTGTGACTTCCCCAGAATTGTTTCATGTCCTGACCTCAAATTTATGGCTACAATAGGACGTGGGCGCCTCTCACCTCACCTTGAGCCCGCTGGATACCTAATGATTCCACTTCTCATTATATCCTTGAAAGAGTAGCAAAGATTATTAAAATTAATCTTTTTGAAAGTCAGACAGCATTATCTGATTAAATAGAGAATGATACAAGGAAGTGAAACAAGTCACACAGGTAGTGATTATAATCTACCGTATGGGAATGGCATTTCAACCACCAAATATCATCAATTTCATGAACTTTCAGCCTTTCATCCAAAAGATGGGATTCGAACTATGACAGAAGATGCATGCTGATTATCGCTTTCAACAAAAATACTAATAGTCGAAGGTCAGTTGAGCATTATGGAAGGGTCGCGCGGCGCACTAGTTAAGTGGCGCAGTGCACTGAGCAAGCGCAGCGCACTGGGCGCCTCCACGTAGTGTGTTTTTACATGGTCGTGGCGCAATGGTGCGGTGCGACGCACTGGTGCGGCGCGGCGCACTGGGTGTGCTGCGCGACGCACACAGCCAGGAAGCCTGAGAATTTCCCAGATTCACTCCAATTGCCCAAAAACGTGTGAATTCGCCTTGGGACAAATGTTTGAGGATCGCATTGAGCTTATTAATCGACCAGGGACCTCAACTCTAACAATCGCCTCTAACTTGCATCAGATTGTTGAAGGCCTTGTAGCTGTTTGGGAAGAAAATTCATGTTCTGGGGTCTCTCACTGCAAATGTAACGCCTCTATCTTACATGTGGCACAACAATACTTGCAATATGCTGATGCTTGTAGCATTTTTCTCAATATGTCATTCTTTCCACAAAGGCAAGCAAATGGTGTAGAATTCGTTTCCACTCGTTTTCCACAACAGAGGATTCAAATGAGGAAAGCCACATGACTATTTCCATTCAGAAATTCTGAAAGCATGGCAAGAGCTCTTTGGTCATCGATTCCTCCTTCCCTTGCGTTTTCAAACGATCAGGGTGCCTCCCTAAACAATAACATATCAGTTTCATCTTTATAGATTTTCGAAGCTCCGAAAGTTTGTATGGCACCAAATCCGAACCTTGGCCGTGGAAAATCCACAGGACTCCGGCAGAAAATAGAGGAGGCAGCCTTGAATGACACAATCTAAATTCGTCGATGTTGGTTGACAGATGTAGACTCCTTTTATTCTTCTTGTCAGATACCCAATCACTTTGTTCGCTTCGCTTCGATTTAGGATTCGTAGACTTATTGGATTAGGAGCATGAATTACAATCATATTATAATGGCTGTACAGTATGGAATTCAAGGCAGTGACTCTTCATGTTACAGTTACGGTAATGGTGGCGGCGTTAACATATGAGATGGCTACAGCTCTTCCTTGGAACAAGAAGGCGCTCAAAATAACCGGTGAGATCAATAAATAAGGACCATGGATTGGTTTAGTCACTGTGTATCCACCAGAAGAAGCTGCCTCCATGTCCACAAAAGTTCTGAAGCGTCATCCCAAATACCCATTGCTCGACTTTTCTAGTCGCAGATTTCGCATTGGAACAATCTAAGGAAAAAAGGTGATCTATGTAAGATGCGGTGTAGGAATGTGGATGCAGGTGTAACGACTTAGATGATATCTGATCTGTTTAATATAGTCGGAGTTGTGCATTTTAGCATTGCTGGCAATGCAAACAATTCTCTTTCAATAGGGGATGTAACAGTCCCCAAATATGTTTCCCACACTGGAATCTGGGAGTGGCTGAAATTAAACGACACAGAGGAGGCGGCCTTGAATGACACAAGTAATTTCTTTAAACTGAAAACACGTGTTGAGCTTAGTAAATTGCAGCTGGGATTGTTCATTTTTCCCATCATTAAAGGTGAAATCTTATTTAAAGGCCAGTTTTATTAAAAAAATAGTTTTATTCAAACAAAAAACGAAGGTGAAAAGTCAAAGTCCAAAATCCAATTTAGAACAAATAATATCTACCCCAGCAGAGAAATAGGATTCGATTTCCTATTTTGGACTTTAGTTATGATTCAAAGGGTCTACAGTTACATTTTACACCTTTCCAGTGGTCATCAGAGATTTTCAAATGGAATAATGTAGCATTGTTCTGCCTCTAGAACAGATGGACAATGCTTTTCTTATCTCCATCGATTGGTTTTCCAGCTCCCTATTTTTCATTGATTTGTCTTCCAACAGATGGAGTTCATTTATGGTATAAAAAATCATTTGTAGAGGGTTCTGAGTAGGGGAAAAACAGTGGGAGAGGTGTGAAGGAAAACTTCACTATACAGTTTTTGACAGGGATTTAATGAAAAGATACAGCTCTGACTCTTGAGATTCTTGTGGTGTGAATTTAGCATTTGTCTTTTCTTTTGTTCCATATGTAGCTTGTTATGTTTCACATTTCATTTCATAATCATTTCTAAATGAATACTTTTAAGTGAGAAGGGCAGAATCCAGTTTACTACTCTGCCTTGGGAAGGTATTCATGTTCTGTGTTTTCTTCTGTTTGATAAGGATTCATCTATTGCCCCTGTCAACCCCTCAACAGCCTTTTCATTCCATATAATTTCAAAAATGAATGCTAAATTTATTGCCTGTCCTGCCTCCTAAGATAATTTGTGTCTCGGATTTAATCTCTCTACTCATGCTGTTCTTGATCCCACACTGCCCAGAAAACCCTGTCATTTATCAAAATACCCTTTCTTATCTATTTACTAGCCTAAAATCAATTCCCATTTTAAGTCATCTCGCACCCTATTGCTAATTTTATCGAGATTGACTGGAGAGAGCCCTTTCCTGTCCTCGTAGGGCTAGCTACGAGGTTGAGCTTGGTTTGATGTTGCCACGAGTTTTGCCTTCTTCAGCCTGAGGCAGATTCGAGCGCTAACAGGCGACAAGCTCCCAGTTCAAACAATATTGCCAGAACTTGATGAGGAAGGAAAATTATGTTGGAACCAGAAGCAGTCACAGAAACAAGAACTTGACAATGACGAAATCGATCAATTTCGGATTATCTCATCAAGTGGAAGAACTTATCCGCTGAAGATTTCACATGGGAGGATGAGAATTCTATACAGAAGCATCCAGAACTACTCAGGTGTTGAGGACAACACTTTTTTGAACGAGAGGGGCATGTTAGGTCCCTATAATACTAGTGATTACCCCATTAGTATTGTAGTTGTATCCCTTATTAATATTGTTGCGCCCCTATTGTCCCCATATTTTTATTACTATGCCCCATAGAATCCCTTTATTGTTATTTTTGTGGCTTTATATTATTATTGTTAGGTCGGTTGGGTTATATTGTGACTCCTTAGACTCCTATATATAGGAAGGAGGTTTTGTCATTTGAAATCCAAGAATTGTTCATTTGTGTAATGTAAAGGAGGTTGCCCCCTCGAAGAGGTTGAATTCTAAGGTGTTCGACTATCTTTTCTATCTTTTTGTGAGCTAGTTTCGTAACATAATCAAGGGAGTCTAGAGACTGCACCATCTCCACCCTTCAATTGAAATAGGGAATCCAAAGACTATACCATATCCACCTACCAGCTAATACAAGAAGTCAAGTTGAAATAGGCAATCCAGAGGCTATACGACCTCCACCCTCTAGCTAGTCAAGTGAATCCAGAGGCTACACCACCTCTACCCTTAGAGAGCTACTCTCAGTGGCTCCACCCTAAACTGGGAATCTAGATCTTACTAAAGTGATAGTTAGGCCTACAAACCAAGTAAAGGAAGGCTCCAGGGACACTCCTTGACTAGGAATCCAAAGAGCATGGTCTCCACCCAAACCAGGAATCCATAGATGTTTTCTCTTCACTTGAGAGATACCCAATAAAATCTTCCATTGTGCTGAACTGAAGAATTCTTCTCTTCTCTTCTGTTGTCTCAACAATGGTGTATAATGCCCCTCTTGTTGAATACTCTTGTGTTGACAATTTTTCTTCGAATCCCCCTCCCTTTTTCCTGCGTATCCAGTTTTGTTCTTTCGACCTTCCAATCTGTTGGTCCATTCCATTGTTGCCACATTATCCCACTTCTCCCTTGGGGAATCCCTCCTTATCGCCTTCCATTACCACAATTGTAACTAAAATATTTTTGTCACGGTAATGCATTCTCCCCATGGCAAGTTTCCTCCCCCTCATTCTATGACTAGTGTTTCAGTGTCCGCTTCCTTCTGCGTGGTGCACACGGAAAGGTATAGGAGTCTTAGGCTTGTCCTCCACTCATGGAGCTCCATACTCCACCTCTTTCTTTCCATCCCTGCCATTAAGACTCAGTCATGTCAAATTAATTAAAATAGTCAGGGATATGGTGGCCATTAAGCACTTAGCCACCCGTTCTCAATTCCCAAGCAATCTCCCTCCCCAAGATCTAGCAACCATGTCCCAAATATCAGCTAGATAATTACAACAATATGATTATATTATTTATAATAGGGGGGTAAATAAAAAGGGTTGTCACACCATCTTAAAGCATAAGCCACCAAATGCACTTAAAATTATTATGCACAACCTTTCCATTTTTCCAATTTCAAGCCCACCTCTAGAATAAAAAATCTCAGAAACATAGGTGAACCTCCTACTAGAACAGGCTATCCTTGGGGATTTTTTGATTGGGCGGCTTAGGGTAACCCATCTACCAATGGTGTTGGAGGTGTTTATCTATTAAAATCCCATTTTATATCTTTGTTGCCACTGTGGGGCTTGCTATAAACAACTTTGATAAACTTTTGTCCCCCAAGCTTCTCTCTTTGGCCTTGGAAAATAATATTACAAACTCTTCGTTTTTGGCCACTCTTCTTGGTTATAAATTGGATCAATGGCCTTTTTAGATTGTAGAATTATCTTCTTCAACACATTTTCCGGGTTATTCTCCTTCAAAGTAATAGTTCTCTAACATCACTGTTGAACACATTTACATGCATAGAAATGTGGCAGACAAAAACCTATCAAAGTCTAGACTAGAGTTAGACACTTTTCAGATAAATAGATTAGAAGACATATATCAACAGATTCACACTGCATCTCTGAATCTTGGAAATTGATATCATCTTTTTTGTTTCAACATCATAGACTTATTTGGGCTTTTTATTGAGAACTTATTGCCATATCATATGTATATTTTTTGTGTTACTATTTTATGGGCCTCTTGACATGTCTATTTAATGGCTCTAACTAGTATTAATGGCATGATTTTGGACTTGCTCTCAATTGATGAGGCCTTGTTTATGGGATGTTTTTCAATGATTTTTGGTACGTTATGCATCCTTCAAGATTTTTTTCTTTGGAAAACAAAAGTATGGTTAAAAAGAAATAAATATTGAGTTGAAATTTTTCAAAACAATGGCACAGATCTATTTTACCTCTTGATTTATCAAATGTAGACAGGGATCAAATCCCTCAAAAAGCAAACACCCTTTTTACTATAAAAGTTAAAAAAATGTTTGCAATTTCAAAAATTCGATTCCTCTCAATTCTGAGTAGATTTGAAATTAATATGAATCTGTACTAGTTTTGAGCAACACACTAAGACAATGTTTTAAATATAAAAATTTTATTATCTTCACTTATTTTATATAATATATACTTAATTGACATTGAAATATTTTATTTATATTTCACATTAAACTCTACATTTTAATATATGTCCCCTCACATCACATCAATTCGAAAGTCGAGCTTTACTCTGCGTCCATAACCAATTGTAAAATCAAACTTCTACTCTACTTTACGTACATATTTTGAATGTGTATGAGCTTTACTCTAGATTTTTAATGCGTATGAGACTTTATTTTCCATATGACTTATTCTAAACATTCAATTAAACGTCAAAAAGATTCCATCGACAAATTTAATGTCATAGAAAATGTTAAGAAAGCTTTCTATCGATCCATTCGAAGACTTTTGCGAATATTAATAATCGGAGTATTTTATTTTTAACTTTTTAAAACATAAGCAACTTTCAATTTAATATAAATATTTTTTAAGCTACTTCTTTTACAATGAAAAAAATATGAGATTAATAAAAGGTATTCCGAATTATTTTAACATACATTAAAATAATGAAATGGGATTGGTATTTTTCATTGGCCTAGGTTAATTCATTAATATATGGAGTGGTTGTTTTTTTTCTTCGTTAATTTCAATTAAAATTTGGTATATATTTTCAAAAATTTAGAATTTAAGTTGTTTATTAGGTATAATTTAAGTGCTCTAAAGTTTTTTTGGCATTGATTTATGATATTCAACAATGTATATTAAATAACTAAAATTTACAATCTCGCTTAAAATTGTATGGTCATTCTGATTAAAAAATCATTTCATCTATTCCTGAAACTATTCCATAATCCATAAATATTAACTAAATTTTAATATGACCAATTATTTATTTGAGATGAAAATAAAACACATAATTTATTTTTAAAATAAAAATAATATTTTATTTATTAGTTAAATATTAACTAAAATTTAATATAACTCATTATTCACTTAGAAATTAAAATAAAGTGCTAAAAAGTTTTTTTTTAATTCCATTTTTATAAAATTCTAAAAATATGATATAATATTAAGTTTATTTTGAAATTAATTTAAATATATTTTTTTCCAAGGAAAATCAACAACTTCCTATTAATAAAAATAAAAAGTTACATAGAGCAGATGCACAACTGCATTCAAATATTATCTTGAGGGACCATTGTATGTGCATTAAACACACATAGTAGCTAGGCTACAAAATATAAAAAATTAAAAAATTAAATTACATTTGACGAGATAAATTGTTTTCTTCTTCTTCTTCTTTGTTTTTCCTTTTTTTCCTTTTGGACTTTTTGCCAAACCCCAGTGATGGAGTAAGATGAAACAATAGCCAACTCATTATTTCTTGAAATGTTTGGGATTTCTTTATTTGAATCCGAGCTCTCAGAAACATGAGATCGCTTTGTTCCACCCGGGCCTTGATTGTTGCTCTTGTCCTCGTGTTGGCTCTCATGGATCAAAACCACTGCTGAGTCATTGGGAATCTCTGCCTGTTTGTTCTGATCCTTTTTCTTCTCTTCTCCCTCCTTTTGAGAACCTTGTTGATTTTTTGTCTCTAGATGTTGCTGGGTCTCATCCATTTCTTCATCCTCATCATTTGAAGAAGGAGGATAAAGGATTTGCCATCCTTTTTGCTTTTGCAGTCTTTTCCTTGTCTTTTTCTTTGCCTGTTTGCACATGTTCTATAAGTGCCCCATTTGATGGCAAATCCAACATCTAAAGGCGATATTTTCAAAATCTAACCATTGTGTCCATTTGAAGTCTTGATGTGTCAGGTGGATACAATCAGGAATGCCTTTTCTTAAGTCCATCTCAACACATATGTGTGAAAAAGTGAAGATACCTTTGTCCATTCTTTCTTTACCTATCTTTAGGAACCTTCCCAAAGAGTTCCCAATGTCTTCTACGACTTGGTGGTTCCAAAAGGGGAGTGGAATATTATGTAGCTTTACCCAAACTGGAATTTTTGTTACCTCCATTGAGTTGGCATCAAAACCAGGGAACCATGTGGTTACAAAGAGACCCGCTCTTCCCCAAAACCATGGTCCTTCATTAATGACATATTCAAAGTCTTTTTGGTTATTAAACTGAACCACAAAAATTCCTTTTGCACATAGATAAACGTAACAATCTCTAGTCCAATTGAGGTAGATCCACTCATTTAGATCTTCAGATTTGGGCTAGAAACCATTAAATCGACATATGATAGCTTTTTCTTGAAAAATAGTGAAATGACCACTTAGTTATGGTAATTCTATGGACAAATCTCAGTGTTTCTTCATTTTCTCTATAATGTACGAACCTGTGATTGTCATATTTGGATTTTGTTTGTCTTGTGTGGCAACATTCCCTCTCAATACATCCTTGAATGAGGCGAGGCCCTTGCCAGCTGAAGATGATCTAGGTGGAAAACTCGCTCCTAGGGCACCACCTTACAGTCTTAAATTAAAGATGATGGTAGAATTCCTTTGAATACCGTAGTCTTTCATGTTATCACCAAAAATTGATCATCTAGCCATAACTTACTAGATGGATCGAAGTACACCATGTAGGGCCAATTTTACCATAGTAAAATTGCTGTCACTATAAGAAATTACTTAATAAACCACATTTGTTAAGTTATTTCTGGTTATGCCCATGAGGAATAATTGAATAAATCATTATTTATTTAATTATCTTCTAGGAAAAAATAATCAAACCATTGTTTAACTAATATTCCTTGTTATATTTGACCCAATCATGAGAAATAATTAGGTAAATCATTATTTTTCTTATTTTTCTCTAGGAATAATTAATTAATCATTATTTAGTTATTATTCCTTGTCAAGTTTGACTAAATCCTCTAGGAATTCTTAAACAAATAATTATTTGTTTATTATTCCTTAACCACATTCCTTGAGATGATAAATAAATCATTTATTTATTTATTATTTCTATATAAACGTATTTAACCAATTTAAATACTTTTTCCCTCCAACCAAATATAATAAAATATCCCAAAAGGTTAATTTTAGAATTTGGTTAATAATATTTTATTATTTTCCATTATTCGAGAATAACCTAATATTTTGTTACAAATGAGAGGGTTTTACATCCATTCTTCACTTTCGATTATTTTCAATATTGCACTCACTGTCGCTTTCCATTTATTTTCATTCTTGAGTTCCCATTTGAGCTCTACATACATTTTGCTGGGTTTATACATTGTAGAGAGGAGAGACTCTACAAAGTTGAACACATTGAGGATAGCCAAGAACCCATCCCATAGAGGGGGACTAATCCACACTGTTTCACAACCATTTTCACTGTTGAGGTTGTTTTTCATCCACAGTCTAAAGTGATTTCTTTTTTTACACTCTCGATAAGAATACCTTATAACATTTCACATGAACCACATCCTACAACACTTTCCCTAAAAAAATCAGACTTTGTAATGGAGCAGGAATACCTACGATCTGTTGGGCATTCTTCTTCAGATCTGTCACTAGATCTATTCCCCTTACTCATAGCAGGATTGATTTTATAGTAATAGTTTTAATAAAAATATGATATATATCCTCTGCATCTGGATCTGAACCCTGTGATCTCCCTTCTGCTTATATCTCATTTAGATATAGACCTAAGTGATAGATATGGGTTTTTTATGAGAGAAGGGGGCTCTTCGCCGTGCAAGATGAATTGAATCCTTGATGCATGTAGGTATCCAACAAAAGCCTGAGATGTAGATCTAGAGCGTATTTGATTCAGACCCCTCTGATCCAACCCAACTTCTATCCAAGAATTCACACTGTAAGGAGGCCAGTCTGAGCTGAGATGGTGATAGCCATATACACAACCCTCATCCTCCAAATTTGGTGCTCCGTGACCCAAAGTAAATCCAACCTCCCCACATGAAATTAAATTGTGTAACCGAACTTGGAAACATGTCGCTAGTGCATGGCCATGTCGCTACAAAGTCCATCGCTTCTGACCATGGTGAGGAGGATATTGCCAACAACGACTCCATCATTCCATTTTTTGTTTGCATTGCAGCAAACCCTTATCGTTGCCATACTTCGCTTCCAACACTCGACATAGCTTTGGTTGCGATCGAGATGGAGAGAGGGCTCGTCAATAATGTGAACATTGCAGTAGGAAGAGGGGTGTTGGGATTCAAGAGCTCGCCTCAAGCATTCGGCAGCTGTGGATTTGCCGCTGCAAGGTTGTCTACACAACAATACTAACGCCATCGAGCTCCTCCATTCCCATTGTTTTTAATGTTCTTGTCAAATCCAAATCAATTTAAATATATATTAAAATAACACATTTAATAATTATTTTTTATAATAACACAATATTATAATTTTTTTTTTTTAAATATTCAAAATATATAATTATGATATATTAATTTATTTAAAAAAATATGTAAAATTGAAATTATATAAAAATTGAACAATAGAGATCACAAGGGCAGTGTGAACTTCTCTGCAACTTGATCTAGGGTTGGTGTTAGGGTTTGACGTTGGATACCATGGCGGGATGCATGGGGGGAGTGTTGCTCCCTCCTACAATCAAGTGTTACGGATAGAAGCAAGGATACTGGAAAGCAACATTTCAAGAAACCTCTGGAGAAGGCAACATAGGCAAGTAACAAGGAATTATTGGGAAGAAACATACCTCGTGAATAGGGAGGGGATTAGCAGGAAGCTAGTAAGGAGAAGGAGAAAGGGGGTAGCAATAAAAAAACTACTTCTCCAAGGACAACTGGGGTATGAAAACCCAAGTTGAACATCATTCCCAGGGTCATCTTAAGCGACCCAGCGCTATAAGCGCATAGGAATCACATGGCGGAATATGCGGTTATATGCAAATTCACGGGGATATGGCCGACAGAGAGGGCATTACACATATGGATAAGGAGCCACTGGAAACCAAAGGGGGAATAAACCTTCATCTAGGATCTAAGGGCTTCTTCACAGTGGTGTTCATAAGCCTAGAGGATAAAGATAGAGTGTTCAAAGGAGGACCATATTTCGACGCTACTGCAAGCCTCTTCATGCGGCCATAGATGATGAACTTTGTCCCAGAATGCGAAACATTCACATCGGTACTGGTATGGATTAGACTATACTCCCTTCCTCTGGATTATTGGCTACCAGAATCTTTGAAAACAATAGGCAACAAACTGGGGCATTTTCTAAAGATCTCAGATGTGACTATGAAAGGAAAGTACACCTCATTCACCTGGATATGTGTGGGAATGGACTTATCAGGAGCACTTTCGGATGCGATAATTTTAGAAGTATATGATGAAGAATGGGTGTAGGCAGTGGACTATGAGCACATCCCATTTAGGTGCCGCAAATGCCATGAACATGGGCATCTATACAGAGACTGCCCAACAAACAATATGGAGAGAAATGTGAAAACCACTACGGATAAAAATCCCGAGGGTTTCACCAAGGTTGGGGGCAAAGGGAAAGGCGGGAAGTGGCCACAAAAAAAGATCAATGAGGAAAGACAACCGAGCCACAATAGCTTTAAGATCCTAGAGGAAGAAGATGGAAATAAAGAAACAAACTAGGAAATGGAGAACATTATCACTGAGAAGGAAAGGGATGCTAACATGGAAGATATCATAGAAAACAACCAACAAAAGGATGATTTTCCAAGCATTATGGAGATAAGTAGGGACCATGAGATGACTCCAAGTGAGGTGGGAACGGAGGACCATGAACTGCAGGAGATTCTGGTAAGGGAAAATCTAGATCTAGAGAAATTTTTGGAACAAGGGACAACCAAAGGAGTGGACTCCCTGCCAAAAGAGGAATATGATAGAATTCAACAGCTCTTCCTATGGAGATCACAACCAAAGGGCTCTGGAGTCAAAAGGAATGACGAAAGCCAGGAGCATAGAGGGGTAAAAATGATGGAGGAGACACATGCACAATCTCCAAAGAACCCAGGCAGGAAAAGAGGAAGAAAAAGACAGAATGAGTTGCTGAACGAATGTGGGAAAATCTTGATCAACTCAGGTAAGATGAAATATCTCAACAGTTATTCCTTTACAAACCTTTCTTAATGAAGCTCACAACCTAGAATATTAGAGGCTTAGGAAATAAAAGGAAACAAAGAAATCTCATTAATAGAATAAAAGAAGAAAAACCAGATATGGTTTTTATTTAGGAGACAAAATGTTTGATGGATAAGATTAGAGAAATTCATAATAAATGTCTAATCAAGTATGAGTATCTAGAGGTTAAATCAAATAACTTGGCGGGGGGGATTCTTACGCTCTGGGATCCCCAGAAATTTGGAATCCTGGATGCTGAAGTGTTCAGGAACTATCTTTATTTGGTTTGTCAACCTTTAGGTGATCAGGAGATATACATGATCACAAATGTCTATGGACCTCAAAAACAAGAAGATAAACTCAAGCTTCTCACCTCCCTTGAGGAACTAAGAGCAAGACACCCTAATATACCATGGATCGTTGCAGGAGATTTCAATATGATAAGATCTCTTACAAAGAAAAAAGGTGGTATCAGACAACTAGACAAAGACTCCATGGCCTTCCAAAACTTCATAAGGAACATGGGGTTAGTGGAAACTGAAACAATAAATGGGACCTTCACCTGGAACAACAAAAGGGGAGGGGCTTCACAAGTCACCTCTCAACTAGATAGATTTATCATTTCAGAGGACCTCTTTCTTTCAGGCCTTGCCATGTCAGCTTCTATTCTTCCCTTTGGAGGTTTGGACGATTGGCCTGTACATTTGGAAGCCACTTTTATGGGTACACTAAGAAACAGACCCTTCAGGTTTGAAAATGCCTGGCTCTCTCACCTTGAATTCACTAGCAATATTGACAAATGGTGGAAAGAGGATCTGAACATTCAAGGCACTAAAATGTTCCTGCTCCAACAAAAACTTAAACATATCAAATCCAGGCTTGAAGATCGGAACAAAAAGGAATTTGGAAATATCTTCAAAGCCAAAAGAGAAGCTAAGCAGAAACTCCAGGAGATCAATCAAATCAACATCACAGATGGCTTTACCGAGGAGTGAAAAAAGCTAGTTGACTCTCTGCAGGAAGAATGGAAAGATCGGTGCATGTAAGAGGAGATATTATAGAGACAGAAATTGAGGGTGCAGTGGATTAGAGAGGGAGAAACAAACATGAAGTTATTTCATAAATCCACCATGGATCACAGGGCACACAACAGAATCACAAAGCTCAAAGATTCTCAAGGGATAAAACTCGTCTCTCACAAAGATATGGAATTTTTCCTTATTCAACACTTCCTCAGTATAGCAGAGGAGCCTCTGGTGGATAGATCCAGGTTCATCAACAATTTCACTTAGTACATCCCTCAGATGGTTACCAGAGAGGACAACCATAATCTTAACAAGCCAGTGTCGGAAGAGGAGGTCAGTGAAGTGATCAATGAAATGCAAAATGGTAAAGCTCTAGGCCCAGATGGGTTCAATGTAGACTTCTTCAAAGCTTGCTGGAAAAAAATCAAACAGGATATCCTTGAAGTGGTGGAAGACTCAAGAAGATCCAAAAGGGTTCTAAAGGCTCTTAATGCTTCCTTCATAGCTTTGATCCCAAAATACGAAAAAGCCATGACTCCAGATGGCTTCAGACCCATAGCCTTATGTAATGTGGTGTACAAAATTATTTCCAAGGTGATCGCTATTAGACTCAAGCCCCTTTTACCATCTCTCATCTCAGAGGAGCAAACGGGCTATGTGGAATGAAGACAAATCCTCAATAACATCATCTAAGCTCACGAGGTGGTACACTCTCTCAAAAGCAACAAAAAAGCTAGCATGATCATTTAGCTGGACCTAGCGAAGGCTTACGACAAGCTAAGTTGGTCTTATATAAGGGTAGTTCTAAGAACCTATGGCTTCGACCAAAACTAGATAAGATGGGTTATGGCACTACTTACCACGACTAGTTTTTCCATCCTACTCAATGGCGCTCCTTCAAGAATCTTCACACCCTCCAGAGGTCTCAGACAAGGGGATCCGCTCTCACCCTTCCTCTTTGTTCTCATGATGGAAGGACTAGGCAGAGTGATTAAAATGGCAAATGCTGAAGGAAGAATCCAGGGTATCAAACTCACCTTGGATGGAGTGGCAAACACTCATCAACAATTTGTGGATGACACAATGTTGCAAGGCATACCCACAGTTAGGGAAGCTATAGTGATCAAAAAAATCTTAAATGACTTTGCTATGGCAGTGGGCATAGAGGTAAGCCTCAACAAATCAAAAGTTTTTTTCTTTAACACTGACATTGCTATTCAGAGAAACATCACCAGGATTCTTGGGTTTCAAAGGGACCGATTACCTTCCAAGTATCTGGGCATACCTCTTACAAATAAGCCTCTAAGCAAGGGAGTATGGGAGCCAATAATAAATAAACTTCAGGACAAGATAAAAAATGGACATGCAGGTCTTTAAATTTGGCGGGGAGCCTTGTGCTCACACAGGCTGTCTTGTAGGCAATTCCCATTTTCATGTTCTCAGCTCCTCTTGCTCCTAAAGGAGTTCAACAATAGATCAGGAGCATACAAAGGGATTTTCTATGGAGCAGAGGAGAATAGAAAAAGAAATGGGCTCTAGTGGCCTAGGACAAGATCTACAAACCAAAGAGCCATGGTGGTTTGGGGCTTCACGACCCTAAAACCCTCAGTAGAGTTTCGGGAGCTAAACTCTGGTGGAGGTGGATCAAGGAATCAGCAACCCCCTGGGCCAAGCATTGGAAACAAAAATATACCAAGAATTGGCAGGAGAAGGACCACGTTTGAATGTCAGGCAAAATTAAGGGCTCCCACATTTGGAAACTTGCTTGGGAAAATAAAGGTATTGTTCAACAACATAGTTTTTGGGAAATCCGAGCTGGGAACCTAGCTCGGTTTTGGGAAGATAACTGGAAACAGGAACCCAATGTGTATGAGGATGAATTAGAAGCTCTCAAGAATGATACCGACAACAAAGGTCTATTCATGTTAAATGACTTCTGGGACCAGGTAAGGAACAATGGAAAATGGAGAATTTGAAAGGATCTAAGCCATAGTGAAGAGAGCCCTCTGAAGGCCCAGGCAAAATCTCTTGCTCAGGATCTAGAGCATAGGAGGATTTTGGTATCCTCCTTGCCTGACCAACTAAGATGGGGAAGGAATACAGAAGGAAACTTCAACCTCAAAGAAGATAAACAAGTAGTAACAGGGTTTAACTACCAAAACCCTGATCAAGTATGGACGAATCTTTGGCAAAGCCACCACTGGATTAAAATAAAGTTATTCATTTGGCTAGTTCATCAAAGGAAAATTTTAACTTGGGAGAATCTCCTTAAAAAAGGCTTCATTGTCCCATCCAAATGTTACCTATGTGGCTCACAAGAGGAGACGATGGATCACCTTCTCAACCTCTGCCCTTTCACCTCTACCATGTGGGTATGGGTGGCTTTAATCTTTAGGCACACTAAGAGGGATAGACTCAACATCTCCAACACTTTGAAGAATTGGAGGAAAAACTTCTTAGGGAATTAAATCATCAATAAATCTTGGACTTTGGTTCCAGGCTTTGTCATCTGGGATGTTTGGAAAGAACGTAATAGTAGGATCTTCAAGAACAAAGAAAGTGAGCCCCAACACATAATTGATCAAATTTTAAGGTAGCTCAAAGACACAATCAGAAGCTTGTTATGGAAACTTCCTAAGGACCCTCCTCTGCCCCAAGATGCATGTATACTACTGCATTTGGGTCTCTAGTCTATAGGCCCATAGGGCATAATTAAGGGTGTGAGCCAAATAAATGTAGATATAAATATTTGGAAGCCTAAAGGAAACCCAGGGTTAGCTGGTTTTGGGGGTGTTATAAGAGATGAACAGGGACGAATAAAGGAGATCTTTCATGGCCACTTGGGGAGGGCCCCTAATAACATGGAAAAACTCATGGCCTTAGAGCAATGACTGGAAAAATTGGTGGACTCAAATTCACACAATGCCATCATTGAAGTAGATTTGGAATTGATTATTAGAGCGGCCAAGAAAATAAGCAATGGTACGACACCAGATAGAGTGTTGAAACATTGGAGGCTATCGCAGGTCTTTCTCCGTATTCATACCCACCTGCAAACCTTAAAAACTATAAACTTTGTCCATGTGAAAAGAAAAGCTAATATGTTAGCGAATCGTCTGGCGAATGAAGGGGTGATTAGTAAGGAAAGGGAGACTCGGCAAATTTGGGAGTTGATACCCCCAGGCAAACTGTTAGAGGATTGTCTTTATCTGGCAACCAAAGATAGGGATAGATGGATCGATGAGGCTCAGAAGACAGGCAGGAGTACATGGATGCTTAAACTGTGTGCTTGTTGATTGGCAGCAGTCTGCAGATTGTATTGGAATTATTATTCCAATGGATTTGAGCGGATGGTCGAGATCAGCGGAGGAAGACCATGGACGCAGTGGCGTGGAGATTGATTTTGGACCGATAGATCTCAGTTGAGATAGATCTATGGTGTTTGGGCGAGGAAGTTACCCAACAGTTAATGAGTAGAAGCGGGTTGGAGAAACCCACAAGTGGTTTTCAGGCGGAGGAAAGGCCGTAAACAGTAATTCCTTGTTGGCTCCGATTCCACTCACATAGTGACACGTAACAATGAGGTGAGAGAGGGAAATCACTTTTCAGGCGGATTTGGAGTGCGCAAGTTAATCGACCGAAATTCGTGTGAGCCTGGTGGAGTGAGATCGACGGTTAACAAACGAGGAGCAAGTTTTGATGTTGGGAAGTGTTGTGACCATTGGATCTTGAATAGATCAACGGTGAAGAAGTGCCGACGTTTCTTTAGAAGGGCGGATTTCAAACTTTTTCAAAATGTGGTTTATGTTACCATTGGGTCCGGATTAGTAGAAACAGATTGGAGAAACCCAAAAGTGGATTTCAGGTGGAGGAAAAGCCATAAATGGTAATTCCCAGTTGGCTTTGATTCCACTCACACAGTGACACGTAACAGCGAGGTGAGAGAGGGAAACCGCTTTTCGGGCAGATTTGGAGTGCACAAGTTCATCGTTGAAATACATGTGAGTTGTTAGATCTGGTGGAGTGAGATCGACAGTTGACAAAGGACGAGCAAGTTTCAATGTCGGGAAGTGTTGTGACCATTGGATCTTGAATTGACCAACAGTGAAGAAGTGTCGACGAATCTTTAGAAGGGCGGAATGCAAACTTTTTTAAACTATGGTTTGTTTTACCGTTAGGTCCGGATTAGTGGAAGTTTAGCGGAATTCTGCGACTTTTGGAGGGGTCAGTTAGCTTAGCGGAAGCTCTAAAGTTATTAGTGGAGGACAGAGAGCCCTTGGGAGTTTAATACTCCTTCCTGTTAAAAGGTTTTGGAAATCCGTGAGTTTTGGTTTGATCCTGGGTTTTGTTTTTCCTGTTGATGGCATTCCCACGACAGGCTAGTTCTTGTTTATGTCTTTGCACTAGCAATATATGTATTGTACTTGTACAGTTAATAGAAGGCTCCATTCTTACTTGACCAAAAAAAAAGAAATTATATAAAAATTGTTCATATAAAAGTGGATTTATTTAATTTTGATTTTTTTTATCATACTTGATAGTAAAAAATTTGTAGTTCCCATTTATTTAAATGTTTGATCATTTTGGTCAAATTTGGTATTTTCAAAATCCATAAGGACACTGTTCAACCATATAATGATCTTTGATTATTAATAAAAAAATTCTAGTACTTTAAATTTCTTCATTCATATCAAGTTATTGTAAAAATGAGGTCATTTTTTCAAGTGTGGTTGGGCAGAGAAAAGTTATTATTATATCTACCCAAGTTCAAATCCCACAATTGTGACATGTTGCTCCTCATGAATCGATCAATGGAGACTATAGGGTCTACCTTGGGTACCATCCTCCAAATGAGGAGAAGTACAATGGGGGCTTTCCTTGGACACCTTTGTCCTAGAAAGAAGAAGAAGAAGCAAATGTCATTTCACACAAAATTAGCTTTCTCTTACAAAAGCTTTAACAAGTCTTAAGCTCCAAACAAACATGGCATAAAATATGCTTGTTATAGAACCTTGATATGAAAACATCAAGGTTCATATGACATGTCTTTTAGTGTTTAACACTTGCCAAAAATCTTATAAATATGTCGTTAACTATACTAAAAGATGGAGGGGTCGCATGTGGTGGGGGGTGGGTGATTCTTCATCCATGAGGAATCCTGGAAACAAACTTTTCATGGGATATTTGAGAATATTCAAATAACTAGGTTGAAGTTAACACTCTTCTTTAGGGCCTACTCCTTACATTTGAACTTGGAATAAGGAGTCTATTGGTTATTAAGGATTTGAGTTTAGTAATCAATATAATGGTTTTGAAATCCCTTCCTTTTGATAATAGGATCATCTCCACTATAGCTCGATATTATAAGGAAGCTAGTTGTTTCCAAGAGATATTGATCTTCCAATTTCCTTAAGATTAAAATTATCAAATAAAAGATCAAGCCAATCAGAGGTTACAACTTCAAGAAGGGATTATAAGGAAAAGGGTGATGTTATATTTTTCAACCCATTTCTTAATCTATCTCATTATAAAATCATGATTTGTACCCTCACATAATTAAAGTCTATCTTGTTATCAAATCATACTTGTACCCTAACATTATTTAACTACATGGTGCACAATTAAGATAGATGATTTGCATATGAGGTGAAGGGATCCAATGAGATTTGTAGATCACCCTTTTGTGTGCACACTCTTAAGTCTGGCATGATATATGAATGTTTTGTGTGGATTTGTTTTAATTGTGGTGGGATAATGAAATTGGTCATTGATACACGTTCTATAGATAGGAGTGATGATAACATTTTTCTACGATTCTACCCATACATATCGATGTTTCTCTAGAATTTAAGCTTAAGTGAGTATGGCTTAGGTTTCCATGCTTTGGTTTTTGGATATTGGCTCTTGTACATTGAATTTTTCAATTGGATTTGAGAGCCAGTTGTGTATTTGAGATTGAAGGTCCACTCTATTCATGTGTTGCCCATGGTGTGGATGATTTTCCTATTTGTAAGTGGTATTACTTTCTTGGTGGTTCTGGCGACTCCATTGTGTTTTTATTTGGGTTCTTTGGTTTGAGTTCTCCTCTTGGTTTATTGGGAAAGCAACAACGTATTTTTGGTGTCCAAATCTAACTTCTTTTATGAGAAAAACTAGCAAGCCCATTCTTTACCAAATTCATGGATTGTAAGGAGGTTCAAGACATCTAGAGAGCCCTTCCTAGGTTATAAGGGTCCATCCATTATAATAGAAGATCCAATTTCTTTGTCACCACAAATCTTCACTATTGTTCAACTTATAATTCCATAATTATGACTTTTTTGGCATGGTAAAAACTACAAATCGACTCTTTGGAAGTGGAGTGTAAGATGCTCGTGAACTTGGTCCACAATTTGTGCAAAATCAATCAATCACATTTTATTATGTCACCAATTCCATGAGGAGGAGAGAATTGTGCACCAAATGCTTGAAGACATGAACATTGGTAACCAATAATCAAATCCAACCAATTTTGGATTGGAGGAGGCACAATGCTATCATGTCTTTCATTAAATGTTATGTATTGCAAAGCAACTTGTATCTTAGGAATATTTTACAAAAAATATACTAGTAAGAACAACTAGGATGCAATTCTTGAAGATTTAAGAATTCTATGTACGTGGCAAATAATGATCTATCATTTTTGTTTGAAAGTTAAGGCTAGCAAACCTTGGTTGCAAACTTTCATAAACTAAAATTTCTACCATTTTTTGTTTAAAATAAATAAAATAAAAACTATATGAAGAGATGGATTATAAAAAAAATAATTTGAGCGAAACTAACCAAAATGTGCACTAATTGGAGCAAAAATTGCCTTAGAGTCATTAAGGTTATATGGAGTTTTAGTGTGAAAAAGAGGATGAAGACATTTTTTATGCACAGGGAAACAAAGATTATTACCCCAATAACTTTCACCCCAAGTGGAGGATAAAAAGTGAAATATCACGAGAAAATTTTTGGAAATCAATATAGCCTTGTCAACATTTGAGTGTAATATCCCTACCCTTATCCACTTCAGCATTTACTTAAATTAGAAGATGTTGTTGAATATGCCACTTTGACACTTAAATTGTTGAAGGTTTTAACCCTGTACAAAAATTACTTGCAAACGAATTCTTAAAATATAAAAAATATACAATGGCGAGAACATAAAACAAATATACATAGAGATTTTCCCCTGGATCCTAAAAGTGGGAATACTATATTGATTTTTCATTGTATTCCTTTCAATGTTACAATACATATATATACATGTCGAAGCATTCATAAACACCAATACACTAATCTTGGATTAGAACATAATTGTAGTTCCCTTGAACGGATCTACAAATACCATGGGCAGAAACCAGCGTGCCCAAAAACCATGCGCGAAAACCATGGGTAAGTCCTCCCACCATCTTTGGGTCTGCCCCCAATCCTTGGGTCCACCCAACTATTATTAGGTTCGCATAAAATAAAATTTTGACACGTGGAAAGAATATGACACACACCCAACAGTCTCCCACTTGTTGATTTCTTTCCACACTGAAGGTCACAAGAGAGCTTAGCCATTGGTCGAGGGTTGCAATGCCCATTATTTCTATACACCAAGAAAAATTATCAATGCTCATAAACTTTTTCAATGAATTGGCAACATTCTTCGGAGTGTCCACATTTACCAACAACACCTTTTTATCTTCAACCATATCCCCACAAAGTGATACGAATATTAATGTGCTTTGCATTTGAATGATAAGTCGAGTTCTTTGCCAAGAAAATCACACTTTGGTTGTCACAATCTATCCTTATAGCTCATTGTACCAACCCCATACTTGAACACAATCTCTACATCCAAACTTCTTCCTTGCTTGCATGAGTGACTACCATGTATTCATCCTCTATAGTTGAAAGTGCTACTATAGAATGTCTCTTTCTCATTCAATTGACTGCTCCTCCAAATAGGTTAAACACATACCCACTTATAGATCTTCTCTGATCCAAATCTCCAACTTAGTCTGCATCAAAAAATCCATGTATGTCCAAAACTCTATCCAATCATGGCCTTCCTTGGTAGGACAAACCATAAGAACTAGTGCCACACAAATACCTACAAAACTGCTTCACTGTTGTCCAATGCTCCTTCCCTAGTTTTGACATAAACCTACTAAATATTCCCAATGCATTTGCAATGTCCAGTCTAGTACATACCATTGCATACATTAGGCTACCATCCACACTCGCATATGGAACATGGGACATGTCCTCTTCCTCTTCATGTGTCTTGGGACACTATTCAACAGATAACTTTACACCTATAGGAATAGGAACCTTCACCATGGAAAATTTTAAGGATGGAAATTTATCTTAAAGATTACAAACATTGGCGAATCTTACCAATCCATAATATGCAAACTATAAAATGCTTGGTGATATTTTAGTAAAAATATTCAAACTTTTAATGATTTTATATAGTCTTTATAACATTCTGGTGATCTTTAAGGTAAAATATTTTTTTCTTATAAAATTTGGGTGAATAAATTTTAGGAAAAAATGGGAATTGGCAAATCATTTTTTTGGAAAAAGCATGGAAGATTAGCCTATCTGCAAATATTAGCCCCTAAAATTTTCCCTAAGTCCTTCACCGGTTTGCTATCCTGCATATTAAACCTCTGCAATATTGTCTCAACATACTTCCTCTTGTTTATCCAGAGCTTCCTCTTTACCCAATCTCATTTAATTTCCATGCCCAAAACATAGTTTGTAGCACCAAGATCCTTCATGTCGAATTTAGAGGACAACTGGGTCTTCAAATCCTAGAAAATTTCTTTATCATTTCCAATCAACAACATATCATCCACATACAAGACCAAATAAATAACACGGTCACCAATTAATTTAAAATACACATAGTGATCTACTTTGCTCCTTATGAAGCCAAGTCCAAGAGGAGGTCATTTGGAGATATCTTGGATTTGTGTATTGTTTTTGTGGTGAGGTTTTGAGAACTTGGTTCTCTACTTCAATAGTAGCCCCAGGACAAAAACCCTCGGGTGTTTCAGTGAGAATGGGCGAGCACCCATCTCTTCCCTTGGTGAGTCCATTTAGGGTTCACATGTTGCAATTTATTGATTTTCAGTTTGTTTTGGCGGCCAATTGCAGTATTATTGTAGATCTATTTGGGGCCATCATCTCAACGATATTCCTGCTCTTGTACTAGCTTATTTACATATTAATAAAATAAGGCTGAGATATTTTGCATGTTTATATTGTCTATTATTCAGTTGCAGATTCTATTTCCCATTTTTGCCATAAATTTTGTGGTTTAATTTGTGAAAATTGTTTATGGTATTGATGGCTTAAATTTTTGAAGTATTTATGAGTTGGAATTTCAAGAAAACCCCAAATTGTTCCATTTGGGACATTACAGTGGTATCAGAGTTGGTTTTCCTGCCAGCCTGAGGGTTTTAATTGCAGATTATTCGAGGGTTTATATTGGAGGTGCCGAAAGAAAATTATTTCCAGATGAAGCAAGATTAAATTCTTCTATTAGTCGAAGCTGTGATTTTGTTGCAGTAAAATATGTTTTGTTGGAGAAACAAGCTATTATTGTTTGTGGATGAAAATTGTTAATCTATTTGCCAGAGGATAATTGTTGCAAGTGTGTCAAAAAAAAAGAAAAAAATTGTTGGACCGATTTATTGTAGGACTGAAATTATTCTACTAGGACGAATTCATTTTGTTGGGCCAAATTATTTTGCTAGATTGAATTTATATTTCTGGACCAAGATTATTTTGTTACGTTAAATTTATCTTTCTACACCAACATTATTTTGTTGGGCAAATTTTATCTTGCAGGGCCAAAATTATTCTACTATGGGAAATTTTTCTTGGTGGGCCAAAATTATTTGTTGGACTGAGTTTATTTGCTGGAGCCCAATTTATTTGCCTGAGTCTAGTTTATTCACTAGAGACAAATTTATCTATTGGGGCTAAGTTTATTTATTACACCCAATTTATCTTCCATATCCAACTTTATTTACCAAAGGTTTTGCAAGAGATTTCTCTCATTTGAGTTAGCTATTTTGTAGTAAAATTACAAGGTTAAAGAGTTGGAACATTGTGGTACAAATTTATCTTATTTGGAGGAGTGTGCAGATTTGGGAAAATTGAGAAACTCACACTAAATTGGGACTTTCCAGGTCAACTAGAATTTGCCCAAATTTTTTCTGGGTTTTATGAGAGGAGTTCGTGGTTAAAATTTCAGAATTTTCCAGGTAGTATTCAGGCTGTAAATCAATATTCCTTCAACAGTTCGTTTTATTGGTAAATTGAGTAATTCATACCACTTGGTGGGTTTGATCTCTGCTTATATTTAAGCCAAACCATTTCTGGGTTTTTATGGTTTTGGTATGAGGAGCTGGAGGTTAAATTTTTAGAATTTTTGGAGTTGTATTGAGGGTAGAAACACCAATTCATCTTCAACAACAACATAATTTCTAGGCAATGCAAAATAATTATTTGGGTTAGTTTGTTGGGTCAAAATTATTTTGTTGGGCCAAATTTATCTTGTTGTACTGAATTTCTCTTGCAGGGCCGAAATTATTCTGGGATGAATTCACCATGTTGTGCGAAAATTATTTTGCTAGAGCCCAATTTATTTACTAGAGCCTAGTTTATTTATCGGGGCCCAATTGATTTGCCAATGCCTAATTTATTTGCTGAAGCTAGATTTATCTATTGGGGTAGGGTATTGTTGTGAGTAGTGTGAGGTTGTATGTGTTGGCTGAATGATTATACTAGTATGTGTGTTGTATAGTCATAGTCTAAGTATGTTGATTATTGATGCCATGTAAAGTTGAGTAGAGGTTGAGTCAAATTTTGTACGACATTGTCACTCTTGCTGCAAAATAATGGAATTTGAGGAGACTTTTGAAACTCTCATAAAAACCTTTAATGAATTTGAAAGAAGTTGGTACCAATTAACATTTGAAAAATCGCTTACACTAGGTGCTTGGAGCTACAATTCTTCCTTGGATCAAAGAGAAAAGCCAAACAACAATTCTTTTTCAAAGGGGATACATGCCATCCTACAACTGGAGCAGATAAGGGATTTGCAGAAAGAGCTAGAGGTAGGGAATTGGCTCTTTGCACTTGGATATGATTTGAAGAACCTAAAGATGACTGCAAAAAATTTCCTTAATTTGGAGAAGTTGGATTCACATCTTTCTAAAGTGAGCCAACCAAATTTGAGGGTCCTAAATTGGGCACTCAAACCAACAATGTTTGCTTTGATTTAGCCAAGATTCTTCAAGCATCCTTATGAAGGAGTTAGACTTATAATAGCTTCTTGTCTCAATGACATCATCAGGATATCATCACCTATGCTTCCTTTAATGATGACATTATGGGGAAATTTTTCCAACTAATAGAAGAGAATCTTCAGGATCTACATAACATCTTAGGTCTTGCCATTGAGAAGAGGCTCAAGATCTTAGATAATATGGCTAGAGTGATGGGTAATTGTGATGACATTTGCAAGATGTTGTTGTCCAGGTTGTTGGACATTTTTTAGGAAGGAACAGTCTATCATACAGGTTGCTTACAAACTAGCCAAAAGGTTAGTTAAGAAAAAATTAAAATTGTTTAGGAGGCAACTGACCAAGGAGGAAATGGAGAAAATGTGAATTAGAGAAGAACAAGGTGTCAAGGCTCAAACATGGAACAAAAATGAATTGAGGAGGAAAGGTATTTTCTTCATTTGCAAGGAACCTTGGGGACCTAACCACTCATGCTTAAGTGACACTGAGGAGATGATATAGGTAGAGCAGGTGGAGATTCTTTCTAACCTTCAGGGCAAGGATTCTTCTTTGGACAAGTCCATGAGTTCATATGAAGATGCCTCTAAGGAGCATGAGTCATGTAGATTCGTTGACTGCAGGCTAGATTCATATGATGAGCAGTTAGTGGACCCTATGGGAGACACTCAGGATGATGCCACCAGTGGTGATTCAACACGAGTAACATATGGTGGAGCATGAGTTAGCTCAAGAGGATATTCCTTTTGACTTTCAAGATGAGGATTGTTCTTCTATAGTTGAGTCCTTGGACACCTCTGAGGAGCATGAGCAATCAGGGGAGGTTGTTGACAATGGCTCAGTGATGCGACCATGTTTGGTGGAGGAGATTGATGAGCAACAACTTGTACTCATTCAACATGTGCAACCCACAGTGGAGCACAAGATGTGTGATGGGCCATTTTTGGAGAGTGAGCTAGTGGCTCATGTTGAGTCCATGATGGAGGAGGATGAGCAGACATCCTTGGGGCCAGCCATTGATGAGGAGTGGATAGATGTACAAGAAACCAACATGATGGTAGTATGTGCAGACACTTGTCGTTGGGAGGTGTTGGAGCTTGGCATAGTAGTTTTGTAGGAGGATAGTAGATATGAGGAGAGTGGAGTTTCTAATCAGAGGAGAGAGGAGCTATTAGAGATGGTGGTGCATCCATCTTTGGGCCTACCCATTGATGCAGTACATATAGGTGCAATGACAGTTGGTAGAGATACAGTATTTCTAGACTGCAACCCTATCCAAGAGTACATAGACAGGGCTTGTAGCACATCTTTCCCATTTTTTCCTATTATAGAGAGAGGGGCAGGTTTCCTTAGACAAACCTTGGGGGCCTAACCTAGGTTCCAAGTTATTTATCCAAACAAATCCCTACACTACTGGCCCTTTTAGCATCAACTCGTGGAGCGTGGACTGAAGTCTCACCCGAAGCAGTATGGGGGAATGCTGGAACCAAGTTTCTGCACCCTTGAGATAGATGTGATGTCATTTTAGTCCAAATAAACCTACCTTCACGCAGGTCACTTCGCGCACTATTCTACCCTTCAGTACCTTCGCGATTTGTTATAATCGACTTTCACAAAGCCCTCACCAGAGGCTGAAGTCCTTTTGCGCTGTTAAGGCAGCGAACTGTGATATCTCCTAAACTACGCCAAGTATATTACTTATCTTATTAACAAGTCTTGATTATCTTCGCGTAAACAAATATTCTATCCTACATTCACTTAGCCAATCATGCATCATATAAGCATTAAAAGTGAAATTCATACCCAATATAACAGATGAATAAAATAGGAAATAAAGACGTAGAATTGATATAAACTTCTCTTTATTAATACTTCCACTATTTACAGACTTGACTCACCATGCACATTCAGCTGCAGGGGTCCACGCACTCAGCTTCAGACTACTAGGCCTCTGTGCACTCAGCTGTAGAGCATCTTCCTATGCTACGACCCAAAACTATACTTTACACTTTAGAACTATCTTGCAAACATCATACCTTTTCCATATTGTGATCTGCTTAGCTGCCTTAACTACTTAGAGCTTCGCTCTATTTATACAATCCCATGGTCCACGAACCATGGGTAGATCTACTACATCTGACATTACATTATCAAAATTAAGGGTGGAAAACCCTATGAATCTTTAACAAACTACGTGCTTTGCGTCCACAAAATGTAGAGTCTTTACATTGGAATTACAAAACTGACCAAAATCTGGGCTCTAAGCCCCAAAAATTCCCTTGGGGGATCCCGTGCCCAACAACCCCCCAATACAAACATTGTGACTCACCCTCGAGTCACTCTGTAGGAATGGAGATCTTTGCAGGAAGACCTCCCAACTCTGATTGGATCGCTGCAAGTTCGGCAGCGCACTAAGTAGCTACCTGCTGAACTTCCTCTACGCGTTGTTCGGTGACCGCTGTTGTCGAACTGCTACCCTGAATCCTTTCCTGAGTTGCTTGCAATTACACAAGCTTTGCTTCAATGGAGGTTGTAATGGTATATGCCTCATCAATCCACGACTGTAGGCACGCTTTCAAAACTGCTTCCTTATGCCAAGAAGCATCCACCTCCTGCTTGAGTATCTTTTCCTGCTGCATCCTTGCGAGCCTTTGTGTAAGGGAAATAGTCTATGTAGTTCCTTTTACCTCATCATGTCTCTGTTGCACCTCGCATGCCTCTGTCTCGAGGTGATCTATGTTTGGGTCCTCCTGTAAGGTGGTGAGGACCTCTAATGACTGCTCGAACATCTTCGTGCAGTCTGTCACTGCACTGTTAACCACCGCCATTGTTATTATGATCGTGGTGGTGTGTTGTTCCTTGAACTCTGGCAGAGTTGAAGGCTGTGCCTTCAACTGATGTTCTACTATCTGAAGGTTCAGTTCCAACTAAACCCTAGCCATTTCTACTCTGGCATCGCATACCCCTTCTACTAACTTTCTGACATGCACCTCCACAAATTCCTCTGCTTGGATGGCCAACTCTGGGACCTTCTGGTAGGCTTCCTCCACCACCTGCACTATCTGTCTGTTCTGCGTCATTGCCTCATTGTGCTGCAAGCTCAAATGTTCAATGTCGATGCGCTGCGCGCTCATTACCTGCTGCGCGTGACTCTCGCTGGTGCATAGTTCTGCAGTGACTCCATCCTGCAAACTATAGAGCATCTTCTGAGGGAGCGCAACCATGTTTAACTCGATGCATTTCAAGCTACTAACCATAGGCCTGTCAGCCTCATTTTTTGTAATGAGTGATCCATCTGGTAGCATTATTTTGTTGGTCATCCTGGTGCGCAACATTTCCTTGCCCACGAATGTGTTGATTGTGAGGCTGGTTGACATTATGCTAGCCTGTGAAGTGCACACCTGCAACTCTTATATTTGCATCCAGAGAGCCCCCAATATCATCTGGTGCTGCTCCTCAAACTACTGGAGGGCCTCCGTAGTGATGTCCCTCACCGTTTCACCAATATTGTGCAAGTCTCCTTCAGTAAGGGTGATAGGGTCAAAAGATGTTTTTGAGGCCTTTGTCTTCTTTCGCGGCCCTACCTGCTCTTGGGTGCAGACATTTTAGCTGGGTGGACATTGTTTGCAGGTCCGTGCCACCTTGTTCTGTGTCTGTTTCTAGTTTGGGTGAAGGTGACTTTTGTCCTTTGCGCTCTTCTTTTGCTGTTCCTCAACCAACTTTGCAGTGTCACGAGCCGCCCGGTCCTTCGCCTTTGCTTCTTCCTTCTTGTGTTTTTTCGCCAGCTGCGCCATCCGCAGTTCCATTTCTTCCTTATTCCACTGCATGGTGGACTTCTATGCTTCCACCATAGAGCCAGTTGGAGCGGACCACTCTGGCGGCCAAGACTCAAGGACCACGAAAATTACATCGTCAGTTGCTAAGTAAGGTAGCTCATGCCACGTTTTCGTAGGGTCCTTCCACGCCATGATGAAAACATGGTGGAAGTCTGCTTTGAACTCCGCGAAGCTCTGAAGACTGGGGGTGATAACCGTGACTTGCGATTAATCCCCATTCTGATGTTCATCTCCATGAGCACCCAAAATATATTTCCCCTTATCCTCTATGCATCCTTGGTTGCCCATAGTGAAGTGTACTTCATTGCCTCTAGAAGGTCCTGGGCGATTGACGAGAACTGGCTATCTTGAGGCAACTCCCATGCCACCAGTACTATCGACAATAGGGGCCACACATAATGGAATGTTTTACCCTGCTCATGTTCCTCGCGGTAGTTCTCAAGGAACTCATCACATAGATAGTTTGCCCAGTTGAACTGGACCCCTTCCACGCATTACGCTGCTAGTGCAACCACCAGCGCAGGCACCTCATCCGTGCAGCACTTTCGCATCACCTTTTATGCCAATATCTGAATTGTGACCTTAACTGTAGGGTTGTTGATGTTGGAGATGGCACACACTCGCTTCTTCTTCTCCAACTTAAATTTCTTTTTCATGCCCTTTGTGATGGCCAAATCATCACTCTTTCCTTCTAAAATGTTCGCTAGGTCCTCCCATGCACAAGGGAGACATGTAATCCTGTGAATCAGATGGGTTGTGATGGGGATGGGCTCCTCCATCCATAAGCACCCATCATGCACCAAGCAGAGTAGCTTCCTGATGACAAAAATGGTCACTGGGGCACGGTGGTAATGTGGCACCCAGAGCAGGTTTAGCAATCCTGCTTTCTCAACACCTCTGAGCCATTTGCATGGCTCCAACTCTATCATTCCATCTGACGCATCTATCTTCTAGCGCATTAGCTGCGCAGTCGCTAAATGCTGGAAATTTTCGTGGTCCGTAAGGTCCCAATCTTAAAATTTTAGTACGGGCACCTATCCCAAGTGCGCTCCTTCAAAAATAATGTTGTCAAGGAGCAGCAGAGTTTGTAGAGAGCTCTTGCTCTCATCTATATCCTTGGGCACCTTGGCTTTACCCTTCTGCGGAGGAACATATGCAGGTAACCTGGTGGGAGGGTCCGCACCTTGGGGTTTGACTTCCATCTCTACATCCTCCTCCTCAACCAGGATTTCTTCAAACTCTTCCTCCTCATCGACCTCCAAATTAATGGCCTTCCCCTTTTCCTCCATTGTGAGCTTGGCCCTCAGTGGATTTCTAGGCGAGACGTGCACCGGTATCATGGCCTGCTTATCCTTCTTAGGTCTCGGTGTGCGCAGTGATTTAGGGATCTCAGCGACTATCTCGGTGCTCTCTGAGGCTTCCACTTCCATAATTTCCTGCACAGCTTCTTCAACAGTCATTTCTCTGGTATCCATGACTTCTTCGGGTTTTGCCATAGTGTGATTCCACAGTTCTCTCAGCGTCTCTGGTAATTGCTCAAGTAATGAATTCCCCTTGAGAATATCGAAAAAGTATCGGCTCATGAATATCTGTGCGCGCAACAACCCAATTCTCAAATTTCAAAGTGTTTTTTGCTGGACAAGCCTTTTTAATTTATAGTGCCCTTTGAATTTGAATTCGACCGTTCTCCCCACTGGTGGGCCCCAGTATTGTAGCAATAATGCTACAACTCCTGGAACTCCCTTCTTTAATTTTATCAACCCGGTAGTTCGTAACAAACTTGGAAGCGACGGTGCTGTATGCACAAGTACTAGCTCTTGCCACAACTGTCACTTGGTCAGCTGGCACAAGTCCGCTAGGGGCTCAAGCCAACTTCTATGAGCTCTTAGAAGAAGCTTTTTAACTGATGAACGAAAGCTAACTCAAAGGAAGCTAATCTACTTGCGGAAAGAAACTGAAAGCCAAAAAGAAACACAAACCCTAGCAAACCCTAATTCTACCAGCTAGTCCTACTGATGTAAAGGAGAGAATGCAAACTACGAAAGGAGATGCCATTACTTCTAGGAAGGTAAAATGCATGTGTCTAAGTTATCACTATCTGAAGAAAACATCTTTTTGTATTTTTGATTAAGTTATTAGAATTATCATGCATGTGCTTTTAACTGGATTTTCACTGTGCAGGGATGGATCAAGGAGGAGGAATGCTTGGAAAAGGTTGGGATGGTACAGAGAGGGTCTAAGGGATCCCTAACATTCTTTCCGAGAGTTTCACAAAGTCTGGATGCCATGCAACTGTGTTTATGAACTTCTACAGGAAGTCTGCAGGGGTTTCTACAGGATGTTCTGTAATTCTTCTACAGGATGTTTCGAAATGGGATTTTGGAGCATGGATGGAGGGAAAAAGATGGAGGAATGAGTATGAAGGTGAAATAGGGGTGTGAAGGGGTCTAGGACTTGGTGGATGAGGCTAAGGAGCGATTGGATTTGTTCAAGGATGGATGAAACGATGTTGCACAAGAAGATGAGAATCATGGCAAAGTAAGCGGATGAGGCAAATGTAAGGTAAGGGTTATAAGTGAAGGGTGAAGCAGGTAGGTTGGATGGAGTATGGGCAGGTAAGGAAGGATAACAGGTACTCTGCAAGTGGTTTTTCAATCTGAACAAACAAAGACATGCAAGAAAACAAAGATCTAGTTATAAAACCTATGACCTAGTTACTTCACTCTAATCTGACCTAACAGCAAAAGGAAATGAACAGAAGTTTATTTGCAGTGAAACCATGTGAAACAACTATGAAACTAAGTGATCATAAACCTAAGCATGCATCCAAACTGATATCAAGTTCTACGAACGAGACTCAAACACTAATGATTGCATGGTGAAGCAAAGAAAGTGTTTTTGTTTGGGACAGCATGGTTACTTCAACTCCAGCCCCTGATCCAATAAGGAAGAGGTGAAACCAAAAGCGTTTGATGACCCTTTTTTGGGGCTTTTTCCTGTTATTATCCTACCAATATATTCTAAACATAAACAACTACTTTAACCATCAAAAGAAATCTAAATAACGAAGCAAGATCTAAATCTAAATAGCAGATTTTATTTTAAGAACGCAGCAAACACATAAAGATAAACGAAGGAGGTACTGGGCGCTTGATATGGGCCCAACCCCAAGAGCTACAGCCTCCCAAGAGAGATTTAGAGCTGGTGCAAAGCTGGATTCATCTTTATTGATCAAGAAATGAAGAGTTACATCAAAACTGTCCACAAGAAGGACTTGAAAATGAGCTGAAAGAAAAGCTAATCTATTGCATAAAAATCGAACTACAAACTAGCTAACTAATGGCTGCAAAATGACTAACCACTAGCTACTATCTACTGGCTAACTAGCTAACATCCACTGGCTAACAAAATGACTAACTGGCTAACCAAAATGAGGCCCTAAGCCTTCTTATTTATACAATTTGAGGACCCAACAGTCCTCCTAAAATTTAGGGACTTGGCTGCCCAAGACTTGTAGTTAACAGCAGTCCTACTTGACTTGCTTGGCTGCCCTTGTGCTCATTGATTTGGTGGCCTTTGAACTCCGAGCTGATGGTGGAGAATTTGAGGTAAGGGCCCATAAATGAGGGGGACACCTTCCTACAAATCCTCTAGCTTGTTCTCCCACGAATTTGGCTGCCAAGTGCTCATTAAGACCTTCAATTTTGTCTCCAAGTTGACCAAAAAGGCTACACAAAGCACCCATTAGACTTGTTGGCATAATGACTAACCAAATTCATTCTATTAACATAAATATAATCAAAAACATGCAATAAACTAATGAGAATGGTGGATTAAGTCAAATTAGGAGGTTGAATGAGCCCAAATAATTGTCCATTTTTGGGGCTCATCACCCACATTCAGTCAATTAATGCTAGATTGGCAACATATTTTCAAGAATCTAGCCCATGAAGTTCGCCTTAAATGCCTACCACTTGCTCCATTTGCTCTCAAACCAAGCATCACATCATGAATAGTGACTTTAACGGTCACTTTCTGGCTGACCCGCGTGCCAATGCAGCTACCCTCACACTGTCGCGGACCTTGTGACACTTCGCTATTGCGCACAGTCCTGACATCGCGCAATCCTTAGGTAGAGTATTTTATAGTCCCGCACCTCCTTTCAGCTTCCTGGAGCATTAAGACTGTGCTTTGGTTGGCTAGTCAAGTGGTGAGGGCACTTATGTATGGCTTCAAATGACTGCCATTCACTTTTCCTAGGAAGGGCTCTCCATTTAACTTGACCAACTATACCGCGCCTCCATCTGTAACCTCTTTAATAACATACGACCCTAACCAATGCATTTTGAATTTCCCCAAGAATTTATCAAACTTACTATCATACAACAACACTAGATCATTTACCTTGAATATGTGCAACTTAATATGTCGATCATGCCAAGCCTTTTCCCTCTACTTTTGGACTTGCTGATGGAATCCAACCAAAAATAATTCTTCTTCAAGCTCTTCCAACTGCGCGAGTCTCTCCTGCAAGGCTTCGAGATCCATCATACCTGTGAACGCTACTATGCACAGACTAGGCACGATGTATTCCATAGGCATTACGACTTCCACTCCATAGACAAGCCTAAAAAGTGTTTGTCCCATCAGTTTCTTGCATGTTTTCCGATAAGCCCATAACACTGCAAGTATGCGTAGGTCCCAATCACTTTGTTGTGTGTTTCATACCATGATCAGCATGTTTTCCAGTACTTTGTTGAATGCTTCTACTATCTCGTTAGCCTATGGGTGATACGGTGTGCTCTTTTGATGATACACCTCAAACTCTTCCGTCAACGTGCTGATCGTTTCGTTCAGGAAGTGTGTACTACGATCGCTCATCAAGATCTTCGGACATCCAAATCACGTCAGTACGTGTTCAAATAGAAACTTTGTGGCAGTCACACCTGTGCAATCCTTCATCGGCTGTGCTTCTTCCCAACGAGTCAGATACTCTGTCGCAGTGATAATATACCTCGCGCCTGTCTTTCCTTTAGGTTTAATAGGTCCTACAAAAATCTATTGCCCACTTTTCGAAAGGTTGTAATGTCATTTTTGGATTCAGAGGAATTTCATCCCTCCACGATGTCTTTCCTGTCCACTGACATACATCACATTCCTTGCAATATGCTTTTGAATTATGATGAAGGGTTGGCCACCACAACCCAGCGTGTAGAATCTTCTACGCGGTTTCTCTTCTCGCATAATGTCCTCCCACGGCACCCCCATGAGCGTCCACGAGGATGCTGCTTAGTGTTGGGTTGTGTTATATTCTTTCCACGTAGTTAACAAGGGGTTTGAGGGGCACTCATTACTCGGTCCATGGTATTGGACGCGATGTTTTTCAGTCCATGGTATTGGATGATTCAGCATGTATAAATATGTATTATAACATTGAAAGTAACATAATGAAAAATCAAGCTGGTAGTCTCAGTTTTGGGATCCAGGGGAAAATCTCTGTGTATATGCATTTTATGTGTTCTGCTCTCGCATTATTTATTTTTTGTGTTTTAGAATTCATATGCAGGTAATTTTTGTACGGGGTTAAAACCTACATTTGGTATCAGAGCAGATTTGGCTTCAAGGGGACGCCTTTGTTGCTGAGGGGTTTTGCTTGGGCCTGTGGTAGACCCTATTCAGTGGGAGATCTGCGAGATCGATTCTGGTGGTGAAGGAAGATGGCGAGCAGTGGAAAGATAGAGATCGAGAAATTTAATGGTCATAGTTTTGAGTTGTGGAAACTCAAGATGGAGGATCTGTTGGTGGATAAAGATCAGTGGATCACGGTGGATCTAGGTACTAAACCAACGGGAGTGTTCAATGAAGAATGGAAGAAGTTGGATTGGAAGGCAAAGAGCACAATACGATTGTGTGTCTCAGATTCAGTATTGTTAAATGTATACGGGGAAGCTACAACAAAGGCTTTGTGGGACAAGTTAGGGACTTCGTACCAATCTAAATCTCTGGTGAGTAAACTGTTCCTGCGGAAAAAGCTGTATAACCTGAGGATGAAAGATGGAGACTCGGTGACAGAGCATCTGAATATATTTAATACTGTGGTAATTCAGTTAGCATATGTTGATATTAAAATTTTAGATGAAGATAAGTGCATTAGTTTGTTGTGTTCTCTACCAGATTCATGGGATAGTCTGGTTATTGCAATAGGTAGCAATGCAACTGCCTTGCAGTTTGATGAAATAGTCTCAGCCTTGCTAATGGAGGAGATGAGACGGAAAAATATGGAGAGCCAAAATGGTGATGCCTTGTCTGTACAAGGACAGTCCCAGAACATAAACAAAAATAAGTCATTGAGTGGGAGATCTAAATCTAGAGGGAGATATAAATCTCTAGGAAAACCTGTAAAGGTGGTGTGCTGGAAATGCGGAAAGGAAGGCTACTTCAAAAGGGACTGTAAATCTAAAGCTCCTGACAAAGGAAAGGAATTTGATGAGGCTCCTTCTGCAGAGGCGAAAACACCTCAGATGAAGGTGGGGATGTGTACTTGGCTTCTTCAAGTACACATGGAGATCATGAGGCATGGTTGATTGACTCAGGTGCATCCTTTCACTTCAATCCCCATAGAGAGTGGTTATGTGAGTATGAGAAATATGATGGTGGTGATGTCTTCTTCGGGGATGACAGGAAGGCTAAAATCATTGGTCGTGGAAAAGTAAAGTTGAAGTTGCAAGGTGGAAGGGTTAGAACACTTCCGGGTGTTCTGCATATTACTGCAGGTGTAAAAACAGTGTTCGAGAAGGATACGTGCAAGATGGTTCGGGGAGCACTGGTGTTGATGCAGGGAGTTCGGATTGGAACTCTGTACAAGCTGCAAGGTAGCATTGTTGTTGATGGGTGTAACAGTTCCATGGTCACTGAAAGTGGAGCAGAAAATCTAGTGGTCTCTGGAGAAAAGACCATGTTGTGGCATCAAAGGCTTGGACATATTGGAGAGAAGGGCCTTCGAATACTTCATGGTAAAGGTATGGTAGAAGGTATGAGTAATAGCTCTCTGGATTTTGATTCCTGTGAAAATTGTGTATACGGGAAGCAGAATCAGGTGAGTTTCCCCTCTGGTGGTAAGAGGGCGAAACATATATTAGAGCTTGTGCACAGTGATGTGTTTGGACCTGTGAAGGTTCCATCACTGGGTAAGTCTGTGTACTATGTGTCATGCGGAAAGAGTCAATTTTGCGGACAAAACCGACCTCCCTAGAAGCTAAGGCTTTCTAGTGACAAACAAGACAAGTAAACACTACCTTTCTCTAAATATGCATTTAGAATACAAGTAATCAGGTGTTTATAACATACCTTTAGTCCAACGCTTTGTAGTAGTCCAGCCTCGCCGATCCGGATGAGCTCCTCCTTCTCTTCGAAACTTGCATTCACTAACAAGCCAAAAGATTACATAGCACCTGAATAACTTATAAAATAACACATATTCATCATACAGACCAAGGAGTATATGAAACAAATCATGTATAACAATCTGTTGAGAAAAGTGAGTTTATTTGTATTAAGTGGAAACAAAAGAAACCATTACAACCTGAGCCTTGGTGTTGTGCAGGTCCCTCCCAGGGTCCAGCAAGAGTTTTCCTTTACTTTGATCAGCTCACCCACTTCCAAATAAGGCTAAGAAAGGATGGGAATCTCTCCTCTCAAGCTCTATAAGGAAGTCCTAATTCCAGCAGCATCTACCCTTAGGAATATTCAGCTTTCAACCTCCCCTCCTTCTGGCCCAATGCCTGTATTTATAGTGCTCTAGAGGAAGTTAATCAGGTCCACCATCAATGGGATAAGCCCCTCTTTGAATGGGATAGCTCCCCTCTTGATGGGATAAGTTCCTCTTTCATAGGGATACATGAACCATCTAGAGGCGCTCAATACACGTCAAACAAGCTTCTAGAATGCTCTAGAAATGACCACAAGTAACTTTTTTGAAGTGAAACTTGTGCCTTTTGACCTTTACAGGAGTACGCACCCACCCCTTTACAGACAGAGCGTACAAGTACGCATGTATTGTGAACTTGAGGTGCGTACACGCAGGTAAGGCTAAGAGAAACTGCGTACCCAAAGATATATAGATTTTTAAAGACTTTCTCTCTTTCTTGGAGTTTGACATGAAGAGCAGAGGTATGAGACTTGCCAAGGAGGATAGTATGACAGTTGATAGAGCCATACTAACTGCAAATAGTCATGGTGACAAATTTTAGTGTAACAGATTGCCCCCTAAAGTGCGAAGCCTGTAGTAGATTAGGGTTTTAAATCATCTAGGAAGGGTGAAGTACTTTATCATTTCAAGGATTATTTTGTGGAGAGCCCAGTCGGAACCTGCAAATATTTAACACAAAATACATATATAAGATCATATCATCGCTGAGGTAGGCATTCCCATACTCAGATCAAAAACTTTAACTAACAAACTAACTACTGCTCTGATATAGGAATGATTTTGCAGTACATCATAATCATAGACTCTTGTAGACACAGTATGGACGCAACCATCTGTTTAATATTAGTCTACTGTATAATGAATACAAAACTCCTCGCAGCCTGGATGGTGGAAACTAGATCCAGGGTCTTCATTTCTACTTCCCGAAAAGGTACGATTCTATCCATGCGAATAAATGAGTTGATGTTGAACATGGTAGAAACCACTTGATTACCAGTCGATGATGTAAACTGTTAACAAGTGTGAGAGAGACCACCAGTGATGTCAATGGTTCTCAAAGTACCCAGTACAATCCATGAGATGTGAATGAATGAGTTGATGTCGAACATTTCACGGAATCCTTCGATCGAAAGTCAATGATGTAAACCGTCGTCCCAAGCGAGAAACCTGCCATTGATGCATGCAGATTTCAAGGTACTGACGATTTCTAGGTCATCTTTCTAGATAATTTGCTGATGTCGATAGAAAGCGACCCGTTGCAGGCAAGCCCACAACACGAAATCATAGATCAAGTTGAAGAAATGTAGCTGTAAGGACTGACTCAGGGATGGTCAAGATGGATGACGGGTATTTTGCAGATGAATGGTTTATTTGCAGTGACCTCTTGAACACATAACGACACAACAGATGGCTTGGTGACATTTGACCCAAAGTTAATACCCGGGTGAAGACTTTCAATGTGGTTTGATCAACTGTTAGGCAAAGGATTTCCCAACCCAGGTGAATGAAAAGTGCCGTGTTCAAGAGTGGTGATAAGGCTTCTTCTGAGACAAAGGATAACAAATAGGCTCATTTTTCTCTCTTTTCCCCCACCATTGCTGGCAAGTACCTCTTTATTTTTTACAAGCTTGAGGAGGATAACATATGCTTGATTATAAGCTCATCCTTCGGATGAGTCCAACTTAGTTTAGATTCGAACCCTAAGAAGGAGTGGTCCGTTCCTGTTTGTAATCGAACAGGTCCTTTACTGTGAAATTTTAACGAGTCCAGTATAGGAGAAACTCGGCGTTTTTCAATTTTAGAGAGTCTGAAAAAACTTAAGAAGACTCCAGGGTTGAACTTTTTCGTAAATTTGTGTCTCCCAAGCCCGAAAAAGTATAAAATAATACTTGAGAGAACCGCTTGATCTTGCGACCAAGGAGTACTTTCATGATTAGTGTCTTTGACCTGAAAAGTAAAAAGTGATCAAGGACACGTCGTTTTATTTCCAGTATCGAATTTGAAACGACAAAAATCTGGCAATCTTTTCCTGTTTTTACGGTCAGAAAAGGGCTATAAGGGGACCATCTTTTAATTCCGTTTTAACGAGTGTAAAAAAAATGCTCGGCAATCTTTTCATGTTTTAGGAGTCTGAAAAGGGCTTAAAAGAGAACTCCAAGGTTTCACTCTTTCGTAAGTTTTAACGAGTTCGAAAAAATGACAAAAATGTACTCATGGTTTTCACTTTTTCGTAAGTTTTAATGAGTTCGAAAAAATGATAAAAATGTACTCATATGGCCGACTTTCAATTTTATTTACAAGCAGGAAACAACGGAAAGAACTCTGCATTTTCATTTGTTTTACGAGAATGAAAGATAGCAAAATAATCTCGGGATTTTCATGAGTTTAACGAGTCTTGAAAATAACTGAAATTGACTCGAGATAGGTTTCATTTTTATGAAAGCTTGAAACAGAGAAAAACTATGCTTCAGAGTAGTTTCATTTTTACACAAGCTTGAAACAAAGAAAAAACTGTGCTTGATGCCCCCTAAGCATAACTGCTAGAGCGCATGCCCCCCAACTTCATTTCATTCAACTAAATACAAGCTGGATGGAATGAAGGTTCATGTACGAGATCATTTGAAAGACTCGATCTAAAACTGTAAGAAAATTATACAAAACACTGAAATAACTAACCTAAATATACAACTTAACATTTATGAGATCTAGTCAAACTCTCGACTCAATTAGAGGAGGATTTGTTTCATTTTTTAACGAGCTTGACACAGGAAAAGAACTATGCTCAAATTCGGTTTCATGTTTACGCAAGCTTGAAACGAAAAACTATACTTGTTATAAGTTCACATGCCCCCAGCATAATGACGCAAAACGAGGTACATGCCCCCCAAGCTTCATTGCATTCAATGAGGTGGATGGAATGAAGCTTTACTTTCAAGATATTGGAAAGACTTGTGGGAGTTGTTTCATTTTTTAGTGAGGTTGACACAGGAAAAGAACTATCCTCAAAACCCTTGTTTCATTTTTTAAACGAGCTTGACACAAGATAAGGAACTATGCTCATAACTACTCTCTACAATCTACCTAACAAAAAACTCTACTCTAAAAACCTTGATTCATTTTTTAACGAGCTTGACACAAGACAAGGAACTATGCTCTTAAAATCCTTGATTCATTTTTTAACGAGCTTGACACAAGACAAGGAACTTTGCTCGTGACTACTCTCTAAAATCTACCTATCTAACCTATCCTTGTTTCATTTTTTAACGAGATTGACACAAGATAAGGAACTATGCTCAAGAAGTTCGCATGCCCCCAGCATAATGACGCAAATCAAGGTAATGCCCCCCAAGCTTCATTTCATTCAACCAGTTGGATGGAATGAAGCTTTACTTTCAAGATCTTGTAAAGATTCGACTTGAAAAGGGAGTTGTTTCATTTTTTAACAAGGTTGACACAAGAAAAGAACTGTCCTCTTACTCACTGATTCATTTTTTAACGAGGTCGACACAGTAAAAGGAACTTTCCTCGTATCTACCTATATAATCTAAAATCTACCTGATTCATTTTTTAATGAGGTTGACTCAGTAAAAGAACTATCCTCAAGCTAGTCTGTTTCATTTTTTAATGAGGTTGATACAGGAAAAAACTATCCTCGTAACATTGATCATGGCTTCCAATTGGAAGAAAAACATGTCAATGGACACACCTTGATCATGGCTTCCAAGACGTCTTCATCAGAAGGAAGAATAGTTCTCTGGAAGGAACACATGTCAAGGGACTCAAAAGGGATAATAACATCGTGTTCAAGTAATCCCATAGAGTTTTCCATGTCAATTACCGGATCTAAATCAAAGGAATATGAGCAAACAGTGAGAGGCTCACTTACATCGGTAACTGAAAACATGGGACCAGTTGCCACATAATTAACCCATGGCAGGGTAGATACCACTTGAGAATCAGGAACATTTAGGGATGTCATATTATTGGTAGTTGAAACAAGACTAGGGAACGAAAGCTGGTCTACAGTCACAATACTTCCATTGTGAGGGAAAGACATCACGCGAAAGAGTGTTGATACGACAGCTTTCATTGCATAAACATAGTCTCGTCCAAGGAGTAAATTGAAATCCAAGGGACCTCGAACTACCATAAGATCAATACAGACAGTTTTACCTTCCATGGTAATAGAAAACTTAGGAAGGATCCCTAAAGGTTCACTAATGGTTCTGTTAAAAGCTTTCAGATTCTGCGTAATAGGCGCAAGCTGAGGGGAACCCAAAGCTTTCCAAACAGTTGATGATAAAATACTAACAGAAGCACCTTCATCTACCTGAGTACGATGTATGTCCCTACGACCAGCCTTGACAATGATTTGGAAAGGGATGGAGGAAGGAAGACGAGGTTCTGTCAGTCTATTCCAATCAAAGGAAAAGACCTCAGTACTTGGAGGGGGTTCTGTAGAAATAGGTGAAATTCCCCCCGGCATAGAAGAATCTGATGTAACAAGAAGAACCTGAGGGGTATGAAGTTCACTCTCTAAAGGGAAAGTGGGATTGACCGAATGTGAAATTAAATCGACCACTTGATCAACTAATGGATCATCAACCTAAGTGACATGAGTTTCACTCTCCAATGGAAGAGTGTGATCGACTGTACTTGAAATTAGATCAATCACTCTGTCAGTTGACGGTAGGTTGGGAGAAAGTTTACGATAACCAGTTGGAAATTCTTGCTGTGGAACAGTAAGGTTTTCCAACAATTTTGAGGCTTCATCCATGTGAGGGCAAATGTGAGTTTGATGACTCCCTTTGCATAACTTACAAGGAAACCTAACTTTACCCTTTTTCCTAGGAACCTGACTATCACTGGTTGATGGATCAATAGAAAGTTGATGTAATTTTTCTGACCAAACTTCCAAGACCTTTGGAATACCAGGACAATTGACAAGGAAGTGGTCACCCTTACAAAGCTTGCAAGGGTATTTGGGTTTACGATGCATGTCAGAGTTTTCCTCAACACAACTAACACTTACAGCCATGGTTGGTTGGTTGACTTCTTTCTTATCTTGCTTCTTCTTCTTCTTCTTCTTCTTCCCTTTCTTCTTCTTCTTAGAAACCTGGTTACTAGCATCAAGGCTTTTACCAAGCGAAGAGGAAGAAATGGAGGAAGAAATGGAGGAAGAAAAATTAGGCGAAGAAGGTAAAGGGTCAACAGAAGGTTGGTGATATTGAGATGGTGAACTCTGTTGAGGTGAAGCATTCGGTTGAGGTGGAACAATTGGAGTATTTTGGGCCAACGAAGTTGAAAATAACCATATCGGTAATCCTATTGTAAATCTAGGTAATGACAAAGTAGCCATATAAGGAGGACCAACATTTCCAAAGTAAGGAAAAGTACTAGGATTCTCGTTAGGAGGGGTTCCTAGGTTGGTAAATTCCAGAACATTTGCCATTATATTCAACTTCAGTGAATTTTATTAACAATTTAAAACTAAAATTAACAATTCACAATTCACACCTAACAATTAAAATTCACAATTCACACTTATGGTCTCTAAAAGTAAAAACAAACAAATTAACACGCGCTATCAAATCTAGGAGTCAAACCACACACAAACAGTAACCTTCCGGACCGAAAACACTAGTTGGTGATGAAGCCCAACATCGTCGAATTCAGTACAGAAGTGGCGGGTGGAACAGTTACCCCGGCAACCTGCTTAATGAATAGACCGGCACAAGTTCCTCCACTTTAACCGTCTCGAGTGAAGTGAACCCCCCGGAAAATCCAAGTGAGTCTAGCCGACGTCTGCTCCAGGTACAGTGGGATCTTCCCTCCATCGTCACCTTGGGTAGAACCCTAAAGATAATGGTCACTAAGGTCACCAACAGCAACAAATACACCTGGGGGAACAGTCTACGACCCGATAGCACGCAAGGGCAGAGTAACAAGCTCAATCCCCTTGCCGGCTCCTTGACAATAATCCAAGGTTTACCGACAAGTGACCCCAGGCTCCTCGACAATAATCCGAGGTTTACCGTTTGTAGTACGTGCGTATTTGGCGTCTTTCCCAATGAAGGAGGATTGATCCCCTCACTGGTTCGGACACGGTCTCGTGCTTCTCCTTTAAGAGGAGCTTTCCCAGAGCATAAATGTAACAGCTGGATATATCCTAACACAAGATGAGCTACTTGTTTGGTTTTGATGTCTTGGAGAGTTAATTACTCTCCTACTCCAAGACACTAGCCTGATCTATGTTGGTGTTTCAGAGCCCTAGAAATGTAAAAATCACTAGATGAATTTTAATTAAGCGCTGTGTTATTAAGGCTGTTATTACTCAAATAGGTAAATGGATATGAAACCAATGGTGTTATGACCCGACTCAACTGAATGCAATCGAATATGATAATGTAATCTTTTCAATTCGATGAATCCTAACTAAAGTAAGGAGAGAGTTTCCATTCACTTCCAATAATGCAAGAAATTGATCACTAAGAGAAAATATAACAAATTCTCTAATGCACTAATTTCATCAAGAAAAACTAATGCAAATCAATTCCAAACTCGTTTTTTTATTTTTTATTTTTGTGTAAATTCAAATCAAAGAAAACTGATCTAAATCTACGATTGATTTTTCATAATGTAAACTATGCAATTGTAATCTATGCACAATTCACTTGAAAAGTATGCAAATGTAATCTATGCACATTTTTCATTCATATTCTGAAAATGAGAATTCTAATTATGCAAATGTGATCTATGCAAGAGAATTCTCAAACACAAGACGATTCTAATGTAATCTAAGAACCAATCAAGTGCAAGTCGAGAAAATTGGGTGAGAGTTCCAAAGATCAAAAAATAAAAGCACTCAAAGGTGATTAACACTCATACACAATTTAGCCCCCCCAAAAACAAAAGCAAAAAGATGCAAAATTGTGAAAGGACTGAGAGAAACCTCCAAGTAATGACCAAAGGAAAACAAATCAGGAATTTCTCAAGAAAGAGACTCAAAACACCCAATTGATGAAAGCTTAGAGCAGGAATGCCAATGAAATTAGCCAAGATGAAAGCTTCTGACAGGTGAACAGTGGATCTGGGCAGCAAAAACAAGCTATAAACAAAATCTAATAGGAGAAAAAGGAAAAAATGGAAATTTTCTAAGCTTTTGACAGGGGTATGCAGGCAGCCTGCTTGCACAGGTGCGTGTATGCTCTGTGTACAAAGCTGCAGTTCATACAGGTACGCACTGTGCTCAACGCAGAGGCTGCGTACTTCTAGCAAAACCAAGAAAAACTAAAATCTAATTTAACCCTAAGCTATCCCACCCAAATGCACAGTCAAACAGCCAAAAACCAGAAAAAAATGACTTTTCTCAAATCAAAGTTTCACACAAAGGAAAAATCATTCACATCAATGGAGTTCCCCAGTGGAGTCGCCATTTTGTCATGCGGAAAGAGTCAATTTTGCGGACAAAACCAACCTCCCTAGAAGCTAAGGCTTTCTAGTGACAAACAAGACAAGTAAACACTACCTTTCTCTAAATATGCATTTAGAATACAAGTAATCAGGTGTTTATAACATACCTTTAGTCCAACGCTTTGTAGTAGTCCAGCCTCGCCGATCCGGATGAGCTCCTCCTTCTCTTCGAAACCTACATTCACTAACAAGCCAAAAGATTACATAGCACCTGAATAACTTATAAAATAACACATATTCATCATACAGACCAAGGAGTATATGAAACAAATCATGTATAACAATCTGTTGAGAAAAGTGAGTTTATTTGTATTAAGTGGAAACAAAAGAAACCATTACAACCTAAGCCTTGGTGTTGTGCAGGTCCCTCCCAGGGTCCAGCAAGAATTTTCCTTTACTTTGATCAGCTCACCCACTTCCAAATAAGGCTAAGAAAGGATGGGAATCTCTCCTCTCAAGCTCTATAAGGAAGTCCTAATTCCAGCAGCATCTACCCTTAGGAATATTCAGCTTTCAACCTCCCCTCCTTCTGGCCCAATGCTTGTATTTATAGTGCTCTAGAGGAAGTTAATCAGGTCCACCATCAATGGGATAAGCCCCTCTTTGAATGGGATAGCTCCCCTCTTGATGGGATAAGTTCCTCTTTCATAGGGATACATGAACCATCTAGAGGCGCTCAATACACGTCAAACAAGCTTCTAGAATGCTCTAGAAATGACCACAAGTAACTTTTTTGAAGTGAAACTTGCGCCTTTTGACCTTTACAAGAGTACGCACCCACCCCTTTACAGACAGAGCGTACAAGTACGCAGGTATAGTGAACTTGAGGTGCGTACACGCAGGTAAGGCTAAGAGAAACTGCGTACCCAGAGATATATAGATTTTTAAAGACTTTCTCTCTTTCCTGGAGTTTGACATGAAGAACAGAGGTATGAGACTTGCCAAGGAGGATAGTATGACAGTTGATAGAGCCATACTAACTGCAAATAGTCATGGTGACAAAATTTAGTGTAACACTATGTATCATTTATACATGAATTCTCAAGGAATACATGGATATATTTCCTGAAGAAGAAATCTGAAGTCTTTGATAGGTTTAAAGAATTTAAGGCTTTAGTGGAAAACTAGACAAAGAAGAAGATAAAGGTGCTGAGGACAGATAATGGTGGAGAGTTTTGCAATAAGGAATTTGAAGAATTCTGCAAGAAGTGTGGTATAGCACGACAGAAGAATACTCCATAAACACCTCAGCAAAATGGAGTTGCAGAAAGAATGAACAAGACGTTGATGGAAAGAGCAAGAACGATGCTCAGTGGTGCCGGGTTAGGACAGGAACTCTGGGCAGAGGCGGTGGATATTGCATGTTACCTGGTCAACATGTCACCTTCATCAACGTTGGAGGATAAGACTCCACAAGAGGTATGGATTGGTAAGAAACCCTCTCTTTCACATCTGAGGGTATTTGGATGTGATGCATATGTACATGTTCCAAAGGAGAAAAGAACAAAGCTGGATAGTAAATCTGAAAAGTGCATCTTTATTGGGTATAAGGATGGTTTAAAGGGTTATAAGCTTTGGAACCCAGTAACAAGGAAGGTTATGTACAACCAAGATGTGGTGTTCAGAGAGGTGAAATATGTTATTAAACATGAAGTCCAACCAAAGGAACCTAAGAAGATAGAGTTTGAGCTAAAGGAGGAAGACTTAGACTCTACAGCAGAGGAGGAATCAGAAGATGAAGAGCCACAAACTCCAGCTATGAGAAGATCAATTCGAGAAAGAAGGCAGCTTGAAAGGTATAGTCCATCTACTTTCTATTCAAATTTTGCTTTGTCTGTTACTGATGATGATCCCAGAACTGTGAAGGAAGCAGTGGATTCAGAGGATGGAAAACTCTGGAAAGAGGCCATGGTTGATGAAATGGCATCTTTGCACAAAAATGAGGCTTGGGATATGGTGGAGTTGCCGGTTGGAAGGAAACCCATTGGCAGCAAATGGGTGTTCAAAAAGAAGATAAATGCAGAAGGAAAAATGGAGAAATACAAAGCTCGGTTGGTAGCAAAAGGTTATTCCCAGGTGCCAGGAATTGATTTTGGTGATATTTTTTCTCCTATTGCCAAGGTAACTTCTATTAGATTACTTTTATCTGTTGCTATTGCTTTTGATTTTGAGTTAGAATAGATGGATGTGAAGACAACATTTCTTCACGGGGATCTGGAAGAGGAGATATACATGAAGCAACCTGAAGGCTTTGCGATGAAGGGTAAGAAAGAACTAGTATGTATGTTAAAGAAGTCTCTATATGGGTTAAAACAGTCACCAAGGATGTGGTATCAGAAATTTGATACATTTATACGGGGACTTGGCTTCACCAGAAGCAAAGCAGGTCACTGGGTGTATTTTAAATTAATTGGTGACCGTGTTATTTATCTAGTTTTGTATGTGGATGATATGTTGTTGGTTGGAAATGACAAAGAAGTTATCCAGGATTTGAAGGCCCAATTGTCCTCCAAATTCGACATGAAAGATCTTGGTGCTGCAAACTATATTTTGGGCATGGAAATTAAAAGAGATCGGGAAAAGAGGAAGCTCTGGTTAAACCAGAGGAAGTATGTCGAGACAATATTGTAGAGGTTTAATATGTAGGATAGTAAACCAGTGAAGGTTCCTATTCCTGTAGGTGTGAGGTTATCTGTTGAACAGTGTCCCAAGACACAAGAAGAGGAAGAGGACATGTCCCGTGTTCCATATGCAGGTGCAGTCGGTAGCTTGATGTATGCAATGGTCTGTACTAGACCAGACATTGCACATGCAGTGGGAATATTGAGCTGGTTTATGTCAAAACCAGGGAAGGAGCACTGGATAGTAGTGAAGTGGGTTTTCAAGTATTTGTGTCGCACTAGTGATTATGGTTTGTGCTACCAAGGAAGACTAGGATTGGACAGAGTGTTGGATATTGATGTCTTTTTTGATATAGACTGGGCTGGAGATCTAGATCAGAGAAGATCTACAAGTGGGTATGTGTTTAACATATTTGGAGTTGTAGTCAATTGGATGAGTAAGAAACAATCTGTAGTGGCACTATCAACTACAGAGGAAGAATACATGGCAGCCACTCATGCAAGTAAGGAAGAAGTTTGGTTGCAGAGATTGTGTTTAAGTATGGGGTTAGTACATGAAGCTATAAGGATAGACTATGACAGCCAAAGTGCAATTTTCTTGGCAAATAACCCCGCATATCATTCAAAGACAAAGCACATTGATGTTCAGTATCACTTTGTGAGGGATATGATAGAAGACAAAAAGGTGTTGCTGGTAAAGGTGGACACTTTGAAGAATACTGCAAATGCATTAACAAAATCTGTGAGATCTGAGAAGTTATCTTGGTGTAGAGAGACAATGGGCATTTCAGGGCTGGAAAAATGACTAAGCTCTCTTGTGGCCCCCTGTGGAAAGAAAACAACAAGTGGGAGAATGTTGGGTTGTGTTATATTCTTTCCACGTAGTTAATAGGGGGTTTGAGGGGGCACCCATAACCCCACTTTATGGGGTTTGGGGCAACGCCCCAAAAATTTTGGTTTTGGACCCTATGTTAGGTTGGGTGGACCCACTTATGGTTTTGTGCATGATTTTTGCACATGTTTTTTGGACGAGATGGCTTTCGGTCCATGGTATTGGACGCGATGGTTTTCAGTCCGTGGTATTGGATGCTTCAGCATGTGTAAATATGTATTATAACATTGAAAGGAAATAATGAAAAATGAAGATGGTAGTCCCAGTTTTGGGATCCAGGGGAAAATCTCTGTGTATATGTGTTTTATGTGTTTTTCTCTCGCATTATTTATTTTCTATGTTTTAGAATTCGTATGCAGGTAATTTTTGTATGGGGTTAAAACCTACACTTAGTTAAAATTCAGGTACATACCTTAGCAGTATTTCATCATTCACCATATTGTATACATGCCCATCAATGACAGAGAAATCTACCGCGCATACCATTAATTCCTTCTTTTGCTAGATAGAGTATTCTTTCGGCATAGTTCCAGTTGTTAGAAAGTGAATTATATCTTCAAAATGTCCATACACTATGTGCAATGCAAAGAGCTGCGTGTCAGATAATCCTTCATCCAAATTAGTAGGTTCCTCCCCAGTCTCAATGCGCGATAGGTGATCTGGTCCCGCATTCAATCATCCAGGCTTCACAACAACTTCGAAATCATATTCTTGGAATAATAAAAGCCATCTGCAAATGCGTCCCCCCAACACAGGCTTATTGACCAGGTACTTTAGCACAAAGTGATCTGTATACATCTTAAAGTAGCCTCCTAGCAAGTAGTGTCGATACTTCTAGAGCGCATATACCATAGCTAGTTCCTCGCGCTCAATGGTGGAATAGTTCTTCTCGGCTTTGGATAATCTACGGCTTGTGAATGCGATAGGGTGATCCAAGCCTTCTCCAACATCTTGCGTCAGTACTACCCCTAACACTATCCATGACGCATCAACATGTACATGGAACTCTTTATTACAGTTTTCTAAGACTAGAATCAGTGCAGTAACCATCTTTTCTTTCAATATATACTGACTTTTCTTATTGTCATCGTTCTAGCATAACGTGACATCCTTCTTCAACAATTTTTCCATCGGCGTAGTGATCTAGGCATAGCCTTTGATAAACTTTTTGTAATATCCCGTATGTCCCAGAGTGGCGCGCAGCTTTTTCACACTTCTCGACGCTTCTAAGTTCAGAATCACTGCAATCTTTGCGAGGTCTACCATCAGCCCTTGTTTACAAACCACATGCCCCAATAGGTTCCCAAAAGGAATGAGGAACAAACACTTCTTGAGGTTGAGCACAATTTGGTATCTTCGGCAGGTATCCAACATCAAGCACAAGTTCGCTACATGGCAACTAACTAGACCAAATACAGTACAGTCATCAAAATAGACCTCCAAGAACTTATGAATATATTCCCTGAATTCCGCAACAACCACGCGCAAAAAGATAGCAGGGGCATTCTTCAATTCAAACGGCATTACAGTATATTGAAAGCAACCACACTCAGTGACGAAGGTTTTCTTGCTCCTATCCTCCGATGCGATTATGATCTGGTGGTACCCAGAGAACCCATAAGTGAAAGAATATGCTTCCTGACCTCCTAAATTGTCCAACACTTCATTCATGAAAGGAGTTGGGAATGGATCATGCACACAAGCGTCATTCAATTTTCTGAGATCCACACATATCCTTATCTCATCCTTCTGCTTCTTCTCTTGTACCACCATTGGGCTTACCCAATCGGATTCTTCCACAGGCTCAATGATGCCTGCTGCGATCATTTTGTCTAGTTCTATGCAGACCTTCTCCTTGTATTTCGGATTTAAGCGGTAAGGCCTCTTCTTAACTGGATCTACGTCAGGCTTTAACATGATCTTCATTAATCCTAAATATTTAATTATTCCTTTCAAATCCGTAAACTTGGTCGGGAAAAAGGTCTTGATATTTGTGGAGTAATTCACTGACCTTATCCACCATCACGTCGTCCTAGTAGTCTCCAATCTTTGTGAATTTAGGTTATGCTTTCATACCAATGTTTACCTGCTTATTTTTCACCGACGCAGTTATATCAGGGTTCTCAATCTGTGGTCTGTGAACCTCGCAGTGGTCTTATGTTTCTGGAATGTTAGTATTCACGGATCCTCATCCTCCTCTTTAGCAGTTACATTATAATATTCCAGCAACTCAGCTAAGTAGCCCATTCAGGTTGAATCAATTCTACTGGATCCTATGATATCCTAAAGATGTGTTGGCATTATGGCATTATGGACATGTGTTGAACTTGATGGCAACCCTCTCACAGACAGAGATTTCTCTTGATGGGGACAAGAAGAGCCAAAAGGAGAGAAGAGGGGCCATTTACATATGCTTATTGGAACCTTTGAGCCATTGGAGCTTATCGGAGCAATAGAGGCTCTTTCTCATATATAAAGAGCTTATCGGGAGTGATCAGGCCTCATATGCATGTATTAGTGTTATCGGGAGTTGGTTGGGTGCGTAAAACCCATATATATGCATTATATCCCCTTTTCGGCGGTTACATGAATAATATCATTGCGGCATCGAAGTTTTGGCATATCGCATAACAATTATATATATATATATATATATATATATATATATATATATATATATATATATATATATATATATGTTTCGGCATTTCGGCGCATTGGGGTTTCGGCTGTGTAACCCGGAAGCATATCGCAATGGACCCGATGGTGGCATTAACTCTAGCTTATAATATTATCGCATCCGCAGTTCGGCATATATGCGCATCGGACTTCGTTGAAACCTTCGATTGCGGTCGGACCCGATGGAGGCATCAAACATGGTTTATAATATATCGCGTCTGCAGTATATCGAAACACATAAAGGGTCACCCACCCCAATCCTTCGATTGCAAGCAGACCTGATGGTGGCATCAAACATGGCTTATAATAATTTCGCATTCGGCTATGTAACTTTGGTGAAATCCTCCGATTGCGATAAGAGGGGTCGGACCAGATGAAGGAATTAAAAGCATTTCATATTAAATCACATCCGCGGTGTTCGCCCATAAGCCTCCCACTTCAAATCGCCGATAGCGATGAAAGGAGCGGACTCGATATATTAATAAAGGCTGGTTAATGGGGCATATCGCATCCGATCCATCGGATCGGACGCCGGGCATGTATTTTTAGCGATGAGAGCGAACCCGATATATTATTAGTGTGGATGCATTATGTTAAAAGTCTGCATTTATGGTTTTGGGACCATTTTCCTAGTTTTTCCCACTTAAGCCTATTCTTAAGAGATTGGTCAAAACAGTTGCGCCTCAAGTTTTCGGATCCTCTGGTTTCGATTCATGGTATTATCAAAAGCATGATTATATAAAGAGAAAGGGGATTCGGTGGCAAAGTATCGATTATGAATTGAAGATCTTAAGGAAACTGTGCAGCCGCAGACACGCAAAAGACAGAAGTCTCTTCGGGGGTGGAGAATCGCTATTCAGGAGGTGATGTGGGAGCGGTCACCCACAGCCTTCGGGTGTGCAGCAGTATGTAAATCCTCTGTTTGGGTCTTGATATGAGCCTCTGTTGTCTATATCGGGTGATAACTGTCATGTATATGGATCTGGTGCTTGGGTTGGCCCTTGAGTGATTTTGATAGATCTGTTGTTTGGGTAATTCTGAAGATTTGTTTGTACTTGATGACCATTTTATCTTCTTGGATCCATTCTGAATGAAGTAGGGGGTTGTAGCTCCCTTCCAGGAGAGACTAGAGAACGAGAGAGAGTTGTAGCTCTCTACAGGTTGCAGCCTGCGTATTGGTAAAGGACTGCACCAGTACAAAATCATTGTAAAAGAAATTCTATTTGAAAGAAGATAGAGACATATTATTGCAGCAGGTGGTTTTCACCCACATTGGGTTTCCACCTTATATCTAGTGTTCCTTTGTGTGACTATCTGTTTTTACTGTTCTTGATTCATTATTATATGGTTCTGATATACAAGTTAATTATCAATATCAGAATAATACTTTAAAGCATAAGTCTGGATGGTTTATTGAAAAGAAATTAATAATACTGATTCACCCCCCCCCCCCCCCTCTCAGTATTATTTCCAACAATTGGTATCAGAGCAGGTCCTTCAGAGAAGCTTGATCGCTTGAAGGAAGACCGTTCATCATGAGCAACTACGAGAGGGAAGCATCAATCAGGCCACCGATTTTTGATGGGACAAACTTCAATTATTGCAAGGTAAGAGTTACTGCCTATCTTCAATCACTTGGTACAGAAGTTTGGGATATCATAGAGATAGGCTACACTTTTCCTTCAGCTACTCCTACAGATCCGGCGGAGAAGAAGAAATATGAAACAAATGCTAAAGCAGTCAATACTATGTTGGGATGCTTATCTCAATCAGAATTCATGAAGGTTATGCAATATAAATCCGTAAAAGAAATATGGGACAAGATTGTCTTGAGCTACGAAGGAGATGAACAGGTAAAGCGTGCTAAACTTCAAACCCTCAGGATTCAGTATGAGAATCTCAGAATGTATAATGATGAAAGTGTGGCTAACTATTTCCTTAGAGTGGATGAGATTGTTAATTGCATGAAAAACTTGGGTGAAGAAATAAAAGAGGCTATTGTGGTTGAAAAAGTTCTAAGATCCTTGTCCCCCAAGTTTGAATCTAAAGTGTCCGCCATAGAAGAAAAGGAGAATCTACGAACTCTCACCACGTCACAGCTGCACAGAATTCTAACTGCTTATGAAATGAGAAAAGGAGGTCCTTCAGACAGGAGAGAAGTTGCCTTCAAGGCTTCAGGCAAAGGAGAGTACTTTGAATGTAATCATGTGTCAGAAGAAGAAGAAGAATCAAATTTTGTCAGAAATCTTCAACGAGGTGCTGGTAGATTCAGAGGTAAGTTACCCTTCAAATGTTTTGCTTGTGGAAGAGTAGGTCACTATGCTGCCAAATGTCCTCATAAGGATAATATTGACAAGGGAAAGGAATCTGTTGGATGGAACAAGAAACAAAATGCAAATAAGAAGAGCTATCACACCCATGAAGACAGTGATGGTCTATCAAATAGCGACGAAGATGAATGAGGTAATCCCTATAAACTTTTAATGGCTTTTGAAGATGATGATTACATGGATGCTCTAGATATAGATAACTATTATGAGGAGATGTCTAGACTCAAGACATGCTTAGAAGAAAAGAATGTGATCATTGAGACTTTGCAAATACAACTTGATGAAAAGGAACAATCTCTTGAAAAATTAGAATATGAAATTGTTGGGCTTCGAAAAGAAATTGAGAAAACAAAGGCTCTCAATCTTAAATTTGTTAAAGGATCTGAAACTCTGGATGAGATCATCAATGTGAAGTGTTCTCCATTAATCAAGATAGGTCTGGGATATAATGGAGAAGCATCTCAAGCATCCACCTCTAAAAGTTATCTTGATGCAGCAAGAAGGAGCGATCAAAGGCCCAATAGAAATCATCAAGTGAATCAGGGACAATTTATCTCAAGAACGAACAAAAGTTATCAAGAAAATCAGAGGCAAGCTACAAATAGAAGCTACGACCAGCCACAGGTAAAATCTTCCCAATTTGAATCAAGAATGGATGTTGGTAGAAACTACAATCGGTTGGATGACATATTTGATAATTGCAGAAGTTTCTTCAATGGGCAATGTTTCTCTTGCCATAATTTTGGTCACAAAGCAGCTCGATGTGTTGCCTATAAGACAATCATGACTAGAGAAGCTCAAAAAGAAAGAAGTATGTCTGGAATCAAGAAAAGGACCTATAACAATTTTTCTGCCCTAGAAAGTGAAATTGAATGTTCCATTTGTAATAACTTCGGTCATGAAGAATCTGAATGCAGGAGCAGGTTTCGGAAGACAACTCAGAAGGAACAAAGCTCGAATGCCAGAACATGGAGAATGAAGGAACCACAACCAGAAAGATGTGGAATAGCCTTTTACGTAGAAGGACAAGAAAATTTATGGTTTATCAACAGCGGATGTTCGAAGCATATGACAGGTGATAAAGAAAAACTTGAATCATATACTACTCTAGAAAAGGGAAAGAAGGTTTCTTTTGGAAATGATACTCCTGCGGCCATAAAAGGACAAGGCACTGCTCAGTTGAAAGAAAAGGTCAAGGCTGGAAATGTTTTGTACGTTGATGGATTGAAACATAATCTTCTAAGTGTCAGTCAGATGTGCGATCAAGGAACCGAGGTAATATTTAGATCAAATGGATGTCGTGTTCGTGATCTTGATACAGGAGAAACAATGATCAAAGGCAAAAGAACTCCAAACAATCTATACATATTTGAAGAAGGACAACAACAATGCTATATGAGCAAGGATGATGAGCACTGGTTATGGCACCAGAGGTTGGGGCATCTAAGTTTTTCACAAATAAGGAAAGCATGCAAGTATCAGGCAGTTCGTGATCTTCCAGATATCAAAATTCCAGACAACACAATATGCAAATCATGTCAGTTTGGTAAACAAACCAGGAATAACTTCCCTGAGAAGGAAGGATCAGCCAGCAAACCTTTCGAACTTATTCATACAGATGTATGTAGTCCATTTAGGACAAGGACACCTCGAGGAGAGGAATACCTTATATTATTCATTGACGATTTCTCCAGGTTTGTTTGGTTAGGACTTATGAAGCACAAAGACGAAGCATTTGAAAAATTCAAATCCTTCAAAGCCTTGGTCGAAAATGAATCAGATCACAAAATTAAGTGTCTCAGGTCTGACAGAGGTGGGGAATTTACCTCAAATGAATTTTATGATTTCTGTGAAGAGCATGGAATAAAAAGGGAATTCTCTACAGCAAGGACTCCTCAGCAAAATGGAGTGGTGGAAAGGATGAACAGAACAGTCCAACAAATGGCTCGTGCCATGCTTGATGAGTCTGGAACTCCCGCAACCTTCTGGGGTGAAGTTGCATATGCCGCGGTTGTTATTCTCAACAAAACAAATGTCCGAGTGAACAACACTCAAACTCCTCACGAGCTCTGGTATGGTAAGACTCCTTCGGTAAATCATTTTAAAATTTTTGGAAGCAAATGCTATATTAAGAATACTGATGAACAACTTGGCAAACTTGAGCCTAGAGCAGATGAAGGCATTCTCCTTGGTTATTCGCCTTATAGTAAAGCATATAAGTGTTACAATAAGATACTTGGAAGAATTGTTGACAACATTGATGTAGTGGTTGATGAAAAAGGATACATTCCTAGGCAAGTAAATCATGAAAATATCGAATAAGATGAAGACTACCCTCAAAGACAGAATGATGAAGAATAAGAACCTCAAGAAGCACCAGGGGAACAGATAAGGATAGAAGAAAAGACTCCATCCAGGTATGTACAGAAGAATCATCCAGAATCTCAGATTTTGGGACAAAAAGAGGCAGGCGTACAAACTAGAAGAACAACTGCAGAAGCTTCAAGCTATTTGGCATTACTCTCCTCCACTGAACCACAAAATGTAAGAGAGGCATGCAAGGATGAATGTTGGGTCAAGGCAATGGATGAAGAACTTGAACAGATCGAAAAGAACAACACTTGGGAGTTGGTTCCTAGACCAAAGGATAAGAATGTCATAGGAACAAAATGGATCTTCAAAAATTAGTTGAACGAAAATGGGGAGGTAATTAGAAACAAGGCAAGACTGGTGTGTAAAGGGTATGCCCAACAAGAAGGAATAGATTTTGAAGAAACATTTGCTCCTGTTGTAAGACTTGAGGCCATCCGAATGTTCCTTGCTCTCTCAAGCTTTCAAAAGTTCAAAGTATTTCAAATGGATGTGAAATCAGCTTTTCTAAATGGAGACTTAGAAGAAGAAGTATACATTGAGCAGCCAGATGGTTTCATTCTTGTGAATGATTCAAATCTTGTATGCAAATTAAAAAAGGCTCTCTATGGTCTTAAACAAGCTCCAAGGGCTTGGTACTACCATTTGGACAAATATCTTCATCAACAAGGTTTTTCAAAAGGATCAGCAGATAGAAATCTTTATATAAAAATTGAAAATGACAAGTTGCTAATACTTGTTGTGTATGTAGATGATATTATCTTTGGTAGCAATGAAGAAGCTATGAGTCAAAACTTTGCCTCGGTAATGCAGAAAGAATTCGAAATGTCCCTACTAGGTGAACTGACATACTTTCTTGGATTGCAAATCCAACAAAATAAAGACGGTATCTTCTGGTCACAAACCAAGTACCTCATATGGCATGGAAGATTCAAAACCAGTATGTACCCCCATGGTTACAGTATGCAGTCTTAGTGCAAATGATGAATCAGCTACAGTTCATCAACCAACATACAGATCTATGATTGGAAGTCTTCTTTATTTGACAGGTACCCGACCAGACATCATGCATGCAGTTGGAATAGTTGGAAGATTTCAGGCAAATCCAAAGGAAACTCATCTTCAGGCAGTAAAGAGAATCTTCAAATATCTTCAAGGAACTCAAAACTATGGTTTATGGTATCCTAGAGACACAGATCTCACACTTCATGCCTACACAGATGCAGATTGGGCTGGAAGTGTGGATGACAGGAAAAGCACAAGTGGTGGTGCTTTCTTTATGGGTTCCATATTAGTATCATGGTTCAGCAAGAAATAGAGTTCAATTGCCTTATCTACAGCTGAAGCAGAATATGTAGCTGCTGCATCTTGTTGCACCCAACTTCTTTGGATGATGCAGACCTTACAGGATTTTCAAATCACTTGTACTCCACCTATCTCCATCTTATGTGATAATACAAGTACAATCAACATTTCAAAGAACCCAGTCATGCATTCAAAAACCAAGCACATACCGATCAAGTATCATTTTCTCAGGGAACAAGTGCTTGAACAAAAGGTCAAGTTGGAATATGTTTCTTCTAAGGAACAAGTGGCTGATATATTTATCAAACCATTGCCCAGGGAGACTTTTGAATACCTCAGGCAAAAGCTGGGGGTTGTCGACGCATCATCCTGATTGTTAATTCTCAGATTGATGCTTGTACGCAAGGTTCGTATGGGGTATATGCGTACAAGGCTCAGGGGGAGCATATCTAATCCATTGTTGGCATTATAGTATTGCACCATATTTGATCTCAGTAGGAGCAAACAGGGCAGATGGCGGTCCTCGGTAAGTTCGTGATTAAAGGTGCCGAGTTCGATCAGCGGCACAAGCAGAAGGGAAAGCAGGGCGGTCTCGGTATTATAAGTAGCCAGTAGCTGTGGAGTGGAATGGTTACCCGAAAAATCTGAAGTTGATATCACTTTCAGCATCCGGCTCATAATCAGGCGGAACAGGTCCTCATGGGGAGAAATCAGGAGGAGCAAGCTCTCAGGGGGAGAAATAGTCAGGAGATGCAGATATCCGCCCTTTGCCCTTGATGTCAAAGGGGGAGAGTGCTTTTTGTGCTTTTTGGTTGGTGTTGTTGCCATCAAGTCCAAAGGGGGAGATTGTTGGCATTATGGCATTATGGACATGTGTTGAACTTGATGGAAACCCTCTCACAGACAGACATTTCTCTTGATGGGGACAAGAAGAGCCAAAAGGAGAGAAGAGGGGCCATTTACATATGCTTATTGGAACCTTTGAGCCATTGGGAGCTTATTGGAGCAATAGAGGCTCTTTCTCATATATAAAGAGCTTATCGGGAGTAATCAGGCCTCATATGCATGTATTAGTGTTGTCGGGAGTTGGTTGGGTGCGTAAAACCCATATATGTGCATTATATCCCCTTTTCGGCGGTTACATGAATAATATCATTGCGGCATCGAAGTTTCGGCATATCGCATAACAATTATATATATATATATGTTTCGGCATATCGACGCATTGGGGTTTCGGCTGTGTAACCCGGAAGCATATCGCAATGGACCCGATGGTGGCATTAACTCTGGCTTATAATAATATCGCATCCGCAGTTCGGCATATATGCGCGTCGAACTTCGTTGAAACCTCCGATTGCGGTCAGACCCGATGGAGGCATCAAACACGGTTTATAATATATCGCGTCCGCAGTATATCAGAACACATAAAGGGTCACCCACCCCAATCCTCTGATTGCAAGCGGACCCGATGGTGGCATCAAACATGGCTTATAATAATTTCGCATCCAGCGATGTGACTTTGGTGAAATCCTCCGATTGCAATAAGAGGGGTCGGACCCGATGAAGGAATTAAAAGCATTTCATATTAAATCGCATCTGTGGTGTTCGTCCATAAGCCTCCCACTTCAAATCGCCGATAGCGATGAAAGGAGCGGACTCGATATATTAATAAAGGCTGGTTAATGGGGCATATCGCATCTGATCCATCGGATCGGACGTCGGGCATGTATTGTTAGTGATGAGAGTGGACCCGATATATTATTAGTGTGGATGCATTATGTTAAAAGTCTGCATTTGTGGTTTTGGGACCATTTTCATAGTTTTTCCCGCTTAAGCCTATTCTTAAGAGATTGGTCAAAACAGTTGCGCCTCAGGTTTTCGGATCCTCTGGTTTCGATTCATGGTATTATCAAAAGCATGCTTATATAAAGAGAAAGGGGATTCGGTGGCAAAGTATCGATTATGAATTGAAGATCTTAAGGAAACTGTGCAGCCACAGACACGCAAAAGACAGAAGTCTCTTCGGGGGTGGAGAATCGCTATTTAGGAGGTGATGTGGGAGAGGTCACCCACAGCCTTCGGGTGTGCAACAGTATGTAAATCCTCTGTTTGGGTCTTGATATCAGCCTCTGTTGTCTATATCGGGTGATAACTGTCATGTATATGGATCTGGTGCTTGGGTTAGCCTTGAGTGATTTTGATAGATCTGCTGTTTGGGTAATTCTGAAGATTTGTTTGTACTTGATGACCATTTTATCTTCTGGGATCTAGTCTGAAAATTAATGAAACGTGGTCCTTGAACGAAGTAGGGGGTTGTAGCTCCCTTCCAGGAGAGACTGGAGAATGAGAGAGAGTTGTAGCTCTCTACAGGTTGCAGCCTGCGTACTGGTAAAGGACTGCACCGGTACAAAATCATTGTAAAAGAAATTCTATTTGAAAGAAGATAGAGACATATTGCAGCAGGTGGTTTTCACCCACATTGGGTTTCCACCTTATATCTGGTGTTCCTTTGTGTGACTATCTGTTTTTACTGTTCTTGATTCATTATTATATGGTTCTGATATACAAGTTAATTATCAATATCAGAAGAATACTTTAAAGCATAAGTCTGGATGGTTTATTGAAAAGAAATTAATAATACTGATTCACCCCCCCCCCCCTCTCAATATTATTTCCAACAAGATGGCTACTTTTACCTCTTGTAGTGCTTCATCAATACTATCCCACCCATCCTCAAAATCGTGTGTGCATCATTCTCCTACATTCACGCCAATCATCAAAGCTCCGTTTGTGCGTACCCCACCATCTTGTGGGCGTAGCGCGCAGTACCCAGTCCAAGGCCTGGAAACGTTGCTTTTCTGGCACCTCCCTTTCAAATTCATCCAAGAAGGTATCTACCTCGTTTCCATCATAAGTAGGCATATCTCTTACTTCTGTCAACACGCAGCGCAGCGACCTTGTCATCATATTGCAGTTCAACGTGTTACTTTTTGTAACTGACTCTATCATCGTTCTACTTCTTTGTTGGAATCCGAAGTGCAGGAACTCTCACGCTTCCATGTAATCCACCCATCCGCAGTGGGATTCACCCAGTCTTGGTCTCGCGCTGTTATCTTGTAGATGCAGTCCAGATCATCATCACTTTCATAGTCGCGAACCGGTTCCGTATAGTGTGATCCTTCAGTAGTGTCCAAGGGTATAATTATGCGCAGTGACTTCTTTTCAAAGATCATTCTTTGCTTCTTCAGATTAATTACCCCATTCATATCAGTGGCCTTGTCAATTCTTAGGAGCGCAGGGTAGGGATTGATATCATCAACAATCTCTATTACTTCAAAGTCTGCTAGCGCGCTCACTCCCTCAATATCCACATTTATTCCCTGCAATTGCCCCATAGGTATTATTTTCCGTTGATTCACCATTCTCAGCTGAATCGGAGACCATTGCAGCGAAGGTTTTCCCATTCGCTCCAATGCCTGCTTCGGGGCAACATTCGCATCTGATCCCAAATCCAAAATGACTTGATCCATCTCATATTCTCCGATCTGCGTGGTGAGTCTCATTTCACAGCCTGTCCTTGTCTTATGCTTTCCAATCTTCCGTACTACGTGCGGTTCTCCTGGAGCGGTCTCATCACATCTGTTGATGAGTTCCTCTAACCCTTTCATAGCCTTACTATTGTGTAGTAACTTCATACATGTTTCAAGGAAAGTTGTCAGCATGGATGGGTCCATTTTCGGCTTTGGTTTCTCTTTGCTTCCTAAAGTGGATGCATCAAAGAAGCTCTTCTTGGCTTCCATGAAGGTTTCCCAAGCGCGCGCCAAATCAAACTCTACTTCCTTCACCAGAGCTTTGTGAACCCAAGTACTATCTTCTGGCTATTTTCCTTTGTCATCTCCCATCGCAATTCCACTTCGGAGCACAATGTTTACATTCAGGTCTTCCTCGCGTGGCTCAGACCTCATCATCTGTAGGTTCTGAGTTGGGGGAGGCGGTAGAGCTCCTTTGTCACATATCCTATCTATCAGCATAGGACAATCTTCTATCTCATGATCGAACAACATGCAATACTTGCACGATGGGTGCGTTGGATTGGTGCAATTGCCGGCATAGTGTCCTGGCCCTCCATAATTGTAGCAAATCAACTCTCTGCAACCTCTACCAGGTCCTCCTCTGCCTCGGCCTTGTTCATGCCCCTGAAATCCTATTCGCGCCATTCCTGCATTTTGTTCAAGGGGCCGTGTTTCGGCTTGAACCCTGTAGGTGGGGGTTCTATCCATCATCAAGTCATAACTTCTGTAGGTACGCTTGTCATGTCCCACTGATCTGCAAAAGTTGTAGAACAATTGTTGTGAATTTTGCATATACTTCTGTAACAAGTGATAATTGTCTGTGGCATGTTTTCCAGCTATTTGACAAATCATGCACCACAAAGCAGGCGCCATCGGTCCTCCTCCTGCTAGGTAATTTGTAAAAACCGGGCAGTGGTCTTTGTCATGACCCTAGCTCTTGCATTTTACGCACCACACTTCTTTGCACACTTCTGGTCGAACTGTCTTGTCCTATTTCAAACTCTGCATCTCAAGGCACAGATTCTTCAACTGCACGTGGATCTTCTTAACTTCCAAATTAGGATCCTGCATCGGGGTCTCATGTAGCCTCATAGCGATCTCTAAGGCCTCTACCTAAGTTGTTATCTTCTGCTATGATAGCGCACTTCTTAAATGTGGTAGTAGCGAAGCTACAAACCAATTGCGATGTTGTCCATCTGTCAAATTAATATTTGCTTCGCAAATTGTACATTTCAGCCTCTGATCCAACTCCCAAGGAGTCTTGCATGGTAGCATCGTGATCTATTAAATCCCATGATCATTTGCACTTCAGATTTAGGCCTGCTAAATTATCTATTTAGCGCTGCTTGGATATCTACGACTCTCGCATTCGAGTCTTCATTGGAGTACTTAATATACCAAGTCAGCGCACGATCCTGCAGGGTGCTAAGCAACGTCACCTTCTTTATATGGTCATCTGTAACACCTTGCGCTTCCCATACAACCCTTACAATGAACCAGGATTGGTCCGGATCCTCATTTCCCAAACCTTTGAACACATGCAACTTGACTGTGCTTGCCATATTGAATCGCGGTTGCGGTGGAGTTGGTACGGGTGAAGATGGAGGTGATGGTAGTGAAGCCTGTGGTGGTGTGGGTGGAGGTGGTATTCGCATGATTCTTTGTCTTATCAGATGAATAACACTTCATGGAGAGACCTTCGCAAGCTCTTACTTGTCTCCTGGTGGAGGTGAAATCAAGGGGCTATTTTCTGGACCCTTATTTCCTTCATCCCTGTAAACCTTTCCGCTTCGCGTAGCCCTGAACATCAAGGTAACTGCATAACCTGCTTTTTGTACAACAACATTTTAATCCAAGTATTCAAAGACTTTATGTACTTACCTCACGGTCCTTTGAGAAAGCGTCACTCTGCCTCACTGTAGCTGACTGAGGTGTCAACCGTGAACTCAGTAACAAATCCTCCTATAATATGATCGAGCCAATGATCAACGGTGGGTGCGATCTTATCCTCCGAGGCTTCCAATCTCCGCACCAGCTCTGGGGTCCACATAATAGGACCGTCAAGTTTCCACCTACCTTGGTTGTCTACTACCTTCGCGATCCAGTCGTATAGCTCAGTAGGGAAGGACGCGAAAAAGATTTAATGAATCTCTGTATACAGGTAGCTATCTAGGCACTCTTCTTTTTATAGTCGCGGGTTTTTGTTTTCCTGCATCGCGAACTCGTGAATTCTTTTGTCCAACCAGACTTTGATTTCTTTCTTAGTTGGATTCCAATGATACGACATCACACATCTCTCATGCAGGTTTCGGTCCCAGCAACGGAACCATTTGTTGGTTTATGGGGGCCTGACCCAAGTTCAGAGTTATTTAGCCAAAAAAATCCCTACACTGCTGGCCCTTTCGGCATCAACCCATGGAGCGCGGACTAAAGTCTCACCAGAGGCAGTATGGGGGGATGCTGGAACCAAGTTTCCACACCCTTGAGATGGATGTGATGCTGTTTAGTCCAACTAAACCTGCCTTCGTGCAGGTCGCTTCGCACACTATTCTACCCTTCAGTACCTTTGCGATTTGTTATAATCGACTTTCACGCAACCCTCACCAGGGGCTAAAGTCCTTTTGCACTGCTAAGGCAGTGAATTGCGATATCTCCTAAACTACGCCAAGTATCTTACTTATCTTATTAACAAGTCTTGATTATCTTCATGTAAACAGATATTCTATCTTGCGTTCACTTAGCCAATACAATTATACACATTCGTGCATCATATAAGAATTAAAAGTGAAATTCATACCCAATATAACAGATGCATAAAACAGGAAATAAAGATGCAGAATTGATAGAAACTTCTCTTTATTAATACTTCCACTATTTACAAACTTGAGTTGCCCTGCGCACTTAGCTGTAGGGGTCCGTGCATTCAGTTTCGGACTACTAGGCCTCTGCGCACTCAGCTACAGAAAAACTAGGGCTTTGCGCACTCAACTGCAGAGCCTCTTCCTATGCTATGACCCAAAACTAGACTTTACACTTCAGAACTATCTCACATACATCATATCTTTTCCATATTGTGATTTGCTTAGCTGCCTTAACTACTTAGAGCTTTGCTCTATTTATACAATCCCATGGTCCGTGGACCATGGGTAGATCTTCTACAGCCAACATTACATTATCAAAATTAAGGGAGGACAAAACTATGACTCTTTAACAAACTACTCTCTCTGTGCCCACAAAATGCGGAGTCTTTACATTGGAATAACAAAACTTACCAAAATCTGGGCTCTAAGCCCCAAAACTTCCCTTGGGGAATCCCATGCCTAACAATGGAGGAGGAAAACCATACATCCTTGGGGCCAGTCATTGATGAGGAGTGGATAGATGTACAAGCAACCAACATGATGGTAGTATGTGCAGACACTTGTCGTTAGGAGGTGTTGGAGCTTGGCATAGTAGTTTTGCAGGAGGCTAGTAGACAGGAGGAGTGTGGAGTTTCCGATCAAAGGAGAGAGGAGCTGTTAGAGATGGTGGTGCATCCATCTTTGGGCCTGCCCATTGATGCGGTACAGATAGGTGCAATGACAGTTGGTAGAGATGCAATAATTCCATGCTGCAACCCTCTCCAGGAGTACATAGACAAGGTTTGTATCACATTTTTCCCATTTTTTCCTATTATAGAGAGAGGGGTAGGTTTCCCTAGACAAATCTAGTTGATTGACCAAATAGAGCATCTTGAGCTGAGAAGGGACCCATATCAGCCTAGTATACTTTTTGCTTACACATGTGTGAGTGCATGGGATTGACGAGAGATCATGAGTTGGTACCCTTTTGATGGAGTATCTTTGAGCATTTCTCTACAGGAGCCTTTAGAGGTGAGGGATATTGCATGCTTCAGCTGGCAGTAGGATGTAGGTTTTCCACTCATCAATATTTCAGCACAACATCAACATGCTAATGTTAACCTTAGTCTATGCCAAGGGTTGGACTGTAGAGAGGTGATGAGTTGGTACACGGTGGATGGAGCAGCACTCATGGTTGGATTTATAGCACAACAAGATCCATGGAGCCTTGATACTTGTTGTTGGTGGCATTAGGATCTAGGAGGATTTTTTGATGACAGGTTTAGTTAGATATTGGTCTGGGATCCGGGTAATTTGGGTTTCGTTCTCGATGGGTTGACACAGAGGTAGAGTGTCACCTAGTGGTTTGTATCGGATCTAGGCATTGGGTCTCAGTTGTGTTGGGCCACCAAATTGGTCCACAAGTTTGGATTGCTTGAGGGCAAGCAATCTTGGGGCAAGAGGATTTGTAATGTCCCTTTTTCTGGTTTTCCTTATGACATGAATAGGATGGACTTTCAAAGTTGGGGGCAAACAGGTCATTGGTGCAGGTTGGTGTCATCAACAGGCCTAGGGGCTCTTGGAGGGATTTGAGAAGTTTTTATGGGGTCCGAGGGAATTTGATTGGCATATTCATCATCATGAGTAGTTACGCACATCTTGTTTTTGGTTCATTGAATTTCTAATAATTCCCATAAAACAGGGTTATTATTGGGAATAACTTAATTAATTACGCTCAAGGTGGCATTCCGAGAGGAATATTTGATAGAACACTTTAGTGTAATAGCTCGTTGGAACCATAATGAGAATATCTACAAGATGGGATGCTGAGAAGTGACTTCCAGTGACCGAAGAGAGTATGGTGGGGGATTTGCCATTTTCTTCATTAAAAATGGCTTTAATTAGTTATTTAATTAAGGAAAAATAATTAATTGGAGGAAAAGGTGCAAAAGTGACTTAAGTGAAATTAAATTAAATAAAAAAGTCACTTAAGATAAAATTAATGGAGGAGATTCTAGAATAATAATAAAATAATAAAAGAAGATGCTTCTAGAGGCTTGGGCATCTATCCATTAGATCTATAAAAGAGGAAGAGGAAGTCATTTGGAGATATCTTAGATTTGTGTATTGTCTTTGTGGTGAGGTTTTGAGAACCTAATTATGTACTATAGCAGTAGCCCTAAGACAGAAACCCTTGTGGGTTTTAGTGAGAGTGGGTGAGCACTGATCCCTTCCCTTGGTGGATCCATTCAGGGTTCACAGGTTGCAATTTATTGATTTTCAGTTTGTTTTGGAGGCTAATTCCAACATTATTGTAGATCTATTTGGGGCCATCATCTCAGCCATATTCCTTCTCTTGTAATAGCTTATTTACATACTAATAAAATAAGGCTGAGATCTTTTGCAAGTTTATATTGTCTATTATTCAATTGCAGATTCTATTTCCCATTTTTGCCGTAAATTTTGTGTTTTAATTGGTGCAAATTGTTTATGGTATTGATGTCTTAAATTTCTGAAGTATTTTTGAGTTGGAATTTCAAGAAAACCATAAATTGTTCCATTTGGGACATTACATTGTTTCTGGGTTCCAAAGATTATAACCTTTTAAACCATCCATATACCCAATAGAGATGCACCTTTCAAATTTACTATCCAACTTGGTTCTTTTCTCCTTTGGAACATGTACATATGAATCACAACCAAATACCATGAGATGTGAGAGAGAGGATTTCTTACTAGTCCATACCTCTTGTGGAGTCTTATCCTCCAACACTGATCAAGGTGATCTGTTAAACAAGTAATATGCAGTATCCACTGCCCCTGCCCAGAATTCCTGCCCTTTTCCAGCACCACTGGGCATACTTTTGAATTTTCCATCAACGTCTTGTTCACCCTTTCTGCAACTCCATTTTTCTGAAGTGTGTATGGAGTAGTTTTCTGTCGTGCTATACTACACTTCATACAAAACTCTTCAAATCCATTCTTGCAGAACTCCACCATTATCTATCCTCAACACCTTAATCTTCTTCTCTTTCTAATTTTCCACCAAAGTCTTAAATTCTTTAAAATTTTCAAAGACTTCAATTTTTTTCTTAAGGAAATATATCCATGTATTCCTCGAGAAGTCATCTATAAATGAGACATAGTACACATAATTCCCTAGTGATGGAACCGACATAGGTCCAAAGACATCACTATGCACACACTCTAATACTCTTTTACCCTCTTAGCACCATTGGAGAAACTCACTCGATTTTGTTTCCCATATACACAATGTTCACAGAAATAGAAAACTAGAGAGAAATTAAACATACCTTCTACCATAACATTACCATGCAGTATTCGAAGGCCCTTCTCTCTAATGTGTCCTAGCCTTTGATGCCACAACATAATATTTTCTCCAAAGACTATAAATTTTCTTCTACACCTTCAGGAACCACATAACTATTACATTGATCAATAACAATAGTTCCCAACAACTTATATAAAATCCGGATCCGAACTCCCCACATCAATACTAGTTTTCCCCAAACCATCTTGTAGGTATCTTTCTCGAAACTGATTTTACACTTGCATCATCCATCTTTCTTACAAAAATTAGATTTCTGACCAACGTAAGAATATGCCGAATGTTAGTGTCAGTCTTTCCATCCTTCCTCCAGTGATCAAACATGCTCTTACAAAGTGATTTTAAGGTGTTAAGGTCAAATTTTGTCATTTCAGTGAGTCTTCAAGCAAAATTTGGTCACTAGGTATTAGGTATAGGGTTTTCTTTTACTCCTTCCAAAGTTGTCCAAATGTCGGTCCATGTCACCATTCAGCTGAGTGTACCATCATTCAGAGGTTTTCATCATCATGTCAAGTTCCACTGGGTCATTTTACACCTTGTTCATGCTTCAGTTGTGCCTAGGTAAGGTCCAAATCATCAGCAAAACTTGTATCCTGATGTTCATACACCTTCCCCTATCCTTAATGTACCTTATTACACACTTCCCATCACTGAGATCCCCCAAATTCCTCATTTTTGCACAAACCCTAGTTTCTTGCTACAACTTGGCAATTTTCTAGGTTGGGCCTGTGTTTATCCCTTTTGGACCCCTTCCCCTCACTTAATTTCTGAGATTTTACTTTCCCCTACTTCCTAACATCCCTCCATACTTCTCAAAATTTTCTCAAGAATTTAGAAACCCCTTATCCCCTTCATTTCCCTTCATTTCGACAAATCCCTTGTTCCACACATCGGGATAGGTTTCACTCCAATGATGTTTCTGAGCAATAAAAAAGATGAATTTTGGAAACCTGAGAGAGGTTTTTGTCCAAAATAAGCCAAGGAAGAAAACCCTCCTTCACTTTTTACACAGGTGTCATGGTTTTAGAGAAATGTCAAAAATACAATTGCCTCGGGAGAATTGATGCACCTCTGAAGTGACCTTGGGAAAATCAATTTTTCTCATATCTTGGTTGGTCAAATGACTTTCTTGATGAGTTAAATGATAAAAAGACACAAATATATTTCCAATGAGCTATCATGATATTAATTTGGAGTTGAGGAACGCATTCAAAAGTTGACTGCAACAGCACTCTGCCTTGAGGCAACCTCATTTGGCACATTTTGACCAGTCTTGGGAGATTTGATTTTTGACAAGGAAAATGAACTCCAAATTCAAAAATTATAGTTGGTTTGGAAATTAGACTCAAATACCTTTCCAACGAGCTATCCTGCGCCCAATTTTGACACCAAGAAGGCCTCAAAGAGTCACCTGGAAAGAGTGCGGCGCACTGGTAAGGCGCGGTGCATTAGGCAGCAATTTTCAGTGTAAATTTACACTGGCGCGGCACACTGGGGAGGCACGGCGCATTGGGTTGAAAAGCCTAATTTCTCTCAAAAACTCCCTCAAATTTCCAAAATCACTCAACTCTTCTAGTGTGCAAGTAATTTAAGCCCTCTTCCTTGCTAGTGAAGGAGTTTTTCATGCAATTTATGGTGGTTGTGTAAAAGAAAATTCAAACCCTAATACCTTGCAATTTGTGCTCACAAACAAGTGCTTAGGGTTTGTAGTTGGTGTTTTGTTGCCAAATTCCATTCCCTCACTTCCACACTCTTTGTTTCCCACATTCATTTTCTAGTTTCATCCCCATATCCCTAATTCCCATATCCCTAAATTCACTAACCCTATATTCCTAACTCCCACTATCCCAAACCCTAGCTGTTATCCCTAAAGCTCCCTCATTCACTCCTAAGCCCCTTTTTCCTATCCCTAAGTCACATCATTCCCTATCATTCCTATTTCCCCATCTCATTTGTAAAATCCCAAGTTACTCCAACATTCAGTGGTTGTCCCCTCCTCCAAAGTTTGTCAAATTGTCAAAGGGCAAACTACCACTTGGAAAGACTTCATTGTTCCCACTGTCCCATTTTTTCCACTGTCCCTCACTTCCCTTTGGCACACATTTCGCATTGAAACAAGACACCAAGTTCTCATTTCTCATTCTCAACAAACCAAACATACACTTGGCATAGACTTTCAACACCATGGAGGCGGGCACCGATACATTATATGACCAAGACAGTGACTTTACAACTAAAACTGCATGCACCAGGAGGACACTAAAACGCCATAAAAGGGAGGATAGACTCCGAATATTGGCCAAAGCCTATTTGGCTGAGCATGATTCTTGATGAAGCACCTTCAGTCCAAATTTCAATAAATTTGGAGCAATTTTTGCATTTTGGAAATTTTTTGCACAAAAAACAGGGTTTTTCTCCCTATGTGCGCGCCACATGGCTTGCACTTTTGATAGGGAGCTCCAAATTGAAAAAAATTTACATCATTGGATTTTTCATGAAAAATCATGACTTCTGGTGCATGGCCAAGAAATTTGGGCAAGTTTTGAGTCCTCAGGAGGTCAAAAACACAAAAAATGACCTCTCTGCCCCTATTTTGACACACAAGAAGCAGTCCTAGGATATTGAAGTTTTGGAGGGGAAAAGGGGCATCAAATTTAGAAATTCCACTTGGGTTGAAAAGTAGACAGGTAGGGATTTCCAACAAGCACACTTGGGCTCAATTTGGACTTCAGGAAGTGCCTCAAAATCAGCTCCAAAGTGGCGCGACGCATACAGATTTTGGCGCGGTGCATAGAGAATTTTGGCTTGTTTTTCACTGTTCAGCTCAGCAATTCGCCCAGTTTTGACCAGTTTTGCTTCTTGAAGTTATTCTTGACTTTTCATGATGTAATTTGACAACCATGATGTAATATTGACACATTTTTACTTGTTCTAGAAGATTCATTCACCAAAAGGTGAAATGTGAGTGAATGAATCAGTTTCCTAGCATATAGGGGTAAGTTGTTTGACTACCTAGTTTTCAGTTCCTTGTTTAGAATTGGTTCAAACAACTCCTAGAATGATGAGCTCGACCCCTAGAGGCAAGGGAATAGGTTTGGCTTGTCTATATTATGTAATTTCTAAGTCATTTTCAGGGTTGGACACTAGGGATTGCTTTGGCATATCATTGTACATTCTATCTCTGCATTTTTTGCTAAAGAAAGACCAGGGTTTTGCAGCACTGTTTGTGATCCATGTGGCTTTATGTTTTGATGGTGTGCTTCTCTAAGTAATTGTAAGTTCATTAGTGTTATGTGTATCATTTTCCTGTCCCTTCTTCTGAATTTGAACAAATGAGTGATTAAGGTGGAATCCATTAACTGTTATGCTCTGCCTTTGAATTTGTTTAAATTTCCATGTTTTCATCTATTTAAGGAGAATTCTTGAGACTCTCTTGCTCTCCTTAGATCCTCGCCAGTCCGATCTATCCATTCACTAAATTTAAAGCATTAAAACAATTGCCTTCCTTGCCCCAATCAGAACTCTGCAGAAACTGTGCCTCATCCCCAAGCCCAATTTTCCTTTCCCTATTTCCAACATAAAACCCCCAAAAACTCAAAACAAATCCTTGTACTTAATACCTAGCCTAAAATTAGCCTTATTACAGTCATCTCGAGCCCCATCGCTTGTCTTTTGCCAAGATCGACCCGGAGAGAGCCCTCTCCTGTCCTCGTAGGGATAGCTACGAGGCTAAGCATGGTTTGATGTGGACCTAGAACCTTGTCTTTCCAGCCTGAGGCAAATCTAGGCTCTAACACCGAACACCATCAAGTGTTCTAATCCTTCCACCTCCCAACTCCAGCTTGACTTTTCCTCGTCTTGTGGTTCTAGCCTTCCTATTATCCCCTAGGAATACATCACCACCATCATATTTCCCGTACTCGCAGAACCACTCCATATGGGGAATGAAGTGAAAGGATGCACCTGAGTCAATCAACCATGCCTCATGATATATGCGTGTACTTGAAGAAGAAGCCAAGTACACATCCCCACCTTCATCGAAGGTGGTTTTCGCCTCTATAGAAGGAGCATCATCAGACCCCTTTCCTTTATCAGGAGTTTTAGATTTACAGTCATTTTTGCAGTGCCCCTCCTTTCCACATTTCCAACATACCTTTACAAATTTTCCTAGAGATTTAGATCTCCCACTTGAGGACTTATTTTTGTTTATGTTCTAGGACCGTCCTCTAACAGATAAGGAATATCCATTTTGGCTCTCCATATTTTTTTGTCTCATCTCCTCTAACAACAAGGATGAGACTCTTTCATCAAACTTCAAGGTAGTTGTATTACTACCTATTGCAACAACCATACTATCCAACGAGTCTGGTAGAGAACACAAAAGACTTATGCACTTATTTTTGTCTGAAATTTTAATATCAACAAATAACAATTGTCTTACCATAATATTAAAGGCGTTTAGATGCTCTGTCATCAAGTCTCCATCCTTCATCCTCAGGTTATACAACTTTTTCCATAGGAACAATTTGTTCACCAGAGACTTAGATTGATACAAAGTCCCTAACTTGTCCCAAAAATCCTTTGTCGTAGCTTCCCCTAATACATTCAACAATACTAAATCTGAGAGACACAATCATATTGTGCTCTTCGCCTTGTGATCTAACTTTTCCTTATCTTATGCTGACATTAATGTTGGTGTCATACCTAGATCTATAGCAATCCACTCATCTTTATCCACCAAAAAATACCCCATTTTGAGCTTCCACAACTCAAAACTCTTTCCATTGAATTTCTCGATCTCTATCTTTCCATTGTTCGCAATCTTCTTTCATCGCAAGAACTGATCCCACATATCTCCCACTGTAACAGTGTCTACCACATGCCAGAGAAAAAAACCCCTCAACAGCAAAGGCGTCCCCTTGAAGCCGAAACAACTTTGATACCAAATGAAGGTTTTAACCCTGTACAAAAATTACCTACAAATAGATTCTTAAAATAGAAAAAAATATATACAATGGCGAGAACTTAAAACAAATATACACAAAGATTTTCCTCTAGATCCCAAAACCGGGAATACCAGATTTATTTTTCATTATATTCTTTTAAATGTTACAATACATATATATGCATGCCTAAGCATTCATAAACCCCAACCCACTAACCCTAGATTAGAACATAATCGTAGTTCCCTTTTCCGGATCTACAAATACCATGGAAAAAAACCACCGTGCCCAGAAAACCGTGCGCAGAAACCATGCACAAAACAATGGGTAGGTTTGTCCACTATCTTTGTGTTCGCCCTCCATCCTTGGGTCCACCCAACTATTACTGGGTTTTCATAAAATATAATTTTTTCTGGGGCACTGCCCCAGACCCCATGACGCGTGGAAAGAATATAAGGCACCCAACAATTGTGAAGTTTTGAAAGAGAAGTATATATTAGTTTCTTTGTCTTGCTTCATCCCTCTATTAGTACAAGCATAATAGTTGCTATAAAATAAGAAATAAAATTATTTCTTTAAGTATTCCTCCCACGTCTTTAAAAGACATGCAAATGTGTGACTCCATTATTAATGACATGTGCATATTTAGTTGGAATAATATGTTTATGGTTTTTAGAATTTTTTGAAATAAAATCAGTGAAAACATGTAGATTGTAAAAGTTTGGTTGTTGCAATTACATGGGAGAGAGATCAATCCACATACAACTAAGTCATTGAGTAATATAGTGAGTCAAGGTACCAATTGTTTAAAGCCCAAAGTGGTATAACTACTTACAGGTGGTGTAAATGGAAAACTATCAACACAAGGAAGACAAATTTGCAAGTGCATAAGAGGAAATAAATGCTTATATCACTAGGTTTTTATGTAGTAAAGAAAAGTCAAGTTTTCGACTAATCAAAACCCAAAGTGATGTATCTACTTCTCAACATCTCAGAGAGAAAAGTGTCAATGTGCAAGAGAGCATTGATGAAGGAAGGTGTCATTATTGCATGAGCACTTTTTCAAAATGATATTTAAATTGTTGGTTAGACGTGTTTTGTTTGAATTAGTTGTCACCAATTTTGTTGGGTACTTGTATATTTTTTTGCTAATAGGTGTTCGACTCAAATCCCTATAGGTTAGGTGGGCTAGCTTGTGTCACAATGTTCAGTGGAGACACCATCCATAAATGTGAAGAAGCATCCCTTGTGTTCCCCGACAATATAATAATAATGACACAATATAAGATTATTTTTATATGTTAGATTGTGATTTAAGGTTTGGTATGGGGCACCACCATACAAACAACCCAAGTTCAAACCCCAATATGTGTAGATCCTTTCTATGTATGCAAAAGAAAAAACATGTATGTAAAAATATGTAAAGCATAACTATTTAAAAGTAAGATAATTTAAAAATAGTAGAAGGCATGACGAGCTCATCTTATCATTATGGTCCATCGCTTCAACAAAAAAAAATGAAGTTCTCACAAAAGGAAATGGTTTCCAAAATTTGAAGAAACTTGTAGAGTTCAAGAAGTGAAAAACAAGTAAAAAGTCTAGTATCCAACTTAACCTTTGACTATGATGGAAGTATGTTATATCTTAAAATCATATTTTTTATTGAGTTTACAATATGATATATAATAATAATAATTTAATTTTAAGGTCATGGTTGAGCTAAACACCAAACTTATATATGAGACCCCCTTATTTATTGGAGAAGGGAAATTTGACTATTAGAGTCTACAAAGGTGTGCATACCATTACCCACTCTAGATCCAATGTCCTCCTAGGAGGAAACACATGTCTTAACCATGAGGCCAACTCAAGTTTTATAAAGGATTGACAAATAATTGGTTGTTTTCTAGCTGACTCAAAATTGTGAGTGAAAGTAAGATAAACAAGTTTTACAAGTGGCATTATAAAATTATATTTGACTTTATACTTAATAACATAAATAACATACTGATTATTATTTCAAACTTGTGGGTGAATGAAAGTTAAAGAAAGCAGTGAAAGTGGGTTCTTAGGTCTAGATATTCATTTTTCAATTGGGGCTATCTTGGGTGGTTGGTGGAATGGTTGTTATCCGACTAGTGACATGAAGAGTTATAATGACTTGATGAATATTTTTGTAATGGTTTTGTGCCTATGAATATTTTTGTATTGGCTTTGAGTCTTGTTAACTCTTAAGTGAGTATGCTTGTGGATTGGCTTGATACCAACAACCTCACTCTAGCCCTCAGGCTGAGAGGGATGCTGATTTCTTTCCTAAAAAAAAAAGGGATCTAGATATTCACATTTTAATTTAATAACTACAAGATAATATGTATGGTTGTTATAAAATGTGTTCATGTTTTTGTTTAAATAGGATTAACAAAGGTGAATGCAAGCCTATTACCATGTTGATGTTAGCATGTTAATTACTCTTCATGTTGGCATGGACATAAAAACAATATAGGTGATGGTGTGATACTTCTACAAAACTTACACTTGATACATTGTAGTGCATTATATCATGCAAATGTTTTATTGTGACAAAACAAAGAGTGATTATGTTTTTCCCCATTTTATTGATTTGTCAACAAATAAACATGATGTTGTTTTGGGCATTCACAGTTTGTTGGATATTTTAGATGGTTTTCAGATGAACACTATGTGAGAATAATTTAGGTCAACATTTTAGATCTATGATAAACAATCCATATGTAAGATGAGTGTGGGTGTGTGATAGAGAAATTGGAAACACAAAAGCGAGTGATGCCTCAAATTTCAATTAGTAACATCTCTCACCTTGGTGTCTATGATCTCTCTCTCCCCCTCTCTCATGCACATGTGTGCATATTAAAGATGGACAACGTATTGTGTATCCAAAATGTCAACCTAAATGATTATAACACAATGAATTTTCCTATTCTAATGGTTAAGTATGCAAGTAGTATGCAATCAAAGATTCGATGGTGATGAGAACCCATAGATTTAGCAATTGAAATCTTGTAGAATCAACAATTGGAGTCCATGTAGTTTTTTTTTTTTTTTTTTTTTTTTTTTTTATGTCTCGTTATAAAAATTTTAATATTTAAGTTATAATTCATTTTTTTTTGTTATAAAATTACATGTATATAAAAATCCTCCTCAAGCCAAAAATTTAAAACTCGAAAATAGATTGACATGGATGGATGAATAACAACATAGATTAATAATGACATCGATATCCTCTTAAGATTAAAAATTTCCTAATCCATCTCTAATTTAAAAAATGAATATTCTTAGTGTGTTGGAGAGATTGAGATGCCTAGTACAGATATTTGAACAAAAAGAAACCTTAGCTAATACAATGAAGATTGGCAATGGATCAACTAGCTAGAAATAGAACCAATTGTGTGATTTGGCTACATACAGGTCTTTCTTATAAACATATTGAATAGCTCAAATTTCTCCAAGTATACTAGATCTATGGTGTTTAGGAACCCTAAAATCCATTAGCCTTTCTTAGGGGATAAGTACTACATTTATATTGGTCAATGCAACACAATAAATTTGTACCAGCTGTAAGAACATATATTACATTTGTTTTTACCACATTTTCCACAACAATGAGGAGTTTTCTATTATATTTATTGAGAAGCTATATGTATAGTTTTTGTAGCAACATCTCGTGAAATATTTCGACATCCTAGAGTTTTGACTATTTCTTCTTTTGGCCCCAACAATGAAGCTAATAAAAATTTTGTTTTGATACTTTAGTTGGAAAAGTTAGTTCATAAACCACTAGGAGACAATACATGTCATTTTCATTTGGCAACTTTGAGGTAAATGTAGATTTTTATGCTTAAATGTTTGAAAATAACCATGATATTATATCAATTATTATAAAAATATTTCAACAATGGGATTGATATTTCAACATCTAGGAGACTAAACTCTCAAAATTAAAATTAAAAATAATAATACCTTTGACAAAAAATCTTTCGGTAAAAATCACATAGGAGAAAATCTCGTCGACGCATTTTGAACCAACTAGTGGGTTCATCTTTAGGACGATATTTTTTCCTATGTGATTTTTACCGAAAGATTTTTTGTCAAACATATTGTGGATCAGAAAAGCCTGAATTCAAAAATAATAATACCGTCATTTAATTTTTTCATTCTTTATATTTACAAGCTATTGTTTAGGGTATAATTTTTCTGAATGGTTAAAATCCTTAAATAGTCACTATTAAGAGTTAGTTGCTAAGAATGATCTAATGATTTAGGGAATTATGATAGTAGTATTATTGAACAACAAAGAATTGTGGCCTAATTTATAAGGATGAAGAATAAAACTAAAACAACATGTTGTGCAAATTTCATACCATGGTCAATAACAAAAATCTTTTCTATAGTTCCATAGATACATGGGTAAAAACATTGCGACATAGTTGCACCAATACTTTAGTAGCCTCATTATAGCACTACAACCCATTCACACTAACATCCATAAATTGTAGGTAGAAACATTGTGTGATAGTTGCGATAGTAACTCAATCACACAATTAGTGAACAATAACCCAATGGCATTAACATTCAATCACATAACGATGCATACCATGACACATGTTCTCAATGCTAAGCTATAATTGGACATTACAATAGCCACTTAAGATAAGACCATAAGAAATTTGGTGTAGTCCAATAAACAATTTGTCTTCATATTCTTTTTTTCTTCCTTTGCCTCCTCTTATAGTAATATACTTGTAGAGAAAAGTTGATAGGTGGGAATGCAAACTGATTTATTCTCCTTAACTTAATATTAATCATATTCATGTGATTATATAAAAATTTACCTCTTTTGATTTCTATTTCTATGTATATTGTACAATTTTATTTTATTTTATTAAGGAAATTTATGTTTTATTAGTGTTGAAGAATTGTCCATTGTGGTTTTGTGATTTGTATATGAATTAGTTCAACTATCAATTTGAATATGTAAATATAATTTGAATTTTTTGGTCTTTGTTACCATGTTCGTTTTAATGCATATTGTTGATAACCCCCCCACTGACCAAAAAAATATTGAAGCGTCAACTTACATGTGGTTTTTTTCACATTTTTGTAGTAAAAACTTCATTGGTTGTATAAAGAAATGGGAAATTAGGTTCAAGTTTAGAGAAGAAAGTGGACTTTGAGAATTAAAGAAGAGAATCATTTTCACAGAATAAATAATTGTGGGATCATACATCTATGACAATAAAAGGTAGCACTTTGACTTGATTGAATTGTATAGTTTATGGGATACATGGAATGGGAAAAAAACAAAATTTTTGGAGGACTCTTAGCACCAAATGCCTCCATTGGAGAAGGGAGATGGTGGTGGGGGGTATTGAATTTGTAAATATGGTCTGACTTCATAATGTACATTTGGTCACTTGATGTAATTGCATTTATCACTGTAAATAATATTTATAAATGCTTGAGTCAAAAGAAAATTTATTTTGAGTCAAAGTCCAGTTGTGACTTTTTAAAGATGAAAATTTGAATTTTTGAAATGTAAATTTTGGCTCCAAAATTGAAAAGTCGGCTTCCTTCCAAGTCAAGTCGGCCCTAGCCAAGAGACATGTCCATTTACCCAATACAAAATACTATATAAAGTTAGCTATACCTCCTCCATTTGGGCATTCACATTCTCTCGCACAAGACAATTTCTAGGCAAGTAAGCGAAGGACAAGAAATGCGAAGTAGGACGAAGGAGGAGGCTGACACATCTCTTTTTTCTCTCTCTTTCAACTTGCATGTGTGGATAAGTCTCTCTCTATCTCTGTGGTTCACATTTTTATGGGGAAACTATTGCAAGGGGTCAAAATTTCTGGGTTAATGGGGGCAATTGTTGCAGGGTCGAAATGTCTAGGGCAATTTCCTATTGTAGGAGGGCCGAAATTATGGGTCTAATAGGAAGAACGAAGTGTAGGATTAGATTAGGTGACTTGAATTGAAGGAGAAGCCCATGTTTGAACATAGTTATAGGCGTGTCTCTCATTAAACAAGAAGAATTTCTCTATTGAAAAAGCTTTTTGGGTTTTTCTCCTTTGTGGGTTTTCCCAGGGTAAATCTTGTCTTCTTTTGTGTGTTGTGATATCTACTATTCCACTATTATTTATGAATTAATTTAGGAAGTATAATTGCTAAATGATATATCAGAATAAGTTAAAAGAAGATCAACATCAAAAGTAATTATTAGAATTTTAGGAATAGTGTGCTAACCCAAATTGTACTAAGAAAATCAACATGGGATTAGAGCTTTGGTGAAGGAAGAAGGGAACATTGAGATCACCTTGAAAAACCCTATGGAGCATTTTATTCAAGTCCTTATTGTAGATTGCTTTCTATGGATTCTTCTATGAAATTTGAAAACAATCTAGAGGGAGCATCTAATTTCATAGCTTGGAAAGTTAGAATATATATTCATCTTGCCAAGAACAAGGTTTTGGACATTTTGAAATTAAAGGTTGTTGAACTAGAAGATGACACGAGAAAATCAAAGTTAAAAAATGATGACATCAATTCTATGCACATTATAATGGACTCCATTAGGGATCATTTGGTTCCCTACATTGCAAAACTTGATACTTCAAAGAAGATGTACGATTCCCTAATGAATCTCTACACTATCAAGAATGTTGGTTAATCAATGATCTTGAATAATGAACTTTGAAATACAACGATGACTAATGACAACACTATGACTTCTTATTTCACAAGGATTTCTCAAATAAGAGATCAGATCCAAGCAATTGGAGAATCCATTCCTAATCAAGAACTAGTGATTACAACACTTAATGGTCTTTCTAGGTCATGGGATACTTTTGCAGTAGGTATAAGCAGTTGGAAGGAAGATCATACATTTGAATAACTATGGACATCATGTGCTCAAGAAGAAGCAATATTGATGACTTGATATCGTCAAGATCAAGAAGTTCAAGTCCTTGCAGCTCGTTCTAAGAACAAGGGAAAGAACAATTTTGGACCTCAACACAAGAAGTCAGGAAAACGATCTTCTTACTCTAAGAAGAAGAAAGACTTGTCAAAGATCCAATGTTATGGTTGTCAGGAATATGGAAATATCATGAGATATTATCCTAACATGGCTAATAAAAAGAAGAGGAAAGGGAAAGAACATGCTTCCACAACAGATGTTGAAGATGAAAAACCAAAGAAGGCCAAAGGTGATAAGGATTTCTTTTACTATTCTATCGTGACAAGTTCCCTTGTAGATGATGATGACATGTGGCTAGTAGATGGTAATATTTCAAGCATGACATAAAAGAAGTTGTCTCAAAGGATTGAATTAGGAGACAATAGCAATTATGCAATCAAAGGAGTTGGAAAGGAATCTATAGAGTTGGAATCTAGTAATCATGTAAATATAAAAAATGTTCTTTATGTATTGGGTTTGAAAAATAATATTGTATCTACTTTTTGTTTAGAATATAAAGGAAATAGAGTTGCTTTTGTGGATGGAAAAGTACTCGTTTGATCCAAGGGCTCTAGTATAGATGATGCTAGGGTTACTGGGATTTGTGGGGGACATGACTGCTCGGTGATTGGGGTCATAATTGGCATGACAATGATGAATTATTTATGGGAAAATACGAACTGAGGGTAGAAAATACATAGGAAGGTTGGATTCCCACAGTCCTATGATATCATAACCATTTAAGTAGTTGTCTCTACTTTGGCAAAATACTTTCAGGTGATTTTTGTCAGTGATGAGGTCTTTTATTTAGAAATCCTTATCTGCCAAAGGCAGATAGTCTAAATCTTTATGAGGAGCATTTAAGGGTGCAACACTTAGGGCCACAGGGGTTTCCATGTCTGGTTCTTGTGGATTCAGATGGAAACAGTGTTTCTCTATAAAAATGGGCAAACAGAGGGTCTGGGAACTTATATAATGAAAACAAAGACTAAATTGCAATGAATTTGGGCTTTTTCTGTCGAATTACAGTGGAAAACGAGAACTTGCAGGGTTTATGTGGAATTTGGATAAATACCTATGTTCGGGGGATGAATAGTGAAATAACAGGTGCTAGTAGTGGCTAACAGGTGCTGGGCTGCGTCGGCTGCACTTTTTTTGAGCAAGTTGGTAGTTGAAAACCTTGGACAGTTGACCTTGACGTTCTTTGCATGGGAGCACAGGTTTACGGTAAAAAGCAATGAAAACGACATTCATTTGTTTTATTAACAAAGTCATAGGTTGGCGGGGGTTTTTGGTTTTCAGGCAGATGACATCAGCCGGGAATGAAATGACGTTTTTGTCGTATGTGGAAAAGCAGTAAGTGGTTTGGTATCACACCGCTTTTGGGGATGAGCGGTAATTAGCCGACAGCAAGCGATTCCATAGGATGTGTGATGCATGGTAGAGGTACGGGGAGAAAACCACTTAGTGATCGTGTGCTAACGCGTGGTCACGAAGGGGTGCGCGATATCAATGATAGCCGTTGGATGTGGGAGGCGTGATCGGACGGCTGACGGGAGGCGCAATGAGATGGGTTTTAACAACGGCGGGCCCAACACAATTAAGTTTTAATTAATTATATCGGGGGCGGTATGATAGGTCGGGGAGGTTCTTAATTAACCGTGAGGGTTAATTAATCCCTTATTAATGCAGCGAGGATTAGGGTTGTTAACTAGTTACGGATTAACTAGTTAATCTCGATTTAAAACGTATTTATGGTTATAACTTAACCATCAGGGCAGGATATGTAATTTTTCGGGATTTTGTATAATAATATAATACGGGCATGGGTAATTTTATAAGGGATTTATATAAAATAAGTTATAAATTAATATGGTAATGTAATGAAAAGCACCAAGTAAAAACATTAGAATTGTGTATTTAACTTAGGCTTGAATGGAAAAAGGGTTTTTATGGGGTATTGTGTAATTTTCCTAAGTAAAATAGGATTTTACTTAGGAAAAGACTTATGAAAGTAAATGAATGACTTATGGATGGTTTTAAGTGCTTAGGCTTTTAAATTATTGGGTCGAGGGTCTGGTCCTTCCAGAAGTCAGAGAAATGCTTTGAGCCCCTCTAATTCTAGCAAATGCCTTAGTACTTAGGGGGAATTAGTGAAAATTTAGGGAAAGATGAGAAGGGGAGTTAATTATTTGACCTTGCCTTGCTTGAAATGCTTACAGTGTAATGTCTGCCTTGCACTTTTGATAAAAATTAACACATTTAGATTAATTATCCATCACATGTAATTCTGCAACATCATCGACCGACCCTACCTACTTTAACCTAACAACTTTTCTTCTTTATTTGGGTGCACTTAAGCTGGGAAACCCTTATCACACTTTCTTTTATTTTACATGTAGATATCTATCTAAGTCTAACCTTATTACATCCAAGGGCTCAGATTAAATTGTTGAGCTCCTTTTATTCACTCTACATATCTACTTATTTGCCAAGATTAAACCGTTTGGTCAGATTTTATTCTCTATCTCTAAACATAAAATTCAAATATGAATTATCCAAGCTTAAGTTGTTTGACTGTTAATCAATTGTGGCATAAATTAACAAACTGCACACAATTTTTTATTGCACAAGAGTAAAAGGTAGTGGCATTTAGACTTGCACATTTTCCTTGGTCTTTCTTTTGGTGGGGTTCATTTTCTTTCACTTTTTTTGACCATCTTATTTTTTTCACCCTTTGATTTTTATTTTAGGGTATACCCTCTTTACATTTTTTAAATTTTTTGATTTTTTGACAATATGGAAAACCTTTGCAACAAGTAACGGTATGAACATATTCATAGTTCATCAAGTCAATCATGAAATATGACACTTATTGATATAGAAGCATAACAAACGGAAATCTACATGGCGCCAACCTTGTTGCAGAGTCTATACCAGGATTTCTTCCAAATGCCAAACAATTAGAGCAGTAGTGGAGATAGGCGGCAAAGGAAAAGGAGGAGGTGATCAGACAAATGAGCAAGCTAAACTTGGAAGCATACTGGCAATTCTTAGTCAAACCATACATCTAGTGGATGACCTTGCGATGCTTAACTGCCTCCACACAAAAAATGGTGCCAACACTGATGGACACTATATTTGTTGGATATTTGAAATCTATGATCAGCCAACCGAAACAGCTCAAGCCAATGACATATATATGCGATCTCAAAGATCGAATTCAAAGGAGTTAGTCACTTAATTTTATTTCTATTTTAGTTTTATTTCTCATAATCTGAGGAAGGTCATTTAAACTTCCTCAACTATTTTTGTAATAATATATTTTAGGACCTATAGTTTAATATTTAAACGCCTCTCATGCATTTAGAGAGGGGTCCAGAATTTTATCGAAAATGTTTGCAAATAACACACTTTCGTAATTTTGTGAATGCCTTGATGAAATTATGGAACATGGTCATTACTTTTGATTATCAAACTACTTTCCTTTGTTGATGCACTACTATATGCTTGGAGAATAATTTGATTTGAAGAAAGGAGTTGATCTATGTCATTAGTCAAATGAGCAGAACCTCACACATATGGTACTTTTATCTTATATTATTAGTTCCGTTTTGTTTAATTAGTGATAACATTTTGTTTTCATGAATTATATATGGAGTATGTTCTTTTTGTTATGTGTTAATTGCACTACTGTATGATGCCTAGCTGAAAGTGTTTATTTTCATATATGATCATTAATATATGCAATATAGTTTATACATTTCTTTGACTAACTATTTAGTCAAAGAAATTACCTTTACATGTTATCATATTTGTTTAATACGTTAATGATCTTTATTATCACATGTCAAACAAATATCTTTTTAGATCGCATATCGCACAGAATACCCTGGTTTATATTAGATTAAGTTAGCTAGAGATTTTCATGCTAGAATAGGTCATTTAGTTATCATTATTCTTATTGAAATCGCTTGAAAACCACCCATTCTCATCTTCAAAACCATTATGGGAAACTGGTCCCATCATCCCCATTCAAAGCCACCATACCAAACGGAAAAGGAGTTGCCTTTAAGGTTCAGACCGGGTGGTTATCCCCATGTCGGAGCAACAAAAATCTGAGGCTTCAACATTTTGGCGCTAGAAGGAGGGCCATCTGACTATGAATGACATATAAATCTAAAGATCAATTGAAAAACGTTCATAAGAGTCAAAACCCCTCCACAACTTCTACTTCTTCTAGATCTCGTTCAAAATCTCCGGATTAGAAATATGAAGTTGTAGAAACATCTCCCTCATCTCCTGAAGTATTAAGATAACCACCTTCTTTATATTACACTCCCGAGTCTCCCGAAGTTCACTCTTTGGTACAAAATTTTCAACAGATATCCATTTCCACCAAGAAACACAAGAAACCCAAAGCCTTTGAAGAAAGTGTCACTTGCTTATTATAAGAAACAGGTGTATTAACTCGATTGCAAAGTGAAAGGCTCAGAGTAACTCCTTTTGAGTTTCCCATTCATTCGCGACGTAAGAAAGTTGCCACATCAAGATTTGAATTAGATACCAGCAAGATCACTTCACCTTTCCCTCCATTTACTTCACCATTCACTTCTACTCAATCCACCTCTTCTCAACTATCCATTTCTTCAGCTAGTACTACTACTAGTAGTACTAATCCAGTAGTAAGTTCTTCACCATCCATATCTACTTCTGGGCCGACCTTCACATTTTCACAATCCCCAACTCAAGTTATGGCCAATCAACCTACTCAACCTTGGGCAAACCCTGGTGTTGTATTGGTTGCTAATCCAAATGCTCTCCTAGCAAACCCATAAAAATGGTTACCTAAGTATAATTTTGATGATGGTCTTCCTCTTGAATAAAATCTAAATAACTTTATGTTAGCCATGAATCTTAATGTAGTTTCACATGAAGATGTTGTAATCAGACTATTTCCTTATACTTTCCAAGGATCTACAGGATCTTGGTATTTTTCCCTTCCAGCAGGCTCAATAAGAAACTAGGATACTTTTGAAGAAATATTTCTTGCAAAATTTGGTGATGATAGGACTATAACATCTTTAATCAATGATCTTTCCAACCTAAAAGAAAATTCAGACGAAAGGATCAAAGATTTCAACTCTAGATTTAACAAGTTACTAAACAAAATCCCAGTTGCCTCTAAACCTGCAGTAGATGTACAAATAGAGTGGTACATATCCTCCCTTCCCTCTAATATCACAATTTTTGTAGATAGAGCCAATAAGGCTACCCTTGTAGAAAACATGAAAGAAGCTTTGTCTGTAGAAAGAAGAATTATTTCCTTAGAAAAGAGGTCACAGATAGAAGAAAGGAAATCAAAGAAAGTGACATTCAAGGAAGATTCAAAAAAGAAAGCTCCAAAGGACCCTTTTGACCTTGAAGGCCTTCAAAAGGTGTTAAAAACCATGTCAAATGAAATGGTCGAAATCAAGAAACAAGTTGCAGAATCATTTGCTCCCAAGAAACATTTTCGCTCATTTAAAAGAAATCCTTCTTCTACATCCCAACCACCAAATACTATTTCAAACACTGAATCCAATCAAGAACTAGAAGAAGACTCAGAAACTGAAGAAGAAACAAAAAATGAGGAAGAAGTTGAGTTAAATGGAATGTGGGACTTCATTCTTCCAACTGAAGAGGAAGCACAAGCTATGCCAGTAACTACAAGAAGTAAAAACTCTCTTGATACGTCTACAACAATTCAGAAACAAAAATCTACTACCCCTGTAAAGGAGAAGACAATAAGTAAGAAATCTAAGACTATTCAGACAACTACTACTTCCAAAACTTTAGTAATATCAGATACAGTGGAATATAACATAGTCAAAAATATGAAAAAGACAAGAGCAAATATTTCATTGCATGAATTGACTAAACTCAAACAACAACAAAAAATCTTGCTTAGAGAGTTAAAAGCAGTTCTTGTAGTTCCTTCACCATCTATTGTAGTTACTCAAGCTACTAATGATATGGGTAAGCATCCTTCATCTTCAAACAAAGTGAATTGCACAGACCTAGTTCTGATAGGTGATAGATCTATTTCTCATACACCTCCATTTCTTCTTACTTATGATATTTTCAACAGAAACGTCCATAATTTCCTTGTTGATTCAGGAGCCTCTTCAAACATCATGCCAAGAGTTGTGTGCACTAAATTAAATATTACACCTCAAAAATATGATGTACACATAGTTCAATTGGACAAGACAAAAGTAGAGGTACTCAGAGAAATGATATTAGTTTCAATCAAGCTCTCCTCCAATCCAAAAGTTTTGCTAATAATCGATATTCTAGTGGTTGATATCCCTGAATTTTATGGTTTAATTTTGAGTAGGGATTGGTCTGAAAAGTTACACAGATACTTTGCAACTGATTGGTCTCACATGTGGTTGCCACACAATGGTAAGCCTAACCAAATCAGAGTAGACCGTGAGAAATTCATGAAGTACACAATCACTAATCTCAAGCGAAGCGGAGCTAGTAGCTTTCACCAATAACATCATCATAAACTACTTAGTTGAGTCATTATTGTGATCCTTCAATACACAAATATCTCCCTTCCCAGATAATGCTGTAGTATCTCAGATAGAAATTTTTTCGCAAACAAATGCTTCTAAGTGTATAGATGTAGTTGATAAGCTTGTAGATAATTCATTATTCTGGACTCTTTATTTTGATGGTTCCAAGTCTGAAGATGGTGCAGGTGCTGGATGTATCCTAATCATCCTGCAAGGAGAGAAAACCATGTTAGCCTATAGGCTTGAATTTCACTGCACTAACAATATTGCAGAATATGAAGCATTGATTCAAGGGTTGTACAAAGCCACTGGCCTTAATGTAAAGTATTTACAAGTATATGTAGACTCTGAAATAGTCATTAAACATGTAAGAAACACAATCCATTGTGTGTCTAGGCATCTCAAAGATTATCAATCCTTAGCCCAGAATATTACTTCTCACTTCACTGCTTTCAATATTTCTTCAGTCCCCAGATTACAAAATACAAGTGCTGACTTACTTGCCAATGTAGCATCTAAGATTATACCTTCAGAGGAATTTAGTCCAGATAGATTTTCTATTGAGTTAGTTTTTAGATCATCCATCCCTGATAATGTGACAATTGGAGAGTGTTTAATAATGATGCCGATATAATCAATTTCCTTACATCAGAAGGATATTATGAGGAAAAAATCATAGATGAACATGAACATGACTTGGAAATCAACCATAAACAAGATCAAAACCAAATTCCAAATGGAATATCTCTATGATTTGAAAGACAGATTTAAGAAGATTACCAACTCCAAGACTCAGAGTTCTACTTTGAGATTTGAAGTGGTAAACCTAGGTACATATGAAAACCACAAAATGTCAACCTAGGTCTTGGTTTATCATCCGAAGAAAGGATATCATTCATCAAGTTGTTGAAAACATATAAAGGTGTCTTTGCGTGGGATTATTCAGATATCAAGACCTATGATACCTATGTAATTCAACATACTATGCCGATGACATCTAATGAGAAACTAGTTCAATAGAAGCTCAAAAAGATTCATCCAAACCTTGAAAGCCAAATCAAATCTAAATTGAACAAACTTCTAAAAGAAAAGATAATCTTTCCTGTTAGACACTCAAAATGGGTATCAAATATGGTTCTTGTCAGGAAAAAGAATGGAGATATTAGGATTTGTATTGATTTTAGGAACTTAAACAGAGCTTGTCAAAAGGATAACTTTCCTTTGCCTACCATGGAGCAAATATTGCAATCAATTGCAGGTTCTGAGTTAATGTCTTTTCTAGATGGATTTTCAGGATACAATCATATTCTTGTACATCCAGATGATAGATTGAAGACAACATTTAGGACCAAGTGGGGGACATATGCTTATCAGAAGATGCCTTTTGGACTCATCAATGTAGGTGCTACATTTCAACGCGCCATGGATATTTCTTTTAAAGGTCTGATTAATAAATCAGTTTTTATTTACCTAGATGACATTACAATCTACTATAGGAATAGAAACAATCACTTGAATGACCTAAAGAATATTTTTGAAAGATGCAAGAAATATGGCATTTCCTTAAATCCCAAAAATTCATACTTTTCTTTAGCAGAAGGCAAGCTTCTCGGATTCATAGTGTCCAAGAAAGGAATTTATATTGATCTTGATAGAATCTAAGAAATTGAAAAGATTCATCTCCCACATAAAAAAAGACCATGCAATCATTCCTAGGCCAGATCAATTTTGTAAAAAGATTTGTTCTAGATTTTTCACAGATTGTTCTACCCCTTCAATCAATGATAAGAAAGAATGCAATCTTCAAATGGGGTAAAGATGAAAGAGAGTCATTTGAGTTAATAAAAAAATCCATTATCAATGCTCCTTCTTTAACAACTCCAAACTTTCTCAAACCTTTTGTGTTGTACACATTTTCATTTGATACATCATATGCAGCAGTTTTAACACAGCTGAATGATCAAAACATCGAGGCACCTATCTCTTTTTTCAGTTCCAATTTACAAGGTGTCGAGTTAAACTACTTAGTTGTTGAGAAACAAGCTTTTATTGTCTTTAAAACCTTGAAACATTTCAGACCTTTTCTCCTCAAAACCCATACAAAAATACTAGTACCTTACCCTGCAATAAGATGTTAGGATATTCCGACACATAGGAAATAGTTAAGTTCAACTTGGTCTAGTATAGAGTTAGGTATAGAGTTAGGTAAAGTGTGTTTCTTTACCGTTGTACATTTTGTAACTTACAATCCGACGGTCACGATATGTAGTGGTCCGACGGTTCATTCTCTCCTCGGTATTACCGACACTTGATCCGTGGCTTGACACCCGATTGGTCCATGAGTTCTATTTAAAGCGCATGGAGGGTCATTGTTCGGGTAATCCGTGCATGAGAGAAGCTTATGTAAATTTTCATTCTTTGATTAATAAATTTCCTGTAGTACCTACGTTGGGACAGGCCGTGGACTGTTTCCCTCTTTGAGGGTTTTAACCACGTCAAAAATACTGGTGTATTGATCTGTGATCTGGTTGTGAGCGGTGTCCTTTTGGTATTCTTTCTGAGGAACTTACCCTGTAAATTCCTACATGGTATCGGAGCTATTTTAGGGCCGCGTCCGTTGGTGATCCAAATCTGAAGCCGGTAGAACTGCATGCGGCTGTCGTTTCCTAGATCTGTTGTTTCTGACTGCTTTCGGGCTGAGAGGACTGCTCTGTTGCGTTCGGAGCATCTGTTCCAGTGAGGAACCCCTTTCGTTTCACGCGAAAAGGTTTCCGGTAGCCCTAGCTGCGTCATTTTTCAGATCGGGAGGTATACAGTGTTTTTTGCAGTTTACTGTTATTTTCTCTCTGCTTATTTCGGTTTCGGTTTATTTAGCCTTTTTTTTAACCGGATCTATACCTTTCATTTCTGCTTATGCTCTTTGCCCTGCGACTCTGTGCGATCTGGGCAAATCAGAAACAGAAAGGAATGATTTTTCTCATGCGTATGCTCTTTTCCCTGCACCTTAGTGTGATCTCGGAAAATCAGAAACATTGAGAAAAATATTTAGTTTTTCGGCTAAAGCTAACTTTGAGATTTTTTTTTTTTTTTTTTTAATTTCTAGTTTTTTGGCTAAAGCTAACTTCGAGCTGCAAGGTTCGTTTTTCTTTGCATATTCGTGTTGGGTTTTGTGTTTTGTGTTTTGTAGGGAAAAAGAGCTTTCTCAAGGCAAGCACGCAAACCAAGGCCCCCCCCCCCCCCCCCCTCTCTCTCTCTCTCTCAAATTTTTTGTATAGATCAATTGGTTCAAAGCTATTTTAAGAGAGTAGAGGTCTTGGGTTCAAGTCGGGCGGATTTTTCATTCCCGCACATTCGCGCACTTTGCCGGCAACGTCAACAATTTTTTTTCAAAAAGCCATAACTTCTTCATCCGGAAGCCTTTTTCAGAGCCGTTTTTTTTAAAACCGCCTATTTTTTCGAGATCTATCCATTGGAACACTTACTTTCAGCATCTTCAGCTTCAGTTTTTTTTAAAAAATGGAAAGTCCATGCCAAGTCATTCTTGACAGCACTAACTACTTCCAATGGGTAGCCTACATGGAAGATTTACTTAGAAGTAAAGGTCTCTTCAGAATAGCCACAGACCAAGAGAAGAAACCAAAAGATGAAGACAAGGCTGCAAAATGGGAAAATAGACAAGATCAAGCACGTGGTTTGATAGGGATGTCTATTTCTCCTGATCTTAGATTCCACATTGCAGAACTTGAGACTCCTCATGAAGCATTAGAAAAACTCGCTAAAGTTTTTGGGATTAAAAATGAAATTAGAGCCCATCAACTTGAAAATGAGTTGCTTACTTTGGATCCTAATAATTTTTCTTGCATTGAAGATTTCTTGTCCAAATTCAAGACCCTTAGATATCTCTTGGAAGGTGTTAAAGTTAAGAAAGAAGATGGTAACCTTATTTATTCCATCCTTACTAAGTTGGGACCAGCCTACTCTGTATTTGTTTCCACTTTCCATTCTACAAGGGAAGCTTTCATTTGTCAAGGAAAAGACTACAAGGCCCCTTCCTTTGACTCCTTTTGTGATTCCTTAATAAGAGAACAAGAAAAACTCTTACACCTTGGTCTTCTTAATCTTGGAAACTCTTCCACGAAAGCGTTAGCCGCCCAGCAGCAACCAAATTCAAAGAATCCTAAGAAGTCATATCCTCAAAAGAATGGTCCTAAACCAACTCAGCCTCAAAATGAAAGATCATTTCAGCAAAATGATAAGACCAATAAAAACAAATGGAAGAAGACTGATAGACATTGTAACTTTTGTAATCGAGATGGCCACTTAGAATCTAAATGCTTTAAGAAGATGGAAGCCTTGGAAGCCGCAATGAAGAAAATAACATCCATGTGGAGCCTACTTCAACTTCAACTTCCGGAATGGCACTTTCTGCATGTCGTTGTCAATCATCTCAGTCTGGTTATGCATTAAATGTATCTTCTTCTTCTTCTCATTCTCATGAGTGGCTCATTGATTCTGGAGCCTCTTATCACATGGCCAAAAACCAAGCCATGTTTTCTTCTTTAAATGATTGTAACACCAAAAATATATATGTTGGTGATGATAGATCTCTTAATGTTGTAGGGACTGGAACTGTTCATCTAGACAATGGTCAGTTTAATGATGTATTATGTGTTCCAACCTTATCCTGCAACCTTCTATCTGTCTATCAGATAACTCATTCAGGTGAAGGTAAAATTGTTGAATTTTCACCTCATGATGTTGTAATCAAGGATCTAAAAGATCCTAAACAGATTCTAGCTACTGGTCTTGCTGATGATTCCACAAGGTTGTATAAGTTTCACAACTTTGGGTCATCAAATCTTCCCTCAGTATTTGTTGCTCATAATGATGAAGTGAGCAAACTTTGGCATGAGCGATTTGGTCACTTAAACTATCGCTCCCTTCAGCATCTATGTAAAGAAAATATGGTGACAGGTCTTCCTATGGTATCTTGCAGAGATGGTGTTTGTTCCGGATGTGTACTCGGAAAACATCATCGGGACAGTTTTGACAAACGTGCCTCTTGGCACGCCTCAGCCCCTTTACAGCTTGTGCACAGTGATTTATGTGGTCCTCTTCCTGTTGCTTCATTCTCTGGCTGCAAGTACTTCTTAACTTTCATTGATGATTTCTCCAGACGCACTTGGGTATACTTCTTAAAACTCAAGAGCGAAGTATTTAACACATTTTTGGCCTTCAAAGCCTTTGTTGAAAAACAATCTGGACATCAAATTCTTAAGCTAAGAACTGATAATGGTGGAGAATATGTTAAAAACACATTCATCAACTTTTGCACCGAAAATGGAATTCAAATGCAACATACTGTTCCATACACTCCACAACAAAATGGTGTAGCTGAAAGGAAAAATCGCACCTTAAAGGAAATGGCTAATTGTATGCTGCAATCTAAAGGACTCAGTCTTAGTTTTTGGGCCGAAGCAATTAATTGTGCAAATTATATAATCAATCGCACTCCTACTAAGGTTCTAGAGAATATCACTCCAGAAGAAGCTTGGAGTTCCATTAAACCAGATGTAAGTCACTTTCGTGTGTTTGGAAGTGAAGCATGGGCCCATATTCCAGATGAAAAGCATAAAGCTTTAGAACCTAAGAGTGAGAAATGTACTTTTGTTGGATATTCTGAAGATGTAAAAGGTTATAGACTTATTCCATTTAAGTCCAAAAATGTTATCATTAGAAGAGATGTAAAATTTGATGAAAATAAATCGGCATGCGAGCCTAGTCCGGCGGATGTGCCACCTCTTCCTTTCTCTTCTACTTTTGAAAACATTTCTTCTTCAGATGATGAAAGCGAGGATGATAATCCTCCCCCACCTTCTCAGGATCCTCAACTTCCAAGATGGGTCCGTGCTACTCGGGATGCAGCAGGTGATCTTGCCAGTGATCCTACAGATCAGCGACGTACACGTTCTCAGTTTGAAAGAGCCTCTTCTTTACTGGCTCAAGCTCCAGTAAATCATGATCCTGACACTTTTGCAGAAGCTTCAGGCCATCCACATTGGGAAGCAGCTATGAATGAAGAATATCATTCATTGATGACAAATGATACATGGGATCTTGTTCCTCTACCAAAGGGACGCAAACTTGTTAGATGTAAATGGGTTTACAGAACCAAGTATGGACCAGATGGGAAAGTTGATAAACATAAAGCTCGTCTCGTTGCTAAGGGCTTTTCACAGGTTGAAGGCATTGACTACACTGAAACCTTCTCCCCTGTTGCCAAAATGAACTCTATCCGCCTTGTTCTTTCCCTTGCTGCCTCTTTAAAATGGGAAGTCCATCAGATGGATGTTAAATCTGCCTTCTTGCATGGGGACTTGCAGGAAGAAATCTATATGGAACAACCCATTGGCTTCATACAAACAGACTCCAGCCTTGTTTGTCGACTTAAGAAATCCCTTTATGGCCTCAAGCAAGCTCCTCGGGCTTGGTATGCCAAAATGGATAGCTTTCTTTTAGAATCTGGCTTTTCTAGGTGTCATTCTGACAATACTGTCTACACCAAGAAAGTGGGCAACTCTCTTATCATCCTTGTTCTTTATGTTGATGATCTTATTCTTACTGGTAGTGATCCCAACCTTATAAACCATGTGAAGTCCAGCCTTAAAAAGAAATTTGAAATGACAGACTTAGGACACTTACACTATTTTCTCGGTCTTCAAGTCTTGCAATCCAAGGAGGGTATTTTCCTTTCCCAGTCCAAGTATGCTTGTGATATTCTTCGTCATTTTCACATGGAAGACTGTAAGCCAGCCCCTTCTCCCTTTCAGTCTGGAGTCAAACTTTCAGTCTCTTGTACTTCTCCTGAAGTTGATGCTACCTTATACCGTCAACTTGTAGGAAAACTCTTGTATTTAACCCATACTCGTCCTGATCTTTCCTTTGCTGTTGGCCTTGTTGCTCGTTTTATGCAAAACCCCCGTGAAAGTCATTGGAAAGCAGCTAAAAGAATACTTCGTTATGTTCGAGGTACAGTACAGTTTGGGATTCATTACAGTGCCAAAGCAGCTCCTCTGTTAGTTGGTTTCACTGATTCTGATTGGGCTGGTGACCCTGATGATCGAAAGTCTACTGCCGGTTATGTCTTCACTCTTGGTTCAGGACCTATTACATGGGCTTGTAAGAAACAGGCTGCCATTTCTCTTTCGTCAGCAGAAGCAGAGTATCGTGGTGCCGTGGAAGCTAGTAAGGAAGCCTTGTGGCTTCGTCAGATCCTATCAGAGTTTGGCTTTGAACAGCAGCATCCAACCACACTTTGGTGTGATAATCAAAGTGCCATTCAGCTATGCAAAGATCCATTCCAGCATCAGCGCAGCAAACACATTGAACTACGCATGCACTTCATCAGAAAGCTCATTCATGACCATGTTCTTGAAGTGCAATATTGTTCAACAGATGATCAGGTTGAAGACATCTTCACAAAGGCTCTCACAGAGGCGAAGTTCACTAAACTTCGATATATGCTTGGAGTTCAGGAAGTTGTCACTAAGGGGGGATAGGCTCTAGTGCCTCCTTCCTTCTCCTATTGTGTCATATTTGTAAATCCTTCAATCCTATCCCAAGTTGTTCTTAAGGGGGGATGTTAGGATATTCCGACACATAGGAAATAGTTAAGTTCAACTTGGTCTAGTATAGAGTTAGGTATAGAGTTAGGTAAAGTGTGTTTCTTTACCGTTGTACATTTTGTAACTTACAATCCGACAGTCACGATATGTAGTGATCCGACGGTTCATTCTCTCCTCGGTATTACCGACACTTGATCCGTGGCTTGACACCCGATTGGTCCATGGAGGGTCATTGTTCGGGTAATCCGTGCATGAGAGAAGCTTATGTAAATTTTCATTCTTTGATTAATAAATTGCCTGTAGTACCTACGTTGGGACAGGCCGTGGACTGTTTCCCTCTTTGAGGGTTTTAACCACGTCAAAAATACTGGTGTATTGATCTGTGATCTGGTTGTGAGCGGTGTCCTTTTGGTATTCTTTCTGAGGAACTTACCCTGTAAATTCCTATCCTTTTGGTATTCTTTCTGAGGAACTTACCCTATAAATTCCTACATAAGACACTTATTGATTCAAAGAGAAGTGGGGGAGAAAAGAGCCAATTAGGTCACTGCACTTCAAGAGTACGATGTAGAAATACGACCAGCTAAAATTGTTAGGGGCCAAGGTTTTTGCAGGATGCTAACTGGAGCTTCCCACTTATCAACATAAAAAGACAAAGGTAATGAACTGCAAATATCATAGGTAAGCCTCAACGATGCACAATCACAGTATGCTGATTTGAAGTTTTATTTAAAGAATGGATATGCTCCTATGCATCTCAATTACAAAAAAAAGCGCTCTTTAAGGTTGAAATCAAATCAATATGAATCAATTGATGATGTATTACTTAGAAAAAAATATGATTTATTATTATTAAGATGCCTAGAAAAACCTGAAGCTAAAAATATTATGCAGGAGTTACATGATGGACCAACTGGAGGTCATTTCAGAGGAAACACCACAACTCACAAAATCCTTGCATGTAGGTTATTATTGGCTGACACAATTTAAGGATGCACATGACCATGCAAGAAAATGCAAAACCTGTCAAACTACAGCTAGAATAGAAAAGAAACCAACATTCCTTTACAACCAGTGAATATCCAACAACCATTTGAACAATGGGGACTAGATATAATTGCTAAGATTGTTCCTAACTCTTCCAAGCAGCACAAGTACACCCTTACAACTACTGATTATTTCACGAAATGGGTAGAAGCTATCCCACTAAAGGTAGCTAATATAGAAAGTATTACAGACTTTATTGATCAGTACATAATCACTAGGTTTGGCTTACCCACAACTTTAATGTTTGATAATGCATCTTATTTTTTTGGAAATATTATGGTACAATTTGTCTTAAAAAGAGGTCTCAAATTGAAGTGTTCAGCCAACTATTATCCACAAGGTAATGGATTAGCCAAATCAACAAACAAAACCCTTATCAGAATCATCAAGCGGACTATAGACCAAAATCATATAAATTGGCACAAAGCGTTGACAGTTTCTCTTTGGGTAGACATAATAACACAGAAGGCCTCAATTGGATCTTCTCATTTTGCTTTAGTTTATGGAAAAGAAGTAGTTCTCCCCACAAACATAGCAATCCCATCTCTTGCCCTAGTGCAATTTATCAATGAAAGTCCTCCCTCTTCACTTCAAGCAAGACAATTTTAGATCCTTAAGCTTGAAGAAGAAAGATAAAAGGCTAAAGCTACCCATTCCCATCATCAACAATTAGTCAAAGCCTATTTTGACACAACCTCTGTTAGTCATAGAACCTTTGAAGTAGGTGATCTGGTTTTAAAATGGGACAAAGCACATGAGGAAAAAGGTAAACATACTTAGTTCCAAAGACTATGGCTTGGACCATTTCAAGTCATTGAGAAAATCGGTCCATCAACATTTCTTTTACAAGACTTGTCAGGTAGAATTGATTCCTATTCCTTATATACTATTGCTTTTACTTTTTAGAAAAATAAAAAGTTGAGTAGCATTTACTTTTGGCTATACAAATAATAGTCTCTTTTATATTTTGACTTTTCGCTTGTATAAGTAGAGATTATTAAGAAGATGATTTTTACATTTGAAACATGGGTTGAGTTCTATTACTCTGAAATTGCTTGTCCTCTACTGAAATTATTTTTCCTTTGCTAAACCTCAACTTTGTAAAGAAACCTTTGCTCTACCATCAGTAAAGAAAAGTATATGTAACAAAGAAAAACCTCTCTACAGAAAAGCATCTTTAACTCTATAATTGTCATCTAGAAACTCTTAAGGAGTCAATGATTCTCCCCATCTAGTAAGCTTTCATTTTTTAGAGTGTAATTCTAAAATATGTTTAAACTTAAAGGATAAGAGGTCTCATCAAGAGCCGACTTATCTGACATTACCAATATTGCATATCAAAATAGGGTAATGTCTTGAGATTGTATCAATCAAAAGACAAGGGTCTCATCAAGAGCCAGCTTGTTCAGTTAAGTTACAACTAGTGAGTGGAATTATCATTTTTGGTCACCAAACCAAGACAATGGCCTTTGAGTAAAATGGAAATTTTAAAGAAAGAGAATTTTTTTGAAAAAAAATGAAAAGAAAAATAAGTATATGAAGTAGAACTTATCTTTAAAAATTGCATTCTTATCTAGATGGGATACTGAATCATTGCTGGTTAAAAAGGTAACCCTGTCGAGGCTATGGACACCTGCTGGCAGCAGAGGCTCTACCTATGACAACTGAGTATATCCAAAAGTTGATTTGTGAGAATCCCCTGTTTTTATCTTTAAAACCAAGTAATGACTGATGTAGACAAAGCAACTTTCATATTGAAGAGGATGATCAAAAGGGTGATAGTTAGGTAGATTTTGTTTTTATTATTCAGAGTAATGTTACTTATCTTATATTTCATGTATTTTTATTTTCTGAACTGCCTTTATTTTGGAAGTTTTTAGAAATTTCAAAAAATTGTCAGAGATAACTGGTTCTTCCAGTGAATCGCCAATTATTGTGCTATTCAACAACCCCCCCATTTGTTAATATAATAGCTAATATTCTATTAATAAATGGGGACCCTTAAAAAATCCTTCCAAAAAATAAATTTAGCATTTAGGCATTTTCTTGTTAAATTTTTGGAATAAAGCAAGATATCAAGACAAAACCCTTTGAAAGCTAGCAAATGCTCGCCTTTTTCGCATGTCACACGACCAAGCATGTCAAAATCCTTGTTAACGAACGAAACTCGTGAAAAGCAATCAAAAGGGATTACCACACTTAACCTAGATGTTATTAGGATTTTTCATTTAAACTAAGTCCTAAGGCATTTCTTATTAAAATAAGGCCCGCATCGCATATCACCACTTACAAAGGGCGCACCCTCACAAAGTATCTTTAACCATGTGAAATGCGATATTGTGATGACACGATCAGCCTTATCGCATCGCATTGGAAATACTTAAGAAAGGTCTGAAACCTTACCAACCATGATATATTGCAAAATGCGATAACCCAGACCCGATTGAAAACTATGTTATAAAATAACACTTAAGTTCGTCACGCAATAAAAAGGCTTTATAAAGAAAATCCTATCAAAGAAGCTATGCTTTAAACACAATAAGCAACATCCCACATTTCACATCTCGCAAAAACCAAAGGAACTTTAAAGAACATGAAATGTGATAATGCGATTTGCGATATTGCATTGCAATCGCAAAATTGACATTCTCACAGCTAAATCTCACCACCCTAAAATGTTTCTTTCCCGACTTACGATGCAAAACATTAATGAGTAATAAAGCTAGAGATATGAAGCCATTAGTGGGAATTTACTATGGGTTAATGGCATTTACGTTTGAAAAATGGGCTCGATGTGATACGATATCTTCTCACCTACGTTTAATTAAAAATATTTTCTTCTCACCTTTTAAAAGTTATCTGTATCATTCATTATTATTTTCATTTTTACTTCTATCTATCTGATAGCTTCTGCTTTTCTCCATTTTCAGGAAAAATCCACAGCAAGAGTTATTGGGAGCAACGACAAAGAGGGGAAAGACAACCGCATCTGAAAAGTCAGAAATGATCCCTCTATTCTCTGATACCACATGCAAAAGAGATAGAGGAACCTCAACATGGGAAGCCATGTATGATTTATTAGAAGAAGAGAAACCAAGACCTCTGGTAGCAAAGGCCACAGCCAATGCTAATATTTCCTCTGACGCCTCCTTCTTCAAGACAACATGTTCCTTTCTACACTACATAGCCACAAGACTGAAGATAATTCCATATACAGATATGGTTAAGTGGATAATTGATATGGTGGACGTATTAGATAAAGAATTCAAGAATAGTAGGCAAGATTTTATGGGATCTTTTTCAACAGACAACCTAAGGCTTATGTACAATTTACCAAAGCCACAAAAGCTCTACAATAAACAATTCCTCAAGAAATTTGCTAAGGAGAATGAAGACCTAGCAGACATTGTGTGCAGCTGGATTAAAAACAAAAGCAAGATCAAAAAGGATAAGATGGGTATGTATTCTACAACATCTATCTCTCCCCCTTATAGTTTTGTAGCAGCCATACTATGTAGATTCTTCGGCAAGCCCAATAGTACCAAATTTTCCCTAGAATGGATGCCATTAATAGAAGTAGCTATAAATGCAACAATAATGAATTTGGCCCAAATTTTGTTTGATAATTTGGCAAAAGCCATTATGGAGTATAGGAGAAAGAGGAGTCCCTCTTCAAGGGTTTATCCCCCATTTTTCATGAGTGCCTACGTAATGGACACAACTAGTTTGGCTCCAAATTTCCTATCATGGGATGGAAGTGGATTGTGCAAGACCCACTTCCTACCCATGTGTATCATAAGAGACTATGGGAGTCTCAGTTTCACCCCCATTTTTACAAGATCTGTCAAGGAGTTATTCTACCTATCCATAAACAAGTCTACAACAGAACCGCTCCTAGGTTTTCCAAAGAAGTTGAAGTAGATATCCTACTTGTAGCGAGATGGTTTGGGGAGGATACATTTACATATATCAAATTATTTACGAGCATTTCTTCACCGCATGTCCTCCCATACTATGTCCTCGACAAGTTAATGGCTAGGGAGATATCCTACCAAACAACAGGGGAAGGTGGGTTGAGCAAAGGATTGAAAGAACATAAAAATGCCATTTGGCCTACATTTCTATTGCAATGTGGTGCGTTTGTACTACATGATTTTGGACATGCATGTAAAGAGGCAGAGATTATTAAATCTATGAAATTAGCTACATTCCGAGGAAGGCAGTATGACCCAAATGTTACTGCCAAGGACATCATTACTATGGTGAAAGTGAAACCATTCAACCATGAGGAAGATGCCTTCGATGACCTCTTCCTACAAAAAGAGACATTTTCAGATGTGACGCATATGGCATCACTACTTTTTGCCCCAAATGATCTTGAATCTTTCTGTGAATATAGAGAGAGGAGATTATTAAAGGTCCCAATGGACCTACTACAGATTGAACCAATAAGGCAGCCAACTCCCAGTGTAAGCTTGTAGGGTAGCTCCAAAGAGAATTCCAATGAAGATTCCGAAGCAGAGACCCAAGAGAGATCTACTCATGGATCAAAGCATTCAGAGAATCAATCTCACAAATGGGGGCAATAAAAATGAAGAGTCCAGAAGGGACACAGCCAGAACTACAAAGAAAACATATGAGCAAACCTCGACAAAGAAATAGGCTGAAATTCACTCTACTTCCACTCAGTCAGCAAAACCCCCAGTTATTGATTTAGAAAAAGAATGGGAGAATTTTAACAAGAAGCTCCACACAGAGGAACAAACATCTGAGATACAGACTCCACAACACAAATCAAATCAAGAAATAACAATGGAGAAAACTGTAGGCACTCAGGATGTGGAGCTCATTCCTACTACCCCCACTTCATAAATTATTTTGAGAATTGAGGAAATTCCTCCATTAGATGTGTTTTATAGCCCTACCTAAAAATATATCGTTAAAAGGAAGAGGAAGAAAAGAAAGTTAGATGTTGCAGCGATTACCACTCCCGACAATGAACCAATGGACATTGTCTGGAAAGACTTACCCATGGACCCATTTGAAAATATTACGAGACTATCGCAATTTGCAGGAGCCTATGCTATGAAAAATATCGATAAAGCGATAGAGGTCCAAATGCTACTTAGAGAAAAAGAACAAAATATTTTGCGGTTGGAACAACAATTAGCTCAAAAGAGATATAATCAACAAGTAGAGTTCCAAGTAGCCAAGCTCCAGCATGAATTTGAACAGATGCAAATACAACATCAGGCCAGCCTAGCGGAAAGAGATGCGTGGATACAAGCTATGACAGATAAGTATAAATAAAATCCGTAGATCGATGAGTTCATAAAAGAAGCACTCAATCTTAACTCCCAACTAATGCAACAAAAGGAAGTTCTATGCCAGAAAATCTTACAAATAAGTCCTTATTATGAGATCAGTGATAAGATAACAAGCCAAGTTGTTGACATGAGGCTTGAGTATGATGAAATCCATAAAAGGATTTATGACTTTATCACTTGGAAAGAATCAGAAGATGGGAGGAAGGTTGATCTACCAAAACTGGAGGAATTGCATAAAGACATCTTATTCAGAGACTGCAATTCTCGACTCAAGCAAGCAGAAAGGGCAGTGACGATTGTAGCAGAAACATCAAACAACATCATTAAAGCCATCAACGAAAATATACATGGTGCCAACCTGGTTACAGAATCTATACTAGGATTTCTTCCAAATGCCAAACAATTAGAGTAGCAATGGAGACAGGTGGCAAAGGAAAAGGAGGAGGTGATCAAACAAATGAGAAAGCTAAACTAGGAAGCATACTGGAAATTCTTAGTCAAACCATATAGCCAGTGGATGACCTTGCGATGTTTAACTACCTCAACACAAAAAGTGGTGCCAACACTAACGGACGTTATATTTGCTGGATAGTTGAAATTTTCAGTCGGCCAATCAATGAAACTCAAGCCAATGACAAATATCTGTTATCTCAAAGGTTGAATGAAAAGGATTTAGTCACTTAGTTTTATTTCGCATAATTTTAGGAAGGTCGTTTAAACCTCCTCATCTATTTTTGTAATAATCTATTTTAGGACCTATAGTTTAATATTTAAATCCCTCTCATGCATTTAGAGAGGGGTCCATAATTTTATCAAAAACGTTTGCAAAGAATGCACTTCTGTAAGTTTGTGAATGCCTTGATGAAATTATGGAACATGGCCATTACTTTTGATTATCAAACTCCTTTCCTTTGTTGATGCACTACTGTGCTTGGAGAATAATTTGATTTGAAGAAAGGCATTGATCTATGTCATTAGTCAAATGAGAAGAACCTCACACATACAATACTTTTATCTTATATGATTAGTTCTATTTTGTTTAATTAGTAAAAACATTTCGTTTTCATGAATTATATATGGAGTATGTTCTTTCTGTTATGTGTTAGTTGCACTATTGTATGATGGGTCCGGTATACAAATTTGATGAAACGTGGCCTACATATTATGTTGTTGTGTACCAGGAGTATCCAGTCTGAAAATTTATGAAACGAGGTCCCTGGAGGATACTGAGGGTTGGAGCCTTTAGTGAGGAAGTCGAAGCTTCCTGCTAGTACTATTTGGTGATTAGATTAGGGGATTGGAGCTCCCTTCCAGCAGTAGCTTGAGAATGAGAGAAGGTTGGAACCTTCTACAGGTGGGTGCCTACGTACTGGTATGAGTTTGTGCCAGTACAAGATTGTAAACAACTTTTTTATATTAAAAAGAAGACAGAGACAACAACAACAGGTAGTTTTCTCCCACATTGGGTTTCCATCTTAAATATTGGTGTTCATGTGTGATGGTTTATGTATTACAACACATGGTTAATGTTTATCTAATGATTAATAAAGTACTAATGCAATAGTTGAAGACAAACATATGATGGATTAACTAAATTGTAAGTTCATTGGATATAAACTAATTGTCTTATGAATAGTCACGTGCACACTCAAGTTCGATTCAGTAAAGTCGTGTATGAAAATATGAATATGAAATGTAAGAAGTTATTGATTTTAAATACTGATTCACCCCCCCCCCCAGTATTTTTCCTAACAATTAGTATCAGAGTAGGTCCTTTGGCAGAAGCTTGATCGCTTGAAGGAGACACGTTGAGACAATGGGAAAGACACCAAAGAAGAAAGCACCTCAGAAGAAGAAGACATCTCAAAGGAACAGTGACAGCAAGAGAGACAATTGGCTACTAGGTGGAAGAAAGTATTCAGATTCAAAATCACCTCAGATTGAAGATGAACAAGCAAAAGAAGTATCAAGTACTAATTTTTGGTCTTCTGGTGATACATTTATCTGTTCATGCAATATTGAAGATAATGAAAGTGATAGTGAAACAACTGAATTTTCTCTTATGGGTGAAAGTGAAAGAAATCTAATAAAGACAGAAGTTAAAAGGCTCACAGATAAAATTAGAGATCAACAAGATCTATTTGACAAAAGGGAGTGTACCTTCAAAGAAGAAGTTACCAGGTTAAAATCTCAGTTGGAGGAAGGAAACAAAGTAAGGAAGCAGTACAAGGAAAAGGAAGATCAATGTCAATGGATGCATGATGAAGTGACATCATCGAGAAATGAAGTAAATTAAAAAGGATACAACAATCAAGAAACTTAAAGATAGATCTAGTTACTATGAAAGTCTTGAAGTTGAGGTCATCTCTCTAAAAGAAGATCTTGAAAATTCAAATAAGCAGAATGAAGAACTACCTCAAGTAGATGAAGAACAAGAAAATGAGATTCTCAAATTAAAACAAGTGGAAGAAGGAAGAAAAGCTGAAGAAATCATGAAGAAGCAATATCTGGAAAAGGAAGAGCAATATCAAGTTGAGGTAAATATCCTAAAAGGTAAATTAGAAGAAAAGGATAAAATTTTGAGATTTCAAGATAGTACTAAGATTTTGGATAATATTCTTAGTAGTCAAAGGTCTCCTACCATCAAATCTGGTCTTGGTTTTCATGAAACTATTAAAGGTGAATCTAGCTCACAAACTGAAGCAAGGAACTCTAATGCAAAATCTGAAATGCTCAACAAGGAGATAAGAGGTCAACCCCATCAACAACCAAGGAAAGAAAGTCTTCAAAGAAAATAATTTACTCCTAACTATGGAAGTGTTAATCGATTCTTTCCTCTGATGAATAATGTTGAATGTTTTATATGTCATAATTTTGGACATGTTGCAGCCAGATGCAGAAGTAGAATGTTTCAAGCTAATAACAATATCACAGAAAGATCATCAAGTTCCAGATACTTTAAGGGATATTGTTTTTCTTGCAATATGTTTCGTCACAAAGCCATTGATTGCTATAGAAGGAATATGAATCATATAAGATGTTATGTTTGTAAAAAATTTGGACATATAACAAAAGAATGCAGGGACAAGTCTATGGATCGTCATAGACAATATGGTAAGCAATCAAATAAGCAAATTTATATCAGAAAATCTGAAAAATATGAATCCATCGAGAATCAAGAAAAGGAAGATCAGATAAGGTGTGATCTTTCTCTCTGCTCATTTGAAGACAAAGATGATAGTGGATGTGCTCATCACATGACTGGAGACAAGAGAAAAATGGAGTCTCTGATAAAGAACCATCATGATAATGATATTCTTGGAACTGATGCTTCAGCAAAAGTTCTAGGACCAGGTACAGTCAGAACAGAATCAGGGGAAACTGAAAGTATGAAATTTCAGTGTTCTAATTCTCATACGCAGATATTATGAAGACAAGTAGTGTATATATGCTAGTTTGAAACTACATAGTCGCGTATATGTTGGTTTGATGAAGAAGCAGTGGGACAAACTTAGAAAAAGGGTCTGATATGGTTCAAACAATTATCAATTTTCTTTTCTGGTTTGATGTTTGATGACTACAATCTGTGGATGTTATTTAGAAGTGATTTTGACCCTCATAAGTTGTTGATGAATTGATGTATAACTAGTTGATGATGATGCCTTGATGATTCTTACTGATATTTGCAATGATCAGATCTGATAGTGAACAGTTGGCACAGGTTTAGGGGGAGAATATGCTATGCATTGTTGACATTATGTTTAGAAATCTTTGGTACATAATGATTCTTATCAATGGTAAGGATGCTTATGTTGTTGAAGTGTTTAAATGATGCATCATGCTATGCTACGGTCATGGGTTGCCTATGATGAAATCTCAGATGATACTTATATTACTGGGCCACATAGTTATTATTTAGATAATATTTATGGATGATTGTGGATGACTTTGTTAATGATGCATATAGTACATATGGTATGGTGCTTACATGGTGATCTTCATAAGGTCAAGGAGAAGAAAAAAGCTTGAGTACACAACTTCATTATTTGCTAAGTGTCACTCATGTATTTTTTGCTACTATAATTGTAGAAATTCCCACTGTAGATTAACAGATTATGAAATATACTAAAGTAAAATACAAGATCTACTTCTACAACAAACTTTGCGGAAGCTTAATCGAATATGAGAAACATCAACTAGAACACATATAACTGAGAATGAGAAATCAATCACACATGAACACAGAATAATAACTCGAGGAAAGCCTCAGCCTAAAACCCCAATCTTTGTATTACAATACAAGTGGAAATATGTTCAAGTTACAAAAAGGTTCAGCTCTCAAGCTATCCTGCTCTCTCTGCAATCAAACAATACTACTCATAGATAGTCAAAGGCTTCTCCAAACCTTCTCCTTTGACCTCCAAGCCTCCTATTTCCTTGCACATTTTTTCATGGGGTCCGGTGCTTCCACTTGTGCGAATTGCCACCTCACACTGCTCACTTGGCTTAGAAATAACTACACAAACCTGAAGGAGATAATTCCTTTTGCATGGATGAGTTTCCTATATAGGAAAAATCCTCCAACTAATAGTACACTTTCTCATCATCTGATCTCAACTGGGTCTCTGACTGAATTGACATGCATGAGTTATTTATGAGAGAATATTCAGTTATCTGAAGTGTGGCAGTTACATGCATGCATGCATTAACTAACTAAACTCACAATTAGTTCAACAAACTATTTGAACTAATCTAACTAGACTTAACTCAATTAACTGAGCTAACTAATTACAACTCAAAGTACAACTCATCCTAATCTCCTTTAATCAAGGGATAACTTCCTCAATCAATGGAGAAACCGTTGCATGTCCCCACATAGACTTCATGTTTGATTTTCTACAACTAATTAACTCAATATGAATTAATTAATTGTTTTACAAATAGTTGCTAAGATCAAATTCGAATTTTACTTCTCTATTTTAGTTCAGGTACTTACTAAAATAAGAATCCATCCCGAAATGTTATTTATAGCAATGCTATTTTTAGCACTTCCATTTTTCATTCCTTGATGCTATGTCCAACACTGGTACCCGAACTGCTATTTATAGCAGTGCTATTTTTAGCACTTCTATTTTTAGCATTTCTTGATGCTATTCTCAGCACTCCCTCTCAACAAGAAAGGCATTCAACTCGAACCTTATCCTGACCCTTTGGAATGTTCTACATCAACACTTCTCCCATTTGTTATTGCTCCAGCAACTATAGAAACAAAAAAACTCCCAACTGACCTCTCTATTGAGCTAGAAACATCCTCTAATGCTGAAGCTTCCTCTGCTGCTGAAAAGTGCTCCCTCTGTGACCTATGAGCTGCTGCAACACTCCATGCATCTTGCACTGTTTCACACCTCTCTATGCCATCCTGCACTGGTGAAACACTCCTGTGCTTCTCGCATTGTTGCAGCCTGCTAGCCCTGCACTGTCTTGGGATTCCTGCACTATATCACTCTCTGTCGCTCCATCTGCATCTGTCTCTACCCACTCAACTAGTCCTGCTACTCCTCAGCGGGGCTCCCGTAGCAAGGTCTAATCAAAGAGGTTGGGTACCTTAATGATCTTGCCCCTATTCCAACCTTCTTGGGACTGTCACTCCACATCGCCCCACCTCCCACTTGGAGGTATGGATGCATGTGATCCCTCTGCCCACCTGGCTTGAAATTCCCCCCTACTGGAGGTCTCTACATGAGTAGATGTCTCTACTCGATCTCCTCTCAGCTTCTCTAGTTGTGGCTCCTCCACAACACCAACTGTGGCTCCTCCACAATTGTCTAAGACTTCTTCTCGCACTGCATGTTGAGAGGTAATGTACTCTCCCTCTCAACCACCATGTCTCCAACAGTTTCCTTGCTCCTTAAGGCTTTGCATGCATCTTGAACCTCAAGAGCATACAAGTTCTTGACTCGTGAACTGATCTGATTCCCCTGTCTAGTGGTGATGTGTCGAAGGAAAACCTTTCCCTTACTGAAGACTACATCATAGCCTTTGTCTTCCAGCATTGCGATCAACACTAAATTTTTCTTCAGTCCTGGTACATACTTGACATTAGTTAAGATAATGCGAGCTCCATGCTCCCTCTGAAAAACAACTATGCCTACACCTGAGACACTATACTTTTCATCATTACCCATCGCTATGAGTATCTGGAGATCTTTCTCCTCCAAGGTACTGAACAAAATATTGTCACCGGTAATGTGGAAAGAAGCTCCACTATCAAGAAACCAACCACATCCCACCATGGATGAAACCATGCATGTGAAGAGTGTGAAATCCAACTCAAACTGTGAGGCCAGTGCCTCACCTTCTGATCCTTCCAAGGATCCCTTCTTGGATTTCTTCAGTGGACAATTTGTAGCAAAATGGCCCACCTCATGACAATGAAAGCATCGCACTTTCGATTTGTCAAACTTCTTCCCATCCTGGAAAGAATTGGATTTGGGATGAGAATCCTTCTCCTTCCCTTTCTTTGCCTTACTCGCTAAGGAAAAATTTTCTTCATCCTCCTTGGATGAAGAAGATCCATCTATGGTGCTTCTCTGTATCTCCTCTTGCATCAGATCCGACCAAAGTCATTCACAATCTGGTAGTTTTTCTCTTCCATTAACCGAGTCTTAGTAGCTATGCCAGCTCTTAGGAAGACCGAGGAGTACAAGACTCACCATGTCATCATTGGCTATCGTGATCCCTACAGTTCCAAGCTCATCCTTGCAGGTGGTGAGATTGTTCAGATATGTAGAGATCATGTCGCCCTTTTCACACTTGATTTTCCAAAGCTTGTCTTTCAACGTCAGCTTCCTCTGATCGCCGTTGTTCTAGTATAGATCTTTCAATGTTTTCCACATTGAAGAAGATGTCTCCTTTCCATGGAGGCTCGAGACAATGTGGTCTCGAACTCCCTCTAGGAGGATTCTCCTTGCTCTAGCCACACATTTCTTCCATTCCGCCAATTCTGTAGCATCAGTCGGCTTGGGGACTTCTTAATTAATGAAGTCCTTTAGACCGTTATCCTCTAATACTACTTCCATGTGATCCTTCCAGGCTATATAATTCCAGCTGCCATCAAGGGCATACTCGAGTCTTAAACCATTGAACTCCATTGGTGAAATTGAGATGTGATAAGAACTTGATTTCTATATTTAGGAACCTAAAACTTTGAACTTCTCCCTTCTTGTATATTGTTCTTCGCTTTGATCACCTTTGCTCCGATACCATGTAGAAATTCCCACTATAGATCAACAGATTATGCAATATACTAAATCAAAATACAAGATCTACTTCTACAACAAACTTTGCAGAAGCTTAATCGAATATGAGCAAGATCAATTAGAACACATATAACTGAGAATGAGAAATCAATCAAACATGAACATAGAGGAATAACCCGAGGAAAACCTTAGCCTAAAACCCCAATCTCTATATTATCATACAAGTGGAAATATATTCAAGTTACAAAAAGAATCAGCTCTCAAGCTATCTTGCTCTCTCTGCAATCAAACAATACTGCTCATAGACAATCAAAGGCTTCTCCAAACCTTCTCCTCTGACCTCCAAGACTCCTATTTCCTTGCGCAGGTTTTCCTGGGGTCCAGTGCTTCCACTTCTATGAATTCCCACCTCACACTGCTCACTTGGCTCAGAAATAACTGCACAAACCTGAAGGAGATAATTCCTTCTGCATGGATGAGTTTCCTATATAGGAAAAATCCTCCAACTGATAGTACACTATCACATCATCTTATCTCAACTGGGTTTTTGACTAAATTGACATGCATGAGTTATTTATGAGAGAATATTCAGTTATCTGAAGTGTAGCAGCTACATGCATGCATGCATTAACTAACTGAACTCACAATTAGTTCAACAAACTATTTGAAATAATCTAACTGGAAATAACTCAGTTAACTGAGCTAACTAATTACAACTCAAAGTACAACTCATCCTGATCTCCTTTAACCAAGGGATAACTTCCTCAATCAATGGAGAAACTTTTGCATGTCCCCACATAGACTTCATGTTTGATTTTCTACAACTAATTAACTCAAGATGAATTAATTAATTATTTTACAAACGCCTGCTAAGATCAAATTCGAATTTTACTTCTCTATTTTAGTTCAGGGACTAACTAAAATAGGAATCCATCCCGAAATGCTATTTATAGCAATTCTATTTTTAGCACTTCCATTTTTCATTCCTTGTTGCTATGTCCAACGCTGGTACCTGAACTGCGATTTATAGCAGTGCTATTTTTATCACTTCTATTTTTAGCATTTCTTGTTGCTATTTTCAACAGTCATCATGCCTTCAAAAGATGCATAAATTTCATATGGTGCAGTTATGTATGAGGATTCCTATAGTTCTTGGATCTCACATGGTATATTGGTTGAAGTTTGTTTATCTTGATGGTATCAAGAAAGATTGAAAAATGACTGTGATATCATGGTTTTCTTATCACTTTGATGAGAAGCTAGATACATATTGCTATATCTATGATGGATACATACTCTACTGGATACATGGATGATTACTTAAGTTGCATATTGGTAAATATTGTTGGTTGGCCAAGAGAATGGTGTTATTGCAGGTTTCATGAAGACATGGCTTACTTAGTCACATAATGATGATGACTTATTACTTTATAGATTTGATTCTCACATAAATTTTTTATCATGGTTGATGCTTATCAGATGTGGGATGTTGGAAAAATCCCTAGTGAAGATAAATGGTTGATATATTGAAGGTTGTTATGGAAATATCATGCAGTTCTTGGTGTTAGACTCCGTCTCATGTCAGAGATTGATTCTTCTTCAAAACCCTGTTTTGAAGAAGAAATCATTAATGTGTTGTTTTAGATTATGTAATTTATCTTCAGCTCTTCAACTGGCAGCGACTTCAAGCTCCTACCTCTGTAAAAGCACAAAGAAAACAAAGCATACATCAGACTCTACTGTTGATGAATTTGGTCAAGTTTTATCTTCATATGATTTCAACTATCATGGCACAGAGGTTCTCTACAGTGGCACCCTTGGTACAGAGCTTACTTGTGAAATATTCATTGGTCCAGTTTACTATCAACGACTTCGTCATATGGTTTCAGATAAATTTCAGGACAATGTCTTTGTGCAATTATTTTGCTTCATCCAGTATCGTGTTGTGAAACAGAATGCTAACAATGCATTTTGTGAGCTGCAAAATCCTCAAGAACAAATTCAAGCTTATGTGTTTGATGTGGTTCGAGCAAATGTTCCAAAGATGAATTTGGATGAATTATTTGAGCAAAAGGGCGATGTTGCCAAAGTTGTGTTAGAAGAGCTTGAAAAAGCAATGGGGTCATATGGGTATAACATACAACAGATACTTGTGGTTGATATAGTTTTGGATCCTTCAGTACAGAAGGCAATGAATGAGATCATGCAGCTCAACGAATTCAACTTGCAAGTGTGTTGGATGAAGTTAGAGAGGGGTCGCGTGGGAAAGAGAATTCTTCTGGAAAATTGATGCTGGAAAATTGATGTTGCAGGTCCAGATCTTGATAAAATATTCATAGCCTCATATACCCTTGTAAGTCTTCGCAGCATATCCATGCGACCTTTATTGGATGAATTTCTGATCTGGTAGCCTCTCTTTTGGTGAACTAGATTAAATTTTGGGTATCAAATTGGTATTCTCTAAGGCTCATGTTTGTTTGACTGTGATATGTTCTAAAGCTCGCAGTCTATTACAGTGATCTGAATACATTTCTCTGTGGGTTACATATCTCTTTGTCTAAATAATTCAGTGGTTAGATTCATAATTTGTGGCTCGTATATACTCTCATAGGCTCGCTCTTTGTTACACTCTATGTGGCCCATATGTATTCCCTTGCACTATTTATGTGGATCATATTTCCGAAAGAAATGGATCGCACCATAATTCCGACGCATTTTTTGTGGCTTGTGTAACTTGGATTGCACATTACCATGATTCTGAGGCAATATTTTATGTATCTCACTTGCTCCATCTCCGTGGACGCGATCTGAATTGATGATCACATTTATATCTAGCTCATTACAGTGGCTTGTTACAATTGGGCACTGCATTCATGGTTATTATTGTGATCACATGCTCAGAGTCTACAAATTTGTGGTTCTTGCTCGCATCACTCTCTGGTTCGTTGGCATACATTGCGGCGATAGAACTAGAATCTGGAGAAGTTAAAGAAGTGACATTTGTTGCTCATCGCATTGCTTACAGTGTTCTGGGAACTGTAACGTCGCTCTCAGGGCAGTCCAGGGAAGGCATTTCTTTGGAGGCAAGATCACTCTCAAAAGGCTATTATGAAGAAATAACAACAGACAGTTCAGGGAAATATCGACTTAGGGGCCTTCTACCCAACACAAGCTATTCTATAAAAGTTGTAGTGAAGGAAGACTCTGGAAGCCAATCAAGAATTGAACGGGCATCTCCAAGTTTGGTTGACATACAGGTTTGCTTTACAGATATCAACGACTTGGATTTTGTTGTCTTTGACCAACCAGAAATAACCATTATAACCTGTCATGTTGAAGGAATCAGCCTTGACAAACTTCATCCTCATTTGGAAGTTCAAATCAAATCAATGAGTGAACCTTTTAAAATAGAGTCCATCATTCCATTGCCAAATGACATATGTTTTTGAAGTTCAAAATTTGCCAAAGGGAAGATGAACCGTTTGCATATCAATTAAAGATATTAGTAACGTGGCAGTTGTTGCAATATTTAAGGCGTCTGTTTCATCTAAGGAAAATATGCGGCATAAAATCTGGACAGGGACCATTTATGGCATTGTAGTGACATCGTAAAGGCCATGGTTTTGCTCATCATCCCGATTCTCTTGAGGAAGACGAAGACGCTGAAGAGGCATTCAACATCATGACTTGGCTAAATAAATACTTAGCTCGAAACGGAAAGAGCAGTCTTTTCCCATTTATTTTAGATCGTATTTTTAATACATGAATTGTTTTTGCCCCCGAGCTCAACTGTGTCATAGCATTTTAAGACATCTGTCACAGCAGAAAACGGGGTCAATTCTCCTACTTTTATCCTCAATCCCAATTCAAAAGGATCAGCGCTCCATATGTCAAGCCATCAGAGGATTTTGGGAAAGGCTGTTCTATGTTTAGCTTAGATGAAACGCCCATTTCTAATTTTTGTAATTGTAACAGCGCAGAGGTTTTGGGGTCGATTGGTTTTTCCTGAGCAGCATGTATCTATTATAAAAAAAAAAATTCATTTGTAAAAAGAGAGGGGGAAGAGTTCTGAGTGCTGAGAGCTGGTGGAGAACAGAGCTTTCAATGTACAGTTTTTGGCAGGGATTTTTAATGAAATTTCATAGCTCTGACTTCTGAGATTCCTATGGCATGATAATTTAGCATAATTTTTTCTCTTGTTTCATATGTAATCTGTTATGTTTCATTTCACTACATGCTCATTTCTAAATGAACAAATGAAGTGTTTAGGTAAGAATTCATGCCTGCCATGCTCTGCCTATAAGTTTGTTCATGTTTAAATGTTTTCTACTGTTTAAGGAGGATTCAAAGTTATTGTTTGCCCTCCTTAGCTCCTCACCAGTCTTGCCATCCCATTTAAAATCTAGATTTGATGCTAAATTTCTTGCCTACCTTGCCTCAGTCGATAACCTGTGTTGTTCATTATATTTCTCTGTTTCAAGCTGTGATTTTGCCCATGCAGCCCAGAAAAACCCCGTTATTTAATTAAAAACCCCAAATCAATCTTTCTAATCAGTTTACTAGCCTAATATCAGTGTTACTTTATTGGTCATCTCCCTAATTGAAGATTTTACGAGATAGACCGGAGAGAGCCTTCTCCTGCCTCGTAGGGCTAGCTACGAGGTTGAATGGTTTGATGTAGCTTTGAGGTTTACCTTTCTCAGCCTGAGGTGAAATCTCAAGCGCTAACACTTGGTACAATGATGATGGTATAGTCATGGATGATGACTATGGTGTTTTCACATACATATGATATCATGTTAATGGTTTTGTGTTACTACTTGGAGATATGACATATGCTTAGTTGATTCATGGAAGGCTATGTTAAGGCTTTTTCTACTAAGGAAACGAAGTAAGATGATCTTAATGAGATCAAGAGGATGAGTTGATATCTATATGTGGCATATTTTGTCACAGTTTGATGATGTTAAAGGTACATTGTCTTATCTTGCGAACTGAAGATGGACATATAAAGGTTGTTGTTCTAGATGGTGCTGACAGATGCTTATGGTGCATGATAGTTGCTAATGACTATCATGATCTTGTTTAGATATTTGGTCTTTGTTATAAATTTCATGTATATAATTTGATGTAAAGGTCATGTAAATACATATGATGTAATAAATGTCATATTTAGTCATGTATGGACTTTTGAGATCATGTCAAATATGTAATCCCACTTGGTTGAGTGGTTGAGTCAATTGGTGTATCCCCACTTGGTTGGGTGATTGATCTATGTATGAATCATTGGTGATAGGAAGGTCATACTCACATAGTTGAGTTATAGAGTCATATTATTCTTTCAAAATATTTCGGTAGACTCTGCATGTGCTCAGGGGGAGCATGGACAATATAGTGCATCTCAACATGTATTAAGGGGGAGTTTGATTAGAGAATTCGGCATGTGCCTAGGGGGCGTATGGTTAGTGTTCATATTCAGAAATTCATATATGGAAGTCTTCATTTAACATTGGTCAACCCTTTTCCCTCGATGTCAAAGGGGGGGGAGAAGTTTTGTGTTTGGAGAGTAGCTTGATGTTTTGAAAATCTTAGTGCTTCTCTTGATGTTATTTACCGGTTGTGGTGACCAAACACCAAAGTGGCTGCCATCAAGTCCAAAGGGGGAGATTGTTGGCATTATGATGCATGTTGTCCTTGATGGCAACTCACTTGTATATGGTAACTAGATGAATCTATAGGAATGATGGAACACATAGATATCAGAGGTGAGAGAATGATGGAACAAAATAATGGTCAAAGGTTTGATACAGGGAGATTATGTTATTGTTGTCCTTGATAAGCAAACTAGCTGATGAGTTTTCCTTGATGATAGCCTATTTGATGAATGGACTACTTGATAAAGGTATAAACATGATGTGACAAAATACATGGCAGTTTTGCTTACACCTGAGACAAATGCAGGACATAGGAATCAGTTTAGAAGCGATGTATGATGACAACTCACATTGTAACAGGTCTATTCAGAGGTAACATAGTAATGGCACAAAAGAACAGGATGATGGAACAAATGATTACAGATCAGAATCAAGAAATTGAAGAAAAATAATGTTTTAAGTTGTATTAAGTTGTATACGTTGGTTCACCTAGTCCAAGTAGTGTATACAAGCGAGTTCACAGAACAAAAGGAGCATATACGTATGCACACACTTTCACAAGAGGAAAAGCGTGTATGGGATGGAAAATTAAGGTTAAAGAATACCAAGGGTCAATACCATGGTATTATCCCACAATATTGAGTGAGTAATGATTACTTGATCCCGTCTAAGAATACCACAGGTTCTAAGTGTTGTTTTGGAACGAGGTATTGAAAAAATCTCTAAGTATATAAGGAGGTGAAGACCAAAGTGTGGAGGTGTGCAAGGAATGAATATCTTATGAAGAGTTAGATCAAAATAAAACATGCATGTTATAGGTTCCTGATGCTTTGCTTGATCTGAACTAAGTATGCACATGTGTTTGATGATAGATGAGATCTAATGATGGATTGGGATCATAATACCTTAAATGAATTATCATTATGTGATCTGATAATGGATAGGCTAGATCTGAGTGATAACAAATATTTTTCCTTTAAATGCTATAATATGGGTATATTTGAAGTCTGGAATAACTGCAAAGTTATAAGTTATTATTTGTAGATCTATACACTAATTCGCCTTGGTGAAGGTGCGTATACACGCTAGTTCGACACTTCCAAGTAGAATATGTAGAAGAAAAGTTTGTTGTTTAGAAATGACTGATCTATCTAATCAGTGCTGCTATTTTACGACTATTTGTCAATGATTTATTCTTTGGATCCGAAAGTAAAATTGATGGTATATGAAGATTGAGTCTGGTTGATCGATTAAATGAGTTATAAGGGTGATCTTTGCTACTATCTGTTTAGAACTCTGTAATATGATAGTAGATCTTCAAAATGCCATTGGTTGGTATAGTTTTGATTCAAAAATTTCATGATTCAATATCTTTAGAGGTATATGCAGGTTGGGTTATAGAAAGTAGCATACACATGCAGGTTGGATTCGTTAAAGTAGCATATACATTATGACATGATTTTTGAGTTTACAGTTGGTTCTGGTTGTTTATGTAGTGTTCTGGGTTCAAATCTAAGTACTGGTTACAATGATCTTTCTGTTCCAGTTGATTGGTTGAATTTTGATTAACTGTCGATTGATTGAGTTTTTAGTGAATGATTGATTCAGTTATGGTTGATTCATAGATTGATGATTAGGTTTCAGTTATATCAGAGATTGATGATTGGGTTTCATTGATTGGTTGACGCAGATGTATTTGATGGTTGTATTGCAGTGGTGATTTATTTTGAGCTTCAATGTTACTAATGGGTCCAGTATGAAAATTTGATGAAACGTGGCCTACATATTGTGTCGTTGTGTACTAGGAGTATCCAATTTGAAAATTTATGAAATGTGGTCCCTCGAGGATACTGAGGGTTGGAGCCTTTAGTGAGGAAGTTGAAGCTTCCTACCAGTAATGTCTAGTGATTAGATCATGGGGTTGGAGCTCCCTTCCAGTAGCAGTTGGAGAATGAGAGAAGGTTGTAGCCTTCTACAGGTGGGTGCCTACCTACTAGTATGAGTCTGTGCCAGTACAAGATTCTAAACAATTTTTTAATATTAAAAAGAAGACAAAGACAACAACAGGTGGTTTTCTCCCGCATTGGGTTTCCACCTTAAATCTTGGTGTTCATGTGTGTTGCTTATATGTGATGGTTTATGTATTACAACAAATGGTTAACGCTTATTGAATGATTAATAAAGTACTAATGCACTAGCTGAAGGCAAACATATGATGGATTAACTGAATTTTAAGTTCATTGGATATACACTAATTGTCTTAAGAAGAATCGCGTGCACATGCAGGTTTGATTCAATAAAGTCGGATATAGAAATCTGAATATGAAATGTAAAAAGTTATTGATTTGTAAATACTGATTCACCCCCCTCTCAGTGTTTTTCCCAACATAGAGGGTTCTCCCAAAAATAGGGAGATGATTATGATGATACCTTTGCTCTAGTTTTCAAGTACACCTTGATTATATCCATCATTTCTCTTGCTACTTTGTTGGGGTGAAAATTGCACCAAATGGATGTGAAGGCTGCTTTCCTTAATAGTGTTATTCAGGAAGAGGTGTACATAGAGAAACCTTAAGACTTTGTGGTATTTGGAAAGGAATCTCATGTTTATAGGTTGAAGAAGGCCTTGTATGGACTCAAGCAAGCTCTAAGATCTTAGAATACTCATATTGACAACTATATAACAAGATTGGGATTTAGAGTGGAGCCGATACAAATATTTACTTTAAGGTTGTAAAGAATGCACCTATGATCTTACTATTATAGGTTTATGACTTATTTCTAAAAGGTGTCAAGCCTCTTATCATTCAGTGCAAGAAGTAGTTGGCTTCTGAGTTCGATATGAAGGATATTGGGTTGATGCACTATCACTTGGGATTAGAAGTATGGAAAAAACTTGATGAAGTCTTCCTTCTTCAAGGAAAGTATGTGTTAGATATCCTTCAGATATTTGGTATGATGGAATGCAAATCCATGGTGACTAACTTGAAGAAGTTAAGAGGATTTGACTCCAGATTAGTAGATCCATCTATGTACTGATGATTGATTGGTTCATTGATTTTTTTTATGTGAACACATTGAGCCAGTTCCAGGTTGAATCGAGACATGAGTATTACATTGCAACAAAGCACATTCTGAGATATTTGCATGGTACAATGAATTATGAGTGAATTATGGCTTGATATTTGTGCAAACAAAGATGTACAACTTCAGAGATATACAAATGTCGATTGGGTAGGAAGTGATTAAAATAGGAAGAGTACCTCAGAAGTATGCTTTAGTTTTGGATATGATGTGATATTATGGATGAGCAGGAAGCAAAGTTCCATTGTACTCAAAATTACTGAAGTAGAGTACATCACAATCAATGAGGATTGTATTCAAGTAATATGGGTTTGGAAGTTGTTTCCAGGATTGTTTGGCCAAGAGTTGGAACAAATGGTGATACATTGTGATAATCAAAGTTGTGTGAAGCTTTCAAAGAATATTTTGTTCCATGACAGGTCAAAGCATATTGAGATAAACTACCGCTACATCCATGAAATGATGTAGAGGAGAGCAATAAGGATCGAGTACATCTCCATTCATGAGTAAAAAACTAATGTTCTGACGAAGCCTTTTCCAAGATACAAGTTTGTGTACTTCAAAGGAAAGCTGGAGCTTGTGGATATTACCCCTCTCATGGAGAGGGAGTACTGATATGTCTGTAGCATGGATGGATATTCTCTTGAAAGGGAGAATGGGTCCAAGATATCTAGAGAGATCAACAGGTAGTGTTGAGTGAGTATGTCTTGGAGGAGGACCCTGATCACACAACAGGCATGTTGGAGTAAGGTCATTCAACATATGGACCCTTCTCACACACTGGGAAGGGTGGAGTGAGGTCTTGGACCATGATCACACTTCGAGTAGGGTGGATTGAGGTCCTTTTAACGTCTAGATCCGAACACCAAACAAGAAGGGGTTGAGTGAGGTATTAACACAGAGTGCTCACTAGGAAGGGTGAGTGAGTGCTTGATAGTTGAAGGTCTCGGCATTTTGGCCTAGGTAGAGGCCATGGGATTTAAGGACCAACCGTTGTTGGTATGGGGTCCCATGGGGTGAAATTTTGTAAAGTTTTGTTAATATTGTAAAGTCTCCGCATTTTGAGGAGCGGAGCGCGAGTAGCGCGCAGATCGATAGGAGTCAAAGGGGCTTTAGGAAGGTCAAAGCCCCTTAGTTTATTAAGATTCAAGTCGTTTTGTGGCCACCCATGGTTCATGGACCATGGTATTGTAATGAAGAAAGATATAAAAAAGAATCATAAGAGAGTCATAGGATATAGAACGAAGAGGATAGAAGTGCAAGTTTTGGGCCTATTTTTGTCTATTTTGTACTTGGACGAAGGGGAAGACTCTTGTAGCTATGTGTGTGGAGATATTGGTAAGTCTGAAACTAAGTGCACGAGCCCCTGCAGCTATGTGCACAGGTTTGGAAGAGTCTATAATTGAATACCTAAGCATAATAAATGCCATTTTGAAGAGTTATTCGCATATCTGTGTATTATTGTATATATATGAATTTACTATAATTATGAATTGGTTGAATGCAATTAATATGATAAAGTACTTAATACATGCACGAAGAAGTATATCTTCTTATTTATACGATGTTATGAATGTTTAATACAATTGACAAAGGGTTTAAATATATTAACTGCTAGTTGATGTAATTTCCAGGTTTTAAGGGTTAGGGTTCGCGAAGGTCAGGATAAAGCCCTAAGTTTAACATAAACACATCACATAGTCCTTTGGATGCAAAAAACTAGTTTTAACATCCCCCAATATTACCTCGGGTGAGACTGCATTTTCGCTATGCAAGTTGTTTCCAAGTAGGGTTTTGTTTGTTAGCGCAACTAACTTTGAACATGGGTCCATGCCCCCTCAAGCCAACAAATGGTTCTTTTGCCGGGATAAGGATCTATCTGGGGAATGTGTGATGTGGCATAAGTGGATACTGACTAAAAAGGAGATTGAAAAGTGGATAGAATGGAAGTTGTACGAATTTATAGCTCAAGAAAACAGGAATCTGTGCCTATCGAAAGAAGAGTGGTTGAATAGATACCTGTATACAGAAGAACACAAAATTTTCTTCTGCTATTTTCTGTGGGAATTATATGAACGGTTCGCTTAATTGGCGGATGGTCAAGGTACTTGGAAGTTAGATAACCCTATTGTGTGGACTCTAGAGTTAGTAAGGTGCCTGGAAGGATCTGAAAACAAAATCGCGAAGGTTGTTGATTATTGGATCGATAGTACTTTGGGAGGATTTATTACAGAATTCGCAATTGACATGTCTGTCAGTTATAGCGAAGCTGATTGCCAATTTTTCAAAGGGCCAAGAGGTAAGTATCTGAAGTCTTTTAAAACTTTGATTAAAGTGCTATTATGTGAGAAACAAATTATGCCATTAAATTAATGTTTAGATGAGACTTGAAGGGAGCTACATGAAGTGGGAAACCTTTTAGAAGAGATCTAGATTCAAGTGTAGAATACAATCCTCTGTTGGGAGCATCTGATAGTGATGAAAAAAGTAATAGTCTGAAGACACCTCAAGGTGCACCGTAGGCAGTAAATCAGGGTATTGCAGGAATACCACATCAATCCACTCCACCTTCACCACCACCTGCACCTCACACACCTACACCTCCACCTCTGCTATTCAGCATGGTGAACACTATGAAGATGCTTACATTCAAGGGTCTGTGGATTAAATATCCTTAATAATTTTGGTTTGTAGCAGATGCTTTGTGGAAGTCACAACAGATAACAGATGATGATATGAAGAAAGCATAGCTAGTCACAACATTGCAAGATGTTAAAAAAATAGTATATATGACAGACAAATGCAAGACATATAATATGCGGAAAAACACAAACACATAAAACCAGAGAGACACAGATATATGTGATTCACCCATTTTGGGCTACATCCACCCCAAACAGCCAATCCTTCCTTTCTATTATCCAACAAAATGAAGAGACACAACCTACAACAAATCCCCTGTAATATCCTCTGTTTTCTCTCATAGTCTCACCTATATATTTCTTGCCCTGAGAAATACACATATATCCACAACCTCAATACAATACCCTCATACAAAGAGAGGGGTTGCCTTATAGGGAAAAAAACCCTAAACTAAACATAAATTCTACCGTCAGATCATTCGCCTAATGAACGACCCAGATTGACTAGAAATTACTATACTTTTACAAGGCAATTTTACATCTATTTTTAGCTTCAGGGGCACTGCCCCCGAAACCCCTGTCAGGGGACCGCTGGCCCCGGACCCCCCATCCAGGGGGGATGCCCCCCTCCCCCCCCCCCCGGAACCCCTATGGGGGGGGACAAGTCCCCCCCGCACCCCCCCGCATGAAGGGGTGTACAATCTTCTTGGGGTATATATTTGGCTGAAACAAAGGCCTCTAAATTAGGATGATAATCATGCTCCACACCCAACACAGGATAGGGCACTGAGATGGTATATTAAGTACAATACGACTCACCCAGCTGCGATGTTGAAAGACACAACAGATGCTCTGAATAATGCATTCAAGAAGCCTAAGTCACAAGCCTAGTTTGTAACTGAGGTCAAAGAAATTAAGCAGAGGGTAAATGAATCTGCATGTGATTTTGATCAAAGGTTGAAATGAGGTTCAAAATTCGGATATTCCATAGTCTTCATTTTCATGAAAATGAATACTGTGGAATATCCAAATTCTAAATCTCAAAAACCACATCATAGAAGTTTGCAAACCATTAAAGGTTGAAATGTCTGCTACAACATGCTAATCTATAGATCTCAGATGAGAAACATAAGGATTGGTATATTTATTCACTATTACCTAACTTTATATTTCCATTGTCACAGCAAAATCTTGGAACGCAGGTGGAGGCACTTGACATTTCTATGAAGTTGGAGGCTTCACCTATTCAGGATATGAATCTGGGAGTGTAGCAGATTCAGTGGCAGTTGGCTAGCCTACATATGGACTTGCAGGATCTTAAAAAGGGGAAAGAGGTCCAAAATGAGACCTATGAGGGAGTATGGTGCTTAAAGTGTAAAGGCCATGGTCAAGACAAGGATCATTGCTCGGTGTATCAGAATTATCTAATTGGGGGAGGTCTTGTCCCCCTGAAGCTAGAAAATGCCGTTGGATCGAGTACCAGTGTAGTATCATGGTGCGTTATTTTCCAGATCATAGGAAAACATAAGAAAGACAATTTCTATTTGCTACAAAAGTTTGTATAGACTCCCCAACAACTTTTTTGCAATTTTTGTAAGTTTGTAGGCAATGATGAGCACAACTGTTGAAGATATGAGTAACTGATGGATAGAAATCCCATATATAGAGTATAGGATGAGACACGTCCTCAGCAAGATCAAGACGCACTTGAAACGCACGGAGGGTTCCAGGGACGAGGAAGAGGATGAGGAGGAGGAGCTGGAAGAGGTCACAGATAGATCATTTGTTATAATTGTGGGGAACTAGGCCACTTTGTGAGAGATTTCCAGAACCCGACACACCCCTCTTGTGTATATTGCCGACAATTTGACCATGTTATAAAATATTGTCCCATGATCATCGTGAAGATTCAAGAGAAGAAGACACAACAACCTACTCAGAACATCGAGATGATGAGATCATAACCACGCGAAGATGGGCTCAGTGTTAATATCGCTACGCAAAGCGATATATCTACCTGGGAGGATAAAGGGAAACAACCAAAAGAGAATATATGGGTATGTAAGGATGCTGAAAAAGATGATGGATTCAATTTAAATAAGACAAAGGCAACTTTTATGGAGATGAAAAGGATTTTTGCAGATTCAAGAGCTTCCACATCAAAAATTCAGGGTGCACGAACAGAGAAGCCTGAAGAAGTCATTGTTGCATAGGAAATAGATCCTTCATTGTTAACATATTTCTTACAAACCTACATGAAGCTCTTAAGGGACCAAAAAGTAGTAGAGGGACTACAAGAGTTGATAGACAACTACGCTGGCAAGGGTAAGCCACTGCCTGAACAACGCACAGTGCACAAAGTGGACAAGGGTAAGAAAAGGACTGGTCAAGAGATGAGAATGAATGCACAGATCATAGAATTTGAAATGGGCCAGGTGATCCTAGACTTATGATCCAATGCAAATGTTTTCCTAAACAAACCTCAAAAAGAATGGGAAAGTCGGCACTATAGTGGTCCCTAATTCAGTTGTGAATGGCGAACCAACAGAATATTATTCCGATGGGGCACTTACATGGAGTAACTATAGATATTGAAGTGGCACACGATATAACTGATTTTTAAGTAATCTAAATAGTGGATGATAGTAATCCCTACCTGGCGTTCCTTGGAATTGATTTGGCATTTGATATGAATGTAGTCATCAACCTGAAGAAGCGCATCATGATGTTTGAGAAGAAGGAACTAAGATTGATTGTTCCATTGGATCCAACCGAGGATGCACGGTATACTAAACCAGTCCAAGATTACTATGAGGAGGATGATATTGAACAGATCTATAATTTTACTACGCAAGATGAGGACTGGATCAACCCTACGATGGATGGGTGAATTACTTGGGAAAATGACAACTCCTGCAACTCGGATTCAGATGAGGAGCTCGAGCATTGGCATAATATATTGCATGAAGTATCAACACTGTGATGCAACATGCTTACTAAGTCACTCCAGTGTATATCTACTGAGGTACGCAATTTACCGTATTATGATGGCTTAGAAGATGTAAATTTATTTCTAGATAAATTTGAAAGGGATTTACTGGAGGAACATCGATTCTAGGCACTAGACATCGTGCTGAGAGCTACACCTGCCAGATGGTGGGGTACACATAAGAACAACTTTGCAGACTGGAAGGAATACCATAGGATGATGAAGCTACAATTTGGGTATGCCAATACCCGCATGACTGAAAAATATATAGGGAAGGATGATCCATGCAAGCATCTAGCTCGTTGGATGAGAGCATAGGGAGAGGAACCACAACCTAAATGGGTAGACATATTCTGGCACACTTTGGATACTATCCTGATGAACTGGTATCTAGAAATAGAGCTAAGACAAAGAACCACATAGTGGGATGTTCTAAAGGAAACATTTATGTTAGCTTTCAGTTGTGAGAATGAATTCGAATGTATTGATGAAGCCTCACAAGAAATCAAGGCTGCAATATTCAGGATGCCAGAAGAACCTGTCACGTGGGTACAACCATACTGGAGTACGTAGATGTGCCATGCTCTAGAATGCTATAATGTGACCATAGAAGAAGATGAGGAAGATCCCAGAAATATTAGTATCCCTAAGTCAGAGGGACAACGTGAAGTCATGGGGCATAAGGTAGAAGTTCCTGACATCTCAAAACTATTGAAAACCAAGAAAGTGAACATTGGGTCGAAAGCACAACCGAAGTTCACAAATATAGGCGACTACTGTGATGAGGACACAATTGACAAATTCGTGGAGCTATTACAAGAATATCATGACTTGTTTCCAATAAAGTTCTCTGATATGAAGAGGATAGCCAGTGATCTAGGTGTTATGAAGATAAATTTGAAGCCAGATGTGAAGCTGGTAAAGTAGCACCCGTACCGATTGAAACCTAAGTATAAAGAAAAATTGCGTGCAGAACTGGATAAGATGCTTGCAGTCGGGATTATGGTGGTTCAAGAGAAGAATACAAAGGGAGAGATCCTAATTTGTGTAGATCTAGGGAAGTTGAATGATTCTTGTGTACATGTTCTATTTCCTACATCATTCACAGATGAAGTATTGGAGAACATTGGTGGTCAAGAAATCTACTCGTTTATAGATGGGTTCTTAGGGTATCATCAGATCAAGATCGCACCAAAAGATTGAAGTAAGACTACCTTCGCCACATAATGGGGTTGTTTTCAGTATACAATTATGCCCTTTGGACTTAAGAATTCCCTTGCGATCTTTTCTAGGGTGGTAGTCGCAACCTTTAAATAATTTATTCATAAGTTTTTGGAGGTTTACTTTGATGATTGGATGGTGTTTGGGTTAGTGAAGAAGAATGTTGCCAGTCTTCGTCTAATGCTGGATACTTGTAGGAAGTATCAAATATCCCTTAATATGAAAAAGTGCATCTTTTGCATACCATATGGGATACTCTTGGGCCACGTTGTTTGTAAGCAGGGGTTGATGGCGGACCATGCAAAAAGTGCAGTAATTATCAATTTGGAGCCTTCAAGGAATGTAAAACAACTGCGCGCAACATTGGGCCATACATGATACTATAGGAAATTCATCAAGGCATATGCACAGATCATTGTGCCCATGGAAAAATTATTGAAGAAGGATGCAACATTTTGTTGGAATGATGATTTCCATAAAAGCTTACATGTATTGAAGGATAAGATGGTTACAACTCCTATTCTGGTGTTCCCCAATTGGAAGAAAGAATTCCATGTACATGTAGATGTGTCATGCATAGCATTAGGAGCAATGTTAACCCAATGAGGCACTGGTGATATCGACCATCTGATTGCATTTGCAAGCAGAAAGTTGTTTAAGGTAGAGAATAATTATTTGACCACAGAGCGCGAAGGGCTAGCGATAGTGTATGCGCTCCAGAAGTTCAGGCATTATTTGTTGGGCACTTACTTCAAAATGTACACAAACCATTAAGCTTTGAAGTACCTGGTCAACAAGCCTGTGTTGGGCGGAGCAATTGGTAGATGGTTACTATTGTTTCAGGAATATGACTTTGAAGTAGTTGTGAAGCCTGGGAGATTAAATGTTGGACCAGATCACCTTTCGCAAATTGAGAATGATGACGATCCTACAAGTCTTGATGAAGGATTGCCTAATGTGCAACTCTTTGTTGTGCACATTGCAAATATAATCTAATTCTTTTCTACATATACAACTCCTGAAAGATATACGACACAACAGAAGAAAGAATTGGTGTTTAGGGCTGCATATTTTTTTGTCATTCTAGGACATTTGTATAAAATGGGATTGGATGAAGTTATGCATAGGTATGTACCGGTTTATGAATGACAAAGTATCCTCATTGAAGCACATGGAGGAGTGGCTGGAGGACATTAAGCAAGAAGATAAACTGCTCAGAAGATCCTATGAGCTAGGCTATGGTGGCCCACTGTGCATAAGGATTCCAAAGAATATTGTCGGGCATACTATATATGTCAGAGGACGGGGAGGCCGTCGCTAAGGGATGAATTTCCTCTGAACCTGCAAGTGTCGTTACAGGCATTCAATAAATGGGAAATAGAATTTGTGGGACTGATTCAACCACCAGGAAAGAAGACAAGAACACGATAAATCATCACAACAACCAAATACTCGACCAGGTGGGTCGAGGCACAGCCCGTGAAGGATTGCAGCGTGACTACAACTATGAAGTTCATATTTGAGTACATTTTGTCTTGATTTGGCTATCCTAAGATTTTGATGATCCAAAGGGGTTCACACATCCGGAATGAAAACATTGTTGCTCTTCTTGAAGAATTCCATACGTGTCATTAAAAAAGCATGTCATATCATCCTCAAGCGAATAGTACAGTGGAAGCCTTTAATAAAATCCTGGAAATTGCTTTGATGTAGATTTGTAATGCAAATAGGAATGATTGGGATGTGCACATACCAACTACTCTTTGGTCTTATAGAAATACCTGTAAGAAATTGAATGGACAGACACCCTTTAGGCTGGTTTATGGACAAGAAGCAGTAATGCGATGGAGTGAATCGTGCCCAGTTTGAGGATTTTTGCTACCATAAAGATGGCATATCAGGATACCATGGAATAACGCCTCACATAGATAGCTGAGTTAGAAGAAGATTGCTTCCTGACAGGTTTTCATCAACAGGTGCAAAAGGCTCAATAAAAGGCATGGCATGATTGCCACATTAAGCAGCACACCTTTAAAATTAGAGATTTAGTATTTTTGTATGATAGCAAGTTCACAAAGTTTCCAGGAAAATTTCAGATGAATTGGCTAGGGCCATATATCATCAAGGAGATTACATATGGAGGTGCAGTTCAGCTCGTGAAGCTGAACGAGGAACTATTTCTAGGAAAAATCAATGGGAGCTGGTTGAAGCTATATAGGGTGATCTCACCCTTGCACAATGACTATATGGAAGCAGGCTAGTCTTAGCACTTCGGGCAATTGCAAGGAAGTACGGGACTATAAACTACACTTCCAGAAGGATAGTTTGGTGAAGTGAAGTAGTTGCGTGACGAATGGGAGAAAGGCGCAGAGGAGAGATGCGATGAAGGAGCTGCACTAGCATGGTGGGTCCTACACAACCTGGCCAAAAATTGACCGTTGGAAGCACTGTATATGATTGGATGGCTATTTTTCCATTAAAGGGAGTAGGGGGAGAGTATTTAAGAAGCATATATTTGGAAATCTGCCTCCAAAAGAGTATTAATGACAGAGATATGGATGGAACAAAAGAATTTGAATTCAAAATGGACTATAAATACAACATCCTACTCCATGTCTATAGAAGATTTTGTAGCAAGGACTTGCGTGGGAGGCGGATTTACCTAAGTGGCAGAAAGAAATATTCTGGGGGAGAATGGCTGCAACACAACCCGTACCTACCACAATGCCTAGGTCACTAAGGCCTAGACCCCCTACCTTCGCAGTCAGAGAGAAGAAGCAAAAGAAGCCCCAACAAGCGTCGGTGTGAAAATCGCCCCACAATAATCCAACGGAGATCAGACAGAAGGGTCAAATGGATAAGAGAAAGAAGTTGATGAAACCCTTGGACTTGGATGAGGAAGAGTTACATATGGGGGTTCAAGAGATTGATGCTGACGAAGCAATGCTGATTACTCATCTACCACCTTATGTATCCCTTAGGAAATCAACATCCAAAGTGACTAAGGACCCAGATTCAGTGAAATTCTAGGTCTCTACACCATTGCTATCAGAAGAGGTAACTTTTGAGGGAAATTTATTGACCCAGATACGGTTTTGAAGACGAAGGACTGGGACCTGCGTGATCACATGAAATTCCCATAGTCAACCGAGCAAATATCTGAAGAAGGTCTACTATGAGGAGTCATATGTTACACGAATTGAGCCAATGAAGTGGGTGTCCACAATTGAGAGTGCAAGATTGCTCAACATGTTGTGGGTGCCAAATTTTAGCCGTAATACCATTAGCACTATCTCTATGCGTCAATTATTGGTGCTGGTTCACGATGGGTGCCTTTGGTTGGGAGGGCCCATTCTAATTACTAACATGTTGATCCGTTGAATAACCTTATTGCCTTATCAGGGCGTGAACCCTACAAATGATTTTGTGTGGAAATCGCAGGAGAAGCAGCTGACAGACCAGATGAAGAGCAACTTTAGGTTGGTGAAGAAGTCGCGCGACTATGCGATTAGCTCCATATCAGATGGCATTGTGCCATTTTCTGCAAAAAAATTGGTTAGAAAGATCATGTAGAAGTTTCGTGCCGATGAAGTGTCGATGCTAGTAGTATTTTTGGCTACATAGTGCAGCAAAGGGGTCCAATAAAATTGGGCCACGTATCTTTGTCACGAGTTCTTGGAAGATTACTGTGAATCCAAGGATGGTGACAAGGAATTCCACTATGCGTGGCTACTTCTATTGATCGTGCTAGTGGCATGGAGGATGCTTGAAGAGAACCAGTTCCCGCAACATGATCCAGACTTATGCGAGGCTACAAAATTTGCGTTGCTGTGGGTGACAAAGGATCCTAAGCACGTCATGGAAACAAAGATCTTCTGGGTCTTGTTCGATTTGGATTTGCGGATGGTGATCAACCAATGGCCATGTTTATCACTAAGCTTACATGAAAAATATGCTAACATTGTAGAGTTCAAGGCATATTTTCACAATTTGTCTATCCGCTCAAAGAAGGATGCCATGGGCACATGGCATAAGCTGCCATACTTAGTTGTAGAGGATGACATTATGGGGGCCATTAACAAATGACCGAGCGAATGGCTCACCCCATTTGATGCAGGCATAGGAACAAGTAAGGTTGTAGAAGGTGCAACTACGATAAAATAAGAGAAAGACAAGAAGAAAGAAGCATCGAAGGGTTCTGCGAAAGAAAGGGCCGCACAATAAAAAGACTCCTCCACAAAGGAGAAAGAAGCACTGAAAGAAAAGGTCTCTGCAAAAGAGACGGGAGCACCAAAAGAGAAGGTTGCAACCATGTCGCAGGCCACCATTGACATCGACAAGCCAGAAACAGAGCACATCGATTTAGAGGTCAAGACTCGGGATGAAGAGGAAGGGGGCACAGGATTGGAGTCCCCCTTCATACTCAAGAAGAGGTCGAAGCGAAGTTCCATGGGACTTCACAAGACATAGAAGTCCGACAAGTTTGCAAGCGTTACACCATTGGTCCTCACGGAGGGGGACCTTGATGAGATCAGTGATGTGGTCTGCAATGCCACAAAAACTATTTGGGGACACAATGAGGACAGGTACCATCAAGCATTGGATAAGGTACAATAGGGCTTGAGGGAATTGTAGGTCTAGACATGGGTAATTCAAGTGAGCCTAAAGCAAGCAAGCGTGACAACCTCAATAGCAGAGATCACCATAGACCTCTGTGGAGTGAAGTTACAAGAGGGATCCTTGCATGTTGAGACTTCAGAGGACAGGGCGCACCTATTGCATCTGAATAATTTGAGACTTAACCTTTTGGTGTTCCCCATTTAGTCATTACATGAGCTGCATCAAGGAGTATCAGATGAGCTCAGGGTCCGGGAAAAACGGGCATTACTGGTTATTAGTGAAGTCAAGACTAACAACCAACAAATGTTCAAGGAAAAGGCACAGGCACTCAAAGAATGAGAAGAGGTCATTATGCATAGTCAGCAATGATAGCACAGGTCTTTAGTGAGCTTCCCAAGCTCCAAATTTAGACAGAAGCGACCTCTGAAAAGAAAATCAAGAAGCTAGTTGTTGCAGTGAAGGAGTCAAAGGAGGAAATTGGTAAGGTCCACTTTGAGCTGCAATTGTAGATATCTGAGCTTCAACTTAAGCTGCAACCAACCACTCCTCCAGAAGTCAGAGAGAAGCGCGAGGCTGCTATTAAAGAGGATATGACTACTCTAGAAGTTGTTATTAAGGATTGCAACCAATTGTTTCAGTAGACCATGCAGATGTGGACCTCGCTACAAGAGGATCCACACTTGCAGAAAATTGAAGCAGATATCCAAGAAAAATAGGTGCAATTCGACGAGATCAAGCTACAGCATGGACCTTAGCACCTGTGCAAAGTTTCACTAGAATGTAGGAGGGAAAGTTGATCGAGACCCAGATTGATGAGCTGCATCAGAAGGCCTCCATAATATCCTCAAGGATGCAACCATGGGATGATGAGGCAATCCAGTTGACACAAACAATGCAAATAAATTTGAAGGCTATGTAACAGACACAAAGAACCATGGGCCTTGCAGTCTAAGGTCCAACCACAAAGAAATTGGTTGAAGAGGTTCATCAGGCCACTGCGCAGGGAGCAACAAATATTCAAGCATTGAAGATAGATTTTAGCGGTTTGCAAGCAAATATCAAGACAACACCAGCAAAGTGACTCGGGATGATTCATGACTTTGTGTTGGAGGCCTGTTGGGATAGGGTCCCTTGGGGTGAAATTTTGTAAAGTTTTGTTAATATTGTATAGTATCGGCATTTTGAGGAGCGAAGTTCGAGTAGTGCAAGTCGATAAGAGTCAAAGGGGATTTAGGAAGGTCAAAGCCCCTTATTTTGTTAAGAGTCAAGATGTTTTGTGACCTGCCCATGGTTCACAAACCATGGTATTGTAATGAAGAAAGATATAAAAAGGAGTCATAAGAGAGTGATAGGATATAGAACGAAGAGGATAGGAGGGAAATTTTTGGGTCTATTTTTGTCTATTCTGTACTTCGGTGAAGGGGATTGCTCCTGCAACTGTGTGCGCAGGGTTGGAAGAGTCTGTAATTGAAGATCTAAGCATAATAAAGGTTATTTTGAAGAGTTATTTGCATATCTGTGTATTATTGTCTATCTCTGAATTTACTGTATTTCTGATATGATTGAATGCAATTAATCTGAAAAAAAAGTAATTAATAGATGTGTGAAGAAGTAGATATTCTTATTTATATGATGTTATGAATGTTTAGTGCAATCGGTGAAGGGCTTAAATCTGTTAACTGATAGTTGTTGTAATTTTTGGGTTTTAAAGGTTAGGGTTTGCGAAGGTCAGGATAAAGCCCTAATTTTAAGAAAAACACATCGCATATTCCCTTAGATGTAGAAACCTAGTTCTAGAATCCCCCAATACTGCCTTGAGTGAGTCTACAGCCTGCGCTACGCAGGTTGTTGCCAAAAGGGCCGATAGTGTAAGGTTTTGTTGGTTAGCACAGCGAAATCTGAACCTAGGTCCAAGCCCCCTCAAGCCAACAATCACTATGGATGAGTGAATCCTAATATGTTGATGGCATTTCCATGGATTTGGTACCACCTTAAATATTTCCACTATCAGATGCTGATGATAGATGATGATGCAGGTAATGATGGATAACCTTTTTCTTTTGAAAAATTGTTCAATTTGAGAACACCTGTGACAATGATTATGCATACCTCCCTAGTTAAGAGGGAGTATTGAATTTGTAACTATGGTAAGTCTTCATAATGTACAGTGGTCACTTGATGTAACTGTATTTATCATTGTACAAAATATTTATATATGTTTGAGTCAAAGAAAACTTATTTTGAGCCAAAGATCCATTGCGACTTTTTAAAGATGAAAATTTGAATTTTTTTAAAAGTAAATTTTGACTCCAAAAGCGACAAGTTGGCTTCCCTTGAAGTAAATTCATCCCTAACCAATGGACACATCCATTCACCCAAGAAAGGATACTATATAAATGAAGTTATATCTCCTCCATTTTGTCATTCACATTCTCTAACACAAGACAATTTCTTGGGAAGTAAGCGGAGGAAAGGAAGGAAAAAGTATGACAAAGAAGGAGGTTAAAATATCTTTCCTCTATCGCTTGCAACTCACACGTGTGGATAAGTCTTTATCTCTCTTTGTGGTTCACATTTTTCTTGGGAAACTATTACATGGGGGGGAATTTTTGGGTTACTAAGGAAACTATTGCAGGGCCAAAATTTATGGGACAAATAGCTATTGTGCAAGGGTTGAAGTTATGGGTTAGATAAGCAGAGTGAAGTTCAGGATCAGATTGGGTGACTTGACTTGAAGGAGAAGCCCTATTTTGACCATAGGTTTTGGTGTGTCTCTCATTGAACAAGAATAATTTGTCTATTGAAAAAGGTTTTTAGGTTTTTCCCCTGTGTGGGTTTTCCTAGGGTAAACTTGTTGAGAAATCTAGGGCATGAATAGTTAAAATATTTCTATGCTTGATAATTTCTTTTGATATAAGTTTACTCCGTAGCTTATAACATTTTTTTTGTTATGTTATTATTGTGTTCTTTTCATCAAGAAAATTATCAATATGCACAATAAAAGACAAGTGACACACTATGTAGGCTTGTCAGCCAGGGCCAAAATCTCTCAACTCTTGAGCGGAAAACCCAATCAAAATTCTTCTTCTAGACCTTTAATTGATGAGTACCAAGACCATGACATAGACCCTTGACTCTAGTATCCTCCCAAGAACATTGTCACTAACCTTGATGTTCTGCCTCTTCCCTTTCTTGACTTTCTTCTTTATCTCAGACTGCTCTCCTCAGCCCCTTCTAGAGAAACGCGGATCTCTATTCTTCACACTATTGCTTCTCATCTTCTGTAGAAATTCCCACTATAAATCAACATATTATGCAATATAATAAAACAAAATACAAGATCTACTTCTACAACACTTTGTGGAAGCTTAATCGAATTAAGCAAGATTAAGAGAACACATATAACTGAGAATGAGAAATCAATCACACATAACACAGAAGAAATATCGTGGGGAAAGCCTCAGCCTAAAGCCCCAACTTTGTATTATTATACAACTGTAAATCTTGTTCAAGTTACAAAAAGAATCAGCTCTCAAGCTATCCTGCTCTCTCTGCAATCAAACAGTACAACTCACCCACTTAATAGACATAGTATATGTCCTCCTCAAGCCCTCCAAGCCTCCTATTTCCTTGCGCAATTTTTCTTGGGGTCCAATGATGTCACATGTGTGAATTAGCCTCATCACACTCACTAAACCTAAAGAAGTAATTGTGCAATCCTCAAGGAAAGAATTACTTCTGCATGCAAGGAATATTCAGAATGGAATATTCTAGCAACTGATAGTACATTGCCCCTCCATCTGATCTCAACTAGGTCTCTGTCTGAACTGACATGCATGAGTTATTTAGGAGAGAATACTCAGTCATCTAAAGTGTAGTAGTTACATGCATGCAAGCATTAACTAACTGAACTTACATTAATTCAACAAACTGTTTGAATTAATCTAACTGGACTTGACTCAGTTAACTAAGTCAACTAATTACAACTCAATATTACAACTCATCCTTATCTCTTTAACTAATGGATAAATTCCTCAATTAATGGAGAAACTGTTGCATGTCCTCACATAGACTTCAAGTTTTATTTTCCTTAACTAATTAACTCAAGATGAATTAATTAGTTATTTTACAAACTATTGCTAAGATCACATTCGAATTTTACTTCACTATTTTAGTTTAGGGATTGACTAAAATAGGAAGGTATCCCGAAATTCTATTTATAGAATGCTATTTTTAGCACTTCCATTTTTCCATCCATTATTGCTAAGATCAACACTGATTGAACTGCTATTTATAGCAGTGCTATTTTTAGCATTTCTTGTTGCTATTTTCAACACTTCCTCTAAAAAAGAAAGGAATTATTAGTAACCCCAATCCTGTCTCTATGGAACTCGAACTTGCATCTTGACAATGCCTTAGTCAACATATCTGCATCCTATTCCTCGGTCGAAACATACAACAACAACATGATCCTCTTGACCACACAGTCTCGAAGATGGTGATACCAAATATCTATGTGCTTGGACCTGTCATGAAAAAATGGATTCTCTGAGAGTTTGATGCAACTTTGGTTATCGTAGTAGATCACTGTAGGATCCATCATCTAACCAAACAATCCCACTAGAATCTTTCGTATCCAAATGGCCTCACATGCAGCCTGACTAGTAGCCATGTATTCAGCCTCTGCTAAGCTAAGTGCAACTGATCTCTGTTTCCTGTTGTACCAGGAAACCGCAACTGAACTAAGGTTGAAGATTCCTCTAAAAGTGCTCTTCCAGTCTGATGGACTCCCTGACCAATCCCCATCTGTGAAGCCCTGAAGCTTCACTCCCTCTACCCCTCTGTACCACAATCCGAACTGAGGTGTGCCTCTGAGGTATCTCAGCACATGCTTCGTTGCCTTCCAAAACAGCTTGGTAGGCTAAACCATAGCTTGACTCAGATGGTCCACCACAAAGCATAAGTTGGGTCGTGTGTTCACCAGATAGATAAGTGAACCCACCAGCTTCCGATAAATAGTAGCAGCTACTACCTCACCTGAAGTAGCATCCTCCTTCCTCCAGTTCCCAGCTAGAGGAGTCTGCATGGGCTTGCACTTCTCCATGTGAAAGCGCCTGAGTATCTCATTAGCATACTTGCCTTGAGACACAAATACTTCCCCATCTTTCTACCACACCTCCATGCCTAGAAAGTAGTGCATAAGGCCCATGTCCTTCATCTCGAACTCTCTTACAATGTCCTCCTTGAAAGACTATATCAGCTGATCATCACCTGTCAAAATCAGATCATCGACATAAAGAACAATGATCAATGGTTTACCTTCTACCATGATGTGGTAAAGGTTCGCATCTGCTTCACTCTTAGTGAAGCCCAAACTGGTGAAATAGTTATCGATCCTCACGTACCAAGCACGGGGTGCTTGCTTTAGCCCATACAGAGCCCTCTTGAGTCTACACACATGCGACTCACGATCGAAGGTCTTGAAGCCCTCTAGCTGCTCAATGTAAACCTCCTCCTCAATCTTCCCATTGAGGAATGTTGTCTTCACATCCATCTAGTGGATCTTCCACCCCATCTAAGCTGATAGTGCCAACATTGATCTAATCGATGAGTGCCTTGCTACGGGAGCAAAAGTCTCATTGTAGTCGATCCCCTCGACCTGTGAGAAACCCCAGGAAAAAAACCTTGCCTTAATTTTCTCAACACTGCCATCAGCCACCTGCTTTACCTTGTAAAGCCATCTGGAACTCACCATTGACTTGCCCTGAGACCTCGAGACAACATCCCACACATTGTTCCGAATGATAGATTCGTATTCCTCTACCATTGCATCAACCCAAACTGGTTGCTGCACTGCCTCCTCGAATGAAGAAGGTTTGATATCTACACACTCCCAAACCAGGGCCATGTACCCAGTGTACTGCTCGGGTGACCTCCTTTGTCTGTGCTGAGAAGATGGTTGTCCCACATTCTCTCGTGCATCCAACATCAACCTGTCAACTTCCCTTGTGCGTTTCCGCCCATCTCTGGAAGTATCAGCATGAATGGATGTCTCCACTTCCAGATCCTCTGCGTGCGGCTGCTCCGCATCAATCTAAGGCTCCCCATCCTTAGGAACTGAAAGTTCCTCATCTGCATGCAACTCGAGCTCCCTCTCAAGTGATAACTGCATGGCTTTCTGCTCATCAAACTTTACATCCCTACGTACCACAGTCCTCTGAGTGGAAGGTAGGTACACTCGATAGTTGTGGGGTGTATCAGTGTACCCCACAAGTATTCCCAACTCAGCTGTTGGGTCTAGCTTCTTCCTAGCATCTTTGGTCACATGATAGTAAACTGATGATCCAAAGGTTCGGAAGTGACTTACATCAGGTCGCTTCCCAGAATAGGCCTCCATAGGTGTCTTTATCCCCAGTATATGGTGCAGGCTTATGTTCTGCATGTATATTGTTGTATTGTATGCTTCAGCCCACAAATGCAGTGGTAGGCTTTGGTCATGCAACATCGCCTCGAGCTACTCCCACAGTCGATCTATTCTTCCTTTCAGCCACCCTATTCTGCTGTGGGTTATGGGGTGCCATCAGTTCCCGTTTAATACCTTCTGCAACGCAAAAGTCTTTAAACTGTTGGGAGATATACTCTCCACCATTGTCGCTACGCAAGGCTTTTATTTTATTTCTAGATTCTTTCTCTGCCAAGGCTTTAAACTCACAAAACCTCAAGAAGGTCTAATCCTTCTTTTGAATAAAGTAGATCCAGCATCTACAAGAAAAATCATCAATAAAAATAACATAGTACCTTTGTTTAGTGGTGGAGGCTGTAGAGAAAGGTCCACAAACATCTGAGTGAACTCGCTCCAAGATTGCTCCAGCTCTACTGTCTCGATCCGGAAAGGAAGATTTTGCATACTTACCCAAGGTACAACCTTTGCATGTAGTTTTCTGCTCAAGTTTTCCCTTGGGTAATCTGGTAGAAATATGTTGCATGATCTTCAGGGCTCCATGGTGCAGGTGGCCCAGTCTTCTATGCCATAGCTCGCCAACATCTTGGCTGTGCACCATATCAGCTTTGAAAATCAAAGCAGCATAGTCGTCTACCTCCAACTTGTAGAGATTCTTGACTCGAATACCTATTCGCTTTGTCTGTCTGTACCGATATGCCTCAAGAATACCTTTCCTTGACTAAAGACTACATCATAGCCTTTATCTTCTAGCACAGCGATAAACACAAGATTTTTCTTCAGACCTGGTACATACTTTACATCAGTCAGGGTAAGGGGAGCTCCATGCTCCCTCTAAAACACAAACGTACCTTCACCTGAAACATGGTACTTTCCATCATCGCCCATCTCGATTCGCATCTGGAGATCCTTCTCCTCCAAGGTACTGAAAATATTCTTGTCACCTGACATGTGGAATGAAGCTCCATTGTCCAAGTACCACACACATCCCAGCATGGATGAAACCATGCATGCGATAAGCGAGAAATCCAGCTCAAACTGTGAGGCCAATGCCTTACCATCAAATCCCTTTGAGGAACCCTTCTTGGATTTCTTCTATGGACAATCCGTAGCATAATGGCCCACTTCATGACAATGAAAGCATCGCACTTTCGATTTGTCAATCTTCTTCCCACCATGGGAAGAACTGGATTTGGGATGGGACACCTTCCCTTTCCCTTTCCTCGCCTTACTCGCTAAGGCTATATTTTCCTCATCATCTTGCTTCGATGAGGATCCATCTCTGGTGCTTCTTCTTATTTCCTCCTGCACCAGATCCGACCAAAGTCGTTCCCAATCTGGCAGTTTTTCTCTTCCATTAACCGAGTCTTGGTAGCTATTCCAGTTCTTAGGAAGACCGAGGAGTGCAAGACTCACCATGTCATCATCAACGGTCGTGATCCTACACTTCCAAGCTCATCCCTAAAGGTGGTGAGCTTGTTCAAATATGTAGAGATCGTGTCGCCCTTTTCACACTTGATCTTACGAAGCTTGTCTTTCAGTGTGAGCTTCCTCTGATTGTTGTTGTTTTGATATAAATATTTCAATATTTTCCACATCGAAAACGATGTCTCCTTCCCATGGAGGCTCGAGACAATGTGGTCTCGAACTCCCTCCAGGAGGATTCTCCTTGCCCTAGCAACACATTTCTTCCATTCTGCCAATTAAGTAGCATCAGTCGGCTTGGGAACTTCTTGATCAATGAAGTCCTTTAGACCATTATCCTCTAACACTGTCTCCATGTGATCTTTCTAGGCTATATAATTCGAGCTGCCATCAATGGCATACTTGAGTCTTAAACCACTGAATGCCATAGGTGAAATAGAGATGTGATAAGAACTCGATATCTATATTCAAGAACCAAACTTCGAACTTCTCCTTCTTGTATACTATTCTTCGCCTTGATCACCTTTGCTCTGATACCATGTAGAAATTCCCACTGTAGATCAAAAAATTATGCAATATAATAAAACAAAATACAAGATCTACTTCTACAACACTTTGCGGAAGCTTAATCGAATTGAGCAAGATCAAGAGAACACATATAACTAAGAATGTGAAATCAATCACACATAACACAGAATAATATCATGGTGAAAGCCTCAACCTAAAACCCCAACTTTGTATTATCATACAAGTGGAAATCTTGTTCAAGTTACAAAAAGAATCAGCTCTCAAGCTATCCTGCTCTCTCTGTAATCAAAGAGTATAACTCACCCACTGAATAGACATAGTATATGTCCTCCTCAAGCCCTCCAAGCCTCCTATTTCCTTGCACAATTTTTCTTGGGGTCCAATGATGTCACATGTGTGAATTAGCCTCATCACACTCACTAAACCTAAAGAAGTAATTGTGCAATCCTCAAGGAAAGAATTACTTCTGCATGCAAGGAATATTCTAGCAATTGATAGTACATTGCCCCTCCATCTGATCTCAAGTAGGTCTCTGTCTGAACTGACATGCATGAGTTATTTAGGAGAGAATACTCAGTTATTTAAAGTGTAGTAGTTACATGCATGCAAGCATTAACTAACTGAACTTACATTAATTCAACAAACTGTTTGAATTAATCTAACTGGACTTGACTTAGTTAACTAAGTCAAATAATTACAACTCAATATTACAACTCATCATTATCTCTTTAACTGATGGATAAATTCCTCAATTAATGAAGAAAATGTTGCATGTCCTCACATAGACTTCAAGTCTGATTTTCCTTAACTAATTAACTCAAGATGAATTAATTAATTATTTTACAAACTGCTGCTAAGATCAAATTCGAATTTTACTTCACTATTTTAGTTTAGGGACTAACTAAAATAGGAAGGTATCCTAAAATGCTATTTATAGAATGCTATTTTTAGCACTTCCATTTTTCCATCCATTGTTGCTAAGATCAACATTAGCTAAACTGCTATTTATAGCAGTGCTATTTTTAGCAATTCTATTTTTAGCATTTCTTATTGCTATTTTCAACATCTTCCTCTAGAGAATCTTAGTATCTAGGTTTTCACTAGTCTCCTATAGAGAAACTCAGTGTCTATATCTCTATCTCGGTCACCCAGAAGAATCCTTTCTTTGCTGCTCCAGAAGGAACCTCTCCTTCACTTGCCCAAAAGAAACCTCTCCTTCGCTTTCCCAGAAGAAAAATCTCCTTTGCCTTCCCAGAAGAAACGTCTCCTTTGCTTTCCCAGAAAGAATCTCTTCTTTGCTTGCCCAGAAGAAACCTCTCCTTCAATTTCCCAGAAGAAATATCTTCTTTTCTTTCCCAGAAAAAACCTCTTCTTCGCTTGCCCAGAAGAAACTCATTATCACTTCTATGCACTTCTTCTTAACCTCTTCTTCGGACTCCCATTTCACCTCTTCTTTGCACTTCTTCTTGATCAAATTCAAATTGAGTTACTTGCCTTGAAGTGAGGCTGAGTGTGGCTCTTTATACACTTCTTCTCATGTCTTTAGGCTGACATGATCTCAAGAGTTAGGCCAACTTCTTCTAGCATGTTCTTTCATTGTTGTAGGCCGACTTGAAGAGGATAAGTGACAAGGTCTTGGATGATACTTTACGTAGACAATTTTGACTGTACAAAATGTAACATGAATTCATGACAATGACTCTATCATTTTAAGACTATATGACAAATAATTCCCAAAGATTCTCAATGGGATTCTTGCCTCAAAAAAAAAATCTCTTGCTCATGAAACCCATGAAGCAAGTCAATACAATACTTTTATTTTTGTTCTTTACATCTAATTACATAAAATCATAAACCCTAGTTACACTTTTCAACACTCCCTCTTAACTAGGGAGGTATTCATAATGGTACTTGGACTTTCTCAACATGAAGAATTTCTCATAAGAAGAATTCAGATTGGTAATTCATTTATATATCATCATATCGACCATCATTGTTACATAGCAAGGCCTTCACTAATATCTCCTTATCTCCACAAGGTATGAGCTCAATGATGGGGAGACCAATGATTTATAGACACTCTCATCATTGTCTCTCTCAGAACATCCCCTACCTGGATGTTCAGGATGTGTTCCATGAGGACTATTCTTATCTTGGACTCACCAACCCTCAAAGAACATCAGTCCTCCATGACTACTCTTATTTTAGATTCCCTATCTCATCCTCAAAGAGTATTAGATGCCAAATGATTACCCAACCCTCCATTCTGTCTTCCCAGTTGAAGACTAGAATAGCATGTCTATCTCTCCCTCTCAAATAGGGAGGACATATTCCAATAAAGGAATGCACTTATTCCTACAAAAGGAATGTACCTAATCTCCCTCTTGGCTTAGGAATTTCCGAGTTTCTTCCAAGTAAGAAACTTCTTTTTAGGCTCCCTCTCAACTAGGGACCTATAACAACTTCTCATGTGGAGATCATGGAACAACTAGCTGCTTGAAGAGCTCCTTTCTTCAATAACATTTATTCTTCATAATGGAGTCTTCATCTTTCGAGGACTTCTTCATAGGGCACAAACCATCCATCACTTTCAACCATGAGTTAGCCATGTCCTTATTTCATCAGAAACTGATCCATCAGTTTTCCATCTGTTTTTGTTTCATGTCATGCTTCTTTCTTTATCCCATATTTTCCAGAATTATCTTATATCCTTCAATATGGTCCTTTTGGAAGTCATCCAAAAATCTTCCCTTTGGTTGTCCTACATAAGCCCATCTAGATATTAGTTCAAAAAATAAGAAATGAACACTTAAACCAAAATTACCTTTGTTATTGTCTTTCATCATGACACCTTCCTATAGGTATCAACATCATAAATTCATGTTGACACATCTCTCAAAGAAATTCATTATCAAAGGTTTCCATATTTTATTTTTTTCGACTTTCATCATAGTCTTCATATCTTTCTGGGAGATATTCCAGTCAACTCTTCTTGGTCTTATATGTTGAATGCCTCCTACCTTTGTTACATATTTTCACGATCTCTTCCTTTCTTTTCACACTTCATTCCTAGGAGATTCCAATCAGATTTCCTCAATTGTAGTTAGCTTCCTCATGATTCATATTATGTTGATTTCATCTAGTGTGACTTATGCTCCTTTTGCAATCTTACAGAGGAGGAGATCCCTTCTTCTTTTGATCATATTTCCCAAGATTTAAATAGTGATCCATCTTATTTGAAACAATATGACATGACTTTCATAATAACCTATGTAAGCATACATACCTCATATTTCCTTTCGGTCATTTAGACTTCCTATAGCAGCGTCATTTGAATGAAAGAACTTTATCCTTTAGACCTCCTTTCCTACTATGCCATCATACTCTCATCCGTTGAATCACACGAGCTGGAATTCTAGATGAAACTCTTTCTTCCTTTCTAAATCGTTGAATCCTTTGATAAGGATTCTATCAGAGAAACTCGAGGATCTTTCATATCCTCACCTGACATATGTTTCCTTATTGACTATTGTATGATGATCCTAGTCGGTGATGATCCCTATGTCTTTCTATAAGTATTAATTTAGGTTTTAATGATGTTGCTAATATTATTATGAGATCTTAGACAATTATTAAGGTATTATAGACTCATGTGCATGGATATGCCTATGTTACTTTGTGCAATGGATCGATAAGATTGCGAAATACATAGACAATGAAGCAGTTAAAGAACATAATAGACAACACACATAACACAACATGTTTAATAATGAGTTCACCCAACACTCCTGGGCTACATCTCCTAGTCCAACCTTTAGTGGTGACCTCTCTATTATGTCTTCAAAAATATATTTTTACAACAGTGAGCTCAAATTGAGCCTTACATAATAGATACAAAATAATTAGGCTTTACTTGGATCCCCCAATTCTCTTCTGAGTACATAGAATCTCCTCATTGACTCTCTATCTTTGTTGCTCTGTCTTAGCACTGCCTGTCCCTATTTACTCTCTGTCTGTGGCTTTAAAGCCAATCGGCGATATCTATTCATTTCACCTTCTCGGGCTCTCTAGCTTCTTGACCTCTGTCCGCTTAGATCCTCCTCTGAGCATTAGCAATCATTTCTAAACGCTTTCAGGAATGGTGGCCACCTTTTCTATAACAGAATAGATCATCGGGCCTTTGAAATCCCAAAAATGGTCGTTCTCTGTTTACACAGAGAAATTCATTCAAACACGGGGAAAATCTGCCAAACACTGTTTATCAGACATCAAACATTATGAGTCTGCCTTATAACTCCTATCGGGTCCACCTGTATGCCGACATCGCATCTCCACCATTGATCTGGGAGATCTGGATCTAATGGTTGTGATTCATTTTGAGGCGCCCTTTCGTACGGCGATTAACTGCCTGATAAGGGTGGTTTTCTCTCTCCTTAGCCTGGACACGTGGCAGTCGATGTATGGGCTCGGGTGGAGCCCGGCCAAAACCTCTTACTACCTTTGGTCCTTCCGAAATCCCACTTGTTTCCTTTGTATAAAAGAAATACATTAAACACTGAAAAACCCTGAAAAATGGCTTTGGATGGACTTGAAATATTATAATATTGCATCTACAAGTTCCATCGAGTCTGTAATATCGCATCAGGCACATTTCCTTTGTATCCATTCATTTGATGGAATTGCGAAATACAAAGGAAATCGCTCCTTTCCAGATTTAAAAATATATAGAATATCGTTTATAACTCCTTTAGGTCCGGCTATCACAAGCCATATGTATATTGGCCCCGCTCCATTGTAATGTGCTGACATGATATTGTGATATGATTGATCACAATTGCATATCGCACATACCCAGGGCCATTGTAAGCGCTCCTTTTATTTGCGATAGCGATACTGCAATGCAACTTGGGCCGTCGATCTGCACGCTTGATCGACGGTCCTCATTGACCCCGTTGATCGCTGTCATGTATTCCTTGTGGTCTCTGCCGATAGCCTCCCTTTGCCACCACCGATTGCAATTTTCTGATTGGATCTGAACCGTTAATCGGCTAGATCCGACGGCTCCGATGCAACATTATTTTAAGCCTCTGATAAGCCTTATTTCACTGATTTCTTCATGTTTTTGCCTCCCGATAGTGTAATTCGAATTTTTAACAGGTTCTTCTTTTGTGATAGTTTTTGGGTTTTTAAGACTTAGAGGGTTTTCTAGGATCCATTTGGATCATGCATTCCCACGAAAAAAGGCTTTTTGACCACCAAAATTTGGTTTTTAAGCATCAATCGAGGATACAACTTCCTCACTTGTCCAATATTTTTCCATCTTGAACTGCTTGGTTTTGAACCTTTGAGTCTAATTTTGAGGTACTCAACATCCCCTCTACGCATAGTTCTCACCTTCCTGTCTAGAACTGTATCTTTCTACAACTTATTGAGGTATTTAGGCAACAGATAATCAATAGAAGGCATCTGACTTTGCTCTTCAGGATATTCAATCAATGAAGGTTCAAATAGTCTTAAGTTCTCTACATTAACTACTGAATAGATGTGCATGTAAGCTAGAAAATCAAGGCGAAAAGAATTCTCACCAATTTTCTCAAGTATCTTGAAAGGCCCATACCTTATTGGCTTCATCTTCTTACCTTCACCTTGCATTCTGTCTTTGTTGATGTACAACCAGACTTGATCACCAACTTGGAAGCTATGCTCAATTCGATGCTTATCATGCCTTGCCTTGTACTTGGCTTGGCTCTTTTCCAGCTGTTCCTACACTACCTGGTGAATTTCTTGGATCTATTCAATGAACTTGGTTGCTTTGTCCACATCATTGTGTCCATCAACTGCTATGTCTTTACTAAAGACAAAATCCAAGGGAGACCTTGGTGTAAAACCAAAACAAGTCTCAAAAGGATATCTCTGTGTAGAAGAATGTTTAGCACGGTTATAAGCAATGTTGCACATAAAAAAAATGTTCATCCCAAAGCTTGGGATGCTTACTGCAATAGCCTCTGAGTAACTTGATCACTATCTTGTTGACTACCTCTGTTTGGCCATCTGTTTGTGGATGGAAGGTTGTGCTCTTCTTCAGTCTGGTATCCATCAACTCCCATAGACTTGACCAAAATTTCCCAACAAATCAGGAATCTCGATCAGATACAATAGTAGTGGGTAACCCAAAATGAACCCATACATGCTGAAAGAACAACTTTGTTGTTTATTCAACTGTAATCTGCTTGTTACAAGGTTTTAAAATACACATTTTGTTGAACCTGTCCACAATAACATATAAATATTCATGAGCTTTTCTAGACTTTGGCAATCCCCCAACAAAGTCCATGGAAACACTTTCACAAGGATGAGAAGGAACTGGAAGTGGAGTGTACAAGCCTAGTTTTCTATTGCTGGGCTTGCTTCTAGCACACATGGTACACCCTTTAATATATCTAGAAACTATTTCATGCATTCTTGGCCAATAACAAAATCTTTGCAGTCGTGCAACTGTTTTACTTACATCGAAATGACCTGATATTAGAGAAGTGTGTGCTTCTCGGATTATATTAACTCTTTCAATTTGAGGAATGCATAACTTTCCCAAATGATACAAGAGTTGGTCCTTAACATGATAATCCAATTCTTCTACTTGTTTTCCATGACTTAAAGTTTCATATACATCCTTAAAATCTACATCTTGAGCATATTGTTCAATGTAGCTTTCATGCAATACTGAGTTATGCTTAAGTATAGTAGATGCATTTATGATTGGTCTGGATAACATATCTACAACCTTATTGTGTATGCCTTTCTTATATCTGATGACAAGATGAAACTGTTGTAGAAAACCCATCCACCTATAGTGTCTTGATTGCTACAATTTAGTTTGTGAGCACAAATATTGAAGTGGTTGATGATCAATATGTATAACTATTTCTTTGCCCATTAGGTAATGTTTCCACTTTTTCACACTTTGTACTAATGCATATAATTCTTTATCATATGTGGGATAATTAACTACGACATAATTAAATGTCTCAGAATGATAACACATGGGTTTACCATGTTGCATCAACACTGCTCCCATGGCATAGTCACTGGAACCTGTTTCAATCTCAAATGGTCTTTGAAGATCTAGAAATTCTAGTACTGCTGTTGTACTAATCTTTTCTTTCAAGGTGTCGAAGGCTTTTTGCTGTTTTCCTCCCCATTGAAACACCTTGTTCAATCTTGTTAAAGCATGTAAGGGAGCTGCAATCAAGGAAAAGTTAGCAATGAACTTTCTCCAATATTGTGTTGCTTCTAGGAAGCCCCTAACTTCTGTAGCAGATTTGGGTTTATGCCAATTCACAATGACTTCAACCTTAAAGGGATCTATCTTCAATTCACCAACCCCTATGATATGACCCAAATAATTCAAAGATGTTTTACCAAATTCACATTTTGATAACTTAACATAGATATTTTCTCTTTTCAAAACATCTAGAGTCTGCTTTACATGCTTTAAATGTTCTTCCCATGTTTTACTAAAAACAAGAATGTCATCTAAATATACAATTACAAAATCATCAATAAAAGGCCTAAGTACATCATTCATAACTCTCATGAAAGTGGCAAGAGCATTAGTTAAGCCAAAAGGCATAACTAGCCATTCATACAGCCCTTGCTTTGTTTTGAAAGCAGTCTTCCATGCATCTTGTTCTGCTACTCTGAACTGATGGTATCCACTATGCAAGTCCAACTTGGAAAAGTAAACAGCTTCTTTCAGCTGATCTAATAGATCATCTATGCGAGGAAGAGGATAAAGATTCTTGATCATTATTTTTTTAGTGCTTTGTAATCAATGCACATCCTCTACAAGCCATCTTTCTTTCTCACCAAGACAATTGGAGATCCACATGGTGATGTGCTTGGCCTTATGAACCCTTTGTCGAGCAGTTCTTGTACTTGCTTCTCCTTTTCCTTGTTCTTTCTTGCAGTGGGTTTTGATGATCCCCCAATATTTGGGTTCACATTCTTGCCTCTAGCCTCTAGATGTGTAGCCTGAACAAATACCTCATCTATGCTAGTAGGGTTAAACATGAGAATGGTGTGCCTCAAATAGCTGTGTATACCACCTATATACTTCAACAAAGTTTCAAGTGAGTCTAGAGAAATTCCTAGAATTAAAGCTCTTTTCCTAAATTCCTGGGTATAGCTTGGTACACTTTGTCCTTTAATTGGTGAAGAGTTTGCCAACTCATCATTTCTTGCTGCATATAAGCTAGTGGATAGAATTGTTTTTTAATGGAAAAAACAAATTCATTCCAAGTAGAAATAATTTTACCATGCTTCTTCAAATCAGCTTGTGTCTTGCCTTCCAACCACACTAAGGCAATTCCTCCAAGGTGAAGGCTAGCCAGCTGAATCATTCTCCTTTGTGAATTGATGTTCTGCACCCTGCAATATACTTCAATCTGTCTAATCTAGTTATCTAGCTTTTCTGCATTTAACTCACCATCATAAATTGGTAAATCAAATTTTACATCTAATTTAATCACAACAGCATTCTTATTTTTCTTTTCAGGGCTAGTTTTACGTGAATAAGATGATGAGGATGGTGATGATGGAGTAGATGGTGGAGAGGGATTCTCTTCTTTCTTTTTGCCTTTTGGATGGCCATCTAGAAGAGGTTCCTCTGCTCCTTTTTCTATTTGAGATGCTAAAGTGCTTTCACCTCTACCTTTCTTAAATTCTCTATACATCTCTTCCACCATGGCTCTCATGGTCATGAAATTGTCCATGAACTGAGAGTCTAATTCTGATGAGGTTTGTTCTGCCATCCTCCTCTTAGGACAGACTCTTCCGATTTCTAGATTAGTCTCAACAAGTTCTCCTTCCCCTAGTTCTAGCTTTGACCTAGTTAGCATTCAACAATCCAACACAAGCTTGTCTAACCTTAGCAAACCTAAAGCTCTGATACTACTTGATCTGATTGTGATATCTTAGAAAATTATTAAGGTATTACAGACTCATGTGCATGGATATGCCTATGTTACTTTGTGTAATGGATTGATAAGATTGTGAAATACATAGACAATGAAGTAGTTAAAGAACATAATAGACAACACACATAACACAACAAGTTTAATAAGGAGTTCACCGAACACTCCTGGGCTACTTCTCCTGGTCCAGCCTTCAGTGGTGACCTCTCTATTATGTCTTCAAAAATAAATTTTTACAATAATGAGCTCAAAGTGAGCCTCACATAACAGATAAAAAACAATCAGGCTTTACTTGGATCCCCCAAGTCTCTTTTGAGTACACAGACTCTCCTCACTAACTCTCTGTATCTGTTGCTCTGTCTCAGCACTGCCTGTCCATGTTTTCTCTCTGCCTATGGCTTTAAAGCCAATCGGCATTTTCTGTTCATTTCACCTTCTCGGGCTCTCTGGATTCCCAACCGTTGTCCGCTCAGATCCCCCTCTGAGCGTTAGCAATCATTGCTAAACGCTTTCATGGATGGTGGCCACCTGTTCTGTAACATAATGGGTCATCGGGCCTTTGAAATCCCAAAAATGGATGTTCTCTGTTTACACAGAGAAATACATTCAAACATGGGAAAAATCTGCCAAACACTATTTATCAAACTTCAAACATTATGAGTCTACCTTATAACTCCTATCGGGTCCGCTTGTATGCCGACATCGCATCTCCACCGTTGATCTGGGAGATCTGGATCCTGTTAGCTCTGATATTCAATTCATCATTTGGAGGACGAAATACAGGCCTGATCAGGGTGTTTATACAAAAATGGAGCTCGCAACAGTCTATTTCATTCCCCCCCTTTATTTGCCTTGCACTCTTATAACTCCCGCTACCTCCGTTTTCCTCCAAATTTCTCTATAAACCCATATTCCCCCAGGTCCCCAAGCACGAAGTTTAAACCCATATGACCATATTCACATGCCCGCGCATCTTACCGACTTTTCCCCATCACATCAGTCATAAACATGTGTGATCTTTTTTGCACCGTCCGATCATCTCCGCCGATGATCGAACGTCATACGTTTCCCCCGCTGCCATAACATAACCGCACGTTAACCCGTGGGGAAAGCAGTTTCCCTCCCATCACATTTGCCACATGTCGTGCACTTATTGCATCGCTTCCCCACGTACAAATACCACCACAGGCTCTAAAGCGGTGCAATCAATACCGCTCGCCGCTCAAAACCATTCTCTTGACCGTTAAGTCCCCACGCAGCTTCTGCCCCCGATCACTGTTGGATCTTCCTGTGTTTAATCCAACGGACCTCGTCCATCTTGATCTCATGTCTCCTGATAGCACCTGCAAATCGATCTCCACCACCCGTTTGTTCCATCCAACTGCCAGTATTGCCCTCCTGACCAGATCATCCGTCTGCCGTGCAGTATTCATGTCCTCGACCTGTAGCATGCTCCCGGAGGACAGAAGTGGCCATCTATCAGTGTTTGGCACATTTACTCTTCAACAACTGCATTCAAGATCATTATGGCCAAAGGACGAGAAGAACATGCCTCGAGCAGTTGAATTCATTCAGCAGTTATGGAGCATTCTTTCATATGACATTCCACCTACTTAAGAAGGACAACAGAATATCAGAGAAGATCAAGTCCGTTCACCAAAGAAAGCAGATTGCAGCAGAGACCCATATTAGATAGTTAAAGTGGTTGGTGGCCAATTATGGCCCTCCACACATAGAATAGCAAAGCATTTTTGTAATCAACCTCTATATATATCCAAAACACAGATGTGATGAAGGTTGATGGTTGTTTTCTTGATGTAAGGTTCAACTTCTGGAGACTGTAACTACTGTGATACTTGCAGCCTCTAGTCTTCATTTTCAGCTAATACAAGCTTCTTTTGCTGTTAATTGCTCACTTTCCATTTCTGCTCTATTCTAGGCTATGCCTGTTACGCATTTGTTCATGTGCTCTTGATTTTTAGCATTAGAGGGGTTGTCATCCCACCTCTGTGTTGAAGTCTAGTATGTATCATTGAATGTTTTATGCAGGTTTCTATTTACTTAATGCCAGAGAGCTGTCATCCTGTCTGTGCATTAGGAAATAGATTTGCAGACCTCTTTATTGGTTGCAGTCGGCCATCACATGGTCTTGTGCATCTGCTGGTGTGGTCAGTATTCTCCATGTTCACTTAATCCTCAAACTGTGAGTAATTGGTGGTCTAAAGCCTTGTAGTCTGGGGTGTTCACCCATGTCCAGAGTTAAGCATAGTAGAAGTGGTTATCTAGCTTGAACAAGCATCATTCCTTCCATTCATTCATTTCCAACATTTTGTTGATTTTGTAATGTTCCCGAGCATCTCTGAGATACAACCTAGGAGAGTTTCTTGGGGTTATAACATTAATTGGCGACGTTGCCAGGGAAAGGAGATTGAAGCTCAACTTCCCTAGGAGAATGACACAGTTCCAGATTTTGATGATAGACAAAGTATGGGAACATTTGTTGTAATCATCTATCTGGTGACTCCACTGGAGGAAGACCAACCTTTGGCGACTCCACAGTATAGTCCTGGCTCAGTTTTTGAGACATACTCGAAGAAATCCTCAAAAATCACCAGCTGAACCAGTGCCTGACCCTGAGAAGATCGTTAGGCAGAAGAAAACATCACAGAAAGGATCATCAGGATCAGGTAAGCCCAAGAAATCTTATGTATCTTTGCAAGAGAAGATTATAGTTGAGAATATACCATTTGAAGATATTGAGCCTAGTGTTGCTAGTGAGAAATTTCCTTCAGAGATTAATACATCTCCTGGTTCATTTAGTTCCCCTTTGGATCTCAGTCCAAAGAAAGTTTCCCATACAGTCCATCATATTCCCTTGTCTCTGCCATCCACTACATTGCTTCAAACTACTAAATCTGTCAGTGTCCTTCCACATATCCCAGTCATGGTAGGCCAGCAAGCACCTACGAAGATGGAAATAATTATTGCTGCTAGGTATGGACCCCTGGTCTTGCCTGTTCCTTTGAATGCCATGCTTGCTGGAGAGTATCAGAAATACATGCCTAAGTTCACTGGTACAAAGGGGGTAACAGCTGAATATCTTGAAGCTTTTTATAGTTATGCCGATAACCTGGATATCAGTGAAGATGATGTGTGGATGAGAGTTTTTGTCTAGAGTCTTGATGGAAAGGCTAGGAAATGGTTCAGAGAATTGCCCCATAGGTCCATAACAGACATTGAGGCATTGGATGATACATTCCTGAAGCGATGGGGAGATGGAAAGACCTGCTCTACTACCATACAGAGTTTGGTAACCTAAAGAGGGAAATTGGGGAATCTTTGCCTAATTTCAATAAAAGATTTAACCGTATGTATAGTAAGATACCAGCTGAGGTAAAGCCTACCCCCACCTCTACCAAACTCACTTATGCCAATGCTTTTGACTCTGATTTCTGCCTATTGTTGAGAGAAAGAAGATGTGCCACTCTAGATGACATGCAGGATGCAGCACTAGAGGTGGAATATAATATTATGGCTATAGAGAAGCTAAAAAGTCATGCTGATAGAAGGAGGCAAAGAGGTGAGGCCTCTTCTTCCTCTGCTTCATCTTCAGAACCCAAATTGGATAAAATGACTAAGATGATAGAGTCATTGGCTGCTGAAATATCTAAGCTGAAGGTTGAGCAGAATTCAGGAAAGACAAGGCATCAGAACACATTTGCTCCAAGAAATATAAATCCATTCAGAAAAGCAAATGAACAGTTGCAAATCATTCAGAGGGGTAAAGAAGCTAACAAATATCAAAAAGTTAAAGCTCATTTTCAAAATGTGGTCATGGAGGAGGAGCATATCGAAGATGAGGATGAAATTCACTGCATGGAAGATAAAGGCAGTGTTGCATTTTTTACATTTGCTGCATATGAAGAATCACTGCTACAAGAACAAGACAGTCAGGAGTGGGGCAGAGAAGCTGTTCTACAAATTGAGGAGCAGCGGAGATATAATCTGAGGTAAAATGCAAAAAACGTCAAGGAGAATCCTGCCCAAAGAGTTGTTGTCCAAACAGAGTCACAGAATATCAGACAGAGAAGACCAGCAGCTGATCCAGTCATCCTCAAAGCACCAGTTCAAGAGGTAAGAGGTTCTGACAAGTTACCTTCCTCTTTCAGCTTTGAGTCAGAAGTCCAAAAGTTAAAAATATCTGTGCCTCTGGTAGAGTTGGTAAAGAGTGAAGTGTTTAGAAAGCCTATCCTTGAAGCTCTTGAGCTGGAAGCCACACAAACCTCCACTGACTCTATCAATTTGCAAGATGGCAAGCTTGCAGTTGTGCGTAACCCTATGATCGAACCTGCTGATAATAATTCCCCATCATTTTATGTTTCATTGACCATTCATGACAAAATCCTCCACAATTGCCTGCTAGACACAGGGGCTAGCCACAATTTGATGCTAAAAGCTATCATGGAAGAGTTAGGCCTTGATGTCAGTAGACCCTATCATGATTTATTCTCATTTTATTCAAGGAAAGTAAAATTTTTGGGATTGATTAAAGATCTAGCCATTACCCTAACTCAGCTACCCATGAAGAGTATGATGATGGATATTGTGGTAGCAGATGTCCCTCCTAATTTTGGCATGTTATTGTCTAGAGGATGGATTAAGAGACTTGGTGGTACATTGCAAAATGACTTATCTTATGCCACTGTCCTAGATTTTGGAGGAGAAAGCAGGAGATTGTATAGAGAAGCATAGTTGGCATACATTATCAGTGATGAGAAGAATCCTACTAATCATCCCATTTATGTTGTGGACACTGATTTTGGAGAATGTATCCTCCAAATAGAAGAATCCCAGAAGACCTCAATGCAGCTTAAGAAGCCAACAAATCAAGTCGAGGAAGAGCAAGGAAGTCAGGTTTGGGAGATGTTCTTTGATGGAGCATGTTCCAAGGAGACTGCAGGGGTAGGGTTGGTGCTGATATCTCCATAACAAAAAAGCACACAGCTGTCTTTTAAGTTGGCTTTTCAAGTCACTAACAATATATCAGAGTATGAGGCTTTGATATTGGGCCTTAACGCAGCAAAAGACAGAGGAATCAGGAACATAAAGGTGTTTGGAGATGCTGATCTTATCATTCAGCAAGTAAACAGAGCATTTCAAGCAAAGAACCCAAGGCTGAAAGCATACAGAGATGAGGTATGGAGACTCAAAGATTCCTTTGATAATTTTTGTATTTCATATATCCCTAGAGCCAAAAAGCAACTTGTTGATTCCCTTGTTGTGTCTTCTAGCATGTTTATCCCTCCCATGCCTCCCAGACTAGTTTATGAAGTCCAAATGAAATATAGACCATCCTTGCCTGATAATGTCCAACATTGGAAAGTTTTTGACGATGATGATAAAGTGAATAGATTCTTGCAAGTCATTGATGATTTTTCCTAAATTCAAATTGACCTAGAAAATGAAGCCTTGGAAGAAAGTCCCCAATCCCAGCTTAGAAACAAAATTGGCAAAGATAGCATTGTCCAGCTTCCCAACAATTATATACCTAAGAGTTTAATTCCTTTAGAAAGACTGTTTGACAAAATGATGTGCCTTACAAGGTTGCCCAAAAAGAAGATCAATATGCAGTATGTAAGCATAATATAGGGAGTCCCGGTTAGCCTAGATACATAAATCTTTCTTCTCATCTATCTACTATCCAAAATTCTGAATATTGCAATTTAATGAAGCAATTTGTTGATGTCTTTGCCTGGGAATATAGCGACCTGAAAACATATGATAAGAAGATTATCCAACATAAAATCCCTCTAGAGAAAGATACCATCCCTTTCAAGCAGAAGCTGAGACCAATGAATCTTATGCTCCTCCCTCTGATTGAAAAAAAAATTAAAAAGTTGCTAGCTGCCAAGATCATAGTCCCCCTCAGATATTCGAAATGGGTAGCCAACTTGGTGGTAGTGAGGAAGAAAAGTGGAGAAATCAGACTCTGTGCTGATTTCATAAACTTGAGCAAGTGCTCTAAAAAAGACAATTACCCTCTTCCCAAGATGGAGCATTTGCTACAGAAGGTCTCAAGAGCCAAAGTAATGTCTTTCCTGGATGGATTTTCAGGCTTTAACCAGATTGTTGTGCATCCAGATGACCAAGAGAAGACTGCATTCACCACTCCTTGGGGCACTTTTATGTATGCCAAGATGCCTTTTGGGTTGATGAATGTTGGAGCTACCTTTCAGAGAGCTATGGATATAGCATTTGTGGGAGAGAAGGATAAATTTGTCCTTATCTACCTTGATGACATAACAATATACTCCAGCAACCATCAAGATCATCTGCAACATTTGAAGAAGGTGTTCCTGAAGTGCAGAAGGTTTGGGATTTCAGTCAATCCTAAAAAATCACAGTTTTCTTTAGAAGAAGGCAAGCTGTTAGGACATGTTGTTTCTGCTGCAGGTGTCCGAATTGACCCAGAAAGAGTAAAAGCAATACAGAATTTGTCTGTCCCGAGATCAAAGAAGTACATCCAGTCCTTTCTACGCAAGATTAATTTTGTGAGGAGGTTTATCCCAAATTTTGCAGAACTAGTGAAGCATATTATCTCCATGTTGAAGAAGGGGGCAGAAATCAAATTGATTGGTGCAACAAGAAAATCCTTTGAGTCCATTAAAGAAGATATTATGGAGGTTCCCACTTTAATAAGTCCAGATTACAGCAAGGAGTTTCATATATTTTCTTTTGCCTCTAATGACACCCTTGCAGCAGTGTTATTGCAAGCAGATGAAGAAGGTTCAAAGCATCCAGTGGCATTTTTCAGCAAAAACTTAAGGGATGCTGAACTGAGGTATAACATTATGGAGAAACAAGCATATGCTATTATCAAATCCTTGAAAGCTTTCAGAGTTTACATTCTTCATTCCAATATAATTTCATATGTACCCTCTGCTACAATAAAAGATGTCTTAACACAACCTAATGCTGATGGAAGAAGGGCTAAATGGATTGCAAAGTTAATTGAATTTAATATAGAACTAAAGCCCACCAAATTTGTCAAAGGTCAGGGTCTTGCCTGATTGTTAGCTGAAGAAAATTGTAGAAATTTGGGCATAAATCTCATAAGCACGGATGTAGAAAGTGGTCAAACAAAAGAAGAGGAAGCAACTGAACCAGAGAGAAAGCAGTCGGTGGCAAAAAAATCTAGCTTCTTTTGATTGGTATTCTGCAATAGTTAAATTCTTACTGAAGCTAGAAATCCCTCCAAGCTTTACTCAAAGTCAAGCCAGAACTATTCAGCTTAGAGCAGCTAAATATTGCATTAATGAAAATCTAATCTATTGGAGGGACCCCTCTGGGATGCTCTTGAGTTGTCTGGACAAAGAACAGTCAATGAAAGTTATGCAGCAGCTTCATTCCAGCATGTGTGGAGGACATCACTATTGGAAAACCACTGCCCATAATATTCTCAGAGCTTGGTACTATTGGCCCACTTTATTTTCTGATGTATTTTCATTTGTTAAATCTTGTGACAGGTGCCAAAGATTTAAAGGGAGACAGCAGTTGAAGTCCCTGCCCTTAAAACCAATACATGCAAAAGGACCTTTTCAGCAGTGGAGCTTGGATTTCATTGGAGAAATCAATCCACATTCCAGTGGCCAGTACATATGGATATTAGTAGCCACTAATAATTTTACTAAGTGGATTGAAGCAATCCCTACCAGGAAGGCTAATCATGATGTGGTCATGAAGTTTTTAATTGAAAATATCTTTACCAGATTTGGTTGTCCACATAAATTAGTCACAGACAATGCAACAGCCTTCAGGGCAAAAGAATTGGTGGACATGTGTGACTCAATAGGCATCAAGCTAGTTCATTCCACCTCATACGACCCTCAAAGCAATGGCCTAGCAGAGTCTTCCAACAAAAGCCTAATAAGAATAATTAAAAAGCTGTTGGAAGACAATAAAAAGAATTGGGATTCTAAGCTCAAGTATGCACTGTGGGTTAACAGAGTGACCATTAAGAAATCCACAGGGAATTCTCCATTCAAGCTGGTATATGGCACTGAAGCTATATTCCCAATTCAGTTAACTCTCCTTGTGGTGAAGCTCCTGGAAGATGAATGTAATGAGGAAGAAGACATGGAAAAAAGGATCACTGATTTGGTAGAGGTAAATCAAATCCGAGAACAGCTGGTTGAAAAGGCTGCAGCACATCAGGAAAATATCAAGGAAGCTTTTGACAAAGGGACAAAGGCAGATAATTTTCAGGTTGGAGACTTAGTTCTAAAGTGGGATGCACTAAAGGAAAAGAAAGGCAACCATGGGAAGTTTGATGCTTTCTAGACAAGGCCTTTTATCATTTCTCAGATTCAAGGGAACAATACCTTCATGCTAAAAAGTATGGGAGGGGAGACAGTTTTTGACAGCCCAGTTAATGGGCGTTTTCTGAAAATTTATGTGATTAAGGCCTTTTGGCCTTAAAATTGTAAATATTTGATTTTATCAGTCTTAGTGTAGGTTCAGTCAGACTCCATGCCTAATGGAACACTAGGAATTTTGTTAATTTGTTTTTCATCAGAAAGGCATTGATCTGCAAGTTCTTGAGACCTCACGGGGAGGATCTCATCCCCAAAAGGAGCCAGTGTTAGCTCTACTATTCAATTCATCATTTGGAGGACCAAATACAGGCCTGATCAGGGTGTTTACGCAAAAAGGGAGCTCACAACAGTCTATTTCATTCCCCCCCTTCATTTGCCTTGCACTCTTATAACTCCCGCTACCTCCGTTTTCCTCCAAATTTCTCTATAAACCCATATTCCCCCAGGTCCCCGGGCGCAAAGTTTAAACCCATACAACCATATTCACATGACCACGTGCCTTTATCGACTTTTCCCCATCACATCAGTCGTAAACATGTGCGATCTTTTTTGCACCATCCGATCATCTCTACTGATGATAGGACATCATACACTTCCCCCGCTGCTATAACATAACCGCACGTTAACCCGCGGGGAAAGTGGTTTCCCTCCCGTCACATTTGCCACGCGTCGTGTGCTTATTGCATCGCTTCCCCATGTACGAATACCGCCGCAAGCTCTAAAGCGGTGCAATCAATACCGCTCGCCGCTCAAAACCATTCTCCCGACCATTAAGTCCCCGCACAGCTTCTGCCCCCGATCACCGTTGGATCTTCCCGTGTTTAAGAAAATGGACCTCGTCCATCCCAATCTCATGTCTCCTGATAGCACCTGTAAATCGATCTCCGCCGTCTGTCTATTCCATCTAACGGCCGGTATTTCCCTCTTGACCAGATCATTTGCCCGCCGTGCAGTCTTCATGTCCTCGACCTGTACCATGCTCCCAAAGGACAGAAGCGGCCATCTATCAATGTTTGGCACATTTACTCTTCAACAAATGCATTCAAGATCATTATGGCCAAAGGACGAGAAGAACATGCCTCAAGCAATTGAATTCATTCAGCAGTTATGGAGCATTCTTTCATACGACATTCCACCTACTCAAGAAGGACAACAGAATATCATAGAAGATCAAGTCCGTTCACCAAAGCAAGCAGATTGCAGCAGAGACCCATATTAGATAGTTAAAGTGGTTGGTGGCCAATTATGACCCTCCACGCATAGAATAACAAATCATTTTTGTAATCAACCTCTATATATATCCAGAACACAGATGTGATGAAGGTTGATGGTTGTTGTCTTGATGTAAGGTTCAACTTCTAGAGACTGTAACTACTGTGATACTTGCAGCCTCTGGTCTTCATTTTCAGCTAATACAAGCTTCTTTTGTTGTTAATTTCTCACTTTCCATTTTTGCTCTGTTCTAGGCTATGCTTGTTATGCATTTGTTCATGTGCTCTTGATTTTTAGCATTAGAGGGGCTGTCATCTCACCTCTGTGTTGAAGTCTAGTATGTATCATTGAATGCGTTACGCAGGTTTCTATTTACTTAATGCCAGAGAGTTGTCATCATGTCTGTGCATTAGGAAGTAGATTTGCAGACCCCTTTACTGGTTGCAGCCGGCCATCACATGGTCTTGTGCATCTGCTGGTGTGGTCAGTATTCTCCATGTTCACTTAATCCTCAAACTGTGAGTAATTGGTGGTCTAAAGCCTTGTAGTCTGGGGGTGTTCACCCATGTCTAGAGTTAAGCATAGTAGAAGTGGTTATCTGGCTTGAACAAACATCATTCCTTCCATTCATCCATTTCCAACATTTTGTTGAGTTTGTAATGTTGCCGAGCATCCCTGAGATACAACCTAGGAGAGTTTCTTGGGGTGATAACAGATCCAATGGCTGTGGTTCATTTCAAGTGGCCCTTTCGTACGGGGATTAACCACCCGATAAGGGTGGTTTTCTCTCTCCTTAGCCTAGACACATGGTAGCCGATGTATGGGCTCAGGTGGAGCCCGGCCAAAACCTCTTACCACCTTCGGTCCTCCTGAAATCCCGCTTGTTTCCTTTGTATAAAAGAAATACATTAAACACTGAAAAATGCCGAAAATGGCTTTGGACGGACTTGAAATATTATAATATCACATCTATAAGTTCCATTGGGTCCGTAATATCGCATCGGGCACATTTCCTTTGTAATCCATTCATTTGGTGGAAATGTGAAATACAAAGGAAATTGCCGCTTTCCAGATTTCAAAATATATAGAATATCATCTATAACTCCTTCGGGTCTAGCTGTCGCAAGCCATATGTATATCATCCCTGCTCCGTTGTAATGTGCCGATGCAATATTGTGATGCGATTGATCGCAATCGCATATCGCACATACCCGAGGCCATTGTAAGAACTCCTTTGGATTTTCCGATAGCGATACTCTGATGCAACTTGGGTCATCGATCTGTGCGCTTGATAGATGGTCCTCGTTGACACCGCTAATCGTTGTCGCGTATTCCTTGTGGTCTCCATCGATAGCCTCCCTTTGCCACTGCAAATTATGATTTGCTAATCGAATCTGGACCGTTGATCAGCCATACCCGACGGCTCTGATGCAACATTATTTTAAGCCTCTGATAAGCCTTATTTCACTGATTTATTCATGTTTTTGCCTCCCGATAGTGTAATTTGACTTTTTAACAGGTTCTTCTTTTGCGATAGTTTTTGGGTTTTGAAGACTTAGATGGTTTTCTATGATCCATTTGGATCAGTTTCCAAGAGCTCCCATTCTTTGTAATTAATAGAACTTGTTCCAAACATCCTTTCAACTTCCCATTTCAAGATCTCTTACTTCTAATGTTTCTATCACAATTCTATTTTCTAATCCGATGCATCCTATCTTATTTACATTGCTTCCTATCTATAAATTACAAGTGAAAAGTACCTTCTAGTGAAGAATATCATCTCATTCATAGTAGAGATCTTTTTGCTTCTTCCTTCTTAGGCTTCTTTGTCTCGGGTTCTTTCAATTTTTTAGTAGTATGAGCTTCTTCCTTGTCCCTCTTACATTTAGGACAATCTCTTCTATAGTGCCCAAGTTTTTGACAACCATAAAATCTTTCCTTAGCCATGTTCTTCTTTTTCTTTAGAGGAACAAACTTTCCAAATTTCCCTTTTCTTTTTGTCACTAATTGATCCCTTCTATCTGATCTTTTGTTACTTTATTTCTTTAACCTATCTTCTTTTGCCTTGCAGAGAGACCATAATTTGATGAATGGGATGGATTTCTCTTCCCTAGTAGATACGAGGCTACCTTTTTCATCAGTCAATGAATTTAGAATAACAAATATCATTTCGTTATCATATACCATCTCTCCTAGATCATGCAATTGACATTTTATTTGTGATGCTTGAGAGGCATGACGATATCCCTTCATCTTTTGACACCTTCAATTTATATAGATCAAATCTTAGTGATATGATATTTCCTATCATTCTTTTAGAGAAAAGTTCTACCAACTTATCATATATTTCTTTAGATGTCTCTAGATCAACTACATAGGAAATGAGAGGATCTTTAATGGATTCTTTAAGAATCTTTTGAGCCTTGAGATTCCTTTCCATGTATTCAGATAATGCTTGTCCTTTGGATGGATTGGAGACCTTTCCATGGACATGTTCAATGACTACATTTACTTCAAGGACTATGTATATCCTTCTTTTCCATGCAAGGAAGTTTGATATCCCAACCAACTTATGGTTCTCCTTGAAACATGAAGTCATTTTTACTAGATTAGATTATAATAAAAGGTACTTACTTGTGAAGATAGAATCTTCAACTTGATGACGAACTTGTTGCTTCAGATGATCCTTTTCAAATGAGATCCTTGCTTCAATAGAGAGAATATTTCATTTTGATATAATCTTCCTTATATTTGAAGAGCTTCCACTTCTTTGGTTATGTATGAGCAATGATCTCTGGAGTGCTTCTAGGGTTTCGGTCTTTCTTCTTGCTTCCTTCTTGAAGATAATTTCAAGACTCTTGCTAGAGTATATTTCTTTGATATAGGGTTCTAGTAGATCTTGATTTCTTGCTTGGTGTTCTTTTACTTGCTTTGATCCCTCTTTGAAGCTTGATTCTCATGTGTCCACTTGCTTTGAATGCCCCTTCTTAACTTCAACACTTAAGCTCTAATACCATGTTGAGAAATCTTGGGCATGAATAGTTAAAATATTTCTCTACTTGATAATTTCTTGTGATATAATTTTACTTCATAGCTTATAGTCTTTTATTCGTTATGTTATTATTGTGTTCTTTTCATCAAGACAATTATCAATATGCACAATAAAAGACAAGTGACATAGTATGTAGGCTTGTCAACTAGGGCAAAAAACTCTCACATCTTGAGAGGAAAACCTGATCAAAATTATTCTTCTAGACCTTCAATTGATGAATACCAAGACCATGAAACAAACCCTTGACTCTAGTATCCTCCCAAGAACCTTGTCACTGACCTTGATGTTTTGCCTCTTCCCTTTCTTGATTTCCTTCTTTATGTCGAACTTCTCTCCTCGGATCCTTCTAGAGAAAATCAGTCTCTATTCTTCATACTAATTCTTCTTGGCTTCCTCTAGAGAATCTCGGTCTCTAGGCTTTCATTGTTATCCTCTAAAGAATCTCGGTCTCTAGATCTCTATCTCGGTCACCCAGAAGAATCATTTCTTCACTACTCCAGAAGAAACCTCTCCTTCTCTTGCCTAGAAGAAACCTCTCCTTCACTTGCCCAGAAGAAAACTCTTCTTCTCTTGCCTAAAAGAAACCTCTCCTTCGCTTGCCTAGAAGAAACCTCTTCTTTGCTTGCCCAGAAGAAACCTCTTCTTCACTTGCCCAAAAGAAACTCCTTATCATTTCTTCGCACTTCTTCTTCACCTCTATTTCACACTTTTGTTTCAACTCTTCTTCACACTTCTGCTTGATCAAATGCAAGTTGAGTTACTTTCCTTTTAGTGAGGCCGAGTCTGGCTATATATACACTTCTTCTCATGTCCTTTAGGATGACATGATCTCAAGAGTTAGGCCGACTTCTTCTATCATGTTCTTTCGTTGTTGTAGGCCGACTTGAAGAGCATAAATGACAAGGTCTTGAAGGATATCTTACATAGATAATTTTGACTCTATACAAAGTGTAATATGACTTCATGACAATGACTATCATTTTATGACTAGATGACAAATAATTCATAAAGACTCTCAAAGGGAGTCTTGACTCAAAAACAAAACCTTTTGCTCATGAAACCCATGAAACAAGTTAATACAATAACTTTATTTTTCTTCTTTACATCTCATTACATAAAATCATAATTACATGTCATTATGAAGGCCGAAACTAGTTACACTTTTCAAAAAAATCTTGTCTTCTTTTGCGTGTTTTGATCTCTATTATTCCACTATTATTTATGGTTGATTTTCTGATGTATAATTGTTTAATAATATATTGGAATAAGTTGAAAAAATATCTACATCAAAATTAATTATTGAAATTTTAGAAATATTGTGTTAACCTAATTGCACTAAGAAAATCAATAGGGGGTAAGGGAATCTAAAGAAAATTGATCTCTAATTTTCCATGGATATTTCACTAAAGCAATTCATCATTACAAATATCACGAGTTTCTACAAAATATGTAATATCCCTAAAAGTGTGTTGCAATAAAGAAAAACTAAAAATGAAGTAATAACATTGTTGGTATTATTATTATTTTTTATGAGCCCATGGGGGTAACTTGGTGATTGTTATGTTATGAAGTATTTTGTAAACAATGAGATTCAAGGTTCAAATCCCTTGTGGGTCAAGCCAACAAAAAGAATGAGGGGCGTCAGAAGCGAGAGGGGTATTTTGTAGCCTCATGGGAAAACGAATTAAGATATATATGCATGGGGCTTGGATCAATGACAAACAATCAAGTAGATATGCATGGCTTGTTACAAGGTATTATCTTGACTAGGGTTTTATAGGTGTCTAATATCATAATTTTGGGAGACTCAATTATAACCATACAACACTTATTCAAAATAACGTCACTCTGAGAATAAGAATGCTTCTTGAAGGAATTTGAAAATAAGGATTCTTTCATTTCTTCATAACTCAAAATGAAGAATCTGATCAATGTGCTAACCAAGATTTCTAGTTATAAGTAGGGCATTGAGAAATAGATGGTTCCTTGGGGTGGTGGTATTTTCCATATACCAGATGGAAGTGTTTAGTTTTATAAAAAAAAAAAAATATATGGTCCACTTTCCTGATAGGGGTAGACTTCAATATCAAAATGGGGTTGGGGGCCCGACACATGTCATGGCACCTCTTGTGAAACCAACACATGCAAAAGGAAACTACCCATATCCTTCTCATAAGCGAGACACAAGCTAAAGGACAATGAATGGTTTTGCCATTGTACCCCCACACTCGATGATGAACACTTCGAGAGGCTAGAATAGTATGAACATGCATGCAACAATAACTCTAGACTCATGTGGGATTCAGGGGAATTAATGTGAATTGTAGGAGTTGTATATTAATAGAATGTAGTGGGTTACCAATTCAAGAGGGACTCTGGTGATGGAAAATTGGGGGAAAGGTCGAAGAATCTGGTAAGTCCCATGGAGTCACAACCTTCTTAGTAAGCCAACCTCCCCTGTTAGTTTTCACTCTTGTTTGTTGCTTAGCATATCCTGTATGCATGACTAGGGAGATCTTTTAGTTATTAGAAGGAATCATCTTTAGACATGGTAGTATATTTTTATTCTCATTGCATGGAATAAGTGTGCGCAAGGTTGTATCAATTTGAATTTCATTGTTGCAATGATAGTTTGGAATCTTCACAGAGTCTAAAATTAGGCCCAACAATTGGGGGATTGGAGGTATTGAGTGGCTCAAGACCATGCCTGGCTACCTTTCTTGAGGTCTTAGACTGCCCTTCAAGCTCTATCTACGCCCCAACTTGATAATAGAAATTTTGATTGGGGTACTGAGCATGGGCAGAGACATAACATTATTTTCCTGAGAGGTTGCAATGTTGACTCTTCCTAGGCTAATTGTCAATTGTGGGAGAAGATGAAAATTTACAGATTTGGGTGTGATGATAATGAGAATTGTAGTTTTAGTTTGGTGGAATATAAGAACACTAAAAGAGACCTAGGGGGAACCATCTAGTGCACTGAGGACGAAGACCTAGGAGTGATAGTGTGGTACACTAAAGAAGGTGGAAAGATTCTCTAGATAGGACAGGGGAAGATGTAGCAAGGAAAGGAGAAAAATTGGAGTGATAGCAGCCATGAAAGGAAACATAGTTGCAAATGTAGGGAATGAGTTACTAAACTTTTAGAACAAATGGATGCCTACAACTCGACATGATAGTGTTGAACATGAGATAGCAGAAGCAAATGGAAAAAAGTGAAAATTTACCAGAGGAGATTCAAATCCTTAAAGACAAGACAACCTAGCAAATGGATTATCCACTTTTCCAACAGATTACATATTTATAGGATAAAATTCAACTTCTAAACATGAGTTTAAACAAATCAATCTCTAGAAGTTGGATGGAGGTGCATCAACTTCTAGACCTTAATTGGATGCTAGGGAAGGAGGGTGAGGGGTCCAAATGAAATAAGTAGAATTGTAAATTTTGCTTGTTATTATGAAATTACTATCAGATATATCCATACCAAAATGTAGTGAATGTTGTGTAAATCTATAATCCATTAGAATTCATAGAAGTCTATAGTAAGTATAAGAATAAGAGACAAGTCGAGGAACACACAATGTATCCCTTGAGTATTCGTTGTGACCAGACACAAATTTAATGTAATACAAATACTCATTTATGCTATATATATTATTACTTTTTACACCATCTAGGCAGAGCCTGTGATGGTGAAAATCCTAATGTTGAATGGAAGAACTATTTTCCCACTAATGGAATGATGTCACTAGGATCATGTAAGACTCAATCAAGCCTATATGCCCCTTGGGATAATTTATTTCCCTCACAGGTGGTTCCTACCCTCAAATCCTCACCACAAGGTTTAAACTTGAGACTTGACGAGGACCAAAGCTCACACAAATTAACTAGTATACACCTTATGGATAGGGAAGATTTTTATTGATATGCAATAATGGTAATTCATACTCTTTTAAAAGGAAATTTTGTATCATCACTACATCTATTTATATGCACATTCATTCTAATTGAAGATAAATTAAGAAATGATGAAATGTACACACACTCACACACACCATAATTATTTACTAGTAACCTATAATTGGCATTAGAGCATTTTTCTTCCTTGACTTGTATCTTTCAAACATTCTCCGAGAATCCACCATTCTTTTAGTGCCCCAATTCTTCTTGAATTTCTCATCAACGTCATGTTGCTTTTTCCTTCATGCATCATGTCACATTTCCAATTCCCTTTAATGTGTCGATTCTTTCTACGACATTTTCTATACCCTCATTGCATCTCAACAACCCTTATTGTGTCCATCATTCCATCTCTTTGGCACCATACCCTCACCCTCTACCATTCACATTCACATCCTCACAATTCTCTCATGTGCTTCACTCATCCATCGCAATCTTCATTTACCCCTACAGTCCATTCTACCTCTATGTTCCATTTTTCCCTATGCCACACATGACTATGCACCCCACATGCCATATGCCATACATTCACCATAACCCATAAGAGCCATACATTTCTATGACCCATTGAGAAATTATTGATAACTCTCATGAGAAAAATAGAGAATTCAAAAAAATCCTCCAGGGGGCATTACATAACCTACATAAGGTTTCAATATTTAGATAAAAGAATCAAAACATTCAATAACCTAAATGTCTAAAAATATCAGGAACATAGATATAAAAGAGTTAAAGGCTTTGGTAGATGAGATCTCCAACAAGCCAATTAATCTGGATTGGATCATTTTAATCTATCTTGAAAACTTTGACATGGAAAAAATGAAGGAATTAGCTTGTAGGTTCATATTTACTGATGGGTCCCAATATGGAAAATTGGGATTTGAAACCTTCCAAGGCCATTTTGAGGCCTTAAATGATGTTTTTGTTGGAGAATAACTCATATTTGTCTTATGTACGAGTGATCATATTTAATTATTAAGTTCATTGGTCATTATTAGGTGGAGTTTTGGTCTCTACGTGATTTAGTTTAGATCATTATATTTCTTTTCATCCATATCGATCCATTTAGAGTGGAAAAAGTGGAGGAATCAACTCAGGGGATTGTTTTTACTGGAAGGACCTAGTTTGGGAAAACAAGGTCTAAAACCTTCTAGGAGTGTTTTGAGGCATCAAACGAATTTTTTTGGGGTTTAAAACTCTACTGCTTCAATGCAGCATATTTTAATTTTATTCTACACACAAAGACCTTTCCAACAATGTAAGAAGCATGTCAATAAGAGTCTGTATGAGAAAGTTATGCCACTCAAAAGTTGACCTTCTTGTTTTCACACCCATAATTCAGGAGAATATCGCGTAACCTCCCATTATTCATGGAAAAGGGGCTAGCCACATTATTATGATGTAAAAGAATCTAGAAGAGTCTATATTGTAACTCTGGTTAAGAGTTTAGGTAGTCAAGCTTAACCACTAGTAGGCTATCAGGTTGTGCTATAACCTGACCATTAGGAGGAAAATGGATGTCATTTTTTCAAGTGCATTTGTTCCATAGCTGAGAAAAAATAGCGAAGAGGGATAGTTGGTAGATCACATAGAAATGATTTGTGCAATGTAGCAGCCCATGGGCCATAGGCCATACTTCTTTTTTACTTTTAGCCATATTTCCAAACAGAGAAAGTGAGTAGAGTGACCTCACCTTCCAACTTAGTTTTCTCCCAAAAGAGTTTCCTAGAGCATATCTTGTGTTATATATGTGTGTGATATTTTATTTTCCGATTCTCTATTTTTTGTATAATTTTCATTTGCATGCATGTGCTATTAACAGTAAATCTATAAATTAATAAATTTAATAAAACTGTAATAGTGTAGAATTAAAGATTTTATATATCATATTTATCATATATGTTGCGATGAATTGCCTAGTGGAATGTCCACAACATTTTACAAATCATATTGCTATATGAGCAGGGTATTTTGTGGAGATTTGCGGGGGATCTAGATCGGCGGGGCCGAAAATTGTAAAACCCTAGTCATGGCTGATGAATCTCTAAATGACCATCATGATCTTGCAGAAATGAGGTTTTCACAGCTACAACAACAAGTCGCAATGAAACCCTCCTCATGGCAGCCCTGAGAAATAATTTTAGGATATTTGTAGAAGATGGGGGTTGAAATGTAGAGGATAAATCATAAGGGGAATCAATAGATCGAGAATAAATGGAGAATCAAATGAAGAAAGAACTCGAAAAAGATCAAACCAGTTCAAGTGTCATGAATCAATCATAGTCTCTATTTAAAATTGAAGCAAAGGTCAATATCAAGCCATACCACAACGAGATTGATGCTTTGAATCTAAAACACTGGTTTTAGAAATTGGAAGTATATTTCAACATCCAATAAATTGAGGAAGGACAAAAAATATCGTTTGCATGGTGGAAATTGGAGGGTCATGCCTTGAATTGGTGGGAGAGCCACATAAAGACCCTTAGGTTGGAGGGAGAGCCTCTACTGACTAAGTGGGAGGACTTCAAAACCCCCATTAAGTCATAATTTTACCCTATTGGGTACGTAGAAGACTAGTGGATCCGGTGGCACTACTTCACGAAAAAGACAGGCCAAAGCATGCAAGAGTACACCACAAAGTTTAAAAAGATGGCCATAGTGTTGGGTTTATCCCCAAAGAACCTAGATGTACTCCTAAAGCATTTGGGGGTTCTACACCACCATCTGTGGGAGCAAGTGATGTTGTTTAAACCCAAATCAGTGGACGAGGGTTGTGTACAACCATAGTACCTCGAGAACATAGGTTTGAAGATAGAAAAATCAAGCATATCAAGTAGAAGGATCAACATGATGCTTCTAAGGAGGGGAATAAAAAGAAAAAGGGGGAAAAGATAAAAATATGGTAGCCACAACACACCAGTGCAAAGATCCAAATGACCACTACAACCACTACAACATTGAAGACCGTATAGAGGAGAAGTGTTGGAAGTGGCATCCAGAGCTAAAAATGAAGAAATAAAAGAAAGATAATAAGAAGAAGAATCTCATGTCCACAAATTTGAGCAACCAAGTTGAAAGTAGCTCAAACGTGGATGAGGAGACCGTCTATACATTAGTGCAAAAGGAGGTGAATCTAAGTAGACTTCAACAACAACAAGAGAAATAAATGACAAAACTCTTCCATATAATATATAGGTCAAGAAGACAAAGATTGATGCTATGTTTGATCCAGGACCATAGGCAAATCTCATTTTAGCAGAGCTGGTCAAGAAGTTGGGGTTGTAAGTTTGTAATCATCCAAACCCATATCCATTGGGATGGGTAAACAAGAATGTAGAACTGAAGGTAACAAAACAATGCAAAATTAGATTTGTTAGTAGTGTTTATTTTATTAATGAAGTAGATCTAGATGTGGTTCCCCTTGATGTATGTGGATTCGTGTTTGGGATTCGCTACATGTACATGCGAGATGCAATATTTATGTGGAGAACCTACCAATACAGACTCATCAAGGATGGAAAATTGTTCATCATCAACATGCACATAGGCAAGTCGAATATTTCATTGGTAAGTGCCAACCAAGCCAAGAAAGAAAATGATCAGTTCCAACAAGAGAAAATCAATCTATAGAGGAGTTAGTAAGAGGCAAGGCATATTTGGAGGGGTGTATTAAGAAATAGAAACATAAATTGGAGGAGTTGTTTCAGGCATACAAGGATGTGTTCCAAGAGTCTATATGCATACCACTTAAGAGGAAAATGGAGCACGAGATCCAACTATTGCCACATTCCCAATTTCCAAACATTGGGTTGTATAGGTAATTTGTTATAGAAGCAAGTGAGGTGAAGAAACAATTGCAACAACTACTGGAACAGGGTGTCATTCAAAAAGTACATCACCATGTGGGACACCCATCATAATTATGCCAAAGAAGGATTGGACTTTTCAGATGTGTATAGATTACAAGGCATTTAAAAAAATCACTCTCAAAAACAAATACCCCCTACCTAGGATAGATGATCTATTAGATCAGTTGTAGTAAGAAAAATACTTCAGTAAGCTGGACTCAAAGTCTTGATATCATTAAGTTCAAGTCAAAGAAGATACCTAGAAGACTGCCTTCAAAACTATACAAGGTTTGTATGAGTGGTTAGTCATGCCATTTGGCCTATGCAATGCACCAAGTACGTTTATGAGATTAATGAGTTATATAATGCACCCTTTTATAGATTCATTTGGTATTGCCTATTTGGATGATATACTAGTATACGGTACTACTACCTAGGAGGAGCACATCTCACATTTGACGCAAGTGCTTGAGACATTAAAGAAGCACTATCTACTAGAAAATCTCAAGAAGTACGAGTTTATACAATAGTCTTTGGTGTATCTAGGGTATTTGATAGGTGGAGGAGAGTTGAAAATAGATACTGCCAAGATGGAGGCCATCATGAAATGGTTGGTTCCTACAAATGTCTATGAGGTCAGGGGTTTCATTGTGGTAGAACAATACCTAAGGAAATTCATAGCCTCATTTTTAAGGGTAGCAACATTGCTCCATGCCATAACAACAAGTGGTAAGAGTTTCCATTTGGGAAAAGGTCAATAGAGGTCTCTCAAGGAGCTAAAGGAAAAAATTAGTCAAACACCAATTTTGACATTACCAAACTTGCAACAACCCTTTAAAGTGGAGACAAATTCTAGTGGGTATGCTATGGGAGCGGTATTGATGCAAGGAGGAAGGCTTGTATGTTACCATTCAGAAGTATTTCATGGGGCAGTTCTTAACTACCCTACCTACAACAAGGATATCTATGCCCTGGTGCAAGTTGTGAAGAAGTGGAAGCACTATTTGATGGGAAATGAAACAATAATCCACACAAATCACTGAAAACTAGAGTACTTGTAGGCCCAGAGTAAGCTACAACAAACCAAGCATTATAAGTGGATGGGTTTTTTACAACGGTTTCATTTAGTGATCAAATACAAGAAGGGAAACAAAAATAGGTTGGATGACATGCTTTCTAGGCCACCCACATCAAATATCACAACTTTGGGGACTCTTATACACATGGAGTCATTCACCCATGATGCATACAAAGAGGCATATTCAGAGGATGAGAACTTCAAGCAGGTGTATCAACAATTGCTGAGTCAGAGTGAAGGTTGAATGAAAACATCCAACAGGGTTGTTGCAACCTATCCCTATTCCAGAATGGAATTGGGAGGTAATTTTGATGGATTTCATTACAAGATTTCCCAAAACATCTAAGTAGCATTATGCAATCATGACAGTGGTGGATAAGCTTAGCAAGGTAGCTCATTTTGTGGCAATCAAATCCACCAATTCCGCTAGTGACATAGCACAAATATTCATAAAGGAGATTGTGAGGCTACATGACATCCCCAAGAAGATTGTGTCAGACAAAGATGTTAGGTTCACTTCCAAGTTTTGGAAGGAACTATTTGCAGGATTGGGAACAAAATTAGCATTTAGTACAACCTATCATCCAAAAACACAAAGGATCAATCAAATCCTTGAGGATATGTTAAGGATGTATGTGATGCATCATCCAAAGAAATGGGAATAATATATTTAACTTGTGGAATTTGCATACAATAATGGAGACCAAAAATCCATAAATATGAGCCCCTTTAAGGCATTGTATGGCAGGTGTTGTAACACTCTTATTAGTTGGGGTGTTCCAGTTAATAGGGTATATGTAGGACTTGATATGCTTAAGGAGATGGAACAAGAAGTTCAAATCATAAAGCAAAATTTGAAAGTGGCACATGACAGATATATAAGCTATGCAGATAAGCATAGGGTACACAAAGAGTTCCAAGTTGGGGAACATGTTTAACTGAGAATCAAACCCAAGAAAAGTTCCTTAAGGATAGGGACATGTGCCAAGTTTGAACCACGGTATTATGGACCATTTGAAATCCTTGAACAAATTGGACCAGTAGCATATAGGTTGGATTTACCCCCATCAGTCAAAGTTCATGATGTTTTCCATGTTTCTTTACTTAAAAGGTATGTACAAGATTCTAATCATGTTATTGATTGGTCTGTGTTATAGGTGGAACAAGAGGGAGAGTTCCAACCGGAGCCAATATGCATTCTAGACTGAAGGAGTCTCATGCTCCAGAATTGAGCCATAGAGAAAGTCAAGGTGCAGTGGAAGCACTCTAGGCTAGAGGAGGCCATGTGGGAAATGGATGATGACATGAAAGTTAATTATCCCTTCTTGTTTGAAGGCTAAAGCAAGTGTGTATAATTCTAAATACTATATAGAGTCTTCTGTATAAATATCCATGAAACAATACGTGTTGTATTTTTATTTTGGTATTGCGTATGGGTGATCGAACACCGAGGGAGGCATTTCCTCAAGGGGGACGAGACTATGACAATCCCACCCAAGGTCCTCAAATAAGATATATTGTAAATATTATGCAATATTTGAAGTCAAGAAAAGGGGACTGAGTCATAGGGACATGAATTAAAAAGCTGGGGAGGAGGATTGCTTGCTTGGGATGTTGTGGTTTCTTGTGCAGAGGAAGAAACCTGAATTGTAGGACATCCATTAAAGACTGGTTGGTGCATGAATTCAAGGGATTGGTTCTTGAATTAAATGGGTTGTAAGAGGAAGTACTCGGGCTGATATTTCTTGAAAAAACAATAGATATTTATGAAGAGGGACTGTGCATTGCAAGGAAGTAAAGACGCAACAGTAATTGTGACTGAAAAAACAAGAAAGAAAACAAGAGGGATTCATTCGAGGGATGCTAGAGGAAGATATGGGGAGACACCCATTAAAATTTATGTAGAATAGAGGAAAGATAGAGAAGAGACAGAATCGATCATCCAATGAGAGATTTCAATAGGCAGTGTTGAAGAGAAGAGAAGAGAAGGGGATTGGTTCTCTATCCCTAGAGGTTATGGGTTGAGTTTCTAGTCTCTGGAGCCTTGTAATAGCTTGGGGTCCCTAGAGGTTGTTGATTGAGATAAGATACCTGGAGCCTTGTAACAACTTGGGTCCCAAAAGGTTGTGGGTTGAGACAAAGGTCTTTGGAGCCCTGTAACAACTTGGGTTTATAGAGGTTGTGGGTTGGAATGGAATCTATGGAGCCCTGTAAAAAATTAGGTACCCTAGAGGTTGTGGCTTGAGATAGAATACTCTGAACCCCTATAACAAATTGGGTCCCCTGGAGGCTATGGGTTGAGATAACATACTCTAGAGCACTATAACAATTTGGGAAGAGGCCAACCTGAAGTAGAAGTAAAGGAAGACCTGAATGAAGACTTGTGGTTACTGCCTTATTGGTACAGTGGGTTCTGGACTTCCTAGAAGGGGGTGAATCAATATGTGTGCACTTGGGGGTGAGGTGGGGCACCTATGGACTCCCTGTGTTGACAAAGAAAGTAATAGTCAACTCATGGGACTGAAGAAGGAGGTCCTCTAGAGTCATTGTTTCAGTTGGAAAATGGTGTGTTAGTCTCGAAAGCAAGAATCCCCTCCAGACTCTGGAATCTGGATCAGGGATGACAACTACAAGTAAGCGTGGCTGCAAATGCTTATGGTTGGGTGGAGATTCCTTGTTCCAAACTTAGTTTCCATACAAGTTCAAATATAAATATCTATTCAATTGTTTACCTTTAGTGAACCATGTTGCATTATTGTTGGTAATGGTTCTGGATTCAGGGACTGCATTTGTGTTGTTAATGCTTGCATATGTGGTGCATCTTTGTGGGGATATGTCACTGATATATGTGTTGATTATATATATGTATGTGTGTTGAATCTGAAAGCAAAATGTTGTGTGATAATTTGTTGATGGTAAACACAGAGCATCTGATGCATAAATGTGAAAATGAACCACATGATAATCAAGGCTATGCTATATCATTGAGTTGAACATTACTTTGAATAAATGCTTAACTATATTGAAATTAGTAAATAAATAAGAAACCCTGGAAAATAAATCCCTAATGCTGGCCGTAACAAAATCTTGAATAAAAACTCGAAACAATGGGGTTAGAGACCCATTTTATTAATGTGAAACAGTTACATGGAAGATCCTCTACCTACCAGCGTCTGTATGTGCTTACAATCATTGTTACCAAGTTATTGGTCATTGTGTTACATTGCAAGAAAAACATTAAGGTTGAGGGAAATTTCCTTTAGGGCCATTCGAGCTCGTCAACTTTACCTAAATGGCCTTTAGCCTTGCATTCTCAGTAGCTGGATATCTATTGTTGGCCTCTTCGAGTTTCCGGTGAGGCACTTGAAGGCTCCATATGGTGCCATAGAGCTACTTACAGGTTGAACATGGATTCAAGTGGTATTGGCATGTCGCTAGAGAGGTGGAAAACTCTCAGGATTCCACACCAAGCCCGTGGTAGGTAATAGATGCAAGAGTTCCTACTCCACCATATGTGTAATTCCCTATTCAAGGGCATGGAAGACCCACATGTTAAGATCCCATTGGAGGATCTACCATTCAAGATCAGGAGGGGAAGCACCGCAGAATGCCTAAATCAACCCTGAGCATCGACATGAAACCTTGATGTGGATATGGACTTCTACCAAACCTCTGAGCCCGATCCATGGTCAAGGATATTGGCTTGAGGAAGTTTGTGCAGTAGCAAACGTTGTCTTTGGGGCGATTGCGGGGATCCCCTTCGGACACTTCACATAAGGCGGGGTCGAGATCCATTGGTTGAGCCATGGAAAGGATTGAGAGTAAGGACTCGTTGTGGTGTAGAGGAGTGAAGCTCTGAAATTATAAGAAGGGATCATATATCTTTATCCCTTTGTAGATCAAAACCCTAACCAGGAAATATTCTTATTGGCACGGTCGAATCTCCCCTTACACGATTGATTGGAAGAGTGATGATGCGGCTAGAAAGCCCAAAATCCCATAAGTTGTTATAATTGAGCGTCAAGAATTCTGTTAAGAGTTGGAGCATAGACTATCTACTGGAAAAATTATATGATGGAGATTCGAGCAGAGGTTAGGAACTCAAAAACCTAACATTTCGTAATTTTTTGGGAATTGTATTAATTGAAGCAACGAGTATCTAGGGTTACAGGTACATAAGAATAAGTAAAAGGGATCAGTTTCTATGGTGGAGTAAAAGGAGCTAACTAATGTGGGCTTGTGGGGCCACAAGGGCCAATTAACCCGGGGTATTTTAAAAAAAACATCAGGGTTGTGGGGCCCATGAGGGCATGATCACATGACTAGGTTTCCTTATGAGGGAAACATGGGCCATCTTGAAAGACCAGAATCCTATAGCTATTTATGATTGAAATTTTAGAATAGATGGGGATCTGGAGTAGCAGGGATGAGTGGTGAGACGACCAGGGAGGTTGGAATCCCTTAAGGGAAATTATAATTCTATTTTTAAGAGATCTGGGGACCTGGGATCACGGGATTGAATGGAGAGAAAAGGGCCCAAAATGGTTTGTAGAATGTATTCCTTGTGATCCTCTCAATATAATTATGAGGTTTCAAACTGGGAGTTTGTACCAATTATTTGGAGGAAGCACAGAGTTAGAGGCAGTTGAACAAATTTTTTTTTACTGCATTCCTCCAATACGAAAGTAGGGGTTGGTTATGTTACACTTGACCTTTTGTGCACCAAAAGGTTGAGATTGGGTTATACTGTCGGGATTGCCTCCGCTGGGATAGCATCATCCCGACACTTAAACTTGTGCATCCATTGCAAACCGCTGAGGTATATCTGCTAGGTGGTCTCTGCTAGGTGGGATCCACCTAAGCCAATAGAAAACACTCTCGCAGCTACACTATTGGCCATGTATGCCCAGAGATCTACATAGCGGAAACCTTATTGCTAAGTTTGGCACTTTTGCCAACTTTGGCTATGTGCCAAAAGGTTATCAACCACCTCTTGTCTCTTCTATCTTCAATGACTTGAGGTCACAAAACTTTGACTGGCTCTACCTTTTGATCCAGGAGGGAATTTTCAGACTTCTGCATATCACTGGAAATGTTTTTCTTAGCTCTTTCCATTTGGTTGGGTTTGACCCATGTTTGAGGTGATCTAATACAAAAAAAATTCCTCCAAAGTATTTGCACCATCTAATTGCCTCACCAATCTTTTTCTCCTCTTGTAGTCACCTCATGTGATTATCTAACATATGTGCCATCTATTGACAATGAAAACACCATCACCAGTGCTTTGTAATTGTCATGCTTTTCCTTTGTCACTTTTGTTTCTTTTTCCTTTGACACCTTTGCCATTGCCTTTCCCTCTACCTTTTCCATCAATGACAACATATTTATCAATGCATTTGTAGTTTCCATTGCTTTCCTTTACCAATCTTTTCCATTGCCTTTACCTTTTCCTTTGCCATCAATGTCAACATATTTCCAACAATTTATGGCATCTTAAAGATCTAACCTCCAATTGCCACATCAACACCCATACAATACCACATTAGTATTGTGTGGTGGAAATGTAACAATCCTCTTACCATGTGTCACCATTGTATAGGACTACATCAACCTACCTATCCATTAGCTATTGCATTAGGTTCTATCCATATTCAGAGGAAAACTTGATTATTAGTTTCCCAACCTTCTGATACTAAATTATTCACTATCCTAACCTTTCAATAGCCTGATAGTCGATCTCCTAATAGCCCAATAGTCGATCTCTCTATCTCCACTATATGGAATTTTATGTAATCCACATCACCTCTATCTTAATTGTCACTCCCCCGCAGCACCAAAATTGTTTCATACTTTGACCCATGTCACCTTGCATATTGACTTGTGGTGTCAGTGAAACCTCAAAATTCCACATCATCTCGAATTGATCCACGTGCCATGTCAATGTGACACATCTATATGCCATGTTAGTATCATTTCAACATGAAATGCCACCTAGACCTACCACACTAACATGCCACATCTACACCTTATTAGGTTCTATTATTATTAGGAGTAAACTTTGATAATTGGTGTCTCAACATCTCGACACCTAATAGTTGATAGTTAGATGAATAATTGTCAACTAACAAGACCTTTGTTTTCATCTACTGATATTTTGACCCATTGGGCCATTGAACAACAAAAAATTCCACTTCACAAATCTTGACATGACTAGATTAACAAATGTCAAACAACGGAACCTTTCTAACCAATATATTTTTCAATATATGTTAGTATTAGAGGTGGTTTGATGAATTCCCGATTCCCAACATCTAAACATCTTAATAATAAGTTACCCTGATAATATATAATTAACTGATTGAATGATCTCCATTAATAGACGTGTGCTGAGATTTGTTTATATCAGGGGTTCACCCTAGAGGCTTAATTGATATGTACTCAGTACTCTAATGCTTTATAATCCACCTGTAGAGTTAAACTCCTTTCAGTTATCTCTTGGTCACAACCTCCTTATTGGACCACATGACAAAGGTTTAAGGAAAAAATTCTCCGAACCCCAAAATTTCTAAAATTCCACTTGGATTTTCGAAAAATACAAGCGGATATTTGAATTTTGGGTCACTAGAAACTTAGTCATTGTCCAATGGGTCATGGGCCATGGGCCATTTGGAAATATATATATTATCCCAATGAATAGAGGTTGATCTGATTCTCTTTGCTCCGGAGTCCTCTCGCAACTAGCTCCTGTGCACAACTCTTATTGAACCATTTGACAAGGGGTTAGGGCTAAATGCTCTCATCCCCAAATTTTTGAATTCAATTCCTGAAATTATCCAAGGAAAGAAGACTTACAAAGAGAATTTATTTGCCTATTTCAAGGACTAAAAAGGACTTAAGTAGGGCATTAAATTTCCCAAAATAATTTTGAAATTACAGAGGTTTTTTCTAGCCTACAATGGCATCTAAACACCTCATCTCATTTCCATTTAATAAGAGTTTCTTAGAAGGTTTCAAATAGGCCATTTCTCACAATCTACCCCCATCTAAGGCCTTTGAACTTGTCAATCAAACCAAGGAAACCTATTCAACTATTTGACATTCAAATCAGGATACTACATAATTGTTCAATCCCTTAGGCGACTGAGGTAAAGGCCAGGAATAAGTAACATATACATAGTTATCTTTAGGGATCCATTCAAATTTTGATTTCTAATTCACAATACAATATCTCAAATATATTACATGAAACATAGTTTAATGCATACCTCTATATATATATTTATTTCTTATAATCATTGACAACTAGTAATTAAGCACATTTAAAGTAATACTTCCAGTTCATCATTCATACACACTTGGTAATACATCTTAACCACATTCACCTTATCATTATAATTATATATAGAAATAAAACAAAAGAGTAATCATGAAACATGGAACAAAAAATTCATTACAATAATATATATTTATTGCACTTATCTATTTTAGAAAATATTGCTAGAAACTAAAGAAGGGATAACCACTCTCCACCCAACCATAGGCTCAACTATACTGTAGTCTTTCCTGTAGTTGGCCATTCCTAGGCTAGATCTGGTGCCTTGAGAGGAAGCATTACTCAAGGTTCAATAAGGTTCATTTCAGGGTAGAGAAAGGATAATCTCCTTCATATCATAGTGATTCAATGATTTCCTTTCAAACATTGATCCAAATCCTAGTATTTCTCAAAGTATGGCCCCTTTGGACCTACACTAAACAAAAATATCCATTCACAAAGCCAATATCACGTTCATGCTCCACTTCCTTAGATCTTTTTGTGTATAGATTCATCAATCTCACTCAACATTTCCTTTATCCATCTAGCTCAAACTGATGGATTTAACATTGACCTCCCCAACCAATCAAATCAAACATAACTTTACACAAGATATTATTTCTTAGAAGGATTTATGTCATCCTTTGCTTAGAGTTGCAGACTTAGAATCCTCATGTGGTAATGGATTTTAAATTTAATGGCTTACCCATGCTTTCATAGAATGTCACCTTCATTGATTCATAACCATCCTCTATCGCTCTCTTGCACCCCATGAGTGCTCTACAACTTTTTGTCTTCTCTCCTATCGACTTAGTGCTTCCTCCCCATATGCACATATTGGTCATATGGGAATTTATCTCCCTTCCATGGGCTATGTGATCTATGCAAAGTATCCAAAATGAGTACGTGGCCCCTACCCTGGAGCAATTGGGTACCACTTCCCCATTTTTCTCATAACTATTGGCAGTTGGGTAGATCAACCATCAAGTAAGAATATTCAAGTGTATACTAAGATAGGAACCTTCCCCAAATTCCCCTTACAACTTCTCTCTCAAGCATTATATCCCATGTTAGCTACTCTCTTATTTAGGCTTTGTTAATAAAATTGTTCTAGGTATTTTGACCTATTTACATTTACTTTCCTCTACATGCATCATTAACACAGTTAATTATCATTACAATATTGGTAGGGGATTAAAAACTAGGTTATTAAAATCCCCTCCGCCTTAAAGGAACTTCATCGTCGTTTTTCACACCATTTCATGTGCCCTCCTCAACAAGACACCATTTATGTTTAATCTTTGATAGCACACCATTCCATGCATCTTTTATTCATTGTAGCAATATGTATTCAACTTCCCTTTATCTACACCAACATAATTTCTCTTTTAATTCAACATCATCCTTCATGTCCTTTTTCCTTTCCCACATCTTCAACAATAGCATTTATCTTCAAATTCTAGTCACCTTCGGACTTATGGCATTGCATTAAATGTTTGCATAAAAAAACCAGCAAAACATATGTGTTACAACCATTTTCATATAAAAAACATTAACTTTTGTCGTGGAAGATCTTAATTTCCACAAAGAAACATACATTTTGATAAGTGTAGTTTTCAAATCAACACTTATTTGTATGGTTATCCTTTGTTTCATCCAAATTCCACATGTAAAAAATTCAACTCACATTCTAGGTTTAGTAAATCCCATTCTCTACTACATAGTCCTTTGAGTGATCTACCCAATTGATACTCTCAATGGCCTTGTTCCTGGCTCTCTTCTTCACAACCTTTATTTATCCTTCCTGGGTATATTCATCATTTCATATGAGGCTTTTCTCATGACGTTGAGCTCTTTTCCAATGATAATATTCCCAAAGTTTATCACGGGCTTACATTTCATGCCATAACTAAGGCATTCTACCTGCAATATACATTTTCACTTAGCCAAATAATTTTCGTTTCTTATCCATAAAATATTTTTGATATTTTATTCATAGAATCCACTAAATTGATTTCATAACCATGACATAGTCAGTAATTCAATAAGTTCAATTGCATTTTATACCAATCAAAAGGAGACATTATTTCACTATATATTCAGTTATTTGCACCACATTCATTCCCTCCATGCATTACCAATTTTTTTTTCCTTAACCGGTGTGTGTATCACTCATTTATCTAATCACTATCCACCATGACAACAAAATTCTAATATTTTTACCAAAACTTATGTGCTAGTAGATTTCTTCCTTAACCATAACCTTCTTGGGAATTAATGTAATATAAATTTTTTAGAAAAATACAAACTCACCCTAAAATAATTCTTACCTAATTCCTTCAACTTACCAATTGTTGCATCTTAGCTAATTTACATACTCACATGGTTGCTATCACTATTTATTCTTGAACACATCTTCTCAAGGAGTGCACCTAACTCTTTATTTATTCTTCCTTGACAATAATTCCCTTATCATGGTCCTCAAGGCTCTTTTGATGGCTAAGGTGTTTCCTTGCCTCAAGTACCACTTCAAATAAGTCGTATTTAAAATCAAATTCATGTGAACAATTTGAGTCTTTTCTTGACTCACAATTTCATTCTCACATCAACTGTTAGTCAAATCAATTAAAACATGTGCCATAATATTTATAAATCAGTAGCTAGTTCATTTTACTCATTTATTCATTTTCAATATATTTTAAGCATCAATAATCAATCAAACATTCTCAAGCTCAAGCTATTACATAATTCATCCTTTTCTAATTTAAAGAGAGTCATAAAAACCAATACATAATAATTTTAAGGGGAAAATTCCCTTTCTTAATGATTTTACATAGTTTGGGGATTCCACAATCTATTTGTTCACATCAGCTATTCAATCCCGCCTCGAAGAATTTCTAGTTATTCAAATCTGCCCTCTTGATGCAAATTTGGATTCAACTCAACATGGGAAAATTCCTAAGTTCATCCAGAGCTCCAACATATGCAACATATTTTATTAAATATTTCTCATAATTTTCGATAAGGTCAATAGCCCAAATTATCTCTTGTAACCACTCGAGGGGCTCTCCCCCTAGCACTTATATGCATACAATCTATCTCATTTATATGTTACATCAATACTATTTTCTTTTTAATTTTGGTAACCATTTAAGGCACACTTTCCTTTATTTGAGAATTCACTACTTTTTATCATTATATAACTTTGTCCATTTTGACAAAGTCATTCCATAGTCCACACAAGGGATCATATTTCCACACAACTTGGATATTTCATTTAGCTTGATCCCATTATGATCAAACCATTCAATTTTCTTTGATCAAACCAATACTTGCTCAGTTGGCCTTCACATCATCTATGTGCAAAACTTGTACTTAAATATGAATTATCACATGAATTCATCATGTTACCTCAAGGATAAAAAAAAAAAAAAAAAAATCAATTTTATTACTTTATGGCTGGACATAAGTCCTTATAGCCTCACCACAATCTTATAAAAATTTAGTTCACTTTTGAAAGCCTTACCCTTGCTCTCAAAAATATCGGGGAAGTCATCCCTCTCATGATCAACATTCACTTGTCTAGTTTATTCATCATCATTTATGTGCAACTCTTGCACACATGAAATAACCCATTCAACAATAGTACTCGTTGAAAAATGCAACAAGAAATTCTCATTTTGATTTTGCCTTGATTAAATTGAGAAAATTCTAATTTCCACATCAACAGAGAACTTGGATGATGTTAACTTGTGTAACATGGCTTGTTGATGGGCCTTTAAATTAGACACAAACTCGAGCCCATCTAACCTTTCTTAGGCACATGAATGCTATATTAAACCTCTCCTTCTACACTTAATAATGATTTTTAGCTTTAATATGTTCATTAGGAAGGTTTAGAGATGATTGCATATTTGTGCCTAATATTATTTATTTTTAAAGAATATTGTGAGAATATTGATTATATTATGAAGATTTGGAGGAGGATATAATCTACGGACTTGCTCCCTAATACAGGAGGATCAATATTGGATAATAAATCAACAATATATTATGAAATTATTTCACAAATTCTAGAGCTCCAATGATTGAGAAAATATAGGAGTGTGTTCCTTGTCATTTAATATAGATTCCTAGCGTTGGGAACCAGATCCACTATTTGAGGGATTTTGGAGGGAAAAACTTCCTCATTTCAAGGAGAATGTTTCATCATCATTTTGTATAATTACCAATTTGAATTTGCCTCTAGAGGTTGTTTTTTCTTAGTCTTCTTGTGGAGAGAACTTGTATTTTTGCAGCTCCACTTTCATTTCTAGCAGGGATGTACTTAGATTTATTCAAATAATGAATATTGGTGTCATTTTTAGCTTCAAAATCTTGGTATCTTTCATAGGAATCTGAGTATCCTTGGGCTTGGCCATCCCAGGAGCCTCAGAGCCCTTTTGTATAATTTACTTTTCTTCTTTTCACTTCTTATTCACATGCATCTCTTGTTCTTGTTTTTCCTATTTCTGCATTTAATATTGATGATTTCTTGTTGTATGATTTGGTTAAATGGTTGAAGTGAGTTATTTTGTAGGATCACAAACATGATTTCATCATTGGAAAAACTTTTAAAGGTCATAGTAATCATTGAGCTACTTGAATTAGTTTTCTTATTCACAAATCTAAAATATTCTAGAAGTCCCTTGTAACAAATAGTAGTCATTTTATGCTATTCTTTATAGCATGCTAATTAGCTTCATTTGAGTTTATTCCACTTTCATTAGATCATAAAAACATTCAATTTAATAACAAAATTTACCCCATTTCATTTTCACTTGATTAGGTTAGTCATTTGATAGGTTAACTAGCTCACTAGTTCTCGAATTTCTAGATTTTAGACTAGTAATTTTCTGCTATTTTTTAGCACGTGTTAACAGGGGTATTTTTGAGTGATTCCACTTGGAATGGAGACCTAAGACATCATATTCAATAAAAAATAATTTCCCATCCCATTTGGATTTTATTTACTTGGTCATTCGGTGAATTATATCTTCCTGTAGCAAACCTGTAACTTCTTGTAACAAACATTGTAACTCCCTATAGCCCTCCTCTAGCACGTGTAAACTTGACCAGATTTGCTCAAAAATATTTTTTTTTGTCTCTTAGGTTTTAATCATAACCCCTAGGATATAAATCCATGATTGAGGAGAATAAAAAACCAATTAGGACATGCCTTTTTAAAAAGTAGATTAGGCCTATTTATTTGAATTCATGCTCTTAGGATTTCAATTACAAATTGTTGTTCTTGCTTAGGATTAATTTATTTTCAAAGTAACATTTACATTTATGCAATTAGTTTATGATTTGATTCCATTACATTCACTCCATTACATCATGACAACAAAATAAGGACACATTGCATGCTTCACATATAGTGCCAATACCTCTTAAGTTTGTACGAACCGCAGGTTGATAATTAAAGATGGTAGCCTTGAGAGTTGTAACATTCTTGTTGCAATATTAAAGCTCATCACTTTTTGGCATCATTTCCCAGGAGGTGTTAAATTATGCATTTTTTTCTTCCTTAGTTGATTCATTTCTTTTATTTTATGCAAAAACACACAAAAAATGCATTAGGCATCTTGCATTGCATTAGCATTCTAATTCAATTTTTTTTTATAAAAAACAAAAAAATACTACTCCAACATGAACCCCCCGCCCCCCATCCCATTTGATCACTTTGTGCAGTAAGAGCCACACCACCGTCCACTTTTGCAAGTAGAAGAAGAAGAGGTGGTACAAAATATATAAGAAATAGATGGATATGATAACAATGAAGAAGATCCTCTTGGATATCCCATTCAAGACACTGATATTAGTGTGCACATGAAGAATATCCCTCCATCTTTTCTTCCAAAATTTCATGGTCTAAGATCAGAGGATCCGAAAACCTCTCTTTGAATTTGAAATCCTTTGTAGATATTATGGTTACTTACTAAACACTCAAAAGTTGAGATTGTTTCCAACAACATTGAAGGATAGATCTCTTAAATGGTTCATGAGTTTAGGGACTAATTCAATAAGATCATGGAATGATATGCAAAAGATATTTCTAGAAAAATATAAATATCATGATATTAAAGAAGAAATCTTTAGAATGAATAAAAAAGAATATGAGAGCCTTGAGGATCTAATAGAGAGGTTCATGTATAATGTTAAGAGGGAAAAATTACATCATTTAGGATCTAACACACTAAAAACCCTCTTACTTAGAACAATTAGGGATGAGTGGATTGATCTCATGAGTAGAGGTGATGTATACCAATTATCATTTGAAGAAATTTGTGAAACATGCAAACACATATCAAGAGGAAGGGCAAGAGTAAGTAAATTAGCATCAAGATCAGTAAATCAAGCTAAACTTGAGAATTTGTTTGATGACTTTAAAACATAAATTCTTAGCAATCTAAGTAAACAAATAGAAATATTAAGAATGCAATATGAGGGAAAAGAATATGTTGATATTTGTGTTTTCCATGCAGAATCACATGTTGTTAAATATTGCCCATCATTACCAAGGTTGAAGGAAGTTTACCAAAAGGACAATGGAGCAAATCACTCACCAAATAAGCTATGTTATGTAGCTCCAATAGGACCATGGCAACCTAGTCAAGACGATATGATGCAAGAGCCTAATTCGCAATTTCAAGCTTATGCACATCCATCTCAAAGTAATTGGAACACACCCTTTCCTTGACAACCTTAAGCATCTCAACCCCAAAACCAATCTTGGAAAAAATCTTAGCAAGGAACTTATGAGATAAATCCATAATATCCTCAATATTTTCCTCATTATCCTCCATACCCAACTCCATGTTATACCTCCCATCCACCTCCACCACAACCACAACCTCAACCACATCTGCCTCAAAGATCCACTCCCACTCAATTACCTATACCACCATTTCCAAACCCACACAAGGAAGTAGCTCAACCCACTTACAATGTTGAGACACAAAACTTCCAAACATCTCCTCTTGATATAAATGGTATTCATCTTAGATCAAGAAAGGTATTGAAAAAAAGAGATTCTATTGATCTCATTGAAGGACAACATTAAAAAAAAAAAAAAAGATTTAAATGAGGATGCCAAAGGATCATGGGCTGCACTGATGGAGACAAGACATCAAAATCATAGATTGAGGAAGTTACATCATGTTTACCATTATATCCTCTATGTGTTCAAAAGAATAATCAACAAAAATAATAAGATCTGAATTTCATGGAAGAAGAAGACATCCAAGATGATCCAAATCAGCAAGTAGACTAGGGGCATCACAACTATATTGAAATATGGTTCCAGAAAATTGTTAAGTTGCAACAACAAACTCTTCTTCAAAAAAAAATTATGTCATCTCAATCAAAGTAGTTGGTATCTCACATTCTCATACATGTCAAAGCATATATTTCAAGCCTACACATCAGTTTATCTGTCATCTTGATGTGCACATGGGTCCATTGGAAGCAATCCTATACTTGAAAGAGATTTTGTTTTTCAAGTAGAGTACGATAGAAAAAGAAAAAATTTGAAAAATAAGATATAAAAAATAAAATCTCAAAGGAAAACCTCATTTGAGGCACCTGAGATTTCCTCATTGATTGAAAACCTCCTTGAGGCGGTCAATGGGTTGGAAAAAGAGAAAAAAAAGAGAAAAAGAAAAGATCCTAGGTGAAAACCTCCTTTGAGGCACCTAGGCAAACCTACTAGTTGAAAACCTCATTGAGGCAACTAGTAGGCCTAAAAGAGAAAAAAATGAAAAGAAAAAAATTATTTTCTCCATGTATCTCTCTTTAATGAATGCAGGTGCTCCCCAACCTTTGCAAGCAACAAAAACAAGTTGGCACCAAAAGAAAAAATTGGTCAAAAATCTAGTCAAAGGAAGTCAAACTTGGACTTTCTCCTCCTTTGCCCAGATGCTCCAATAGGACCAAGGCCATGCCAATCCATCACCCTCATCTCTTTCCACCATCCACCCATCATTCCCAAGCTTTTCCCATTCATTTTCTTCGCTATCCTAAAATGCTACAAGAGGGTTCTATTTTGTTACAAGAAGCCAAAATACACAGAGCAGAAAATTGTTTTTTATAATAACTTGAAAACCATGTATACATTTTCTGATCTGTTTCATGGGGAGATGCATATGGATGATGGTAACATGCTCAAGAAATTTTATAAAATTTCGGTGCACACTTTTCGAGAAATCAACCTCCATCACCTAAAACCATTTTTATTTTTTCTCGAGATTTGTTCATCCATTGACCAAAAGGTTTTTTTGGGATGTTCATAAGGATGATGGAAACATATGCAGAAAATTTTAGGTCAATCCAGTCTACCATTTGAGATATACGCATCAAACAATTTTTCTATAGGAGGTTGTCCTGAAATGCTACAGGAAGGTCTGAATTGCTACATGAGGGCTGAGAAGAAGATATAGGAGGAAATATGATTGGAGAAAGGGGTCAAAAGGTCATGTCTTCTTTAGGTAAGGTTGAGAGAGGTCCCCCAACACCACTTTCATTACTCATCCACTCCATCTAACCAAAATTCATCTTCAAATTCCACTCTGCCTTACATGAAAAAAATTAAAAAAACTTTGTCATCAACTTTTCCACCACCTACACCACCCCTTGATGATTTTAACCCTATCCTTACACCTCCTATGACTTTCCATCAGTCCCACATGCAATAATTAGTTATATAAGAGGAATCAAATGACTGCTACAAGAAGAGGATTCCTCTTCTAGTAGCATACATAGTTCCAACAAGATCTTGAGCCCGAATTTTTGTAGCTCCAAAATAGAAGATCTAGCCACCCTAAGGCATTATGAGGCCATTCCTGAATATTATAAGGGCCACACCATCCTTGAAGAGCATATGTAAGGTCATCCATAAACTCCAACAACAACATATTGAACACTAAAAAGAGGCCTACAAAAAAAATCTCATCAATAAAAAAAGCATCATGCTATGAAGACCTATGCATCAAAAAACAAAAGGAAGTCAACACCTTTGAAATCATTATGTTATGAAGCTCAATAGCAACATTTTAGCCAAGGATGTGAAGCAACAACAACAACAATAACAAATAAACCTAGGAGACCTCCAAATTGAAGGCAATCAGCAATAGGACCTCTAGCAGATTATCACATGCAGCTTCAAGATCATTAGTGGCAGTGCCATGACCACCAAAGGAAACTTGAACATTCATATAAGTAGTCTCAATATCATCTGCAAAAAAACATCAAGGGTAAGGCTCAGGTATGCAGTCCTTTAAATCTTTCCTACGAACTTATTTTAGCTTGAAAAACATTGCAAGTGTATGAAGGAAATTTTTTTTATAGCCAAGATTATTAGCAGAGCAACCTCGACCTTATCTAGTAATTAACTTCACTTTTCCACCAAGAAACCCGCACATGGGGGAGAGGACAAGAGAAAAGTGAAGAAGACTTGAGAAAGTGGGATGTAATCATTTAGTCATGATGGAAGACAAGGAGTTTGAAGGGGTAGGTGAGATCTAAGTCAGTTAACTAGAAGCACTTTGAGTTTATTTTGCATGCCATGAAAAAAATAGAGAAAATTTGAAAAAAAAAATAATAATGGAAAAATCAGCAAAAAAAAAAAAAAAAAAGAGGCAGACCCACCACCTATTGGCATGCAAATATTAGTTTCTGCAAGATTCAAGTGCAGCTCATGCTCTCACCACTCTCCATCATCCCAATAGCTCAAAAATCAATTTCAACCCCTCTACGGATTGCTACAGGAAGACAATAATTGTTATAGGAAGGTCCTATAGAACTACAGGAGGGCTCCGAAAAGCTACATGAAGCTACAGGAAGCCTGCAAAAGCTACACAAAGGTCAAGAAACTGCTACAAGAAGCTAACAGAGGGCTACAGGAAGGAAAATTTCACCCAGAACAACCACTAGAGCCTTAGGAAGCAAGGAAATATTCAAAGGAAAAGTAAGTAAAAATTCCTTCTCTCCAACATTTGGCATAAGGATTCCAAAATCACCTCAATCATCAAGAAAAAGTACTCTGCAAATTTACAGTTTGAGAAAACAATTGGATTGGTTAAGCATTTTCTTAAGAATATGGTGTGTTGAATAGGGAAAGGGTGCATCTTGTAATTTTTCTTTCCTCAACCTTGAAACAAGAATGTCAAAAACTTATTTTGTTACAACAACCTCCACTGCATAGGAACCTACAGGGTCTGCAAAAAGTGCTACAAGAAAGTCACAGGTTGCTACAGGAAGCTTGGTAGTGGAAAAAATTTCCCTCAAACCCTATGAAGGTGGAAAGAATCATGAGGAAAAGGGTAAGTACAAATTTTATCCACCAATACTTGGCATGAAAACCCTTAAAACTCTCTCAATTCTCAAAAGCATACTCTGTAGTTGCCACATATTTAAAAATTAGTAAGAAAGATTAGTGAATTTGTGTCATTAAGGATAAAGTGTCTTGGGTTGCATGTTGAATTCTACCTTCTCCTCAACATCATAAAAATAACATTTATTCTACCTTTGTTTCCATAAACACTCTCACTCCTGTAGCAGAAAAGAGAAACTCCTTGTTCTACATTGATGAAAGTTTATTGAAGTCATGAGAGGAGAGGGAGAATCAAAGGAATTATGGGAAATTGAGATAAACAAAAATCTTATCCAATAGGGGCAGTTACATCCACATTAATATGGGATATCATGAAAGTTATATGAGGCATAAGAAAATAACAACAAGGCAAGAAGATGGATAGGTTGCTCAAAGGATGAGCAACAGTTTCAGTAGGGGGATATGATGGACCTCTAAATTAGACACAAATTAAGGCCCATCTAACCTTTATTAGGAACATGAAGGCTATATTAAAAATCTCTTTCTACACTTAATTTTTTTAGCTTAATATGTTCATTAGAAAGGTTTAAGTGAGCAAAGAGATAAGTTGTTCACTTGCAGGGTGAGCTCAATTGAGAAAAGAAATTGTAATACATCTCTATTCATTTGATTAATGCAAGCAGACATTGGGGTTTCTAGAAGATTTCTTTCCCCAGATAAAAATACTTGTTGCATGTGTGTTATTTATTCTTTCATTCCTAAGTTTTTTGTTCTAAATTACGAATTAATGTTCGCAAAGCAATAGTGTAGGTTTTTGTCTTGTGATTTTGATGAAAAAACCATGAGCAGTTGAAAATATACAACTTTATTTCTACATGGTATCAAAGTTGGATTCATTTTAGAGCAGGAAATTCGAAGTTGTTTCTCAGATGTTCGAATTTGAGTATCAATGTAGCAGGATTTCTTCAGAGATGAGAAGATTGCCTTCAGTGGACTAAGGCTAGAGTATGCCTTGGAAGGCACCTCAAATTTGGTTGCATAGAAGGATCACATGGAGGTAGTATTGGATGACAATGGATTACTAGAATACATCAATATAGATGTTGAAAAACCTCAAGCATCTGATGCCCAAAACCTTGCTCAAAGGAACAAAGATGTAGCCAAGGCGAGGAGAATAATCATGGAGGGAGTATGGGATCATATTGTCTCAAATATCCATGGAAAAGAAACTCCATTCATGATGTGGAAAGAACTAACAAAGTTGTTCAAGAACAATAGTGACCACGGGAAGCTGGCGCTCAAGGATAAACTTCGAAGTATCAAGATGTAGAAGAATGACACAATTCTACAATATCTGAGAAAGTTTACACAATGTCATGATGAACTTGGCGGGGTCGAAGTTAATGTACTTGAAGAGGACTTGGTAAGACTAACCCTTCTCGGCCTTCCCAAAAGCAGGCATAGCTATTAAGATTCGGTTAATGGGAGGAAGAAACTACCGAATTGGGAGAACTTATGGTCTGATTTGGTACAGGAGGAAATAAAGCAGAATATCATAAATGGAAATTCATCCAAGGGCGAGGATGAAGAAAAAATTACATTGGCTGGAAATGAAAAGAAGGGAAAAGGTAAGAAACCCCAATCCAAACCAGAATCCAGTCAAGGGGGAAAGAAGAAAAATTTGTCAAAAATTAAATTCTTCCATTGTCATGAATTTAGACACTATGCCACGAAGTGTCCACACAAGAATACAAGCAAGAAAACCTAATGAGGAGCAGAAGATGAAGCTTTGGATTTACAGTTCGATCTTGAATTGACCCTCATTGCATGCATGGCCATCACAATGATGGGGAGCGTGTGGTACTTGGACTCGAGTGCATTGTCCACATAACAGGGTGTAGATATTTTTTCAGTGACCTGGAGGAGAAAGATTTGTAGATCTACATCAATATGGGGGATGATGGAAGGTATAGCATGACCGATATTGGTATAGTCACCTTTCTAAGGGATTCAAGATCCCCCCTCAGGCTTAAAGATGTCATGTTCGTTCCGGGCCTAAAGAAAAACCCCATCTCTATTGCAGTTTTGGAAGATCGTGGTTATGATGTGATATTCAATAAAGGAAAGGCATTCCTGAGAAACATAGCTACAAGATAGGTGGAGAAAATATATGTTCATGTGAAGAACCTGTACAAGATGGATCTGGAGGATTGTGCTACATTAAGCACAAAGGAGGAGAAGGTGTAGAGCCGTGATGTTGATGAAATTTTACATAGAAGACTTGGCCATTTTCATCATGGTGTTTTGAAGATCATGCAACATATAACCTTAGGCCTTCCCAAAGGAGCACTTGAGAAATAGGATGTATGCAAAGGATGTACTTTGGGGAAGTACACAAACATATTCCATGATTGGGACAACGAAGCACATGTAGTCCTTCAAAGGATCCACTCTGATGTCTGTGGACCTTTCATGACATCGTCCACTACCAGGCACAAATATTTTGTCATTTTTATTGATGGATTCTAACATAAGTGTTGAATCTTGTTCACATGGAAGAAATATGATACATTCTCCAAGTTCGTAGAATTCAAGGCACTAGTTGAGAAAGAAATGGGAAATAAGGTGAAGGCTCTCAGGAGCGATAATGGAGGTGAGTACGTGTCAATTGAATTTAAAAATTTTGTGCAAAAGAAGGCATTCAATGAGAGTTGACAACACCCCACAACCCACAATAGAATGGGGTGGTTGAGAGAAAAAAATGTATCATTGTGGGAGAAATGAGGGTGATGTTGCATGATCAAGGCATACCTCTGCATTTGCGGGCTGAGTCATGCAACGATCAATAGTCTATTTCCAGAACCGAAGTCCTCATTCATGATTACACTAGAGGAGGCTTTCTCAGGGAGAAAGCTAGATGTCTCACACTTCAAGATTTTTGAAGCCTCTCTTTACTATCATCTCTCCAAATAATCAAGGAAGAAGCTAGAGTCGACAACATAATTGGGGGTATTTGTGGGTTATGCAAAAACTCCCCACAACTACCGTGTGTACTTTCCATCCCTCAGAATGACATTATGTGAAGGGATGTAAAACTTGATTAAGGAAAAGCAATGTGATGCTCTCTTGAGAGTAAGCTTCAAATCCCACCAAAAGATGAGCTTTTAGCTCCAAAGTAGGAGCCTCAGGAAGTTATGGAGCAACCAAAAGTTGAGGAGCAGATAGTGGAATTATCCACTCAAGCAAAACCATCTAGAGAAGGCAGCAAAAGGACCAGGGAACCTGAGAGACTTGTGCATGATGTGAGAGAGAATGTGGGTGCTCCTTCAAATTAGTGAAAGCAAAGAAGGTCACCATATCGGCACACTAGCTACATGGCTCTAATGACTGAGCTTGTAGAGACTAAGCCATCCTCTTTCGAGGAAGCAATAGAGAAAACTGTATGGGTTAATGGTGGAGTAATATGAATACATTGTAAAGAACAATGTTTGGAAAGTGGTCCCAAGACCAACATATAAATCAGTTGTGGATTCAAGATGGATCTTCAAGTTAAAGCATGCAGAAAATGGAAGCATAGAAAATTACAACACTAGATTTGTGGTAAAGAGGTGATCTCATGTTGAGGGGATTGACTATGAGTAGACCTTTCCTCCTGTAGCAAGGTACTCATCCATTAGATCAATTATTACTCTAACTACACACATGGGGTGGAAGATCCACCAGATGGATGTAAAAACAACATTCCTCAATGGAGTTATTGAGGAGGAGGTGTATATCGAGAAACTAGAAGGCTTCGACACTTTTGATCAAGAGTCTCATGTGTGAAGACTCAAGTGAGAATTGTATGGTCTCAAGAAAGTACCCTGTGCGTGTTACACCATGATCGATATCTATCTCACTGGTTTGGGCTTCACCAAAAGTGAAGCGGATGCGAACCTCTATCATATCTTGGTAAAAGGTAAATTGTTGATTATTGACTTATATGTTGAAGATATGATTGTAATTGGTGATGAGCAGCTGATCAGATCTTGCAAGGAGGAACTTGTAAGAGAGTTTGAAATGAAGGACATGGGTCTCATGCACTACTTACTTGGATTGGAAGTATGGAAAGACGATGGGGAACTATTTGTACCTTAGGGAAAGTATGCCAACGAGATACTTCAAAGGTTTCGCATGGACAATTGCAAACCATGGAGGCACCTTTAGCAACCAACTGGATGAAAGAGCAACTTCAGGAGAGGAAGTGGATGCTACTATTTACTGGCAGTTGATGGGTTCACTAATGTATCTTGTGAACACACAACCAAATATGTTCTATGTTGTCAACCATCTGAGCCAAGCTATGGTTAGGCCAACCAAAATATTTTGGAGGGAAGCTAAGCATGTTCTATGGTACCTCAGAGGCACTACCTAGTTTGGACTACAGTATATACAGAAAGAGGGAGTGAAGCTATGTGGCTTCATAGATGCAAATTCGGTGGGGAGTACATCAGACAGAAAGAGTACATTAGGTGGAATTTTCAGTGTTGGTTCCGTAGCAATTTCATGGTACAACATGAAGAAAATATTTATGGCACTCAAATCAGTGGAAGTAGAATACATGGTTTCTCGTTAAGCAACATGTGAGGTGATTTGGATGGGAAAGATACTTGTTGGATTGTTTTTTCAGATGATGGATCCAGTTGTGATCTATTGTGATAATTAGAGTTGCATCAAGCTCTTTGAGAATCTTGTTTTTCATTATTGATCCAAGCATATAAATATCTAGTATAACCATTTACAGGACTATGTGTAGAGGCGAATAATGTTGTTGGAGTACATTCTAACAGAGCAACAAGATGCTGAAATTTTGACAAAGACCTTGTCAAGAGGGAAGTTCGAGTTCTACAAGTGCAGGATAGGGGTCATTAATAATCCATTTCTTGCTGAGAAGGAGTGTTGAAAAATTAAGCAATAAATTCTCAATCTGATTTTTCCTTGATTAAATTGAGAAAATTTGCTATCTCACTGGTTTGGGCTTCACCAAAAGTGAAGCGGATGCAAACCTATATCATATCTTGGTAGAAGATAAACTGTTGGTTATTGTCTTATATGTTGATGATTTGATTTTAATTGGTGATGAGCAATTGATCAAATATTGCAAGGAGGACCTTGTAAGAGAGTTTGAAATGAAGGACATGGGTCTCATGCACTACTTACTTAGATTGGAAGTATGGAAAGGCGATGGGGAACTGTTTGTCTCTTAGGGAAAGTATGCCAACAAGATACTTTAGAGGTTCCACATGGACAATTGTAAACCCATGGAGACACCTCTAGAGACCAATTGGAGGAAAGAGGATGCCACTTCAGGTGAGGAAGTGGATGCTACTATTTACTGGTAGTTGATGGGTTACTAATGTATCTTGTGAACACAGGACCAAATATGTTCTATGATGTCAACGAACTGAGCCAAGCTATGGTCAAGCCAACCAAACTATTTTGGAGGGGAGCTAAGCATGTTCTACGGTACCTCAGAGGCACTACCTAGTTTGGACTATGGTATAGATAGACAGAGGGAGTGAAGCTATGTGGCTTCATAGATGCAAATTGGATGGGGAGTACATCAAAAAAAAAAAATAGTACATTAGGTGGAATTTTAAGTGTTGGTTCCGTAGCAGTTTCTTGGTACAACATGAAGAAAAGATTTGTGGCACTCAACTCGGTAGAAGCATAATACATGACTGCCATTAAGCAACATGTGAGGTGATCTGGATGAGAAAGATACTTGTGGGATTATTTGTTGTTAGGGTCCCAACCTAACCCCCTTATTTATGTCATGGGATCACGTCATAGTCAAGAGTCAATAAAGCCCATATTAATATTTGTAAGTGGTTAACCCGCAATTAATGACGGGACCACAGTTAGTTGCAAATGGGCTGTAGTATTAGATAGATGGTATTAATAAAACCCACGGTATTGGCCCGTGGTATTGCATGTATGAGTCATATATAAAGGATAGAGACTCCCTGCAAGGAGCATTGTGTCTTATTTTGTATTCGAGCTCTGCTCTATTGGAGGTTGCACCCTCGAAGAGGCAAGTGAACATTACTCTCTGAATAATAAAATCATTGTTATTCTGTGTTCTGGGTATCTTTTCTTCGCATATTCTATATTTGGGTATCATTTTGCAGGTTAAGAGCATAACAAGTGGTATCAGAGCACTTTCCAGGGCCGGTGGGATCTCCAATTCTTAGCAAAAAAAAAAAAAATAGGCTAGAGACGTGTTCCGGCGTCTTTAAACCACGGGATCTGTCGTTGAGCACATAAACCTGCGGATTTGGGGAGGCATGCACGCAGGAAATACAAGAGGTGGTCACGTCTGTTGGACTCCCTTGTAACCCCTGTGGGTACCCCTTCGAGTAGTAGCGCATTAGACAGAACCGCGCACGAACTGTCTTCCACGTACCCTCTGGGTATATCGGAAGCCCCCTAGGCTCCCTTGAAACCTCGCCATAGATAAACCGTCGGCCGTCTTGTGGCTACAGTACACCGAGAACAGCACTCGGAGAGATTACTCACCCGTACGATAGGGAAGTCGGGTTGTACGGCTAAGGGTACAGTCGATCCTCCTTAGTTAGAGCCCTGAAACATTGGGCCGAGTACTACTGCCAGACCCTTATGTATATTGCGATCTGTAGCACCTGACACTCCTCACGACCATAGTTTCCTTTTCTATCGGGGGATCACACATCATCTATTCCCGATCCGCGTGTGCAAAGAGGTGCAACAGCAGCAGACATCAGTCCTGCAGATCCATCAGATCCGCCGCAGCAGTTGTTCCGCCATTCAGATCTCAGACCCACCAGATCAGAGTTGTTGTGAAGGGTTCCTATACAGGGGTATACTTTTCGCAGGACTTTTGGCAGCATTGAAATTTTGAGGATTTGGCGACTACAGTATTGATCAAGGAGTAAAACTCCGTTAGGAGTTTTCAAAAAAAAAAAAAAGAGTCTGAGATCTTCTGGGGCGCTTATTGGTGATCTAGCCCATCAGAATCAGGACAACGAGCTGAGCAAGGTGGTACCATTCAATTTATTAGTAAAAATTTTTAGGCAGTCCCAATTTTTCATCAGGTTGGTGTATGGTAGAAACTAGAGCTCAAGCGATGGCCAATGAAAGGATGGACAAACTTGAAGACACTGTGAACTCCATCCAAACTGAGATTCGCGGACTAAGTCTCCAGATACAGCAATTCCTCCCGAAGGGCAAGGAGCAAGCCCACGAGGAGGCGTATAATGGCCATGAATACAATGAGGGTGAGTCTAGCCACTCTCCACACGTCTGGCACACCCATCCACCACCCAGTCAGCGACCTCCCAAGCTGGATGTGCATAAATTTGACGGTTCTCACCCATCCGCATGGCTAGCATAAATGGAGCAGTATTTCAAATTGAATCATATCCCAGATGATGTGAATAATCTTATGTTGGGGAGCATGTACTTGGACAATGAACGGTGGCAATGGTGGGAATGGCATCAGCGTTGCAATGGACCTCTTAGGACTTGGACCCAATTTACCAAAGCTCTTCGAGATCGCTTTGAACAGGAAGACTCTTTTTTGGGTCGTCTCACTAAGCTCCGACAGACTGGTACAGTGGATGAATATATTACCGCTTTTGAAGCCTTAGCCTTCTGCACTAGGGGTCTCACAAATGAGTTCTACACGGAATGTTTTATCAGCGGTCTTAAAGAAGCCATCAAAGCTCAAGTTCTACTTCACCACCCTCCCACGTGGATGGAGGCTTGCCAGGTAGCTCGTAAGGTGGAACGTGCATTAGCAGCCCAATACAGTCGCCCAAATTTCCCCGCTAAATGTCGTCCCCCACAGGCTCACAACACGACTCAAACACTTAAGGTCCAAAAGGTGTCACCTGCGGAAATGGCCGAAAGAAGGAAGCAAGGACTATGTTACTACTGTGATGGAAAATACTCCCCAGGTCATAAATGCAAGGAGCCCAAATTTTTTCAAATAGATGCCACTGACTATAGCTCAACAGAGGAAGATCCACCACTTGAGGAACATGAGGCGCTAGAAGAAGACAACCCAAAGGAGAATGTCTCTGACGAACCAGTTATTTCGCTGCATGCGTTGGCAGGGATTTCTTCCCCTCAAACTCTCAAAATCCATGGTTTTCTTAAACATCGCCCAGTAGTAGTCTTGATTGATAGTGGAAGTACCCATAATTTCATCCATCAAAAAATCGCAGAAGCAGCGCATTGTTTTGTACGAGTAGTTTCTAACTTCCAAGTCCAAATTGTGGATGGGGGCACAATGAAATGTGAAGGCGCTATGAAAATGTCAAACTTCAAATGGGGGATTATCAATTGAAAACCCACATGTTTGCCATACACATGGGGGGTTGCGACATTGTCCTCGGCGTTGAATGGCTCCGCACTCTTGGGCCAATCACAACGGATTTCCAGGAGTTATATATGAGTTTTAAGCAGAACAACTCCACACATACCCTCCGTGGACTCCAGGCGGGAGCCCCCTCTATCATCAGCTCGCATAGGATGGAAAAATTGTTAAAAAAGGGCCATCACGGAGTAGTAGCTCAATTTAATGCCATCCAGGTAGTCGAAACCATGTCTTTGCCAATTCATCATGAGATGCAACAGATTTTAAATAACCATCGGACGGTCTTTGACAAGCCTAATGAGCTTCCACCCTCGCGAGGGGAACATGATGATAGCATCACCTTGGTTCCAGGGGCCCAACCCCCAAATGTGCGGCCATACAGATATCCGTTCACCCAAAAGAATGAAATAGAAAAAATCATCAAGGAACTGTTGGAAGCAGGTGTCATTCGTCCCAGCATTAGTCCTTATTCATCCCCAGTGGTCATGGTGCTCAAGAAAGATGGGGAGTGGCGGATGTGCCCCGACTTCAGGGCCCTCAATAAGTTGACAGTCAAAGATAAATTTCCCATCTCGGTGGTTGACGATTTGCTGGACGAACTCAATGGGGCTCAATTCTTCACTAAGTTGGATCTTCGCTCAGGCTACCACCAAATTCGCATGAAGGAAGTCGACATTCCCAAGACGGCTTTCAGAACTCATGAAGGCCATTATGAGTTCCTGGTCATGCCATTTGGTCTTTGTAATGCCCCCTTTACTTTTCAGAGCCTTATGAATCACATTCTCAAACCATATCTCAGAAAATTTGTCCTTGTCTTCTTCGATGACATCCTCATCTATAGTGGCACTTGGGCTGCACATCTTCAGCATGTAGATCTACTCTTGCAACTGCTCCACAAGCATAAATTATTTGTCAAGATGTCCAAGTGTTTGTTTGGCATGGAAGAAGTTGAGTATTTGGGCCACATTGTGGGGCATGAAGGTGTCAAGGTGGACCCCAAAAAGATCCAGGCAATGCAAGAATGGCCTCAACCTAAGACCTTGAAGAGCTTGAGAGGATTTTTGGGTCTCACAGGCTATTATTGTAAATTTGTCCGCAACTATGGCCGCATAGCGAAACCCCTCACTCAACTCCTAAAGAAAAATTCCTTCTTCTGGAACGAGGAAGCACAACAGGCATTTACCGCTCTCAAAAACGCCATGTGTTCCACTCCAGTCTTAGCACTACCTGATTTCACCAAATCCTTTGTCATTGAATGTGATGCTTCGGGTACAGGTATTGGGGCGGTCTTAATGCAGGAAAGGCGACCGTTGGCCTTCACAAGCCAACAACTCAGTGGGAGGAATCTGGGCCAATCTACCTACGAGAAGGAAATGATGGCCATCTTACATGCAGTCGAGACCTGGCGACCTTACTTATTGGGGCGACGTTTCCAAATCCGCACAGATCATCACAGTCTTAAATATTTTTTGGAGCAACGCCTATCCTCCCCACAACAAAATAAATGGTTAGCCAAAATGTTGGGATATGATTATGAGATCATTTACAAGAAAGGGAAATACAATAGTGTAGCAAATGCATTATCTCGCCAATTTGAGGAGGAAAGTACTCTGCTCGCAATTTCCCTCCCCATTCCAGACTGGATTGAAGAGGCTCGCAGGGAATGGTTTTCACACCCCGGGCTCTCCCAACTCATTTCTCAATTGCAGGTAGATCCTAATTCCACCAAGGGCTACTCATGGCAGAATGATATTCTTCGCTACAAGGACAGAGTCGTAATCTCACCAACATCCACCCTCAAAAGTCTCATTTTGGCAGAATTGCACTCATCTCCCATTGCAGGACATTCGGGCTTTCAGAAGACGTATGCTCGCACCAGAAGATCATTTTTCTGGACAGGCATGAAAAAGGACATCCTTACCTTCGTAGCAGAATGTGATGTCTGTCAACGCCACAAAGGGGAAACCGTCAAAACACCAGGCACATTACAACCATTGCCCATTCCGGCATCAATTTGGACGGAGGTTTCTATGGATTTCATTACAGGTCTTCCAAAGTCAGGGAACAAGTCAGTCATCATGGTGGTTGTGGACCGCCTGTCGAAGTATGCTCATTTCTGCGCCCTACCCCACCCGTTTACACCAACTTTGGTTGCTCAATCTTTCATGGATCAGATCTTCAAATTGCATGGCATGCCCACTTCTATTGTGTCCGACTGCAACCTGATCTTCACCAGTAATTTTTGGCAGGAACTCTTCAGAATACAAGGCACTCAACTCAAACTCAGTACTTCATATCATCCGCAAACAGATGGTCAAACCGAAGCCGTCAACAAATGTCTAGAAACCTACCTTAGGTGTTTCACTTCAGAAAAGCAACACCTTTGGGTACAGTGGTTGCCTCTAGCTGAATGGTGGTATAACACCAACTATCATGCCACCACCAAAATGACTCCCTATGAAGCAGTATATGGTCAACTTCCGCCTTCCCCTACTTCTTATCTCAAGGGGTGCTCCAAAGTAAAAGTAGTGGATCAACTCCTACAACACCACACAACCATGCTCGCCCATCTTAGAGAGAATCTTCATCAAGCTCAGAACCGCATGAAGCAACAGGTCGACCAGCATCGCTCAGAGCGCCAATTTCAAGAAGGGGATCAGGTCTTTTTGAGGCTGCAACCATATAAGCAAACATCACTCAAAGACAAGGGTTGTCAAAAGCTCTCTCCAAAATTCTACGAACCATACCAAGTACTTCAGCGCATTGGAGAAGTGGCTTACAAGTTGGCTTTGCCACCTACGGCAAAAATCCATCCAGTTTTCCATGTATCGTGCCTCAAGAAAGTGATTGGGAACAATTGCCGAGTTCAAACCAGTCTACCTGAATTGGATGAAGAAGGGTCAATCTGGCTTCAACCCGAACAGGTTCTAGACACACGAGACAAGCACCTGCGCGGCCGCATGATTAAGGAAGTCCTCGTCAAATGGAAAGACACCTCTCCAGAAGATGCAACTTGGGAACCAACCACTATTCTTCAGCAGTTTCCGTAGCTTCAGCCTTGAGGACAAGGCTAGCCTTAAGGGGGAGGGCATGTTAGGGTCCCACCCTAACCCCCTTATTTATGTCATGGGATCACGTCATAGTCAAGAGTCAATAAAGCCCATATTAATATTTGTAAGTGGTTAACCCGCAATTAATGACGAGACCACAGTTAGTTGCAAATGGGCCGTAGTATTAGATAGATGGTATTAATAAAACCCACGGTATTGGCCCGTGGTATTGCATGTATGAGTCATATATAAAGGATAGAGACTCCCTGCGAGGAGCATTGTGTCTTATTTTGTATTCGAGCTCTGCTCTATTGGAGGTTGCACCCTCGAAGAGGCAAGTGAACATTACTCTCTGAATAATAAAATCATTGCTATTCTGTGTTCTGGGTATCTTTTCTTCGCATATTCTGTATTTGGGTATCATTTTGCAGGTTAAGAGCATAACATTTGTTCAAATGATGGATCCAACTGTGATCTACTGTGATAATTAGAGTTGCATCAAGCTCTCTGAGAATCTTGTTTTTCATGATCGATCCAAGCATATAGATATCTAATATAATGATTTACATGACTGTGTTTAGAGGCGGATAATGTTATTGCAGTACATTCCGACAAAGGAACAAGATGCTGACATTTTGACAAAGGCCTTGTCAAGAGGGAAGCTCAAGTTCCACAAGTGCAGGATTGGGGTTGTTAATAATCCCTTTCTTGCTGAGAGGGAGTGTTGAAAAATGCATCAATAAATTCTCAATTTGATTTTTCCTTGATTAAATTGAGAAAATTTGAATTTCTACATCAACAGTCAACTTGGATGATGTTAACTAGTGTGACATGGCTTGTGTCACCCAGTTTACTTAGTAAATTCGAGTTGGAGGAGTTAGAGTTCAGTTCTACATGTGTGATTGCTAATTTGTAGCAATCAAGGGAAGTTATCTCAAGTTTGTTTGTTTGTTTGTTTGTTTTTTCTTTTTTTCTTTTTTCAGTTAAACTAGTTCCAACTTTTGGCAGAACTAGTGGATGGTTAGTTAAGCAATGGGACTTCAATCAAATTCAGTGATCATTCAATTAACTAATCAATCAACCAAAAATAGCTAGTGCATGTAGAGAATTCAAGTTTCCCAGTTGAGGAGGAGATTCCAAGGCATTGTAACATCAATTGTAGACATGTCTCGAGTGTACAAGTGTTGCATGCAGTCAGATGATAAGCCTAAGGAATTGCGCGATTCAATTAGAGGAATTCATTAAATAATAGGAGCTAATTCCTCAAGGAAAAATGTAAGGAAATAGGAGCTCAAACCAAGGCAAAATTTGACTAAGTCTGGCTCAGAGGCCTTAAGTGAGCAAAGTGATAGGTTGTGCACTTGCAGGGTGAGCTAAATTGAGAAAAGCAATTGTAATACATCTCTATTCTTTTGATTAATACAAGAAGACATTGGGGGGTTTTAGAAGATTTCTTTCCCTAGATAAAAATACTTGTTGCACGTGTGTTATTTCTTCTTGGATGTCTGATTTTTTTTTCTAAATTGTGAATTAATGTTCGTAGAGCAGTGGTGTAGGTTTTTGTATTGTGATTTTGATTAAAACTTCATGAGAAATGGAAAATATACAACCTAATTTCTACAATACCTCAATTTATCATTCACATCTTAGGGAAAACACTAACCCATACTTACTATCATTTCATTATCTTTTCGATGGAAAGTCTCATATTCTTGTCATGGTCTTTCTCCTTTCGAAGATTAAAACATCCTCAAAATCCTTTCCATTGCTCTAACGGAAAATCCACATAGGCACACTTGCTAATAGCCTTTCCTCTTCCATGAAGAAATATTATATACACATATTCCTCACTCGATTCCCAAGTGAGTGCTTGTACCAAATTTATTTAAGGATATTATCATATTTAATAGGCATACATCCTCATATGTGGTTAGTAATAGCTTGACCTTGTTGGTAGTAAGTTTACATCCCATTGCATACTAACATAAGAATTCAATCCATTACCATGCATGATACAAGGTACCCAAGGGTATGCTCGACATACCTTCATATTCTCATACACAATCATACTCATGTGTATTACCTCACCCATGATTCTTTCACTTATGTTTGTAAACACATATGATTTTCAAGGGTCTACTTTATTTCTTACTCACTTCATAACCAATATTATGGATCTCTTTTCTAAGTAATATTTCTCTTGTGGATTTTCATCCAAGAGTACCATGTGTCACACTGTTAGGTCCCTATAATACTAGTGATTACCCCATTACTATTGTAGTTGTATCCCTTATTAATATTTTTGTGCCCCTATTGTCCCCATATTGTTATTACTGTGCCCCATAGAGTCTCTCCATTGTTATTTTTGTGCCTTTATATTATTATTGTTAGGTTGGCTGGGTTATATTGTGACTCCTTAGACTCCTATATATAGAAAGGAGGTTTTGTCATTTGAATCATCAAGGAATCATTCATTTGTGTCATATAAAGGAGGTTGCCCCCTCGAAGAGGCTGAATTCTAAGGCGTTGATCTATCTTTTCTATCCTTTGTGCGCTGGTTTCATAACATTTGGTATTAGAGCTTTTGATTCTAGGGTTTCGCTGCTCCAAATAGGTCATCGTGGTATTTTCGCTATAACTTTTTGTCTATGACGTTTCAGAAGTGAAAAGAAAAACCCATTTGATACGAAATCGCATTAAACCTCGGGTCCAAATTTCAGATCTTTTCGCGCTATATTTGTGGAGATATGATCTGAGGAAGTTGGTCTTTTTGTAGACTCCTGAATTACATTCCAAACAGGTGACCTGGGGAAAATAGTCATAACTTTCTCTATGAGCATCGGATTGAAATTTCATAAGAAGGTATAAGAAGAGGACGGATTGTAGTTTCTTTTGTATATTTTTCAGAACCAAATGTCGAAACGGGGACATGTGGCACGTCGTACAAGTTTGCTCCACTGAACTAGTCTATAATCAGGTCACTGTGGGAGATTTGGCATAACGCTTCCTTGGAGAATCCAATTTCGATGAGACTGGTGGCATTAGAAAGAGGACACAGAGAGCTACTGCAGGTCGCAATTTCATAACTGGATGATCTGAAATTACAGAGATACATTAGAGGCAATATTGAGCTCCTACAAAGTGAAAAAAGGTGTGTAGATTTTTTTAAATTCTTGCTTAAGCTTGGTTTGAAAAATTATTTGAAGGAATTAAAAGGGCATAGTAGAGCATTATTATCGGTAACTAATTCCCCAAGGAAAGAAAATGCAAACAAGTAGTAAGAAACCTGAAAGCTCTAGCATGACTCATGAAGAAGAGGAAGAAATGCTACATGATATATCAAAATTACAAGACCAAGTGCAACAAATGTCACTCTCACAAAAGCTAACAGAAGCTAAAATAAATGGCATGGAAGCTAAGATGGACAATTTGAAGATAGATTTGAACACAAATTTGAAGACAGGCATGGTAGATTTGAAGACAGATTTGACAAATTTTCTACAAGAAATACTTACTAATGGTGAAAGGGTAGTAAAGGAAACTCATGATGCAAACAAAAGAAATGTTAATCATGATTTCATAGACTTTAATGTTGGATTGAAGACCCACCATATTCCAAAAATCGATATGAGGAAGTTTGATGGCAAGGATCTCGCAACATGGATATTACAGATGGAGCAATTTTTCGATCTCAATAATGTGAAAAACACACAAAAGGTATGTATTGCAACTTTATATTTGGAACCAAATCAGTTTGTATGGTATCAATGGCTTTGCTCTCGTAAACAAATTATCACTTGGGAAATTTTTATGGAAGAATTGACAGCACATTATGAGGATACAAAAAGCAACACTTTTTTTAGCCAATTGATAAGTCTCAAACAAAAGGGTTCAATAATGGAGCACATTGAGGAGTTCCAAAAATTGAACATAAGGGTAAAAAATATTCCAGAGGAGCATAGGATTGATGTGTTCATAGGGTCTTTAAAGGATAATATCCAACATGATGTTCGCCTTTGGGAACCTGATTCATTAGAGAAGGCATTCAGGTTAGCAAGAAAAATGGAAAGCAAAATTATGGCAACCAGGAAGCATACCACTCACAACTATAAAGATGGAAGTGTTGTTGCCCCTAGTCTTCCACAACCTATAAGGTTGACACCACAACAATTGGAAGAAAAAAGAGAAAAGGGCTTTGTTACAGTTGTGATAGAAAATACACTAAAGGTCATAAGTGTGCTGAGAAGAAATTATTCTACATAGATTGTGAAGAGGAAGAAGAAAAGGAGCAAGAAAGGTCAAAAGAAGAGGATATACTCCAAGAAAAAAGCCTAGATAAAGAAGAAATGAATCCGACCATATCTTGTAATGCATTGGCTGGAATTACCACTCCTCAAACCATCAAGATAGAAGGACAAATCAAGAAGAAAAAGGTAATAGTGTTGATTGATTCAGGAAGTACCCACAATTTTATTCATTGTAAGGTAGCAAAAGAATTGAATTGCTTTCTATATCCAGCACCAGAGTGTCAAGTGATGGTTGCAAATGGAGGAACAATAAATTGCTCTGGAAAGTGCCATAATATCAAGCTATCCATGGGAGAATATGTATTGACTAGCCCAATGCTTTCCATTCCAATGGGAGGTGCTGATGTTGTACTAGGAGTCCAATGGCTACAATCCTTGGGTACAATAGCTTTTAATTTTCAAGAACTTTTCATGAAATTTTCTATGGAAGGAAAGGAAGTTGAATTAAGGGGTATTGCAGGGAAACCGGGAAAGATAATCAGCTCTAACGGTATGACAAAGCTTCTAAAAAAGGAACAAAGAGGTGTAATTGCACAATTATGTTCGCTAGATGTTTCCACATCGAAATCATCTATTTCTCCAGATCTCCAAAAAGTCTTGGACAATCATTCCAAGGTATTTGAGACTCCCAAAGGTCTCCCACCTATTTGTGATCATGATCATGCTATTCATCTGATTCCAGGAAGTGTTCCTCCAAACATCAGGCCGTACAGATATCCCTATGCCCAAAAGAGTGAAATTGAACGTATGGTTGCAGAAATGCTAGAGGCTGGTATAATTCAACCTAGTCAAAGTTCTTTCTCTGCTCCAGTAGTATTGGTGCACAAGAAGGATGGATCATGGCGCATGTGTTCGGATTATAGGGAGCTCAACAAGCTCACTATTAAAGATAAGTTTCCCATTTCTGTCATTGATGAATTACTGGATGAATTGCATGGATCAATTTACTTCACCAAGTTGGATCTTCGTTCAGGATATCATCAAATCAGAATGAAGACTGAAGACATTCCGAAAACAAAATTTAGAACTCATGAGGGTCATTATGAATTTTTGGTCATGCCTTTTGGCCTTACCAATGCACCTTCTACATTTCAAGGTTTGATGAATTCCATTTTCAAACCCTTCCTTAGAAAATTTGTGTTAGTATTTTTTGATGATATACTAATCTACAGAAAGTCTTGGAAGGATCATGTTGAACATGTTGACAGGGTGCTACAACTATTGGAGGAGAAACAATTATATGCAAAAAGATCCAAATGTTTCTTTGGAGTACAAGAGGTGGAATATCTGGGTCATATTGTATCTCATGAAGGAGTTAAGGTAGACCCTAGCAAAATTAAAGCCATTAAGGAATGGAAAATCCCCACATCCATAAAGCATCTGCGAGGATTTCTTGGGTTGACAGGGTATTATCGCAAGTTTGTTAAGAATTATGGGAGAATAGCAGCACCTCTAACAACATTATTGAAGAAAGATGCATTTTCATGGACTCCAGAAGCAACAAAGGCCTTCGAACATCTTAAAGAGGCAATGTGCCAAGCACCGGTCTTAGCTACACCAAACTTCACAAAAACCTTTATTGTGGAATGTGATGCTTCAGGAAATGGAATTGGTGCTGTTTTAATGCAAGATGAAAGACCCATTGCTTTTGAAAGTCGTCCAATCAAGGGAAAGTTTTTACACAAAGCTATTTATGAGAAGGAAATGTTGGCAATACTCCATGCACTTAAGAAATGGCGACCCTACCTAATGGGAAGACACTTCAAGGTAAAAACGGATCATGATAGCCTTAAATACTTTTTAGAACAAAGATTATCCTCTGAAGAGCAACAAAAGTGGGTCACAAAGATGTTGGGTTATGACTTTGAAATCATCTACAAAAAAGGGAAGCAAAATGTGGTGGCAGATGCACTCTCAAGAAAGGATGAGGATGTGGAAGCATTTTTGTGCGCCATTTCTATTATCCAACCAGATTGGATAAACGAAGCAAGGGAGGAATGGAAGAATGATGAAGAAGTGTGGGCACTTATTCGAAAGTTACAACAAGATTCCAGTACATCTGATACATTTAGCTGGCAAAATGATTCATTATGGTACAAAGATCGCTTATACCTCTGTAAGAATTCCCAACTCAAAAAAAGATTCTTATGGAATTGCACACTTCTCCCTTAGGAGGGCACTCAAGATTTTTAAAAACTTACCACAGGGTTAAGAAGGAATTTTTTTGGGATGGCCTTAAATCAGATATTCAAAATTTTGTGGCGGAATGTTTGGTTTGCCAACAAAATAAAGTTGAAACAATTAAGACCCTGGGTCTATTACAACCTTTATCCATTCCAAGCCAACGTTGGGAGGAGGTTTCAATGGATTTTATCACAGGTTTACCCAAGTCTGAGGAAAAGAGTGTCATCATGGTGGTAGTTGACAGACTTACCAAGTATGCACACTTTTGTGCATTATCACATCCATTTAAAGCCAGTACAGTTTCTACTGCATTTATGGAAACAATTCAAAAGCTACATGGAAACCCAAAGATTATTGTAAGTGACAGAGATCCCATTTTCACTGGAAATTTTTGGACAGAATTATTTTCTTGTCTTGGTACTCAGTTAGCTCATAGCTCATCTTATCATCCTCAATCTGATGGGAAAACTGAGATAGTAAACAAATGTTTGGAAGGATATCTTCATTGCTTTGTATCTGATAAACAGACACAATGGGTCAAATGGTTGCCTCTGGCTGAATGGTGGTATAACATTCCTTCCATACAGCAACAAAAATGACCCCATTTATGGCACTTTATGGATATCAGCCACCATCCATCACATCATATTTAAAAGAAAATTCTAAGGTTCAAGCAGTGGAACATCACATCGAGCATCAACAACAAGTCCTCCAACTCTTAAAGGATAACCTCGTGTTGGCACAGAATAGAATGAAACAACAGGCAGATCAACATCGCAGCGAAAGAAGTTTTGATGTAGGTGATTGGGTATTCCTACGTCTACAACCATATAAAAAAATGTCCCTCAAGCAAGCTAAGAAGGATAATAAATTATCACCAAAGTATTATGGTCTGTACAAGGTGTTGCAAAAGATTGGTACTATGGCATACAAATTGGAGCTTCCTACAGCTTCTCGAGTGAACCCAATTTTCCATGTTTCATGTTTAAAGAAGGTTATAGGCGACAAGCTCCCAGTTCAAACAATATTGCCAGAACTTGACGAGGAAGGAAAAATTATATTGGAACCGGAAGCAGTCACAGAAACAAGAACTTGACAGCTACGAAATCGATCAATTTCGGAGTATCTCATCAAGTGGAAGAACTTATCTGTTGAAGATTCCACATGGGAGGATGAGAATTTTATACAGAAGCATCTAGAACTACTCAAGCGTTGAGGACAACACTTTTTTGAAGGAGAGGGGCATGTTAGGTCCCTATAATACTAGTGATTACCCCATTACTATTGTAGTTGTATCCCTTATAATATTGTTGTGCCCCTATTATCCCCATATTGTTATTACTGTGCCCCATAGAATCCCTCTATTGTTATTTTTGTGCCTTTATATTATTATTGTTAGGTCGGTTGGGTTATATTGTGACTCCTTAGACTCTTATATATAGAAAGGAGGTTTTGTCATTTGAATCATCAAGGAATCATTCATTTGTGTAATGTAAAGGAGGTTGCCCCCTTGAAGAGGCTGAATTCTAAGGCGTTGATCTATCTTTTCTATCTTTTTGTGAGTTGGTTTCATAACACACACATCCTCTTATTAAGGAAACCAAGATAGTGTCCAATTTTTCCAAAACATATCAAGTAGATATTTTCTTTCTTAACATCTTAGTTGATCCATGCCTCTGTCCTCATGCATTTTAGACAATACAATCATGCACCTTCCTTTTTAGGAATGCATTAACCACATCCATATTCCATGCTCTATAAAATTCTTATCCCTTTTCCTTAAGGAATTATACCTTAAACATCTAGAACACTTATCTTGGAACCAAAATCAATGCCATTCACCCTTTTGCACATAAGGTGCAGGGACTTCTCTCATCCTCAACATCTATCATCTTCAATCAATTAGGCCTTTAATTGAATTCATTACAACCACATCATCTTACCAAGGATGAAATCCTTTCAGGGATATTTAGGTATGGCCATTGCCACACCATCCATTTTAGCAATGCAATCCAACATTATCCTAAATCAAGATATCCAAAACTGCCCACACACACACACACATTCATATACATCCATATGCATACAAGTGCATTTGTTTCACTTTACATATTTAATTATGCCTTGTTGATTCCAAGATAATTATAATTCACAATAGATGAACTCTTGAAGCTAGCCTTCCCCAAGGCATAATTTTTTCAAGTGCAATTCTTTTCTCCTAGAGAGTGCTCTTTCATCTACACAGTTACTCAAATATAGGAAGCTAGACTTATCCAAATTCACTTCAAGAAAAACTACTACTTCCAAACATAACTAGTTCTTGAACCACAAATGTTATATGTTATGTATTATAGCTCCAAATTCATCTCTTTTAATTCTACCTCTCCTAATTCCATTCGGTTCAAGTGTTGAATATGAGCTCTAATACCATTTGTCATGTACCCAACCCCCTTAATGCCCAATTAAGGCTACAATGTATCTAGACCCAACATCCTCAATCACCTTAAGTAAGTGGGGTTATCAAAATTCCTCTTCCTTCAACCACCTAAAACCTATTTTTTGAGATATCTTTTGTACTTGTATTTAGCTCGTTGAGAGCTTTCCATTCATATAAATTTCATCTAGATTTGAGCTCTGGATCCAAAATTATGGCATATTGAATATATTCCCTCCAAGTTCCACATCAACATCCATATAATAGCATGTTTGTATTACATGGTGAACATGTGACAATCATCTTCCCACATATCACCACTACATAGGGCCACCCTTTTTTATGACTTTCATTATATTTTTCTCATCGAGAGATTTCCAACGATATAAATTTCTTTTAGATCTATGCTTTAGATACAAATTTATGGCCTCTTGAAGATCTTCCCTCCAAGTTCCACATCAACATCCAGAAAATACCATGTCAATATTACATGGCATACATGTGATATTCATATTCCCATGTGTCACTGCTACATAAGGCCATGGCAACTTTCTCAATCTACTAGCTAGCATAACAAGTCTTATCTATATCAGGAGGAAAAACCAAATAGCCAATATCTTGACCTCTTGCTACCTAATTGTATAGTATCTTAACCTCCCAATATCCCAACATTTGATCTCCTTATCTACACTATATGGAATTTTATGCCATCCATGTCACCTCTACCTTAGTTATCACTTGGGTTCAACCTTAACATCATTGTATTCTCTGACCCCATGTCATCTTACCATGTTGGCATGTCATGTTAGTGACACCTTAATACTCCATGCCATCTAGCATTGATCAATATTCCACATTAGTGTGATGCATCAATATGCCATTTTAGTATCATATCAGCATGCCATGTAAACCATACTTTCCATGTTAACATGCCATGTTTACACCTTATTAGTATCTATTAGTATCAAGAGGAAACCCTAATAATTGGTGTTTCGACCTCTCGACACTTGACTTCTTGACACTAGATAGAAAATAGTTTGATAACTAACCATCATTGGATGGGACTTTCTTTTCTATCTACTAATGTATCCCATCAAGTTGTTGGGCCATTGAATTACACAAAATTATGCTCCATGATTCCTCACCCAATCTGATTTATCAACATCAACAATTGAGAACATTCACTGCTAAATAACGTAATTTTTAGGATCCTTTAGTATCATAGGTTTGCAATTGGAGGTGTTTCAACATATTCATGATGCTTAACATCTTGATATCTTTATAAGATGATATCTTGACAACAAGAAATAAACTGACATAATGATCTTTGTTAACTAGTAGGTGTGTTGGGTTATGTTAGGATTAGGGGTTCACATTAGAAGGTTATTTGATATTTACTCAACACTTCATATTGAGCCTCCAGACTTAAGATCCTTTCGATTATCTCTCAAGCACAACCCCCTTACTAGACCATATGACTAGGGGGTAGGGCCAAAGCCTTTGAACCCAAAAATTTATAAACTTCCACTAGGCTTCCCAACAAAAGATAAGTGACAAGTCAAACACTAAGCCACTAGCCTCTCATCCATTGGGCCATTATGAGATTTGAACATTGACTTGATGAATAGAGGCCAATCTGATGCTCACTACCTTGGAGCCATCTCGATACTAGCTCCTGGTCATAACTCTTGCTGAGCCATGTGACTAGGGGTTGGGACTAAATGCTCCCATCTCCAATTTTCGAATTCAATCCCCAAAATTATACGTAGAAAGCAAACTTACAAAGATAATTTCTTAGGTTGTCTTTGGGAACAAAATGGACTTAAAAATGACATTGAACTACACAAAATACTTCTAAAACTATAGAAACCTTCATCATCCCATGAAGGCATCCAAATACTTCATCTCATAGCCTTGCAACAACATTTTATTCCAAGGTGTCAAATATGCCATTTCTCATAGTCTTACCTCATATAAGACCTTCAAACATTGTCATCCCAACCATGGAAACCTATTCAACTGTTAATAGCCAAAAATGGATACCACATAACTATTCAATCCCTAAAGTGACATGCTAGACATAATCACATTAACATATAGATAAAGTACCTTAGAGATCCATTAAACCTTTGATTTCTAATTAACAATAGAATACCTCAAATCTATTACATGCAACATAATTTAATGCACACCTCTTTGTACGTGGTTCTTCCTTATAAGAATTTACGACTGCTAATTAGCACATTTAAAAGAATACTTCTGATTTATCAGTCATACATATCGAGTAACCCATTTTAACCACTTTTAGCTTATTACAATCATACACAAAAATATTGAACAATAATAATAATGAAACATGGAACATCAATTTTAATTTATTAATAGAGATTCAATGCACTTATTTGACTTACAAACACTTCCTAGAAATTGAAGAAGGGAGAGCCACTCTCCAGAAGACCATAGGATCAACTACACTATGGTATTTATTGCAATTGGCCACCCCTAAGCCAAATTTGATTCCTTGAGAGGAAGCCTCACTCATGGTTCAATGAAGTTCACTTCAAGGTAGAGAACATGAAGGCTACTAAAGGGATTAAGTGAGCTAACTTTTATCCACTAAGCTAGGGCATGCTATTTTTCAAGGTACGATCCATTTAGATTTAGAAAACACAAAAGGATCCTTCATGAAGCCAATAGTCCCCATATGCTTCCCTTACTTATTTTTTTGTATAGATTCATCAAGATATCTCAACATTTTTCACTATCCCTCTAGCTCACACTAATGGCTCAACACTGACCTCCTCAACCAATCAGGTCATCCAAAAACTTACATGAGCTACTTCTATTTAGAAGGATATATCTCACCTTATGCTATGAGCCATTGATTTAGAATCCTTGTATGTTTCCAGATTTTATATTTTACGGGTTACTCAAGCTTTCACAAGAGATCACCTTCACTAGTTTTTAACCATCCTATACTACTCTCTCACACACCTGCAAATGCTTTGCAAATTTTTGTCTCCTTTACTTTGCTCAATGCTTCCTCCCCATATGCACGTATTGGCCATATGGGAATTTGGGTCCCTTCCTCAGCCATTTGGTATACCTAGAGTCTCCAAAATTGGAACATGGCACATACCTTGAAGAAATTTGGTACCACTTCCCTACTCTTCTCAAAACTACAGGGAGTTAGGTAGATGAATCATCAAGTCAAAACATTCAATTCAGGGTAGGACAAGTAACTTTCTCAAATATCCCTTACAATTTCTCTCTCAGGTATCAAGTTCCATGTTGGTTGCTCTCTTCTTTAGTCTTTCGTAATATATTAAAAATAAAATTCATATTACAATTGTTCCAAGCATTTTGACCCATTTACATTTACTTGCCTCTATGGTCATCATTAACACAATTAATTAGAATATAGGTGGGGTATTAAAGACAAGGGTGGTACACTCAAATTTTTATGATTCTACCAAATAAATATGGTTATGTCACTTTCTCCACATCCAATATAACCTCTTGTATTCTTTCAAGAGTCTATATAGACAATAATATCTTCTAGCATCCCTTATAGCTTAATAATCTATCTATCAACCATTTGAACAATACTAATGGTTTGTGTTAAAAGTTGTTGAAGTTCCAATTTTTCCAAGGTGCTATTTGTTATTAAATTTATAGTTGATCCTAGGTCAATCAAAGTGTTTTTTTATCAATTTATTGATAACGTAAATATTCATTGTTGGACTTCTTTGATCAAACAATTAAGAAAAACCACAAGACCAACAAGTTGTCCTCTGACATGGATGGCTTGTGGATCTTTCCTTTTCCTTCCAAATTCTTCAAGCACAATACTCTAACTATTTTGTTATAAATTACCACATCCTTAATTGCTTGGATAAAGGACGCTTTGAAACATACACTCTTAAGCTCTCCCAAAAAGTCAAATTATGGTTAGATCATCAATTTAGATTGGCATGATCATTCTAGAAATGGAAATCTATGCTCTAGGTATTGTGTTTGCAACTAAGTGGGATTCTATTTGTGATTTTCAGGATTCTACAACTACTCCTTGTCAACATGTTTAGTAATAATTGGTGTCAAGGGTTTTGTTACCAATTTTCCTTAGTATAATTGGACTTCATCACAATCTCAAGACCTTATAGAGTAGGCATTATCTATTACTATCTGCTTGCTACACATATACATAGGACTTCATCACAATCTAAAGACCTTATAGATTAGGAATTATCTATTACTATATTGTTGCTACACACACACACACACACACATACCTATTTTTATTATTGTTTGCATTTGATGTGGGTTGGGAAAGTGGTTGAGGAGGTATAGATGATGTGGAGTATTTGTTGGTTGAGTTGGTGGTAGAAATGCTTGCTTTTAAGAAGTTGGTTTCTAATTATAGTGAGCTCTCCAAGGTTGCTACTAAGCAGGCCCTTGCCTTTGTTTAGGCTACTAATAAGGAAAGAAAGGTGGCCATCAATTTTGGAAATTTGGATATTTACATTACTATTGGGGTGGAAATGGGATTGCTCAAGGATAAGAATACTAATTTATTGGGGAATTAAATTGATTATTCCAAGAAGAATTGAAATATTGATGGCATTCATATGGAATAACTTGAGTTATTTATGGTAGTATTTGCCTTTAAGGGTTGATGAAACAAACTTGCTCCACATTCTGATAGGCTCCCTCATACAAAGTCTTCAAACTTGGATACTATGGGTACCGATTGATGTCATGACTATCTTTGCAAATGTTGTAAACTTATATGATGTTTAGTAGCCATTCATGATGTTATATTTTTTTTAAATGCACTTTGGTCCAAAAATTTCCAAAACCTTTTTAGTTTCCTTGTTCTTTTTCATGACTTGGAGTTTATCAAACTATATTTGTACTGAATGTAAAATATATTTCTTCATATCCTCAAGTAGATTTCCAATCTCTACTTTTTTAAATCCAAATGTAGTCCCAATGGTTTATGCAATAATTGCTCTAATTCCTTTGAAATTTTTAGTAGCAATTGTTGAGTAGTTTTTTATCATAAGTGCATTTGGAAACATCTCAGCTCAAGAGAAATGTATTATGAGAGTCTTTGTCACCTATGCTATTGAAATATCTCTTGTTATTATAGTGAAATTTCTCAACATAGTCCTCTAATGACTCATCTTCTCCATATGTCATTTAGAATATTTTATATTCAATGTTTATATTTTCATTATTCTACGTAAATACCTATAACATGATTCTTCATTATATAATACCTTGGCTTTGATTCCTAAACGAATAATGTTTGTTTATACATGATGAAAATTTAGAGATCCTAGTAATATAATAAATACTATTAATAAAAATACATCAATGGCTACATACATACAAGGACAAGAGTTATAGGGGAAATGATTCCACTAGAGGGTGGGGGTAGCTACAGAGGCCAAAATAATATTTATCACATTTTATTAAACCCATATATGAATTAGTTGAGAAAAGAAGTTACATGATCTTCTTGTTCGGAATTCCTCATGGCACACTGTGAGCACCCATATATTAATTGTACTTTTGGATGGTTAGGGGGGATTCTTGATTCATTCTTGTTTTTTATTCTCTAAGAGAAGAGTTATGTAGGGGAGAACCATTGCTAGTTGACTGTGTGTTAACACCGGTTATTGTTCAACATGTGAAGATGATTGTGTCTAGGTATGCATTGTCATTATTGAGGAAATTTTCCATTTTTGAGAACCTTTGGAGCCTCCAACATTGACATTTCCTTAGTATAGGGAAATGGAATAACCTATGGGACTACATTGCAAAGAAGATAATTCCTTTTTTAGGGTTATACAGGTTGAAGGGGAAAGAGAGTTGGAAGTTGGGTTGGCATGTTTGGTTTAGTAAATTGTGACAACATGGGATTGTTGTGTAGTTGTGATTGCATGCAATTGTTGAGTGCCTATGTGGGAGTAGGTTTAGACTAGGTGCTAGTCCTTGTGTATCCATTGCTTGAATATGACCCAATGATATCCACTTTTGAGATAATTTGGTGAAGAATCAAGCACATTGAACCTAATCAAGTAAATCATCAATGTGAGGAAGTGGATATCTATTTTTGATGGTTATCTTATTTAATTCTCTGCAATCAATACAAAGACACCAAGTTCCTTATTTTTTAAGCATATGAAAAATTGGTGATGCACATGGAGAATTGATACATTTAATGAAATATTTACTTAACAACTCTTGCATTTTCCTTCTAATTTCATCACTTTGTAGCTTTGAAGTGTGATAGATTGTTGCATTGGGAAGAGAGACCCCAAGAATAAGTTCATTTTTATGCTTATTTATTCTTTGTATACCAAGTGTTGTTGGTTCTTGAAGAACATTTGAATAAGATTTCAAAAGTTGATTACCATTTGAATGCAATGTATAAATTGAAACATTTTCTTTCATATCAAAAGATTGCATCATGATGAAAACTAAAGCTAATATTGTTGTTTGATTCACTGCTTTACATGTTGACATGTAGGTGAATACCAAATTGATTGATTTTGGTGTGCTTATGATTATGTACATTTTAATTATTTTTTTGTAGTTTTTATGTATTTTATATGCATGATAGAAACCTTTTCCCAATCATATTGATAAAGCTTTCTAAGAAACAATCCACAATATTCCATTTTGGTCACATTGCAAGTGTTCCATCCAAGTGCATATGAATGAGTATAAGGGTCCAGAGGTAAATGAAGCTTGTCAAGAATCGTTTTCACAATCAATTTTATTTGGTAAGAAATTATCAATGATGATACAATTCACTAAAAATATCATGATTAAGGTAAGCATAAGTGATAAATAAACTATTATGCCCTTCATAGACTCGCTGATGATTCATTAGGGTAACCTTATTTAGTTTGAATTTGATCTAGGTGGCTTTGGAGAGGCTAAAAAATTGAAGTCTTTGGATTTTGTTGAAACTAAGGCCAGAACAAAGAGCTCGTCATCCTGATTCCAATGACCTAGACAACACTCAAATATGACTTCGTATTTGTAAGTTATTAGCAGTCCAAGTTCAAGCAAAAAGGAGCAGGAATTTTGTCGCCAACTACATTTGGAGCATAGATAAATTTGACATCCCAACTAAATATGGCAGAACTAATAAATATGGTGGCCACTAACCAAGTGACAATTTGGCACTTATCGACAACTGGAATTGGTAAATTTGTTTCCTATTTAATTTTTCCAGTGACCCTTAAAAATTCAGCTGACGGTTTTCATTAGCTATTATATATATATATATATATATATATATATATATATATATATATATATATATATATATATATATATATATAGATATCTATTTAGATAGATATATATTAAAAATAGGGGGCAGTTGGCCACCACCCGCACCACCCCTCCCCAACCCATATAACAATATGTTATTAATGGAGACAAACCACCATTGGCAGACCCGCCACCCAACGAAACACCCTTTTAAATTGAGGCCGACATGGATCGAACTCGCCTGGTGACCAGCCCAATGGGAGGCCCGCAAATCACAAACACCAATTCAATAAACCACCACCCAAATGAAGTTCCAATAGTGGGACCGCAAAATATTACACACCACCACAACAAATCAAAAGGACACGAGTTTTTAAAAAAAAAAGATATGTATGGTCAAGTGGGGTATTGGAACCTCTGACCTCCCCTCCAACATGTAACTTTAACGCCATAACCGCCCAGCCAATTGAGCAGGCTTTGTAAACAACGCCACCACTCTTGTATAAAAATTGTGTTCAATTGTTGAGTGAACCAGCAAAGGCCGTAGGGAACAAGAACCTGGAACCCAATACCTGTGGAACCATGAACTAAGGAAAAACCTTGAACTGGAGGAACCTTGAACAATGGAACCCTAACACAAGGAATATGTGAAGAATCTTTTAGATTGCTTGGATGTCGAATTTTGACATTGTCATAAATATGTCAAGTTTATACTCATCTGGATTAAAATTTTGCCAAGAATTTGATGGTGCAGATGATTTTCTTATCTAGGAATCCAATTTTCCAGAGGAAGAATGTTGAGCAGTGGAACTTTGAAGGTGAATCTTGACGTAGGAATCTACAAGGAATCTTTTAGATTCCTTGGAGGGCCAGATTTGATAGTTTCAGAACAAGGTCAAATTTATACTCAAATTTCAAGGATTTTCGTGAGGATCGTGATAGCATGTTCCATTTTGGAATTTATTAATTTATTTTCACACCATGACCTGATTAGAAGATATATTAATGCTTTTGTCCACTTTGCTTCTTTTTATTTTGGCGAAAGGATGGTTGTGTTGCAAGATTATGTGATCTCTATATGCTGCAGTTGGATAGCGAGATTTGAATCTATGCTGGAAAATCATATCTTTAGCCTTTGCACAAAAACCAAGATGGTTCAAAGATGAAAGTAGGCAATGTTGACACTTGGACAGAAAGTGGTCATGTTTACAACCATTGGTCTTAGAATTTTGAGACAATCATGATGATGATGTGTGACTTGAATCTGTTCAATGGATTCAAGAGCGCAATTTTATGCCACTTATGTGTGAGATTCCATTTATACCAATTTTGTGAGAGATCATTCCTTTGTCATGCTGAAGGAGAATGTCTTGTGAATGAGAGTTCTTTGTAGGAGAATGTCTCTTGGGAGAGACATGCCACTCTAGATAAGGGTTTCATCCTTGTATTGACAAAGATTGCATTATGTACTCATCTTCTTCTTATAGAGACTAATGAAGTGACCTCCCCACTCTTGACCCAGGGCCCGAAGAAGTAGTCCACATTGGACAAACTCCGTCATCATATCGTGCGTTATGATTGCTTCTTGTTTATGTTGATGGTTTACTAAAGTGTTGTTTAGAAAATGCATTGCTCATTTTTCACATGCAAAATATAAGTGTCAGTAAAGGTCCTATATATGGATATTTTTGTTTTAAATTGTTTGCAAAAATTATTTGAATCAGAATTTCAACTCATTATAAGTCATATCATCACTATTAGTCTCAATAAGATTATCGTTAGCTCCATGTTCTTGAGGCGATACAATAATTTTTTTTCTCCTTTAATTTGAAGCATTCAATTTTGTCACGGCCTTTATTCTTACAATACCTATAGAATTTGACATTTTTCCTAGCATCGAAAACAAAAGAAGAAGAAGAAGAAGAAGAAGAATACTAACAAGAAGTGTTATTGCTTGTATTTGCACAAGGTGTAGATTTTGGAAAAGTGATTTGGATCCTATTGAACAAGAATGAATATCGTTGGACTTTATTCTTCTCTCAAAGATTTTATTTGGCCAATTGAGCAATATTGAAAGTAACATAGTGGTGATTTCTACAAACTTAAGTTCTCGATATAACAATTATTGCAAACCACTTTTAAAATTAAAAATGAGTTTCTCACCCAAATCAAAGATGTTGAGGATGAGTAACTTATTGAATTGATGTATGTACTCCTATAATGACATGTTGAACCCTTGATGTAATCCTAGCCACTTAAAATTCATATATTATTTGTAATTTTATGCAAATAATTCCAATGTGAGGGCTTCTACAAGTCGTGACCATGTGGTGATGGGATTTTGATTTATTGCTCATTCTACAACCAATAATTTAGCAAGTCTTGTTGTTTTCAACTAGGAAAATAGAATTGTTTCTTCTTTAGGTTATGATTGTATTTGAACCATATATTCATTTTAAGGATCTAATTATCTAGTACTTCTATATTATGAGATCCATCATAGATCAAAACCTAACACTTGTCATGTCGAGAAGATAACTTGCTGACTATAATGTTGTTAACTATTGTGGATAATGTGATGGTGATGTTGGTTAATTTACATACTCTTTCAACAAGTGAGTGTTTCCATGGATCATGTGGTCAATGTCATGGGGGAAGAGACAAAATTTCAAAGAGAAATATGCTACAATCTTGAACTAGGGTACCAGTAATCAAGAATAGGGGATAAGAATGCAATTTTGAGTTTCATTCAGTCCCATAGGAACTACACAAGGAACATTGCCTATTTAAATGAAGTTTTCACTTAAAAATAAATCAAGATTGCAAACTTGTAGCTAAGAATTTGAGTACCCATGGAATAAATTTCAATGCAATTCCATCAATTAAGCACAAATTTTGAGAAATTAAGGTTGAATGTTGACATGTGGCTAGTCGTTTTGAGAAATTAAGATAAACTATTTGCAATTGGGCACAAATTGTGAGACATTGGGTAGTGGAGGGCCAATTTGTTAGAAACCAAGATTATATTGAGAGGGTGGGTGAATGTGTGACAACACAAATTGCTTAACCTCATTTTTGCAATGTAAATAATCTCATAAAAGATTAGCGACTGAGTATGGGACACACATTCTAGATACTCGAGAGGGTAATTCTTGGGGATTTAATTGCTATTGTAGCCAAGGAGGATGGTAGGTGTCCATTCTAACTGCATTGGAGGATGCCATTAAAGAAGAGGCTAGAAAAAAAGGACAGGGGGGGAATATCTCCTTCATGGTGGATTCACTCAATGAACTTCTAACATATCACATGCGTTTGTGGCATACTAAACAATATCCTTAATTTGACTACATATTGGAAAATACCTCTAAAAATCACATTATTGAACCCCCTACCAATACAAACCCAATACACCTTCCCAATTTGAAAAATCCCTACTTTCACTAGATATTTTAGGTATCCATTTTTTCATTAACATTTTTTATACCCCTTTATAATTTTTCATTAACTTTGAGCTCCATTTTTAATACCTACTAATATAAAATCCCTTTACCCCCTATTATGTGATCAATATATTATGCCATTTTTTTCTCAATTTATATCCCCCAATATGAATGCACGTATGGAATTTATCCCCTAGTGAATTTCTCGTGGTTTCCTTGGAGGAAAAATGCAAGCAAAGGAGGACAAAAATAAAGAAGATGATAACATCGTTGAGGACTTTATGCCTAGGGCACAGAAGCGGGAGTGGGTGGTTGGATGACAATCAATAGACAAGGGAGTGGGGGAGACATGGCACAACCCCCACAGGGAAAGAAAACCCTGACCACGTGTCAAATGGAGGTGAAGAACCACTGTGGATGAGAAGGAAAGGATCCAAACATAAAGGGTTATGAAATCACATATTGGAGAAGAACAAGGGCAAGTAGAAAGAACCACCATGCATGAGAGCTTATAAAAAGTATCATGCACAACTAATAAAAAGGGGGAGAGCCTACACGTGTTGTTATGAAGCTAAAAATAACCACCATGGCCAAGAACACATAGAGTGCACACACAAACTAGTAGAATAAAGTTTGCTTTCTGCTGATTACCACTTTGGAACTAGAGGAGGCATTCAGAAACAAAGGGTGCAACAACAAATGAGAGAAAACACAAAAAAACATTTAGGAATTGCTCAGATTCTAGGAATTACTATAACATGGGACTAATAAGACACTACAGAGCATGGTTTGGACTAGAAAGAATGCTTGTGCACCTACTGGTAGAGAAAGAACTTATTGGCAACATGGTGTAAAAATGGAAGCACATCTAGTCAGTTCCTAGGCTCTCAAAGGAGTTGGCTATATTTTTAGTTGAGCATTTGGATTACGAGAGGAACTTCTCTTGGTGAGGGGAAACTTCAGGATACCCTGGGGGCCTAGAGGGTGGAGATGGGATTTCTTTAGAGTCCCTTGACAACGAGGGGTAGAGGTTTAGCCGTCTCAGTACTGCAGAATCTCTGTAGTCTCATTTTCTTGCTTCATTTGGTTTTACAGTGGATTATCGAGTCTGATTAGTGGTTGGAACCCCTGTCAATGTGCTCAGGGTGGGGAGAAGTTTATATATTCCTTAGAGTTTATTAGTTGTTGAATAGTTGGAAGGAAGAGGTGATAGTCCTATCGATTCCCTGAAGACTGGTAGGTTGTTGTTTGGTTGGTGGGTGGAGGTAGGAAGACCTTTGGAGTCCCTGTTTCAGCGAATAGCTGACATACAATCCCTTGAGAAAGCTATTTCAGTCTCTCAAATCTGGCTCAGGGGTGAAAGTTGCAAGTAAGCTTGGTTGTAGTTGTCTATTGTTAGGAGGAGAGTTGTAGTCCCTAATTCAATTTCCCATCTTTAGAATTAAATATAGATAAGTATTAAAATGCATTCCATGTTATTGAGGTTCTTATTGAACTATTAGATTGATGTTGTATTGGTTGCATGATTGACTTACGGTTTAATGTAATGTAAATGAAATGATATTTGAGGAATGTCACTGTGTAATTTGAGTTGCATTGGTGGTTCCAAGTAGAGAACTTGAGCATGAGTATCCATCTTAATTATTTTTGTAAGAAGAACAATGTTCTCCTTGTGTTGAAAGCATTCAAGTTTTGAAGCATGTCCCTAGTATTTTGGTTTGCAATAGTGTTTCCATACTTGAATTTAAATATAAAAATCCCAAATTCAAATTGATGCTACATGAGGGATGGTTGTTTCCATGAGTCCACAATATTAACACTCTGATGAATAGCTATGATTTTATGCATTGAATTTTCATGCATTGATTTCATACATGGATGCACCCATGTGAGTGTAGGGAGGACTTGATAGAGAACTATGTGTTTTGGGCACTTCATTCCCTATGTGACTGTATAGGAATAGTGCAATTCTTTGTATGTTGTAAGGGTAGGGAATATAGTGATTTCCTTCCCTAAGGCTAAATGAACCTCTGCATAATCTAGAAATACTGATGGAGTTGGTGATTTATGGGTGTTGTTGATAGCAACATGAGCATGTTGTGTGCTTGATTGTCAATGGCACTATTATGTGCTTAAATTTCTATTGAGGAGACTAGTTGAGTCTCCTGAGCTTAGAAAGGAGCATAATGTGCTCCCTCAACCCTTTTAAGTGAAAATCCATGTAATGGACCTCTGTTGAAAACCACTGGATTCAAGAGATGTTGAGTTGTTATGACTCGAGCTTCAGGAAAAACCAATGTGGCCAAGCCATGTTTGAGTTCTTGTGTAAATGGTGCATGGTACAGGAAGTGAGGTTAAACCCAAAAGGTCCACCCCAGAGGAAAAAGAAAAGGTGCACCAGGGATTATAGTTGGGGTAATGCCCGAGAGTTATATATAGGGTTCACACCAGGATTTATCATCACGGAACACAGTGGGAGTTATCACCAGGAAGTACATCATTACTTATAGTCGAAGGTCACACATAGAGTTATCACTGAGGAGAACAACGAAAGCTATCATTGAGGAGTACGCCAAGAAACATACCGAGAGTTATAGCTATAGACACATCGAGAATTATAACTAGGGTAAGCACCAAATGTTTAGTTGGGGACTAGAGCTAGGAGGTTCAACCAAGGTAGGCACCTAGATTTTTAGTCGAGGTATCCCCAGATGTATGAAGCGGTTATTCCCTAGACATATGAAGCGGGAGTGCCGGAAGTTGTTTCCTTGAGTGTATGCGAAAGGATCACCCAGATGCAAAGTGTAGGGTCATGGGACCCCAAACCCATGAGCGAGTAAAAAACCATTAACAGGTTGTTTTGTGGAACTAGGAGGTTAGCCATGTGGCATGGCCAAACAGGTTCCACGTGGTAGTGTTGATAACATGGCACCCTCTAATTCGTCAGAAATTAAAAGGATCATAACTATTGATCCGGAGATTGGATTGACGTAAAGTCTTATATCGCCATATTCATCTTAACGAGACAAACATAAGGGTGATGTTTATTCCTAGTTCTAATAAAACAAAACACAAAACAAAAAAACAAAAACAAAAACAAAAAAAACAAACAGAAAAGAACAAAAACAAAAACAAAAACAAACAAACAAACAAAAACAAAAAAACAAAAAATGAAAAAAAAAAAAAAAAACAAAACAAAACAAAACAAAAATAAAAACAACTAAAAATTACTATCCCATCTCTCTAACTATTTACTAGGGAGATTGGATTAGCGAGTGAATGCTTTTCACCGAGGTTAAGGTGGGGGGTGTTTACAGGTGGTATCAGAGCATCTAGGTTCAACACTTGGACTAGATGGGCTTTATCATGGGGCAAGTAAAAATAAAAACCCAGCAAGAAGGCCTTTCTTTCTTTTCTTTTCCCAAAATTATACTAAACAAATGTTTAGGTGTTAAAAGTCAGTCTATAATTAGTTGACTGCCTGCATGAATGTTTTTCTTATTCTGTGATTGATCATGTAGCATGGAGTAATAATTGATATGTTTTAATTAGTATTTATGACGTAAATGGTATCGACATGTATATTTTGTGGCTATGCAAGCATGTATATTGATTCTACCTAATGATGATTGCCTAACATTAGTATGTTAACATGGATTGTTTTTGTGGTTGGCCTTATTATAGCAGCTCAGAAAGAGCAAGAGAATGGACCTAATTTCTTGCTATTCTTTTATGTGATAACGTTTCTAATAATTATGTGTGAAAAAAAATAGATTCCAAGCAACAAATGACATAAAATAAAATAAAAGAAAGAGGACTGGAGTGGTGCAACATAGTTCTGATCACTCACAACATGGAAATGAAGAGGATAGGATGAATGAAGAAGAAAGATCAGTTGGCCAATGGGGAGGGGAAAACTCTCATGATTAGGTAGAAACCCTGAGAAGCCTAAGGGATGAGGTCAAAAGTTTTAAGGCAGACAATGAAATATTGATAAGAGCATTGGAGAGGCAAGCTAAAATAAATGCAGTGATGTTACAAAGCCTCTTAGATTTATAGAGACAAAGGTAACATGAGCTGGGTAAAATCCATATAGACAACAACATTCTCTAGGAGATGAAATCCAAAACAAATAGGGCATATGATAGCAAGTCCATGATGAGGCATAGGTAGGAAAGTGGAAACACTATCACAAGGAAATACACCACTTAATACTCCAAAAGGAAGAACTATCACTTATGTGCATCATTCTGGTGGGTATTCTAGCTCTACTAACAGGAGGAACCATCATCACTCTCATCATCATCATCATCATAATCATCATAAAAGAAAAGAAAAGGATTATATGCCATAGGAATTTAAGAAAGCCAAGAGACCTACATTTGATGGATATATGAAGAAATCTAAATATGTAGAAGCTTGGTTGCTTTGCAAGAAGATAATTTTCAGAATCCACGATTATTTTAAAAATATGACAGGCAAGATCACCACCTATAGTTTGAAGGGAAAAACATAAGTGTTGCAACCCACTAAAGCATCACTCGGTCTCTACACCATCCCTTGTTGCACTGTTGGTGTCTGGCTCTACTGCCCACAAACTATTGTGCAACTTTGATATGAGTTGCATCTGTGCTGCTGTCGGCCCTACTAAATTGCTGCCAACATTAAATCTGCACTGCAACCCATCCCATTTGTTGTTGCCGCAACTGCAACATCTGCAACGGAAAAACATCCAAAATACCAAACCAACTGTGATCAGTGTGATGCATCCGTAGTCTGAGTTTTCACTGCTACTAGCCTCTGCACTATCACTGACGCCTCTGTGCTACTGCTGACTCTGCTCTATGCCAACTGCGTTGTTGCCAACTCTCTGCTCTGTGCCAACTGCACTGTTTCCAACTTTGCTCAGTCTCAGACTGCTACTAGCTACTGCATCTGTCACTTTGCCACCTGACTGCACCAACTATCACTAGTCCATCCTGTTACTACTAACTACAGGCTCCCGTAGCAAGGCCTTGATCCAAGAGGTGGACTCCTCAAGGATGTTTCCCATTTTGTAGCTCTCTTGGGATGCAATTCTAGATTTCCCCACCTCACCCCTGGAGGCATCTCGACAATCATGGCAAACTTTTGGTCCATTCTGGAGGACAGCCTGTCGATCTCATTGGATGCAACTTGTTGATCTTGCTTCTCCTCTTTGTCCTTCTTTCTGAGAGGACATTGATTGTTATAGTGGCCTAACTCACCACACCTGAAGCACCTGATCTTCGAAATATCCTTATTTCTTCTGTGTTTCTCCTGAAGCCCCTTTGACGCAAGGGCCACATCCTCCTCTTCCTTCACCTTCTTTGTCCCACTATAGTTGTTTCCACTGATGGTGGCCTTCACCAGATCATGCCTCATCTCCTCCTGTTATAGATCAACCCACACACATTCCCATTTCGACAGCTTTTCTCTTCCCGGGATACTCTAGACGAAAACTTTCCAATCTTCAAAAAAGTTGTTCAGTGTTAATCAAACAAACTCTGTAGGCTGGGGCGATTGTGAAAATTCCTAGTGGAAGGAACCCCTACTCATCAAATCTGAATCTACTTCACCTAGTTGATTTTTTTTAAATTACATTCATCAAGTTATTCTTTTGAATACCGAAAAAAATTACTTATGCAACCTACACTAATTAAATATTTGATCTTATGAAACATAAAACAGAGCAAAGAACGAGATACATAGGACACTTATTTTTGGGCACAAGAGTTCCCAGAAAAACCCAATGCGGGAAAATCGATGCAACAATTCTGAGAGTTTATTATTATGCAGGAGAAATATCTTAATACGAATCTAGGATGCTCATCTAGCAATCCTTTACAGAGAAAATACTGGCAGAAAATTTGAGTGAGTTTTACCTCACTTCACCCAGCAGAATTATGGTTGATCTGGCACAAGACTGGCTAACCTCAGCTATTTTTGCGTCATCCCTTATGCCCTCTGCGTCAACTTTCTCAGTTGTTCCGATAGTTCCTAGTAGTTTCGATTGTTCCTGACAGTTCCGGATTTTTCCCTCTGCGTCAGCTTTCCCGACTGTTCTGGCAATTCCTAGTAGTTTCGGTTGTTCCCGGCAATTATGCCTTCTGCCCTCTACGTCATCTTTCCCAGCAATTCCTGGTAGTTCCAGCTTTTGCATGACAAGCAAGTTTTCTGATCTACTGGCTTTCTCCGCCTCTATGTATGCATTCTTTGGAAAGTCCTCCCGTATTCTCACTACCCCTCAGCTACAAGGTCTCCCCAATCGCTTTTCCTCCTAAGAACTTCTCACCTCAAAAAATCAATTTCTTCAATCTCTCTGTGTGTATTTCCAAATGAACCCTAAGCCTCCATTTTATACTTTTCCTGTTGAGTCTTCAACGGCCGAGATTAAGTCTTTAATCAACGGCTAAGATTAAAACATGACTTGATCTGCCTTCTAGATCATTCTCACCCATATTTTGATTAATACCCATTAATATTTTAATTTCCCTAAGTTTAGACTTAAGAACTCCATTAAAAATATTAATTATTTTAATAAAATACAATCCGGGTGGAATTTCACTAAACGATTTCTGGGTTCTTTAGAACTCATGTGCCTTAGCCTCTCCACTAATTTTCAAGGCTAGATCACTTCCGATGCTACCAAAAACTAACACTCCCTCTTAGCGAGGAAAGTGCTCTAGCAACAATGTCCACCTGCATGCTGCTCTGTTTCTGAAGCACCTCCTTTTTGCATTGTTGCTACCACCAACATTGTGCTGATGTTGCTACTATACTACTTCCCATGACACTGCCACTGCCACTGCTACATTTGTACTATAACTCCCTCTCAAATGTTGCATCTGCTACGCTGCTAGTACTGCCACTGCAAACACTACATCCGTACTGCAACTCAGTTGCTGAGAGAAGCAACTTAAAAACATCCAAAATTAGTTGAATTTAACTGTGTTCAGCATAATACAATGAATGTTGGACTCTGATTACTGCTGACCTTCTGAGTCTTTTGCGTTGTTGTTGACTTCTGTATTATTGCCAACCTTGCTCTACGCTGATAAGTCTCCTGTCCCAAGCCACTGCACTATCCTCCAAACACTCCACTACATCATCTGACACTAGTCCATCTCGCTACTGCTGAATCTTGGGCTCCCGTAGCAAGGAATTGATCCAAGAGGTGGACTCCTCAAGGATCCTTCCCACATGTAGTCCTCTTCACTACAGCTCAATATCACCCCATCTCCCTCCTGGAGATGCGTGGGCACTCATGGAAAACACATCCTCATCTATCTTCGCAGCTGTAACATTTGGATCATGCTTCTCATCCTTATTCTTTTGCTTCAAAGGACATTGAGAGGCAAAGTTACCCAACTCGCCACATCTGAAACATTTCACCTTTGAAATGTCCTTCTTCTGCTTCGGCTTTTGTTGTCCCTTTGATGCTAGAGTTGCGTTTTCCTCCTCCTCCTCCATCTTTGAGCCACTCCCACTGTTGCCACTGAGGTCGACCTTCACTAGGTCTATCTTTAACTCCTCCTGTTGAAGAGTCGTTGTTGGGTCCCTATAATACTAGTGATTACCCCATTACTATTGTAGTTATACCCCTTATTTATATTGTTGTGCCCCTATTACCCCATATTGTTATTTCTGTGCCCCATAGAATCCCTCTATTGTTATTTTTGTGGCTTTATATTATTATTGTTAGGTCGGCTGGATTATATTGTGACTCCTTAGACTCCTATATATAGAAAGGAGGTTTTGTCATTTGTATCATCCAAGAATTGTTCATTTATGTAATGTAAAGGAGGTTGCCCCCTCGAAGAGGCTGAATTCTAAGGCGTTGATCTATCTTTTCTATCTTTTCTTGAGCTGGTTTCATAACATTTGGTATCAGAGCTTTGGATTCTAGGGTTTCGCTGCTCCAAACAGGTCATCGTGGTATTTTCGCTATAACTTTTTTTTCTGTGACGTTTCAGAAGTCGCAAAAAAAACCCATTTGAGAAGAAATCGCGCTGAACCTTGGGTCCGAATTTCAGAGCTTTTCGTGTGATATTTGCGGAGATATGATCTGAGGAAGTTGGTCTTTTTGCAGACTCCTGAATTACATTCAAAACAGGTGACCTAGGAAAAATCGTCATAACTCTCTCTGGGGATCGGATTGAAATTTCGTAAGAAGGTACAGAAAGAGGACGGACTGTAGTTTCTTGTGTGTGTGTTTCAGATTCAAAGGTTGAAACAGTGACTCGTGGCACGTCGTACAAGTTCGCTCTACTGAACCAGTCTAAAAGCAAGTCACTGTGGGAGATTTCACATAACTCTTCCTTGGAGAATCCAATTTGGCTCAGACTTGTGGCATTGGAAAGAGGACGCAGAAGGCTACTACAGGTAGCAATTTCAGAACTGGATGATCCAAATTTACAGAGATACATCAGATTCAATATCAGGCTTCTATAAAGTGAAAAAAGGTGTGTAGTTTTTTTTTTAATTTTTGTGTAAGCTTGGTTTAACAGAATTCAAAGGGCATAGTAAAGCATTATTATCGGTAACTGATGCCCCGAGGAAAGAAAATGCAAACACCTAGTAAGGAACCTGAAAGCTCTAGCATGACTCATGAAGAAGAGGAAGAAATGCTACATGATATATCAAAATTACAAGAACAAGTGCAACAAATGTCACGCTCACAAAAGCTAACAGAAGCTAAGATAAGTGGCGTGGAATCTAAGATAAATGGTGTGGAATCTAAGATAAAGGACATGGAAGCTAATATGGATGATTCGAAGACAGATTTGAAGAGAGACATGGCAGATTTGAAGATAGATTTGAAGACAGACATGGAAGAATTGAATAAGTTGCTACAAGAAAGGGTCACTAATGGTGAAAAGGTAGTAAAGGAAACTCATGATGAGAACAAAAGAAATGTTAATCATGATTCCATAGATGCTAATGTTGGATCGAAGAATCACCATATTCCAAAAATCGATATGAGGAAGTTTGATGGCAAGGATCCCGCCACATGGATATTACAGATGGAGCAATTCTTCGATCTCAATAATGTGCAAAACACACAAAAGGTACGTATGGCAACTGTATATTTGGAACCAAATCAGTTTGTATGGTATCAATGGCTTTGCTCTCGTAAACAATTTATCACTTGGGCAATTTTTACGGAAGAATTGATAGCACATTATGAAGATACAAAAAGCAACACTTTTTTTAGCCAATTGATAAGTCTCAAACAAAAGGGTTCAATAATGGAGCACATTGAGGAGTTCCAAAAATTGAACATAAGGGTAAAAGATATTCCAGAGGAGCATAGGATTGATGTGTTCATAGGGTCTTTAAAGGATAATATCCAACATGATGTTCGCCTTTGGGAACCTGATTCATTAGAGAAGGCATTCAGGTTAGCAAGAAAAATGGAAAGCAAAATTATGGCAACCAGGAAGCATACCACTCACAACTATAAAGACGGAAGTGTTGTTGCCCCTAGTCTTCCACAACCTATAAGGTTGACACCACAACAATTGGAAGAAAAAAGAGCAAAAGGGCTTTGTTACAGTTGTGATAGCAAATACACTAAAGGTCATAAGTGTGCTGAGAAGAAATTATTCTACATAGATTGTGAAGAGGAAGAAGAAAAGGAGCAAGAAAGGTCAAAAGAAGAAGATATACTCCAGGAACAAAGCCTAGATGAAGAACAAATAAATCCGACCATATCTTGTAATGCATTGGCGGGAATTACCACTCCTCAAACCATCAAGATAGAAGGACAAATCAAGAAGAAAAAGGTAATAGTGTTGATTGATTCAGGAAGCACCCACAATTTTATTCATTGTAGGGTAGCAAAAGAATTGAATTGCTTCCTATATCCAGCACCAGAGTGTCAAGTGATGATTGCAAATGGAGGAACAATAAATTGCTCTGGAAAGTGCCATAATATCAAGCTATCCATGGGAGAATATGTATTGACTAGCCCAATGCTTTCCATTCCAATGGGAGGTGCTGATGTTGTACTAGGAGTCCAATGGCTACAATCCTTGGGTACAATAGCTTTTAATTTTCAAGAACTTTTCATCAAATTTTCTATGGAAGGAAAGGAAGTTGAATTAAGGGGTATTGCAGGGAAACCAGGAAAGATAATCAGCTCTAATGGTATGACAAAGCTTCTAAAAAAGGAGCAAAGAGGTGTAATTGCACAATTATGTTCGCTAGATGTTTCCACATTGGAATCATCTATTTCTCCAGATCTCCAAAAAGTCCTGGACAATCATTCCAAGGTATTTGAGACTCCCAAAGGTCTCCCACCTATGCGTGATCATGATCATGCTATTCATCTGATTCCAGGAAGTGTTCCTCCAAACATCAGGCCGTACAGATATCCCTATGTCCAAAAAAGTGAAATTGAACGTATGGTTGCAGAAATGCTAGAGGCTGGTATAATTCAACCGAGTCAAAGTTCTTTCTCAGCTCCAGTAGTATTGGTGCACAAGAAGGATGGATCATGGCGCATGTGTCCAGATTATAGGGAGCTCAACAAGCTCACTATTAAAGATAAGTTCCCCATTCCTGTCATTGATGAATTACTGGATGAATTGCATGGATCAATTTACTTCACCAAGTTGGATCTTCGTTCGGGATATCATCAAATCAGAATGAAGATTGAAGACATTCCGAAAACGGCATTTAGAACTCATGAGGGTCATTATGAATTTTTGGTCATGCCTTTTGGCCTTACCAATGCACCTTCAACATTTCAAGGTTTGATGAATTCAATTTTCAAACCATTCCTTAGAAAATTTGTGTTAGTATTTTTTGATGATATACTAATCTACAGCAAGTCTTGGAAGGATCATGTTGAACATGTTGACAGGGTGCTACAACTATTGGAGGAGAAACAATTATATGCAAAAAGATCCAAATGTTTCTTTGGAGTCCAGGAGGTGGAATATTTGGGTCATATTGTATCTCATGAAGGAGTTAAGGTAGACCCTAGCAAAATTAAAGCCATTAAGGAATGGAAAATCCCCACATCCATAAAGCATCTGCGAGGATTTCTTGGGTTGACAGGGTATTATCGCAAGTTTGTTAAGAATTATGGGAGAATAGCAGCACCTCTAACAACATTATTGAAGAAAGATTCATTTTCATGGACTCCGGAAGCAACAAAGGCCTTTGAACATCTTAAAGAGGCAATGTGCCAAGCACCGGTCTTAGCTACACCGGACTTCACAAAAACCTTTATTGTGGAATGTGATGCTTCAGGAAATGGAATTGGTGCTGTTCTAATGCAAGATGAAAGACCCATTGCTTTTGAAAGTCGTCCAATCAAGGGAAAGTTTTTAAGCAAAGCTATTTATGAGAAGGAAATGTTGGCAATACTCCATGCACTTAAGAAATGGCGACCCTACCTAATGGGAAGACACTTCAAGGTAAAAACGGATCATGATAGCCTTAAATACTTTTTAGAACAAAGATTATCCTCTGAAGAGCAACAAAAGTGGGTCACAAAGATGTTGGGTTATGACTTTGAAATCATCTACAAAAAAGGGAAGCAAAATGTGGTGGCAGATGCACTCTCAAGAAAGGATGAGGATGTGGAAGCATTGTTGTGTGCCATTTCTATTATCCAACCAGATTGGATAAACGAAGCAAGGGAGGAATGGAAGAATGACGAAGAAGTGTGGGCACTTATTCGAAAGCTACAACAAGATTCCAGTACTTCTGATACATTTAGCTGGCAAAATGATTCGTTATGGTACAAAGATCGCTTATACCTCTGTAAGAATTCCCAGCTAAAACAAAAGATTCTTATGGAATTGCACACTTCTCCCTTAGGAGGGCACTCAGGATTTTTAAAAACTTACCACAGGGTTAAGAAGGAATTTTTTTGGGATGGCCTTAAATCAGATATTCAAAAGTTTGTGGCGGAATGTTTGGTTTGCCAACAAAATAAAGTTGAAACAATTAAGACACCGGGTCTATTACAACCTTTATCCATTCCAAGCCAACGTTGGGAGGAGGTTTCAATGGATTTTATCACAGGTTTACCCAAGTCTGAGGGAAAGAGTGTCATCATGGTGGTAGTTGACAGACTTACCAAGTATGCACACTTTTGTGCATTATCACATCCATTTAAAGCCAGTACAGTTTCTACTGCATTTATGGAAACAGTTCAAAAGCTACATGGAAACCCAAAGATTATTGTAAGTGACAGAGATCCCATTTTCACTGGAAATTTTTGGACAGAATTATTTTCTTGTCTTGGTACTCAGTTAGCTCATAGCTCATCTTATCATCCTCAATCTGATGGGCAAACTGAGATAGTAAACAAATGTTTGGAAGGATATCTTCGTTGCTTTGTATCTGATAAACAGACACAATGGGTCAAATGGTTGCCTCTGGCTGAATGGTGGTATAACACTTCCTTCCATACAGCAACAAAAATGACCCCATTTATGGCACTTTATGGGTATCAACCACCATCCATCACATCATATTTAAGAGAAAATTCTAAGGTTCAGGCAGTGGAACATCACATCGAACATCAACAACAAGTCCTCCAACTCTTAAAGGATAACCTCGTGTTGGCACAAAATAGAATGAAACAACAGGCAGATCAACATCGCAGTGAAAGAAGTTTTGATGTAGGTGATTGGGTATTCCTACGGCTACAACCATATAAGCAAATGTCCCTAAAGCAAGCTAAGAAGGATAATAAATTATCACCAAAGTATTATGGTCCGTACAAGGTGTTGCAAAAGATTGGTACTATGGCATACAAATTGGAGCTTCCTGCAGCTTCTCGATTGCACCCAGTTTTCCATGTTTCATGTTTAAAGAAGGTTATAGGTGACAAGCTCCCAATTCAAACAATATTGCCAGAACTTGACGAGGAAGGAAAAATTATATTGGAACCAGAAGCAGTCACAGAAACAAGAACTCGACAGCTACGAAATCGATCAATTTCAGAGTATCTTATCAAGTGGAAGAACTTATCCGCTGAAGATTCCACATGGGAGGATGAGAATTTTATGCAGAAGTATCCAGAACTACTCAAGCGTTGAGGACAACACTTTTTTGAAGGAGAGGGGCATGTTGGGTCCCTATAATACTAGTGATTACCCCATTACTATTGTAGTTATACCCCTTATTTATATTGTTGTGCCCCTATTACCCCATATTGTTATTTGTGTGCCCCATAGAATCCCTCTATTGTTATTTTTCTGTCTTTATATTATTATTGTTAGGTCGGCTGGATTATATTGTGACTCCTTAGACTCCTATATATAGAAAGGAGGTTTTGTCATTTGTATCAGGGAAGAATTGTTCATTTATGTAATGTAAAGGAGGTTGCCCCCTCGAAGAGGCTGAATTCTAAAGCATTGATCTATCTTTTCTATCCTTTCTTGAGCTGGTTTCATAACAGTCGCCCACATCTCCTCCCATGAAGGTAGTTTTTCTCTACCCAATATGCTTTGGACAAAAGCTAGTCATTCATTCGAGACTCCATTCAGGGCTATCCTTACCATCGCAGTTCGCTGAGGAGTGGACCCCACTGCAGCAAGTTGGTCTCTAGTGTCCTGAAGACGTCGAAGATAGAGGTCCACCCCTTCTCCCTTCTGCATCAAAGTCCACTACAATTTTTGCTCCAAATACATCTTTCGTTGTTCAGAAGAGCCTTCATACAAAGAAGACAAGGCATCCAACATCTCCTGGGTTGTATCCTTGCCCTATAAGTGTGAGACCACATGATCTTGAACTCCATCAAGAATCAACCGCTTTTCCCTCCCCTGCTCGACCTTGTATTTCTTCTTCTAATCGTTGTTAGCAGGAACAACCACAACACTTTTGACGTATGCCTCGAGATCGTATTCCTCTAGAACAGCTAAGATTTTGGTCTTCCATAAGGCATAATTGGAGGCTCCATCCAACCTGTGCCGATCTCTGAGCCCATGCGATGCCATCTCACCCAATTACCGAACTGACTCTTCTACTCACAACTTAGTTGCTCAGCGAGTGAGAAATTCGAAATTTTTGGCGGAAAGTTCTCTGAGGAGAAAATCCCCCTTCTACATGTCTTTGTTCTTTTCTGGCGAATTTCTGCCCCTACAAAAACTGCGCCCTTCAAGCACTGCACTAAGGCTCTGCGTCACTCCTTCTGCCTCTGCAAAATCACGAACTGGAAATTGTACCTCTTTGTCATCTCAGTCAAAGAGATATTTCCTTGGATCTACTTCTTGGCAAGGACTACGCAATCCCTTCAAGGAGATTCGAATTGCTGCCAAGTGCAGCATTCGGCCTCACTACTCAACATTGGATCTGCTCTTCCTATTTCAAAATCGATGCTCTGATACCATGTGAAAATTCCTAGTCCAAGGAACCCCTACTGCAACAAATCTGAATCTACTTCACCTACTTGACTTTTTTAAAATTACATTCATCAAATTATTCTTCTGAATACTGAAGCAAATTACTTCTGCAACCTATACTAATTAAATATTTGATCTCATGAAACAGAAAACATAGAAAAGAACAAGACATATAGGAAACACTTATTTTTGGAAACAATAGTCCCCGGAAAAATCCAATGCGGGAAAACCAATGCAGCAGTTCTGAGGGTTTATTATTATGCAGGGGAAATGTTTGAATACAAATCTAGGATGCTCATCTAGCAATCCTTTACAGAGAAAAAATTGGCGGAAAATCTGAGTGAGTTTTACCTCACTTCCTCCAATAGAATTCTAGTTGATCCAACACAAGACTGGCTAACCCCAACTATTTCTGTGTCACCTCTTCTACCCTCTGCGTCAACTTTCCCGACTGTTCCGAAAGTTCCCGGCAGTTCCAGTTGTTCCCGACAGTTCCGACTTCTGCCCTCTTCGTCAACTTTCCCGGTCGTTCTGGAACTTCCCGACGGTTCCAGTTGTTCCCGATAGTTCTGGCTTCTGCCCTCTATGTCAAATTTCTAGGATGTTACGACCATTCCCGGTAGTTCCATCTTTTCCTGGTAGTTCTGACTGGTCCTAGCAGTTCCGGCTTCTGTGTGACATACAACTCTTCTGCTCTGCTGGCTTTCTCCATCTCTTTGTCTGTATTCTTCGGAAATTCCTCCTGGATTCTCACTGCCCCTCAGCTACAAGATCTCCCCAATCGATTTTCCTCCTGAGAACTTCTCACCTCAGAAAATCGATTTCCTCAATCTCTCTGTGTCAAATGAACCCCAAACCTCCATTTTATGCTTTTCTTGTTGAGTCTTCAATAACCAAGATTAAGTCTCTAATCAACGGCTAAGATTAAAACATGACTTAATCCGCCTTCTAGATCATTCTCACCCATATTTTGATTAATACCCATTAATATTTTAATTTCCCTAAGTTTAGACTTAGGAACTCCATTAAATATATTAATTATTTTAATAAAATACAATCTGGGTGGAATTTCACCAAACGGTTTCTGGGTTCTTTAGAACTCGTGCGTTAGCCTATCCACCAATTTTCAAGGCTGGAGTACTTTCGATGCTACCCAAAACTAACATTGATGATCCTACTAATGAGGGCTGGTCCCCGACATCCTGAAGCCTCGTAAGGAAGGGGTCTACACGTTCCCCTTTCTGCATCCTAGTGCATCTCAACTTCTCCTCCAAGAACATCTTCTGCATTTTGGAAAGACTGAGAGGGGGGGGAATCAATATTTCTTTTCAATTGTTACTTTTATGAGTTAAATCAATTATATTTAGAACAGAAACTAAACAATAGGAATAAATACTTTTATTAATATAATCTTTACAATAAATCAGGTACAATATATATAGGGCTCCAACCCGTTGCCAAGCACCAACTTGGTCTTTTGTGAGGCTCCAACCTCTAGGGTACCAACCTTGACTTGTCAAGGCACCAACCTTGGATTTAGGAGCACCAACTCCAAGGACACCAATCCTTCCAATTCTGAGGCACCAACTCCAAGGGCTCCAACCCTATCTTGTCAAGGAACCAACCTTGGATTTAGGAGCACCAACTCCAAGGACACGAATCCTTCCAATTCTGAGACACCAACCCCAAGGGCTCCAATCCTATCTTTCAAGACACCTACCTTGTTTGTTTGAGGCTCCAACCTTCAGGGCACCAACGCTCTAGGCTCCAACCCACTGCTATATTTTGTCTAGATATGTTTGATAGTAATTCTCTGCTCCCAAAATCTTCTTCACTGAATTCTGTCAATCTACAGTTTCATTGTAGTCTCCATGCTATATAATTAATGACAATCTTGTCTCATAGAAGGTGTCACCGTTTCTCTTCATTACACCCAAGCAAATTCAAGTCACATCATGATGACTAACACAACATGGTCTTCAATAGTCTTTACACAACTTCAATGTATCTTCAATGAAATGTACTAAGCTCTGCACACACACAACTTTTTGTTTCAACCCTCTGTTCTAACTATCGTGGTAACTGCTTCAGGAGTACGCTTCTCACTGTTCTTGTTGTCGCAGTCTCTTACTTCCCAGAAACAAACTCACAAATGCTTCAATGTTGGTGCTGGCTAATGCACCCTTCATAGAACTGTTCTTCAAGTTGCGTTCTTCGAGTCTTTCAAAGGTTAACCCAATCAACAGAGTTACTCGTGCTTCAGCTTCCTTCTTTCTTACTAGACCTTCGTCTTTCTTTCTTCTTGCTCGATCTTCGGCTTCCTCTGTTCCGTCAAGTTCATGAGTTGTGAACTGTCACTTCTTCTCTATGTAATCGATGCCCAAATCACCTTCATCAAGTGAAGCGTTTCAACTTGTATATATATATGAGTTCTGCCAATAAACGAAATGACTCGTTCATTGGTGGAGGGACCGACTTGTGCATGAGGTGGTATATTAAAATATGTCGGAAGGCCTTTTGTTAATATTCAATCAATTATAACTTAGCCTTTTTACAGAAATCACATTATAGGAGAGGCTATACCCATAGGAAGGTCCCACATGCCACGTCATGGCTTTAATCCCGCAATCACAACTTCACGAGAATCCCACAATCGCAACATTCAAATATCACCCCATAGCGGATGCGATATTTAATAGACTATTATTTATAAGTTCGTAGGGTCCACAACTCCATCACAATTGGTAGTTTGACATCCTTTGAACTTTGCGATTACTGCAGATGCGATATTTAATTAAATCATGCTATAATGGTGCAGCGGGTCCGCAATGCTATCACAATCGGCGATTCGGGGGTTTATCGCAATTAGCGGTTTGGCCGTGTCAACTCTTAATATTTGTGATATGACTCCTGATGAGGCGAACGCGATATAACATAACGATGTATTGTAATGGAACCATCGGGTCTGCAATACATATCACAATCAGAGGATTTTAATGTAATAAGGCTTTGTGATACGTAACATTCGAGCGAATGTGATATTGCATTAGGGTTGATACCATAAACTGTTTCAAGTCCGCATATTATATCGCAATTGCAATTTTAGTGTGACCTTCCTTTAAGACTTCCGATGTGAAGGTTTTGATACAGCAGATGCGATATTACAATAGGGCGCATTATAATGGAATGATCGGGTCCGCACCTTATATCGCATATCGGAGGTTTTGGGTAGTGGCACATAATAGATTGCTGGTAAAGTCGTTGATATATAGTCGCCGATGTGTTTTATTACATGTGTTGGGGATTTTAATGGGTTTCCATGGTTTAATACTCCCTCCGCTTAACTCCTCTGTTAACACTGTTTATGCTCCTCCGCTGCGTGTTCCTCTTTGTTTCTTAGTTCTTTCCTTTTCTATTGTGTGTTCCTCTATTCTCCTTTCGATGAACTTCTTCTTCTTACTCTTTGGCTTTCTCTTTTGATGACTTCTGATATCTTTCCTCCTCGACTTTCCTTCTTGGGTCTACTACTCCTGTTGCTTAGCGAATCTGCTCTACTTGGCTTCACATCATCATTTGGTATCCCAAAATATTGCCATATTGACATCAATGACAATCTATATCAATAGAAAGATCCTTCGTATAGCGCAGCTAATGCCTCCCACATCTGTCAAGCAGTATCCTTGCCAGCTATGTGAGATACCACATTATCTCGAACCCCATCGAGAATGAACCTCTTAGCTCTTGCCATCTCTTTCTCATACTTCTTGAGTGGATCTACATCTGCGAGTACAACTACCACGCTATCGACATAAGTTTTGAAATCATGCTCATCTAGAAGGCAGGAAATCTTGGCCTTCCAGATCACATAATTGAAGGCTTCATCCAACCAATCTTGATCTCTCAACCCCACTGATGCCATCTCTCCTTAAAAAATTGAACTGCTTCCTCTTCTCCTCTACGCAACTTTGCCATATCTCCTAAAAAAGTCGAACTGCTTCCTCTTCTCCTATGCACAGTTGCTGCCCAGCTATTCGCACTCCCTTCTGGAGTGAGAAATCCCGCACACAACTATTGTTACTTTGCTAGGAAAATTTGAACTTCTTGGCTAGAAGTCCTTTGAGGAAGAAATTCCCTCAATATATGAAACTTCTATCCTTCTAACGCTATTTTGTCAGCAGCTGCTGCAAAATAATTGTCCCAACTGAAGATCTGCTTTACAAGGAAAAAAACGTTGCTCCCTTCTGCCTCTGGAAAGCTTTGATCTGGAAATCGAATTTCTCTGTCGACTCACTCAAAGAAATCGATCTTCCCTCAAAACATTGACCTCCTTGGCTGAAGGACAACACTGCCTTTTAGGGTTTCGAATTGTTGCCTCTGTAGTGATTCGAAAATCCTCCTTCCTTTTGCTTTTGATCTCTTCTGCTTACGATTTGTCCTATGATACCATGTGAAAATCGGTGACCCGATTCCTACTGCAGCAAACTGATGATATTTCTTCTATTTGTTAAATTACTTGCAATTTTCTACGGCAAATATTGAAATACATACACTTCAACCTGCGCAAAATAAAATATTGCAGAAACTAAATATTGCACTGGAGACAAATAAACACACATATACACTGTTGTTTTTGGACAAATTTCTCCGGAAAAACCCAATGTGGGAAAACCAATGCAACAACTAAGGGTTTTATTTATTATGCAGTAGTAATCTGAGCACAAATCATTAGATGCTCAAACTGGCAATCTAATACAGAGAATAAAATAGCAAAGCTTTAGTGAGAAAAATCTCACACTATTACTGGCGATCCGACACTGAACAAGCTCTGGAAGACTAGCCCCACGCTGCCTCTGCACAGCCTCTGCGTCAACCTATGCAGATCTGCGTTACAATCTCTGGGCTCTGCGTCACATCCTCCTCTGATCCCCTGTTGGTTGGAACTTCGACCCTCTGGCCCTTTGGTCTCATACCCCGGCTTCTGGCCCTAGAATTCGACTTTCCCAGTTGAATCTCGGACTCCCTCTGAAGCTTTGCGCTGCATCTCTGAACCTCTCTCTGTCTTCTCTGCCTTACACTCCCCAGATCTAGAAAAATCTCCTCCGATCTACTATCCCTATCCCTCTCTCACTGCTTTGACTTTACCAAGTCACTTCTGGCAACTCACAACTACTACTCAAGAAATCGACTTCCCAACAAAATTGAACTACACAAGTGTGTTCTTCAAGTGCCCATCGAACTCCTTATAATCTCTCGTTGGAGCACCAACGGCCAAGATTAAAACATAATCAACGGCTAAGATTAACTGGTAGTTGATCCTTGTCTTCTTCTAGAAGATTCGCACCAGATTTAATTAACACCCTTTAATTAACCAAGTTTCCTAAGTTTAGACTTAGGAAACCATTTAAAAAGGTTAATTATTTTAATTAAATCATCTCTAGGTGGAATTTTCCCAAACGATTTTTGGGTATTGGAGAATGCACGTGTCTTAGCCTTTCTAAAAATTCTCGAAGCAAAAGTACATCCGATGCTATAGAAATCAACACCTAATGGCCCATGGATTTAGGAAGAGCACTACTTGGGAAACCCTGATTGAGATCGCATGGTCCCATTTTCCCCATTCCATACTTATCACATCCCTTCGTACATTATGAGCCCAATACTCCACCTCTCATCTTTAGGTCCACTTGATCATGGGTCCACTAATTATTTTGCACACCCCTCCCCTTTTCCACGTATATGGGTTGGGCTTGGACATTTTTCCCCCAAAGGTTGATGCAACTAAAAGAAAAGGAAAGAGCATATCATGGACATAAGCAAGAAACAAAAGAAAGAAAATTATAAAATCCAAAAGATGGTCGGGACATTAACATTAACACATGCGAAATAGCCAAGCATTAGCTCTACCCCTTATCATTATGGCTATCACCCGATTCTTGGGGCCAATGTTGCCCTATCACATCATGGAAAGGAACCCTTACACATCCCAGCCCTTGGTGGGCAATGAACTGGCCAACCACTAAGGTGGTAACCACTGCTACACATCATTCAAAGCATGCTCTAATTTCATAGAGCTTTGGGCAGCGATACAAATAAAATCAAGAAAAAACAAGACAATAAGAGGGGTGGAAAAACAAAGGTCGGGGTAACTCATGCATCCATGATTGCTCCCTCCTCACATTTGTACACCCACAATGTGGAATTCCTCATCATTCCCACCCCTTTGACCATGGCATTGGACCCTAAGACCCATTTTCTCCTATGTTCCATCATTATTCACATGACACCTATTGATTGAAGGATGTTCAAGGGAGTTGTCTTTCCCCTTAGGGGTTGGGAACACCTAATAAGGTTGTCCATTAGCCAATCCTACCTGGGGAGGTAACACTATTACGTGATCAAAGCCCCAAATTTGAAAGGGAAGCCTTGTATGAAGTGTCATTTTTCCCTTGATTAACAAGCTTGGTCCACTTAGATGCACTAATGATTATTGCACCTAATGGTGAAGATGCAACATTATATATTGTGTGTGATTGGAAGGTTGTTTTCATGGGTTGGGCAACTTAACTGGGGCCCAAGACCACTAGAGGAGCATACAACACCCTACAGGTGAAGCGTTGAGAGCCATGGGATTCTCGTCACTTGCAAAGCATCATTCATATCCAGGGGCACCCTCATCACCTCAGCAAGCTTGCACTTTGCCCCATATTATTCACAAGATGATGCACTTGGACCAGCATGCCCCATCCAACTTAGCAGTGATCACATGGTTTGGTAATTCAGCCGAGGCCCAGATTAGGTTTCTCTCACCCTTTGAGGCATGGGAGTGTTAGCACCATCCTTAGAGCCCTCAATGTTGGAGCAGAACCAAGCTCTTTCACCACCAAGAGACCCATGAGATCATCCTTTGTGCAAGATGATTTGCATGGAAGTCTAGGGGCTAACCCCTAGACCTTGATCTTTGGAGTCGTCTTCACTCCTTTTGGAACTAAAGGAGCCCAACACTTTTGTGGAGGCCTATGCATGCATGATATCAGAATTTTGGCCCTCCTATGGGTTAATTATTATGTTTTTACGATGGCTATAAGGTCGGCTTGTGATCTTACCTAGCATTTTTCCATTATTTTATTATTTGAGGGGCTAATAGGCTAAAATTAGACATCATTGGCCACATATATATTAGGGATACCTCATTTGATCTCTCATCATCAAACTTATGAATTTCAGACCTCTTAGTTTCACATTTGCTTCTTGTGGGTGGATTGAAGATACTTGGATACATTTTGACATTTGAAAGCCTCTTTTTGGATATTGTTTGGAGCTATTCTTGGTCTAATGGATGGATATATTGCATGTTATCTTGTAGGCGGATCTTATTGTTGAATGTCTAATTCTTAAATGTCTAACGCATGGAACTATTGATTCTAGATTAGATCTTATGCCCTAATTTGTCGAAATTCAATTTAATGAAGAATATCTAGATGAATGTTATATGCATTACTCATCATAGCATGTAATGAATGTTCTTAGTGGTGACGTCTTTGTAGCTCTCCATGAAACTCAGTTTTACGAAGGAGTGGGTGAATGCCAAAATTTTGATAGCTTGGACATCGAATTTTGGCCTCCTTGGGAACAAATTTGGCTTATCTTAAGCATCCTAGGCACTAGTCCAATAACTTGGTGATCAACCCTAAATTTTCTCCATAATTTTCTCTTCTCAAATTCAGTACTTTTAAGGCTAGAAGGAGAATCTAGTGCTTAGAGTGAAATTTTAGGGAGGACTTTTGGTGGTTTGAGAGCCTAAACATCAAGAGGTAGGTCTTGACTACATGACCTATCATTTTGGTGGGCATCCACTCAAATTTCATCCATAAAATCTCTTGCCCTAGGTGTTGCCCTAAGAGGGAAACCCTAGTTTCTTCTCCCTCAACTTGAGGACTTTCTTGAAGGTTTCATGAGCCTTGTAATTGTTGGAATCCATCACAAGGAACCTTTTCTCTTTGGTCTTGACCTTTGGAACTCCCATTATGGTCAAATACATTAGACTCTAGGTCTTGAACCCTCCTTTCTAGGGCTTTTCATAGAAAGTGAATTGCTTCTTGTGAAGCCTTGAACTTTGATTGTGTCTCTCTTTGAATGAGTCTTAATGAGATCATTGTGCACCTTATCCATAGCATATCTATTTCAAGTGATCTCATCCTTACCAACACTCCTCCCATCAATGAAAATCCATAAAGAGCAGGGGATTTTGGTTGAGATGGCATTGGACCTCTACCCCATTGTTAGCACGTAGTCTAGCTTGTTGCCTTATAGGGTTTCCCTCTCCAAATCCTACTAAATTTTGTGGTAACAAGCTTTACGGTCATGCTCTAATATCTATTAGGCTTATCTTCAACACGAGAACCCTTGACCGGTTATATTTATGTTTTCAAGGAGGAGAACCCAATGAAGGGCCTGGAGCAATCAAAGACCCAATCCTTCCATCAACTGCTCATTGAAGTTGCACCTTTCCAATTTTGCAAATTTTACTATGTTTCTCTTAAACGTGGTTGGGAAGAATGATTGGGATCCTCCCCACCCAAGTTCAATTCTCATAAGTAACATGATGAACTTTGATGTAATGGATGGAATATATATTATTTCTCATATGGATGTATGGATATTTATCTGTGTAAATAGAAAACAAGAACTAAGCTTATCTTAAATATGAAACCCTTTGACCACCAGAATCTCTAGAGGAGCCCCCAGTGAAGGGCTAGCAGCAATTCCAGACCAAATTCTTCCATCAACTGCCAATTGAAGTTACAACTTTTCTATTTTGTAAATGTCACTGAGTATGAAATTCATGGCATACTAAACATGCTATATTCTCAAGTGATTAAATTTAAGACTACAAAAACATTATTCCAAGAAAGACATGTTTCAATTTTCTTTTTGTAGTGTTACGGAATTCATTTATATGCAGACGATTACTAAAAATCTTGTTGTGGTACTTTATGTTATGAGAGTTAGTTTACGTTATGATTGCAAAATCTTTAACAGAATGTTTTCGTCCTTTCTTGCAAAATAATGGAAGAGAACTCAGGTATGATCAGTATAAACAATCTTATAATATTACTTACAAATCCTTCAAAGAAAATAGGAGAGAAATATCTGTCAAATTTTATTTCTTTCATAGAAATGCGAAATCGTCCCTTATTCTTTTTCCTCAAACAGATTAGCATTTCATATTTCCAAACAATTAGTTTGGTATTTCAGAATAGTTAGGCACACGTTGACAATCTTGTATCTGCAATGTGGTTTAAATCAGTATAATACACTTGTGAAAGTCTTCAGTCTCAATTATTTTCTTGAACTGAGAAATGATTAGAAGCAATATATCAAATTGTAAACTTAAGCATCTAACAGTCTGAACACAGCGAGACAACTTACTCATGAACAAAGAAATCTTACATCCTACTTTCTTTGACATGGTAGATGTAAATGCCACCAATCTAGCACAACATTGTCTCACAAGACAGCGTACCCCATTATTAAAATATGATCTCCTTGTGTAGGTTTAACTTGATATTAAATAATAGTTCAGAGTAACATTTGATGAATTAGTCCGCAGCTGTTATATAATCAATAGCATCCTTGCATATGCCAGTCATACTAGCTTCTGGTCCATGCACCTGTAAATCAAAGACTTGTCAATACAAAAAAACCTGCAACTCTTGCACAAAGTTCATAGAGAAGAAATTTTCAGCATATAGCAACAAGGCATTCAACAGGTTTTGGTGCCTTCTTCTCTTAGAAAAAAAGAGTTCAATGGCACCAAACAAATTCTTGCATAAGGAAAAGCATCCACATAGAGAAAAAGTGTAGAAACTGTAGCATCTTCATTTATTATCTAACATGAAAAAATACACACTTTGGGTAAAGAGCATCAACATATTGACACACCTAACCACAAGCAAAGATACAAACCTATGGCAGGTAACTGCCATGGTAAATGGAATGACTTGCATGGTCCAAGAAAAGATGAAAATATTGCAATAACAAAGACACTATAATGTTTCAGAAATATCAATATCCTAGATATTATCATGGCCACATGACCTTTGTTTACTGTAATTGCCATAGTGTTAACCCCTAGATTTTCCCCCTTGCAAAGCTGGACGGTTAGTGACCAGCACATTTCATTAGGCTGGAGGTTTGAGACATATTCAGATATAGTTTTCCTTGAGTCAGGGTTTGGTACCCATGGAGTTCAGCTAGTGTTGATTCAATGATGTCATGGTGTTTCAGATACAGTTTTTGCACAGATTTTCATCAGATAGAAAATAGTTGCCAGTTTTAACAGTTCGACTTTTTAAGAGACAGAATTCAGATGTTTGCATGGCAGTATTGTTTACGTATTTGGAGTCCTCATGAGTTCAGAATTGCAATGAGCCTTTTTCAGATTACATGCATGGTACTTTGTGGCAGTTCCAATTCAGAGACTCGCATGTCAATTGTGATGATATATTTGGGATCGTGGCAACCTCACGATTGCAATGAGATACTTCCAGGTGACCTGCGAGATGGGCATATTTTTAGCAGGGTTTGCATGTCAGATCTGGTCACATATTTCGACTCACTGAAAATTGAGTCCAATGAGGTGGTTTAATAGACAAGTGAGATATTTCTATTTATAGCAGGTTTTGCATGTCGATTTTGACGGTGTATTTGGACTCAGTGAAAACTGAGTCCACTGAGTATGATCTTGTGGACATGCAGACAGTTCTCTATGTTTAGCAGTGGTCATGCAAGGGTGACACGTGGCAGCCTATGGTAATGACATGCAGTAACATATGGTTGTGACACATGGTAGATTGTTGAGGTGAACATGGCAAGATCTGGACACATGCATGAGTTGGAGTGAGGTGGTGTTAGGGTCCCACCCTAACCCCCTTATTTATGTCATGGGATCACGTCATAGTCAAGAGTCAATAAAGCCCATATTAATATTTGTAAATGGTTAACCCGCAATTAATGACGGGACCACAATTAGTTGCAAATGGGCCGTAGTATTAGATAGATGGTATTAATAAAACCCACGGTATTGGCCCGTGGTATTGCATGTATGAGTCATATATAAAGGATAGAGACTCCCTGCGAGGAGCATCGTGTCTTATTTTGTAGTCGAGCTCTGCTCTATTGGAGGTTGCCCCCTCGAAGAGGCAAGTGAACATTACTCTCTGAATAATAAAATCATTGCTATTCTGTGTTCTGGGTATCTTTTCTTCGCATATTCTGTATTTGGGTATCATTTTGCAGGTTAAGAGCATAACAAGTGGTATCAGAGCACTTTCCAGGGCCGATGGGATTTCCAATTCTTAGCAAAAAAAAATTCGGCTAGAGACATGTTCCGGCGTCTTTAAACCACGGGATCTGTCGTTGAGCGCATAAACCTGCGAATTTGGGGAGGCATGCACGCAGGAAATACAAGAGGTGGTCACGTCTGTTGGACTCCCTTGTAACCCCTGTGGGTACCCCTTCGAGTAGTAGTGCATTAGACAGAACCGCGCACGAACTGTCTTCCACGTACCCTCTGGGTATATCGGAAGCCCCCTAGGCTCCCTTGAAACCTCGCCATAGATAAACCGTCGGCCGTCTTGTGGCTACAGTACACCGAGAACAGCACTCGGAGAGATTACTCGCCCGTACGATAGGGTAGTCGGGTTGTACGGCTAAGTGTACGGTAGATCCTCCTTAGTTAGAGCCCTGAAACATTGGGCCGAGTACTACTGCCAGACCCTTATGTATATTGCGATCTGTAGCACCTGACACTCCTCAAGACCATAGTTCCCTTTTCTATCGGGGCATCACACATCATCTATATTAGATCCGCTTGTGCAAAGGAGTGCAGTAGCAGCAGCAGACATCAGTCCCGCAGTCTCGAGTTCGCAAATCAGTCATTCCGATCTATTCGATCCAGCCGATCCGCAGCAGCAGTCTGTTCCGCAGCCCAGATCTCTCAGATCCACCAGATCGGAGTTATTGTGAAGGATTCCTATACCGGGGTATAATTTTCGCAGGACTTTTGGCCGCATTGACATTTTGAGGATTTGGCGACTGCAGTATTGATCAGGAAGGAGTAAAACTCCGTTAGGAGTCTGAGATCTTCCGGGGCGCTTATTGGTGATCTAGCCCATCAGAATCAGGACGACGAGCTGAGCACGGTGGTACCATTCAATTATTAGTGAAATTTTTTTTGGCGGTCCCAATTGTTCATCAGGTTGGTGTATGGTAGAAACTAGAGCCCAAGCGATGGCCAATGAAAGGATGGACAAACTTGAAGAATCCATGCAAACCCTCAACAATCAGCTTAACGGACTATGTATCCAGGTCCAGCAATTAATCCCGAAGGGCAAGGAGCAAGCCCACGAGGAGGCGTATAATGGCCATGAATACAATGAGGGTGAGTCTAGCCACTCTCCTCACGTCTGGCACACCCACCAACCACCCAGTCAGCGACCTCCCAAGTTGGATATGCATAAATTTGACGGTTCACACCCGTCGGCATGGATAGCACAAATGGACCAGTATTTCAAACTGAATCGTATCTTAGATGATGCAACTCAGCTTTTGTTGGGGAGCATGTACTTGGACAATGAAAGGTGGCAATGGTGGGAATGGCATCAACGTTGCAATGGACCTTTTAAGACTTGGAACCAATTTACAAAATCTCTTCAAAGCCGCTTTAAACAGGAGGACTCTTTTTTGGGTCATCTTACTAAGCTCCGACAGACGGGTACAGTGGATGAATATATTACAGCTTTTGAAGCCTTAGCCTTCCGCACTTGGGGTCTCTCAGATGTGTTCTACATGGAATGTTTTATCAGCAGTCTTAAAGAAGCCATCAAAGCTCAAGTCTTACTGCACCACCCACCCACATGGACAGAGGCTTGCCAGGTAGCCCGTAACGTGGAACGTGCATTAGCAGCCCAATACAGTCGCCCAAATTTCTACACTAAAGGTCACCCCCCACAAGCTCACAACACGACTCAAACACTTAAGGTCCAAAAGGTGTCACCTGCGGAAATGGCCGAAAGACGAAAGCAAGGACTATGTTATTACTGTGATGAAAAATACTCCCCAGGTCATAAATGCAAGGAGCCTAAATTTTTTCAAATAGATGCCACTGACTACAGCTCAACAGAGGAAGATCCACCACTTGAGGAACATAAGGCGCTAGAAGAAGACAACCAAAAGGACAATGTCTCTGACGAACCAGTTATTTCGTTGCATGCGTTGGCAGGGATTTCTTCCCCTAAAACTCTCAAAATCAGAGGTTTTCAATAATAGAGTTCAGGCTTCTGTGATCCATATCAAGTTAGAGAAAGATTCTTTGGCGAAAATCACATGGAATATCATTTGTCGACGCGTTTCGAACCAACCAGTGTGGTTCATCGTCAGGACAAGTTGAAGAAACAGATCAAGCTCATCATGTTAAATAGTCTGAGCGGAGCCTCCAACAGCTATCTTCTCTAACGGCTAGTTAGACAGCTAGTTTTCTTAAACATCGCCCAGTAGTAGTCTTGATTGATAGTGGAAGTACACATAATTTCATCCATCAAAAAGTCGCAGAAGCAGTGCATTGTTTTGTACGAGCAATTTCTAACTTCCAAGTCCAAATTGCGGATGGGCTCACAATGAAATGTGAAGGCCGCTGTGAAAATGTCAAACTTCAAATGGGGGATTATAAGTTGAAAACCCACATGTTTGCCATACACATGGGGGGTTGCGACATTGTCCTCGGCGCTGAATGGCTCCGCACTCTTGGGCCAATCACAATGGATTTCCAGGAGTTATATATGAGTTTTAAGTAGAACAACTCCACACATACCCTCCGTGGACTCCAAGCAGGAGCCCCCTCTATCATCAGCTCGCATAGGATGGAAAAATTGTTAAAAAAGGGCCATCATGGAGTGGTAGCTCAATTTAATGCCATCCAAGTAGTCAACACCAAGTCTCTACCAATTCATCCTGAGATGCAACAGATTTTAAATAACCATCTGCCGGTCTTTGACAAGCCTCATGAGCTTCCACCCTCGCGAGGGGAACATGATCATAGCATCACCTTGGTTCCAGGGGCCCAACCCCCAAATGTGCGGCCATACAGATATCCGTTCACCCAAAAGAATGAAATAGAAAAAATAATCAAGGAACTTTTGGAAGCAGGTGTCATTCGTCCCATCATTAGTCCTTATTCATCCCCAGTGGTCATGGTGCTCAAGAAAGATGGGGAGTGGCGGATGTGTCCCGACTTCAGGGCCCTCAATAAACTGACAGTCAAAGATAAATTTCCCATCCCGGTGGTTGACGATTTGCTGGACGAACTCAATGGGGCTCAATTCTTCACTAAGTTGGATCTTCGCTCAGGCTACCACCAAATTCGCATGAAGGAAGTCGACATTCCCAAGACTGCTTTCAGAACTCATGAAGGCCATTATGAGTTCCTGGTCATGCCATTTGGTCTTTGTAATGCCCCCTCTACTTTTCAGAGCCTTATGAATCACATTCTCAAACCATATCTCAGGAAATTTGTCCTTGTCTTCTTCGATGACATCCTCATCTATAGTGGCACTTGGGCTGCACATCTTCAGCATGTAGATCTACTCTTGCAACTGCTCCGCAAGCATAAATTATTTGTCAAGATGTCCAAGTGTTCGTTTGGCATGGAAGAAGTTGAGTATTTGGGCCACATTGTGGGGCGTGAAGGTGTCAAGGTGGACCCCAAAAAGATCCAGGCAATGCAAGAATGGCCTCAACCTAAGACCTTGAAGAGCTTGAGAGGATTTTTGGGTCTCACAGGCTATTATCGTAAATTTGTCCGCAACTATGGCCGCATAGCGAAGCCCCTCACTCAACTCCTAAAGAAAAATTCCTTCTTCTGGAACGAGGAAGCACAACAGGCATTTACCGCTCTCAAAAACGCCATGTGTTCTACTCCAGTCTTAGCACTACCTGACTTCACCAAATCCTTTGTCATTGAATGTGATGCTTCGGGGACAGGTATTGGGGCAGTCTTAATGCAGGAAGGGCGACCTTTGGCCTTCACAAGCCAACAACTAAGTGGGAGGAATCTGGGCCAATCTACCTACGAAAAAGAAATGATGGCCATCTTACATGCAGTCGAGACCTGGCGACCTTACTTATTGGGGCGACGTTTTCAAATCCGCACAGATCATCACAGTCTTAAATATTTTTTGGAGCAACGCCTATCCTCCCCACAACAAAATAAATGGCTCGCCAAAATGCTGGGATATGATTATGAGATCATTTACAAGAAAGGGAAAGACAATAGTGTAGCAGATGCATTATCTCGCCAATTTGAGGAAGAAAGTACTCTGCTAGCAATTTCCCTCCCCATTCCAGAGTGGATTGAAGAAGCTCGCAAGGAATGGTTTTCACACCCCGGGCTATCCCAACTCATTTCTCAGTTGCAGGTAGATCCAAATTCCACCAAGGGCTACTCGTGGCAAGATGATATTCTTCGCTACAAGGACAGAATCGTAATAGCACCAACATCCACCCTCAAAAGTCACATTTTGGCAGAATTGCACTCATCTCCCATTGTAGGACATTCGGGCTTTCAGAAGACGTATGCTCGCACCAGAAGATCATTTTTTTGGACAGGCATGAAAAAGGACATCCTTACTTTTGTAGCAGAATGCGATGTCTGTCAACGCCACAAAGGGGAAACCGTCAACACACCAGGCACATTACAACCATTGCCCATTCCGACGTCAATTTGGACGGAGGTTTCTATGGATTTCATTATAGGTCTTCCAAAGTCCGGGAACAAGTCAGTCATCATGGTGGTTGTGGACCGACTGTCGAAGTATGCTCATTTCTGTGCCCTACCCCATCCGTTTACACCAACTTTGGTCGCTCAATCTTTCATGGATCAGATTTTCAAATTGCATGGCATGCCCACTTCTATTGTGTCTGATCACGACCCGATCTTCACCAGTAATTTTTGGCAGGAACTTTTCAGGATACAAGGCACTCAACTAAAACTCAGCACTTCCTATCATCCGCAAACGGATGGTCAAACTGAAGCCGTCAACAAATGTCTAGAAACCTACCTTAGGTGTTTCACTTCAGAAAAGCAACACCTTTAGGTACAGTGGTTACCTCTGGCTGAATGGTGGTATAACACCAACTATCATGCCACCACCAAAATGACTCCCTATGAAGCAGTATATGGTCAACTTCCGCCTTCCCCTACTTCTTATCTCAAGGGGTGCTCCAAAGTACAAGCAGTGGATCAACTCCTAAAACACCGCACAACCATGCTCGCCCATCTTAGAGAGAATCTTCATCAAGCTCAGAACCGCATGAAGCAACAGGTCGACCAGCATCGCTCAGAGCGCCAATTTCAAGAAGGGGATCAGGGCTTTTTGAGGCTGCAACCATATAAGCAAACATCACTCAAAGACAAGGGTTGTCAAAAGCTCTCTCCAAAATTCTACGGACCATACCAACTTCCAAGTACTTCAGCGCATTGGAGAAGTGGCTTACAAGTTGGCTTTGCCACTTACTGCAAAAATCCATCCAGTTTTCCATGTATCGTGCCTCAAGAAAGTGATTGGGAACAATTGCCGAGTTCAAACCAGTCTACCTGAATTGGACGAAGAAGGGTCAATCTGGCTTCAACCCGAACAGGTTCTAGACACACGAGACAAGCAACTGCGCGGCCACATGATTAAGGAAGTCCTCGTCAAATGGAAAGACACCTCTCCGGAAGATGCAACTTGGGAACCAGCCACTATTCTTCAGCAGTTTCCGCAGCTTCAGCCTTGAGGACAAGGCTAGTCTTAAGGGGGAGGGCATGTTAGGGTCCCACCCTAACCCCCTTATTTATGTCATGGGATCACATCATAGTCAAGAGTCAATAAAGCCCATATTAATATTTGTAAATGGTTAACCCGCAATTAATGACGGGACCACAGTTAGTTGCAAATGGGCCATAGTATTAGATAGATGGTATTAATAAAACCCACGGTATTGGCCCGTGGTATTGCATGCATGAGTCATATATAAAGGATAGAGACTCCCTGTGAGGAGCATCGTGTCTTATTTTGTAGTCGAGCTCTGCTCTATTGGAGGTTGCCCCCTCGAAGAGGCAAGTGAACATTACTCTCTGAATAATAAAATCATTGCTATTCTGTGTTCTGGGTATCTTTTCTTCGCATATTCTGTATTTGGGTATCATTTTGCAGGTTAAGAGCATAACAGGTGGCGAGTCATCTAAGTTGCACTGGGTGTGTCAGTGAGTTATCTCAGTCACTTGAGTGGGTCAACTGCACACTACAGGTATGCATGCATGGGTCTAGGAGTGACTTGGCATCTTCTTGAGTTAACTGTTAAATTATGCAACTACACTCAAATTCCACTTTGGACAGCTCATTTGATGGAGATGATGATAGCATTGAATTCCTCTTTTAGAGAGAACCAAAATCGACCTAAAGATCACTCAAATCAGATAAGGGAAAGTGTACTTATGAAGGAAAGCCCACATATGCACATTTGGACAAGGTCAGCCCCAAAGCAAATTGGACACCTATGGAAGCCTATAAATACAAGTGACCTCAAGCTCATTTGGACATCACCAAACATCTTCTTCTTCTCTTCTTCATTGATTGGTTCACACAGGTCTGACGCTGGGATGACAAAAGAAGTTGGCAAAGGTCCGAAATTACAAGGTCCAAAGCTCGCATCTGTTTTAGGGTTTTGGGTTACAGCCGTTGGCTTGCCACATAGTAGATTCGGCCACAGTTGCAGGGATCACAGGCTCAAGGGAGCGACTGGAAACCTTCAGTCGCATGCACAACTCCTCATCCATGCGACCAGGAAGTTTGACTGAGTTTTGAACTTTGACCGCAACTGGCCGCAGATAGAAAAAGTTGTCTCTGAAATATATTGACACATGAATCATATTTCTGAATGTAATTGGGTTATTGGATGACATTGTATTAAGCTCATTGTACTCTCTGCTAAACATTTTATGACAATCTAATAAAAGAAGAATTTTCAAAGGGTTTTCCCCCTTGTGGGGCTTTTCCGGTGTCTCTTGTTGATGTGTTGATTGTCTCCTTTGTCATCACATTTATTGTTCTCTCCTTTGTCATCACATTTATTGTTCTATCTTCAATCACTGGTGATGAATGGAAAGACTAATTATATTTGAAAAGATCGCTAATTGAAGTATTGAATTGGGCTAAAGTAATTGATATAGCATAGAACAGTTTGAAAAATTAACATTAACTACGTCACATGCATGCAAGTAGGAGACTACAAGGTTTCCTCTCTAGTTAACTAAATGCATGCATTCTCTTTTTAAGACTTTGATTTAGTCTAACTCTCCCTCTCTAGTTCAAGTTCAGTTGGACTAGAATCATTTCCTCTTCACCCATGCACATGGATAGTTCATCTCCACATTGCCTTAGTTCATGATGAAACCTAACTCCAACATATCACTCCTCACTCTTCTTCATACCTAGTTGACTAAAGTGCATCTCAATAGGACTAGTGTGCATTGGTTTCTTCTCTCTAACTTGATCTCACTTCACTCCCTCTCTCTCCTAGAGTCCTAGTCAACAGTGTGCATGGGTAGTCCACTTATAACTTGACTGAATTCACATTGATACTTCAAGAGACATCAGATTGTGTTGACTCAACTATTCCCTAGTCTAACTTAGAGAACTTGACACTTTAGTCTTCTCCGGGATTACACGATCCACACTTGGACTAGGAGCAGTTGCAGTTTGATGGCCAGTTCACTCATCAATGCACATAGGGTACTCTTGCATGAGGGGTTTGAACTCTCTCTTTCCCAATGCACATAGGATGAAGAGATCACTAAATACAAGTGTTGGATTTTGGCTCAAGGTGGATCTTCTTCGACAACAACAACTTACTGCTTTCTTTCTTGATTTCTCTTTCCTTCTCTCTTCAAGCTTCTATACTCTTGTGCAAGGCCATCACTGTCTTGGTTCTGTAACAACCTTCTTGGTGCAACCAACCTCCTAAATTTTGCAGTAAAACTCCATTTTGATCTAATCTATCTCTCTAAGTTTGTCAACATTTTGATGGTTTCTTGTGCAATGTTGTAGAAGTTATAAGCCTTTTCTTTGGTTAAAAATCTGCCAATTAAAGTGCTTTCTTTCTTTTTTATTTTGTCATTTAAAAGCTAATGCCAGATATAATTCCACCACTTTAAACACAAATTATTTTATAATGTCTTTGACCATTAAATTACTAGCCAAAAACAATAATTGCATGCATGTTTTACATGTTTTTTATACATTTACAGGAGGAACAGTACATGCAAAGCTAGGAGCACACCCTGTGGTTGGCAAGCACCAGCGCAAATGGAGAGATGTTTGCATCTAACACGAAGGGTGAATTTTTGTATATGTTGCATTGAGATTTCTCATCCTAGAGCTACCAAGTAATCCATTTTCTGAAAGGGTAAAAATCAGTGCCAACACATAGTTAAAGATATCATTAACATGCTTACACTATGGACAAAGGATGGTCTCTAGAGTATTCTAGATATATAGTTAATAATATATCGTAAACATGCTTACAGTACGGATGAAGGATGGTCTGGTCTCTAGTGTATTCTAGATATACCCAGCAGATCTGGAAATCACCCCCACAAGCATGGATCAAAATAAACCTTGATGAGGCTATCAAAAGGTAACCCTAGAAAAGTTGGAGCTAGGTAGTAGCTAGAGACAACCAAGGCAAGTTTTTAGCAAACGATGCTCAAAACACTGGTACGGAGGCAAATAATCAAGCTGAAATAGTCAGACTAATGGAGACATTAAACTTGGACTAATTTTAAATTATAGAAAAGTAATCTACAGAAGAGATTCAACAATAATTAATGATTTGTTAAGGTCACTATTACCCACCACCAATGGGTGAAACCCATAGGAGAAATTTTTCTCCTAGATTGTCTTCAGCCAGAAACCCCCAAATAGCTCGACATGGCCACCATCTTTGCCACCTAAGCCAACTATGATGTGCCCTCGCCCATTCTGTCATGATCGTTTGTTTGAGGGTGGGCCTTCCAATCCTGAAGGTATAGCTTTTCTTTATGTAATTGGGTATTTTTGCTTACTTATTATGGACACATCTGGACATGGATTAGTGAGGGGATTCAGCAAAAAGAATGGGCTTGGTTTATACTCTTGTCCCCTTGTCCAATTTGATGCAAGGTTACTTGGGAGTGGGAGTGAAAACGGGAGCGGGAGCGACATTTTCAGAAGCTCACGGTTTGGGAGCAATTCGGGGAGCGATATTTTATATAATATATATATTTTTTATATTTTTTATATTTTGATGCATATATGTCAACAAAAGCATGTAGAATGATGAATTAGATATAAAAAGCATAAAAAACATAGATTGAACCATATAACAACAATCATCTAGAAGTTATAATCTTCATCAACCACATCCACAAGTTAGTAACATAGTAACATACAATATATTGAGTCTCATGATTCATCAATCTTAAAAGTTTCAAGCTTTCAAAATTCAATATATAACATTTATCATCATTTATCACCAAAGTTGTACTTGTAAGCTAAGTGTAACCATTACAACAAATAATATCTAACATGAAATGAAATGTTATAAAATGAAATTAAATGAAACAACTTTCAACTTTCACGAAGCATCATATTCATAATTCATTACCAATGAGTTATAATTGCCAACTTCAAACTTCAAACTTAGATTGTTATATATTGTTTACATAAAATATCATAATAAATATGAAAGAGTCAACAATTATAAAAACTACTAGAAACTAGAAAAAACAACTAAATCTATTATCTATTGCTAATGCTTGGGCCTCTTGCCGCCACGAGAAATGTCTAATTTTTAGTCTTGTTGGAAAATCAGGATCTTTGTCATTAATATCACCCTCTAAGCATTAATATCCAGAGGTATCATTGGCATTACCTTTGGATCTGTATAGGGATCTTTGTCATTAATATCCCCCTCTAAGCATTAACATAAGATAGAAAAAACATAGCATGTCAAGTCAAGATTTTGTTTGAGTGATGGGTACATTTTTAGTAGGGTCAGGATAGAGGAGTTCGACAACCAATATCACTAACATCAAGGCACATAGAGGGATTGGCACTCTTGATTAAATACGAGTTCCATACCCTAATACATGACAAAATCCAATGGAAACATTGCAATCCTCCCAATCCTGAAATCCTGAAAAAATGATAAGTCTGCTGGATTTTGAATGAGATCTAAAATTCTACTTTCTCCATATGAAATTAAATAAGGCCAGAACCACTCTCAAACATCTTGAGTCATTTCATGGTGTTGTACCTTTGAGATAGTAGTAGGTCAGCTACCAATGCTAGAGCATCTAAAATAGTTGTTTTGGGGTTTTTGGTTTTAGTTTTGGAAGACCAATGAATGAAGACAAATGTAGAATTGAAATACTTAATCCTTTGGATAATATTTAGCAAAGGGCTGCTATAAAACTTTACACAGTGATATGGATCAAAATAGTGGTGAGAAGAAGATAGAAAATAATATGATTATCACAGTTTCCAGACTGTAAAACAGAACAATCATAAGTGTGAAAACCTTCCAAACTATGTTCCAAAGATTCAAGGCAATATACTTGAGCTTACATAAGACACTGATGATTTATTGATTAGAGGGGATTAGTTAAACAAACAGTTCATTAATCCATTCTCTTAATAGATGATCACTTCAGGAGCTTATAGGAATTAATTGAGACACAATTATTCCTACCTAGATATCTCTATAAGTCATAAGCACATGAAGAAAGACATAATGATTGATAACTGGAAAAACATACAGGATAACACAAACTGTGTAAAACCAAATTCAGAATCTTCTGCTTTGTATTAAGGTTCCAGAAAGACTAAGTACATCAAGTGTCTACAAAAGCTTCCTTCACAGGTGCAACCAGGTTCAAAGTAAAATGAACAGTCAAGACTTTACAAGCAATGAATAATGAACCTTGAACAATGAACCCATAAAAGTTCGAGAAGAGAGTTATTTATACAATAATGAAACTAAGAAAATATCCTCAAACTGATTATGATTTATTTTAGGAAAGGAAAGATCTTCATACAAGAAGATACGAGCCACTGTGAAACTGCTTCTTGCTGTCCCTTTTATTCAGGTTGCGCTGGCTTTGTTGTCTAATATTTTTCCCCTTTACGCTGCTTGATTGTTTGTATTCTTTATGCTAGTTGATTCCTTCATTTGATCTTTCATCTGATTCTCTTTAAACTCTGTGAATATCCTTTGACCCTGCTAAGTAACCTTTACTGTGCATTTCAGGTTTTCACTGTGTTTTTCAATAGTAAATCCTTTTAGATTTTATGTCTCATGGTAAAGTAATTTGATATGATCTTCATATTTGTCTTTTGACTGTATGCAGGGTTTTTCTTTGTAAGCCCTGAACAGGAGACTTTACCTGCAAAACATAGAAATTGTTAAGAAAAACAAAGGTGACAGAGAAGGTTGTCAATGGCTTTATTGAGCTTGAAAGGATTTTGAAAGGAGTCCAGAGCGTATCGGAAGGTCAAACAATGGCTTTATTGGTCACAAAGGCTTATGGAGGGTTTACTGTGAAAATGGGCAAAACAAAGGAAAATGGGGATTTTTTGGTTTAAACGGAAAAATAGTCTACTTTACGAATTATGGCACAAAGTGAATAGTGGTCATTTTGTTGTTATGCGGGAGGTGGTTTTGGTTTTCATCACACCGCTTTATGAGGCACGGGCGGTTTTGGGAGGGGTCACCCAAAATAATCTGAGCCTGACACGTAACAAAAGGAGGTCAATGGAATATCGCTTTTCGGGCAGGTAATGCTCATACAGAGAGCCAACCCGAAATTGCTAAGGGTCGTTGGATTTGAATGCCTTAGATCGGATAGTGGTGGAGCAAAAGAGCAGCGCAGAGGGTCCCAATGATTAATTATGGCGGCAATGGCTTTATTTATGGGTTAAAACTGAGATTAGCGGGGTTTTATGGTTTAACAGAGGTTTTAGGTTGGTTCTTTGTTTAAACCATAAAAACGATTTAACCAAGAAATCCTTCGCAAAACACGGTATGGCAAACTTGAAATTGTGTGAATTCGGGCAGATAAATGATATCGGGTCCGGGTTCATATCGCATATCGCAATCGCAGTTTAGCGGAGGAAGGCCTATCGCAAAGGAATGCGATAGGGGCCGGACGCGACGTGGAATAAAACATGGTTAATACTGCGATCGGGTCCGGGTTCCCATTGCATATCGAAGATCACAATGGCGGGGGGAAATGCTTTAGCCGGGACTTGCGATGGAGGCGGATGCGAAATGGGAATGAAATATGAAATATATTGTGTCAGGTCTGGGTCCATCGCAATCAGAGATCGCAATGGCAGAGGGTTATTGCTTTAGTTAGGACTTGCGATGAGGGGCGGATGCGATATGGCAATGGATTATAATATATATTGCGTCGGGTCCGGGCCCATCGCAATTGCATATCGCAATGCAAGGAGAGTGCATTCATGTTGAAAAGCTTGCGATCCGCCGATGCGATGTTTTATTAAATACATAGTTTTATTATAATAAAACTAATGGTTTTGGGTTATTTTAATAAAGGAAGTTAATATATACGAGAAAGGGAACTTTTTAGGATTTAATACGTTAAGTTAGTGTTAATATGAAATATGAGTGGAAAGGGAAAATAGACTAAGTATAATGCTTTTTATGAGTAATTTGTTTTTTCACATATGTACATTAATACTTAGGCTAAACAACTTTTGTGGGTTTTTGGGTAAAAGGGGATTTAGCATGGGGTTTTCACTTTTCCTAGACAAAAAGGATTTTAACACTAGGAAAAGGGGTTTTTATGGAAAATGAATGAATATGAACTGTATGAAGGTGGGGGAAATTAGTATATATAGGGATGAATGAGGATGAGGGAAGTTAATTAATTTATCTTATAGACCTTCATTTGCTTTGTGTAATTGCCTCATGGACATAGAAACATATAGTAAAACATGATAAATGTACATTTTGTCCAATCAATCAGCAAACCTCTGCAACCTTTCTTCTACTTACCCTTTGCTTTTCCTATCATTTTTTCTTCACTTAATGGGTGCATTTAAGCTAGCAAACCCTTTTCCTTTCTTTTTATTTTTACAAAAGCAAACAATCTAATTCTAACCTTATAACATCCAAGGGCTCAAATTAAACTGATGAGCACCTTATTATTCTCTACCTAACTACTGATCTGCCAAGATTAAACAATTTGGCTAGATCTTTATTCTCTAACTATAACATCAAATTTAAAGCATGAAACAGTCAAGATTAAACTATTTGACTGTCATGGGTTGTGGCATTTAAAACAAGTTGCACACAACCATTATTTTGCAGAAACAATAGTAGTGGCATTTACACTTGCTCACTTTCAGAGTTTATTTGTTTTCTTTTCTTTCTAACCTAACATTTTCTTTTTGTCTTGATTTTTTAGGACATCTAACCTAACATTTTCTTTGATATGGACATCATCATCAAGATATTTTTTCAAAAACATTCTATTCACTATTATTATGTCCATATCCTAACTTAACATTTTTCAAAATTTCTATCTTATCAAAACCAAAAAAATGCTACAACACATGGTAATGTTAAAAATTTAAATAAAAGGATGAAAATGAAGATTAAGGAGAATGTCACTTTTCCTTTAAGAATTTAACATTACCTTGAATCGCATATCAATACTAGGGCCATAGACTTGATCATTAGGCTGCCCCACTCAAAAATTATTTGTTTCTTTGAAAAAAAATTGCATTTGAAATGTTACTGCAAATTTTTTTTTGCAAAAAAGACTAGGGAGCTCGCCTAATCGCTCCCTAAAAACCAGGGAGCATTTATTTTTAAAGGGAGCGCGAATTGGGAGCACGTTCGTGGGGGGGGGCGCTCCCATGCAACACTAATTTGGTGGTTAGCTTTTGTATCCTAGTCTTGTGGGATTTCCTTTATTCGCTACTAGCTATAGGATTGGCACTACATGGGAAATCCTAATTCTAGTTGCATGGTCCCGCTTCCCGACACCACATACATCACTCCCCTGCACTCATTATAACCCCTTTCCACATATTTCCCATCTAGATCCACATTTGCCCATTGGGTCCACAAGGAGTTAGCCCCCCCCTCCCCCTCGCCTTGTCCACAGTTTGGGTCGGGCCTGAAACAATGCCTTGGATGTTGATGTCACTAAAAAGAAAATAAAAAGCATAATTTGGCCACTTACAACAGGCAATCTACCATAAAATGCAAAAGATGGTCGGGGCATACAAATTTAGCACGTAGGCAAAAACCAACATAAGCTCTACCCCTATCATTATGGCCATCACCTGAGTTCCTAGGGCCCCTATATGAGCCCCCTGCATCATTAAGGAAACCATGATTGTCCCAACCCCTATTGGGCAATGAAACACCCACCTTAAGGGGGTAATCATTGCTATATCTTACACATTATGCTCTCATTCCTTGGAGCCTCAGCAAATTATAAAAAGAAAAATTAATAAAAGAAAAAAGGCATATGAAGAAGGGTGGAAAAACAAAGGTTGGGTTAACTCATGTACCAAGATTTCTCCCCCCTTCATCTATACACCCACATGTGGGCTTCCCTCATTATTGTTGCCCTTGTACAATGACATGTGGCTTGGAGCCTCCCCCTGATGCCCCAATTTGTTCCATTATTATGTCACATAACACGTGCCATTTGAAGGATTACCATGGACCTGTCACTCCGGTGGAGGCCAAAACCACCTAATAGGGTCCTTGATTAACCTTTTTCTTGCATCTGGGAACACATGTACATTCTAAACCCCGTTATGGAAGGGTATGCCACTATGAAGTGTCCACTTGGTTCCATGATTTGTAATCTCATTTATTCAATTGCACTAATGAACTATTGAGTTGAAAAGCAAGGAGACGCACTGGATCTTATACAAGATTGCAGGTGGGTCTTCATCTTCGGGTTTGGTCTCCCTATATGAGATCCAAGCCCTCTAGAGGGTCATGATGCCATTTGTAGGGTGAGCGTTGAGAGCCATGAGTTTCCTCCATAGCAAAGAACTGATAGCCATGCTATGGGATCCTTCATCCCTACCTATTGCATGTTCGTGCCCTAGTTATTTGATGATGATGATGCACCTGGACCATATTGCCCAGCAAGCAACATACTTGCACCACACACTTGGCAGTTGATCTAGAGCCTAGATGAGGTTTTGTCTCACCTAGTGAGACAAGGGAACACAAAGGAGGGCTTGTGTCATTATTCCAGCCCTTATTGATGGACCACAGACTTGTTCGATCCAGTTGGAGACTCATGGGACCATTCCTTGTGCCCCCACAGCCACTTGGGAGCACCACAGGGTACTTGCTTGGAGATTAAGGGGCCACCCCCTTTATCACTATTATTGGAGCCCTCCTATTCGTTTTGGCACGAGGGACTTGATTTGGCCTTCCAACGACCTTTCTGTTGAAGAATCTAGGGCATTTAGTTAGGATGAGATTCTTTTGACGAAAATGACTATTTGAGAGGTACTTTTTGCTTTTTCTTATTAGTACAATCTTATTTTATTATTGTTAGAGTGTGTTTTCTTACTTCATCAAAAAGTTACCCAAAACAAAAGAGACAAGAACACAAGATGTTGGCTCTCAACCAGGGCAAAAACCTCTCTCACCTAGAGAGGAAAACCCTTCTGCAATTTTCTCTTATTGAAGCTTTGATTGACAAATTCCAAACCCTAGACCCTTTACTTCAGTATGCCTCCAAGACCTTGTCACTGCTCTTCTAGGCTCCTTATGTTGATCTTCCTTTCTGCACTGCTTTGCACCAGAACTAAGGAAACTCGGTCCCTAGTCTAATAGCCCTTTACAATAAGTTTCTTTCCAGCCTTCCTTAGATTTAGACTCGGCCTTCTAGAGATTCCTTTTCGGTCCTTCTTTGTACACACTTGATACACAGTATCAAGGTCTCTTTCTTGCTGTGGAAACCCTCCTTCACACTATGTATACTTTCAATCTCTTCCTGAAATATCTAAGATCAAGACAGAGACTAATATCGTCTCTCTTTTGCACACCTTGCAGTCCCTTACTCCCTGTTGTATGGTCCTTCTTCTTCATACTTCTTTTTGGCACTAGATAGCAGATCCTTTATATCACTGTTCTCTCCTGAAGTGACCTTCGACCTACCTCAGAGATGCGAGGTAGGTACAAACCCAAAACAGAGAGCCCTTATTACTGCGCTAAACTCCCTTTGTTCTTCGTTGAATAGCCTCTTCCTTACGCACCAGAATGCAAACTTTTTCTCACACTTCAATCTCAGAACTTGACCGAATTGATTTCTCTAAATGAGGTCGCAGTTCCTCCTTTATATAGGGACTGTCTCCCTCTTCTAGGCGACTTGACTTCTATGGGTAGGCCGACTTCATCAAGGGGTATATTCAATCATACTTGAGCCGACTTCTATGGAGCTTCTTGACAAGGTCTTGGAGCATACAATTACTTCAATAAATTGTTCTTTTCAAGTGTAACAACACTTCATATACATGACTCTAAATTATATATTTATGACAAGATGACAAATCCCTAAAGACATCAAGAAGAAGTCTTTGACCCTAAGTTGCACGAAACGGGGAAACGGGGAAGCGAAACGAAACGCGACCTCCCCAAATTTTGGAAACGGGGAAACGCGAATATATATATATAATATATATATATATATATATATATATTAAAAACATTTAAAAATTATTAATATATATATGTGCAATCATAAAGCATTAATGATACATTTACTTAAACATTTTAACATTAAGATTAAATTTACATCACAATGATCACATTTACTCATGAGTCATCACATAATGAAAATAAAAATATAGGAACTGGAAAATCCAAAATCAGCCTTTATTTATATTAGTATATGAGGCTGCAAGTACAATAAAGACTATAAGGCTGCAAGAACTATAGAGACAAGTCACAAAAGACTAATCCTCATCAAAAATAGAAGCAGCAGAATGCTCAACAGTGGATGGTGGTGCTGAAGAAGATGATGCACCAATTCCACTTCCAGAATCCTCCTCAATATTCAGGGCAGCAAGAGAGAGATCCAAATCAGGATTTTCTGCATCCACATCCCATTCTTTAGAAGGACCACTGTTGTATTCTGGACCCCTATGAGATGCAAGGCGAAGGTTGGAGTGCACATAAACAAGATCCTCTGCTTTCTGTGAGCCCAACCTATTGCGCTTCACAGAATGAATAAAACCATAAGTGCTCCAATTCCTTTCTGCTGATGAAGAGCTTGCCACTTGTGAAAGAATACGAATGGCAAGGCTTTGCAAATGTACACCATTTGCTCCATGACAAATCCACCACCTAACTGGATTCATGGTGCTTCTCTCCTCCAAAGCTAATATATCTGCATAATCATCTATTCCTGCAGCAAAACTGGCAAATTCCTCCTTTACCTCCCTATGTAGATGAGAAGGAAACATTCTCATTAGTGCTTTTTTCACCCCAGTAGCCACCTCTCTATCCTTATGGGGTGCCTTCCTCTTCCCATTGCTTTTAGCAATAAGCTCCTCATCATAAAATTTGGGGTTCAAAGCATGTGCTAAAGTGTGCAATGGTGTATTGAAATTGTTCCACCTGTCAACAATGATTTTCTTGATCAAACCAGCAAAATGATCATCAACAAACAGAAGTTGTGGAGACTCCTGCGAAATGATTTCCATAGTTTTCTCAACCATGGAATCCATGCCATCATATACCTCTCCCAAGCAAGGTTGGTCAGTGTCAGCACTCCGGAGAAGCTCAAATGCAGGGGTTGTGAACTTTAGCAAGAAATCTACCTTGCTCCACCAATCCTCATCAAGGCACAATCTACGCACCATAGATCCCCGCTCTGAATCTGCTTGTCTCCACTCAATCCAAAGTTGACTCACCACCATAGAAACTAATGCATGCTTAACCTCAACAAGGCGGCGCAACATCACGAAGTTTGAGGCATATCTTGTCTCAGCAACTTTTAAGAACTCCAATTTGGAGTACTCTCGAAATATGGCCTGAGACTGGTGGTGGTTGGTGATGAATTTGATAATCTCCCTTGCTTCCCCTGTGACTTCCTTTATCCAGGAAACTTTGTTGTCAATCTCCTCTAAGATCAGATTCAGATTATGGACAATGCATGGTGTCCAAAAGATGTGGTCATACCTCCCCTCAATAATTAAACCTGCAGCTTTGCAAACTGGTGCATTATCCGTGATAACTTGCACCACCCTGTTAGCCCCTATTTGTTCAATAGCTTTTATAATAACATCAGCAATGAACTGTGCATCTTTCACCTCTCCTGAGCAGTCTTCTGCCTTGATAAACATTGCTCCTTTGGGGGAAGTGGCAATGATATTTATCAATGGTCTGCGCCTCATATCTGTCCAACCATCTGAGACTATGGTAACCCCAGAGCTACTCCAGGAAGAACGAATTGGAGCTAAAACGTCTTCCACAAGTTCCTTCTCATTTTTGAGAAGCTGGGTTCTGACTTTCTCATAGTTGGGCCCCTTGTACCCTTGAGGAGCTTTGTTAACTGCCCTTATCATATCTTGCCAGTAAGGAGAGCGAACAACATTGAATGGGATACCAGATGCATAAATGCACCTGGCCACTCTGGAATCAGCTTCTTCTCTTGCTTGCACATTCACCAATCTAGCAATTCTGCTATCCTGAACTGATTGGGATGCCCCTGAGCCTCTGGTATGTTTGGGTGCTGCTTGTTCATGTTCTTGAGTGTGACCAGCTCTCCTCTTTCTTGCTTCAACTACAATCCTTGGCTCAATGTTAGATGTAGCCTGAGTATGCTCGATGTAGCCTGAGTATGCTCATCATGCCTTCTCTTAGTACCATCCGCCTCATCTTGCTCTCTTTGATATGCCCTCCTTACCAACGGATCTGATGTTTTTGTGCAACCCAGAATCCCCTGTCCTCCTCCATGCAACAGATGCGCCTTCACTCTTGGGTAGGAGCCCTTGAACGTATTATTGCAAAGAGTGCATCGCCATTCCCATGAGCCACCACCTCCACATTTTTGAAGCTTCGTCACATGCCTCCAAAGAGGATAATATTCAGCCCTTGGGTTGGCCCTAGGGCTTGAAGTTGCAGCTGCACTTTGGCTGGAAGCCATTGCTGCAAAAATAAATTAAAAAAACAAATCTGTAAATAATAAAAACGTTTTTCATATTTTTGGCCGTATAAACCCTAGAAAAATTAAAGAAATAGTAAGAAAAAAACTAAGAAATGAATGTGGCTTATCCAAATTAATTTTCTGTGGCTGAATCTACCCTAAAATGCCAGAAAAGAGGAGAAATATGGCTGTAGCTGAGCCAAATCTGCTACAAAAATAAATTTAAAAAACAAATCTATAAATAAAAAACGTTTTTCAGCAATTTAGCTACATAAACCCTAGAAAAATTGAAGAAATAGTAAGAAAAAACTAACAAAATGAATGTGGCTTACCCAAATTAATTTTCTGTGGTTGAAACTACCCGGAAATGCCAGAAAAGAGAAGAGAAATATGGCTGTAGCTGAGCCAAATCTGCTGCTACAGAAATCTCCTGCTGAAATCTCCTTCTCTTGCTGCTGAAATCTCTTTCTCCTGCTGCTGAAATCTACTTTGCTCACTGCTCAAAACACCAGCTACTGAAACAACTGCCAATCTCCAAGAGAAACTCCTTGCTGAATAGTGTGATGAGAGAATGAGAGGCACTGCTCTTTTATAACTTTAGAAATGGTTTCTAGAACAGCTTAGAAACCCTAAAAAAATTTAAAAACTAATTAGAAAAAAAAAAAATTTAAAAACAAGTCATTTTTTTGGGGAAACGGGGCTCGTACGGCCTGGAAACGCGTTTCCGGCCATACGGGCACGTTTCCATTTCAGGAAACGTGCCCGTACGGCCGGAAACGCGTTTCCAGGCCGTACGGTACGCCGAAACGCGTTTCCGTTTCGTTTCCGGGCAGAAACGCCCTCTGTACCTGCGTTTCCTGCAACTTAGCTTTGACCTATAAAAACTCCTTGCTCATGAAATCCATGAGGCAAGCATTACAAAATACATTTTATTATCTTTGTCTCTTCATTACATGGATTTATAATTACTTAGTCAATATGAAGATCGAACCTAGTTACACTTTTTTCAACACTTTCTAGCTATTGGTCTATCATCTCGGCCCTGTCGAGAGGCTAATTATTCATGTTTTAGAGTTGTTTGGTGGGCTTGTCACCAAAGTGATGTTATTTTGCACATTATTTTATTGTAGGGGCCCCATTAGGCTAAATTAGGCCATTCGAATTACTTAAAGGCTCATATAAATACAGGTGAGCCTCATTGTAACATTCATAATCACTAGGATTGGATTTGTCTCTCAAAAATAATTTGGACTTGCAATTTGGACGAGCTTTTGGAGCTTTAAATGAATTTTGATGTTTGGATTAATTTGCACTTCTTCTTGGAGCATTTATTTGCATGTTGGATGGATGGATATACTCTTTCTTTGACTTGTAAGTGCTTTATGATGCTTATTTATGTCATAATAAATGTCTAATGCATGGAATCTTCTCTTGTTGTGATTGGATATGCCCTAATTAATGCGAAGTTGCTTGGAGCATTGAAAATTGTTGGGCTTTTGCATGTGTTACTCATTTGACAAAGATTTAGTGAATTTTCCTAGGGGAATAATTGTATAATTAGGTCCTTGAAACTCCATCATGACATCATATTGGAAGTATAAAATTCATGAGGGTTTTGTTTGCCATCTTCTAATAAGATAGTAAGGTCCCTCAAGGTCTCCTTGAAGCATCAAAGTTGCCTTTGTCAAGGTTATTTGACTCCATTTCTCCCAAAAAGCAAGGCACTGATCCATAATCCTTTGTTGATCACTCCCAAAACCTTTTAGGTCTCTTCTTCAATTTCAACCCTAACCCTAGACGGCCTAGCTAGGGCATCCAACAAAATCCATTTGAGCCATCCTCTTGTAGAACGAGTTGGTGAGGAACAACGTTGGGGTGTCTCCTACTAGCCCTCGGGTGTCTCCTACTAGCCCTCCAAGTTTTAAGCCAATCCCACAGTCGGTTTGTGAGAAACACTATGTCCTAGCTCCAAAATTGTTTTGGCATAGGTCTTTCTTGCTTAGCGGCCTTTTAAGGGGTCTAGTGTGCTTGAAAACTCAACGGAAGTTCATCTATTATTGATCCCTCTTTTCTCCCTTACTTGACCTAAGCATTTGATTGAAGATAGCCTTAAACCCTAGGCCTTGTTTGGGTATCCTTGGTCTCTTTGTGGTCCCATTCATTATATGACAAACCATCTTACAAAAGCTAGAATAGAGATCATTCTCCTTTCCTTGGGAAGTCTTGATCTAAGCATATCCATCATATTGATCCATCTTTACCTAAGTCTTGACATTCCCCAATTAGCCTTTCTAGGAGAGCCCTTTAACTTGCTTTTGAAGCAACGAAGCCTATTATTTAAGCCTCTCCTATGAATGGCCTTTGGAAATCACATCATATCTGATCATTGATCACATCATTCTAGTGATTTCCATCATACTGGGACTCCCATCAGTGAAAGTCCGTAAAGAATAGGGGACATCGATTGAGGTGACAGTGGGCCTTTGTCCCAAATTGTTGTTGTTCCCTCTTATCATTTGCCTATTCACTAGGCTTGCTAGTTTGTGCAACATCTTTGGCATCGTTGTCGGGGACACTAGACGTGTGTCTTGTTCCCTTACGACATTACCAACATATCATTTTTGGTGATTCCGTTCGAAGAACAAAGCACTAGTTCTTCATTGAACTCCAATGGTAGTCCTTGTAGGGTGAAGCAAGCATCTCTTTAGGCACTAAAATTCACCCTGGAGACTCCACATTTGTTTTGTATGCAAAATCATGAAAAATGGCCCATAGTCAAAAGAATGTTATCCCTCCATCTCCCTATGATAACCTTGATCCTAGAGAAGTTCTAAGTCTACTAGAACTAAATGGATGGATTAAGAATTGGTTGCCTAGGTTCAAAGGAAGCCACTATCAAGATACTAATGTCCACATTAATGACTTCTTTTCGATGTTAGCCCCGTTGAGGATTGAGAATGATGACACAATTATGATGTTATTTGCTTTATCACTTGAAGGTCAAGATAAAGTTTGGTATGCTAGTCTCCCTCTTGAAAGTATCACTGATTATGATAGATTTGAAGATACCTTCTTAAAAAGATGGGGTGGCATCCCAATTAAAGAAAGTTCTCTTTATGACCAAGAGAAGGAAGTTATCCTTCTATAAAGTCAAGAAGAACCCTTTCTATATGATTAACTTGAATCAAGTGATGAAACAAGTAAACTTGAAGGGGACCTTAATGAGAATTTCGATGAGGGGTGCACCTTGAAAGATGAAGTTGTTGGTGAGGATAGTATTCCTCTCATTACATGCGATAAAGCACTTGGGAAGGAGTCATCATTGCTTAGTAATGAAGATGATTTTCAGGAAAATCATGATAAACAAACAAGTGAGGAGTCCACGGAAGATCCTTGGACTGCGGATATGGGAATTGGGTGTGAATATGGTATGAATGAAATCCCCCTTGAAGTTCACAATGATGACCATGACAAAGTGGGGCCTCTCAGTCAAGAAAGAGGGATAGAGAATATGGCTATTGTGGATCCCTACAAGGTTGACATTTTTTATTTCCTCCGTATAAATGAGGGAAAATGGGATATTGACCATCATTTTGACAATGACCCTATTTATTGTTGATTTGTGGTAGCATCGGATGTGCTCTAGCCATGAAAATTGGTGGAGAGGCTAAGGCACATAAGATCTCCAAGACCCAAAAATGGTTTGGGGAAATTCCACCCGGTTGGAGAGATATTAAAATAATTAATATTTTTAATGGGGTTCCTAAGTCTAAACTTAGGAAAATTAAAATATTAATGGGTATTAATATAAAACTAGGTGAGAATGTTCTAAATGACATGGATCAAGCCAAATTTAATCTTAGCCGTTGATTAGGGACTTAATCTCGGCCGTTGAAGACTCAACAGGAAAAGTATAAGAGGAGGCTTGAGGGTTAGTTGGAGATACACCAAAAATTGATCAATCAGTTTGATTTTCTGGAGCAGGGTTTTGCTGAGAGAATCGAGCTAGTGATCTGTTGCAGAGAGGGGCAGTTCGACACAAGGCCGAGAATGCATAACGGAGAGGCAAAGATAGTGCTAGAGAGACAGCGTAGAGCCTGCGAAGGCTGACGCGGAGGCAGTTGGGAGCTACGCAGAGGCTGAAGAGGCCAGCATGGGTGACGCAAAGGGTCTGAGAGATGACGCAAAGAGCCAAGGGGCTGACGCAGAGGCTTCAGTAGCTGCGCAGAGGCTAGCAGAGTTGACACAGAGCCAAGAGGCAGAGCCGGGAGATTTTTCGTGGGGCAGACTAACTGCTGGTGAGCTAGGAAGGGTGATGCAATCCCTGTAGAGTGACATAGAGCAATAGAGAAGCTTGGAACAATTTTCGTTGTCCAGCTAAGGAGTTGTCATAGTTGTCGTGGGATCAATCATCTGATGACTGATCAACCGGAATATCTATCTCCGAGGAGAGGTACTTCTACCGAGGGCATTCTCTGTTGGGTGAGCCATTTCTGGCACCCTAGTTGTATTTAGAAACTGCATAATAATAAAACCCTCATATCTGTTGCACCAGTTTTCCCACATTGGGTTTTTCCGGGGACAATTGTCCAAAAATAACGGTGTCCCTTGTGTGTTTGTCTCAGTTATTTCAGTTGTTGATCTGTATATGTGTTAAGGCTACATTTGTGTTTATTTTCAGTATTTATATTTATAAATAACTTGTTAATGAAAATAACAAGTAGGAGAAAATAAACCAGATAATGCAATAGGGATTTCTAACGTGTCAGACTTAGAAATTTCAACATTTATGATACCGACAACGAAAATGAGATTGAGGTTGGTTTTTCCTTTCTTCAGGGCATTACTCATAATGACATACTTATTCACACCAATGAGAGGGAGGATCATTGTTTTCCCATACATGAAGAAGGTTTGTGGGAAGTAGACAGCCCCATTTATGATGTCGATGATGACCCTGACAAGAGCCACACTTTCCCTTGCCTTCTCCAAGATCCCAATGACATAGCTACATTATCCATGAATCCTTGCTTCGCCCTTTCTCATACCATCACTAATATTGACGAACCCTTTCCCCCTCTCGAGTATGATGTTAAGGAAGAGCCACTCATTAGAGGTATCCCTTCTTCCCATTCATACCATCAAGATTGCGAGCAAGCAATCGTTGCCCCTTTCCAATGTGACTATCATACCAAGCAATCTATTGTTCTATCTCTCCATGTTCTCAGCTCACTTTTCCTTCCTGTCATAGCATGAACAATGATCATGATAAGGAGTTCTTGAGCTTGGTCATTCATTCATCCATTTTGCGCTTGCAGGAAAAGCTTCGAACTTCTAATTTTGTGTCTTTCCCCTCATCCAAGATTCCTTTCTACACCATATGGATATCATATTTTCCCACCTCCCACTTGCGTCATCCATATGATTGTTGTTATGTTGGTTTTGAGATTTATTGCATGAGTAATCATATTGACGAAAACTCTCATATTGATCTAATGATATGTTGGTTGCATTGGCTGTATGATTACACTTAGCATTCGAATAATGTAACCATGCATGTTAGGGTACGTTGCATCGCATATTGAATTTTGCATTAGAATTAACGTCATATTATTTTATCATGTTAGATTAGGTGCATTTAGATTAGAATTGCATTTAGAATTAAAAAATGCATTCCTTGTTGATTTTTATGGCCTAACAAAAGCATGGGCGATCATAAGACGTCGTAAAAACATGCTAACTCGTGTGCTTAGTCTTTGATGTGCAAGTAACAGATCTATGGTCCCAGGAGATTGTTCGTGTTCTCATGACCTCCCTGTTCGAGTATGTTGTGCACTCTACTAAGAAATCATGTCCTAGTTGGAGCCAGATGTTACCCACCACCAATGGGTGACACCGATAGGAGAAATTTTTTCCCTAGATTGTCTTCAACAAACAGCTCCTTGCAACCCCCAAATAGCTCGATGTGCCACCATCTCCGCCACCTAATCCAACTATTATGTGCCCTCGCCCATTTTGTCATGATCATATGTTTGAAGGTGGGCCTTCCAATCCTAAAGGTATGGCTTTTCATTATGTAATTGGGTATTTTTGCTTACTTATTATGGACACATCTGGACATGGATTAGTGGGGGGATTTGGCAGAAAGAATGGGCTTGGTTTGTATTCTTTTCCCCTTGTCCAATTTGGTGGTTATTTTTGTATCCTAGTCCCGTGGGATCTCCTCTATTGGCTACTAGCTTTAGGATTGGCACTACATGGGAAATCCCAATTTTGGTTGCATGGTCCCGCTTCCCGACACCACATACATCACTCCCCTTCGTTCATTACAACCCCTTTCCACATATTTCCCATTTGGGTCTACATTTGTCCATTGGGTCTGTTGTCCCTCATATTCTATAGGCACCGCGACAATGGGTCAAGGCAGGGGTTATCACTCTGATCGTCGCCCACTTCGTTTTAGTTGTCTCCCAATAGCAGGCTATGGGGGATAGTCCCTATGGAAATGTGAAGGTGAAGGACCAACAGGTTCGGGAGACATAGTTGAGTGGCCAGCTACTTGGTTAAATTTAGCAAGATCTCAAGGATTAGATTAGATTTAAATATGAGACCAGAGCTTTATGGAGTCAAAACTCTTGCTTATTATTAAATTAAGACCAAGTAACCGGATGGACAACTGCTACTTAAATGCCTCACTAACCTATATGAGATGCAAGTCTTAAGATCTAAGTATAATGCAAGGATCTTGGTTACTTTTAAGTTATATGCCTAGTCTAAATGGAACCTCCCTCTTAACTATTTTGAGACCAGTTTTTATAGTAGGTTGCGGGACGGAACCCAACAGGAAGCAAGCAGCGGTTTGATTATTGATACCTCCCCCTGTGTTCCAACCACCCAGTGCCTCCGGCACTGCAGAGACTATGGCTCTGACAACTGCAAGATCATTGTGTTAACCACTAAAAAGGTGTTGAATCCCTCAAGCTAGGTGAGAAAGAGTGGCCCTAGAAGTCTATCAACCAAGCTTGTGCTTTGAGGTAAATTATTAATGTGAAAAATCAGAAACCTGAATCCTATTGCAGCAACTGGAAATAATTCTCCTAACTGTTAAATTAATTTTTAACAATTTATTTACTGTGTGCTACAACAAATACTAAATCAATCACATTGCAAGTTACACAAATAAAACTACGGAAGAAATAAAATTTGGAAGAAATACTAGCGCACACATAAAATAACACAGTTATTTTTGGACCAATGTCCCCGGAAAAACCCAACTTGGGAAAATCGGTGCAGCAGCTGAGGGTTTTATTATTATGCAGCAGTGAAATAATCTGAGTACAACTAGATGTCGAAACTGGCAATCCTACAGAGAAAAACTGGCAAGAAAAATCTAGTGAGGAATTTCCTCACTCCATAGGCAAATTTGGGCTCTGACCTTAGCTCAAATTGAGTTGTCCAAACTGGCTCTACGCAGTCACTGCATCACCCTAGCGCAGTTGCTCCTACACTCAGCTCGGAACAGCTTCTCCTCAAGCCGTCTGATCAGCTGTTGTTTGGGAAAATGTCTCTCCTGGCCTCTAGAACCTCTGCCCAGCTTCTGGCACTGAAACTCTGCTTCTCCCCAACAATTTCGAAATTGCCTCTAGAGGCTACTGCGCTGCTCTGTGTCAACCTCACTGTGGCTCCTCTACCTCTCTGCAAATGCACTCACTGGAACTGGAATCCTTCCTCCAACTTCACTATCCCTGCCCCTCTCTCACTACTTCAATTTCTCTGGCTCTCTCTCCAGCAACTGAATGTTGCTACTTAGGAAATCGATCTGCTCATGAAATTGAACTGCACAAGTGATTTCTCCAAGCCCCATCGACTTCTTCTTATAATCCTCTGTTGAGACTTCAACGACCAAGATTAGATCTTAATCGATGACTAGGATTAACTTCAAGTCGATCCATGTGAGTTTCTAGAACATTCACACCATAACTTAATTAATTTTGATTAATTAGTCATATTCCCTAAGTTTAGACTAAGGAAATATTTAAAAATTGACTAATAATCTAATTAAGTCATTTCTAGGCGTAATTTCCAGAAACAATTTCTGGGTTTTGGAGACCTCGTGCATTCTAGCCTCTCCACAAAATTTCAAGGCTAGAACACATCCGATGCTACAAAAACTAACAATTAATGCAACTAGACCTAAGATGCTTATGCAAAAATTATGAATGAATTCTTGGTTTAAGATTGACTTAAGGATTAAGTACTTAGAGTTATGATTAGCCTTCAATGACAAGAGTACTTAACAATAAATTATGAAACAATCTTATGACCCAGAAAATGCCAATTTGTTTAGTGCCAATGTCAAATCCACAAGATGCCAATTTCTCAAGATATTCTAATATAGATATCTTGACCTAGGACAAACCCTAGAAGCACTCAATGGGTGCTTGACCTATAAAATAAAAGACCTTGAACATGAAACCCATGCTCCAAAAATAATAATAATAATTTTCTTTTATTTTACAATTCACAAGAATCAAAAGTACATTTCATATGTATGAAGACCGAAACTAGTTACACATTTTTCAACACTCCCTTTTAACTAGGGAGGTATTCATAAATGGGTCATGGACATTCTCAATCTGAAGAGATCTCATAAGAAGAGTCGGATTGGTAACCCATCTGTTTAGCATCATAACAACCAGCATTGTCATATAACAAAGCCTTGACTAACAGCTCTATCTCCATAAGATCAGAGCACAATGTTGGCAAGACAAATGATTTATAGACACCATCACCATTTTCTGTCAAGGTACATACCCCACCAAGGTGTTCACAGAGTATGACCTTCCTTGGACTATTCTTATCTTGGATAGCTAGTCCTCAAAGAATATTGGTCCATGACTACTCTTATCTTGGATGCCCTACTTCATCCTCAAAGAGTATCAGATGCTAGATGCTTAACCAATCCTCCATTTTGTCTTCCCAAATGAAGACAAGAATGATGTGCCTATCTCTTCTTCTCAACTAGGGAGGATACATCAACCAAACCAAGCTTGTTGCTCATATACACAAGCTTCTTATTAGGAAGAGATTTTGTCAATATGTCAGCTACCTACTCATTAGTGGAGATATACTATAGTTGCAACACACCATCTTGTACTAGCTTCCAAATGTAGTGATACTTGTTATTGATATTCTTCATCTTTCCATGAAACACTGGGTCTTCAGACTATCGAATACAACTAGTGTTATCACAATGTATCATTGTAGGGTCCATAGGTCCTTCAAATAGGTCAAATAGCAGCTTCCTCAACCAGATTGCTTCTTTACTTACTTCACAGGCTGCAATATACTCTGCCTCAGCACTACTCAAAGCAGTGTGGAAAAAGTCGGGAAAAATTCGGGATTAATTCCCGATTTTTCGATTTTTTTGGCTGGCCGATTAAATCGGCCGATTTTTTGCCGATTTTTTCCCAGTCGAAAAAGTCGGGATTAAATCGAAAAAGTCGGGATTAAATCGGGACTTTTTCCAAAAAATCGTGGTATTTTTTTAATGATTGATTTTTTGTTTGAAAAAATCGGGATTTTATTGAAAAAATCGGGATTTTATTGAAAAAATCGGGATTTTATTGAAAAAGTCCGGATTTTTTAAAAAATGAATATTTTTGTATTTTTTTAAATTTTGCCGACTTTTTGCCGACTTTTTCGAAAAACTCCAGACTTTAACGACTTTTTCAACTTTTGGACCCTTGCCGATTTAATCCCGACTTCGACTTTTTCCACATTGACTCAAAGCAACTGTATCTTGCTTTCTGCTCATCAATGAGATCATGGAGGATCCCAAACTGAAACATCCTCCTGTAGTGCTCCCTCCATCTTGCTCATTGCTTCCCCAGTCAGAATTTGTATATCCAATCAAGTGGACATCATTCCTCCTATCGTATTTCAGGCAGTAGTGGATGGTTCCTTGTAGATATCTTAGAATATGTTTTGCTTCTATCTAGTGATCATGCTTCAACTCTACATGAAATTGACTGAGAACATTTACTGTAAAGCATATGTTCGGTCGAGTATTCACCAAGTATATCAGGGAGCCAATCAATTGTTTATACTTCGAGGGATCCACAGGGCTCGATTTGGAACTCCTTAGTCTTTTCAAATTTGTGATCATTGGGGTTATCATTGGTTTGCAATCCATCATGTCAAACTTCTTCAACATCTTGATCACATACTTTCCTTGACCTAGATAGATCTCATCAGGTCCTTGCCAGACTTCTAGTCCCAAATAGTAGTGCATCAGCCCTAGATCCTTCATGTCAAATTTTGTTGCTAGTTGCTTCTTATATTCCTCAATTCGACCTTCCACACCTGTTAAGAGAAGGTCATCCAAATACAGAAGAATGATTACCGGCTCTCCCTTCACCACCTTAATATAAAGGTTTGGATTAGCAGAACTCTTTGTGAAGCCTAATCTCTAAAGGTATGCATTCATCCTAGCATACCATGCCCTTGGTGCTTTATTGAGGCCATATAATGCCTTCTTCAATCTGCACACATCTGTCTTTCTATCTTTAACTTAAAATCCCAAGGGTTGTTCTATATATAGACTTCCTCATCAATTGTGCCATTCAGAAATGCAGTCTTGACATCCATTTGGTGGATGCTCCATCCCATCGATGTTGCCAAAGAGATCAACGAACGTATAGTTGTATACCTTTCTATCGAAGAAAACACCTCTTCATAGTCGATGCCTTCTTGTTGAGAGAAGCCCCTAGCCACAAATCTTGCCTTATATTTATCAATACTTCCATCTGCTGCATGTTTGATCTTGTAGATCCATTTGGAAGTTACCACAGATTTGTCTTCAGGCCTAGGTACGATCTCCCAAACTCCATTCTTCATTATAGATTGATATTCTTCATTCATGGCATCCTTCCATTCTTGGTGATTGACAACTTCTTTGAAAGTGGATGGCTCTACTTCTATTAGTTTTGTCATGTAGGCTGCATACCCAGAGTATCGTTTGGGCTTCTTGCTCTCCCTGAATGTGCCTTGAGCTGCTCCATGACCTTTTGCATCAAGTAGTGTAGACTTCAACCAGTTAGGTCTCTTTCTAGTTTTAGGGATAACCACAGGTTGTATAGGTTCACTAGGACCTTCATCTTCATGATTTGATTCTTCTTCTTCCCTAATAACTTCTTCAAATATTGGAAGTTCTTCATCATCAGAGTCCATAGGGAGATCCTTTGATTTCTTGAATGCAATACTTTCGTCAAATATCACATCTTGACTGACTTCTATTCGGTGTCCTTCCTTTATGTAGATCCTATAGGCCTTAGAGGAGTTACTATAGCCAACAAATGTTCCCTTCATGCCTAATGGATCCAGCTTCTTTCTTTTGTCCATAGGTATATGAATATAGACAAGACAACCAAAAATTTAGAGATGATCTACAATAGGTTTCTTCCCAGTGAATACTTCTTTAGGAGTTTTGTTATCTAGTGACCTGTGGGAACTTTGATTTTGTATGTATATAGTTGTCTTTGCAGCTTCAGCCCACAGAAATTTCGGTAAGTCATGATCATGTAACATTGTTGTTAGACTTTCTTCAAAGGATTTGTTCTTTCATTCTGCAACTCTATTTTGTTCGGGATTATATGGGACTATCAGCTCCCTCTTAATCCCAGACTCCTTACAAGCTATGATTTCCTTGGATGTATAGTCTCCTCCATTATACAATCTTAATATCTTAATTCTTCTTTATATAAGGTTCTCTACTTCAGCTTTGAATTCTTGAAATTTTGTAAGTACTTCATCCTTGGATTTCATTAAGTAAACCCAAGTTTTCCTTGAATGATCATCTATAAATGTGACATAATATAGATTACCTCCAAGTGATTGAGAAGTTATAGGACCACAGATATCGAAATGAATAAGATCCAAGATTTCTTTTGACTGTGAAGCACTGCTTCCAAATGGTCTCTTGGTGTTCTTACCCAATGCACATCCCTTGCATACTCCTTCATGATCTTCTTTTAATTCAAGGATTCCATCTAGTATTGAACTTAGAGTTGGAAGGATTTTGAAATGGAGATGACCAAATCTTCTATGCCAAAGCTCACAAGGGTTGATTTTGATGTGATTAAGGGCTTGAGCAAGAGGAGATATCAACCTGTAAAGTCTTCCTTCACGAATGCCAAGCACTCTAGCATTTTCTATGCCTGAGTTTTTACTCCATGCTACAAATTTTCCATCAATGAAAGCCACCTTTATCTTCTAGACTTGCAATGGAGAGTAAATTCTTATGCAAACCTGGAACAAATAGGATGTTGCTGAGATGAATATTGCCTCCATTCTCTAGTTCTATCAAGGTTGATCCAATTCCTCTTACGGGGTAGCTCTTATTATCTCCAAGTTCTACAAAGTAAGAAGATTTTCCTTTGACAATGTCTTTAGTTGCTTGTGATGACCAGTCATGTGTCTTGATGCACCATTATCGATCACCCAAATGTTCTCATCTTGAAATGTGCTAGTGAGTGTTGAGAAGAGTCCTTCATCCTTTGTCTTGGTCACTTCCTTCTTTGGAGTAAATAGAAGATTCCATGCTTCCTTGATACCTTTCTTGAGATGGCTTGCTACCTTTGAACACTTCTTGAGAAACTTCTTCAATGTAGTAGAGATCTTCATAATGCCCTTAGCCAACCTTAGCTTTGATACCATGTTGAGAAATCTAAAGGGCAATGATTAGAGTGATTTCTCTTTCTTTGATAATTGCTTGTGATGTCTTTTTACTTATCTTACTTATTAGCTTCTCTTATTATTATTATGTTTGTGTATCATCAAACAGCTACCAAAAACAAAAAGAACAAGAACACAAAATATAGGCTGCAAGCCAGGGCCAAAACCTCTCCACTTGAGAGGAAAACCCGCAAATGTCTTCTCTTCTGTATAGATTCTTCTATTGACGAATTCGAAGACCTTTAGACCAAGACCAATACCCTCCAAGACCAAGTCCAACTTTTTGGATGATGTGCTTGTTGATTTCTAGTTGCATCGGATGTGCTCTAAGGCTCAAATTTTGCAATGAGGCTTAAACACGTGCATTCTCCAATACCCAGAAGTCATTTTGGGAGCTTCCAAAATAATTAATTATTTTTAATGGGACCCTAAGTCTAAACTTAGGAAATTAAAATAATTAAAGGGTATTAATCTAACTATGGGTGTAACTTCTAGAAGAAGACAAGGATCAAGCCAAAATGATCTAAGCCATTGATTAGAAGTTAATCTAGGTCATTGGTTGTCTAACAGAAAGATATAAGAAGAGGTTTGAGGGGCACTTGGAGAACACATAGAAGGAAGATCAGAGATTCGTTTTTCTGAAGCAGAGCAGTTGGCAAAAAGATTTTCGATAGTGATCATTTGCAGTGAGGGGCAAGGATAGTATCCGAAGGGAAATCTTTCACGGTCAGAGAATACTTAGTAGAGAAGAGAGAGAGAGAGATCTAGCAGAGAGCCAAAGAGGCTAATGTAGAGCCACGCAGGGCCATGCAGAGGCAGCGCAAAAGGCAAGAGGGATCTGAAAATTTGTTGAAGGAATCAATTGCAGAAGTCAAAAGTCGAGGTGTGAGACCGGGAGGTGAAAATCGAAGTTCCTGGGCAGAAAATCGATCAGCTGAAGGGGTGACGCTGTCCCTAGAGGGTGTGACGCTGGGCTGACGGAGTGACTGCACAGAGGTAGCTAGGGGCAGTTCATTCAGTGGCTGGATCAGCCCGGATTTCTAGTGATAATATGAGGTAACCTCACTTATTTCTCTGTCAGTGATATTCTCTGTAACTAGATTGTCAAGAAGGCATCCAGAGATTGTATTTAGAAATTACCACTGCATAATAAGGAAACCCTCAAAGTTGTTGCACTAGTTTTCCCGCATTGGGTTTTTCGGGACATTTGTCCAAAAATAATTGTGTAGATGTGTTGTGTATTTCTTTCTTGTTCATTTTCTTGTTTTCATATTTCATTTAAGTGGTGAAGGTTGCAGTGTATTCGTTTCAGTGTTTACTGTAGGAAACAATAAATAATTTGGTTCAGTAATTAACAAATAGGAGAAACATAATCAGTTGATGAAGTATGAATTTGGGCATCCAACTTTTCACAGTGCTTTCCTTGTCCAAGTCAAACCTAGTCAAATCTCTTCCAGTAGCAAAACTACGACCTCCAACTACAGAATTTCAGCCTCCACTTCAGACCTGAAAATTTCGGTCAAAACTGAACAATTTAATCATCAATTAGACAACTTCAAGTTCAAACTGCGAGTCATACAATTCCTTCAACTCCTTTAAGGCTTCAAAAGCATTTTAAAATAATGAAATATGGCGACTCACCTCTTCATTTACAGATGCTGCAATCAAGGCAAAGACCTTGTTATTCTTATTTTCCCAAATGGCAATCTCCTTATCTGAAGTGGGCTTTGCAGGTGCATTATCTCCTTCTCCTTCACAAACTCCTCTCCACAACTCATTAAAAATGAGTGTGTTTTATCTTCCTTGACCATTCAGGATAGTTCTCTTTTCCATAAAGAACTACTCCAACAATTGATATCAATGAATGCATTTAAAAATATGTATTGTGTAAAAAAAATTGCACTTCTAGTGGCAAAAAAATGCACTTTTGGTGGCACACATTGTTTAACTTTGAAAAAACAATAGTGAGGAATAATATATCAGAGTTATTACTGGGGGAGGGGTTATATGGGGGAGGTGTTGTATGGGGGAGGGGGTATATGGGAGAAGTATTAACTCGACAGACGGAGGAGGTATTAACTGGACATGAGTTATATATAATTGTGGCATGTTAGTTTTTGGTAGCAACGGAAGTGCTCTAGCCTTGAAAATTGGTGGAGAGGCTAAGGCACATGAGTTCTAAATTCTAATGAACCCAGAAACTGGTTGGTGAAATTCCACCCAGATTGTATTTTATTAAAATAATTAATATTTTTAATGAGGTTCCTAAGGCTAAACTTAGAAAAATTAAAATATTAATGGTTATTAATCAAAATATGGGTGAGAATGATCTAGAAGGCGGATCAAGTCATGTTTTAATCTTAGCCGTTGATTAGAGACTTAATCTTGGTCGTTGAAGACTCTTGGGGTTCATTTGGAAACACACACATAGAGAACGAATTGATCAAGAATTTGATTCCTAGGGAAGGGTTTGCTAAGGATTTCAAATTAAGTGATCATTTTGCAACAGAGGGGTAGTGAGAATTCGGGAGGAGGACTTTCCGGAGAATACAGACAGAGAGGCGGAGAGAGCCAGCAGAGCAAAAAGTTGCCTGTCATGCAAAAGCCGGAACTGTTGGGAACAGTTAGAGCTGTCGGGAACTGCGGGAACTGTCGGGAAAGTTAACGCAGAGGGCAGAAGCCGGAACTGCCAAGAACAACCAGAACTATTGGGAACTGTCGGAACAACCGGGAAAGTTGACGCAGAGGGCAGAAGCCAGAACTGGCGAAACAGCCGGGAAAGATGACACAGAGGGCAGAAGAGGTGACGTAGAAAAAGCTGGCGTTAGCCAGTGTTGTGCCGAATCAACCAAAATTCTGCCGGATGAAGTGAGGTAAAACTCACTCAGAATTCCTGCCAGTATTTTCTCTGTAAAGGATTGCTAGATGAGCATCCTAGATTTGTATTCATATATTTTTCTTGCATAATAATAAAACCCTCAAAGTTGTTGCACCGGTTTTCCCGCATTGGGTTTTTCCGAGGACTATTGTGTCCAAAAATAAGTGTCCTATGTATCTTGTTCTTTGCTCTGCTTTCTGTTTCATGAGATCAAATATTTAATTAAGTGTAGGCTGCAAAAGTAATTTGCTTCAGTATTCAGAAGAATAACTTGGTTAATGTATGTTAAAATCAAGTAGGTGAAGTAGATTCAGATTTGCTGCAGTAGGGGTTCTTAGAGTCTAGGAATTTTCACATGGCATAGTTATATTATAGCGCGGGGTTATGAGGCGGAGTTATATGAGCGCGGGGTTATATGGTGAAGTTATATGAGCGAAGTCAAGGTATGACCGGGAGTCAGGAGAAGGCGTATGGTGATGTCGTAGAAGGAGCGTGTATGGTGATCCCATAGAAGGAGCGTATGGGAGCCACGATGGGTGGTATGGGAAGGAGGCAGTGTGATACTGCAACAAGGAGCCAAGATGGGTGGTATGGAAAGGAGGCAGTGTGATACCACAACAGGGAGCCACGATGGGTGGTATAGGGAGGAGGCGGTGTAATGTCGTGACAAAGGCAGTTCAAAAAACATTGTTTAACACTGATACCAACAATACATTCGCCATACATTAATTTCAATATATGAACCACAGTGTGATCAGAACTCCAGAACACATGTTTGTTGCACGCAGACACAGTGACGCCAACAATTTTCAAAAAAAGAAATTGCATATCACTCTAGCAACTTCATAACACAGTTGCACGCAAACACAGTCATTAAAAAAAATCAACATACCATTCACTGCACCAACGAGCTCTATCTGCCTCTATAAAAAAATAAAAGATGGCTAAAAAAGTCAGCACAACATCCAGTAACTCTTGCTCGCCAGTCTCCCAAAACAGCGAAGACGACCCCCAAAAAATCCAATGCACAATTGGAAACGAAGCAGGAGACAGCAAACACAAAGGTGCCCCCGAAAGTTCAATCATGCCATTGATGTGGGAAGACCATCAATTGGTTATTGAACTTGGCTTCCAATGAATTTTTAAATCTCATCTTTTCGCTGGGCTTCCAGTATAATGGTGCATAAACGAATTGGAGAGCATGAGATGGATTGGGGAGAGAATTTTTTTTTGAACTGCAAAACAGAGGTGACAGTTCTGCAAAAATATACAGAACATAGGCAGGAGGGAGTTACAAGGACATGAAGGGAGCCAAAAATAGAATTTGGGACCTATGCTCTCATACCATGTCAGGCTAGGAGGTAACTCCTCAAAGCGAATTGTGTTTTTGCACTGATACTGAACATAGATATATACATGGAGGGAGAGACTCTTGGGTTTCATCTCCCAGTGTCTCTTCAACTTCTAATTCTCCTTATTTTTTATTTACAATATTTAGATGGATTCACCTAATCCCAAAGATTAGGTGTCAACAAGAAAAAATCTACTCTAACGAACTAAAATGTAAAGACATAAAACATAAGTGCATAAAATAAAACTAACTAATGACATAAATGAAAAGGAGTAGGGTTAGAGATACTATACAAAGGATGCCCTATGGCATCAAATTTCATCCCTGTGGCACAATCTCGAACATTTGCTCGCTGACACGTAGATCAATAGGTTGCTTGTCAGACGTCCCCTGTTGAAATTTTACCCTTTTCGGTTGATGTAGACTCTTATTACTACGTTGCACACCTCTATCAAACTGAAACCTATTTCTTTTCCTACTCAGAAGATAGGATGGAAGATGAGATGAAGAAAAGTGATAAGCTAACTGAATGAACTCAGCCTCATATTGTGGTTGATAAACCTGTGGTTCAACCTATTCACTATTTTCCAGCCTCTTTGGAACTTCAACATGATACCTTCTTTCCACTTCTCTATATAATTTGACCATCCCACCAGTTGTTGCAAGAATAGTAGCATATGAGAGATCCATCTGAATACATCCTCCTAAATCGGCTGCAAACTTCCTTGAGAGAAGCATTCCCCATACATCTGGAACATCAATGATTGCTATGTCCATGGTGATAATTTTGTACCGATAATATGCCTAGGAAACCTGTAAATCTTTAACTACGCCAAGGACTTCAATTCTCTTTGAATCCATAGAGAAAATGTTATGATAAGGCCTAGAAATTCTTAAATTTAACTGATCCATAACCTTCTTAGTCATAACATTCATTGAAGCACCAGAATCCAGCATACAATTATGAAGTAAATGGTCATTAATATCCAAGGTGAGAAAGAAAAGTTGATGATCCCCATTAGTCATGTAGCAACTCAAATCCTTTAACTAAATTTCTTCGTCTTTGGGATGTGAATCAACTTTATCTTGTTGGGCCATGCCTAAAGCATTGAAGAACGCTACCCTTTGTGAAGGAATCTTTAATAATTCAAGCACAAAGACAAACATTTTAATATTGTTTATCCATGCAGCTCAATCAACCTTTAATCTTGATTTATACTTATCAAATGCAGCTTGTGTATTTTGACTTTGCTCCCTACCCTTTCTTTGATAGGTATAACTGTTACTTCTAGAAATTTCCAGAATTTGTTCCTGAGATGGAGCTTCACCATATATTTGTGTGATAGGATCCTTTTAATCATTGAAGTTATTGATTGCGAAGGAGGAGGAAATCATATCTGTGCAACGACTTTCCTTGGAAGAATTCTGACTTACATTATTTATTTGTTCATTTGTTGCTTCATCCAAGATTTTTCTAGCAATAGCACATGCACTTTCTTCATGGAAACTTTCACATGGTCTGCAAAATGGGATAGGTTGATCAACAACATTGGCAGACTCAAGAGGAGTAGGAGGTCTCTGATCATTAGGAGGATTCCTTCTTGGCCATGGATTATTGTTTCCTCTATTGTTATTATTATTTCTAGGCTGAATATTCTGAGCTTGATTTCTTTCCATCTGAATCAACCTAGACTGCATGGCACTTATTTGTTGAGCATGTTCAATTCTCATTTCCTTAACCATTTGTGTTAATTCTTTAATGGGATCATGCTCTACCTCCTTAATTTCCTTCCTTTTACTCTTTCAAAACCAGGAATCTCAGACTTAACTGAAGCTTTCTTATCCTTTCCTAATTCTTCCATTGTACTCTAAGCAATAGTTAAATTAGCAGGCTTGGTACGTCTTGTCTCATATTGAGTGTCAACACAAAAAGCCTCAAGATACTGTTCTAACACTGTCTTGTCATGTGGCTTGTAATCTTGAGTCATGTCTCTAAGGACACCATTGAACCTTTGATTAAATTCTTCAATTGTTTCATGTTCCCTCTTCTTAATGGAGTTAAGCTCTTTAACCAAATATTTACATTTTCTCTTGTCCCCAAATTTATCTTTGAATGCATCCATGAGGGCTCGCATAGAGTCAAAAGCATTATCAGGCTTGTCATGAAACCAATGTAATACATATTCTTCTAATATAAGGACAAATAATCTCATTCTGACATTTTCATGATTGTATGCAGTCGCATGGGCATATCTTTGTAGAAAATTTGTGAGCTTCTTTATGTGACCATCAACATTGATTGCATTATTCCCATATAATATCGGAAGCTTGTTCATAGTAGAGTAATCTGGAAGATCATGAGGATACCCCTAAATGTTGGCAAAACGGCCCGCCTGTAATAATCCATGAAGTCTTGATTTATGGGATTAAGGAAAAGCAAGTGGATATCAGGGAGGGCTTCCTGTCCAAGAAATATTAAATACCTACTAGAATGTAATTTGTTTAACCGAGCTCTCAAAGTCTTTTCAAGATCGAGAGTAGGGTTAACCAAGCTACCAGGATTTCTTCTAGAGTAAGCTCTTGTGAATGGATGAAAAAGTGGAGTCACCACCCAAACAGGAAATCAATAGAAATGTCCAAGTGCCAAAGGTGCAAATAGAAAAGATGAAAGGATTAGTGGGAGGACAAAAGATAAGGTGATGAAAAGATTTCTTCTCGAGTAAGCTCTTGTGAATGGATGAAAAAGTGGAGTCACCACCCAAACAGGAAATCAATAGAAATGTCCAGGTGATAAAGGTGCAAAAAGAAAAGATGAAAGGATTAGTTAGAGGACAAAAGATAAGGTGATGAAAAGATGAAGAGATATAGTGGCGCTAGGAAACATGGCGTTGATGGGATAAAGAAAGATGAGATAATGAGAAGATGAAGATGATTAAGACAAATGTCGCAAAGCCAAGGTCCAATAAATTGGTACCAGACAATGGCGCCAAAAAATGTTGTCGTTCAGATTGTACAGGTACGGTGCGACAACAACCCAGGGCGGAGGTTGTCACTCTGAACACCCGCCACTTCATTCTAGTTGTCTCCCAACAGCAAGCTATGGGGGTAATCCCTATGGAAGGTGAAAATGAAAGACAAGCTGTCAACCAACGAGTCTAGGAGACATGATTGAATGGCCTAGCTAGTTGGTTGATTTAGCAAGCGTTTAGTGATTAGATTGAATTCTTAATGAGACCAATGCCTAATGGAGTCAACTTACTTGCTTTATAACAATTAAGGACCAAGGGATTGAATGAACAACCGTTGCTTGAATGCTTAACTATCCTATATCCTATGAAAACCCTATGACTCAGGTGTGATGCAGAAATCTTGATTGCTTTTAATTAGATGCCTATTCTAGGTGTATCCTTCCTCTTAACTATTTTGAAGCTAGTCTCTAGAGTAGGTTGTGAGAAAGAGGCCAAGGGGAAGCAAGCAGAGGTTTGATTAACGAAACCTTCCATTAGGTACTAGCCACCGGGTGGCTCCGGCGCTGCAAAGATTGTAGCTCTGACGATTGCAAAGTCACAGTGTTAACCACTAAAGAGTTGTTAGGCCCTTCAAGCTAGACAAGAAAGGTGGTCCTCTTATCTCTATCAACCAAGATTATGATTGGAGGTAAGTTATTAATGCAATACTAATCTTAGGATGCTTAATGCAAGATTAATGAGTGCTTCTTGAGTTAAGATTGTTTACGTTAAGTACTTAGTTTATGAATGATCTTAAGTTATATCAATAAGTACTTATCAAGAGACAATTTCAACCACAAGAGTATATGCCAATTTAACAAGTGCCGACAATAAAAAAGAGATATCTAAGATACAATTGCTCAAGTGCTCAAGATAAAATTATCATCCACAAAGATGTGACTAACCAATGAATGATGACAATGATAACAATTAAAGAAACACAATTAGCCTCGTCAATGTTAACAAGACGATTATTAAGCGATATGCAATTAGATTCACCAATCCTCAAGTTAAGAACACTTAGATCTCAAATGCAAATGTCACAATGATTACCAATTAGATTTTTAATTAGCCAAGACCACAAATTTCTCAATAATATTCTTTAAGCAAAATTAGGAAAAGTTACTTCAATACCAGTTAGATTGATGAAGTAAATTAGATTTCCAAAGGAAAACTGATGTAACACAAGATCCTCAACAGAATATTCTTGAGATTAATGTTAAGTGTTTTAGAGAGTGAGCCTATGTACAAAATTAGGATTTAATAATTTATAGAAATTCACAAGACAACAAATGTTAGTGTTTTCTCATAAACTCAACTTGAAATAGTCATCAATTAAAATGAGCAATAGAAAACATTTATAACAGAAGTAAGCTAACAGTTGGCAATTATTATCTTATGAATATAAACAAGTGAAAGCCTTAGATCATTAATGTTCCAATCACATCAACAAGAGGACTTTATGACAGCAGAGAATTTCTTATCTTTAGAACACTTTTAGATGCAAAATGAGATGCCAAATGTATGCAAAATGCAAATGATGGAATCCCAAATGCCAAACTAACTTCTCAAATCACCAACTTCTCAATGTATTAGGCCTTCTAATGATGCAAATGCCACTGTTGGGTTCAGATTTTAGTATGCAGTCCTAAAGAAAATGAAAGTCATCAAAATATTGAGATTTCATCCAAACAAATACTGCCCAAACCACACAAGTGTCTTATCAATATGTTAGATAGTTTACCAATTAACTTTATGCCACTTGTATGGATATTTTACCACTGTTATGAAGTATTCAGAATGTTGTAGCAAAACATTGAGTAAAATGAGGGTTTAGAGGAAGCAAACCACTAGGCCTTGAGGCCTTGAAGAGGGCTAGTCCTCTTATCAAAATTCTTCTAGTGACTGGCACACCTATAAACATAAAATTAGCTCCAATATCGCTGCAAAATACACCAAGAATCAGTCCAGAAATCAGACGACTAACCACACAGATGAAAAGAAGGCAAATGAGGGTAAAGATGAGTGATCCAAGGCCAAGAAGGCTTGACGCTAAGGCTGCCAATGCCTAGAGAGCGCAGCAACAGACAAGGAAGGCCTAATAGGGCTAGCGGCAAAGGGAGGAAGGCCTAGTTAGGCCTGCAGTCAACGTGAGGAGGCCTTGGAGGCCTGCTGCAAGCCCTAAGAGGGTTGCGGATTAGGGAAAATCCCACAAAGGGGCATGCTAGGCCTCAAATGAGGTTGTATCTTAGGAAGAAGATGCAGTCGAGAGGGAGAAAGGGTAGACAGAGGAGGACCAAGGGGAGAAAAGGCTGAGCGAAGGGCTATAAGGTCAGGCCGAGAGCAAAAAAGGCTAGACAAAGGGGGGCCGAGGGCTAGAAAGGGGCCATAAGGCTTGCAGCTTGAAGGAAGAAGGCCTTTAGGCCTGCCGTCTAGACAAGAGGAGGCCTCGGCTAGGGTTTGAAGGCCAAACCAGGCCTGCGGCTCACCCAAGGAAGAGAGAAAGGCCACGAACAAGGAGAAAAGGGGCCATGTAGGGCTAAAAAAAAATTAAACCCTTGCAAGATTCGATTTTCCACTTCAGATTTGCAAATTTGTCTAATTTTCTTTGATGCTAGCCCTGTAAAAAATTTGGAGACTAGAGCTTACCCTCAAGGGCCTAGATCTAGCTCAAAACCCCAACAAACTTCATCAAATTTGAAAATAAACCCCAAGTAGCTACAAAAACAAGGGTTAGAAAAAAATATTCTACAAAAAAAAAAAAAAATACTCTACCAAAAGAATGTACAAGTTATTTACAAAATATATCCAAATATACAATGCTTGAAAGGTTTTTTGAAGAATAATTTTTATAATAATGACAATGGCTTGATGTATTTTGAAAGATAGATATTAATCACAGTCTTAGCGAAGTAAGAAAATCACATAAATTTCCCAGAGTCCAAAGAAGGTCAACCTATGCCCATAGTCTGTGAACTTGGAGCCCAAAGTCGGGGAACCTGCAAACGCTATATATTTCCTTCAAGAAAACTCGTTAGACATATGGCGAATAAAATCATCTCAAATAGACCCAAAATCTACCAATAGAATGTTCTTATCCCCATCTAATGAATAACAAGCTTATTAAAATTTTAAGCACAATATAGGAAAGCACATACCACAAATCAATGAGACAAAGACACCATGAATTGTACTCCAAAGTCTTTTATCATGAATTTCAAACATTCCCAACAGAAGAGTGGCTTCACACCAACTTTACAAAGTTTTCATTGGCCAAAGATGATGAATAGAAACAAAATGTCTTCTATTTATAAAGAAATCCCTCCAAGTGGAAAATAACAGCTAGATAGCTTCATCCCAGTGAAAGTAATCTCGATCATCAATAAATATTTGATCATCTTTCAGTCTCTCCCATCAAAAATATTTTTTTGAGGAATTTTCGAATTTCTTATAAAACCCATTTTTTATTAATCCAAGAATAATTATTTTGAACTAATTTTCTCAAAATTTTGACTTTGACTTAACCACCAAGGTTCAACGGCTTAATTTTTCTCAAAAAATCCATTTTTTTTCTTGGTTGGGGACCTCCAAAAATTAACTTCTTTTTGATCTACAATTTTTATAGTCATTTTCCACTTGGACAAATTAATTTCTCTAGAATTTATTTTTTGACTCTAAATTAATTAATTTTCTGACTTGGGATTTAATTTTATTTTTGCCAGAAAAATTAATGAATTGACATAAAAAGGGATTAACTATTTTTCCACCCTCAAGTACTTTAGCCATGGAGTCTTGTTGCGAGGGACCATGAACTAAAATATTTTTACATCAGATATTACAATAGTTCAACCCTCAAAGGAGGAATACCTGTTCATTATAGACCCTCATAATATTTAACCCAATTATGTGACACAATATGATCTAGTAGACCATGTGATTTGTAATAAAATAATTTAGCCAAATTGCTTAAATTATTCCCAAATCACTTTTACAACAGACTCAGCTAAGAACACTAGGACTCGCCTAAGACATTAACAATAAATTCCACCCTAGCTTTAGGGTTTACGTTGGAGGGGAAAAAACTCTTCCGATTAGCTGTGTTTAGAAACACAGGTAATAGGTGAGGTTAAAAAACCTCCTAGGATGAAATATGTCGCCAAAATCATAAGCTTACCTAAGTTGTTACATAAGTACATGGTCGTACTAGCATCATTTACATTACAACTTGAAAAATTTGGGTTTTACAATGACATGACAGATCACTCACTGATGATTCAGACTTTGAAAAATTTTGTCCAATTGCTTCCTTGGACCTATGACAAAATGGGTGCAACATTTGGCTCCATATGGGGACACGTCACTTCATCAAAGTAACGTGAGAATCCAGAATCTGATATCTAAGAAAACAAAAGTCCATCAAATAGATATCCATTCATAAATGAAATCATCATGCATATATAGAATATCTGTTGGAATAGAAAAAATCTACTCTAACGAACTGAAATGTAAAGAAATAAAACATAAGTGCATAAAATAAAACTAACTAATGACATAAATGAAAAGGAGTAGGGTTAGAGATACTATACAAAGGATGCCCTATGGCATCAGATGTCATCCATGTGGCACAATCTGGAACATCTGCTCGCTAACAGGTAGATCAATAGGGTGCTTGTTAGATGTCCCTTGCTGAAATTTGACCCTTTTCGGTTGATGTAGACTCTTATTACTGTGTTGCACACCTCTATAAAACTGAAACCTGCTTATTTTCCTGCTCGGAAGATAAAATGGAAGATGAGATGAAGAAAAGTGATAAACTGACTGAATGAACTCATCCTCATACTACGGTGGATGACCCTATGGTTCAATCCATTCACCATTTTCCAGCCTCTTTAGAACTTCAACATGATACCTTCTTTCCACTTCCCTATATAATTTGGCATTACAACCAATTACTACAGGGATAGTAGCATATGAGAGAACCATATGAATACATCCTCCTAAATCAGCTGCAAAGTTCCTTGAGAGAAGCATTCCCCATACATTTGGAACATCAATGATTGCTATGTCTATGGTGATAATGTTGTACGGATAATTTGCCAAGGAAAGCTGTAAATATTTAACTACACCAAGGACTTCAATTCTCTTCGAATCCGTAGAGAAAATGTTATGCTAAGGCCTAGAAATTCTTAAATTTAATTGATCCATAACCTTCTTAGTCAAAACATTCATTCAAGCACCGAAATCCAGCGTACAATTATGAAGTAAACAATCATTAATATCCAAGGTGAGAAAGAAAGGTTGATGATCCTCATTAGTCATGTAGCAATTCAAATCCTTTAACTTAATTTCTTCATCTTTGGGATGTGAATCAACTTTATCTTGTTGGGCCATGCCTAAAGCCTTGAAGAATGTTGCCCTTTGAGAAGGAATCTTTAAGAGTTCAAGCACAGGGACAGACATTTTAATATTGTTTATCCATGTAGCCCAATCAACCTTTAATCCTGATTTATACTTTTCAGATGCAACCTGCTTATTCTGACTTTGTTGTTTACCCTTTCTCTAATAGGTATAACCCTTACTTCTAGTAATTTCCAAAATTGTTCTTGAGATGGAGCTTCACCATATATTTGTGTGATAGGATCCTTTTCATCACTAAAGTTATTGATTGTGAAGGAGGAGGAAAACATATTTGTGCAACGACTTTCCTTGGAAGAATTCTGACTTACATTATTTATTTATTCATTTGTTGCTTCATCAAAGAATTTTCTAGCAATAGCACATGCACTTTCTTCATGGAAACTTTCACATGGTCTACAAAACGAGATAGGTTGATCAACAACATTGGTAGACTCAAGAGGAGTAGGAGGTCTCTGATCATTAGGAGGATTCCTTCTTAGCCATGGATTATTGTTTCCTCTATTCTTATTATTATTTCTAGGCTAAATATTCTGAGCTTGATTTCGTTCCATCTGAATCAACCTAGACTGCATAGCACTTATTTGTTGAGCATGTTCAATTCTCATTTCCTTAACCATTTGTGTTAATTCTTTAATGGGATCATGCTCTACCTCCTTAATTTCCTTCCCTTTACTCTTGACTGGACCTCTTTCAAAACCAAGAATCTCAGACTTACCTGAATCTTTCTTATCCTTTTCTAATTCTTCCGTTGTATTCTGAGCAACAATTAAATTGGCAGGCTTGGTACGTCTTATCTCATGTTGAGTGTCAACAAAAAAGGCCTCAAGATATTGTTCTAACTCTGTCTTGTCAGTTTGGTTGTAACCTTGAGTCATGTCTCTGAGGATACCATTGAACCTTTGATTAAATTCTTCAATTATCTCAGTTTCCCTTTTCTTAATGGAGTTAAGCTCTTTAACCAAATATTTAACTTCTCTCTTGTCCCCAAATTTATCTTTGAATGCATCAGCGAGGGCTTGCATAGAGTCAAAAGCATTATTAGGCTTGTCATGAAACCATTGTAATCCATCTTCTTCTAATGTAAGGACAAATAGTCTCATTCTGACATCTTCATGATTGTATGTAGTTGCATGGGCAAATCTTTGCAGAAAAGTTGTGAACTTCTTTATGTGAGAATCAGCATTGATTGCATTATTCCCCTGGAATATCATAAACTTGTTCATAGTAGAGTCATCTGGAAGATCATTAGGATAGCCTTGAATGTTGGCAAAACTACAAGGCCTGTAATAATCCATGAAATCTTGATTTATGGGATTAAGGAAAAGAAAGTAGATACAAGGAGGGCTCCCTGTCCAAGAAATATTAAATGCTTACTAGAATGTAATTTGTTTAACCGAGCTCTCAGAGCCTTTTCAGGATCGGGAGTGGGGTTAACCAAGCTACTAGAATTTTTTCTAGAGTAAGCTCTTGTGAATGGATGAATAAGTGGAGACGCCACCCAAACAAGAAATCCACTGAAATGTCCAGGTACTAAAGGTGCAGATAGAAAAGATGAAAGGATTAGTGAGAGGAAAAAAGGTAAGGTGATGAAAAGATGAAGAGATTTAATGGCGCTAGAAAATGTGGCGTTGATGGGATAAGGAATGATGAGATGATGAGAAGATGAAGATGATCAAGACGAATGTCATAAAGCCAAGGCCCAATAAATTGTTCATTGGATGTTGTAACTTTTTTTGACACCTTTAAAAGTTACAATTTTTTTTTTTTAATTTTCAAAAATTTGTCGCCTTCCTTTAATCTTATCCTTACCTTGGCAAATGTCTTCCTTTAAATATCATTCCATCTAACCCTTTCCATTGTTAAAGGATGAATTGTCTCTGAGGTTTTTATAAATGTTTCTAAGTTATTTTTAATAGTTTTGATTTTAAATAAAATTTAATTTTATAAAATATATATAATTATATTTTTTATAAAATTATTTATTTAAAATATTAAACTTACGTTAGTCAGACCAATCTCTAAGTATGAGAACCACATTTGTTACCATGTATTATGGGTGATCAAAAAAGTCAAAATCAATGAGTCAAATCAAACCTATGTCCCCACCCCTCATTTCAAACATTAAAACACCATTATATTCATTACCTCAAGATGTGTGAAGTAATAAATCTATGGTTTGCGGGGGGTGTTGCCTATCCAACCTTTAACCTACCCCCCTTCCCCCAGCAAAGTTGTTTCACTTTTACCGCTTTTTACAACTGTCTTCATCTCATGCATTACGGGATCCCCCTTTACCATCTACTACCCCCCCACCCACCCAAAGGACATTGTAAAACCACTTTTTTACATTGATTTGAATTTATAAATGTCAGGCGGGAATGTCTACGAGGTATGCAAGAAAATTTAAAAATTATAAAGTGTGTATTGAGGGAAATAATGGAGGGAGCATTTTTATAGTTATTTTTACTGGAATGAGATTATGGGCGAAAGCTTGAAGTAAGAGGAGGCTAAGTAAAATGAGGTAAAATGAGGATACATGTTCCAGAAATACACTTCAATACAAAACATGGAGTTTCCAATGCTAGAAAAAGATGTTTCCTCCTTGTGGAAAAATTTTACAGAGCAGAGAAATAATGTTTTATGTTATGAACTATGTTGCACGGGTCCCGCACCCGAGGGTGGGGTTCTCGAACCCGTCCCGGGTTCCCGCACCCAAGTACCGGATTCGGGTACGGGTTCTTCCGAGACGAACCCAGAAGAACCGGGTTCTCCCATGAAGAACCGAGTTCTTCAAAAAAAAAAATTTGGGTTCTTTTCCTTTAATGGGTTCTTCGGGTTCTTCGGGTTGGGTTCTTTAGGTTCTTCATAAAAAAAACTATATTAAAAATTTAATTTTCAAATAATTTTTTTTATTGAAATTTAAAAAATAACTTATAACAAAGGTAAAAAACTTAAAAAACCCTAAATCTTTAAGACTTTAACTCTTTATGAACGCACACAAGCAAATATCTGATACGTGATTACTGATTTCATTTAACTTTTAAGTTTTTTCCATTTGGTTGAGGCTTGAGCCGTCCCCGTTTACCATTTCCAGCGGCAGTGGGCAGCTTCAGCAGCAGTGGGCAGCTTCAGCGACAGTGGATAGAGCAGCTTCAGCGGCAGTGGTATTTACAAGTTTTCGTTTTCAATTTTATTATTCCATGAAAAAGTTTCACAAGACCCGCGTGTGAAAAATATAGGTGCATTATATTACACATTTGAACAGTGAACACCCACAGGGGCTCAACTACATTAAGCAGAATTGCCGGAATGAATGTCACAATTTCTTGTTGTTTCGGACTGTCTGCAACATGAGCCACAACTGTCAGTCCACTTTTATACACACAATTTGCCTCCTACAGCTGCGGCATAGTCCCTCCTCCTTGTTGTTGTCAAAGGCTGAGCTGTAGGGGTTGATTCATGCCACTGTTTACACAAAACAGCTCACTGTTCACTAAGGAACAGACCTCGGCCTCCCTATGCAGACTCCTGTACCCAACCAAAGCCCTAAACAGAGATGACAATGCCACAAACTTACCTCTACTCAGCCCAGACTTGTTAAATTTTTAGTTTTTTATACTATATACTATAATATGAGCAGTATACGTTTCAGAACCTGAAATAGTTGCAATTAGATTAATAAAGCGCAAAAAAATCTTCATCATTTTTTGCATTAATGAATGGCATTACATAATTGCATTCATACACTGAATATAGCTCTGTGCTATTCTTTACAATATAAACCGTTCAATGAGAATGTATTTCAAATTTTCAACTCAATCATCTACACAACATTCAAGCCAGTTCATTATCTACCCTCTAACAATGGTGTTGCTTGCCCTTGCAATGTAATTTCACCATGGATCAACAAAATCCAATTAAATGTTTCAGAATTTGTTCAAGAAAAACAGTTCATAGTATATATATTTTAATTTTTGAAAAATTGAATCATTACATTTGTCATTAAAATATAAATTCTGTGGTTTTTTTTTAGGCTTGTGGCTACATTAAAGTATAAATTATGGCTGCTAGCAGCGTATATTTCACTACTGTCCCACCAAACACACATGGCAGCCCAATAAAATAAAGTTCAAAATGTTGAGTCTTTGAGAACTCAGAATACTTTAGGATTTTTGAGCGTACTCCTGAGTTTGTAGGAAACTTGGCTAATGTATCTCAGTCAGCTGTGTGTGACAAAATCTGTCCCATTTAAATGATTATCATTAAAGTTTTCTTGTTTAAAGTTGAAAAAATATACAAATTCAAATTTCCTATATATTATTAATTATAAATTTATAATTTATAAAATATAATTATTAAAATTTAATATTATTATATTACCCGACGAACCCACGCACCCTGTTTCCAAAAATGTCGTCCCCGTCCCCGTCCCCGTCCCAGTCCCCGTCCCAGCACCCACGTTTCCTGGCAACATAGGTTATGAATTTAAGGAGGAAAGAAATTATAAAGATGAAATGCATGTGAACATAAAATTTGGATAAATTCTTATCCAAAGATTTTACAGAAGTAAAAAAGGAAACTAAAAGATATTTTACCAATCATGGGAAAAACAAGACATGGTTTTCAAAACCATGGGAAAGAAATCAGTCGATGGTTTTATGAAATATGTTTATGAATCTTATTTATTCATAAATATATAAATTTAGGGAAAAACAAGAGATGGATTTCAAACAATGGCTGGTTTTATGGGATAAAATCATTTGAGGAAATATTTTGAGATTTCATTTATGAAATTCATGAAAATAGAGAAATATGAATTTACAAGTTTTAAAAGAAAATATTTTAGATATTTTATCAAAATATTTTCCTCCCAAATATTTTATGACAATTGTTAAGCACTTAAAAGATAATGAAGGCAAATATTATGGGCAAAAAGGTCAACATATAGTTTGGTTTACTCCAAAATGCAAAGAATTCCTTAATCAACTTGGTAGAAAAACACAAGCAGACATGAGATTATTTTTAGATTTTGGACTTAGAAATTGAAGTCAAAGGGGCAGCTAGTTGATACAGGTGGCAAAGTTAGCCAAGTTTGAAGGGAAGATAACAGATTTTGTGAAAACAACTTCAACCACTCCCGATTCCAAGGCAGAGGACCAGCATTGATAAAACAGTTTCAGATTTAAAGGCAACATTTGGGCATCTAAATCAGCATTAATGAACCAATTCCCAGATTTGAAGGTAGATGATTTTCCAGCAATTCCAAATCTCCTGCATATTATTTAGAGAGTATTTATATTTTAGGTGCATTGTTTAGTATTTTATTCCAAAAAAATTGTAACAGCTTCAGGAGTTGTAATATCTATATATTATTTGATTTTGAATGTAAAAGGGTTGGCTTTTGATGCCAAAACCCTGCCATTTTTGTAAAGACTTTTATTACAAGATTTTTAATTGAAGGTTTCTGACTCCAGTTCATGACAAAATTTGTTTCTTCTGTATGTTTTTCCCTGTGATTTCATAATCTTCTTCTGCATATGTTCAAGGTAACATAGGAGTTAGGGCAAGACTAGGTTTGGGTATCAACCTCCCTAGCAGCCCGCTGCAAAGTTATCATCTACATTGAGATTAGCTAATTGAACAGTCTATTTAAATTAGCTCCTCTGCATCATTTAATTGTTGCCTTCTGTCATCTCTTGAATGTATATTTGTTTGGTTGTAGAATTCTTCTACACGCATCTACTAAATCTGATTGATTGAGTATTCAGTATGAATGTTTAATTATCATATATTCTCTTCTATTCCTCTACCAAACTCTCTAAAGTATGTTATTCTGTCAAAGCTAGACGATGGCACTTTGATCAAGTTTCTGCAAGAGAGGGATTTATTTCTGAGCAAAGATTGGATAATTATCAGTAACCACCTACAAATAACAGTAGATCTGGCCGTTGTGCTTCAAAGGTTGTTGTCCAGTGACAGTGAATAGCATTAAAAAAACCTCGTAACACTTGTGGGAGGCCCCTCTGGTTTGAGGGCCAACTTTAACCTAAATTTGGTCGAGTCAGTTTCTCGGCGCAATGTCACAGCGAAAAACTGTGTTCAAGAAACAGATAAAACACCGACAACGACACCAAAAAATGTTGTCACTCAGATTGTATAGGCACAATGCGACGATGACTTAGGGTGGGGCGGTCACTCTAATCCCCGCCCACTTCATTCTAATTGTCTCCCAACAACGGGCTATGGGGGATCGTCCCTATGAAGGTGGAAATGAAAAACAAGTTGTCAACCAAGGAGTCCAGGAGACACGATTGAATGGCCTAGCCACTTGGTTGATTTAGCAAGTGTTTAGTGATTAGATTGAATTCTTAAAGAGACCAGTGCCTAATGGAGTCAACTTGCTTTATATCAATTAAGGACCAAGAGAACAGCTGAACAACCAATGCTTGAATGCTTAACTATCCTATATGTTATGCAAATCCTATGAGTGAGTTGTGATGAAAAAATCTTGATTGCTTTTAATTAGATGCCTATTTTAGGTGTGTCCTTCCTCTTAACTATTTTGAAGCTATTCTCTAGAGTAGGTTGTGAGACTAGGCCAAGGGGAAGCAAGTAGAGGCTTGATTAACGATACCTCCCCTTAAGTACTAGCCACCCGGTGCCTCCGGCGCTGTAGAGACTGTGGATCTGACAACTGCAAGGTCATCGTGTTAACCACTAAAGAGGTGCTAGGCCCCTCAAACTAGATGAGAAAGGTAGTCCTATTATCTCTATCAACAAAGGTTATGCTTGGAGGTAAATGCAATACTAATCTTAGAATGCTTAATGCAAGATTATTGAGTTCTTCTAAAGTTAAGATTCTTTATGTTAAGTACTTAGTTTATGAATGACCTTTTATATCAACAATTACTTATCAAGAGACAATTTCAACCACAAGAGTATGTGCCAATTTAACAAGTGTCAACAATAAACAAGAGATATCCACGAAACAATTGTTCAAGTGCTCAAGATAAAATTATCATCCACAAAGACACTAACCAATGAATGATGACAATGATAACAATTAAAGAAACTAGAGCACTTATCCACTTAGATAATTAGCCAATGAGACAATATGAGATTGTCAATGTTCTTAGCCAATATTTCTCAACAATTAGCCTCCTCAATGTTAACAAGACGATTATTAAGAGATATGCAATTAGATTCACCAATCCTCAAGTTAAGAACACTTAGATCTTAGATGCAAATGTCACAATGATTACCAATTAGATTTTTAATTAGCCAAGTTCACAAATTGCTCAATAATATTCTTTAAACAAAATTAGGAAAATATACTTCAATGCCAGTTAGATTGATGAAGACAATTAGATTTCCAAAGGACAATTGATGTAACACAAGATACTCAACAAGATATTCTTGAGATTAATGTTAAGTGTTTTAGAAAGTGAGCCTATGTACACAATTAGGATTTATGGAAATTCACAAGGCAACAAATGTTAGTGTTCTCATAAACTCAACTTGAAATAGTCATCAATTAAAATGAGCAATAGAGAACATTTATAGAAGCAGTAAGCTAACAGTGAGCAATTATTATCTTATGAATATAAACAAGTGAAAGCCTTAGACTATTAATGTTCCAATCACATCAAAAAGTAGACTTTATGACAGCAGTGAATTTCTTATCTTTAGAATACTTTTAGATGCAAATGAGATGCCAAATGTATGCAAAATGCAAATGATGGAGTCCCAAATGCCAAACCAACTTCTCAATGTATTAGGCCTTCTAAGTTCTAACTTCTAATGATGCAAATGCCACCGTTGGGTTCAGATTTGAGTATGCAGTCCTAAAAAAAATGACAGTCATCAAAATATTGAGATTTCATCCAAACAAATAATGTCCAAATCACACAAGTGTCTTATCGATATGTTAGATAGTTTACCAATTAATTTTATGCCACTTGTGTGGATATTTTACCACTGTTATGAAGTATTCAGAATGTTGTAGCAAAAAAGTGAGTAAAATGAGGGTTTAGAGGGAGCAAACCACCAGGCCTTGAGGCCTTGAAGAGGGCTAGTCCTCTTATCAAAAATTTTCTAGTGACTGACACACCTGTAAACATAAAATTAGCTCCAATATCTCTGCAAAATACACCAAGAATCAGTCCAGAAATCAGACGACTAACCACAGAAATGAAAAGAGGGCAAATGAGGGTAAAGATGAGGGATCCAAGGCCAAGAAGGCTTGACGGTAAGATTGCCAAGGCCTAGCGGGGGCAGCGACACACAAAGAAGTACTGATAGGCCTGGCGTCTGAGGGAGGAAGGCCTAGTTAGGCCTGCAGTCAATGTGACAAGACCTTGGAGGCCTGTTGCAATCCCTAAGAGGGTTTTGGCTTAGGGAAAAGCCCACAAAGGGGCACGCTAGGCCTCAAATGTGGTTGTGGCTTAGGAAGAAGAGGCAGCTGAGAGGGAGGAGGGACAGACAGAGGAGGACGAAGGGGAGAAAAGGTTGAGCAGATGGCTATAAGGGCGGGCCAAGGGCAGGAAAGTTTAGATGGAGGGGGGCAGAGAGCTGGAAAGAGGCCCTAAGGCCTGAAGCTTGAAGGAAGAAGGCCTTTAGGCCTGTCATCTAGGCAAAAGGAGGCCTCAGCTAGGGTTTAAAGGCCAAACCAGGCCTGTGGCTCACCCAAGGAAGAGAGAGGCCACTGCCAAGGAGAAAAGGGGCCACGCTAGGGCTAAAAAAATTTCAAACCCTTGCAAGATTCGATTTTCCAATTCAGATTTACAAATTTGTCTGATTTCCTTTGATGCTAGCCCTACAAAATTTTGGAGACTAGATCTTACCCTCAAGGGCCTAGATCTAGCTCAAAACCCCAGCGAACTTCTTCAAATAGCTTGGATCTCACCTACACAAATGAAAATAAAAATACCCAAAACCCCAATATATACAAAATTTGAAAATAAACCCAAAAACCCCAAGTAGTTGCAAAACAAGGGTTAGAAAAAATTATTCTACAAAAAAAAAATTACTCTTCAAAAATAATGTACAGCTTATTTACAAAATACATACAAATATACAATGTTGGAAAGATTTTTTGAAGAATAATTTTTATAATAATGACAATGGCTTGATGTATTTCGAAAGATAGATATTAACCACAATCTTAGCGAAGTAAGAAAATCACATAAATTTCCCAGAGTCCAAACAAGGTCAGCCTATGTCGACAATCTGTGAACTTGGAGTCCAAAGGTCGAGCAACCTGCAAACTCTATATATTTCCTTCAAGAAAACTTGTTAGACATATGGTGAATCAGATCACCTAAGATAAACCCAAAATCTACCAATAGAATGTTCTTGTCCCCATCTAATGAATAACAATCTTTTTAAAAAATTTAGCACAATATAGGAAAGCACATACCCAACACATACCACAGATCAATGAGACAAAAACACCATGAACTGTACCCCAAAGTCTTTTATTATGAATTTCAAACATTCCCAGGCTTCACACCAACTTTACAAAGTTTGCATTAGCCAAGGATGATGAATAGGAGCAAAATGCCTTCTATTTATAGAGAAATCCCTTCATGTGGAAAATAACGGCTAGTTGGCTTGATCCCGGTCGTCGATAAATATTTCATCATCTTTTAATCTCTGCCATCGAAAATATTTATTTTTGAGGAATTTTGAATTTCTCATAAAACCCATCTTTTATTAATCCAAATATAATTATTTTGAACTAATTTCCTCAAAAATTTGACTTTGACTTAACCACCAAGGTCCAACAGCTTAATTTTTTCCAAAAAATCTATTTTGCCTTGGTGAGGGGCCTTCAAAAATTAACTTCTTTTTGACCCACAAATTTTTTGGTCATTTTCCACCTGGAAATATTAATTTCTCTAGAATTTATTTTTTGACTCTAAATTAATTAATTTTCTGGCTTAAGATTTATTTTTATTTTTGCCAGAAAAATTAATTAATTGACACAAGAGGAGATTAACTATTTTTCTACACTCAAGTACTTTAGCCATGGTGTCTGATTGTGAGGGACCATGAACTAAAATATTTTTACATCAGATATTACAATAATTCAACCCTCAAAGGGGGATACCTATTCGTTATAGACCCTCATAATATTTACCCAATTCTGCAACACAATATGATCTAGTAGACCAAGCGATTTGTAATAAAATAATTTAGCCAAAATCATTCCTGATCACTTTTACAACAGACTCGACTAATAACACTAAGGCTCACCTAAGACTTTGACAATAAATTCCACCCTAGCTTTGCGGTTTAAGCTGGAGGGAAAAAACTCTTCCGATTAGCCGTGTTTAGAAACACAAGTAATCGGTGAGGTTAAAAAACCTCCTGAGATGAAATTCGTCGCCAAAATCATAAGCTTACCTAGGTTGTTACATAATTACACGGTCGTACTAGCATCATTTACATTACAACTTGCAGAATTTGGGTTTTACAAAGATATGACAGATAGGTGGTTGATGATTCTAACTTTGAAATATTTTGTCCAACTGCTTCCTTGGACCTGTGACAAAATGGGTGAACAAGACCATCCTCATTTGGACCTTGGATCAGCTGTCGTCCCTTGCAAAGTGCTAAGTTCAGCTAGGGGCAAGTTGATTCCAAGTGCATCATCCCAAAAAGTCATCAAATGTAGGGAAAAGTGTTAGAATGCTTTCAATGCTAAGGTGCCCAATGTTATATTTTGTAGCATAGGATGTGTTCTTGCCATCACAACTTTGAGGAGAGGCTAGAATGAATGAGTTCTCCATAACCCAGAAATCGTTTCTGAAAATTCCACCCAGAAGTGTCTCAATTAGATTATTAACTAATTTTTTAATTATTTTCTAAGTCTAAACTTAGGGAATATGGTTAATTAGTCAGTATTAATTAAGATGTGGTGAAAATCATCTTGAAACTCACACAGATCGACATGGAATTAACCTAGGCCATCGATTATGTTTTAATCCTGGTCGTTGGTGCTCCAACAAAAAATTATAAGAAGAAGTCGATGGGTAGATGGAGAACACACCAAAGCACATACTCAGTTGCTCAAACAGATCAATATTCTCAGTGTCTGATGTTCAGAAAAATAAAATCAAGTCAGAGAGTGAGTTGCAAGTTGGAGAGAGAGGGCATTAGCAATAGTCTGAGAGTGCAAAACAAATCTGGAAGGGGCAACACAGAGGAGGGATGCAGTTCATTAGCATAGAGGAGTGACGCAGGGCCTACACAATCACTGCACAGAGGGTGACGTAGTGAGGACAGCGAAAGGGAAAAAGCTCCTTTTTGAGGTCAGAAAAACGTTGTCGATTGTGAGAAATTCATCAGTAGATTTCTCTCAGTGATTCCTCCTCTATTTTACTTATCAGTATCTTGTAAATAAATTATTGTTGAGGATTAATAAAATAAACACTCAACTGTTGCAACGGTTTTCCCACATTGGGTTTTTCCATGAATGGTTGTCCAAAAATAATTGTCATTATGGTTATATGTGTGCTTGCATTTATTTTCCGTAGAATTTTATTTGTGGAGGCTGCAGTGTATATGTTTCGATATTTTCCATAGAAAACTGCAAATAATTTGTTTAATCAATTTAACAAATAGAGGAAATAATATCAGTTGTTGCAGTAAATTCAAGACAACAAATTTTCACATGGTATTAGAGCCAAGATAAAGCAGGAAGAGCTCAGTGGCAAATGGAAGAAGGATTTTGAAAGCATTGCGTAGGTAGTAGTTCGAAAACCCAGAGAAGTTGCACAGTCCATTGGCTAGGTGAGCAAATTTTCGTGGGAAATTAATTCTATGAGTGAGTTGACAGAGAATAAAAATTTCCGGATCGAGATTTGTCAAAGGCAGAGGGAGCAACACAGCAGTTTCCACACAAAGCAAGACGTGTATTTGCAGTTGTGAATCCAGTGTTGGGAAGGAAATTATGGATAGTCAAGAAGCCTCGGAATTATCTTCCAGATTAGAAGAAGAGTTTGTGTGTCTGTCAATATTGGCATCAGTTGGTGTCTAGTATATTGATAGCGGAGCTTCAGCTCACATGACTAGAGTAAGGAAATATTTCTCGAGCTATCAAGAGGAGCAAATGGACTTCCAAATCACTATGGGAAACAGAACTAAGTGTACTCCAATAGGGAGAGGCACCATAGATTTTCAGACGGAAGCAGGAACCAGCACTAGTGCCACTAATGTACTGCATGTGCCAGGATTGGGTATGAACCTAATTTCAGTATCCCAGTTGCAGAACAAGGGGTATGATGTATACTTTGTAGGAAAGAAAGTATATGTCAAGCATCCCAGCTGGAAGAAGGTGAGACAGATTGGAGCTCAAAGCAACAAGCTATATAGATTGCAGATTAATTCTCCAATAGAATTGATAGGCAGTGATAACAACAGTAGGAAGGAGCTGAACGAACTATCACACAGGAAGATGGGACACTTGCACCATGGAGGCACTGATAACAGCAGTAGGAAGGAGCTGAACAAACTATGGCACAGGAGGATGGGACACTTGCACCATGGAGCACTTAGGATCCTCAGAGACACTATAAAAGGAGTTCCAGCTCTCAGCACCGAGCATTATGATCTATGTCGAGGATGTGTACTTGGGAAATACGCAAAAGCAGTGTTTCCCAAAAGTGACAACAGAGCCAATGGTGTGTTGGGATTGATACACTCAGATATTTGTGGCCCTATGTCCACCAGAGATCTTAGTGGTGGCGAGTATTTTGTCACCTTTATTGGTGACCCTTCCAGAAAAAACTGGATCTACTTCTTAAAGACCAAGGATGAGGTCTTTAATCGGTTTCAAGAGTTCAAGGCTCTCGTAGAAAACATGATAGGGAAAAATATCAAGGTACTACGTTAGATAATGGTGGAGAATACACGGATAAAGACTTCACAGATTTCTGCACAAAGAAAGGTATCAAAAGAGAGTGGACAACTCCCTACAATCCACAACAGAATGGAGTAGCGGAACGGAAGAACAGAACTATAGTCGGTGCAGCAAAGGCCATGTTGTATGATCAGGATTTGCCTAGATTTCTATGGGCAAAAGCATGCAACACAGCGGTGTACATTCAAAACAGGACACCTCAAAGAGCTTTGGGGAAGAAAACGCCAGAGGGAGTCTTCACTGGGAAGAAACCTGAGGTAAGTCATTTGAGGATATTCGGAAGTGTGGCCTATTGTCACATTCTAGATGAGAAGTGCAGTAGGTTGGATCAGACTGCAAAAAAGTTGTATCTCGTAGGATATAGCTAGACCTCAAAGACATACATAATCTACATTCCTAGCAGCAGGAAGATTGTAGTGAGGCGTAATGTAAAGTTCATGGAAGACAGAGCTTTCTCAAGATCTCGAGATATGCCCGCAGGATATCAATCATCAGATGTTCTATTAGTCCAGCAACAGCGGGCACCACAGGTAGAACAGGCAGGGAGGCAATCACAGGATTCGAGTACAGTGACTAGTACCAACATCTCCTCAGTAGTAGGAGATCCAGGAAGTTCTCACTTTATTTTTTGGTAGCATTGGAAGTGCTCTAGCCTTGAAAATTAGTGGAGAGACTAAGGCGCATGAGTTCTAAAGAACCCAGAAACCATTTGGTGAAATTCCACCCGGATTGTATTTTATTAAAATAATTAATATTTTTAATGGGGTTCCTAAGTATAAACTTAGGAAAATTAAAATATTAATGGGCATTAATCAAAATATGGGTGAAAATGATCTAGAAGGCAGATCAAGTCATGTTTTAATCTTAGCCATTGATTATAGACTTAATCTCAGTTGTTGAAGACTCAACAAGACGAGTATAAAATGGAGGCTTGGGGTTCATTTGAAAACACACACGGAGAGAACAAATTGATCAAGAATTCAATTCCTAGGGCAAAGTTTGCTAAGGATTTCGAATTAAGTGATCATTCTACAGTAGAGGGGTAGTGAGAATCCAAGAGGACTTTCTGGAGAATACAAACAGAGAGGCGGAGAGAACCAGCAGAGCAGAAAAGTTATCTGTCGCGCAAAAGTGGGAACTGTCGGGAAAGCTGACACGGAGAGCAGAAGTCAAAACTATCGGAAACTATTGGAACAGTCGGGAAAGCTAACGCAAAGGGCATAAGCTAGAACTGTCGGGAACAACCGGAACTACCGAGAACTGCCTGAACAGCCAATAAGCTGACGCAGAGGGCAGAATCTGGAACTGCTCGAATTGCCAGGAAAGTTGACACAGAGGGCAAAAGAGGTGATGCAGAAATAGCTGGGGTTAGCCAGTCTTGTGCTGGATCAGCTGGAATTCTGTTAGGTTGAGGTAAAACTCACTCAGCGTTTCTGCCAGTATTTTCTCTATAAAGGATTGTTAAATGAGCATCCTAGATTTGTATTCAAATATTTCTCCTGCATAATAATAAAACCCTCAGAGCTGCTGCACCGGTTTTCCTGCATTGGGCTTTTCTGGGGACTATTGTGTCCAATGATAAGTGTCTCCTATGTATCTTGTTCTTTGCTCTGTTTTTTGTTTCATGAGATCAAATATTTAATTAAGTGTAGGCTGCAGAAGTAATTTACTTCAGTATTTAGAAGAATAACTTGATGAATGTAATTTAAAATCAAGTAGGTGAAGTTGATTCAGATTTCCTGCAGTAGGGATTCCTTAAGGGTGTAGGAATTTTCACATGGTACCAAAGCATTGATTTTGAAACAAAAAGAGCAGATCCAGTGCTGAGCAGTAAGGCCTAACGCTGCACTTAGCAACAATTCGAATCCCCTTGAAGGGATTAAGCAGTCCTCGCCGAGAAACAGATCCAAGGAAATCTCTCACTAATGAGACAACAGAGAGGTACGATTTCCAGTTCATGAGTTTGCAGAGACAAAGGAAGTGACACAGAGACTTAGCGCAATGCTTGAAGGGTGCAATTTTTGTTGGGGCAGAAATCCATCGAAAAAGAGCGAAGACACATAGAAGGGGAATTTTCTCCTCAGAGGACTTCCAACCAAGGACTCTGAATCTTCACTTGTTGAACAACAGCAGAGAGGGGAAAATCTACAAGCTCCAGCAAGGAGTGCGTAGGCCGGTCTAGTGTTGTGCAGAGGAGAGAGGAGGTCATTCGACATTTGGCAGAGATGGCAGCCGCATCTCCAAGAGGGAGGTGGGGAGATTTAGAGTTGTAGTTCGAAAGAGCTAAAGATGGGCAGGATCCTTGAGGAGCCCACCTCTTGATCAATTCCTTCTTACGAGAGCCCAAGATTTAGCAATAGCGAGATGGACTTAGTGTCAGATGATGTAGTGGAGTGTTTGGAGGACAGATGCAGTAGCTAGGGACTAGAGACTGATCAGCGCAGACTCCAGAGCAAGGTTGGCAGCAGTACAGTTGACACAATGCAGGAGTCAGCAGCAGCACAGAAAATTCAGAGGGTCAGAATCAGCAACAGTGAGATTCTAACATTCATTGTATTATGCTGAACATAGTTAAGTTCAACTAATTTTGGATGTTTTTCAGTTGCTTCTCTCAGCAACTAAGTTGCAGTACGGATGCAGTGTTAGCAGTGGCAGTGCTAGCAGCATAGCAGATGCAGCATTTGAGAGGGAGATGTAGTACAGATGTCGTAGTGGAAGTGGTAGTGTCATGGGTAGCAGTACAGTTGCAGCAGGAGCACAGTGTTGGTGGCAGCAACAGTGTAGAAAGGAGGTGCTTCAGAAACAGAGCAGCACGCAGGTGGACATTGTTGCTAGAGCACTTTCCTCGCTAAGAGGGAGTGGTAGTTTTTGGTAGCATCGAAAGTGCTCTAGATTTGAAAATTGGTGGAAAGGTTAAGGCACATGATTCCTAAAAAACCCAAAAACCGTTTGGTGAAATTTCACCCAGATTGTATTTTATTAAAATAATTAATATTTTTAATGGGATTCCTAAGTATAAGCTTAGGAAAATTAAAATATTAATGGATATTAATCAAAATATGGGTGAAAATGATCTAGAAGGCGGATCAAGTCATGTTTTAATCTTAGTCGTTGATTAGAGACTTAATCTCAATCGTTGAAGACTCAACAGGAAAAGTATAAAATAGAGGCTTGGGGTTCATTTGAAAACACACATGGAGAGAACGAATTGATCAAGAATTTTATTCCTAGGGCAAGTTTGCTAAGGATTTTGAATTAAGTGATCATTTTGCAGCAGAGGGGCAGTGAGAATCCAGAAGAAGGACATTCTGGAGAATACAGAAAAAGAGGCAGAGAGAGCCAGCAAAGCAGAAAAGTTGTTTGTCACACAAAAGCCGAAACTGCCAAGAACAGTTGGAACTGGAGGGAAATGCCGGAACAGCCAGGAAAGTTGACGCAGAGGGCAGAAGCCGGAATTGTCGGGAACAGCCAGAACTATCGGGAACTGTCGGAACAGCCGGGAAAGCTGACACAGAGGGCAGAAGTCTGAATTGTCGGGAACAGTTGGAACTGCCGAGAACTACCAAAACAACCAGGAAAGATGATGCAAAGGGCAGAAGAGGTGACGTAGAAATAGTCTGGGTTAGCTTGTCTTGTGTCGAATCAACCAGAATTGTTCCACGTGAAGTGAGGTAAAACTCACTTAGATTTTCCGCCAGTATTTTCTCTGTAAAGGATTGCTAGATGAGCATCCTAGATTTGAATTCAGATATTTCTCTTTCATAATGATAAAACCCTCAAAGCTGCTGCACTGATTTTTCCGCATTGGGTTTTTTCGGGGACTATTGTGTCCAAAAATAAGTGCGTCCTATGTATCTTGTTCTTTGCTCTATTTTTTGTTTCATGAGATCAAATATTTAATTAAGTGTAAAGCTGCAGAAGTAATTTATTTCAGTATTAAGAAGAATAACTTGATGAATGTAATTTAAAAATCAAGTAGGTGAAGTAGATTCAGATGAAGTAGGGGTTCCTTCATAGTGTAGGAATTTTCACACTCACTAGACAGAGCAGCAGGGACAAGTGGAGGAACGGATTGAACATCCCACCACCAGTGGTAGGACCAATAGGGAAGTGCGTCAGAGCTTTAAGGACGCAGAATAGTTTGTCAGAGCTCCTACAACCGACAAGAGGCGGCATGGGCAGCCTGACAGATACCAGGCTTTGGTAGCTTAGGTTGCAGAACCCTCTAGTTTTCAAGAAGCTGCACAACATCAATTGTGGGTGGATACCATGGTAGAAGAGTACAATTCTATCATGACAAATGATTTTTGGGAGGTGGTGCCTAGACCATAAGGTAGATCAGTTGTGGGTTCCAGATAGATCTACAAGATCAAGTAAGCAGCAAGCTTCAGATGGCAGTGTAGAGAAGTATAAGGCTAGATTCGTGGCAAAGGGGTATGCACAAAAGAAAGGAATAGACTATGAGGAGACCTTCGCCCTGATTTCCAGATATACCTCTATCAAATTCGTCATATCCCTAGCAACGCAGATGGGATGGGAAATTCATCAGATGGACATCAAGACAACATTCTTGAACAGGGTGATAGAAGAGGTGTACATAGAGCAACCTGAAGACTTCGAAACTCATGAGAAGCACACTCATGTATGCAGAATGAAGAAAGCCCCGTATGGGCTCAAGCAAGTGCCTAGGGCATGGGACAGTCAGATTGACAGTTACTTGCAGCAATTGAAATTCATCAAGAGTGATGCAGATCCCAGTCTCTACTATCTGATGGTGTAGAATGAACCTCTCATTCTGGTTTTATATGTAGATGATCTATTTTTGACAGGCTCATCATGGCTCATAAAGGACAGCAAAAGGAAGCTTGCAGCAAAATTCAACATGAAGGATATGGGGTTTGTTGTCGAACAAAGTGTCCAGGCACCACGACAATGCTCAGAGTAAGGATTTTCACTCTAATCCTTGCTCCGTTTAGACTCTCTCCTAGACAAGTCAAGGGGGGTAGTCCCTAGGGGTAAATGAATGAAATAAACTTGTGGAACACAAGCTCTAGGAGACTTAAGGATGAACAACTTGACGAATGTGAAACAAGTCCTGGTTAACCGAGATGGATAGATCAAACAATTAAACAAATGCAACCTCAAGATAGAAATGATTTTAGACCAGTGCCTTAATATTCAATTAACCATAAACCAAATGAAAACAAGTTATCCAGAGCAATTTATAAATGTGATGAAAGTGACGATCATGAACAATTAAATGCAAATGCTCAAAACTTTATCATGCAAGATATTCTAGCAATTAAATACCATGAAGAGCTATGAAATTTAACTGCTAAGCAATATATGATTCTAGAATTAAAATGATTTTCTTCAATAACCCAGATCTAGAAAAAATTATCTTTCTCCTATAGTCAATTTTTAGATATGATTCTAAAACATTAATTGCACTTGACAATAGAGAAATCAATACCACAAAATTCTCCCTTTAAAATTTTACACTTAACACAAAAAGACACCAAGGAACTTTATATTAGAATTTAATTATCCCTTAAGTAAATTTTTAATGTAAAAAATTAATGTGGCAAATGTTTAATTAAATTTTTTTAATGTGACCAAAGATAAAAATTGAAAGACCTTAATTAAATTTAAATTTTTAATGGGCCGTAGGCCACATAAAAATTTGATTTTTTTAATGTGAAAGCTTAAATTCTCCTTGTGATTTATTTCATTCGCAATTCCAAAGTCACCAAATTTTTTTATATTTTTTAGTTTTTTACTTTTATTAGTTTTCTAAATGTTTTAAGCAAAATCAAAATAAAAATAAAAGAAAGAAAATCAAAACAAAAATCAAAATCATAAGTTAAAATTAGAAAGTGTAAAACAAAACTATTAAAATTAAATCAAAATAAAAGAAATCGAAAAGTCAAAACAAAACAAAAAAAAAATGAACTTGATTAAAGTTTAATCCTAACTAAAGTTTAGAACCAAAGTAAAAAAATCAAAAATAAAAAACAAAAGAGCTAACCCTAACACATAAATCAAACATAAATGAAATAAAAAAGGGTCGAATTGTTTGAGTGTCGTGCAGGTGTGGAGGGGCTCGACGACGGCAAGAGAAGGGATACGCGAAGGAAAGCGAGGGAGGTTGGAGCTGCAACGAGCAGAGAGCAACGATGAGGGAGCTGGGAGAAATGAGGGTCGAAGGTGGAGGGTTGCTGGTAGAGACACCTGATGCAGGTAAGGGAAACACAGCAGCAGAAAACTCAACGGCAACAAGAGAAAACTTGACATCAGCAGGAGGGACAACGGAAACCGAAGGAAGGTATGGCAGCGAGAAGGAAGAAAGGAAATGATGGATAGCGCCTTGAGGAAAGAAGCAGATCGAAAGGTAGTGGGATCTGAGAGATGTGATCCACGTGGAGGAAATGAGGAGTTATGAGCAAAGAATGGGGGAATTAAAAAAAAAAATCGAAATTTTGCAGCAAACAGATGAAAAACCCCTAGCCGCAGAGAAAAGAGAGGCTTCCAGGCATCCAATGGTAGCCCAAGAAACCCCAAAATAAACCCAGAAATATCGAATTTTGCACCAATATATCTTCTACTTCAGATTTCCTTTTTTTTCTGAATCACTTATAAAATTTCTAGATTTAAAATTTTAAAAGCCTTGGACTGCAAAAAAAATTGAATAATATCCCTGCAAAGTGATATTGAGGCCAGATCATACCATCCAGGGACTAGATCTGGCTTCAAACAAAATATTCCTTCATATTTGCAGCTGCAAATAATTACAAGATGAAGGTTCTAAGTAGCCAGATCTATCATTATGCCACACAATTTTGTATTTTTATTTTTTTTTTATTTTAAAGGGGGTGCTAACTCGAAACCCTCATGCATCAATAAAACAAAAAATCTTATAAGTCCGGGATTAATTTAGTTGGACTCTTCAGGAATCACAGATCGGGAGTTAGCTAGTCCAACTGAAAAATTCTCCTAACGCCTGATGATCTAAATCAAGATTTCCCTACAAAACTCGATCCAGCCATTAAAAATAGCGCGAGATAATAATAATAAAACTTAGACATATAGAGATACCTAATATTATGTTCGAAATTTAAATTATTATTCAAACCCCAACAACTGAGCAAAATACCTGTACTCAAATCACTCTTCAGAAGCTATCATCAATGGCTTTAGAAAAATTATGCATGAAAATAAAACATCTTACAGTGTTCCCATGAAGAGTAACACTAGCAGAATTTAACCCCAAAGTCTTTCTTTATTATCCAGAAAAAGATTACACCAGAGCTTCTTGCTAAGCACACGACTCAAAGATCGGATGGATCGACTGACAAATGACCTCCTATTTAAAGATAAATCCTCCAACGGCTAGTTCGAGTGATCCTCGTCAAAATAATCTCGACCGTTGATGAAGATCAAAATTTCTTTTAATCTCATTCGTCGAAATATTTAATTTTTTAGGAAATTCGAAATTTTCATTTAAATGCATTTTAATTATTTTTGAGTTAATTTACCCAAAAAATTGACTTTGACTTAACCCCAAGGATCAAAGGTTTAAAATTTATCAAAATAATTAATTTACCTTAGTCCCTGAACCTCTTAAAATTTAATTTTTAAGGACCAACGAATTTCGTCTTTGGAGAATTTCAATTTACCTAGAACCTAGAATTAATTAAATTTCTAGCTTATGATTTTAATTAATTTTGGGCCAGAAAATTTAATTAATTAACTTACGAGGGGATAAATTAATTTTCCAACCCTCGAGACATTTTATATCATAATTTTCATATTTTTTACATCATAAGGGGGAAAACCCATTTGTAATAGACCCTCACAGATTACCTATTTTTGTGACACAAGTGTAATCCAGCAGACCAAGTAATTTATAATAAAATAATCTAACCAAATAATTAGGATTATTCCCAAATTACTTTTACATAGACTCGATCTAGAACACTAGGACTCGCCTAAGATCCTAGTGACAAAATCCATTCCAGCTTTGGGGTAAGACTGGAGGGAAAAACTCTGCCAATTATTCGAAAATGAATCGGTGAGACGAAAAACCTCCTAGAATGGAGATCGTCACTAGAAAGGTAGGTTTACCCAGGTCGTTACATACATGACACAGGTTTGCTGAGATTATTTACATTATACACATGTAGAATGGGTTTACATAACATCTTGGAAGTTAGGCTGATGATGATAGCTGGATGGCACGGACACATCCATCAAGTCCTATCCCTTTTGCGAAAAAAAAGGGTGTACTGCTATGGGTCGTTGACACATAGTGGTCAACAAGGTTGATGCACTATTTTCTAGGGTTGGAAGTATGGCAGAAGAATGGGCAAGGGAGATATGCTATAGAAATTTTGAAGAGATTCAAAATGCAGGATTACAGACCCATGGCAACACCCATGATTACCAACTAGAAAAAGATAGATGCATCAGGGGACAAGGAAGTCGACCCCACCTTGTACAGACAGCTAATTGGGTCACTCATGTATCTGGTCAACACCAAACCAGACATTTGTTTCGTTGTCAATACCCTTAGTCAGTTCATGGTGGAACCAAAAAGGGTACATTGGGCAGCAGCTAGGCACATTCTCAGATATGTGCATGGAACAATCAGACTGGGGTTGAAATATACTCAAGGAGATGATGTCAAGTTGAGCGGATTCACAGATGCAAATCAGGCAGGTAGTTTAGTGGAAAGGAAAAGTACCTCTGGGTACTGCTTCAGCGTTGGATTAGGGATGATCTCTTGGTGCAGCAGGAAGTAGAAGTCAGTAGCACTGAGCTCAGCAGAAGAAGAATATATGGTGGCCAACACAGCTACGTGCAAGTCCATATGGCTTAGGAAATTGCTAGTCAGTTTGTTCAAGAAGAAAACGGGAGCGACCAATGTTTACTATGACAATCAGAGTTGCATAAAACTCTCTGAGAATCCAGTGCTTCATGATAGTTCGAAGTACATTGATATCATATGTCATTTCATTAGAGATTGTGTTCAACGTGGAGCAGTCCAGCTGCACTATGTCCCCACAGGCGATCAAGTAGCAGACATAATCACAAAAGCTCTAGGGAGAGCTAAGTTCATCCAGTTCAAAGAACAAATGGGCATGGTGGAGAATTTGTTTCAATTGATTCTCAATAGCAGCAGTGGAGAGGGAATTGCAGTGCAGATGCAGTACTTGACAACAGTTCAACAAGATCAGCAGAAGCGCAGATGCAACACATATCAGAGTTGCGCAGTAGTTGGTGGGCAGCAGTAGCCAGACATCAGTAGCGTGACACGATATGATGCAGAGACAGGGTGTTGCTACAAGGGGAAGCAGCACTAGAACACCTTCCTTGCTAAGAGGGAGTGTTAGTTTTTGTAGCATCGGATGTGTTCTAGCCACAAAACTTTGTGGAGAGGCTAGAATGAATGAGTTCTCCAAAACCCAGAAATCGTTTCTGGAAATTCCACTCAGAAGTGTCTCAATTAGATTATTAACTATTTTTTTAATTATTTCCTAAGTCTAAACTTAGGGAATATGGTTAATTAATCAATATCAATTGAGATGTGGTGAGAATCATCTAGAAACTCACAGATCGACATGGAATTAATCTAGGGTATCGATTATGTTTTAATCTTGGTCATTGGTGCTCCAACAAAAGATTATAAGAAGAAGTTGATGGGTAGATGGAGAACATACTAGGGCAGATACTCAGTTGCTCAAGCAGATCGATTTTCTCAGTGGCTAAAGTTCGGCAAGAGAAAATCAAGTGAAAGAGTGAGTTGCAAGTGGGAGAGAGGGCATCAACAATAGTGTGAGTGCAGGACAAATCTAGAAGGGGCAGCACAGAGGAGGGACGCAGTTCATCAGCACAGAGGAGTGACGCAGGGCCTACGCAATCACTACGTAGAGGATGATGCAGTGAGGATAGCGAAAGGGCAGAAGATCCTCTTCGGGGTTAGAAAAACATTATGGAGTGTGAGAAATTCATTAGTAAATTTCGCTCAGTGGTTCTTCCTCTATTTTGACTATCAATATCTTGTACAACAATTATTGTTGAAGATTAATAAAAGAAACACTCATCTGCTACATCGGATTTTCCACATTGGGTTTTTCTGGGGATGATTGTCCAAAAATAACTGTCATTATGGTTATATGTGTGCTTGCATTTATTTTCCACATAAATTTATTTGTGTAGGCTGCAGTGTATATGTTTCGATATTTGTCTTAGAAAACTGCAAATAATTTGTTTAATCAATTTAACAAATAGAAGAAATAATATCAGATGTTGCAGTAAAATTCAAGACAATGAATTTTCACACCCAAGGGTGTGTAATGCCTTGTTGTTGCTTGGAGTCCCTTGGATATTAACACTTCACCTATGGGTGTCAATATGCTTTTTGGAGGCCTATGTACCTCTGGGTGAGGTGCCCAAGTTATGGTTGTGGAACCACTTGACAATTACAACATAAATTCTAGTGCAAGCAACCAGTGATTAGGTACATTAATCATTTTTTCATCTAATTGAACCAGGCTTGAATGTAAAGGGCCATTTAATACTTCAAATAAGGCTTCCCTTCCAAAATTGAGGCTTTGAACTTGCAATGGTGTTTCCTCCCTAGGTAGGAGCGACTAAAGGGCAGCCCTTTTAGGTGTTTCCAGTCCCCAAGAGGAGATCACATTCCTCCCTTCAATCAATAGGTGTTATGTGAATAATGATGGCAATGGAGGGGAGAAGAATTCATGGCCAAGTGCCATGGTCAAAGGGACTAGCATGATGGGGATCCACATCCTAAGTGTATAGATGTAGGGAGGGAGGAATTGTGGATGCATGAGTTACCAACCCATCATTTTCTTTTCCACCCTTATTGAGCGCCTTTTTCTTGATTTTTCTTTGTATTAGTGCTCGTAGCTCAAAGGGTTAGATCTTGATTTGTATGATGTATAGCGGTTGTATTACCTCTTAATGATGAGGCGACTCATCGCTCATCAGGGTTGGAACATGCAAGGGTTCCCTTCATGATGTATAGGAGCAATACAATGCTCATAAACCAATTGATAGCCATAATGGGTGAGGTGGACCTCATGCTATACTTTTTCCCATGTGCCAATGTATATGTCCCGACCATCTTTTGCATTTTGATATTCTTTCTTTATTTTGCTTATGGTTGTTATATACTTTTTCCTTTTCTTTAGCTGCATCAACCTCCCATGGCAAAGTTTTCGGCCCTACCCAGGTATGTGGATGTATGACTACCATATCCCAGAGAACCAATGGTCAATTGAACCTAAAAAATGGAGGTGGAATATGAGCTTATACTATGAAATGGAAAGTGGTAAGTATGGAATATGGATAGATGAAACATGCTATCTTAATCAAGACTTCCTGAGTAGTGTCCCTCCTATACCCATTGGGATATTAGGGAAGCTCCCATTGGACTAGGATCGAAGATTAACCCCCCATTTAAGGTGAGGGAACAAGATCACGGTCAAAACCCCTCCTCCTACTAGGTCACCCTATAATCCATATCGAAAGCCCAAATACAAACAAGCTTAAACACCCAAATGCAAAATGAATTAAGTACCTTTTGATTGGATATCCACGTCCACCTTCGTCCATGTGCTCTTTGTCGAATGGATAAGAAGGCATATCACTGATGCAGATGGAGGAGATAAAATGGTACATCATAAGCTAGTGGTAGTTGTTAGGGGCTACTCATTGGCTAGCATAATGCAAAGTGTGGGAGAAATTTTTTTCTCTTATGGGCTCATCCACTTTTGTTGGGTAACAGGATGCACATGAATATATATGTTTTTCTTTAAAATTTGACTATTTTATGTGTTCTTGATCAATCAGTTATTTGTTATTATCTTTTTACCGGTTTAAGTCTAGTTCTAACTGGTTCTCGATGGGTAAGAAAGCATATCACTGATGCAGATGGAGGAGATAAAATGGTACGTCATAAGCTAGTGGTAGTTGTTAGGTGCTACTAGCTGGGTAGCATAATGCAAAGTGTGGGAGAATTTTTTTTCTCTTATGGGGTCATCCACTTTTGTTGGGTAACAGGATGCACATGAATATAGATGTTTTTCTTTAAAATTTGACTATTTTATGTGTTTTTGATCAATCAGTTATTTGTTATTATTTTTTTACTGGTTTCAGTCTAGTTCTGACTGGTTCTCGATTCAGAGGGTTTTTCAATTTGATCACAAGTTCAATTTTGATAACATTGCAATCACCATACAACGATACGACTTGAATTATTAATACAATCGCTTTCATTCATCTGTACAACCGTCATCAATTGGTTGTGTCAATTCGTCTGTACATCCCTATTCCAATATGTCTTCCATCGCAAAAATTTCAAGATTAAAACAATGTGTTTGCACAATCATACATTCCATCAGTGATGGCCCTCTTCACAAAGACACATTCTCAGAAAATTTTGGTTTAATTTTTGAAGTGGTTATATTGAAAAAGGAATTATATTTTGTTTGGCATTAAAAATAGTTTTATGAGTATTAGAAAAAAGAGAGACACACACACACACTTTTATAAGTGAAAGTGAAAGGGACTTTCATTATATAGATACATACTTACATATAAATATAAAAGTCAAGGTTACCTTTTTTTAAATGACAAAGTGAAAGGATTATTTAACTAACTTCTCAACTCAACTTTAGGGGTATATAATGTTTATTTAAAACCCTCTTTTAATTAAAGAAAAGAAAATATATATACCAATATATATTTAAGTAAAAAATTTAAGGAGTCCAAGAAGCCAAGAAAGAGTGAAAGATGAATTCTATATACAAGTCAACATTTTGGACTAAATGTCCTTTTTGTGAAATGAAATTTGAGTATCAGTTGATTCTTAAAAATTGTGAATGTTGTTGTCCAATGCGTGGAAATTATTAATTATGGGAGAATATCAAGATAATATAAAAATATAAACAAAAAATTTAGAAGACGAACTCACAAAGCTTCAACAAAGCAAGAAGGTATCACAACAAAAATACAAAGAGCTCAAGGATATGTTTTACAAAGAATCAACAAAAAAGGACATTGAAATTTCATGCTTAAAAGATCACAGCCAGAAATTACTTGCACAGGTCAAGAAGTCTAAAGCTATGAAGCAAAAATTGGAACAAGAAAAGGAAGGTCTCAAAAAGAAACTCAACGAGAGTCTATCAGAGAAAAAACAAAATGTGAGCTTAACATACCTTAATCAAAGATTATTAGAACAAATAAAAAGTTTAAAAGATGAGAATAAAGACACTAATGGTGAAGTAGACAATCCAAAGAACAAAGAACTTTCACATCAAAAAAATCATAATCAAAATTTATTTACCCAAATTAAGAAATTTAAAAATGATAAGAAATCATAGAAAAACAAATTAGAGGAACTTATCACAAATGAAGCATCGAAATGTTTAGAAATCCAAGTTGAAGAAAAGGGAACAAACACTAATCCAGATAATATCATAGTTCAAAAACATCCCAATCCAATTCAATTGAAGAGATATTCAGATGTTGTAGTTCAAACGATGCAAATACCAGGCAACATCTATGCGTGAAGGTAATCATATACCTAAAGAAAATCAAGAAATCACCACAAACATGATAAGGAAAAATAGGGTTAAAAAAATCTTATCCACATCTTCATCATAAAAGCAGATATTAATCAGTCAATGTATCAACATCATATAGGATGGAAACAGCCAACTTACGTTCAATAACAATAACAGAATGAACAATTGTCAACGACCATGTCAATGAATGTTAGAGTGGTAATAATTTACGTTGATTAAAAATGTCTATGTGGAATTTATGGAACATGTGCTTGTTGTACTCAACTTCTCCAAATAGCAGCACGTCACACGTTCACCTTAATTTTCTTAGTGAGATCTGCTAACAAGCTTTGTTGACTTATATTGTGGTGTATTTATTCTACGAAAGAGTGCTTCATTGTTCCAATATCACAATATAGTGGTCTAATGTTTTCTCGGAAGGGTCTTATTCAATGGCATCTGATGTTCAACGAAATATGATAATCATTTTTGGAAATGATGATTAGATTTGTTGTGATGACGATGGCTATCATCTTTGATTAAAAAACCTCTTATTATATATATATATATATATATATATATATATATATATATATATATATTGCTTTCCCTTGATAGTTTAGTAATTTAGAAATTTAAATAGCTTCTTTAAAATAATCCTTTATAAAATTTGATTTTATGATCTTTATATATCTAATTTGTTTCACCTTATATATATATATCCACTTACACACCTTTAACTCCTTGAATAATTTACTCCACGTAAAAAGATAAAACTTATCATTCACGTCAAAAAATATTTGTATTTCTTTTGTTTTTCTTTACCTTGCAAATATCAATGGCAATTAAAATGGGTTGCCAAAACCACAAGCTTGTAAACCATCAATGGCGATTAATGAGGAATCACGAATATCTTATCTACTCTTCCCTTTTTTATGTGTAGTTTTAAAAATATTTGGAAAATTTCCCTTTTTACCTTCACATGCACTTTTTTAACAATAATTCAGAACCTCTTTATATATATGTGTGTGTGTGTGTGTGTGTGTGTGTGTGTGTGAATGTCTTTTTTCCATAACCCTTGAATTTTTTTTTGCAAAACTTTTACTTTTAACTTCTTTTTTTCTTAATTACAAGAATAGTAGTGGCCAAAAGTCTCAATGTGGTCAAGGACATGGAAAATAGGGAGAACACAAAAATGTTATGTGACCAACAGTTGGATTAGAAAACGAAGCTTTAATACCAAATGATACGAACAAAAGTTTGTTATCACACAAATATTCAGAAATTTGAAATATGAGAATAACCAGCATAGGATAAATAATATATATATACATTGGATAGATAATATATATATATATAGTAGGAATTTACAGGGTAAGTTCCTCAGACAGAACACCAAAGGACACCGCTCACAAATAGATCACAGATCAATACACCAGTATTCTTGACGTGGTTAAAACCCTCAAAGAGGGAAACAGTCCACAGCCTAAGCCAATGCGACCACTTCAGGCAATTTATTAATAAAAAAATGAAAATTTACATAAGCTTCTCTCATGAACGATTACCCTACAAATGACCTTCCATGCTCTCTAAATAGAGATCATGGACCAATCGGGTGTTAAGCCACAGATCAAGTGTCGGTAATACCGAGGAGAGAATGAACCGTCGATCACTACATATCGTGACCATCGGATGGTAAGTTACAAAAGTACATAGTAAAGAAACACACTTTACCTAACTCTACACTAGACCAAGTTATACTTAACTATTTCCTATGTGTCGAAATATCCTAACATCCCCCCTTAAGAACAACTTGGGATAGGATTGAAGGCTAAGTTGCAGGAAACGTGGCCCTAGGGGGCATTTCGCCAGGGGAAACGAAACGAAACGCGTTTCCCCGTACCGTACGGCCTGGAAACGCGTTTCCGGCCGTACGGCCACGTTTCCCGAAACGGAAACGTGGCCGTACGGCCGGAAACGCGTTTCCAGGCCGTACAGGCCACGTTTTCCAAAAAAAACATTTGTTTTTTAAATTTTTTTTTTAATTTGTTTCTAAATTTTTTTAGGGTTTCCAGGATGTTCTAGATGTGTGTCTAAAGTTATAAAAGTGAATTTTTGCCCTAGCGTTGACATGCAGTTCATGGTAATGTTAAATTCTTAAAGTAAAAGTGATATTCTCCTTTATTTTTCATTTTCATCCTTTTACTTAAATTTTTAACATTACCATGAAATGACTCAGGATGTTTGAGAGTGGTTTCGCCCTCATTGGATTTCATATGGAGAAAGTAGAATTTTAGATCTCACTCAAAATCCAGCAGACTTATTTGTTTTTCAGGATTTCAGGATTGAGGAGGTTGCAATGTTTCCATTGGATTTTATCATGTACTAGGGTATGGAACTTCTATTTAATCAAGAGAACCAAGCCCTCTATGCAAGGGAAACTCCCTATAATCAAAATCATGTAGGGTACTAGGGTATGAAACGTGTATTTAATCAAGAGCACTAAGGTCGTTCGACTATGTAGGAGGAGACTCCCAATACAACAGTGGTCCTTCTAAAGAATGGGATGTGGATGCAGAAAATCCTGATTTGGATCTCTCTCTTGCAGCCTTATAGTCTTTATTGTACTTGAAGCCTCATATATTAATATAAATAAAGGCTGATTTTGAGATTTGGATATCTAATAAAGGTTGCTTTTGGATATTCCGATATTTTTATTTTCATTATGTGATCATTCATGAGTAAATGTGACGTAAATTAAATCTTAATGTTTAAGTGTAATAAATTATAATGTATCATTTATGCTTTATGATTGCACACACACACACACACACACACACACACACACACATATATATATATATTTAAATACTTTATATATATATATATATATATATATATATATATATATATATACTTTATATATATATATATATATATATATATATATTCGCGTTTCCCCGTTTCCAAAATTTGGGGAGGTCGCGTTTCGTATCGCTTCCCGTTTCGGAAACTCATACCCGTTTCCCCGTTTCGTGCAACTTAGATTGAAGGATGTACAAATATGACACAATAGGAGAAGGAAGGAGGCATTAGGGCCTAATCCCCCCTTAGAGACAACTTCCTAAACTCCAACCATAAATCGAAGTTTAGTAAACTTCGCCTCTCTGATAGCCTTTGTAAAGATGTCTGCAACTTGATCATCTGTTGAACAATATTGCACTTCAAGAATATGGTCATGCATGAGCTTTCTGATGAAGTGCATGTGCAGTTCAATGTGTTTGTTGGACTGATGTTGGACTGAATCCTTGCATAGTTGAATGACACTTTGATTATCACACCAAAGTGTAGTCGGATGCTGCTGCTGAAAGCCAAACTCTGACAGGATCTGACAAAGCCACAAGGGTTCCTTACTAGCTTCTACGACACCATGATACTCTGCTTCTGCTGAAGAAAGAGAAATGGCACTTTGTTTCTTGCAAGCCCATGTAATAGGTCCTAAACCAAGAGTGAACACATAACCTACAGTAGACTTCTGATCATCAGGGTCACCAGCCCAATCGGAATTAGTGAAACCAACCAATAGAGGAGATGTTTCTGCACTGTAATGAATCCCAAACTGAATTGTACCTCGAACATAACGAAGTATTCTTTTAGCTGCTTTCCAATGACTTTCATGTGGGTTTTGCATAAACCGAGCAATAAGGCCAACAGCAAAGGAAAGGTCAAGACGAGTATGGGTCAGATACAAAAGTTTTCCTACAAGTTGACGGTATAAGGTAGCATCAACTTCAGGGGAAGTACAAGTGACTAAAAGTTTGGCTCTAGACTGAAAGGGAGAAGGGGCTGGCTTACAGTCTTCCATGTGAAAATGGCATAGAAGATCACAGGCATACTTGGACTGGGAAAGGGAAATACCTTCCTTGGATTACAAGACTTGAAGACCAAGAAAATAATGCAAGTGTCATAATTCTATCATTTCAAACTTCTTATTAAGGCTAGACTTCACATGGTTTATAAGGTTGGGATCACTACCAGTAAGGATAAAATCATCAACATAAAGAACAAGAATGATAAGAGACTTGCCCACTTTTTTGGTGTAGACAGTATTGTCAGAATGACGCCTGGAAAAGCCAGTTTCTAAAAGAAAGTTATCCATTTTGGCATACCAAGCCTGAGGGGCTTGCTTGAGACCATAAAGGGATTTCTTAAGCCGACATACAAGGCTGGAGTCTATTTGTATAAAGCTAATAGGTTGCTCCATATAGATTTCTTCATGCAAGTCCCCATGCAAGAAGGTAGATTTAACATCCATCTGATGGACTTCCCATTTGAAAGAGGCAGCAAGGGAAAGAACAAGGCGGATAGAGTTCATTTTGGCAACAGGGGAGAAGGTTTCAGTATAGTCAATGCCTTCAACTTGTGAAAAACCCTTAGCAACAAGACGATCTTTATGTTTATCAACTTTTCCATCTGGTCCATACTTGGTTCTATAAACCCATTTGCATCTAACAAGTTTTCGTCCCTTTGGAAGAGGAACAAGATCCCATGTATCATTTTCCAATAATGAACGATATTCTTCATTCATAGCTGCATCCCAATCTGGATGGCCTGAAGCTTCTGCAAATGTGTCAGGATCAATGTTGCATTAATCGTTATCGGGATAATATTGGCGCGAGGAAAAAATCGGAAAAAATCGTAATTATGGGGAAATAATCGGAAATAATCGGAAATCGTTTGGTACAAAAATATTCATTTTTTTTCATTTTTTCTTATATCTAAACCATCTACAACATAAAATAAATACATTGACACATAAAAATGATAAAAGAACTAATATATAAGATGTTTAATATCATTTCTAGTGTTAAAATTACACATAACATTGAATCATGTCCTGAATAGTAAGTCCTGATTCCTGAGTCCCAACTCAGCCTCAAAATATCAACAAAAAATATAATAACGTATCTCATAATGTCATAATGTCATATACAATAAAATGAAGAAAATAACTAAAGTCTAATCCTATTGATTTCATCTGCCCCTCTTGCGAGAAAATGCCATAGCTTTCCCTTTCCCTCTAGATGTAGATGCTGGTGCTGGTGGAGTTGGCAGTGGAGTTTGCTATGCTCTAGAAGCTGAAGAACTAGAAGTAGGAGCTATAGGAGGTAGACCACATCCTCTACTGGTGGCAAGGGTAGCCCGGGCAGGTGGTGTCACCTGGAAACATTACAATCTCCCAATCTTGAAAAACTGATAAGTCTGCTACATTTTGAATGAAACCTAAAATTCTACTCTCTCCATATGAAATCCAATGAGGCCAGAACCACTCTCAAACATCCTGAGTCATTTCATGGTAATGTTAAAAATTTAAGTAAAAGGATGAAAATGAAAATTAAGGAGAATGTCACTTTTACTTTAAGAATTTAACATTACCATGAATAGCATATCAATACTAGGGCCTAGACTTGATCATTAAGCTTCCCCACTCAAAAATTATTTGTTTAAAAAAAAAAAATTGCATTTCGAACATTTAGCATCCCTTATAAAACCTCGTTGCCCCTACTATACAAATGATTTCATAAAAAAACCAAAAAAAAACATTATAAAACCTCGTTGTCGGAGACCCCCACGATAATTTCGATTGTTATCGCGATAAATTCGAATTTATCACGATAATTTCATAAAAATCAGCCAAAAAAATTACCCGCGATAATTTAGTATAAAAATCGCGATAAAATCGTTGTATCGAAAAAATCGCGATAATTTGAATTTATCGCAATTTTCACAACACTGGTCAAGATCATAATTTGTTGAAGCTTGAGCCAGTAAAGAAGAGGCTCTATCGAACTGAGAACGTGTACGTCATTGACCTGTAGGATCACCGACAAGAGCACCTGCTGCATCGCAAGTAGCATGGACCCATTTCGGAAGCTGAGGAGCTGAAGGAGGATCCCGAGAAGGTGGGGGAGTATTGTCATCCTCGCTGTCATCTTCTGAAGAAGAAATATTTTCAGAAGTAAAAGAGATAAAGAGAGGTGGCACATCTGCCGAACTAGGCTTGTAGGCCGATATATTCTCAACAAACTTTACATCTCTTCTAATGATAACATTTTTGGACTTAAGTGGAATAAGTCTATATCCTTTGACATCTTCAGAATATCCAACAAAAATACATTTTTCACTCTTAGGTTCTAAAGCTTTATGTTTCTCATCTGGAATATGGGCCCATGCATCACTTCCAAAAACACGAAAGTGACTTACATCTGGTTTAATTATGCTCCATGCTTCTTCTGGAGTGATATTCTTTAAAACCTTAGTAAGAGTGCGATTTACTATGTAATTTGCACAATTAATTGCTTCCACCCAAAAATTAAGACTAAGTCCTTTAGATTGAAGCATACAATTAGCCATTTCTTTTAAGGTGTGATTCTTCCTTTCAGCGACACCATTTTGTTGTGGAGTATATGGAACAGTATGTTTCATTTGAATTCCACTCTCAGTGCAAAAGTTGATGAATTTGTTGTTAACATATTCTCCACCATTATCAGATCTTAGCTTAATAATTTGATGTCCGGATTGTTTTTCAACAAAGGCCTTAAAGGCCAAGAATATGTTAAATACTTCACTCTTGAGTTTTAAGAAGTATATCCAAGTTCGTCTGGAGAAATCATCAATGAAAGTTAATAAATATTTGTTGCCAGAGAATGAAACAACTGGAAGTGGACCACATAGATCACTATACACAAGCTGTAAAAGGGCTAAGGCATGCCAAGAGGCATGTTTTTCAAAATTGTCCCAATGATGTTTTCTAAGTACACATCCGGAACAAGTACCATCTCTACAAGATACCATTGGAAGACCTATCACCATATTCTCTTTACATAGATTTTGAATGGAGCAATAGTTTAAGTGACCAAATCGCTCATGCCAAAGTTTGCTCACTTCATCATTATGAGCAACAAATGCCGAGGGAAGATTTGATGACCCAAAGTTGTTAAACTTATACAACCTTGTAGAATCATCAGCAATGCCAATAGCTAAAATCTGTCTAGGATCTCTTAGGTCCTTAATTACAACATCGTGAAGTGAAAATTCAACGATTTTACCTTCACTTGAATGAGTTATCTAATATACAGATAGAAGGTTGTAGGATAAGGTTGGAACACATAATATATCATTAAATTGACCATTATCTAGATGAACAGTTCCAGTCCCTACAACACTAAGAGATCTATCATCACCAACATATATATTTTTGGTGTTACAATCATTTAAAGAAGAAAACATAGTTTTGTTTTTGGCCATGTGATAAGAAGCTCCAGAATCAATGAGCCACTCATGAGAATGAGAAGAAGAAGATACATTTAGTGCATAACCAAACCGAGATGCTTGACAACCACATGCAGAAAGTGTTATTCCTGAAGATGAAGTTGAAGTTGAAGAGTGCTCCAAATGGATGTTATGCTTCTTCATTGCTGCTTCCAAGGCTTCCACTTTCTTAAAGCATTTGGATTCTATGTGGCCATCTCGATTACAAAAGTGGCAATGTCTATCAGTCTTCTTCCCTTTGTTTTTATTTGCCTTATGACTGAAATTGCTTAGGACCCTTGTTTGGTTTAGGACCATTCTTTTTAGGATATTGGTTCTTAGGATTCTTTGAATTTGGTTGTTGCTGGGCGGCTAAGGCTTTCTTAGAAGAGTTTCCAAGATTAAGAAGACCAAGATATAAGAGTTTTTCTTGTTCTCTTATTAAAGAATCACAAAAGACATCAAAAGAAGGGGACTTGTCGTCTTGTCCTTGAGAAATAAAGGCTTCTCTAGTAGAATGGAAGGTGGAGACAAAAACAGAGTAGGCTAGTCCCAACTTAGTAAGAATGGAATAGATAAGGCTACCATCTTCTTTCTTAACCTTAACACTTTCCAAGAGAAGTCTAAGGGTCTTGAACTTGGACAAAAAATCTTCAATGGAAGAAAAATTATTGGGGTCCAATGTAAACAACTCATTTTCGAGTTGATGGGCTCTAATTTCATTTTTAATTCCAAAAACTTTAGTGAGTTGTTTCATTGCTTCATTAAGAGTATCAAGTTCTGCGATATGGAATCTAAGGTCTGGAGAAATAGGCATCCCTATCAACCCACGTGCTTGATCTTGCCTATTTTCCCATTTGGCTGCCTTATCTTCATATTGAGGTTTGGTTTCTTGACCTGAGGCTATTCTGTAAAGACCTTTACTTCTAAGCAAATCCACAATGTAGAAGCACCATTGGAAGTAGTTGGTGTTGTCAAGAATAACTTGGCATGGACTTTCCATCTTAATAGAAACTGAAGCTGTAGATGCTGAAACTAAGTGTTTAAATGGAAAGATCTCAAAAAATTAGGTTGATAAAAAAAATCGGCTCTGAAAACAGCTTCCGGATGAAGAAGTTATGGCTTTTTGAAGAAAAGTTGTTGAAGATGCCGACGAAGTGCGTGAATGTGTGGAAATGAATGATAATGTTATATTTAAAAAAATCGCCCCCTTTCCAAACATGAATCTAATTAACTCACTTTTAAAAAAAAATTATGTGACTCACTTTTATAAATAAATTAAAGTCACTTTTACAATGGTACTTTATGAGCTACCCACTAAATTGTAACTTAAATAAAAGATAAAGAGACTTTAAAATTATATGTGACTCACTTTTTATAATGGGTGAGAACACTTTTACATAAAGTAACTTTAAAACATAAGCTACATGTGCTTTTTGAAAAAGTAACTCAACAAAAAGAAAAACTTGAACCCAAGACCTCTATTCTCATAAAGTAACTTTGGACCAAGTGAGCTAGTTTAAAAGGTTAGTAATTATTGGAAAAGAGGAAGGGGTTTTTTTTTTTTTAGTCACTGAAGCTTTCGAGTGCATGCTTACTTGAGAAAACTCTTTTTTTTGCCTACAAAATAAAAACCACAAAACCCAACACAGACATATAAAAAAAAAATACTTATGGTTTGAAGTTAGCTTTATCCGAAAACTAAAAGTTTTCCTCAATGTTTCTGATTTTCCGAGATCACACCAAGGCGCAGCGGAAAAGAGCATACGCATGAGAAAAATCCTTCCTTTCTGTTTCTAATTTGCCCAGATCACACAGAGTCGCGGGGCAAAGAGCATACGCAGAAATGAAACGTATAGATCCAGTGATAAAAAAACAAATAGATAAATAAACTGAAATAAACAGAGACAAAATAACTAAAAACTGCAAATAAACAATGTATACCTCCAGATCTTAAAAATGACGTAGCTAGGGCTCCCGGAAACCTTTTCGCGTGAAACAAAAGGGGTTCCTCACTGGAACAAATGTTCCTAACACAATAGAGCAGTCCTCTCGGCCCGAAAGCAGTCAGAAACAATAGATCTAGGGAACGACAGTCAGATGCAGTTCTACCGGTTTCAGATTGGGATCACCAACGGATGCGGCCCTCAAATAGCTCTGGTACCATGTAGGAATTTACAGGGTAAGTTCCTCAGACAGAACACCAAAGGACACCGCTCACAAACAGATCACAAATCAATACACCAACATACTTGACGTGGTTAAAACCCTCAGAAAGGGAAACAGTCCACGGCCTAAACCAACGTGGCCACTTCAGGCAATTTATTAATAAAAGAATGAAAATTTACATAAGCTTCTCTCATGAACGGTTACCCTACAAATGACCCTCCATGCTCTTTAAATAGAGATCATGGACCAATCGGGTGTTAAGCCACAGATCAAGTGTCGGTAATACCAAGGAGAGAATGAACCGTCGGATCACTACATATTGTGACCGTCGGATTGTAAGTTACAAAAGTACATAGTAAAGAAACACACTTTACCTAACTCTACACTAGACCAAGTTATACTTAACTATTTCCTATGTGTCGGAATATCCTAACATACATATATATATATATGTATGTGTGTGTGTTTGAAAGTACAAAAGTGATATGAATGAATACAATGAGAGTTTCGTATATATAACTAGGTGAGAGTGCCCTTTCATAAGCAATTATGTATTTTCATAGAAACATGTCCTTTTCATGTGTCTCTTCATTAACTATTAATTACTATTATTATTATTTATTTATTGGTATAGTTATGTTCATAACACAAGATCATTCAATCATCCAATTTTCCCCTTGATCCATATTAGTATGCCCATAACATTAAGTGAAATCACATGATTACAAAATGGTTAAAGTACCTACCAATGGATGACCTACCTTGTTTCAAGAAGGAACGTCAGATGGTAGAGAGAAATCTGATTGGAGTAAGAAGTGGAGAATCTTGGCATCATGTCATCTGCTAATCATATGGGGTTGTTGGTTGGCTAGCTATCCAAGGAACATAAAAGCTTTCTCCTATTGGTTACTCACTTTTTGGTGGGTAACAGTACCTTTTGACCAACTTTGGCCATACATAACTTGCCACTTCCTTCTTTATTTGGAAAATTTTTACATGCCATGTAATCCTCTCATCAAGTTGAACAATATGAGACCAAGCTGACATTTTTGACTTTCGGGAACACTTGCACTGGGAAATGTGAATTGCCTCAAGGAATGTGAAAATTTGGCTATGTGACATTGTCATTTATGAGAACTGTCTAAGGGATAATTCACCAAATCCAAGGCCACCCTCAAACTCAATAGACCCATAACCGAGTGGAAAGACATAGGTGCACCTTGACACGGGTTGCACTAGACCATATATCCGTGATCACTTTATGAAAATTCCTAGTCCAAGGAACCCCTACAGTAGCAAATCTGAATCTACTTCACCTACTTGAATTTTTTTAAATTACATTCATCAAGTTATTCATCTGAATACTGAAGCAAATTACTTCTGCATCCTACACTAATTAAATATTTGATCTCATGACACAGAAAACAGAGCAAAGAACAAGATACATAGGACACACTTATTTTTGGACACAATAGTCCCTGGAAAAACCCAATGCTGGAAAACCAGTGCAGCAGTTCTAAGGGTTTATATGCAGGAGAAATATCTGAATATAAATCTAGGATGCTCATCTAGCAATCCTTTGCAGGGAAAAATACTTGCGGAAAATCCAAGTGAGTTTTACCTCACTTCATCCGGCAAAATTCCTGCTGATCCAGCACAAGATTGGCTAACCCCGGTTATTTTTGCATCACCTCTTCTGCCCTTTGCATCAACTTTCCCGATTGTTCCGTCAGTTCCGGCTTCTGATCTCTGCTTCAGCATTCCTGACTATTCCGGCAGTTTCCGCTTTTGTCCTCTGCGTAAGCTTTCCCAACAGTTCCAGCTTCTGCATGGCAGGTAGCTTTTCTACTCTGCTGGCTCTCTCTGCCTCTCTGTCTGTATTCTCCGGAAAGTCCTTCTCCCAGATTCTCACTACCCCTCTGCTACAGAATGATCACTTAATTCGAAATCCTTAGCAAACCCTACCCTAGGAATCGAATTCTTGATCAATTCATTCTCTCCGCGTGTGTTTCCAAATGAACCCCAAGCCTCCATTTTATACTTTTCCTATTGAGTCTTCAACGGCCGAGATTAAGTCTCTAATCAACGGCTAAGATTAAAACATGACTTGATCTGCCTTCTAGATCATTCTCACCCATGTTTTGATTAATACCCATTAATATTTTAATTTCCATAAGTTTAGACTTAGGAACTCCATTAAAACATTAATTATTTTAATAAAATACAATCCTTGTGGAATTTCACTAAACAGTTTCTAGGTTCTTTAGAACTCATGTGCCTTAGCTTCTCCACCAATTTTCAAGGCTAGAGCACTTCCGATGCTACCAAAAACTAACACTTCCTCTTAGCGATGAAAGTTCTCTAGCAACAATGTCCACCTATATTCTGCTCTGTTTCTGAAGCACCACCTTTCTGCACTGTTGCTGCCACCAACACTGTGCTACTGTTGCTTTTGCACTGCTGCCCATGACACTGCTACTGATGCATCTGTACTCCAGCTCCCTCTCAAACACTGCATCTGTTATGCCACTAGCACTGCCACTGCTAACACTACATCCATACTGCAACTCAGTTGCTGAGAGAAGCAACTGAAAAACATCCAAATTAGTTGAACTTAACTGTGTTCAACATAATACAATCAATTTTGGAATCTGACTACTGTTGATTCTGACCCTCTGAATCTTTTGTGCTGTTGCTGACTCTTGCACTGTGCTAACGGCACTGCTGCCAACCTTGCTTTGTGCTAATCAGTGTCTGGTCCCCAGCTACTGCATCTGTCCTCCAAACACTCCAATGCATCATCTGACACTAAGTCCATCTCTCTACAGCTGAATCTTGGGCTCTCGTAGCAAGGAATTGATCCAAGAGGCGGACTCCTCAAGGATCTTGCCCACATGTAGTCCTCCCGACTACAACTCAATATCACGCCATCTCCCGCCTGGAGATGCGTGGCCACTCATGGCAAACTCATCCTCGTCAATCCTTGCTCAAGCAGCCTTAAGACCATGTTTCTCATCCTTATCCTTTTTCTTCAAAGGACATTGGGATGCATAGTGGCCCAACTCGTCACAATTGAAACATTTCACCTTCGAAATGTCCTCCTTTCGCTTCGGCTTATGTTGTCCCTTCGATGCTAAATTTGCGTTCTCCTCCTCCTCCTTCGTCTTTGTGCCACTCCCACTGTTGCCATTGAGGTTGACCTTCACTAGGTCCCTCCTTAACTCCTTTTGTTGAAGAGCCGCCCACATCTCCCATGAAGGTAGTTTTTCTCTACCCAATATGATTTGGAAAAAAACTTGACATTCATCCAAGACTCCATTCAGGGCTATCCTCACCATCACGGTTCGCTGAGGAGTGGACCCCACTATAGCAAGCTGGTCTCTAGTGTCTTGAAGACGTTGAAGATAGAGGTTCACCCCCTCTGCATCAAAGTCCGCTGCAACTTCTGCTCCAAATACATCTTCCGCTATTCGAAAGAGCCTTCATACAGAGAAGACAAGGCTTCCCACATCTCTCAGGGTGTATCCTTGCCCTACAAGTGTGAGACCACATGGTCTCGAACTCCATTGAGAATGAGCCTCTTTACCTTCCCCGACTCGGATTTTTATTTCTTCTTTTGATCGTTGTCAGCAGGAACAGCTACAACACTATTGACGTAGGCCTCAAGATTGTATTCTTCTATAATAGCTAAGATTCTAGTCTTCCATGTGACATAGTTGGAAGCACCTTCCAACCCCTGTCTTGATCTCTGAGCCCATGTGATGCCATCTCACCCAACTGTCAAACTGACTCCTCTAGGCACTACTTAGCATTGCTCAATTGCTCAGCAAGCAAGAAATTCGAACTTTCTAGAGGAAAGTTCTCTGAGGAGAAAATTCCCCTTCTATGTGTCTTTGTTCTTTTCCAGCGGATTTCTGCCCCAGAAAAAACTGCGCCCTTCAAGCATTGTGTCACTCCCTTTGCCTCTACAAACTCACGAACTGGAAATCGCACCTCTGTCGTCTCATTCAGAGAGAGATTTCCTCGGATCTACTTCCCAGCAAGGACTGCGCAATCCCTTCAAGGGGATTCGAATCGCTGCCAAGTGCAACTTCCAGCCTCACTGCTCAGCACTAGATCTGCTCTTCCTGTTTCAAAATCAATCCTCTGATACCATGTGAAAATTCCTAGTCCAAGGAACCCCTATTGCAGCAAATCTGAATCTACTTCACCTACTTGATTTTTTAAAATTACATTCATCAAGTTATTCTTCTTAATACTGAAGCAAATTACTTCTGCACCCTACACTAATTAAATATTTGATCTCATGAAACAGAAAACAGAGCAAAGAACAAGATACATAGGACACACTTATTTATGGACACAATAGTCCCTGGAAAAACCCAATGCGGGAAAACTAGTGCAATAGTTCCGAGGGTTTATTATTATGCAGGAGAAATATCTGAATACAAATCTAGGATGCTCATCTAGCAATCCTTTACAAAAAAAAATATTGGTGGAAAAATCTGATTAAGTTTTACCTCACTTCACCTGGCAGAATTCCAGTTGATCCAGCACAAGACTGGCTAACCCCAGCTATTTCTACGTCACCTCTTCTGCCCTCTGCGTCGGCTTTCTCGGTTGTTCCAGCAGTTCCGGTTGTTCCAGAAGTTCCGGTTGTTCCTGGCAGTTCCGACTTCCGCCCTTTGCGTCAGTTTTCCCGGCAGTTCCAGCAGTTCTCGGCAATTCTAGCAGTTCCGGCTTCTGCCCTCTACATCAGCTTTCCCAGTTGTTCAGGCAATTCTGACTTCTGCGTGACAGACAACTTTTCTTCTCTGCTGGCTCTCTCCGCCTCTCTGTCTGTATTCTCCGGAAAGTCCTTCTCCTGGATTCTCACTGCCCCTCTACTACAGAATGATCACTTAATTCGAAATCCTTAGCAAACCCTGCCCTAGGAATCGAATTCTTGATCAATTCGCTCTCTCCGTGTGTGTTTCCAAATGAACCCCAAGCCTCCATTTTATTCTTTTCCTGTTGACTCTTCAACGGCTAAGATTAAGTCTCTAATCAGCGGCTAAGATTAAAACATGACTTGATGCACCTTCTCGATCATTCTCACCCATATTTTGATTAATACCCATTAATATTTTAATTTCCCTAAGTTTAGACTTAGGAACTCCATTAAAAATATTAATTATTTTAATAAAATACAATCCGGGTGGAATTTCACCAAACGGTTTCTGGGTTCTTTAAAACCCATGTGCCTTAGCCTCTCCACCAGTTTTCAAGGCTAGAGCACTTCTGATGCTACCAAAAACTAACACACTCCTACAAAAGCAAGCTCCTCAAAAACCATGAGTTCTCATATAAGCCCATCCAAGGCCCTCCAATCCTATACAAGACAAAAGAAACCAGAGATTAACCCAAAGGATCCAACTATGGTCGAACCAAACAAGTCTAGGACACCTAAGACAAAGCCTCGCATGGTTGTTACAAGGCTTTAACTTGTGACATTGGGCTTACAATGGTGGTGAAATATGTTGCAAATATGTGTAACCCTACTAACATGAGGGATAACAAGCACCAAATCCAAGGCCACATACTAACTCGATAGACACATCATGATGCAGTAAGACATAGGTGCACCCCAACATGGGTTGGACTAGCCCATACACTGGTGATCACCCCTACATAAGTAGACTCCTCTAAAACCATGAGCCCAAAATAATCCCATCCAAGGCCCTAGTACTAGAGGAACCAAAGATGTACCCAAAGGGTTTGGCCATGGTTTGACCAAACACAAGGTCTAGGACACCCAATACAACGTCTTCATGTGGTTTTTACAAGGCTTTAATGAGTCCGAGCACATAGAGATCAAATATCACTTCATTCACAGACAAGATTTAGAAGGGAGCAGTGAAGCTCCAATATATTCCAATCAATCATCAAGTAGTTGACATTCTGACCAAGACCTTAGCAAAGGTGAAGTTTGAAGTATTTTGATACAGATTTGGACTGGTGTTAAATTCCTTCCTCACTAAGACAAAGTGTTGAGAAATATAGTTCAAGAAGGAGCTTCTTGCACAATTTAAGGTGTGAACGTGTGAGAAGTAATTCGAGACAACTTCTAGTTACCAATTAGTAAAAGTGGGAAATAAATCCATTTTGTAATTTCACTTAAATAAGTAAAAGTGAAAGTCAATTTTCTACATTTGTCTAGTATTCGAAATCTAAATGAAATATTCTAGAGATTATAGAATTTTAGTGAATCAGATTTGTTTTAATCTCAGCCACACAACTCATTGTCGAAATAAGGTAGTTGCTAGGATTAAGGAGATTAGTTGCTAAGATATGGGAAATTAGTTGCTAAGATATGGGAGATTAGTTGCTAGGATTGAGGAGATTAGTTCTCTCTTTCAAAGCATAAATAGGACAAGATGGGAGAAGTTGAAACACACATGAGAACACTTGAGAGAGGCGGAGACCTAGAGAAGGCGAGTGCATCTGAGAGGAGAACGTGCAGATGCATTGTAGCAAATAGCAAAAATGAATACATACAGCAATAACATTGTGCAAATTTTACAGCAGTAATAGTTGCCTTTGTTCTTCGACAGAGGCATAATTCTACTTCAACAAGTTGTACTTCTCTGTTCTGTAGTATTTTTGTTTACCATGCAGTTGTTAAGTTACAGAAAACTATGGAGGTACCTTTTAAGCTTTGATCATTGGAATGATAAGTTGATTTGAAGGGGAAAATCATTGTGCATGTGTGTTAATCATTTATTGCTTACGCTATTCATTTTTCCAACCATATGTTATTATGTATGATTGTTGCATGTTCAATAATAATTATTTTTGCAATTAAACAAGTTCAGATCTAATTTATTTAATTAAGAGAAACATAGGACAATAGTCATCTAGGGACTTCAGAAAATTTGACACCTCTTCCCTGGCTATTCACAAATCTGGAAATTATTAAAGTAAAATTCATGTCAGATCTGTTCTCCTATGCCTTCTCTTTCATTCCTTGTGACCATTATTTAGTTGGCTTAGGGTTTGTTAGGGATTGCCCCCCACATGCCAGAGAAAAGCTAGTGAAGATTGTATGAAGTCACTAGCATCATGACATTGGGTAGCCCTTCTTTAGTACCCCTAGGGTCTTACTTGAGCTCTAAGATTCTCATCTCAAGAAGGGTTTGGGTGGTAACACACATTATATTTGGCATTTAATATTATTTTGATATTATTCAACTCTCTTTATTGTATTGGGAGAAAGGTACATTTGGGTCAATATGTAGTATAAATATTTTTTATGTAGAAACAGCTCTTTTTGTGACAAGCAGTAGATCAAACAACAAAAAACCGTGCAAGACTGCAGGGAATGGGAGAAACCTGATAATGATTCTCCTCATCTTGTTTCAAAAATAAAAATTAGAAAACTTTAGAAGACATCATAGATTGGTTGCAGGCCAGTACAAATGGTTATGCACATAAGCATAATAGATATAAAAGATATTATTTTCTTTAGCAATCGATAGATTGAAGGGAAAAATTAGTAACTTCTTGAGTTCTAAGCTACCTCAATCGGAACCCCAATCTCTTCACTTAAAGCACGCATCTTGGCTAGACCAGTCTGATAATTTGGGCCTCCTCTCCTTACATAAATGTTGAACCTTGCTGCTTTCAGTTTAGATTCCTGTAAACAAGAATTCCGTAAGTCAAACTAGGAAAAAGTCCAATTACATCATACATCAGACACATAGATGCATCATTTTTTCTCATGGCTGTCAAAAATCAACTCAGAAAAAGTTTGACCTCATTATTTATATAGACCAACCTTTTCACGTAAAGCTCGAATGATGCCATTAAAGGTAGCAGCAACATCTGTGAAGTTAGCTATGCCTCCACCTATTAACAATGCTCTCTTGCGCCCATCAGGATTTGCAGTTGCACACTATAAAGCAAAACCCAGCCATCAAGTGATGCTTTTATATAAAAAGAGACAATGTCATCTACTCTATTTTATGTCTGCAAAATCAATATAATTCAATGCCAATATATTAAATACGTATATTTTTTTATTGCTAGTTCTCAAAAGGATGGCATAGATAGAAAATTATAATTAGTCCAAAGGCAGAAATGGATGATGTATTGATAATTTGATATTATTTGAATATTGAAAAACTAAATGTGCTGATATTCTTTCATGTTTTACTCACGTCAATTAGAACTCTTGCATAGTATAACACCTCCTCTTCATTTGGAGCTCCACTGTATTCTGCATAATTTCCAAGTTCACTAGCATAACCCAGATCTCCAACCTGAACATGAAATGAAAAACATGTGAAATTCTTGAATCAAACAAGAAACTAGAGAATAAGACTTACGTTAAATAAATAAAAACAATGGGACACAATGGGAAACCTTACCGTGTCAGCATATATGACACTAGCTCCTCCTCCAGCAACCATTGTCCAAATACGCCCTTTGGGGTTCAGAATGGTCAACTTCAATGAGGCACTTGTCTATACAAAGCAGCAAATCAAAAGACGATAAGAAATTGAAATCATCGATTGAAAGAGAACAGAGCTTATGAAAAAGACACTACTAGCTCATACAAAGGATCCCATGAAGCAAGTGGTATAGGACTTTGTTTATTAGAAACTTTAGTGCAAAATGTCTCAAAAAGCATTCAATCAGTTCTGGTAGGAGTCAATTTCGATCCAGCAAGACATTATTGAACAAATTGCTGGCAAGGTATTGATGTTATAAACGGTGAAGTTTGTCACATTCTAATAATAGCCCCTACCCTAAGCGTTGTCGCAATTTTGTGTACAATTTGAACGACAACATTTTCTGGCGCCATTGTCGGAGAAACGTTTCTTTTTCTCGGCGCCTCGACATCTTTTCATCTTCACTATCACAACATTCTATAGCACCTGGATGTTTGGGTAGTTTCGGGTTTGGGTGGCAACTCCACTAATACATCCATTCACAAGAGCATATACAAGAAGAAATCCAGGTAGTTTGGTTGATCCCGCTCCGGATCCTAAAAAGGCCCTGTTACCACTCAATCTAGCAGGTGTCCCAAGAGGGGTTCCAAAGGGGTGACTACTAGACCAAGTGGCAACAATGGGACAAAGACCCATTGTCACCTCAATCAATGTCCCCTGCACTTTACTGACTTTCACCGATGGGAGGAGTCTTGATATGAGGGAAATCACTATCAACGGTATGTCAATAACGTAAGGATAGTGATTTCAAGAGCCCATTCAAAGGAGAGACTCAAATGATAGGGGTTTCTTGCTCAAGAAGAAATGTGAAGAGCTCTCCAAGAAAGGCTTAAGAGCAGTGTTACTTGGGAGCGGGAGCGGAAGCGGGGAGCGGGAGCGGAAGCGGGAGCGGGAGCGACCATTTTCAGAAGCTCCCGGTTTGGGAGCGAATCCCGGAGCGATTTTTTAAAAATATATATATTTTTATATTTTTTAATTTTTGATACATATATGTCAACAAAAACATGTAGAATGATGAAATAGACATAAAAAACATAAAAAAACATAAATTGATCATTGAACCATATCACATCAATCATCTAGAAATTATAATCGTCATCAACCTTAGTAAAATAATAAATTAAAATAACATTCAATTCAATAACATTTATCATCATTGATCACCAAAGTAACAAGTTGTACTTGTAAGCCAAGTTTAACCATTACAAGAAGTAATATCGAAGATATTTCTAAGTCCTAACTTCTAACTGTTAACATGATATGAAATGTTAAAAATTTATAAAATGAAACATGAATAATGAGATGAAATGAAACAACTTTAGTCTTTCACAAAGCATCATATTCATAATTCACAATCATTACCAATGAGTTATAATTGCCAAGGCCCAACTTCAAACTTCAAATTTTCATTGTCACAGTGATATAATGTTTACAAAAAATATCATAATGTCATAATGATATGAAAGAGTCAAGAGTCAAGAGTCAAGGACTCAAAACTCAACACTGAACAGTTATGAAAACTAAAGTGACAAGTCTAATAGAAACTAAAAAAGACAAGTAAACTGTAAATCTACAAGTGGCCCTTGCCACGAGAGTCTCCAGGAGTATAAGTAGGTCGTGGTGGTCTTCTAGGAGTCTCCCGCCCAGACCGACGACCAGAACTAGAGCCTCCACGCGAGGGTGTCGATGGAGGTGGCGACAGCAATGGAACAAGACTCGGGCCCCGAGAATTGCCACTGGATGGTGGAGGTGGAGGTGGCATGGCTGCTGCAGCTGCTTCAGCTTCATCCCGTACAAGCTCATCTTCTAGTTCTTCCATATGTACAATGCCATCCTCCAAATTGTCGTCCTCAGGGTGATTGTCCCAAATTTTATATGTGGGATCTTCATTAGCCCGATCACAGTAATGGCTCAACAACCTCAAATTGTAGTGCACATAAACCAAGCTTTCTGCTCGGTTTTCGTTGAGCCTGTTTCTTTTCACATTATGTATATAACTGTAGGTGCTCCAACACCTCTCTGCAGAAGAAGAATTTACAACCTGTGCAAGAACTTTCAATGCCAATTTTCGCAAAAGTCCGTCGCCGCCATATGCTTCCCACCATGTGAGAGAATCAAATTTATCTTTGTCGTCCATTGCATGGAAGTTACCATACAAACCACTGCCAGTGAAGTATCTGCCTATTTCAAGGCGCACAGCTGCACATTCCTCCCTGTCAGGCACCAACTTTTCTAATGCATCCAGATATCCTTTAGTTACCTCTCGATCTAAATGGGGTTTGGTCCTAACACCACCCCCTGCTGCAGGTTTGCCCAACCAAGAATCTGAGTAGTATTTTGGCGTAAGGATATACGCCAAGCAATGTAGTGGAAGGTTAAGCCTTTTCCACCGTTCACACACACAATCGTGAATCAGATTGTACAAGTCGGGATCTCTGTTATTAACAATGTCTTTTATTTCCCCCAACATGGTATCCATTTGCTCATACACCTCGCCAATCACTGGTTTGTCTGTATCTGCAAACCGAATCATGTTATAAATTGGCTTGGTGAAATCCAATACCTGTCTCACAGTTGTCCAAAACTGCCCATCAAGAGCGGCCTCCTCCACCGTTTCAAAACCTGCAATGTCAGCTACATTTGTAGCCCTTTCCTTTAACACCTGCCAATTTGGACTTGATACCATGCTAGCTAAACCCTCTCTTACCTTCAAAAGGCGCCTGAAGGTGAGGTAATAGCTACCAAATCTAGTCCTCGCAATCTTCAGCAACTCCAATCTCGAGTGACTGCGGAAAAGGCCATGGGTATTGCTATGATTTGTAATAAATTTTATCATTTTTTTCCTTTCTTGTACAAATCACCAATCCATTGGTATTGTTCATTTTTGTTTTTGACAATATCATGCAACAGAAGGTTCAATGTGTGAACCAAACATCCAGACCAAAATATGTTCGGGTATCTATCCTCAATAATTGCTCCCGCTGCCTTACAATTAGGAGCATTATCGGTGATGACTTGGATGACATTGTATGGGCCAATACGCTCAATTGTTTCAAGCAATGTTGATAGCGGTCTTGAACTTGTCTGAGTAATCATGTGCAGCTAGAAAAATGGGACCACTTCGGGACACAGCAAGAACACTTATCAATGGCTTGCCTTTTACATTTGTCCATCCATCAGATACAATGGACACCCCATTGTCAGTCCAAGAACTTGTCATTTTATTCAAAGAATGTGATATTTTTGCTTTTTCATGATCAAGGCCAACAGTTCTTGCCTTGTCATACCCAGGGCTCTTGTATCCTTTAGGGGCATCATTTATGGCAGAAACCATTTCGTGCCAATAAGGTGAGCGTAGAACATTGAATGGTATCCCATTTGCATAGAGGAACCTGTAAATTTTTGAATCCACATCATTCCTACACCCCTCATCAAGGAAATTTGATATGGTTCTACGGCGTAAAGATGATGACCCTGAGCCTCCATGTCCATATCCACTGCCTTGGGAGGATGCTGAAGGAGTTCTTTGTGAGCTTTCAAAGAAACCCCTTGATCTTTTTGCTCTGTATTGGGCGTCCTCCTCTTCCTTTATGTATTTGGCTCTATCTGCTGTTGACACCGCGTTGCAAGTTTTGATTCCTATTTGTTTCTCTCCATCCCATGCCCTTTTCCCGCAAAGGTGTCTTCTAGCACGGGTGTATGAGCCTGTGTAATCAGTGTTGCAATGGGGGCAATGAAATTTAGTGGTTCCACCCCCTCTCCCTGTTTCAGCCCTCTGAACATATTTCCACAATGGAGTTTGGTCTTGTTTAGTTTTTTGACCCTCATGTTCACCCTCCTCCACATCCTCCTCACTGGGGTTTTCACCTATTTGACTTCCTCCGGCTTCTTCATCCACCTCTTCAGTTTCAGGCCCCCTCCGTTTCCTACTCTCCACCACCATAATAACCAGAAAAGGGACCAGGAAGAGGAAAATGCCAATAAAAATCCCCAGGTCCATCGTGTTTGATGTTTGTAGGGTTTGAGTCTTGAATCTGCAAATTAATTTAGTTTATTGGGATTAATTCATTTAATTTATTAATTTAATTTAAATTAATGATCTTTAAACTCAAACAGGTAAATTAAACTAACCAAACTAACTACCTAACCAACTAAACTAACTAAATGATTAAGTTACTTACCTCTGCAAGCTTGCTCCTCGCTCCTTGGCACTTGCTCCTCGCTCCTCAGCTCTGGCTCCTTGCTCCTCAGCTCTGGCTCCTTGCTCCTCAGCTCTTCCTCAGCTCTCAAGCTCAAGCTCAATCTCATTGAAATGATTTTTTTTTGGCCCATTGGGCTTATAAACCAAAAAAAATTAGTTAAATTTTTTTGTTTTTTCGGGTCCGGCGGAATTTTTTTCCGCCGAACCGCTCCCGGTTTTTTAAAATTCGCTCCCGGAGCGTTTTTTAATGCCCGGGAGCGATCAGGGAGCGATCGCTCCCCGATCGCTCCCGGGCATTAAAAAGCGCTCCGGGAGCGCGGGAGCGATCGCTCCCTGAAGCGCTCCCTCACAGACCAGGGAGCGCAAATTTTTTTACGGGAGCGCGCTCCCGAGCCGCTCCCGCCCGGAGCGCGCTTCGGGAGCGGGTTCGAAGGGGGGGGGGCGCTCCCCCGCAACACTGCTTAAGAGTAAGCCTAGACCTAGGGATTAGAGATATTCCTTGATAAGAGATACCTAAGATCCTCAATGGAAGAAGGGATTCTAAGTGTTCTTGTTGTCGCCTCACTTGCACACCTAGGTTAGTGTGGGAAAAATCCTCAACCCCACAAAGTGTGACTTGGTGGCAACCTAAGAGAAGGGGTTGTCACCTATTCCCAACTCTCTTTGTTAAATCTCTCTCCTAGTTAAAGCTAAGGGGGGTGGTCCCTAAATGAAGGTTAGATGAGATGTAAGTTTTCTAGGAGACTAAGGTTAGTGGGACTACTTCAAGATATGAGCAATATAAAGATGTATATTCAATGATAATCAATACAACAATCAAGAGATAAGCATGTAAACCAGTGCCTTGTAAATAATTTGCTCAAATGAAATAATAGATACTTGCTCAAATGGACATTCAAAATAAAATGACAAGTAGTCTTGCAAAATAGAACAATGTTAGATGAAATATGAAATATCACTTGCAAGAAATATAATACTTTTAAGAAATGCTCCAATAGCAAGATGTATCATTCAATAATCCATGATCTATACAAGTAAATGAGATAGCAATTTATAAGAAAAGTAAAGATTGTCAATATAGAGATTCACCTACTTGCAAAATGATACTTTGGAAGAATGATACCTTGCAAATGAAATTCAAGGAAAATCAAATAAAAGTATTGCTTGCACAAATGTAAATAAATGTTACACTTGCTAAAGGAAATGAGACCATTTATCATGACAAGTACATGAGAGAAATAAATTTGCAAATAAAATTAAATTGAGATGCAACCTAGCTAAGGTGAGATGCAATTATCTTTAATCTATATGTCTATTCTAGGTGAGAGATTCTCCCTTCAACCTCTTACCAAGGGATAAATATTGGGGTGATCTGCAAGGAAGAGGGGTTGAGGATGTGTATCGTCGTTCCTACAAGGGGACAAAGCCACCTTCATAACTGCAGGGTCACACACTTTACCTTACTCCGTACCAAATGGAAGAAATTTTCAAGGAAAATCTTTGTCCTATTATGTCTATACAACCAAACTTATGCTTGGAGGTAAATTTTAAATGTGCAAGTCTAAACTAGAATGCCTAAATGAAATGTTTGAATGTTATGGATTTCCAATGAGAAGTGTTGATAGCAATGCTTCAAAAATAAGTGAAATAAGATAAGACACAAAATAAATCGCACCAATAACTTCAATGGAAAATAAAGTGAAACTAGCTCAATGTTACTTCACAAGTGTTGCATGTGCTTCACCAATTGTTTGCAAGTAAATGAGCTAAGTGAAATGATGCAAGTAAGTTGCTTCAAGTAAATGATGACAATGTAATGCTCCAAGGAATATCAACAATAATCAAAATGACATGTAGCATAAGTTGACAAAATGATGAAGCATGTACCCAAATAATTATGAAACAATTCACCAAGTTGAGTAAAAAATGGATTAGTGAACAAATCAAAGCTTGCCAAGAATGTAAAGTGCTTGCACATAAAATGAGTTGCTCAAAAGTAAATTGCAAATCTTGTAACTTAAGCAACAATAAGTTGAAAAATGCAAGAGCTCAAGTAATGAAATAGCAAAACTTGATTAGTCTAAATTAGCAAAATGAAAGGAAATATGAGTGTTGTGTTAACTCTAAACATTAACCATATGTGAATTAGATTAGCCAACTAAATATGCATGCAAGTAAATTAGATGTGAAAGTCAAGAACTAGAACATGCAAGTCAATCCACCCAATAGAGTCCTCCTTTTAAATAAGGAGGTGGGATACCATGGGAGAAATTTCCCAAGCTCCCTCAAACCAAAAAGAATGATTTTATTAGAGTTGTGTTACAATGAGGAGCCTCTCAAAAGGCTGCCAAATGAATGAAGGAGAAGTTTACAAAGAGTGTGACTTATGAGAGCCAAATCTCCTCCTCAAGCAAGGTAAAACTTAGCAACCAAAACTACAAATGGAACTTCCTCAAATCGGAAATACAAGGGGCTATTATTGCAGCAACAAATCATCCTTAAAGATGGTGAAATTTTGCTTGGACAAGGGAGGATGAGCCTCCTAAAGCCCACGACCTAGTCAAAAATATTGTTTCCCTCAAGTGCAACTCGGCCTTCCAACAAATGGATGTCTTTAGATGCCCATGGCCTCCTTAAAATGCAGCCCCAAACATGTGCCAAGGTCCTGCAAACAATTTCTTGGACGTCTCAAGTGAAAACTCCCTCAAGCCTCCACAAAAATGAGTTAGCAAACACTTCAAACAAGGGTTGCAAAACAACAGAAAAGTTAGTGGAAGTTAGTCAAGAAAAATGCAAAATATATACAAAATCTAATCTACAAGAGCCAAGCTAAAGAGTATGAGTAAACTCTCCTCTTTGCTTGGCCATTATCAAGCTCTTGAAATAGCAAATTTGAAACAATGAAGCACAAAATTTAGGAAAATGATTTAAATTTGAGAATACTTGGCTTGTATACAAGCTATGGCTATCACCCCTGCAAAACCACTTGTAAGATTAGACTATGAGGCTCAAAGAACAAATGAGAGTTCCTTCAAGAGCTTATCAAAAGTAAATTGGTATCTCCAAAGACTTCCCCTCACGCTTGATCTTTGATCCAAACAAGATGTTCCTTCTACAAAACTTCAACCAAAGATTAGTTCCATATAGATTTAATAATAAACAATGATAAGAAATTCTAGAGATTTATGTGAAACCAAATAGAGAATTCCATATCTAGAGCATATTTCTAAATCATGTGTCAATGCAAGATAGCTCTACATTAACACATCTCTAAGAGTAGATGGAAACAAATAAGATCATAACATAAGTAGAAGGAAATAACAGCAATAATAAAAAATTCATACCACGCACAAGGAAGAAAAACACCTCATGAATGAAACCCCAAAGTCTTTATTGATATTTTGAAAGTGTACAAGGCAACAACACTTTTGTAAGCACAATAGCTAGTATCAAGAATACCAAATGAAAGCCCAATGGCTCAATTTACAGAAGAAATGGGAGCAAATCCCAATGTAAACCCCAATGCCAAGTGAAGAAATGGAGAAAATCTCAAGGAAATTCGAATTTGCTGATAGGAGCTCCAAATGCCAAGTCTAGAAGCCAAATTTGGAAGGTGGCACAACATATTTCTTCATCGCATGTGTAAAATTCATTTTTCCTCTGCCCTATTGTTCCAAGTGTGAAAATTGGTGGGTGAGAGAAGGAGAAAACCCCACAAAATCCTCACCAAAATCCAAGGGAATGACACCTCTGCAAATCTACCCAAATTGCTATGTGTTGAAGCTGCCAGCACTGAGAGTAGACTGTCGTGCATAAGTGTTAGGAGATGTTGTGTGTAGATGGAAGAAGAGTTGTGCATACAAGTGTTATGCTTGGTAGCTTGGAGAGGAGACATTTCTCCATAGTTTTCTCAACAAAATATTTCAATAAATCTCCATCCATGCCTTAATTTTCCTTGGATTTTCCTAGCTGCCAAATATGTAATGTGTGCCCCAAATCTGGCCCACCACATGGATTTCCCCATGTGCTTCAATTCTTGATGATGCGTGATGCCAACTCACCTTCCACTTCTCCCTTAACTTGACTTTAGACTTGGGTTTTAATTTCCAAGTCATTTGCACACTATTTTGGCATGTGGGAATTTTATTTTCTCCATTTTTTTAATTTCTGGGTTATTTATTTCTCATTTTCCCACCAAACTTAGGAAAAAATGGGGTTTGGGGGTTTATAACTTAATTTTTACCCCTCAAAGTGTGTTTTACTATAAAATTGAGAAGGAGAGGTGTAATTTTCGGCACCCATGCTCCATACAACTTCTCTATACATCACTTATTACAATTTACATTCAAAATTTATTAAAAATTTTGCCCTGTGGGAAATTTTGAAAATTTAAAAGATGACCCCTATACCTAATCAAATTCCATGAAATTTTACGAATGGTCTAGTATGGTAATATACAATGACTCTAAACACTAGGACTCACCCAAAGCCTCACCATCAAGCCACACTCCGGCTTTGGGGTTATGCTTGGAAGAAAAAACTCAATTAATTATTAAGTCCTCGAAAGTACCTAATAATTAACCAAGTGAAAAAACCTCCCAGAGTAAACTCACTTGATAACAATGTCCCAAGTTACCTAGGCCTGTTACACGACTCAATTCATCACACTAGCATCACTTTACATCATCCTCGCAGGGCTTGCGGAATCTAAGTACAACATAGAAGAAGATGAAAAGACGAAGTTGGAGTTAAAAACTTTGATGATTTATTGACTTTGATGGTACATGAAGCCTCTGACATATCCTCAGGCGTGGAGTCTTCAAAAATTTTAGGTGAAACTTTCAGTGGCCAACAAGTCTTATGAAATAGAAATAATGAACGTATGGGACCACAAAGTAGCCCGAGTGGACCCAAGCAAGGCCTAGGGGTTCTGGTGAAAATGCAAACAAAAGGTCTAGACCAAGCAAAGGAGGAGAAAAGGATTAATGAAATTAAATTTTACTTGAGTTTTTTGTGCAATGACCCTTGAAGAAGCCGCTAACCAAGGAGATCTAGGGATAAGAACAAAGTTGGAGCTAAGGCTTCAGATAATTATGAATCTAGACGTGGAAAATCCTTCAAACTTTGTGAGGGCCTAGGGAAAACCCTAATGCAGTTGTAGTCCAACTTGCTCTCCAAATGGAGAGCTCAAAAAGATTTTGCTTGATGCCCTAGGAGACCTTTAGGGTTAGGGCTCATTATCACTCAAACTAGCAGGGGTCCTAGAAGGGGTTCCTATAGAGCAACTACTAGGTCGAGGGAAACAATGGAGCGATAGCCCAATGTCACCTCAGCTAAGGCTCCCTACTCTTTAGGGACTTTCACTGATGGCAGGTGACTCGATATAATGGGAATCACAATAATTAGTATGTCAATGAGAGGAATAAAATGGCGATTCCAATGACCTATTCACAAGAGGGGCTCAAATGTATGGCTTTCTTGCTTGAGAAGCAAGGTGTAAGGCTCTATAGGAAGGGCCATGGGGATTTCAAGGGTTAGGGTTTGAGGATAAAACTTGTAAAGAAGATACATAGTCCTAGAAATCCTTGTTAAAACTTGGTTTTCAAGTGGTCTTTGTGAAATTAGCTTCAATAAGTTACGGGACCAAGTGGACCCAAAATTAGGTCAAGGGGATGCAATTGATCAACCAAGGGTGTGCTTGACCTAATTGAGGGGGAGAAGGGTATCAAAGGAGAAACTTTCGGTAATTTTGATGCAATGATCCCAATGAGGTCACTAGCCAATGGGTTTAAACCAAGGGCAAGAATCGATCTCAAAGCTAGGGCTTGAAATATCCCAAGATCCAGTTGAAGAATGTAACTAGGTTCGGTCTTAATAAATTGTATTTGAGTCATGATGAAAGGTATTTATCAAAATAATGAAAAAGAATTTTTTTTATTATTAATATGACTTATTAAAGCATGGGTTTCATGCTTGGGTCATCATGTTTTAGGTCAAAGTCCCCATTGAGGACTTCTAGGATTTTTTCCGAGTCATTAGAGTCATTGTCCATTTAAAGAGACCCTTCTTAGGCTTTTGAATCATGTAAAATATTTATTATTGAGTCAAATTAGGTATTTGTCACCTCCACACCAATTCGGCCTCAAGGAGATCAAGTTGGCCTCAAACTGGGTAATTCGACCTCACTAGAAGCCTATATGTACAAGTAGTTCGACTTCATTTGGAGACATCTCACTCATAAGTTCGATATCCAAGAGGAGGCAGAGAAAGTGTGAAATTCCAAGAAGAGAAGAAGTGATGGAAAGATCACGATCGAAGTTTTTGGGTCATCTCTCTCTCACACGTGTCGATTTTATGGTCTACCACTGGAGGATTGAAGTGCAGCTGCTAGATCGAAGTCTAAACTATTGGGTTGAAGTTGTTGTTGGGCTAACTGTTGGCTCGAAGTTGTTGTTGTGCTAACTGTTGGGTCGAAGTTGTTGTTGGGCTAATTGTTGGGTCGAAGTTGTTGTCGCTACAAGGTTATCATCTACAGAAAGAAGAAAAGACTGACTTGGTGTGGAGGAAGTCTATCAAGAGTCTTGGATTATCTCAGGAAGTTATTAAGAAAGAGTTGTTGACTAGGTTTTCCCCTAGATAAGGTTTTTTCCCTGGTTGTCTGCATATATCTGGTGTCTGTGATCTTTGTTCTATTGTTTTGATAATTGCTTGATGAACTAAATATAAAAGAGGAACATAAGAAATTCACAAAGTAATTATCTATATATAAGAAAATCTTTCTGTCTTTTTGAATTTATAGCATGGTTTCAGAGCAAGGTTGCACGAAACGGGGAAACGGGTACGAGTTTCCGAAACGGGAAGCGATACGAAACGCGACCTCCCCAAATTTTGGAAACGGGGAAACGCGAATATATATATATATATATATATTAGGACATTTAAGAAATATGTGCAATCATAAAGCATATATGATACATTTTAATTTATTACATTATGATAAAATTGTCAATTGTCAATGCATAAACTATAAGTATCTAAATTTACATCACATTTACTCATTAATAATCACATAATGAAAATAGAAATATCCAAAATCAGCCACGAGAAATTTCTAATTTTTTGTCTCGTGCTTGATTGGGAGTCTCCTCCTACATAGTCGAATGACCTTAGTGCTCTTGATTAAATACAAGTTTCATACCCTAGTACCCTACATTCTCTTGATTATTGGGAGTCTCCCCTGCATAGAGGGCTTTGTTCTCTCGATTAAATACAAGTTCCATACCCTAGTACATGATAAAATCCAATGGAAACATTGCAATCACTCCAATCCTGAAATCCTGAAAAACACATAAGTCTGCTGGATTTTGAGTGAGATCTAAAATTCTACTTTCTCCATATGAAATCCAATGAGGCCAAAACCACTCTCAAACATCCTGAGTCATTTCATGGTAATGTTAAAAATTTAAGTAAAAGGATGAAAATGAAAAATAAAGGAGAATATCACTTTTACTTTAAGAATTTAACATTACCATGAACTGCATATCAACACTAGGGCAAAAGTTCACTTTTATAACTTTAGACAGGCATCTGGAAGCAACTAGAAGTCACTAGGCTAACATAACAATAGATTACAAAAAAAATTAAAAAATTAAAAAATAAAAAAAACACAAGTAAATGCTAAAACGTGGGTCGTACAGCCCTGAAACGCATTTCAGGCCGTACTGGCCATGTTTCAGTTTCGTGAAACGTGGCAGTACGACCTGAAACGCGTTTCAGGGCCGTACCAAACGCATTTTAGCGTTTCGTACCTGTTTCCGTACGGAAACGCCCTCCTACCCCACGTTTCCTGCAACATAGTTTCAGAGCTAAGGTGAAAAAGGGAAAAAGGTAACTCAAAGATCTATTGAAAGGAGAATAAGGAGTTCTAAGTAGTTTTGAATAAAGGTCATCAAAAGGAACATATAAGAAGTCAAACCTATCATCTTCAAGGACAATGTCTAACTCAATGAAGGGAGAAAACAAGCCAGAAGGAGCATCATTTTACTTCACCATACTAACTACAGGGCTTGAAAGAAGAGGATAGACCTCATCCTCGTAAAGAATAAAGTTTTGGATCTAGTCAAGGGAAAGGTGAAGAAGCCTACAAATGAGTCAAGTGATGCAGAAAAGACAAAATTCAGGGAAACAGAAATATTGGCCATGACACTAATGGTGGATGGAATAAAAGATAACCTCATCCCCTATATATCCAACATAGACTCTGCTCAAGAGATGTATGAGGCATTATCAAAATTATTCACTATCAAGAATCTTGGTCAAATAGCAAGCCTTAAAAATGAACTAAGATCTATAAAGATGACAAAGGAAGACACTGTGGCATCTTTCTTTGTGAGAATAGCTAAATTAAGAGATGAACTCCAGGCAATTGATGAGATAGTACCAAAGAAGGAACTTGTAATCACTGCACTTCTAGGTTTACCAACATCATGGAGTGCCTTCTCATCAGGTCTCAACAACTGGAAGGAGACTCCTACATTTGAACAACTATGGAATGCTTGCAGTCAGGAAGAAGTCAGGATTTCTCTAGTAAGCAACAAAGAGAATGAAGAAGAAAAAGTTTCAAATGCTTACTCTGCTCATTGCAAGAACAAAGGATCATTCAAGAAGTCTAAGAGGCCTAGAAGGAATATAGACATATCCAAAATCGAATGTTATAATTGTCACAAGATGGGTCACTATAAAAGTGATTGTCCCGAGAATCTAAGAAATAGAAAGAGGGAAAGGGAATATGCAAATGTTGTTGATGAAGGACCTCCAAAGAAGAACAAGAAGGAAGAATCTGAAGTCAAAGATTTATTTGCTAGGGACTCTTAGGGACTCTATCCTTATACTCCAAGTTTTTGATTTGTTTTGTATTTTGATTTCTAGAACTTATAGGTTTAACATTCTTTGGAAAGATATTGTTGAATTGTTTTGTTAGAATTATAGGTATCCCTCAAGATTGGATTAAGAGGGAGCCCTCACCATTTTCCAAAGATAAGTATCTTACTCCATGTATTATCTTTTATATTTGGTTTTCCTTTTCTTATCTAGATATGTTTATACTAGATGCTAATAACATTTCCTTTTATATTTTCCTTGTTTAGGAAAATCTTGTTGATATGCTCAAGGGCTATGAAGAAGATCTCACAAGACAAAGCATTGGAATTGATGCCCTATAAGGTTTGTCTAGAAAACAACTCAAAGGTATGTTTTAGATGATAGGTTTTGTTTCTCTTTGTTATAAAGGTATGTTCATTCATCTGCCTTACATTACTAACAAGTGTTATGTCTAGGACCCTTGAATCATAGAGATTCTTGCCTAGGAGATTAATCATTAGAATCTACCCTCATTAAAATCATTATGTTTGTGGAACCCTAAAAGGTTCTGTAAAACCTTAACCTAATGGTATCCTAATGTGAAAAACCCTAGTGTACTTAGGGTTACTAATGAAACCTAGAAAATACTATTCTTTTGATGTTTGGGGTTTTGATGGTAATGTCATGTTTGGAGTTTTAGTATTAGTATGGAAACCCTAGCCCTTTAGGTTTGGATGGTAATGTCTTCCTAGACCTTGAAGCTTTGGTAAATTAGGGTTTATGGGTAAAACACTTATGTATCAAGAGTAAGCTCCTAGGAATGAAACCCAGGGGTATGTCAAATCAAAACCCTAGCCTAATAAAGATCTGTTGAGTTATGGTATGTTCTATGCTTATAGCAGTTTACTTCTTTTTCTTATTATATTACACAGATTAGCAATCACATGTACATAAAGTAAAGTGCAGATAGAACATTAAACGATCGACAGAAAACAAGCCAAGACAAGAGACACAAGATGTGGCGGCTAGCCAGGGACAAACCCTACAATGTGTGGGGAAACCCTTTGATCAAATCTTCTTTTATCTTCAACAATTCAGCAGAGAGAAATAATACAATAAATCTGATTCATATCAGCAGTAACAAACCCTAGATCAGCAACATCAACATTAGCGGCTTCATCATCAAACTAGGGCAGACGATATCTCACAAACCAACCATGGATCGGCTTGATTCCACCACCAAAAGTTGTGGCTTTCAAAGGAGGTTCAGACGAACCTACAGCATAGTTCAGATGAGGAGATCTTCTAGTCCATGCAGGTCAAACTTTACTTCTGCAGTTGCAGCTTCAATTTCGACAACTTCCGATTTCAAACTAGGGCAATCGATATCTTGCAAACCATCCGTTGGATTGACTTGATTCCACCACCAAAAGTTGTGGCTTTCAGAGAAGGTTCAGATGAACCTACAACACAGTTCAGATGAGGAGATCTTCTAGTCCACGCAGGTCAAACTTTACTTTTACAGTTGCAGCTTCAGTTTCGGCAGCTTCCGGCTTCACATGTGTGAGGGGGAGACCTTTTTCTGCGCAGTAGAGAAGAGACTCTTTTCTGTGCAGTAGAGAGAGAGAGAGATGTGATGAGATGAGTGAGTCCAAATGAGGAAAAGTCCTCCTATATTTATACACAACGTTGGTGTTCGAATAGATGCAACTGTTGGGCTTCTGAGCCTACATGAGTTGTAGGTCGGCTTGATAATAATTCCATAATCAAAACAAATTCATATCTCCATGAATACTTATTGGAATCCGATGATCTTTATATCAATCCTACACCTCTCGACGAGAGGAATCTAATAAAAATATTATAAGCCATGAATAAGATGACCCACATGAAGTTTTGCCCTGGTTGCCAATTTTAACACTCCCTCTCAACTAGGGAGAACTTCATCTGCAGTCTATCTATCAGTCGTTACTATTCATCCATAATATGCACTGCCCTATACAGCCTGACCCTTGCCCTGCTCTGCTCTATTCTGCCTGTTCTGCTTTGTCTTGTTTTGCCCTGTACTGATCTGTACAGCTCTGCTCTGTTATGCGCTGCTCTGCTTTGTTCTGTTCTGCTCTGCTTTTGTCCGAATTATGAAGAAGAAGAAATGATCGAGGATGTATCATACTGACTCAAAGTCAGTCTCAAAGTATGTACCATTGGTCCCAGACCAATCTCAACCAACCCAAAGTCAGCGTCATAGTGAGTACAACTCCACTCGTCCCAGATCAGTATCATCCTCCACTGACTCAAAGTCAATCTCAGAGTGCATACCACTCTTCCCAGACCAGTCTCAGCCAACCCGAAGTCAGCTTCATAGTAAGTACCACTCCTACCACTAGTCCCAGACCAGTATCGCAGTCTCAGAGAGTGTACCACTGGTCTCGGACCAGTCTCAACCGACCCGAAGTCAACGTCATAGTATGTACCACTCTCACTGGTCCCAGACCAGTACTGCACTGACACGAAGTCAGTCTCAATGTACCACTGGTCCCAGACCAGTCTCAACCGACCCAAAGTCAGTGTCATAGTATGGTACAATTCCTACCACTGGTCCCAGACCAGTATCATTGATCCCAGATCAATGGAGGTCATCCTAGCGTAGGGAGTACGATAGATACAACGATGTGTCCATCGGTACTACTATGGTCCCTAACTTCATTTCCCTGCTCATTGATCAGATGAGAGGTACTTCCCATGAGTCCCACACTGCATGGGTAGGATGCCTCGGCAGCAGAACTAATCAATCCTGCCCTCACAGGAGAACACATCAATCCTGCTACAATCACCATGGAGAACAGATCAATCCAGGCCGCCATGGAGAACAGATCAATCCAGGCCGCCATGGAGAACAGATCAATCCAGGCCTCACAGGAGAACACATCAATCCTGCTACAGTCGCCATGGAGAACACATCAATCCAGGGCTCACAGGAGAACACATCAATCCTGCTACAATCACCATGGGGAACACATCAATCCAGGCCTCACAGGAGAACACATCATTCCTGCTACAATTGCCATGGAGAACACATCAATCCAGGCGTCACAGGAGAACTAATCATCCTACTACACAGGAGAGCGAATCATCCTGTTCCACAAGAGAGCGAATCATCTTGTCCCACAAGAGAGCGAATCGTCTTGTTCCAGTGCGCACCACCAGGGGAGGGTGAGTCACCCTATGGTCTTATGTTGCTCTAATAAGAACCGCAAGCCCTCAGAGCTCCCAGAGCTCAATGTATGCAACATGCAGGACCCTTGTACAAGGATTTATTGACGACTCCAAGTCGTTTAGGAAAATCACAGATTAGATCTTTCCTCGAGGCTTTGACATTGTGTATCGACCTGTACATCATCTTAATGTGATGGAACTTCCTTGCTCATCGACTTACCATATCTTAGATGATGTCTATCTGCTTGAGCAATTGACGAATACGAGATTCCTCAATAATCGAATCCCACCTCTAGTTGTTACAGAGAATCACAGTGGTATCCAATGTAAATTCAAACAGCTCACTGAAGAGCTTTCGCAACTAGACTGCCTCATAGGAGGCCATGCTAGCAGCAATATACTCTACTTCGGTGGTGCTCAAAGCCACCGAATTCTGCTTCCTGCTCATCCAGGATATCGAAGCAGATCCCAAGGTGAAACAGCACCTGGAAGTGCTCTTACGGTCCACCACACTACCTGCCCAATCAGCATCAGTATATCCAAGTAGTCTCACATCTCCGGCAGTGTATCTTAACCCATTAGTAATTGTGCCACGAAGATATCTCAGAAGATTCTTGGCATCAATCTAGTGAGGCTCAACCAAATATGAGCTCACAATGCTAACTACAAAACATATGTTCGAACGGAGGTTCACCAAGAACATCAATGCGAATGAGTTTATGAAACTCAGAGGCACTTCCCAAATCTGGTCCGACATCACTACCATATAACTTCTAAAAGTTAAGATCCTCGACGTAGTCACGGGCTTGCAGTCCATCATACCGAATCTTTCCAATATCTTTACCACATATTTTCCTTGAGATAGGAAAATTTCCCATGGCTTCTGCCACACTTCAAGTCCTTGGTTCTTCATTTCAAATTCAGAAGCCAAGTCCCTCTTACATTTGTGAATGAGAGGGTATGCACCTGTTAGAAAGAGGTCATCCACATACAACACCAGTATGAGAGGTTTGTCATCTTCAACATTAAGGTAAAGGTTAGGATCGGCTTCACTCCTAGTGAATCCCAGCTTCATCAAGTAACTACCGATCCTCTCATACCATGCTCAGAATGCTTGCTTCAGCCCATAGAGAGCCTTCTTCAACCTGCATACATGAGATTTTCAATCATAAATCTCAAATCCTTTGGGTTGCTCCACATAGACCTCTTCTTTGATCGAACTGTGCAAGAACACGGTCTTGAAATCCATCTGATGTAGGTTCCATCCTTGTGAAGCCACAAGGGCTATGATCAAGCGGATGGTCGTATATCTGGCAACAGGTGCAAATATCACATCATAGTCTATACCTTCCTTCTGGGAGAAAGCATGAGCAACAAAACAAGCCTTATACTATTCCGTACTTCCATCTGCTGCAGCTTTATCTTGTAAAGCCATTTTGAAGTTACAATTGTCTCGTCCGGGGGTCTGGGAACTACCTCCCAAACATCATTCTTCATAATAAACTCATGTTCTTCGGTCATAGCATCCTTCCATATTTGATGCTTGACGACATCTGAGAATGATGAAGGCTCATTTTGTGTGATCGTGCTCATGATGGTCAGGTATCCTTAATACCTGTTAGGTTTCTTACTTTCACAGAAGGTTCCTCGGGGTGCAGCATGTCCTTCAGCATCATCAAGTATCCCCCTATGCCATGAAGGCCTTCTCTTCCTAGAAGAGGAAGGCTCAAGTGGATATGGGTTCCTCCACATCAGGCATTGTTACATCATCTACCCATAGAAACTTCGGAAGTCTCTGGACAGCTTTCACAATCGTACGGTTCTTCCTTTCCGCCACACCATTCTGCTCAGGAGTATGTGGAGTAGTAGTCTCCCTCTTAATGCCAGCCTCAGGTATGCCTGAGTGAACCAACTGTAATATATCGGAGGTCTTGCTTTGGCTTGAGGGGAATGGTCCCCTTTTGAGCTTTCCTTCAGCACATACACCTTCTTTCTCTACTCGGAATTCGGGCATCCCTGTCACCATTTGTCTTACATCGGGTAGAGCTTTATAATGAAGGTGGGCAAACCTCCGATGCCAAAGTTTGGACTGAAGAGATGTGTCATAAGACATGACACCTAGCGGACTTCCATCGACCTGATATAATGAATCAACACGAAACCCAAGAGTAAAGGCATCTTTAACATTATTTTTCCATATATGTACCTTGCCATCGCTGAAGGTTACCTTGTAGCCTTTGTCTTCCATTGCCGAGATGGACACCAGGTTCTTTTTGAGGTCAGGGGCATCCTGGAATTTCTAGCCTTCTCGTATGGTTGTCCTCTTCCTTGATTCCAGCTCTTCCTCTTACCTTTGCTATTGAATTTGTCATTCCTTTGATTGCCATCAGAGGGATTTTGATCATCATCCCGGTGTGATTCCTTTCTATCAGGGCACTCCCTTGCATAGTGACCTGCTTTATCGCAGATGTAACATCGTCCTTTTCCTCCACCCTTAGGTCCAGCCTTTACTTTTGATTTAGTCCCGGAATTATTTCTTTTCTTAGCATGAGAAGAAAAGGCAGCATGAGGACCTTTAGGCATGGGCATTTCTTGCTCTTCTACCCTTGTTTCTTCTTGAATGCATCTAGCCATTAATTCCTCGAAACCAGGAATTATATTATTGTTCAGAAGAATAGTCCTGAACACGTACCATTCAGATGGTAATCCTCCAAGAGTCATGAGTGCCATTTCTCTATCAGTAATAGTCTCCCCAATAAATAGGAGATCGTTCTTGATCTCGGTGATTCTTAAGAAGTATGCTTGCATACTCTCATCTTTACCCTTCTTGATTTCCCTCAGTTTATTTCTAAGAAACAAAACTTGATTTGCATCATTGACTTTAAATAAACTCACCAGTCTATCATAGATTTCCTTGGAGGTGTCCAGTTCAGAGATGTAGGCCACCAAGTGCTTGTCGATAGAGTCACAGATGATCTTCTTTGTTTTGACTTCTCTGTTTTTCCATTTGTTCCAGGCAGCAGCGGATGCATTTGATGGAGGCTCAACAATATTGCCTCTTACATGGTCCAGCACTCCTTGATCTTCTAGGGTTAGATCGATAGACATCTTCCATCCGTGATAGTCAGCTTTCTCACGGAGCTTGTCTTCGATAGGAAAGAGTGTTGAGAACCACATAGTTCTTTTAGGATAGCCTTGCCAATCTTCTCTTCGGTGATTGCTCTTGCTCTTGCTCGGGCTTTGTCTTCACCTCAACTTTGATACCATGTTGAGTTATGGTATGTTCTATGCTTATAACAGTTTACTTCTTTTTCTTATTATATTACAGAGATTAGCAATCACATGTACATAAAGTAAAGTGCAGATAGAGCATTAAACAATCGGCAGAAAACAAGCCAAGACAAGAGAGACAAGATGTGGCGGCTAGCCAGGGACAAACCCCACAATGTGTGGGGAAACCCTTCGATCAAATCTTCTTTTATCTTCAATAAAGAAGAGTAGGCGACCCCAGAGTGGACGTCTCGGCTCTTGTTGAGGCATAAGATCTTGCTATGTGTGGCTTGCAGGTTGCTGCACCTAGCCTAGGTTTATAGTGGCAGCCAGTTGGATTTGATCCTGGGCCTGCCCAGGATAACTCTCACCAGTTACCGATTGTCCTAGTGTTAAAAAAAAAAAAAAAATAATAATAATTCAGCAGAGAGAAATAGTACAATAAATTTGATTCATATCAGCAATAACAAACCCTAGATCAGCAGCATCAGCATCAGCGGCTTCATCATCATACTAGGGCAGACGATATCTCACAAACCGACCGTCGGATCGGCTTGATTCCACCACCAAAAGTTGTGGCTTCCAGAGGAGGTTTAGACGAACCTATAGCACAGTTCAGATGAGATCTTCTAGTCCACGCAGGTCAAACTTTACTTCTGCAGTTGCAGCTTCAGTTTCGGCAGCTTCCGGTTTCAAACTAGGGCAGTCGATATCTTGCAAACTGTCTGTCGGATTGACCTGATTCCACCACCAAAAGTTGCGGCTTTCAAAGGAGGTTCAGATGAACCTATAACACAGTTCATATGAGGAGATCTTCTAGTCCGCGCAGGTCAAACTTTACTTCTGCAATTGCAGCTTCAGTTTCGGCAGCTTCCGGCTTCACATATGTGAGGGGGAGACCATTTTCTGCGCATTAGAGAAGAGACTCTTTTCTGCGTAGTAGAGAGAGAGAGATGTGATGAGATGAGTGAGTCCAAATGAGGAAAAGTCCTCTTATATTTATACACAACGTTGGTGTTTGAATAGATGCAACTGTTGGGCTTCTGAGCCTACATGAGTTGTAGGTCGGCTTGATAATAATTCCATAATCAAAATAAATTCATATCTCCATGAATACTTATCGGAATCAGATGATCTTTATATCAATCCTACACCTCTCGACGAGAGGAATCTAATAAAAATATTATCAGCCATGAATAAGATGACCCACACGAAGTTTTGCCCTAGTTGCCAATTTTAACAAGATTATTATATGTCTATCTCTAAATGTATTAATATTTGTGTCTTGAGTTTGTCCTATATATGTTATGATATGCTTGTGCATGATTATCCTAGATATGTATTTGTGCTAACCTATTTGTTGATAAGTTATAGGGTTTGTAACTAAGCCCTAGTAGAAGTTTGATGTTCTACAATATGATGTGATGATATTGTTTCCATTATGACGATAAAATCTAGGCTTTACAACAAACCCTAGTAGAAGTTGGCCATATTGTTGAAACTTTAGATTATGCTATGACTAGTTGTGAAAATTTACGAATCTAACACATCAGAAATCCCTACTGCAATATTTGATTTATTATCTCCTACTTGTTATTTACATTAACAAGTTATTTATATGCATAAATATCGAAATAAACACAATTGTAGCCTTCACAAACATACAGATCAACAATTGAAATAAACTGAGACAACACAAGGGACACTGTTATTTTTGGACAATTGTCTCTGGAAAAACCCAATGCGGGAAAACCGGTGCAGCAGATATGAGGGTTTTATTATTATACAGATTTCTGAATACAACTAGTATGCCAAAAATGGCTCACCCTTTAGAAATATCCTTGGGAGTAATACCTTTCTCTTGAGACAGATATTCTGGATAATCAGCAACCAGATGATTGGCCCCACAGTGACTTCAATTGTTCCTCAGCTAGACAGCGAAAGCTACTCCAAGCTATCTTCTGAAACTGCGTCGCCCTCCTACGGCTCTGTGTCTGCTGATCAGCTCTCAGTCTGGCCCACGAGATCACCTCAGTGCAGCCTCTTCAACCCAACATTAGCTCTACAGCCCTCTGCACTACTTTTCATCAGCCCCTGCGACTTCTACGTCAGCCTCTTGGCCCTCTACGTCCTCTGCGCTAGCCTCCTCAGCTTTTGTGTCAACCCTTGCTGCCTTTGCGTCAACGTTCCTAGGCTCTACACTGTCTCTCTGGCACTTTCTCTGCCTCTCTGATATGTATTCTCGGCCTCCTGCCGAACTGCCCCTCACTGCAACAGATCACTAACCAAATTTCTCAGCAAACCCTGACCTAGAAAATTGAATTGACTGATCAACTTGGTGTATATCCAACTGACCCTCAAGCCTCCTCTTATACTTTTCTTATTGACAACTGAACGGCCAAGATTAAGTCCCTAATCAACGACTAAGATTAAGTCTGGCTTGATCCTCGTTATTTAGAACTTTCTCACCCATATTATATCAATACACATTAATATTTTAATTTTCCTAAGTTTAGACTTAGGGTCTCATTAAAAATATTAGTTATTTTAATATCTCTCCATCCGAGTGGAACTTCCCCAAACGATTTCTGGGTCTTGGAAATTTGATGTGCCTTAGCCCCTCCACCAAATTTCATGGCTAGAGCACATCCGATGCTACCAAAAATCAACACTAATGTGTATGTTCGGGCCATCTTTTGCATTTTGATATTCTTTCTTTTATTTTGCTTGTGGCCATTATATATTTTTTCCTTTTCTTTTAGCTGCATCAACCTCCTAGGGCAATATTTCGGACCCTACCCAAGTGTGTGGATGAATGGTTGCCAAATCCCAGAGAACCAATGGTCAGTTCAACCCGAAGAATGGAGGTGGATCTTGTAATGTAAGATGAAAAGTGGTATGGAGTAGAGATAGATGGAACACGCTATCTTAATCAAGGCTTTCCAAGTAGTGCCCCTTGTTGAAGAATGTAACTAGGTTCGGTCTTCATAATTTGTATTTGAGTCATAATGAAATGCATTTATCAACAGAAAGAAAAAGAACTTTTTTATTATTATTAATACGACTTATTAAGCATGGGTTTCATGCTTGGGTCATCCTATTTTAGGTCAAAGTCCCCATTGAGTCATTTTCCATCTAAAGAGACCCTTCTTGGGCTTTTAGATCATGTAAAAAGATTTATTATTGAGTCAAATAAGGTATTTGTCACCTCCACACCAAGTCGACCTCAAGGAGATCAAGTCGGCCTCAAACATGGTAATTCGACCTCACCAGTAGCCTATATATTGGAGCAGTTCGAATGGATTTGGAGCATCACTCACTCAAGTTCGATATCCAAGAAGAAGAGCAGAAAAAGTGTGAAGTTGCAGAAGGAGGAAAGTTGTTGGAAAAAGGAAGATCAAAGTTTTTGGGTTTGTCTCTCTCACTCGTGTGGATTTATTGGGCTAATTGCTAGAAGGACGAAGTGTTGTTGCTGGGTGAAATTTTTGCTAGGCTAACTACTGGGTCGAAGTATTTGTTGGGCTAACTGTTGAGTCAAAATTCTACTGGGACGAAGCTACTACTGCTAGCTCGAAGTTGTCGCTGCCAGTTGTTGCAAGTCAAAGTTGTTGTTGAAAGGGTTATCATCTACAAAAGGAAGAAAGGGTTGACGTGGTGTGGAGGAAGTTTGTGTCTAAGTCAAGAATCTTGGATTATCTCGTGAGTTATTAAGGAAGAGTTGTTCACTGGGTTTCCCCTAGATAGGGGTTTTGCCCTGGTTATATGCCTACATCTGGTCTTTGTGATCTTTGTGCTATTGTTTTTGGTAATTACTTGATGAACTAAAGAAAAAAAGATGAACATAAGAATATCACAAGTAATTATCAATACAAAGAAAATATTTCTGCGTTTCTGATTTTCTAAGATCAATGTCTAACTCAGTAAAGGGAGAAAACAAATTAGAAGGAGCATCCAATTAAAGGCCATGGAAAAAGAGGATAGATCTCATCCTCGAGAAGAATGAAGTCTTGGATCTAGTCAAAGGAAAAGTAAAGAATCCTGCAAATAAGTTGTTAAAATTGGCAACTAGGGCCAAATTCCACTTTGGATTGCTCCTTTGAAGAAGATAATTATAGCATTGAATTCCTCTTTTCGAGAGGACCAAAATCAACCTAAAGATCAACAAATCTGGATAAGGATAAATGGGTATTTGAATTTATGTTCTCTCACATGTAAATTACCAAGGTTGACCTCTCCTCTATGTCGGCTCATTAAGCCCAATAGACACGTCTCTTGACCCCCATCGATTCCTATATATAGAGGTGCCTCCTACTTCATTTGAGACATCATAGAGGTACAAAATACTTCTGAAATAGAGTGTGGGTCTGAGGCTAGGACATCTAGGAGCAGGAGCCGAGTTTGGGAGGAGGATTATCTTTGTTTGGGTGTCGTTTTCCTGTAGAAGAAAGGTCGCATTCACTAAGGCTTATCGTAACCAGTAAGAAGACTTGCAGGACTGTTTCAAGGTTGGTTAGGGCAGCAGATCCTTTGCTGATTCAGGCCACAGCTCAGAAGAAAGGTAAGAAGGGATTTTATGTGAATTTAGTATACTTTATATCTTAGTTCAGGCCACAGGTAAGGGTCATCTACAGCGGCAGTTTGGAGCACTTGTTTGTGGGGTCGTAAGGCTTAGGAAGGTTCTTCCTCTCAAGCCGCAATCACTAGAAGGTACAACGCAGTAGATCAGGGGCTTCTTCCTTGATTTTGGGATTAGTTCATATAGTTGTTGATACATGGTTGTTGTAGGGTGCATTGGGGAGGAGCCTCAAACCCTACATCAGTGCATGAATGTCTAGAAGTAGACATCAAGAAAGCAGACCATTGGGAGGAAGATACTCTATCTTTAGGGCATTGGTTTTGGGCTATTGGTGCGCCCTAACCAGTCTTGTTGACACACAAAAAGTGAAAATTCGAGAATCCCCGAATCACTACTGTAGCAAACTAATATTACTTCTCCTACTTATTAATCCATGCAAGTTATTTACTATGTTCTACAGTCTACTCTAAATATCGAAGTAAATACAACAGCACCCTACACAATTTTAAATAATATGCAGAAACAAGAATCTGAGTAAGAAAGAAATAACACATAAGTCACACTGTTATTTTTGGACCAATGTCCCCAGAAAAACCCAATGCGAGAAAAACGGTGCAACAGCTGAGGGTTTGCATTATTAAGCAGTGGTTTTCTGAATACAATTCGTTGGATACCCAACTCGCTATCCGATACAAAGAGAAACTAGACAAAAAGGGTAGTGATATGATCTCACCCTGTCACTGGAAGAACCGGCACTGATTTGCGCTGGAGATGAGCCTCTACGCAGTACAGCGTCAAGCTTACACAGTCACTGCAGTTGGGACAGCACTGCACCTCCTTCTGATCCTCTGTTTGCTAGAAACTTCATCTCTTAGGCCTCCCGATCTCACACCCTAGATCCGGCACTAGATCTTGACTGTTCCTCAGCAGAATTTCGATCTCCCTCTAAAGCTCTGCGTTGCCATAGCGTAGCTCTGTTTGGCCCTGTGGCCCTGAGACCAGTGAGAGTGTTACATACTATGACGCTGACTTCGGGTCGGTTGAGACTGGTCTGGGACCAGTGGTACACTCTCTGAGACTGCGATACTGGTCTGGGACCAGTGGTAGGAGTGGTACTTACTATGAAGTTGACTTCGGGCCGGTTGAGACTGGTCTAGGACCAGTAGTACGCACTCTGAGACTGACTTTGAGTCAATGGAGGATGATACTGGTCTGGGACCAATGGAGTTGTACTCACTATGACGCTGACTTTGGGTTGGTTGAGACTGGTCTGGAACCAGTGGTACATACTCTGAGACTGACTTTTGAGACAGTATGATACATCCTCGATCATTTCTTCTTCTTCATAATTCGGACAAAAGCAGAGCAGAACAAGAACAATGCAAGAGCAGAGCAGAACAAAGCAAAACAGTACCGATCAGTACAGGGCAGAACAAGACAAAGCAGAACAGGTAGAATAGAGCAGAGCAGGGCAAGGGTTAGGCTGTACAGGGCAGTGCATTTGATGGATGAATAGTAATGACCAATAGACAGATTGCAGATGAAGTTCTCCCTGGTTGAGAGGGAGTGTTAAAATTGGCAACCAAGGCAAAACTTCATGTGGGTCATCTTATTCGTGGCTGATAATATTTTTATTAGATTCCTCTCGTCGAGAGGTGTAGGATTGATATAAAGATCATCCAATTCCGATAAGTATCCATGGAGATATGAATTTATTTTGATTATGGAATTATTATCAAGCCGACCTACAATTCATGTAGGCTCAGAAGCCCAACAGTCGCATCTATTCAAACACAAACGTTGTGTATAAATATTGGAGGACTTTTCCTCATTTGCACTCACTCTTCTCATCACATATCTCTCTCTCTACTGCGCAGAAATGAGTCTCTTCTCTACTGCACAGAAATGGGTCTCTCTCTCACACATGTGAAGCCAGAAGCTGTTGAACCTGAAGCTGCAACTGCAGAAGTAAAGATTTACCTGCGTGGCCTAGAAGATATCCTCTTTGGAGCTGCACTGTAGGTTCATCTGAACCTCCTCTGAAAGCCACAACTTTTGGTGGTGGAATGAAGTCAATCTGACGACCGGTTTGCAAGATATCGACTGCCCTAGTTTGAAGCCGGAAATTGCTGAAACTGAAGCTGCAACTGCAGAAGTAAAGATTGACCTGCGTGGCCTAGAAGATCTCCTCATCTGAACTGCGTTGTAGGTTAATCTGAACCTCCTCTGAAAGCCGCAACTTTTGGTGGTGGAATGAAGTCAATCAGACAAACGGTTTGCAAGATATCGACTGCCCTAGTTTGAAGCCGGAAACTGCTGAAACTGAAGCTGTAACTGCAGAAGTAAAGATTGACCTGCGTGGCCTAGAATATCTTCTCATCTAAACTGCGTTGTAGGTTCATCTGAACCTCCTCTGGAAGCTACAACTTTTGGTGGTGGAATGAAGTCAATCCGACGGTCGGTTTGTGAGATATCGTCTGCCCTAGTTTGATAATGAAGTCGCTGGCCCGCTAATGCTAATGCTGCTAATCTAGGGTTTGCTACTGCTGATATGAATCAGATTTATTATACTATTTCTCTCTGCTAAATTATTGAAGATAAAAGAAGATTTGATCAAAGGGTTTCCCCACACATTGTGGGGTTTGTCCCTAGCTAGCCGCGTGTATCTTATCTTGGCTTGTTTTCTGTCGATCGTTTAATGTTCTATCTGCACTTTACTTTATGTACATGTGATTGCTAATCTATGGAATATAATAAGAAAAAAAAGTAAATTGTTATAAGCATAGAAGTTTAGAACATACCATAACTCAACATGGAATCGGAGCTGAGGTGAAGACAAAGTCCGAGCAAGAGCAAAAGCAATCACCGAAGAGAAGATTGGCAAGGCTATCCTAAAAGAACTATGGGGTCCTCAACACTCTTTCCTACCGAAGACAAGCTCCGTGAGAAAGCTGACTATCATGGATGGAAGATGTCTATCGATCTAACCCTAAAAGATCAAGGAGTGTTGGACCATGTAAGAGGCAATATTGTTGAGCCTCCATCAAATGCATCCGCTGCTGCATGGAACAAATGGAAAACTGAAGAAGTCAAAGTAGAAGATCATCTGGGACTCTATCGACAAGCACTTGGTGGCCTACATCTCTGAACTGGGCACCTCCAAGGAAATCTACGATAGACTGGCTATTACTAACAGGGAAATGGCACTCATGACTCTTGGAGGATTACCATCCGAATGGTACATGTTCATGACTACTCTTCTGAACAATCATGTAATTTCTGGTTTCAAGGAATTAATGGCTAGATGCATTCAAGAAGAAACAAGGGTAGAAGAGCAAGAAATGCCCATGCCTAAAGGTCCTCCTGCTGCCTTTTCTTCTCATGCTAAGAAAAGAAATAATTCCAGTACTAAACCAAAAGTAAAGGCTGGACCTGAGGGTGGAAGAAAAGGACGATGTTACATCTGCGATAAAGCAGGTCACTATGCAAGGGAGTGCCCTGATAGAAAGGACTCACACCAGGACGATGATCAAAATCCCTCTAATGGCAAATCAAAGGAATGACAAATTCAACAGCAAAGGTAAGAGGAGAGCTGGGGATCGAGGAAGAGGACAACCATTCAAGAAGGCTAGAAAGTCTAGGATGTATTAAATGCACCTAACCTCAAAAAGAACCTAGTGTCCATCTCGGCAATGGAAGACAAAGGTTACAAGGTAACCTTCAGCAATGGCAAGGTATGTATATGGAAAAATAATGTTAAAGATGCCTTTACTCTTGGGTTTAGTGTTGATTCATTATATCAAGTCGATGGAAGTCCGCTAGGTGTCATGTCTTGTGACACAACTATTCAGTCCGAACTTTGGCATTGGAGGTTTGCCCACCTTCATTACAAAGCTCTACCCGATGTAAGACAGATGGTAACAAGGATGCCCAAATTCCAAGTAGAGAAAGAAGGTGTATGTCCGGGATGTGCCAAAGGAAAGCTCAAAAGGGGACCATTCCCCTCAAGCCAAAGCAAGACCTCCGATATATTACAGTTGGTTCACTCAGGAATATCTAAGGCTGGCATTAAGAGGGAGACTACTACACCACATACTCCTGAGCAGAATGGTGTGGCGGGAAGGAAGAACCGCACGATTGTGGAAGTTGTCCAGGCCATGCTACATGATCAAAGACTTCCAAAGTTTCTATGGGCTGAAACTACAAACACCACCGTATATGTACAAAATCGATGCCCTCATCAAGCATTGGGTTCCAAGACTCCTGAAGAAATGTTCACCGCCAGTCAAAGGGAAGTCGTGATTAGTCATGATGTCACCTTTAACGAAGATATGGCTCTCAACAAGGTGAACAATTTTCTGACTTTGAGGTGCTCTCAAGAAGCCGACACCAGGGAATCGAAAGAAAAGGATGATGAATCAATGCCTGATGTAGAAGAACCCATGGATTTGATTAATCCTCATCCACATGAGCCTTCCTCTTCTAGGAAGAGGCCTTCATGGCTTAGGGGGATATTTGATGATGCTGAAGGACATGCTGCACTCCGAGGAACCTTCTGTGAAAGTAAGAAACCTAATAGGTATCAGGGATACCTGACCATCATGAGCACGATCATACAAAATGAGCCTCCATCATTCTCAGATGTCGTCAAGCATCAAGTATGGAAGGATGCTATGACCAAAGAATATGAGTCTATTATGGAGAATGATGTCTGGGAAGTAGTTCCCAGACCCCAGGACAAGACCATTGTCACTTCTAAATGGATTTACAAGATAAAGCATGCAGCAAATGAAAGTATGGAAAAGTATAAGGCTCGTTTTGTTGCTCGTGGTTTCTCCCAGAAGGAAGGTATAGACTATGATGTGATATTTGCACCTGTTTCCAGATATACGACCATCTGCTCGATCATAGCCCTTGCAGCTTCACAAGGATGGAACCTACATCAGATGGATGTCAAGACCACGTTCTTGCACAATTCTATCAAAGAAGAGGTCTATGTGGAGCAACCTAAAGGATTTGAGATTTATGATTGAAAATCTCATGTATGCAGGTTGAAGAAGGCTCTCTATGGACTGAAGCAAGCACCCCGAGCATGGTATGAGAGGATCGACAACTACTTGATGAAGCTAGGATTCACTAAGAGTGAAGTCGATCCTAACCTTTACTTTAAGGTTGAAGATGACAAGCCTCTCATTCTGGTGCTGTATGTGGATGACCTCTTTCTAACAGGTGCAGACCCTCTCATTCACAAATGTAAGAGGGAGTTGGTTTCTGAATTTGAAATGAAGGACCAAGGACTTGAAGTATGGCAGAAGCCAAGGGAAATTTTCCTATCTCAAGGAAAATATGTGGGAAAGATATTGGAAAGATTTGGTATGATGGACTGCAAGCCTATGACTACCTCGAGGATCTTAACTTTTAGAAGTTATATGGTAGTGATTTCGGACTAGATTTGGGAAATGCCTCTTAGTTTCAAAATCTCATTCGCGTTGATGTTCTTGGTGAACCTCCGTCCGAACATATGTTTTGCAGTTAGCACTGTGAGCTCATATTTGGTTGAGCCTCACTGTATTGATGCCAAGAATCTTCTAAGATATCTTCATGGCACAATTACTAATGGATTGAGATACACTACCAGAAATATGAAACTGCATGATTATTCAAATGTTGATTAGGCAGGTAGTGTGGAGGATCACTGGAGCACTTTTTAGTGCTGTTTCTCTTTGGATTCTGCTTCAATATAATGGATGAGCAGGAAGCAGAAGTCAGTTGCCATAAGCACCACCGAGACCGGATACATATCTACGAGTATGATCTCATATGAAGCTGCCTGGTTGGGGAAGCTCTTCAATGAGCTGTTTGAACACATACCATTGTGATTCTCTGTAACAACCAGAGGTGGGATTCGATTATTGAGGAATCCTGTATTCGTCAATTGCTCCAGCAGATAGACATCATCTAGGATATGGTAAGTCGATGAGCAAGGAGGCTCCATCGCATTAAGATGATGTACAGGTCGATACACCTTGTCAAAGCCCCGAGGAAAGATCTAATCTGTGATTTTCCCAAACGACTTGGAGTCATCAAGAAACCCTTGTACAAGGGTCCTGCATGTTGCATACATTGAGCTCTGGGAGCTCTGAGGGCTTGCGGTTCTTACTGGAGCAACATACGACCACAAGGTGACTCACCCTCCCCTGGTGGTGCGCACTGGAACAAGATGACTTGCTCTCTTGTGGGACAAGATGATTCGCTCTCTTGTGGAACAGGATGATTCGCTCTCCTATGTAGCAGGATTGATGTGTTCTCCTGTGAGGCCTGGATTGATGTGTTCTCCATGGCGATTGTAGCAGGATTGATGTGTTCTCCTGTGAGGCCTGGATTGATGTGTTCTCCATGGCGGCCTGGATTGATGTGTTCTCCATGGCAATTGTAGCAGGATAGATGTGTTCTCCTATGAGGACAGGATTGATTAGTTCTCCTGTCGAGGCATCCTACCCATGCAGTCTAGGACTCATGGTAAGTACCTCTCATCTGATCAATGAGCAGGGAAATGAAGTTAGGGACCATAGTAGTACCGATGGACGCATTGTTGTATCTACCGTACTCCCTACGCTAAGATGACCTCCATTGATCTGGGATCAATGATACTGGTCTGGGACCAGTGGTAGGAGTTGTACCATACTATGACGCTGACTTCGGGTCGGTTGAGACTGGTCTAGGACCAGTGGTACATACTCCGAGACTGACTTCGTGTCAGTGCAGTACTAGTCTAGGACCAGTGAGAGTGGTATTTACTATGACGCTGACTTCGGGTCGGTTGAGACTAGTCTGGGACCAGTGGTACACTCTCTGAGACTGCGATACTGATCTGGGACCAGTGATAGGAGTTGTACCATACTATAACACTGACTTCGGCTCGGTTGAGACTGGTCTGGGACTAGTGGTACATACTCCGAGACTGACTTCGTGTCAGTGCAGTACTAGTCTAAGACCAGTGAGAGTGTTACATATTATGACGCTGACTTTGGGTCGGTTGAGACTGGTCTGGGACCAGTGGTACACTCTCTGAGACTACGATACTGGTCTAGGACCAGTGGTAGGAGTGGTACTTACTATGAAGCTGACTTCGGGTCGGTTGAGACTGGTCTAGGACCAGTAGTACGCACTCTGAGACTGACTTTGAGTCAATGGAGGATGATACTGGTCTGGGACCAATGGAGTTGTACTCACTATGACGCTGACTTCGGGTTGGTTGAGACTGGTCTGGGACCAGTGGTACATACTCTGAGACTGACTTTTGAGTCAGTATGATACATCCTCGATCATTTCTTCTTCTTCATAATTCGGACAAAAGCAGAGCAGAACAAGAACAATGCAAGAGCAGAGCAGAACAGAGCAAAACAGTACCGATCAGTACAGGGCAGAACAAGACAAAGCAGAACAGGCAGAATAGAGCAGAGCAGGGCAAGGGTCAGGCTGTACAGGGCAGTGCATTTGATGGATGAATAGTAATGACCGATAGACAGATTGCAGATGAAGTTCTCCCTGGTTGAGAGGGAGTGTTAAAATTGGCAACCAAGGCAAAACTTCAAGTGGGTCATCTTATTTGTGGCTGATAATATTTTTATTAGATTCCTCTCGTCGAGAGGTGTAGGATTGATATAAAGATCATCCAATTCCGATAAGTATTCATGGAGATATGAATTTATTTTGATTATGGAATTATTATCAAGCCGACCTACAATTCATGTAGGCTCAGAAGCCCAACAGTCGCATCTATTCAAACACCAACGTTGTGTATAAATATTGGAGGACTTTTCCTCATTTGCACTCACTCTTCTCATCACATCTCTCTCTCTACTGCGCAGAAATGAGTCTCTTCTCTACTACACAGAAATGGGTCTCTCTCTCACACATGTGAAGCCGGAAGCTGTTGAACCTGAAGCTGCAACTGCAGAAGTAAAGATTGACCTGCGTGGCCTAGAAGATCTCCTCTTTGGAACTGCACTATAGATTCATCTGAACCTCCTCTGAAAGCCACAACTTTTGGTGGTGGAATGAAGTCAATCTGACGAACGGTTTGCAAGATATCGACTGCCCTAGTTTGAAGCCGGAAATTGCTGACACTGAAGCTGCAACTACAGAAGTAAAGATTGACCTGCATGGCCTAAAATATCTCCTCATCTGAACTGCGTTGTAGGTTCATCTGAACATCCTCTGAAAGCCACAACTTTTGGTGGTGGAATGAAGTCAATCCGACGAACGGTTTGCAAGATATCGACTGCCCTAGTTTGAAGCCGGAAACTGCTGAAACTGAAGCTGCAACTGCAGAAGTAAAGATTGACTTGCGTGGCCTAGAAGATCTCCTCATCTGAACTGCGTTGTAGGTTCATCTGAACCTCCTCTGGAAGCTGCAACTTTTGGTGGTGGAATGAAGTCAATCCGACGGTCGGTTTGTGAGATATCGTCTGCCCTAGTTTGATAATGAAGCCGCTAATGCTAATGCTGCTAATCTAGGGTTTGCTACTGCTGATATGAATCAGATTTATTGTACTATTTCTCTCTGTTGAATTATTGAAGATAAAAGAAGATTTGATCAAAGGGTTTCCCCACACATTGTGGGGTTTGTCCCTGGCTAACTGCCACATCTTGTGTCTCTTGTCTTGGCTTGTTTTCTGTCAATCGTTTAATGTTCTATCTGCACTTTACTTTATATACATGTGATTGCTAATCTGTGGAATATAATAAGAAAAAGAAGTAAATTGTTATAAGCAAAGAACATACCATAACTCAACATTTAGGGACCACATCCCAGACATCATTCTTCATAATCGACTCATACTCTTCGTTCAATGCATAAACTTGGTGCTTTGCAGCTTCTTCGAATGTGAAAGCCTCAGATTAAACAACGGTGCTCATTGCAGTTAAGTACCCTTAGTACCTATTCGGCTTCTTGCTTTCACGAAATGTCTCCCTAGGTGCAACACGTCTCTCGACATCTTCGAGAGTCTCCCTAAGCCATAAGGGTCTCCTTTTTGAGGAGGAGGGCTCATGAGGGGGTGGATCAATGGGATCCATCGATCCTTCAGCATCGGGCATCGGCTCATCCTCCTGCTTTCTTGAATCTACTTCTTTGTCCTTCCTTGGAAGAGGAAGGTTACTAATCTTCCCAAGGGCAGCATCCTCATTGAAGGTGACATCATGACTTATCTCCACTTCTCTTTGACCAAGCACATAGATTCTATATGCCTTAGAAGTTTCACCATAGCACACAAATGTCCTTTCTTCCCAGAAGCATCCAATTTGCTTCTCTTTTCTTTCGGCACATGATACGGAACTACCAAAAATTCTAAAGTGAGAAACATCAGGTTTCTTACCGGTGAAAACTTCTTCAGGATTTTTGGAGTCCAACGCTTGATGAGGGCATATATTTTGAACATACATGGTAGTGTTTGCAGCTTCGGCCTATAAGAACTTCGGAAGGCTTTGATCATGAAGCATGGCACAAGTGGCTTCTACGATAGAACGATTCTTCCTTTCAGCAACACCATTTTTCTTAGGAGTATATGCGGTAGTAGTCTCCCTCTTAATGCTAGTTTCTCTACAATAATTAATGAACTCATTTGATTCATATTCGGTTCCATTATCGCTCCTTAATATTTTGATCTTCATCCTGGTTTGATTTTCTACCAAAGCTTTGAAAGAACAAAACCATGAGAATATTTCGTCCTTCTTCTTCAAGAAATATATCCAAGTCTTGTGAGAGAAATCATCCATAAAGATAGCATAATATAAATATCCTCACAATGAGTTTACGGGCATCATACCAGATAGATCAGAATGAATCAATTGCAATATGTCGATAGTCTTGCTATCACTTGAGGGGAATGGTCCCCTTGTATGATTTCCTTCGGCACACCCCTGACAGACATCTTCATGTTCTACTTTAAATTTGGGCATACCTATCACCACCTTCCTCACATTGGGTAGAGCCTTATAATGTAGATGAACAAACCTTCGGTGCCATAATTCGGATTGAAGTAATGTGTTGCAAGACATAGCTCCCAATGGACTTCCTCCAACTTGATATAGGTTATCAACCCTAAATCCAAGTGTAAATGCATCTTTGAAATTTTTATTCCACACATGTACCTTTCCATCAATGAATGCCACCTTGAATCTTTTGTCCTCCATCGTCGAGATAGATACCAGGTTCTTCTTTAGATCGTGTACATAGGCGACCATTTCCTTGATGAGGAGCGAGAGCATTCCTTTTTCCTCGGTTGTTAAATCTGCCATTCCTTTGATTGTTGTTGCCCCTGAAATTGTTGTTGTTGTGGTTGTCATCATCATGAGGTGTATCCCTTCTATTAGGACACTCCCTAACATAGTGGCCAAACTTGTTGCAAATGAAGCATCTTCCCCCTCTTCCATTTTTGAAATCTGGCCTTCCTTGACATTGCTTCTTTGAACCTGCATTGTTCTTCTTTTTAGCATGAGCGGAGAATGCAGTAGCATCATTCTTATTTGGAGGCATATCTAGTTCCATCATCCTTGTTTCTTCTTGAGAACATTTGGTCAGCAATTCTTCAAAACCTGGAATCCTTTCGTTGTTAAGAATAGTAGTGTTGAACACATGCCATTCACGAGAGAGTCCTCCAAGGGCAAAGAGTAAGCTCCCTATCAGCAATAGCTTCTCCAATCAAAAGAAGATCATTTTTTATCTCAGTAATCCTCGTGAAGTAGGATTGAATGTCTTCATTTCTTCCCTTCTTTATATCCTTCAACTTGTTCTTGAGGAAAAGAACTTGATTTGCATTGGTAGATTGGAACATGCCAACCAACCTATCATATATCCCCTTTGATGTGTTCAAATCGAAGATGTAAGCAACTAAATCCTTATGAATAGAATCCCTGATGATCTTCTTTGCTTTAACTTCACCCGTCTTGTACTTTGTCTTAGCAGCAGTCGATGCATTTGAAGGAGGTTCTGAAATCTTTCCCTGCACATAATCCATAACATCTTGCTCTTCTAAAGTCAAATCAAGAGACATCTTCCATGCATGATAATCATACCTAAGAAGCTTGCCATCAGACTTGAAGTAGGATGTGGAGGCCATTGAATCTTGTCCTTGATTAGTGATTGCTCCTCTCACTCTTGCTTGGGCTTTATCTTCACCTCAGCTCCGATACCATATTAATTTTAGATAACAAAGGTAAATTCTATGCTTAAGAGCAATTTTACTTCAATTTTCTTATTAGCCCAATATCAATATCCAGTTTAGCAATCACATCAACATGATAGTAAAATGCAAATAGAACATAAACAATAACAGTAGAAGACAAGCCGAGACAAGAGGACACAAGATATGGCACCAGCCAGGGACAAACCCCAATGTGGGGAAACCACTGATCAATTCTTCTTATAATTCTTCAAAAGTTCAGGAGAGAGAGAGTACAATATACAATATTCACTTGCCAATCACAGTGAAATTTGATCAGTCAAACAACAAAAACAGAAAGCTCTAACCAGAAATTCAACGCTGGTCAACAGGGAAGATCTTGACCTCCAAAACATCTCGGTCAAACTCAGTCAACTCGGCCTCCAAAACCTAGTCAAATCAGCCCAAAAACAGTATGAAAATTCTAGTCAAATATGGTCAACGTAAGTCAATGCAACAACAAGCCCTTCCACAGTCAACATTGGTCAAATAGTGGTCAAATAGCCTCGATTTTTGTGCCCATCACTGCGGCCTACCCAAACAAAGATACCCCACACAAAACCGTAGTCCATACTGGTCAACACTGGTCAAAACAAGCTTCTGCAATTTTCGGTCAACGTTGGTCAATGCAAGGACAGAAAATGTACAATCCTTTCTTCGCGTGTGTGGAGAGAGAGAAGCCTCAGAAATCCGTACCCAACCAAGGAGAGAGAGATGTGTGAGTGAGTGAAGTGCTAAAATGAGGAGGCCTCTTGAATGTATATGCAACGTTGAGGTGCAAATTAGATGACTGGGATGATAATCCTACACCTCTCGTAGAGAGGAATCCAATAAAAATATCAGTTGCCTCATATGAGCTGTCCAAGGTGAAGTTTGGCCCTAGTTGCCAAATTTAACAGTTGGTCATAGATCTTTGACCTTGCATTACACACCTAGTTCCTTAGGTTGATGGTTAGCAAGTAAGCCTAATGGTACCTAGAGAGGCTGAAAGCTTTAGTCCATCTTAGTCCCACTCGGATAGATTGCCCTGGTCAGGAATCTAGTCTGTGGCACTGTAAGTGCCTAAACTCTTCATGGTTCATGTGTTTTGAGATCTTCCATGTACTTGTATATGTAAGTATGAATACCTCCCTAGTTAAGAGGGAGTGTTGAAGAATGTAACTAGGTTCGGTCTTCATAAATTGTATTTGAGTCATAATGAAATGTATTTATCAAAAGAAAGAAAAAGAATTTTTTATTATTATTAATATGACTTATTAAAGCATGGGTTTCATGCTTGGGTCATCATGTTTTAGGTCAAAGTCCCCATTGAGGACTTCTAGGATTTATTTTAAGTCATTAGAGTCATTGTCCATCTAAAGAGACCCTTCTTGGGCTTTTGAATCATGTAAAAAGATTTATTATTGAGTCAAATAAGGTATTTGTCACCTCCACACCAAGTTGGCCTCAAGGAGATCAAGTTGGCCTCAAGGAGATCAAGTCGGCCTCAAACAAGGTAATTCAACCTCACCAGAAACCTATATATTGGAGCAGTTCGAATTCATTTGGGGCATCACTCACTCAAGTTCGATATCCAAGAAGAAGAGCAGAAAAAGTGCGAAGTTACAGAAGCAAGAAAGTTGTTGGAAAAAGGAAGATCGAAGTTTTTAGGTTTCTCTCTCTCACTCATGTGGATTTATTGCGCTGTTTGCTGGAAGGACGAAGTGTTGCAGCTGGGTCGAAGTTTTGTCAGGCTAACTGATGGGTCAAAGTATTTGTTGGGCTAACTGTTAGGTCGAAATTATGTTGGGACGAAGTTGATGCTACTAGCTCGAAGTTGTTGCTGCCAATTGTTGTTGCTAAGTTGAAGTTGTTGTTGAAAGGGTTATCATCTATAGAAGGAAGAAAGGGTTGACCTAGGTCAAGAGTCTTGGATTATCTCGTGAAGTTATTAAGGAAGAGTTTTTTACTGGGTTTTCCCCTAGATAGGGATTTTGCCCTAGTTGTTCGCCTACATCTGGTCTTTGTGATCTTTGTGCTATTGTTTTTGGTAATTTCTTGATGAACTATAGATAAAAAGAGGAACATAAGAAAACATAAGAATATCACAAGTAATTATCAATATAAAGAAAATATTTCCGCCTTTCTGATTTTCTAACACTCCTCCTATACCGATTGGGCCATTAGGGCAGGTCCCACTGGACTAGGGTCGAAAATTAACCCCCCATTTAACATGAGAGAACAATATCACGGTCAAAACCCCTCCTTCCAGTTCATCCCATAATCCATATCAAAAGCCCAAATACAAACAAGCATAAGCACGCGATTGCAAAATGAATGAAGTACCTTTTGATTGGAAGCCCACTTTTGTCCATGTGCTCTTCTTAGATGGGTGAGAAGGCATATCACTGATGCAAGTGGTGGAGATAAAAATGGCACATCATAAGCTAGTGGTGGTTGTCAAGGTTTTTTGGTTACCAGCTTGATGTGAAGGGTGGGAGAAATTTTTTCTCCTATCGGGTCGCCCACTTTTGGTAGGTAACATGTCCAAAGGTAAACACGGCTCCCTCTCAACCACAAAACCATGTTTATACATGCTTTTTGGTCACTTTTCTCAGCAAATCTACCCACTTATCTCTGATACCATGTAGAAAATTAGTGTAGGCCCAACCTGATTTCAAGTTTTGTGAAATCGCGTCAAGTTTAATGCCTAACCCACATGTTTAGTGTTGTTGTCATAAACATGAATATTCTTAAACATTGAAACACGAGGCCTACTCTACTTTTCCACTTTTGCTGATAAAAATACAAGAAATCACACAATTTTTACATCAGAAATTTTTGGTCAAATGGCCCTGGAAAAACCCCAAAGGGAAAACTAGTATTTCTATCAGAGAAATTTTACAATAATTGATAACAATGATTAATTCAACTTATTTCCCTTGAAATTCATGCCCAGAATATCCTTGGAGAATATGTCGTAGGAGCTCCTTGAATTCCTTGACTAATAACCTCGATTTTTGTGCCCTCCACACTCAGAAATTAGTGCCCATTAAGTGCTCTATCAATTCCTAGATATTTGTGCCACTTAATACTGCTCAGAAATGCATACCCAGCTCCTCGATTTTAGTGTTGTTTCTGATAGCTCTGACACTCTCAATTTCATTATCAATATACTTCAAACCCAAGCTTGACCCCCTTGAAAAATGCATTGCTCCTGTCAACAATTAATGTCTGACGGCCCCTTGATTTTCGGCCCAGGTTGCTCAGAATATCATTTCCTGACAGCCTACAATAAATGTCTTAGAGGCCCCTCTATTTTTGTGCTCAAATATTAGCAATAAATGCAGTGACCTTCTCCTCAAAACTCATGCTCAACCTCTTCCTTGGAATTCGTGCATGTAGTTATTGTACTTTGCTTTCCTCCTACTATACTTTGCCCTTCTCCTACTATAATAGCTCTCTCGGCCTCCTTTTCTCCTCATCTTCAAATCTCATGAAGAAAGAATGCAAAATGGTGCCTATTCCTCCCTTACTTTTCCTTTTTGTTCTCTCATAAAGAAAAGAGACATAACCCTAATATCCAATAGCTGAGATTAGATATTAGCCATTGAAATCAAGGGTGGGGATTTAATCTCTCATTGACCCACATGTCACTTTATCCCCTAAGTCCCCTTTTCATTAATTAATTCAAAAGGTCACTTCATGACTTTGTCTCATAAATTCACTTTAGCTTTATTTATCATAAAGTTAAGTCAAGGTCATCATGTTAGGACACTTTTTCTTAGGATAGACAACAAGCCTTAGGAACATTTGTCCTTGGTACACTTTTTCTAACAATAAGAACAAGCTCACATACTCTAAGATGTGAGATAGGTGAATGGAAGGAACCAAAGGAGGAGTTCGAATGCAGAACATGCCAAGTGTAAACAAAGGAGGAAGTGAAGATAGAGAAACACCTCCTATTTCACTGCGAAGCATATAACCACATCATAAAGGGGTGAATACTAGAAGACGTCAATGGAACGCAGTATTCCGATATTTACAAGTAGAAGAGAAGGAAAATATAGTAACAAAGATGACTCACCTCAAGGATAGGATGTTGCAAGTTAACCCAACTAAAATAAGTGACACTCCTCAAGTGGCATGCCCTAGATAAGTAGAGCAACACCTTTACTAATATCCACATATGGGACTTCACCTCTCGTGCTCCTTTCCTCTTGTTGACATACATATTTTCTTACTTTTGTATAGGAATGCTACAAAGAGATGTAAGCTTTGCATTGTTGAAAGATGTAACTAGGTTCGGTCTTCATAATGACATGTAATTATGATTTTATGTAAAGAAATGTAAATAAGACAAATGAAAATTATTATATTGACTGGCTTCATGGGTTTTATAAGCAAGGATTTTGTTTTTGAGTCAAGACTCCTATTGAAAGTCTTTAGGATTTATTTGTCATCTAGTCATAAAATATAAGAGTCATTGTCATGTAAATGAAGTCATGTTACACTTTGTAAAAGTTCATCTTGTCTATGTAAAGTATCATCCAAAGAACTTGTCACCAAACCTCTTCAAATCGGCCTACATCTAGCTATCAAGTCGACGTAAAGACCCAGAGAAGACGGGTATAAGTAGGGGAACTCGACCTCCATTCTAAGCATCAAGTTCGAACTCATTTAGAGCGAAGAAGTGTGAAAACGAGGCAGAAAGAAAGGGTTTTCTCTAAAACGAAAATGACACTCTTCTAGAGTATCAAAGGAAGAATCTTCTGGGGCAAACGAAGTAGAATCTTCTGGAGCAGCAAAGTAGGATCTTCTGGGGCAGCGAAGAGATATCTTCTGGGGCAACAGAATCTTCTAGGGCAGCAGTATCTTCTGGGGCAACGAAGGAGGAATCTTCTAGAGGCAGTGAATAGGTTTCTTCTAGGATAGCGAAGGAAGGAATCCTCTGGAATAGAGAAGTAGAGACTGAGTTTCTCTAAAAGACCTAGAGACCGAGATTCTCTAGGGAAATTGTGAAGGTGCAACATAAGAAGTAGAGACTGAGTTTCTCTAGAAGGAACAAGAGAAGGAAGGACAAGGAAGACTAGGTTGGTGACAAGGTTCTTGAAGAGGATACTATAGTCAAGGGTCAGTGGCATGGCCTTGGTACTTAACAATTGAAGATCTAGAAAAAGAATTTTATCAGGGTTTTCCTCTCTAGAGGTGAGAGGTTTTGGCCCTGGCTGGAGAAGACTATATTTTTTGTCACTTGTCTTTATTTTGGCAATTGTCTTAATGAAAAAGAACACACTAACAAAGTGAAAGATCGTAAGTAACTGAAGAACAAGCATATCACAAGCAATTATCAAGCAGAGAAATTGTTAACATTGAATGCCCTAGATTTCTCAACATGGTATCAGAGCTAAGGTGTTGAAGACAAGAAAGGGCAGACAAAGCAAGATGACATACAAATCAAACTTCAAAAGGGGAATCAAAGCAAGCAAAGGTTATCAACAAGTCCAAGATCTACATCATAAGAAGGAAGCATGAAGAAAAAGTAAAACCCTAGAAGCACTTCAAATCATCAAAGGATCATAAATCAAGCTCTCTCTCATCAAAAAGGCCATCCATCAACATCAAGAAGGAGGAGGAAGCAAGCAGCAATTTGACAAGTAAGTCCATGACTATATCCGATAATATCAAAATATCTTTTTGCAAGGAAAGCAATAAACTAGTTGGGGCTACAAACTTCCTTGCATGGAAGAAAAGGACTAACCTCAATCTTATTGAGAATGAGGTCATGGTTCACATTAAGGGATCAATAACCCAACCTCCAAAAGAGGATACTCAAGCTCATGCTAAATACATGAAGGGAGAAGTGAGAGCTCAAAGGATTCTTATAGAATCTATAAAAGACTCTCTAATCCCATATGTATCAAAATTAGAAACTGCAAAAGCTATATATGACAAACTAGTAGAGTTGTTTTCTGTAAGTACCACAGGAGAAGTAATCTCCTTAATGCAAGAACTCTACAAGCTAAAGATATCCAAGGAAGATGGAATAGCCTCATACTTCATGAGGATATCAGAAATTCGAGATCAACTACAAGAACAGGGAGAAGTTATGTATGACAGAGAAATGACCACAATGGTACTAAATGCACTACCGGAAGTATGGGGCAACTTCACTTCAAGCTTATATGGGAAGAAAGAAACTACTCCATTTCAAGATTTATGGTCCCTATGTAAGATCAAAGAAACCAGGCTAAAGGCAAAGGTTGATGTCGGACCAAGCGAACAGAATCAAACTTATACTACAATGACAAGAAGAAAGGGAAAAATTGGAAAGTTTGGCCCCTCAAGCAAAAGGAACATGGATAAGATGTTGAAAATAGCAACAAGGAATGTTAAAAATAGCATTCAGAATATTCCAATTTTGATTTGTCCTTGAATTAGAATTGTGAATTAAAATTCGAATTTAGTCTCACCAGCTGCTTGAAAAATAATTAATTAATTCATCTTGAGTTAATTAGTTGGAGAAATTCAAGCTAGAAGTCTTTGTGAAGTCATGCAACAGTTATTCCTTAAATTAAGGAGATTATCCCTTAATTAAGGAGATAAGATTGAGTTGTATTTCAGTTGTAATTAGTTAGCTCATTTTACTGAGTTAAGTCCAGTTAAATTAGTTCCAAACTGTTTGAGGAACTAATTGTGAGTTCAGTCAGTTAATGCATGCATGCATGCAACTAGTGTACTCCAGATAATTGAGGATTCTCTCATAAATAACTCATGCATGTCAGTTCAGACAAAGACCCAATTGAGATTAAAGACAGGGACATTGTACTATCAGTTAGAGGAATTTTCCTATAACGGAAACTCATCCATGCAGAAGGAACAAGGTTCCTTGAGGATTGCGCAGTTTTACAGGGTGTGAGATCAGTGTGAGTGATCAGTGTTACACTTGGTAACAGTAGGATCACCCAGGAGAAACAACGCAAGGAAATAGGAGGCTTGGAGGGCAGAGGAGAAGGCTTGTGAGAAGATTTGTTTGCCTGTGAGCATCCAGGAGGATTGTACTAAGAGCTGCCTAGCTATGAGAGCTAAGGCTTTGTATAATTCTAATGTATTTCCACCTTGTATGATAATACAGATAGTGGGGTTTTTCGCTGAGGCTTTCCCCTGAGTACTTTTTGTGTTTCATGTGTATTGATTCTTCTTCTTATGGCTATATGTGTTCAGCTCTAATTCAGCTCGATCTTTAAGCTTCCGCAAGTTTGATAGTAGAAGTAGATTATAGTATTTTGCTTTGGTATATTGCATTATCGAGTTAATCTACAGTCCGATTTTCTACATAGATCTCAGAGGTAGATTTGTAGAGAATTTGCAGGAAATTCTACATAAGATAAGGTGCTTCGGATGTCAGAAACTCGGACACTACAAAAGAGATTGTCCTAATCGTGGTAAGGACAAGAGGAATAGAGAAGGAGCACACATTACTGAAGAAGTGCAAGAACTTGAGTCCAAGAAGCCTAAGAATGAAGAAGTAAAAGATCTCTACTATGACTGAGATGATCTTCTTCTCAAGAAGGTACTTTTCACTTGTAAATTATGGTCTTGATGCAGTTTAAAATTAGATAGGATGCATCTCATTAGAAAAATAGCATAGAAACATTAGAAGTAAGAGCTCGTGACATGGGAAGAAAGTATGTTTGGTCCAAATCCTACTAATTAGGAAGCTCTTAGGAAACCTCATGAGTATTTATAAGAAGCAAAAGATCATCATCAACTGGGATCATCATAGAAGAAAACATCTGCCGAATGAGGACATAAAATATCCTCAAGTTTCTCTGATAGAATTCTCATCAAAGGACTCACCGATAGAGAAAGGAAGCAAAAGTTTTTCATTAAGGAATTCCAACTTGTGGGATTCAAGGAATAATATGATGACACAACAAGGAAAGCAGGTCTGAAGGATAAAGTCCCTTCGGATGAAGCTACTACAGGAAGTCTGGATGACCAAAAGAAAAATGAGGTATGCTCACATGGATTATTATGAAAGTCATATGGTTACAATATGATCTAGAGAAGAAAGGATCTCCTCCTAGGTATTGCAAAAGAGCATAAGTCACACTAGATGAAATCAACATAATATATGCAACATAAGGAAGCTGACTACAATCAAGATTGGAAGCTTCTGGGAATGAAGTGTGTGAAAAGAAAGGAAGAGATCGTGATAATATACAACGATGATAGAAGGCATTCAAAGTCCAAGAAGATTTGACTAGAATATCTCCCGGAAGAAGTTGGAAAAAGATAGAGACCCTTGACACTGAATATATGTGGAAGATATGTCAATCTGCATGCAGAATGCCAATACTTACAGGAAGATGTCATGATGAAATATCATCACAAATGTAATTCTAATTTGAAGCGTACATTGACTATTTTTGAACTAACATCTGGTTGGGCTTATGTAGACTATAAAAGGGAAGTTTTTTGGATGACTTCCAAGCAAACCATATGGAAGGATGTAATGTTCTTCCGGAAATATGGCATGAAAGCAGAATGACATGAAGCAAAGCCTGATGGAAAATTTGATGGATCTTTTTCTGATGAGTTAGGGACATGACTAACTCATGGGCAAAAGTGATGGATGATTTGTGCCCTATATATATAAGTTTCCCCAAGTTGAAGACTCCTTAAAAGAAATTCATGACATCGAAGAAAGGAGTTCTTGATGCAAGCTCAGTGTTCTATAAATGCTATAGGTCCCTAGTTAAGAGGGAGCTTGAGGAGAAGTTTCTTACTTGGAAGAAACTCGGAAATTTCTAAGCCTAAAGCTTAGGTACATTCCTCTGTGATAGGAATGGATACATCAAAGGAATAAAACCTCCTGGTATAAGAAGGAGCGATAGACATGTTGTTCTGTGCTTCACCTGAGAAGATAGAATGGAGGATTTTGTAATCATTTGGCATCCAATGCTCTAGTGGGATGAGTTAGGGAATCCCATGGAAGAGTAGTCGTGGGGGACCGATATTCTTTTGGGGACTGGGGAGTCCAAGAAAGGAATAGTCCTCATGGAGCATATCCTAAGAGAACCCGGGTGGGGTATGTTCTGAGAGAGACAATGATGAAGATGTCTATAAATCATTTGTCTCGCCAACATTTTGCTCTATGGATAGAGTTGTTAGTCAAGGCCTTGCTATATAAATGTTGGTTGGTATGATGCTATACAAATGAGTTACAAATCCAATTCTTCTTAAGAGAAATTCTTCAGATTGAGAAAGTCCAAGGTACCATTATGAATACCTCCCTAGTTAAGAGGGAGTGTTGAAAGATGTAACTAGGTTCGGTCTTCATAATGACATGTAATTATGATTTTATGTAAATAAATGTAAATAAGAAAAATGAAAATTATTATATTGACTTTCATGAGCAAGGATTTTGCTTTTGAGTCAAGACTCCCATTGAGAGTCTTTAGGGTTTATTTGTCATCTAGTCATAAAATATAAGAGTCATTGTCATGTAAATGAAGTCATGTTACACTTTGTAAAAGGTCATCTTGTCTATGTAAAGTATCCTCCAAAGAACTTGAAACCAAACCTCTTCAAATAGGCCTACAAACATTAGAGAAGCTGCCAGTACAAGTCGTCCTACATCTAGATGTCAAGTCAACCTAAAGACCTAGAGAAGAGGGGTATAATTAGGGGAACTCAGCCTCCATTCTAAGCATCAAGTTCAAACTCATTTCCAACGAAGAAGCGCATAAAGAAGTGTGAAAAAGAGGCAGAAAGAAAGGGTTTTCTCTAAAAGGAAAAGGACACTCTTCTAGGGTATCGAAGGAAGAATCTTTTGGGGCAAATGAAGTAGAATCTTTTGGAGCAGTGAAGTAGGATCTTCTGGGGCAACGAAGAGATATTTTCTGGGGCAGCAATGTCTTCTGGGGCAACGAAGAGATATCTTCTGGGGTAGCAGTATCTTCTGGAGCAACGAAGGAGGAACCTTCAGGAGGCAGCGAATAGGTTTTTTCTAGGATAGCGAAGAAAGGAATCCTCTGGAATAGAGAAGTAGAGACCGAGTTTCTCTAGAAGGAATAAGAGAAGGAAGGACAAGGAAGACTAGGTTGGTGACAAGGTTCTTGAGGAGGATACTAAAGTCAAGGGTCAGTGTCATGGTCTTGGTACTTATCAATTGAAGATCTAGAAGAAGAATTTTATTGGGTTTTCCTCTCTAGAGGTGAGAGGTTTTGGCCTTGGCTGGAGAAGACTATATTTTGTGTCACTTGTCTTTATTTTGGTAATTGTCTTGATGAAAAAGAACACACTAACAGACTAACAAAGCGAAAGATCATAAGTAATTGAAGAACAAGAATATCACAAGCAATTATCAAGCAAAGAAATGGTTAACATTGAATGCCCTAGATTTCTCAACATGCATTCTATCATATAGTGCATTGGCCCCTCCTGGTTGATCAAGAACATAAAGGAGTCATCTTCTTCTCCCTTCTCTCATCTTACTTCTAACTCTGCGTGACTTGATATCCACATTTTATGTTCAACATGGATTTTGGTTTGCTTGTATATGTATTATACTAATTACTATTGTATAGCTTTTGAGCTCTACGCTTTTTGTAAATTAGGGTTAAAGGTTGTTTTTGCACTCCCATTATGTACATTGGACTTCCAAGTCCAACTGACATCAATTGCAGCCATTTGTTAGAAATTAACAAGAATTTAGACAACGAAAATGAGTTGAAGAAAGTTCACTCATTAGATGAAATTTCAACCTAAAAGTGCACATGAAATTTTCATGTAATTTCCATGTCATAATATGTAAGCCGATCAAAATCCTTTAAATTTAAAAAGAGATCCATCACACGCTTTATAATGTATCTTTAGTTTTTTATAAATGTGGATCTTCTCAGAATATGCATAATGGGTAGTTGTTGGATGTGGAATTTAATTCTGCATCCAACGAGTGTCTACACTTGGAATTTGAGTAGACCTATAAGGAGATAAGCCAAAAATACAATAAAAAAAATAGTTTTCTTCTTTTCCCTCCAAAACTCATAATTCTTATTTTATTATTTTATTATTTTATTATTTTTCCTTATGAGGTCACTTTTAGGCTGAAATTTCCTCTAATACTCATTTCTATCCCATTAAGTTGATAGATGAATGAGGTAAATGGCTATGCTATCATTAAAATACTGCTTGTGTTTCATGATAGTGTGTATAAAACATTTCTTTGTGTGTATAATTTGAGTCCAAAAATGACAAGTTAATAAGTGGACAACGGACTCTATGTGTGCATGGAAGAGTAGAGAATGAAAGGCTATTTAGTATTGAACAAATAATAAGTCGGCCATAGGAATTGGAAGGTCAAATGTCAAATGTTGAGCTATATGTTCAGATACTCCCATATTCATGTTTCTTTTGCTTCATCCTTTTAATAAAATTCCATCATGCTTTTTGTCTCATGTCATGATCATGTTGCTTGCGGGAGTTGAAATCACAAAAGACAAGTCTTGTGTGTATAATTGGATAGTTGATCCTCAACCGGTAATGACCCTGGGTTTTAAAAAAAATATATATATATATTCTTCTTCCTTTAGACTTGAAGATAATTTTTTTACTTATAAAATGATGAGTGCCGAGTACAGATTACCATAGAATATTATTTTGAGAATTACACAAGAAGAAATCTAATGGACATAGAAACACAATTATTTGACAAAATATCTAATGATAGATAATATCTGGTTACGAAGAGTAACCTTTTCATCCATGCTGTGAATCAACTCTTCCGCAGGGCTCATGACTCTACCAAAGGGCATCGGGAATTCAATATTGCCCCACCTGCCCCAAAAAACAAATGCTTAGACACTTTAAAGTTTAAATAGTTCAAAAACTAAAACTCCTGTTGTGAACTTCATTATGCCACCAGATTCCCATTGTTCTTTTAAAACAAATCAAGAAAGGTATTGGAAAAATGGCACTATAAAAACATTAGAAAATAGTACTTTTGGAAGTTCTTGAAAGAAGCAGTATCATCCAATTCTCCTCGCATGTCCAGGGGGTAAGGCTTTCCATCAAGTAATGTAAATGGATTCATTTCTAGGAATGTGAAGTCCAAATCTGCAATCAAAAAGGGGTTGGAATATCAAAAACAAAGTCAAGGACCTCCAAAAACAAAAAGAGGGAAGGCATGATGTCAAAAGCATGGCAACATTATTGTTAAGTACTACTTGAGAAATGGAGAAGAGATTTACCCAAGAAGACTTTGTAAACACCTCTTATGAAATTCTCAATGTTGCCACGAATCTGTAAAGATTTTACACTTGTGAATACAATATGACATTTGAATTTCAGGTCTACACAAACTTAATCTAGGGAAAAAAAAAAATGTAATTGACTATTCTAAAAAAGAGTTTTTTTAAATCTTGTATGGTATCCTTCAGAAAGGTGTTCTACAACCATAACTAGTGATTAAAAAGCCAAAATAACATTTCCTCTGTAAGGATAAAATTTGTCTTTGAATTCACAGAAAGTTTGCATTTCTTCTTAGAACAACTAACTCCACCAAATCTATCTCGAAAGATATCTATCAACATGTTTCTCTGACTTTACCACAATCTGAATCTTACCTAGTAAAGAACATTGAATATACTAGTGTGCAGTCAGCCATTTTAGATTTCTGCTACAGCCCTAATTCCTACAAATAAGGAGAAATATGCATGAAAGAGACATCATTTAAAACATAACAAGCTAACCATAAATAGTACCTGAAAAGGACAACTTAAATACAGGAGAACACTGCAGAAGGAGACAGGAATGACCTACATTTCTTGTAAAGACAGTGATAAACTGGGCCCACAAGGATGATCTATGACAAGGCATTTATGAAAGCCTGCACTAGTAAGATGCATTTCAGTACAGTTTTCAAATTTGCAATTTCTCATTAACTGTGAACCAAACTCATTCACAATTATAGAAACTATTTGACCCTAAATTTTCTCGATACAAATTTGGATATTTGTAGGTAAAATGGATCTATAGTGTGCATAAAGGGAAGAGATACTATTGGTTCAATCCAATGTTGTCAGAACCAAACCATTGACCGAACCGGGAACCAGTTACAACTGGAATGGAACTGGTAAATGGTAAAAAAGCCAGACCAAAAAACCAGTCAACCAAAAATATATAAAATATTCAATTTTAAATAAAAACATATATATATCCATGTGCATGTATATGAATCCAAACCATTTATACACAAATATGCAAGAGTATTCATTTATATAGCAAGAGTGCATATAACCAAAATAGCATTTAATGCAATACATCTTTGAAGTTTGAACCATATATACATCAACAAAGAGGCTCTAGATGGCCTCTAATATAAAAATAAAAAAACAAAAATGAAAATTGAAAAATGAAAAAAAAAAAAATCAAGCTACAACAAATACCTACATAATACATATCATCAAAATCATTGCCTGAATTGAGCTCCTCATCATCAATATCACCCTCTAAGCATTAAAGTAAGATAGAAAAAGTTTCACATGTCAAATCAAAGTTTTGTTTGAGTGACAGGTACATTTTTACTAGGGTCATGATAGAGGAGTTCAACAGTAAATGCCACTAACATCAAGTTACATAGAGGGCTTGGTGCTCTTGGATAAATGCTAGTTCCATACCCTCATACACAACAAAATCCAATGGAAACATTGCAATCCCCCCAATCCCAAAATCCTAAAAATTGTTAAGTCTACTAGATTTTGAGTGGGATCTAAAACTTTGCTTTCTCCATATGAAATCCAATGAGATCAAACCACTCTCAAAAATCCTAAGTCAATTAATGGTAATGCTAAAATTTTAAATGAAAGGATAACGTTTATTTTCATCCTTTACTCTGTCTATTTAACATTACCATTAATTATGTAGCATTATTAAGGCCCTAGGGTTGAATATTAGGTAGCCACACTCATCAATTATTGTTTTCTTCAAAACAAAATTGCATTTGTAGGGTGTTACTTGCTAAGTTGTACCTAGCATGCACCTATCATTTTTTCAGAAGATCAGAAGTCTAGCAGGGCATTTATGCCCCTTCTTCTCTCTCTTCTTCTACATTCTCCTATGCAAATTCCTTAACCCCGCGAGGGAATTGTAATAAATGATGCTAGCATGATGACCTTATGTAACAGACCTAAACAACTTGGGACCTGGTTACTAAGGGAGTCCACTCTAGAGTGTTTTTTTCACTTGAGTAATCACTTTCACATTTGAGAGATAAATAACTAGTCGAGTGTTTTGGAGTGTGTCTTAATAGTTGGGCCTTGAGTGTGTTTCTGAGTGTAGGGTCAATGTATATTACCATGTTAGGTCATATCTAGATTCTTACAGAATTGCATTAGGTATTTTAGGGAATTTTTAAACAATTAAAATTTCCCGCAGAACAGGATTTTAAATTAATTTTGTATGTAATAATGTAAAAAGAGGTGCTAGGAAATGTTGATGGCATGTGAGTGCTTAGAATTTATACTCAGATTACCAACATTATCCTAGTACCCACTTTGAAGTCCAAAAAATAAATATTTCCCAAAGAAAATCCACTTTTACTCATAAAAGTGGGAAAAAGACACACAAAATGCAAAAATAAATAAGTTGGGGACACGATTAAAGCATGTTCCAAGTCAAAGAGAGTCACAAGCAGTCAAGGCAAGTGACAAGGCATTCAAACTTGAGTTCGAGGTCGATTTGGAGGCCACATAAGGAGGCTAGGTTCACTGCCAAGTGGAGGCTTAATTACCTGCCTGTTTGAGGGGCCAAGTTGCTGAGAAAGCAAGCCGAGACTCCTTCTTTCTTGCTTACGGATTTGTTGGAGGATTGGGCTGAGTTTAAAGTCTAGTTAAGAGGGAGTGAGGTGGGAGCTACAGTTGTCCACATAAGGATCTACACAGACCTACCTATAGCCACACTTGCCAAACTTAGACTCCCACGCAGCCACCTACAGGCATCTACACACAGCATTTTGTGGACAGATGATTTACATTTTAGCAGCAGGCAGAGTTGGCTTGAGGTTGACTCAAGTTTGACAGGCGTTCATTGCCTCTCTTTGCACATTTGGCAGCCCTCTTCTACAGAACTGTCACTTGATGAAGTACACTGCTCCTTCAAGCAGATATGCACATGACACTTGGGAATGCATACACAGCAGTTTGTCACACTTGCAGAATTCGACAAGCTCCTTGGGATCATCACTCATGCCACTTGTTACTCATCCTTTTCTTTGGATTGTTTCCCATTTGTGTATAAATAAACCTCCTTGCTCATTGCTCTAGTTAATGTTGGAAAGACTTGAGCTTGGGGATACTCTGCTACTACTATTTTGTATTGTCATATTGTTCATGAATAAAAAAACTTTGGAGGTCCATATGGTGCAATTGTGGTGATATGATTCTTGACTTGAGGTAACTTGTATTTAGTTCATATTGTTTATTTCTCTCAATTTTGTAAGCTTGGGCCCAAGTAGGGGCAGTATTGTCCAAGGGGAAGACAAGTAAGTACTTACATTTCTTCTTGATTGGCTTGCAACTAGTTTGGATTCTTCATGTACTTGTAAATAGCACGCTCTATCTTTTCTCTCTGCAAGGTATAACCCAATGCTACTAATTGCTTGAGCAAGTTTCTTGAAGTGTAACACAAGTTAATTCAAGCTTGGAGTTGGCCATATCTTTGGTTGGATCAACCATCTTCAAGGCATCAAGGAGCACACATTTCCACTACACCGAAGGGCAGCCAAAAGCCTTTCAAAAGGATCTAAAAGGGCTTCAAGGATCCCCGTCTTTTCTTTCTTCCCTCACCCTAAAAATCAAATATTACTTGGTTATGCTTGTTTTGCATTTCATTGCTATATCTAGCTCATAAGGCTGCCTTATCTATTGTTGTCCTAACAGCAGTAGATTAACTAAGAAAGTTTCCTTGGTTTTCCTCTTGGTTAATTAGTGTAGAAATTTCACTCTAGTCATAGAGATTTTTATTTGACATCTTGGCTTACATATGCAAGTGATTTCAAGTTGTTTTACATATCTTCTTGGGCATATTCTAACATTTTTGCTTGCTGAGTTTTTGCAGACCCTTCACAGAACAAGGGGAAATGCTGGCAAATTTTGCCCAGTTTTGAGGAATTGGAGCACCCAAAGACAACCTTGAACCAATCTTTTGTAAAAATCAGGAAGACTTAATTTTGTAGCCTGTTCAAGAAATTCTTCCATCTTTTGATCCTTCAAGGGATCCTTTGTAACCTTCTTGAATCAATTTTCCTCCCTTTATTCATAAGAGTGCTTCTCTTTCTTCTTCATCCCTATTTCACAAGGGATTTCCTCTCCTGATTTTGATCCCTTCATTCATAAGGGGTCTAATCAAGCATTGTAATCTAATAAAGTTGTGGTTTCCTTGGGAGTTAGGGGATTTTCCCCTAAGCATCCTTCTTCCCCAATTGGAGACCTTATTGTGGTTATGCATTTGTGGTTTGTTTTGATAGTTAGATCTAAAATTAACTGAGAATAGAAGAATCACACATGCTAATTGCAATCTAATTGTGATCTAGTTTAACTTTTTTGTTCATTTCGTTGAAGAATCTAGAAAAGCATTTCCTTTCCATTGCTAGATTGGACTAACTGTTTTAGAATAGATTTAGTTAGATTTCATTTTTGCAAAAAGGTATCAAACGTCCATCAAACTCTTTCCTGCTCTCCACCATTGCAGTGTTGGCCTGATCCTTGCACGTGATCACGGACAAGATTTTTGTTTGAATAGATTAATTAAGGACCCTTTCCCTTATAAGTCTTCTTATTTTGGGATTAGGGGAAATCTATGTTGCAGGAAACGCCGATTTTAGTGGTGTACCAGTATCCGGGACGGCTCGAAACGCTGAAACGGCTTTGAAATGCTGCTGGCCATACTGTACGGCGTTTCGCGATTTCGAAACGTCGAACTGTACGGCCAGCAGCGTTTCGGCGCAACAATCCGAGTTTCAGGGGTGAAAAAGAAATGAAATTGTTTTTAAGCCTTTTTCGGCTATCTCAACTTGTGGAAAGAGGGCATGGGCCCCATCTAACACCAAAACACACTAATAAACTAATTTTTATGTGGTTGTTAGCTAAATTTAACAAAAAAAATTATAAATGGAATTCTCTAGAAGATGAGAAGAATAGAACTCTCTAGAAACCCTATGAGCCTCTTCTTTTCTTTAAAAAGGCACTCCATTCACTCATTTCTCACACATTGTTTTGCAAGAAGAGCTTCCTATAACAGCAGCAAGGATTTTATTTGTGATTTGAAGCATGGGAAGCAAGAGGAAAGGTGTGGGCAGAAAGAGGAAGAGCGTGGATAACAGCTAGTTGGGTGAGTTTTCATTTCCTAATTTTGCATCATTCATGGCTTCTCAAAGTAGTGTTTCAAGTGCCTCTAGATTGGGTGAGTTTTTCATTTTGTATTATTGTAATTTTGCAGCAATCATGGCTTCTCAAAGTTGTGTTTCAAGTGCCCTTAAAGCCACTCAAGCAAGCAGGCAGCAAGAATATTATCCTCTATGGAAGTATGTTACCAAAGTGAAACAGATGGGTTCCGGTGGTACATGGGAATGGAAGTGCAATTTGTGCAAAAAATGAAAAGACCTTCGAGGGCTCTTACACAATAGTGAAGGCTCACATTTTGGATGAAGAGATAAAGGGTATTGATGTGTGTGCACATACCAAAAATGCAGAGGTGAGGGCTAGATTCAAGAAAGAGAGCGAGACGCTCAAAGGTTGAAGGATCAAAGAAGCAAAATTAGCATGGGCAATACCAATCCTCGCATGTCTGATAGCGTTGAGCCAAGGATTGTTCGGGAAGCAAGAAAGAGGAGGGCACTAGAAGTAGAAGCAGAGTTATCAAAGCCATCAACTCCAATTCAAGACAGTAGATTGGTGAAAACAGTTGATAGTCAAGGGAGAGAAGATGCTAACTCAAGAGTGGCAAGCCGCAAGGGCCATCTTTGCTTGTGGCATCCCCTTTAATGTGGTTTGATCCCCATATTGGCAGGATTTGGTGAGAATGATTAACAAAGCTCCTCAAGGTTACAAGGGCCCAAACTATGAAAAAGTCAGAAAATTTTTGTTGAAGAAAGAGAGGCAACTTCTTGATGATGTTCTCAAACCAATTCATAGCTCATGGGGTAGTATAGGGGTTTCTATTATCTCAGATGGTTGGACTGATACAAGACACAGGCCTTTGATTAATGTCATTGCATCATCACCAAAAGGAGCCATGTTCATCAAAGCAGAAGATTGTTCGGGTGAGATAAAGGATAGTAAGTTCATTGCTGATATTTTAATTTTTGTTATTGAACAAGTAGGCTCAGAAAATGTGGTGCAAGTTATCACAGATAATGCACCTGTTTGCAAAGTTGCAAGCTTGATTGTTGAGAGTAGATACAATCACATATTTTGGACTCCTTGCATTGTCCACAATTTGAATCTGATTTTAGAAGAGATTGAGGCAAAAACATAATGGATTAAGGAGGTCACAGGGCAGGCTAGGGAGATTATAAAATTCATCACCAACCACCACCAATCTCAAGCAATATATCGAGAATACTCCAAATTGGAGTTGTTGAAAGTTGCTGAGACACGATATGCCTCAAACTTCATCATGTTGCGTCACCTTGTTGATGTTAAAAATGCATTAATGAGTATGGTGGTGGGTCCAACTTGGGCCGAGTGGAGACAGGCAGATTCAGAGAAGGGAAGTATGGTGAGGAGGGTGTTGGTTGATGAAGATTGGTGGAGCAAGATTGATTTCTTGCTCAAGTTCACATCGCCTGCATTTGATCTTCTTCGAGTTGCAGACACAGAGAAACCTTTCTTAGGACAGGTTTATGATGGCATGGATACCATGGTTGAAAAAACTGTGGAAATTATTACACAGAACGCTCCCACTCTTCTTTTTGTGGATTTTGATTTTGCTGAACAAGTGAGGTCCATTATTGTTACCAAGTGGAATGGCTTCAACGCTCCATTTCACACTCAGGCACATGCTCTGAATCCAAAATTTTATGATGAAGAATTCATTGCTGAAAGCAATGGGAAGAGGAAGGCTCCACATAAAGACAAGTAGGTGGCCAATGGAGTGAAGAAAGCCTTTCAGAGGATATTTCCAACTTCTTTATAAACAGATGTAAGGAAATAATTTTCCTATTTTGCTGTTGGATTAGAGGATTTTGCAGACATATCAGCTTTGGATGAGAGGAGGACCATGGACCCAGTTAAGTGGTGGACTTGTCATGGGGCAAGTGGTGTTCATTTGCAAAGTCTTGTCACTCGTATCCTATCACAAGTGGCAAGCTCTTCATCAGCAGAACGGAATTGGAGCACCTACAATTTCATTCATAGTGTGAAGCGCAACAGGTTGGGATCGCAGAAGGCAGAGGACCTTGTATATGTGCATTCAAACCTACACCTTGTGTCTCGTAGGAGTGAAGAATATACAAGTATACCTCATAAAAAATCGGATGTGGATGCAGAATGTTCAGATATCAAGCTCTCTCTTTCTTCTCTTGATATTTGTGCCAGTGGTGATGCAAGTGCATCTCGAAGCACTAGTAGAGTTGCCTCTTTTGCTGAACAAGCATCTTGTTCTATCTTTGTTGATAAGGATGAGGAGTTGTATTAGTAATGATATGTTGATGTAGCCATGATTGTCTTTAGTTCATGTTTTATTTCAGTTTTAGCACATATAGCCTCACATATAAAGGCTGATTTTGGAGTCTTGAATGTAAAGCCTCATCTATAAAGGCTAATTTTGGATATTTGCATCATGTAATCATATGTTGGATTTATTATAAATTTGGATTTCCTTCTAAAATGTCATTTATATGTCTCATTCTTTCTTTTCTTGCAAAATAATGTGTTATAAATTATAATTTATTTAATATTGACTATATATATATGACGTTTTGACCACATTTCCATTTTCCAGGGGTCGTGTTTCGAGCCGTCCCCATTTCGGAAACTTCTAGACGTTTCAGCGTTTTGTGCAACTTAGGGGGGAATTGATAAACACTTGACTTGCTAATAAAAATCGGGTTACCCAATGTTGGATCTACTTGCAAGTCGACAGACGTGAAATCCGAGGAGCACACAGAACCTTAGCTTCCTCCTCTGGATCTCCTTGCAATTTTCCTTAACCCAACGAGGATAAGTCCTAAAAGGAAAGTATAACATTAGAGTAGTTTCGGTTTTTCGCAATCATCACCAAATCAACTTAATCTCAAGTGACAACCTAACTTAATTTAAAATGAACCAAGAAGCACTTCAATACATTTCGATTTTAGCACCTATTGTACTTGGTTATTTCCTTTACTTTTCGAAAGCATATTTATCTTTGGGCATTTACAAGCACTTTCTTTCAATAATTTACCTTTCAGCTATCATTTTCAAAGCATTTTACTTTCATGTTGTCATCTTTTACTTGGAACATTTACTTTCAAGATGCCATCTTTTACTTGGAACATTTACTTTCACATTGGGCATTGATCTTTACTTGCTATATATACCTCATGCTTTGAAAGTATTTTGCATATTGATCATTGTTGTTACATCTCTTGTGAATGATCATGGTGGTTTATGGTCATTAATTCTATTTACATGCTTTGTGTTAGTTTTTGTAGCATCGGATGTGTTCTAGCCACGAACTTTTGTGGAGAGACTAGAACACATGAGATCTCGAAACCCAGAATCGTTTTTGGAAATTTCACCTAGAAATGGCTTAATTAGATTATTAGTCGTTTTTTAAATATTTGCTAAGTCTAAACTTAGGGAATATGACTAATTAATCAAAATTAATTAAATCATGGTGAGAATGTTCTAGAAAAGTACATAGATCGATTTCTAGTTAATCCTAGCCATCGATTAAGATTTAATTGTGGTCGTTGAAGTCTCAACGGAGGATTATAAGAAGTTGTCGATAGGGCTTGGAGAACACACACCAAATCAGTGGAGCATTCGATTTTGCTAGGAAATTGATCTCCAGAGTAGTAGCATTCAATTGCCAGAGGTGATTCAGTGAGATCGAAGCAGTGAGAGGGGCAGAGATAGTGAGGTCGGAGGAAGCTTTTCCAGCTCCGGAGAGTACATTGCAAAGAGGCAATGCAGAGCCCTCTTGGGGAGATTTTTGTTTTGCTGGAGAAGAAGAAATTTTGAGCCAAAAGATGGGCAGAGGGTCCAAAGGTAAAGAGTATCATTTTCCCAGAGAGCAGCTGACGAGATAGTGAGAGGAGACGCAGTTCCGAGCTTGTGGGATGTAGTAACTGCATAGACTGACGCAGTGATTGTGCAGAGGCAGCAAGGAGTAGCTCAATTCAAGCTGAGGTTAGTATTGGATTGCCTGTGGAGTGAGAATTTTTTCTCACTAGCTATTATTGCCAGTTATTTTTCTATTTGGATTGCTAGTTTAAGCATCCATAGATTGTACTCAGTTTTCACTACTGCATAATATCAAAACCCTCAGTTGCTGCATCGATTTTACCGAGTTGGGTTTGTCTAAGGAATTAGTCCAAAAATAACGGTGTATATTGTGGATACACCTCCTATGCCAGGATTTGTGTTCACATGCATCTGGCCAAAGCACTCACGGACTCGGTAAGTTTATTTCATGACGATTTTGAATGGGTTCAAACAATAGACTACGAGCATGTTCCTTTTCGCTGCAGGAAATGCCATGAACATGGCCACCTTTTCAGGGATTGCCCACTGAATCTTCAGTCTAAGGCCCCTGTCACTGAGTCTAGCAAAGATGCTGAGGGATTCACAAAAGTTACCAGTCGAAGAAAGCATGCCAAGAAATCTCCAGTCGCCCCAGATAATCTCAAGAATCCTGAAACACGGAACAGCTTCGAAATCCTTACCTCTCAAAACAACTTGGAGGATCACCTTTCTTTCCCTCCTTCTTCAGATCCTCCTCCTACTTCACCCCCTCCTTTCCCAAAACCCTCAGCTCCGCTCTCAGCCTCCGACCTCACCATCATCCCCGCCTCTACCTCCTCTGATAATAAAGATCAAGATACAACCCTTCAAACTTCCAACATGGAGATAGATGCAGCTCTAGCTCTCAGTATCCATCAAAAGCTAAACGAGGAAGAATAGAACATACCAATACACATGGATGAGGAACCAGAGAGTGTAGATCTGGGAGGTCTGGACATTCCCAGCCAATGTTACTTGGGAGCGGGAGCGGGAGCGGGAGCGGGGAGCGGGAGCGGAAGCGGGAGCGGGAGCGACCATTTTCAGAAGCTCCCGGTTTGGGAGCGAATCGGGGAGCGATTTTTTAAAAATATATATATTTTTTATATTTTTTAATTTTTGATACATATATGTCAACAAAAACATGTAGAATGATGAAATAGACATAAAAAACATAAAAAAAACATAAATTGATCATTGAACCATATATCACATCAATCATCTAGAAATTATAATCGTCATCAACCATGTCCACAAGTTAGTAAAATACATATTACAACTGCAACATATTGAGTCTTATAAATCATGATTCATCAAATTCAATATTAAAGTTTCAACTTCAAGCTTTCAGAATTGAAAATTCAATAACATTTATCATCATTGATCACCAAAGTAACAAGTTGTACTTGTAAGCCAAGTTTAACCATTACAAGAAGTAATATCGAAGATATTTCTAAGTCCTAACTTCTAACTGTTAACATGATATGAAATGTTAAAAATTTATAAAATGAAACATGAATAATGAGATGAAATGAAACAACTTTAGTCTTTCACAAAGCATCATATTCATAATTCACAATCATTACCAATGAGTTATAATTGCCAAGGCCCAACTTCAAACTTCAAATTTTCATTGTCACAGTGATATAATGTTTACAAAAAATATCATAATGTCATAATGATATGAAAGAGTCAAGAGTCAAGAGTCAAGGACTCAAAACTCAACAGTTATGAAAACTAAAGTCTAATAGAAACTAAAAAAGACAAGTAAACTGTAAATCTACAAGTGGCCCTTGCCACGAGAGTCTCCAGGAGTATAAGTAGGTCGTGGTGGTCTTCTAGGAGTCTCCCGCACAGACCGACGACCAAAACTAGAGCCTCCACGCGAGGGTGTCGATGGAGGTGGCGACAGCAATGGAACAAGACTCGGGCCCCGAGAACTGCTACTGGATGGTGGAGGTGGAGGTGGCATGGCTGCTGCAGCTGCTTCATTTTCATCCCGTACAAGCTCCTCTTCTAGTTCTTCCATATGTACAATGCCATCCTCCAAATTGTCGTCCTCAGGGTGATTGTCCCAAATTTTATATGTGGGATCTTCATTAGCCCGATCACAGTAATGGCTCAACAACCTCAAATTGTAGTGCACATAAACCAAGCTTTCTGCTCGGTTTTCGTTGAACCTGTTTCTTTTCACATTATGTATATAACTGTAGGTGCTCCAACACCTCTCTGCAGAAGAAGAATTTACAACCTGTGAAAGAACTTTTTTTGCCAATTTTGGCAAAAGTCCGTGGCCGCCATATGTTTCCCACCATGTGAGAGAATCAAATTTATCTTTGTCGTCCATTGCATGGAAGTTACCATACAAACCACTGCCACTGAAGTATCTGCCTATTTCAAGGCGCACAGCTGCACATTCCTCCCTGTCAGGCACCAACTTTTCTAATGCTTCCAGATATCCTCTAGTTACCTCTTGATCTAAATGGGGTTTGGTCCTAACACCACCCCCTGCTGCAGGTTTGCCCAACCAAGATTCTGAGTAGTATTTTGGCGTAAGGATATATGCCAAGCAATGTAGTGGAAGGTTAAGCCTATTCCACCGTTCACACACACAATCATGAATCAGTTTGTACAAGTTGGGATCTTTATTATGAACAATGTCTTTTATTTCCCAATCGCTGGTTTGTCTGTATCTGCAAACCGAATCATGTTATAAATTGGCTTGGTGAAATCCAATACCTGTCTCACAGTTGTCCAAAACTGCCCATCAAGAGCGGCCTCCTCCACCGTTTCAAAACCTGCCATGTCAGCTACATTTGTAGCCCTTTCCTTTAACACCTGCCAATGTGGACTTGATACCATGCTAGCTAATGCCTCTCTTACCTTCAAAAGGCGCCTGAAGGTGAGGTAATAGCTACCAAATCTAGTCCTCGCAATCTTCAGCAACTCCAATCTCGAGTGACTGCGGAAAAGGCCATGGGTATTGCTATGATTTGTAATAAATTTTATCATTTTTTTTCCTTTCTTGTACAAATCACCAATCCATTGGTATTGTTCATTTTTGTTTTTGACAATATCATGCAACAGAAGGTTCAATGTGTGAACCAAACATGCAGACCAAAATATGTTCGGGTATTTATCCTCAATAATTGCTCCCGCTGCCTTACAATTAGGAGCATTATCAGTGATGACTTGGATGACATTGTATGGGCCAATACGCTCAATTGTTTCAAGCAATGCTTCTGCAATGTTGATAGCGGTCTTGAACTTGTCTGAGTAATCATGTGCAGCTAGAAAGATGGGACCACTTCGGGACACAGCAAGAACACTTATCAATGGCTTGCCTTTTACATTTGTCCATCCATCAGATACAATGGACACCCCATTGTCAGTCCAAGAACTTGTCATTTTATTCAAAGAATGTGATATTTTTGCTTTTTCATGATCAAGGCCAACAGTTCTTGCCTTGTCATACCCAGGGCTCTTGTATCCTTTAGGGGCATCATTTATGGCAGAAACCATTTCGTGCCAATAAGGTGAGCGTAGAACATTGAATGGTATCCCACATGCATAGAGGAACCTGTAAACTTTTGAATCCACATCATTCCTACACCCCTCATCAAGGAAATCTGATATGGTTCTACGCCTTAAAGATGATGACCCTGTGCCTCCATGTCCATATCCACTGCCTTGGGAGGATGCTGAAGGAGTTCTTTGTGATGGTGAGATTGGTTCAAAGAAACCCCTTGATCTTTTTGTTCTGTATTGGGCGTCCTCCTCTTCCTTTATGTATTTGGCTCTATCTGTTGTTGACACCTTGTCACAAGTTTTGATTCCTATTTGTTTCTCTCCATCCCATGGCCTTTTCCCGCAGAGGTGTCTTCTAGCACGGGTGTATGAGCCTGTGTAATCAGTGTTGCAATGGGGGCAATGAAATTTAGTGGTTCCACCCCCTCTCCCTGTTTCAGCCCTGTGAACATATTTCCACAATGGAGTTTGGTCTTGTTTAGTTTTTTGACCCTCATGTTCACCCTCCTCCAGCTCCTCCTCACTGGGGTTTTCACCCATTTGACTTCCTCCGGCGTCTTCATCCACCTCTTCAGTTTCAGGCCCCCTCCGTTTCCTACTCTCCACCACCATAATAACCATAAAAGGGACCAGGAAGAGGAAAATGCCAATAAATATCCCCAGGTCCATGGTGTTTGATGTTTGTAGGGTTTGAGTCTTGAATCTGCAAATTAATTTAGTTTATTGGGATTAATTCATTTAATTTATTAATTTAATTTAAATTAATGATCTTTAAACTCAAACAGGTAAATTAAACTAACCAAATTAACTACCTAACCAGCTAAACTAACTAAATGATTAAGTTACTTACCTCTGCAGGCTTGCTCCTCGCTCCTTGGCACTTGCTCCTCGCTCCTCAGCTCTGGCTCCTTGCTCCTCAGCTCTTGCTCCTTGCTCCTTTGCTCTTGCTCAGCTCTCAATCTCTTGCTCAATGAAGTTGAAATGATTTTTTTTTGGCCCATTGGGCTTATAAACTAAAAAAAAAAATTCTAAAATTTTTATAAATTTCGGGTCCGGCGGATTTTTTTTCCGCCGAACCGCTCCCGGCCCGTTTAAAATCGCTCCCGGAGCGTTTTTTAATGCCCGGGAGCGATCGCTCCCCGATCGCTCCCGGGCATTAAAAAAACGCTCCGGGAGCGCGGGAGCGATCGCTCCCTCACAGACCAGGGAGCGCAAATTTTTTTACGGGAGCGCGCTCCCGACCCGCTCCCGAGCCGCTCCCGCCCGGAGCGCGCTTCGGGAGCGGGTTCGAAGGGGGGGGGGGGCGCTCCCCCGCAACACTGGGCCGAATTACCCCATGTACCTCACCAGAAATTGGGGAGATTAGAAAGAATTTGTTGGCCAGCTTTGAGAAATTTAAAGAAGATAAGGCTAGGCAAAAAGACATACAGGCTGAAATTGGGAGGAAGAGGGAGATACAAAAAATGATGGCTACCAACCCCCACTATGATTTTGAGGGTTCTTCCTCTATCCCTCAAACTGAGGCATCCAACCCTTTCCGATATGTTCCTCCCTCTTTTGGTTCTGTTCAAGATAAGGGAAAGGGTAGAATGAATTTGAAAAAGGGTGATGTGACTATCAAAAGTTATTTCACTCCCTCCTCTCCATCAGATGCACATGGTCCTGAAGTTAGTAAAACTCAAATGCAACCCACTTTAGATGACCATTGGAAGAAAGAATTGAGGGAGACTGCTTGTGATTACATAGCTAGATGGTGGTATGATGTTGATATCCCCTTTAATGCTGCTCGTTCACCATATTATGAGCCTATGTTTGATGCCATACATGCTGCTGGAAAAGGCTTCAAAGGCCCTACTATGCATGAGCTAAGGGGGTTTCGTTTGCAGAAAGAAATTCAATCCATTAATGAGTATTTGCAAGAGTTCAGGGACTCATGGGCAAAAACAGGGTGTACCATCATGTCAGATGGATGGACTGATCAAAAGAAGCCGTACCATCATAAACTTTCTTGTCTTCTGCCCACAGGGAACCATGTTTTTAAAATCAGTTGATGCATCTAATAAGATAAAAGATGGCCACTTGTTGTTTCAGCTATTGGATCAGGTTGTTGAGGAGGTGGGGGTGGCTAATGTTGTTCAAATCATCACAGATAATGCCTCTAACTATGTTCTTGCTGGTAAACTGTTAGAGGAAAAACACAAGACCATATTTTGGACCCCATGCGCTGCACATTGCATAGACCTCATGCTTGAGGATATTGGAAAATTAGATTGGGTCAAAAACACTATAGATCATGCCAAAAGCATAACAAAATTTATCTACAATCATACATTGGTTTTGAGCCTCATGAGGAAACACACTGGGGGCAAGAATATTATTAGGCCTGCCATCACTAGATTTGCTACACATTTTTTGACATTGCAATCTATGCTTTCCCAACATAGAAACTTGCAAAAGATGTTTTCCAGTGATGAATGGAATCAAAGCAATTGGTCTAACAAAACAGAAGGCAAAGAATTGAAAAGGAAAGTCCATGAAGAAACTTTTTGGAGAAAGGCAGCAGAGATTGTGAAGCTTGCTGAGCCACTAGTTAAGGTGTTGCGGTTGGTGGATGGGGAAAGGTTGGCTATGGGCTTCATTTATGAGGCTATGGATCAAGCAAAGGAGCAAATAAAGACGGTATACAAGGATAGAGTGGCAAAGTATGGGCCCATTTGGGCAATCATTGATGAAAGATGGAACAATCAACTCCATCGCCCTATACATGCAGCTGGGTATTTTTTGAACCCACGGTATCATTATAAAGCTAAGGAGTCAGGAGCTTTGAGGGGGGAGGTCAGAGATGGACTGGTTGATTGCATTGAACGCATGATCCCATTGGAGTCTGATCAGTTGGAGATACACCGACAGGCCAATATCTTCAGCAATGCAGCAGGTACCTTTGGGAAGAACCTAGCAAAGATTGCAAGAGAAGCAAATGAGCCAGGTAAACAAAAATTTCAATTTTCAAATTCTTAATAGTTTTACTTCTTTTTTTTTAAGTTTGTTAAATCGTTTATAATTTGAAAGTTAGATATAATTTGTAATTTTGTTGAGCTAACTCATTACACTCCTATGTTTTTTGCAGCACAATGGTGGGAGGCCTTTGGTGGCCATTGTCCTGAATTGCAAAGGTTTGCAATTCGTATTTTGAGTCAAACTTGCAGTGCATCTGGGTGTGAGCGCAATTGGGCTGTCTTTGAGAGGATTCACACAAAGAAGAGAAACCGTTTGGATCAAAAACGGTTAAATGATCTAGTTTTTGTCCAATACAACCTTCAGCTCAGACGAAACCATTTGCTGAACAAAAGACCTGATTCAGATCCCATTGTGTTGGAAGACATTGATCCAACATCAGATTGGGTAGTGGAGAGTTGTCCAGCAGAGTTTGATCCTGATGAGGATCTTGATTTAGATTTAGATCTGGAGACATCAGTTGAACTTGAACATGTTGTTCAACTTCAGCCTATTCAGTTGAATGCAGATCCCAATCCACCAGCCTCAGTCTCACAGCCAGCAAGGACTCCAGTTGTAGGTGCTTCCTCTGCTCAGCCACGACAGAAGCGCAGCCGCATATCTACTCTATCTCAGCTTGCATCTGCTGCAGTTGCACAGCCTGCTAGTGGTACCACTTCTACAGTTGCAGTTGGGGATGATGATGATGAGGAGGAGCCATGGGGCCCCCTGTCTGACTCTGATGATGATGATCCAGAGATTGATCGACATGATCTTGGCTCCTCTGACAGTAGCTACTAGCCAGTGGCCCAGTAGTACTGTAGTACTAGTACTAGAGTCTGGTCACCGTCACAGTTTACTTTTGTTGTAGAGGCCATTTCTAGCCTCCTTGGTTATGTGTTTTTTGTTTTGAGTCTTGTATGACAGTTGACTATGTATTGCCATTGGGTACCATTTTGATATAATGGATTGGTTCATGAGCCTACTTTGATCATATGTTGTCTTCCATCTATATTATAATGCTGTGTGTTTGGAAACATGAATGAAAATCTTTAAAATTATGTTTAAAATCTTTAAAATTATGTTTTTTTATAAAAAAAATAAATATTTAATGTATTTTTTACAACGACCGAGTCATTGAAATCGAGCCGGCCGAGTCATTACCGTTTCGGAGTCGGAGTCGGAGTCGATCCTCAGCCGAGTCAGAGTCGGAGTCGGAGTCTTAAAACATTGCCTCAGACAGAACACCAAAGGACACCGCTCACACACAGATCACAGATCAATACACCAGTATTTTGACATGGTTAAAACCCTCAAAGAGGGAAACAGTCCACGGCCTGAGCCAACGCGGCCACTTCAGGCAATTCATTAATAAAAGAATGAAAATTTACATAAGCTTCTCTCATGAACGGGTTAACCTACAAATGACCCTCCATGCTCTTTAAATAGAGATCATGGACCAATCGGGTGTTAAGCCACGGATCAAGTGTCGGTAATACCGAGGAGAGAATGAACCGTCAGATCACTACATATCGTGACCGTCGGATTGTAAGTTACAAAGTGTACATAGTAAAGAAACACACTTTACCTAACTCTATACTAGACCAAGTTATACTTAACTATTTCCTATGTGTCGGAATATCCTAACATATTTTTATCTTAGAGCTTTTTTATTGTCAAATTGTTGATGGTTGGATATGTTCTAATACATGTAAGTACACATTTTTAATGTTATTCTTGTTTTACTTTTGTCATATGCATTGAATGGGATTTTCGCTATAATATGGCTAATTGTTGCATTGCATAATTGCAAATTTGTGAAAATATTGTTTCTATATAGCATCTCTCAATGTTTGAGTCATGTATGTGAATGAAATCTCCTAGAGATAATTCCACCGGGGAATTTATCTTGATAAGTCATCTCCTTTTCCAAGCGAAGTATAAAATCTTTGAGGTCTCTTCCTCTTACCCTAAAGGTTAAGTGAAGAAGTCCTTAAGGCCTCCTTGACCGAAACACAAGGTCCATTCTCATCATTATCCTAGACTTCCTTCTCCCCAAGGATTAAGGCACTGATCCTCCAATAGGTGGCCACTCAACAAACACTTTTCTTCGCCTTTCCCTCTCTCTTCTCGGTCTAGCCAAGGTGGGTCACCTAGGGTATCATTTTCCCGACAAAGTAGCCCAAGAAAAAGTTCGATCTCCTAACCTCTCCTGCATTGGTGTGTCGTCAAGGCCTCCTCCAATTTTGAAGTTATTCTGACGGTGGAGTTGTGAGATAATCCAAGCCCTAGCTCTGAGATCAAACTTTGCCCTAGTGCTCCCAAGGCTAGTGCCTCATAAGATCAATTTGACACCTTCAAGTGAAAATTCTTGCTCTAATCCTTTCCCCCTCCTTGTCTGGGTTAAGAACTTCATTGGTTGCTAGATTCTCCCCCCCTTAACCTACGTTGGGTCGACTTGGTCCTGTGTGCTCCCACACTTTTGAAAACTCAAACCTTCAAGAACCATTCGGGAAGTCAAGTCCAATAAGGATTTGAGGATTGGGAAACTCCTTCATAAGGCATATTCCTCTAACCTAACCCTCAAATCCTCACCTCCTCATCCTAGAAATCTTTGTACCTTGCTTAACAAGCAAGATCTATTCTTAAAACCCTTCAAGGAAAAGGATTATTAGGGTTACTTCACATCCATTGGTTGATTCACCCTTCACAAATGACCTTCTATATAATGGGTATCCTCCCATCGGTGAAAGTCCGTAAAGAGTATGGAGTCTTAACTAAGGTGACAGTAAGCTAAACCTCCATCGTTGCCCTTTGATCTAGCGGTTGTCCCTTTAGGAGTCCCTTTTAGGCCCCTTGCTATTTTGAGTAGTAACAGTCTCAACTACTTGACTACTACCAGACCGGACATTTCATTTGTTGTTGGAATCCTCTCTAGGTTTATGCAAAAGCCTTGTGAAGGTAATTGGTCTGCTGCAAAAAGAATTCTAAAGTACTTGAAGGGAACTCAAGGCTTTGGACTCAAGTATACATAGGTGGATGACTTCAACTTGATTGAATACTCCAATTCAAATTTTGATGGAGATAAAGAGATTGGAGTATCTACTTCAGGTTATGTTATGAGTGTTGAATCAGGGGTTGTCTCCTGGATGTCACGCAAACAATCAATTCCAGCAGATGCCACAACTGACATTGAATATGTGGCAGTGGCAGAAGCAACAAAGGAAATTGTGTGGCTCAGGAAAATTCTGGGAGATTTGCAGGTGAAACACATGCATTCAACTCCTCTTTTGATTGACAACACTACTGCAATAAAGTTGGCCAAGAACCGAAATTTCTATGATCAAACCTAGCACATCAATACAAAGTATCACATGATTCAACATCATGCAGAGGCCAAGACTATTCAACTTTACCATTGTTCCATAAATGAGCAGATTGTAGACATCTTCACCAAAGCACTTGGAAGGGAAAAGTTTGAAAGATTCATAATCATGCTTGGCCTCACCAACATCCCCTCGGATTAAGCGGGGGAATGTTGACACCTAATCTTAAGGATTGGGAAATTTGTGTAAATATTGTAAATAACAAAATAAAGAAGATAAAGAGACAATGGAAGATGAATCCCGATAGTCTCCTTCTCCTTGTATATATTTACGTATTCTCTTGATGAAAATCAATCCATTCATTCGGAGTTACAAACCTGACCTGGCACTCAGGATGAGGTATCACATCATAGTTGGTCCCCTTGATTATGGCACTTGGCCATGAAGTCCCCTTTTCCCCCTTTGTTCCATCATTATTCACATCGCACCTATTGATTGAAGGGAGGACCCAGGGCATGTCACTTCCCTTTGGGGGTTGGAAACACCTAATAGGGTCGTCTATTAACCACTTCTACCTAGGGAGGTAACACCATTATGTGACTAAGGCCCCAATTTTGGAAGAGAAGCCACATATGAAGTATTATTATGTCCATTTCTTTCAAGCTTGGTTGACTTAGATGCACTAATGATTAATGTACCTAATGATGAAATTTGCATTAGTTGGTATTGTGTGTGATTGGCAGGTGGTTCCATTTACAGGTTTGGGCAACTTAACTTGGGTCAAGGTCCTCTACAAGGACATACTGACACAAACAGGGATTGAGAGCCATGGGACCCCGAAGCATATTTTGAGCATCATTAGTAGCCATGGACATCCTTAGTATCCACAGCTTCTGCACTTAGCCCTATCTTATTCAAGGCATGATGCACTTGGACCAGCATCCCTCTAGTCAACGTAGTACTTCATGAGGGTCAGGCAGTTGATCTAGGGCCCAAATGAGGTTTGTCTCATACCTTGAGACATGGGAAGGCTAGCACCATCTTCAGTGCCTTCAACGTTGGAGCAAAGATAGATATTTTGCCACTTGGAGAACCATGAGACCAATTTCATGCCCCAAAACCAAAACCGAGGTCCACATTATGATTTGCATGGAAGTCTAGGGGCCAAGCCCTAAACCTTGATTTTTGGATCCCTATACACTTATTTTGGCACTAGAGGAACCCAACGCTTGCCTAAAGGAGGCCTACACATGCATGATGCCAACATTTCGGCCCCCCTATGGGTTAATTATTATGTTTTCACATTGGCTATAAGGTCGTCTTGTGACCTTACCTAGTATTTCTGTTAATTTTAGATAACAATGGTATGTCTTATGCTCAAGAGAAATTTACTTCAATTTTCTTATTAGCCCAATATCAATTTCCAGATTAGCAATCACATTAACATGACAGTAAATGCAGATAGAACATAAACAAAAACAGTAGTAGACAAGCCAAGACAAGAGGACACAAGATATGGTGTCTGCCAGGGACAAACCCCAATTTGGGGAAACCCTTTGATCAATTCTTCTTATTATTCTTCAAATTTCAGCACAGAGAGAGAATACAATATGCAAAATCCACTTGGCCAATCAAAGTCAAATCTGTCCTCTCAAACAGCAGTCACAGGAAGCCCTAACCAAAAAGTCAACACTGGTCAATAAGGCAGAATTTCTTCATCCAAGTCAGCTTGGTCAAACCCAGTGAACTCGGTCTCCAACAGTCCTCTAAATCAGCACAAAACAGTGCTGAAAATGACAGTCAAACTTGGTCAACGCAGAAGTCAAACCTACAATTCTCTGTAGTCAATGTTGGTCAAACAGTACGGATTGCCTCGATTTCTGTGCCCAGAAATGCAGCCTGCCTAAACAGAATTTTCCCCAACAAAACCGCAGTCAAACAAGTCAATGCTAGCTAGTCAATGTTCGTCAAACCCTTCTTGAAATTCGATCAACATTGGTCAACATCCAAAACAGAAAACTGTTGTCCTTTTCCTTCACACGCATGGAGAGAGAAGCTACCCAGAAATCCGTACCCAATCAGATGAGGAGAGAGAGATGTGTGAGAAGATGAGTGATGTCCAATTGAGGCAAAAGCACCTTTCATTTATATGCAAATGTTGAGGATGGATAGATATAATTGTTGGGCTTCTAAGCCTACATTAGTTCGTTGGTCGACCTTGACAATTTGTCCATAAACAAAATAAATTCTTGTACATGTCAGAATGAGATGATCTTTAGATCAATCCTACACCTCTCGGAAAGAGGAATCCAATAAAAATATCAGTTGCATCATATGACTTATACAAGGTGGAGTTTGGCCCTAGTTGCCAAATTTAACACTCCTTCTCAACTAGGAAAAATCCACGTGCCAAACCATCTGACAATCAGTACCATCCCTGTCATCTCTGCTTTGTTCTGCTCTGCTGAACCATGAAGAAATAATGAAGAAATTATCGAGAATGTATCATACCATTATCCACTAACCCAAAGTCAGTGTCTAATAATCGAGAGTGTATCGTACTACTCTCCACTGACCCGAAGTCAGTCTCCATTCATCCCAAATCAATATCAAAAATCCTAGCATAGGGAGTACAATAGTACACGATGCATCCATCAGTAGTACTATGGTCCCTATCCTCATTTCCCTACTCATTGGCCAAATGAGAGGTACTTCAAATGAGTCCCACACTGCATGGGTAGGATGTACCGACAAGAAAAGGTGAACCACTCATTCTATGCATATCTCAACATGGGGTATCACGGGGGAAGGTGAACCACTCACCCTGTACATCGCGCACCACTAGAGAAAGGTGAACCACTCTCACCCTATGGTCGTTCATCGCTCCAAGAAGTACCCCAAGCCCCCCGGAGCTCCCAGAGCTCAACATCCATCTCATATGGGGCCCTCATAAGAGGGTCTCTCCATAACTCCAAGTCATTCACAGAAGGTTAAAAATTTGACCTTACCCAGGGGCTTCGTAAGAATATCTGCAACCTGATCATCAGTCCCAATATGACGGAGCCTTATTGCTCCTCGTTGTACCATATCTCGGATAAAGTGGTACCTGATATCAATATGCTTGGAGCGATCATGAAACGCAGGATTCTCAGAAAGATGAATCCCACTTTGGTTGTCGCAGAAAATCACGGTGGTATCCAGCACATGTCCAAACATCTCACTAAAGAGCTTCCTAAACCAAACAAGTTCACAGGAGGTCATTCTAGCAGTGATATATTCGGCCTCAGCGGTGCTAAAAGCAACCGACTTCTACTTCCTACTCGTCCAGGATATCGAAGCAGAACCTAAAGAGAAACAACATCCAGATGTTCTTTTAGGATCCACCACACTGCCAGCCCAGTTAGCATCAGATTAACCATGGAGCCTCACGTTCCCGACAATGTATCTCATTCCGTAGGTGATTGTGCCCCTGAGATATCTCAAGAGATACTTGGCAGCAATCGAGTGTATGTGATCAGGCTCGACCATAAATTGACTCAATGTATTCACTGCAAAACATATGTCCGGATGGGAGTTCACCAAGAACATCAGGGCCCCTATGAGTTGATGATACTCAGAAGGATTTCCCAAATCGGGTCCAGCAGCACTTCTGCATAACTTCTTGAAGTTAAGTTCCATCGGAGTAGTCACAGACTTGCAAGGCACCATCCCAAATCTTTCAAGTAGCTTCACAATGTATTTTCCTTGAGAAAGGAAAATCTAACCTGGATTTTGCCAGACCTCCAATCCTAGGAAATAATGCATCAGTCCTAGGTCCTTCATTTCGAATTCGAAAGCCAACTCCCTCGTACATTGATGAATAAAAGGGTCTGCACCTATCAAAAAGAGATCATCCACATAAATTACCAAGATGAGAGGTCCGTAATTCTCAACCTTAAAGTAAAGGTTCGCATCAACTTCACTTCTTGTAAAACCCAGCTTCATCAGATAGTTGTCAGTCCTCTCATACCAACCCTGGGGAGCTTACTTCAACCCATAGAGGGTTTTCTTCAACCTGCATACATGTATCTGACAATCTTGAACTTCGAACCCCTCTGGTTGTTCTACATAGACTTCCTCCTTAATTGAACCATGTAAGAAGGCAGTCTCGACATCCATCTAGTGTAGATTCCATCCTTGCGAGGTTGCAATGGCTATAATCAAATAGATGGTGGTATATCGGGCAACAGGTGCAAATATCTCATCGCAGTCCATGCCTTCCTTTTGAGAGAAGCCTCAAGTAACAAATCTAGCCTTGAACTTTTCAACACTTCCATCAGCTCCATGCTTGATCTTGCACAGCCATTTCGACGTGACAACAAATTTGTCCTTGGGTCTAGGGACCACATCCTAGACATCGTTCTTCATAACCGACTCATACTCTTCATTCATAGCATCCTTCTAAATTTGGTGCTTCACAGCTTCTTCGAATGTGCAAGGCTTAGATTGAACAATGCTGCTTATGGCAGTTAAGTACCCTTGGTACCTATTCGGCTTCTTACTTTCACGAAATATCCCCCTTAGTGCAACATGTCTCTCAGCATCTTCGAGAGTTTCACTAAGCCATGAGGGTCTCCTTTTCGAGGAGGAGGGCTCATAAGGAGGTGGATCAATGGGATCCATTGGTCGGCTCATCTTGTGGTTCTCCCTTCTTTCCTGAATCTGCTTCTTTATCCTTCCTTGGAATAGGAAGGTTACTAATCTTCCCAAGGGCAGCATCCTAATCGAAGGTGACATCATGACATATTTCCACTTCTCTTTGCCCAAGCACATAGATTTTATATGACTTAGAAGTTTCATTATAGCCCACAAATGTTCCTTTCTTCCTAGATGCATCTAATTTGCTTCTCTTTTCTTTCGGCACATGAAAATATACGGGTCTACCAAAAATTCTAAAGTGAAAAACATCAGGTTTCTTACCGGTGAAAACTTATTCGGGAGTTTTGGAGTCCAACGCTTGATGAGGGCATCTATTTCGAACATACACAGCAATGTTTGCAACTTCGGCCCATAGAAACTTCGGAAGGCGTTGATCATGAAGCATGGCACTAGTGGCTTCTATAATAGAACGATTCTTCCTTTCAGCAACACCATTTTGCTCAGGAGTATATGCGATAGTAGTCTCCCTCTTAATGCCAGCTTCTCTACAATAGTCATTAAACTCATTTGATTCGTATTCAATTCCATTATCGATCCTCAATATTTTGATCTTCTTCTCGGTTTGATTTTCGACCAAATCTTTGAAAGAACAGAACAATGAGAATACTTCGTCCTTCTTCAAGAAATAAATCCAAGTTTTGCGAGAGAAATCATCCACAGAGATAGCATAATATAAGTATCCTACCAAAGAGTTCACAGGCATCATACCAGATAGATCATAATGAACCAATTGCAATATGTTCGTAGTCTTGCTATCACTGGAGAGGGATGGTCCCCTTGTCTGCTTTCCTTCGAGACACCCCTGACAAACACCTTCATGTTCTACTTTAAATTCGGGCATACTTGTCACCATCTTTCTCACATCAGGTAGAGCCTTATAATGTAGATGGGCAAACCTTCGGTGCCATAATTAGGATTGAAGTGATGTGTCACAAGACATAGCTTCCAATGGACTTCCTCCAATTTGATATAGGCTATCAACCCTAAATACAAGTGTAAATGCAAGATTGAAATTTTTATTCCACACACGTACTTTTCCATCTATGAATGCCACCTTGAATCCTTTGTCCCCCATCGTCGAGATAGATACCAAGTTCTTCTTTAGATCGGGTACATATAATACTTCTTGTAGATGAATGGTGTTACCTTGATTCAATTGAAGAGTAACATTCCCAACTCCCTTTACAGGATAGGTGGCATTGTCTCCAAGAATAATTTCCAAATTTGTATCCTTTTCAATCAGATTTGAAAGAGCTTCCTTATACCCAGTGAAGTGCCTTGAGGTACCACTATCAATCAACCAATTTCCCAAGGTATTTGGAGGGGACGCAGTAGAGAGGGCAGATATAGGATAAAATTATTTTTTCTTGATATCAACAACATTAGATTCATCATACCTGGTGTTCCTTGATCTCTTGGGAGGGCGACCATTTCCATGTTGAATAGCAAGAGTATTCCTTTTTCCTCTGTTGTTGAACCTGCGATTTCTTTGAATGTTGCTGCCCCTGAAATTGTTGTTGTTGTCATCATCATGAGGTGTATCCCTTCTATTAGGACACTCCCTAACATAGTGGCCAAACTTGTTGCAAATTAAACATATTCCCTTCCTTCCATTTTTGGAACCTAGTCTTCCTTGACATTGCTTCTTTGAACCTGCATTGTTCTTCTTTTTAGCATGAGCGGAGAATGCAGTAGGATCATTCCTATTCGAAGGCATATCTAGTTCCATCATCCTTGTTTCTTCTTGAGAGCATCTAGTCAGCAATTCTTCAAAACCTGGAATCTTGTTGTTGTTAAGAATAGTTGAACACGTGCCATTCACGAGGGAGTCCTCCAAGGGCAATGAGAGTGAACTCCCTCTCAGCAATAGCTTCTCCAATCGAAAGAAGATCATTTTTTATCTCGGTAATCCTCATGAAGTAGGATTGAATATCTTCATCTCTTCCCTTCTTTATGTCCTTCAATTTGTTCTTGAGAAATAAAACTTGGTTTGCATTACTAGCTTTGAACATGCCAACCAACCTGTCATATATCTCCTTTGATGTGTTCAAATCGGAGACGTAAGCAACTAAATGCTTATGAATAGAATCCCTGATGATCTTCTTTGCTTTGATTTCACCCTTCTTGTACTTTGTCTTAGCAGTAGCCGGTGCATTTGAAGGAGGTTCAGTAATCTTTCCTGCACATAGTCCATAACATCTTGCTCTTCTAAAGTCAAATCAAGAGACATCTTCCATGCATGATAATCAGACTTATCATGAAGCTTGTCATCAGACTTGAATTAGGATGTGGAGGCCACCGAATCTTGTCCTTGATCAAAGGATCTTAGTGATTTCTCTTCTCAGTGATTGCTCTTTTCACTCTAGCTTAGGCTTTGTCTTCACCTCACCTCTGATACCATGTTAATTTTAGATAACAATGTCACGTTCTATGCTTAAGAGCAATTTACTTCAATTTTCTTACTAGCCCATTATCAATTTCCAGATCAGCAATCACATTAACATGACAGTAAATGCAGATAGAACATAAATAAAACAGTAGAAGACAAGCCAAAACAAGAGGACACAAGATATGGCACCAGCCAGGGACAAACCCCAATTTGGGGGGACCCTTTGATCAATTCTTCTTATTATTCTTCAAAAGTTCAACAGAGGGAGAGAGAGTACAATATGCAAAATTCACGTGCCCAATCAAAGTCAAATCTATCCTGTCAAACAACAGTCACAGGAAGCCCTAACCAGAAAGTCAACATTGGTCAACAGGGCAGAATTTATTCCTCCAATTTAGCTCGGTCAAACCCAGTCAACTCGGCCTCCAACAGCCCTCTAAATCAGCCCAAAACAATCCCGAAAATAACAATCAAACTTGGTCAACGCAGAAGTCAAACTTGTGGTCAATTCTCTACAATCAACATTGGTCAAACAGTACAAATTGCCTCGATATCTGTGCCCAGAAATTCGGCCTGCCCAAACAAAATTTTCCCCAACAAAAATGCAGTCAAGCAAGTCAACATTCGCTGGTCAATGCTGGTCAAACCCTCCCTGAAATTCAGTCAATGTTGGCCAACATCCAAACTAGAAAATTGGTGTCCTTTCCTTCACACGTGTGGAGAGAGAAGTTGCCCAGAAATCTGTACCCAATTAGATGAGGAGAGAGAGATATGTGAGAAGATGAGTGATGTCCAAATGAGGAAAAGGCACCTTATATTTATATGCAAACATTGAGGATGAATAGATGTGATTGTTGGGCTTCTGAGCCTACATTAGTTTGTTGGTCGACCTTGACAGTTTATCCATAAACAAAATAAATTCATAATTCCATTTGTACATGTCAGAATGAGATGATCTTTAGATCAATCCTACACCTCCCGGAGAGAGGAATCCAATAAAAATATCAGTTGCATCATATGAGCTGTCCAATGTGGAGTTTGGCCCTAGTTGCCAAATTTAACAATTTCCCTATTATTTTATTAGTTGAGGTGATAATAGGCTAAAATTAGACAACATTGGACACATATATATTAGAGAGACTTCATTTGATCTCTCTCATCATCAAACTTGTGAATTTTGGGGCTCTTAGAGAATTCAAACTTGCTTCTTGCGGGTGATTTTGGAGATACTTGGATGCATTTTGATGTATGGAAGCTGATTTTGACATTCTTTGGAGCTATTTCTTAGTATAATGGAAGCATATATTTCATGTTATATTGTAAGTGGAATCTATTGTTGAATATCTTTTTCTTGAGTGTCTAATGCATGGAACTATTCATTCTAGGTTAAAATTTTGTGCCCTAACTTGTTGAAGATCAATTTATTGAACAATACCTAGATGAATGTTGTATGCATTACTCATTGTAACATGTAATGAATGTTCCTAGTGGAGTACTTCTTGTTAATTTCCATCAAAATCCATTATTCCATTAAGTGGGTAATTGTTGAAATCTTGATAGCTAGGGCATCAAATCTTGACCTCCTTAGAGGGAATTAGGCTTATGTTAAGCATCCTTGACTCCATATGCCCCTTGGACAAGGCACTAATCTAATCACTTGGTGATCACCCCAAAATTATCCATAAATCTCTCCTAAACTCTATCCTTTTAAGGCTAGAAGAAAGACCTAGGGCTCTGAGCAAAATTCTAGGGAGGAGGCTTCTTGGAGTTTTGAGAGCCTAAACATCAAGATATAGGTCTTGACTACATAACCTATCATTTTGGTGGACATTCACTCAAAATTCATCGATAATATCTCTTGCCCTAGGTTTTTCCCTAAGAGGGAAACCCTAATTTCTTCTTTCTCAACTTGAGGACTTTCTTGAAGTTTTTGTGAGCCTTACCTGTGTTGAAATATGTAATGAATGCTCCTAGTAGAGTACTTCATGTTAATTTCCATCAAAATCCATTATTCCATTAAATGGGTAATTGTTGAAATCTTGATAGCTAGGGCATCAAATTTTGACCTCTTTAGAGGGGATTAGGCTTATGTTAAGCATCCTTGACTCCATATGCCCCTTGGACAAGGCACTAATCTAATCATGATCATCCCAAAATTGTCCATAAATCTCTCCTAAACTCGATCCTTTTAAGGCTAGAAGAAAGACCTAGGGCTCTGAGCAAAATTCTAGGGAGGAGGCTTCTTGGGGTTTTGAGAGCCTAAACATCAAGATATAAGTCTTGACTACATAACCTATCATTTTGTTGGACATCCAGTCAAAAAATATTCATAAAATCTCTTGCCCTAGGTTTTTCCCTAAGAGGGAAACCCTAGTTTCTTCTTTCTCAACTTGACAACTTTCTTGAAGGTTTCATGAGCCTTGCCCGTGTTGAAATCAATCATAAGAACATTTTCCCCTCGCCTTGAACTTTGGGAACTCCAACACTCATTTGACCTATCAAACCCTCGGTCTTGTGCTAGGTCTTCTTGAAGAAAGCGAATTACTTCCCAGTGAAGCCTTAAGCCTAATATTGAGTCTTTCTTGAAATGGTCCTACTTGATCGCTTTATTCATCATCCTTAGAATACCATTCATAGGTGATCTTATCCTACTGGGACTCCTCCCATGATTGAAAGTAAGTAAAAGCAGGGGGTTTTGGTTGTGGTGACAGTGGGCCACTACACCATTGTTAACACCTGGTTTAGCCTTAGCCTTGTAGCATTCCCTCTCTAAGGCCTACAAAATTTCGTGGTAATAAGTTGCTTGCTTGGAAAATGCCCTACATTCAAGGAGGAATGTTTGGTATACTAGAGAAGGACAGTGAGCCTTAAAAAAAGTTACGTTGCTTAGAAGCTTACATGGAATGTTGAAGTTGACTTATGGAAACCTAGGTTGTAATAGTGATAATGTAGGTGGAATGGACCCAAAGGAGCACATGGCCTAGGAGAGACATTGGAGCAATGAAGCCCTTGGAGGAGTAGTTCCTTCTTGGAGCCTTGCTTGTGGATCACCATCACCTTGGAGCTTGACATATGTCACCTACAAGAGGAGTGGTTCACATGTGGACTTGCATATTGTAGGTTTCTTGGCAAACTAAGTCCACTTGACTTGTAGGATTCCCTTCACTTCTTTATTATTCTTCCTTGTATTTTACCTCTCTGGTCTTGAGGCACTAACATTTCTTCAACATTCTTCAAGTCAAGGGTTAGGGTTCCATCCCTATGGAGACATTGGAGTTAGTGTTTGGTCATAAACCCTAAGTTCTACTTGTTGAAGAAGAGGAGAATACAAGACACCTTGCATGAGGCTAAGAAGGACTTTCTGGTGTCACTTGTTGGAGTATCTTTGGTGGAACTAGGGTTTTCATGTTTTACCCTAGCTAAGGTTTTAGAGAGCTCTAAAGGTTGTACCACCTTATCTTACACTAAGAATATGTACACAAACTTCATCTCATATATATATATATATATATGAAATTTTCAGCTGTCAAAATGTATCTGAAATCATTTAAAGGCTTAACATTAATATTGAAGACCATAGAACAGAATTTACTTCTGTAATTATCGTTGCCAGAAAGTCATTTTCATATCTAGTTTATGCATGATAAATATTGTCCTAAAGGGCTAAGACTTGTAGCATAAGTTTTGGTGCCTTTTCTATGAAATTGCCTAGTGGATTGGGGTTGCTAAGAAGTGACATATTGCCCATTCTTGTTGGTGTTTTAATATTTCATATCAGCCTTGTTACCCACCAAAAAGTGGGTAACCCATAGGAAAAAAAATCTCCTTCTTGGACAGCCAGACAGCCAACAACCCTATTGATCAGCACTTGACATGATGCCATCGACCCTCCACATATTTCTCAAGTCAGATTTCTTGGGTCATCCATCAGTAGGTACTTTAACCATTTTGTAGGCATACTAATATGAATAAAGGGGTGATAGGGATGATTGATCGATCTTGGGTATATTCTTGTTAACTCACTTCACCTGGGAGGTTAGTTCTTGATCCTAGTCCAGTGGGACCTCCTCTAAGTGTTGAAAATGTAGCGAGCAAGGTCCTCTGGCTTCTACTTTAGCCAATGAAGACATAGAATTGTCCTTCTCCCAGTATGAGTGTGTGCTCATGAGTTAGACTTCAATTAGGATGAGTTATTTCCAGTTTACTGGAATAATCATCAAGTTAGCATGCATAGAGTTGGAGCTTCAATTAAGTGGAGTCTTCATCAGTTTGACTATAGAATGAGGTCGCAGTTACAAGTTCAATCAGAGCGAGTTAGTCTTCAATCTTAATTGAAGGAAGAACAAGTTAAGAACTCCAGTGTTTATTGGAGAGAGAAAGAGTGTCACTCTCTGTTAACTCGTCAATGAAAACTCGAGTTCTAAAATAAAATTGGGCCTCCTTGCATGTTTAAAGAGGAGGATGAAGGAATAGGAAATCATAGTTTTGTGCACAAGCTTTGTTAGACAAGACAGATCACAAGTGTGTGAGAGTATCCTTGATTGTGGAGAGCGCAGATCTTGTTTCCTAGGAAATAGGAGATCACAAGTGTTCTAGAATTTAGGAGATTGGTTGTGCACAGTCTTCAGGAGTTGGTTTCCTAAGAAATAGGAAGCAAGAAGTGCGCAAGGAAATATGAGGAATTGCACTAGGATTTATTGGCGACGTGCACTAGGATTTAGTGGCCTTATGTGCACTAGGAAATAGGGACCTAGTGCATAAGGATTTAGGAGGGTAGTGCACAAAGACCAAGGAGAAGAGAACAGGTTTTGCACGGCAAGTGAAGGACACGGCAAAGGAACAATTGTGAACTAGAGGTAAGAGATCAAGCAGTGATCAAGACAAGTCGAGATCAATTCTATCAGCTAAGATTTGTGAGAAGAAGTAGAATGATTTCTCAGAGATAGATTGTTTTGTAATAGATCAAAATGCTCAAGAACAATCAATAAAATTCCACATCAAGGAAGCAAGTTTTCCCTATTGGGTTTCCTGAGAAATCAAGTGTGTCAATTTGTGTGCGTGTTTTTTATATCTCTGGTGTTTTTATTCCACTACTTATGAATTGTTAGGTAACTTTGTACCTTGGTGAAAGTAAACTAGGTTTTAGTTTTTAGTTATTCATCTGAGTAGTTGTAGAGTCTCATGGAAATTTAACATGGTATCAAAACAGAGATCACTGTAAAGACCAACACCAAATTGACCAAATGGTGGACAACGTAGATCAAGCAGAAAGCTTGCACTAGAGTTGGAAGAGCAAAGCAATTATTTGGATAGCAGTATGGCGTTCCAAGGAATAAGGTTAGATCACAGCTTACAGAGAGCCTCGAACTTCTACTCACGAAAGGAGCAGATCTCAGTGGTGTTGGAAAATAATGGAGTGCTCAAGAATGTGAAGCAGACAATAGCTCCACCTCGAGATGCCCAACAATTGATCCACATAACAAGAATAACACCAAGGTGAGGAGGGTCATTCTTGAGGGGATCAAACATCATATTATCCCTCATCTCCATGAGAAGAAGAGAACATATGAGATGTTTAAAGCCATCTTAGATTTGTATTAGGGTTCCAATGATGCCAAGAAGCTTACTCTCAAGGAGAAGCTAAAAGTATCTAGATGAGCTAGGTCATGTGGGCGTGACTGTAGCAAATAGTGACCTAGTGAGTCTTACACTTCTTGGACTTCACAAGTCTTGGGAGAATTTCCAGGATGCAATAAGTGGCAAGGAGAATATTCCCAGTTGGGAAAGACAACAAAGTGACTATGCTCAAGAAGAGATCAAGTGAGGGACGACAACTGGGAGATCAGCTCCAGAAGAGGATGAGGAGAACTTTGCCCTGGCAAGTAAAGATAGCAAAGCCAAGGGAAAGAGGGGCCAAGGAGAGGTTGTGTCCAATAAGAAGGGCGAGAAGAAGAAGAAGGATTTGAGCAAGATCAAGTGCTTCCATTGCCATGACTTTGGGCACTATGCCACTAAGTGTCCCAATCAGAAGGAGTCCAGTAAGGATCGTGTAGCTGCATCAACTGAGGTAGATGCGTTTTCTACTCAATTCAAGAGAGATTTCTCATTGATAGCTTGCATGGAAAGCTCAACAGACAGCAGTGTATGGTATATTGATTCAGGAGCATCCTTCCACATGACCAGGAACAAGGAATATTTCAACTACCTAAAGGAGAAGGACATGCAGTTTCAGATTGAGCTAGGAGATGATGGCAAGTATGCAACTAGGGGAGTTGGTACTATCAGTTTTGAGAGGGAGTCAGGTAGCTCTCTCCATCTCATAGATGTCCTCTATGTTCCAGGCCTAAAGAAGAACCTTATTTCAGTAGCTACCCTTGAGGAACAGGGTTATGATGCCATCTTCAACAAAGGTAAGGCTTACCTCCAGCACTTAGCTTTTGCATGTACGAAGCAAATAGGTGTGAGGAAGAAGAATTTGTACTTGCTACAGGTTGAGACAGGCACAATCTTGAGCAGCAAGGCATGAAGTGCCTAGAGTAGAGACATGAGGGTTGAAGAGAGAAGAGTTATGGGGAAGTCCTTAGAGCAAGAACAAATTAGAACTCCCAAGAAGGAGCCTCAGCGAATATCACAGTTTGAGTCTTGGCTAGTTCGCAAGTGGGCTGACCAGCAGGATGAGGAGAAGAGACCAAGGTGAGTGGAGGCAATTGCTCAGTGAGAGACTCCTAGTACAGGGAGAGTTTGAGCCAAGTGGGAATACGAGTTGTTTAAGGGGGATCATGAGAGATTTGGACCTCCCAATACCATATTCAGGCAGAGTAAGCAGCCACAGAGATACATGGGGTACATGGCACTTATGACTAAGGAGATAGACTCATATCATAGGAGCGTGGATGGAAGGAACAAGTCTTCAAATCAGATTCCATAGCAGGAAGCAAGGTAGTGTTCTAGTTCAGAGGGAGTAGCTACAGCAGTGGATAACGTGGTGGTGTTGAAGACAGATCCAGGTGGACGAGGTTCTTCCAGAAGTACCTTCCTCACTAAGAGGGAGTGTTGAAAATGTAGCGAGCAAGGTCTTAAGGCTTGTGCCTTAGCCAATGAAGACCTAGAATTGTCCTTCTCCCAATATGAGTGTGAGCTCATGAGTTAGACTTCAATTACGATGAGTTATTTCCAGTTTACTGGAATAATCATCAAGTTAGCATGCACAAAGTTGGAGCTTCAGTTAGGTGGAGTCTTCATTAGTTTGACTACAAAACGAGGTCGTAGTTACAAGTTCAGTTAAAGCGAGTTAGTCTTCAGTGTTGATTGAAGGAAGAATGAGTTAAGAACTCCAATGTTGATTGGAGAGAGAAAGATTATCACTCTCAATTAACTCGTCAATCAGAACTCGAGTTCTAAAATAGAATTGGGCCCCCTGGCATGTTCGAATTAGATCTATAAAGAGGAGGATGAAGGCACAGGAAATCATAGTTTTGTGCACAAGGTTTGTGAGATAATACAGATCACAAGCGTGTGAGAGTATACTTGATTGTGGAGAGCGCAGATCTTGTGTCCTAGGAAATAGGAGATCACAAGTGCACTGGAATTTAGGAGATTGGTTGTGCCCAGTGTTCAGGAGTTGGTTTCCTAAGAAATAGGAGGCACGAAGTGCACAAGGAAATAGGAGGAATTGAGGTAGGATTTAAGGGCCTCGTGTGTGCTAGGAAATAGGAACATAGTGCACAAGGATTTAGGAGGCTTCTAGTGCACAAAGATCAAGGAGAAGAGAGCAGGTTTTGTAGCGAAAGTCAAGGAGGCGGTAGAGGAACAATTGCGAGCTAGAGGGTTGAGATCAAGCAGTGATCAAGGCAAGTTGAGATCAATTGTATCAGCTGAGATTTGTGAGAAGAACCAAAACGCTTTCTTAGAGACAAATTGCTTTGTAATAGATCAAAATGCTCAAGAACAATCAATAAAATTCCACATCAAGGAAGTAGGTTTTCCCTGTTGGGTTTCCTAAGAAAACAAGTGTGTCAATTTGTGTGCGTGTGTTTTTTATCTCTGGTGTTTTTATTCCGCTGCTTATGAATTGTTAAGAAACTCTGTATCTTGGTGAAAGTAAACTAGCTTTCAGTTTTCAGTTATTCATCTAAGTAGTTGCAATGTTTCATGGAAATTTAACACTAAGGCCTTAGGGTTACAGGAAGGACACCAATGAGGAAACTTTGATTGAAATTTGATCATGCCCATAATATTCCATACTTGCAACTTTCCATCATTTTCTCTATTCCATATCCCTTCTTCGAGCTTCTTGTCATTTCTCATGGAGAATGGCACCTTCTTATCCGCATCCTTGACTCAGGGCCAGAATACTTTGGCCTAGAGGTTGATGCAGCTAAATGAAACATAAAAGCAAAGAAAGCCACAACGAAAGAAAAAGATAAAATGCAAAATATGGTTAGGACAAAAATAGCGAGTGGGAAAGAGCCTAACATGAGCACTTGATGGTCTCAAATGTAAGCTTGGGCTCCAGAGCTATGCACCCATATCAAAGTATTAACATAAAGCAGTAAAAGATGCACCAAAGAGGTGGAAAAAGAAGGTCGAGGAAAGGGGTAACTCATGCCTCCATGATTGGCTCCCTCCTCGCATTTATATACTCAAGATGTTGGACCACCATTTGTTAGTCACATGGCTATGGCACCTTGCCTTAAAGTCATTCCCGCTGCATTACCACCATCTTCACGTGCACCTATATATTTATGTGTTCACCTAAGACCTGTCACTTCCCCTGGGGGGCTGGAAACACCTAACAGGGTTATCGATCTAGTCATCCCTAACATAAGAGAGAGAACACTTATACTAGACTTGGTCTAGCTAGATATTTGAAGATGATCTTTGTGTGAAATGTTGGTTGTGCCCCCTAGTATTAAGTATGGTCCACTATGATGCATTTATGGTTTTAGTTACCTAATGATTTTTTATTTACACTTGATCTTGAGGAGGTTTTGTTAGGTGGTTCACATCACAGCAACAAAGGTTTCTTGAGGTGATTGCCCACCTCCTCAACAAAGTAGCAAAGGATGTATCATCCAGTGCACAAAGAGAAAGAGAGAGAGACTGACTTTGATGGTGCAACATTACCTACCCAAAGGATAACATTGGGATATTTGACGACTTCACGTGATGCTTGACACTCGAAGGGACACCCAAATGCTAAAACATTGAGACCATAATGTTTAGTGTTATGGATATTGATGATGTGTCCAATGGACCCATGATGCCCCCAGGCTAGCCTTGACATTGTTTGATGGGCATCACTTGATCCAGAGCCTCGATGATGATGGTCATCCTGGAGATGACAAGGAAGGGCTTGTACATCCCCTTGGAGTCCCAAAATTGGAGCTATTTACTACCATGTCACCACTTTTCCTCCTTTGAGGGTGGCGTATGGCACCTTAGGACTAACTTTTGATGGCTTGCACATGATCCTTGAGACACCTCTTGGAGTATGGAGTACTCATTAGCCTTGTTACCCACCAAAGTAGGTAACCCCATAGGAGAAATTTGTTCTCCTATCTTGGACAACTAGCCAGCTAGCAGCATTGCTCAGTACATGATGATATGCCACATTCCTCTGCCATTTTCACCAGTCATACACCTCTCGCCATCTGGAATTCATCTTGACGGAAGGTGGGTTACCACTTAGCAGGTTCTTTAACCATTTTGTAATCATGTTATTTTTGCTTAATGTTTTGGGCATGTTACCCACCACCAGTGGGTGACCCCATAGGAGAAAGTTTTCTCCTAGATTTGTCTTCCACCAACAACTCGTGACAGACACCAGTGTAGCCGATATTATGCTAACTGATCTCCGCTACCTAAGCCAGTCATATGTCCCCTCGCCCATCTATCAAGAGCATATGTTTGAAGGTGGGCCATCCAATCATAAAGGCATGTCTTTCATTGTGCAATCAAGTGCTTATGCTTGTTTATAGTTGGGCACACTTGGTATGAATTATTGAATGACTTGGAAGGATGAAGGGTTTGACTATAGTCTTGTTCCCTCACCTTAAATGGGGGGTTAATCCTCCACCCTAGTTCTGTGGGATCTCCCTTATTGGATTATAGGTTCAAGATGGGCACTACTTGGAAAACCCTGATTTTGGTAGCATGGTCTCGTTTTCCCATTTCACATTTTTCACTCCCCTCAGCAGAATACATGCTTTATTTCATCATCTTCCCTCCCTAGGTCCATGTTACCCACCACCTGTGTGTGACACGCATAGGAGAAATTGTTCTCCTAGATTGTCCTCAGCCGGAAGCCCCTTGCAGCCACCAAATAGCTCGATGTGCCATCATCTCCACCACCTGAGCCAGCGATTATGCTCCCTCGCCCATCTGTTATGATCATATGTTTGAAGGTGGGCCTTCCAACCTCAAAAGTATGGCTTTCATTATTGTTGTCTCTCAGACAAACACCCTCCAAAATTTGGTCTAACTTGAATTTTGGAGCCTACTGTGGATCTTGCGATTGTTCGTTCCATAGTCACTTTATGGTTAGTCAATAAGTGTCAAAATCGCTCGCTCACACATGCTCAGTCCGTAACAAGTTCATGAGCACACTCTTTTATGCAAGCTTGAACAGGCATAGCACAAGTCCATCAAGACAGTGGTTGTGCAATGTTCAACCTGTGTCAACAGTCAGTGCGCACTTTCGTTGATAGTCTCTCACTTTTGGTCACGATTGTTCTTCTATTTCGGTGAGTTTTCCCAACTGTCGCTTTTGCAAACCTTGGCTTTTGCAAGTTTTGCTTTCATGTTTACGACCGTCGCTTTTGCTTCTTTTCACTGTAAGAAGTGCCGTTTTCATGCTATCTTCGTTCTGGCATATGTGTCGCTTTCAATGTTGTTCGAATTTTGCAAGTGTCATTTGCACTTTCCTCTTACTGTCACAAATGTTGTCTTTTAGAATGGCAAGCATAGCACATAGCACATATGTAGTTTTAGTTTGTTTCAAGGGGTAACCTTGGTGTTAATGAGTCATTCTTACCATGTAGACATGTATCGCACTCATTCCCAAAGTTTCAAGCATTGTTGCACAAGTGTCGTCACTGTCGTCGCAAAGTGTACCTTTAGTGTTGCACTTGGGGATGTTGATTTCTGGTAGCATCGGATGTGCTCTAAGTCTCAAATTTTGCAGGGAGGCTTGGGCACATGTATTCCAAAGAACGCAGAAAGTGTTTTGGGAAATTCCACTCGGAGATAGTTTTATTAATAATTAAGTATTTTTAATGGGTCCCTAAGTCTAAACTTAGGAAATTAAAATAATTAATGGGTATTAATCTAACTGTGGGTGTAGCTTCTAGAAGAAGACGAGGACCAAGCAAAAATGATCTTAGCCATTGATTAACTTCTAATCTGGGTCGTTGAATGCACTGTTTTGAAAAACGTCCGACTCGAAACCGACTCGGCCGAGTTGGTGGAGTCATGCCCCCACCGGGTCGACTCGGCCTTCGAACTAGTTCGGTCAGCCAGGTTATTACCGAGTTGGCCGAGTTGTCTAACGACTCGGTCGGCTCGGTAATAACCTGGCCGGCTCGGTAATAACCTGGCCGGCTCGGCCAGCTCGGTGACAGTGGCTCGGAAACATTAGAAGTTGTGATAAGCCATCTTTTCTTTCATTTTCTTAATTTAAAGGTTTGTAATTTTAGCAGTTCTATTTTCAGACTATTGTTTGATTAGTGATTAGTCATCAGTGAGCTTTTGCATTTAATAATGTGTTAAGTACTTAAATAAAAGCGAATATTCTCTCTCCTATTGCACTTCACCCATGCATAGTGTGCCTTATCTAGAGAGAAAAGGTTAGATCTACTCTAGTTTGGTCCATGCACATCACAGAAACTTGAGTAGAAAAGTCTCTCATGTGAAGCAACCATAATTGAGCTACTTTATGAATTTTGGGAACTCTAGCGTGACTTTTCTTCTTTATCTCTCAATTGCCTTATTCCATCACTTGGATCCTTGAGATGAACACTTGGTTTATTAGAGGGCAAGTTATCTGGAGAGAACTCGAGCAAATGGAGCACCTACCTTCCTAGAATGTCACTCTATTGTATTGTATCATTGTAAATATTAATCCATGGTTAATGAGATGAATATTATTTTTCCACCACAGATTTTAAGCTTCCTTGGTTGTGTGTTTTTGTTTTGATCTCTATATCATCATCATGTATGTATTGGACAGTGCACTAGGTGCCATTTTGATATAATGGATATATTTATGAGCCTACTTTGATCATATGTTGTCTTCTATCTATATTCTAATGCTGTGTGTTTGGAAACATGAATGAAAATCTTTAAAATTATGTTTTTTTTATAAATAAATTAAAAAAATATATATTTAATGTATTTTTTACAACGACCGAGTCATTGAAATCGAGTCGACCGAGTCGATATCGAGTCAGAGTCGGATTCGAAGTCGGAGTCGGAGTTTTAAAACATTGGTTGAATGTCAAGGAGAAGATTATTTAAGGAGGCTTGAGGGTCACTTGGAAGACAGACACAGAGTTGATCAATCAGATCAAATTGTTGAGCCAGAGAGCAGCGCGATGATTTCGTGGTGATCACGCAGAGAGGGGAAAAGATAGTTTTGGCTGGAGAATCTTCTCCGGAGCCAAGAATACGCAGCAGAGAGGCAAAGAAAGACACAAAGGAGGCAACACAGTGCCCAGTGAGGGTGACGCAGAGCCAGGAAGGGCTCACGCAGAGCAGCGCAGTGCCTTCCAAGCAGAAGTCTGAGATTTTGTTGGGGGTTTGATGTTCTGAGTCGGGAGGGTTGAAGTCGAAGCTCCTGAGAGCAAATCGATCCAGCAGAGAGGTGACGCAGTGCCTCAAAGGCAGTGACGCAGGCCCACGCAGTGACTGCGTAGGGGCAGCGCAAAAGTCACCGAGGACTCGATGGTTCAGCTACCGGATCAGCCGAGACTTGCAGTGTAGAGTGAAGTAATCTCACTAATTTCTTTTGCCGAGTGATATTCTCTGTACTGGATTCCCAACAAGGCATCCAGAGTTTGTATTCAGAAATAACTTTTGCTTAATAATAAAAACCCTCAGATCTGTTGCATCGGTGTTCCCACATTGGGTTTTTCTGGAGACATTTGTCCAAAAATAATAGTGTACTTGCGTCGTATCTTTCACTGTTCAGCTTCTTGTTTCAACATATTATTTTCAATAGTGAATGTTACAGTTGTATTTACTTAGATATTTACAGTAGAAAACAGTAAATAACTTGTATGGATTAACAAGTAGGAGAAGTAACATCAGTTTGCTGCAGTAGGGATTTCGGGTTTAGGAATTTTCACAAGTGAAAGTCGTCACATTGGGGGAATTATGTTGTTCATGTGTTCTGAGTGATTAGTGTTGTGTCATTAACTATTCATGCTCAAGTTTTATCACTGTTCACTTTGGCCTCACTGATCCCACACTTAGCCAAATCTAGAAAACTTCCCGATCGAGCATCCTGGCCTCACTCAGCCTTCCTGAACTGCGCATTGCACAGTATCATCCCTCAAGCCCAAACCTTGCCTCTTGCAACTGCGCAATGCGTAGTCGATGCCTTCCAAAACTGCGCATTGCACAGTCTTAGTGCTCAATCCCGACCCTTTAGCTCCAGAACTGCGCAGTCTCTAAAGCCTCCTCTGCGAACTACGCAGTCTCAAGCAACAAGCCTCCAGCTTGAGCCCTTAAACTGCGCAATTGCGCAAGCCCTAGGCTTCTGACCCTCTAGAACTTCGTAGTGGGCACCCTCAAGCCTCAAGCCTTCAACCTGACCTCTTTAGCCCCTCAACTACGCAAATGTCTAGCCCTGGCCTACTTGAATTGCGCAATCTCAAGGCTTAGTCCTGGCCCCTGACCTCCTGAGCTGCGCAACTGGACAATCCTTGAGCCTGTCACTCGATTCTAGTTCAGTTAACAATTGTCAAGAAGCATGTTAGGCTAGGGGTTTATCGGACTAATGTCGTCTTGTCATGAGTGGAATTCAATTGCAGGTATTATATCATGTTATGACAAGATGATGATGAAGGAGACCCCGCTAGAAGACACCTTTGTAGCTGCAAAGACAAGTTGATCAATCAAGCAAGACAAAGGGACACCAGATTGTGACAGCAGCCAGAGACCAAGATCACATTGAAGGCTCCCTGCCTTCAAGCCTTATGGGAGAGGAAGAAGATCATGTTCCATCTTTTAGAAAAACGCAAGGAAAGTAGTAGCAAAGAATGGCTTGACATTGCCATGTCATCATGCAGTCCATTTCATCAGGGTCAAGTCATGTCATGTCATGAGTCATCATTTTCCGCATCATTTGTGGATTATGTAAATTCAATATTGGAAAAATGTAATGTAAAGTGGAAATCCAAGAGTCATCCATAGAATGTGAAAAGTCATGAAGGAGTCAAAGAGTCATAGAGAAGTCGAGACCACTCCAAGGAGGATGAATTTGTCTTGGGGTCGATTCCAATTCAACATTTGAGATCTTGAGCAGATATTTCTATTGATTTGGGGTAGCATCGGAGGTGCTCTAGCCATGAAAATTGGTGGAGAGGCTAAAGCACATGAGATCTCCAAGACCTAGAAATGGTTTGGGCAGGTTCTAACCAGTTTGGGAGATATTAAAATAATTAATATTTTGAATGGAGTTCCTAGGTCTAAACTTAGGAAAAATAAAATATTAATGGGTATTAATATAAAACTGGGTTAGAAGGTTCCAAAAGTCATGGATCAAGCCAAATCTAATCTTAGTCGTTGATTATAGATTCAATCTCGGTCGTTGAAGGACCAACAAGAAAAGTATAAGAAGATGCTTGAGGTTCAGTTGGAGAACACACTAAGGGAGACCAATCAGTTCGATTTCTGGAGCGAGGTTCGCTGAGAAATTCGAACTAGTGGTCTGGAGAGCAACAAGATGCAGCAAGTACGGAATAGAGAGTCGGGAACAACACCAGGGGAACAGCGCAGAGGTTGGAGAGGCAAACGCAGAGCCTCTCAGGCAGACACAGAGACTGCAGACTACGCAATCACTGAAGCGCCTGTGTGGCCGACACAGAGAGGCCCAGTGATGACATAGAGAGGCAGGGGCTGACGCGGAGGGTCTGGGAGCTACGCAGAGGTCAAACAAGCTGACGCTGAGACGAAGTACTAAAGAATTTTCTCTCTGTCGGGTAAGCCAGTTTGGCACCTAGTTGTACTGAAGAATTGCTGAATAATAAAATCCTCCCTTGCTGCACCGGTTTTCCCACATTGGGTTTTTCCGGCGACTGATTGTCCAAAATATTTGTGTCGATGTGTTAATTCTTGTGCATGTGTTTGTTTCTGTATTATGATGTGATATCTGTAGCAAAATTTATTTTAATGTTTACTAAAGGATTTTCATAAATAACTTATTGGGAAATAAGTAGGTAAAATAAAGCAGTTGTTGTAGTGATAGAATTTTCACATGGTATCGGAGCAAGTAATCAAAGACGAGAAGGGAAAATCAATTATGGGTCGAGGTCGAGACCATGATGCAGAGGCATCTACATCAGGAGACTCGCACAGATTTTCAGATAATTGCACAAGAGAAACTGATTTCGATTTCTCTATGTTGGCTTCCAGGCTGGAAGAAGAAGTTGTGTGTGTGACTAGCTCTGCATCATCAGAGGTATGGTATATAGACAGTGGGGCCTCTTGGCATATGACGGGAATCCGGGAATGTTTTTCAAATTATTGGGAGGAGAAGATGAACTTCCAGATCACCATGGGGAACAAAGCAAAATGTACTCCAATAAGGAGGGGTACCATAGTTTTTCAAGCAGAAATGCGAGAGCGGTTCCGTGCTACCAATGTGTTGCATGTACCAAGGTTGGGGATGAACTTACTTTCCGTGTCGCAACTTCAAGGCAAAGGCTATGATGTTTTCTTCATGAAGGAGAAAGTATACGTCAAACACCCAAGCTTGAAAAATAAAGTGCAGATCAGGATCTACAATAACAAGTTGTACAAACTACAACTAGAATCACCAATGGCACTAATAGGCAATCATGGAGACAAGGATTTGAACGAAATATGGCACAGAAGAATGGGACATTTGCACCATGGGGCTCGGAGAATTCTCAGGAGCACTGTAACAAGAGTTTCAGATCTTAGTACGGAACGAGATGATGTATGCAGAGGATTTGCTCTAGGAAAGTATGCCAAGGCAGCAGTAAAAACAGGGCCAAGAGTGTACTAGGATTGATACACTCAAATATCTGCGGACCAATATGCACTAAAGCTCTTAGTGGTGTAAAGTACTTCCTTACCTTCATTGATGACCACTCAAGGAAAACTTGGATTTATTTTCTGAAAACCAAGGACGAGGTTTTCTGTCGATTCAAAGAGTTCAAGGCTCTGGTGGAGAATCTGACTGGGAAGAAAATAAAAGTTTTGCGCTCAAACAATTGTGGAGATTACGTCGATAAAGTCTTCACTGATTTTGGCGCTAAGGAGGGCATCAGAAGAGAGTGGACAGCTCCTTACAATCCGGAGCAAAATGGAGTAGCAGAAAGAAAGAACAGGACTATTGTAGAAGCAGTTAGGGCCATGATGTATGATCAGGATATGCCAAAATTCCTGTGGGCAGAAGCATGCAACACAGCAGTCTATGTTCAGAATAGAACTCCTCATCGAGAATTGGGCAAGATTACTCTAGAGAAAGTCTTCACAGGGAAGACACTTGAAGTCAGTCATTTCAGCATATTTGGGAGCTTAGCATATTGCTGCATACCCGAGGAAGAGGAAGAATCAAACTGCAAAGAAATGATATCTAGTGGGATATAGCGAGAACGCTAAGGCATACAGAATCTATCTTCCAGGGAGCAGGAAGGTAGTAGTTCGACGAGATGTGAAGTTCATGGAAGACAGGGCTTTCAGAAAATCTCAAGAAATGCCTTCCAAGGAGCAGTCAAAAGAGGAACCGTTGGTCAAACCTCTTCAACCAACGGAAGAAAAGAATTCTTCCTCGGGTCAGGAAGAATCACAGGATGAGGAGGAGCTAACAAAAGCACTTGCTGGCAGAGGAAGAACGAGCAGGGAACTTCGTCAGATTCTACGAGATGCAGAGGACTTCATTGGTGCGCCAAGGAACAATAAGAAGGAGCGAAAACAGCCAAATAAATATCAGGCATTAGTAGCTTAAGAAGATGGGGAGCTTGCCAGCTTTTAAGAGGCAACTCAACATCAGGTTTGGCTGAATGCGATGGTAGAGGAGTACAACTCCATAATGGTGAACAATGTCAGGTAGGTAGTGCCAAGGCCTTAAGATAGATCAATGGTAGGTTCAAGATGGATCTACAAGATTAAATACGCTGCAGACGGTAGTGTTGAGAAATACAAAGCCACATTTGTGGCTAAGGGGTATGCTCAGAAGGAAGGAATTGACTACGAAGGGACCTTGTTAAATTGGCAACTAGGGCCAAACTTCATATGGGTCATCTTATTCATGGCTAATAATATTTTTATTAAATTCCTCTCGTCGAGAGGTGTAGGATTGATCTAAAGATCATCCGATTCCGATAAGTATTCATGGAGATATGAATTTATTTTAAATATGGAATTATTATCAAGCCGACCTACAACTCATGTAGGCTCAGAAGCCCAACAATCGCATCTATTCAAACATCAACAGTTGTGTATAAATACAAGAGGACTTTTCCTCATTTGCACTCACTCATCTCATCACATCTCTCTCTACTGCGCAGAAAAGAGTCTCTTCTCTACTGCGCAGAAAAGGGTCTCTCTCTCACACATGTGAAGCCAGAAGCTGCTGAAACTGAAGCTGCAACTGTAGATCCAAACTTTGACCAACGTGGACCATCAAACCTCCTCTTCTGATCTGTGTTGTAGGTTCATCTGAACCTCCTCTAAAGGCTGCAACTTTTGGTGGTGGAATCAAGTCGATCCGACAAACGGTTTGCGAGATATCGACTGCCCTAGTTTGAAGGAAGTTGCTGAAACTGAAGCTGCAACTGCAGATCCAAACTTTGACCAGCATGGACCATCAAACCTCCTCTTCTGATCTGTGTTGTAGGTTCATCTGAACCTCCTTTGAAGGCTGCAACTTTTGGTGGTGGAATCAAGCCGATCTGACGGTCGGTTTGTGAGATATCGACTGCCCTAGTTTTGATGATGAAGCCGCTAATGTTGATGCTACTGATCTAGGGTTTGCTACTATTGATATAAATCAGATTTATTGTACTATTTCTCTCTACTGAATTATTGAAGATAAAAGAAGATTTGATCAAAGGGTTTCCCCACACATTGTGGGGTTTGTCCCCGGCTAGCCGCCACATCTTGTGTCTCTTGTCTTGGCATGTTTCCTGTCGAACTTTTAATGTTCTATCTGCACTTTACTTTATGTACATGTGATTGCTAATCTATGGAATATAATAAGAAAAAGAAGTAAACTGTTATAAGCATAGAACATACCATAACTTAACATGGTATCAAAGCTGAGGTGAAGACAAAGCCCGAGCAAGAGCAAGAGCAGTCACCGAAGAGAAAATTGGCAAGGCTATCCTAAAAGAACTATGGGTCCTCAACACTCTTTCCTGCCGAAGACAACCCCCGTGAGAAAGCTGACTATCACGGCTGGAAGATGTCTATCGATCTAACCCTAGAAGATCAAGGAGTGTTGGACCATGTAAGAGGCAATATTGTTGAGCCTCCATCAAATGCATCCGTTGCTGCCTGGAACAAATGGAAAAACGGAGAAGTCAAAACAAAGAAGATCATTTGGGACTCTATCGACAAGCACTTGGTGGCCTACATCTCTGAACTGGACACCTCCAAGGAAATCTATGATAGACTGGTGAGTTTATTTAAAGTCAATGATGCAAATCAAGTTTTGTTTCTTAAAAATAAACTGAGGGAAATCAAGAAGGGTAAAGATGAGAGTATGCAAGCATACTTCTTAAGAATCACCGAGATCAAGAACAATCTCCTATCCATTGGGGAGACTATTACTGACAGAGAAATGGCACTCACGACTCTTGAAGAATTACCATCTGAATGGTACGTGTTCAAGACTACTCTTCTGAACAATCATGTAATTCCTGGTTTCAAGGAATTAATGGCTAAATGCATTCAAGAAGAAACAAGGGTAGAAGAGCAAGAAATGCCCATGCCTAAAGGTCCTCCTGCTGCCTTTTCTTCTCATGCTAAGAAAAGAAATAATTCCGGGACTAAATCAAAAGGAAAGGTTGGACCTAAGGGTGGAAGAAAAGGACGATGTTACATCTACGATAAAGCAGGTCACTATGCAAGGGAGTGCTCTAATAGAAAGGACTCACACCGAGACGATGATCAAAATCCCTCTGATGGCAATCAAAGGAATGACAAATTAAATAGCAAAGGTAAGAGGAGAGCTGGGAATCAAGGAAGAGGACAACCATTCAAGAAGGCTAGAAATTCTAGGATGTATTAAATGCACCTGACCTCAAAAAGAACCTGGTGTCCATCTCGGCAATAGAAGACAAAGGCTACAAGGTAACCTTCAGTGATTGCAAGGTACATATATGGAAAAATAATGTTAAAGATGCCTTCACTCTTGGGTTTCGTGTTGATTCATTATATCAAGTCAATGGAAGTCCGCTAGGTGTCATGTCTTATGACACATCTCTTCGGTCTGAACTTTGGCATCGGAGGTTTGCCCCCCTTCATTACAAAGCTCTACTCTGTGTAAGACAAATGGTGACAGGGATGCTCGAATTCCGAGTAGAGAAAGAAGGTGTATGTCCAGGATGTGCCGAAGGAAAGCTCAAAAGGGGACCATTCCCCTCAAGCCAAAGCAAGACCTCTGATATATTACAGTTGGTTCACTCAAGCATAGCTGAGGCTGGCATTAAGAGGGAGACTACTACTCCACATACTCCTGAGCAGAATGGTGTGGCAGAAAGGAAGAACCGTACGATTGTGGAAGCTGTCCAGAGACTTCCAAAGTTTCTATGGGTAGATAATGTAACAATGCTTGATGTGGAGGAACCCATGGATCCTATTTATCCACCTGAGCCTTCCTCTTCTAGGAAGAGGCCTTCATGGCTTAGGGGGGTACTCGATGATGCTGAAGGACATGCTGCACCCCGAGGAACCTTCCGTGAAAGTAAGAAATCTAACAGGTATCAGGGATACCTGACCATTATAAGCACGATTACACAAAATGAGCCTTCATCATTCTCAGATGCCGTCAAGCATCAAGTATGGAAGGATGCTATGACCAAAGAATAAGAATCTATTATGAAGAATGATGTCTGGGAAGTAGTTCCCAGACCCCAGGACAAGACAGTTGTCACGTCAAAATGGCTTTATAAGATAAAGCATGCAGCAGATAGAAGTACGGAAAAGTATAAGGCTCATTTTGTTGCTCGTGGTTTCTCCCAGAAGGAAGGTATAGACTATGATGAGATATTTGCACCTATTGCCAGATATACAACCATCCGCTCGATCATAGCCCTTGCAGCTTCACAAGGATGGAACCTACATCAGATGCATGTCAAGACCGCGTTCTTGCATGGTTCGATCAAAGAAGAGGTCTACGTGGAGCAACCCGAAGGAGTTGCGATTTATGATCGAAAATCTCATGTATGCAGGTTGAAGGAAGCTCTCTATGGGCTGAAGCAAGCACCTCGAGCATGGTATGAGAGGATCGATAGCTACTTGATGAAGCTGGGATTCACTAGGAGTGAAGTCGATCCTAACCTTTACTTTAGGTTGAAAATGACAAACCTATCATACTGGTGTTGTATGTGGACGACCTCTTTCTAACAGGTGCAGACCCTCTCATTCACAAATGTAAGAGGGAGTTGGCTTCTGAATTTGAAATGAAGGACCTAGGACCAATGCACTATTTCCTAGGACTTGAAGTGTGGCAGAAGCTAGGGGAAACTTTCCTATCTCAAGGAAAATATGTGGTGAAAATTCTGAAAAGATTTGATATGATGGACTGCAAGCCTGTGACTACCTCGAGGATTATAACTTTCAAAAGTTATATGGTAGTGATGTCGGACGAGATTTGGGAAATGCCTCTGAGTTTCAAAAACTCATTCGCGTTGATGTTCTTGGTGAACCTCCGTCCGAACATATGTTTTGCAGTTAGCATTCTGAGCTCATATTTGGTTAAGCCTCACTAGACTAGTGCCAAGAATCTTCTGAGATGTCTTCAAGACACAATGTCTCATGGATTGAGATACACTGCTAAAAATATGAAACTGCATGATTGTTCAGATGTTGATTAGGCAGGTAGTGTGGAGGATCACTAGAGCACTTTTAGTGCTATTTCTCTTTGGATTCTACTTCGATATAATGGATGAGCAAGAAGCATAAGTCGATTGCCATAAGCACCGCTGAGACCAGATACATATCTACGAGTATGATCTCGTATGAAGCTGCCTGGTTGGGAAGCTCTTCAATGAGCTATTTGAACACATACCACTGTGATTCTCTGTAACAACCAGAGGTGGGATTCGATTATTGAGGAATCCCGTATTTGTCGATTGCTCCAGTAGATAGACATCATCTAGGATATGGTAAGTCGATGAGCAAGGAGGCTCCATCGCATTAAGATGATGTACAGGTCGATACACCTTGTCAAAGCCCCGAGGAAAGATCTAATCTGTGATTTTCCCAAACAACTTGGAGTCGTCAAGAAACCCTTGTACAAGGGTCCTGCATGTTGCATACATTAAGCTCTAGGAGCTCTGAGCGCTTGCGATTCTTACAGGAGCAACATACGACCACAGGGTGACTCACCCTCCCCTAGTGGTGCGCACTGGAACAAGATGATTCGCTCTCACGTGGGACAAGATGATTCGCTCTCTTGTGGAACAGGATGATTGAAGTGTTCTCCATGGCGATTGTAGCAGTATTGATGTGTTCTCCTGTGAGGCCTGGATTGATGTGTTCTCCATGGCGATTGTAGCAGGATTGATGTGTTCCCCTGTGAGGCCTGGATTGATGTGTTCTCCATGGCGATTGTAGCAGGATTGATGTGTTCTCCTGTGAGGCCTAGATTGATGTGTTCTCCATGGCGATTGTAGCAGGATTGATGTGTTCTCTTGTGAGGCCTGGATTGATGTGTTCTCCATGGCGATTGTAACAGGATTGATGTGTTCTCCTGTGAGGCCTGGATTGATGTGTTCTCCATGGCGATTGTAGCAGGATTGATGTGTTCTCCTGTGATGACAGAATTGATTAGTTCTCCTGTCGAGGCATCCTACCCATGCAGTCTGGGACTCATGGGAAGTACCTCTCATCTGATCAATGAGCAAGGAAATGAAGTTAGGGACCATAGTAGTACCTGTTGTCGCACAGATTGTCACGACAACGCTCAGACCGGGGGCTGTCACTCTGATCCCCGATCTCTCCGTTTAAGCCTGTCTCCCGCGGCTAAGGGGGGTAGACCCTATGGGAAAATGAATGACCAACTGTGAAACAGTTGGGTTGGGAGACACGAGGGGAAACAAGCACTTAATTGATTTTTATTAGGTTAATAGACCAGTGCCTTATGAAATGATTAAACGATTATTTGTCGAATGCTGCAGAAATATGAACTCATTAACAATCGTTTACCATCAATCAACCCAAACAAATATTAACTTTTATCAAATGCGAGAAAATGCTTAATGGCTTAATGATACTGCAGCAATTAAAATTTCGAAAGATAAAGTGCGTTAAACAACCACGCAAAATGCTTTAATAGTGATCCAGCAATTAAAACTCAGTAACGATATTCCAAAAATGCTTGAAATAATCACGTAAAATGATAACCGGAGATCACATTCATGTAGTTAATCTTCAGATGAACATTAAACCATGTTAAACATTAATTCCCAGATCAAAATTTTAGCCTCAGCATAAAAGATAAAACATAAGAAATTCCTGAGCCAAGACTGAAATTGGCAAAAAATTTCCCAAAATATTTTTATATTTTTCAGATAAAACAAAATTTAAAACTAAATGAAACCTTTTATTATTTTATTTATTTTTTTTTTATGGAATTTTTTATTTTTATTTACTTCAAACAAAATTAAATCTAAACTAAAAATCAAAATCTAAACTATAAGGAAAGAAACTCTTTATGCTTTTTAAAGTTTTATAATTTTTATGATTTTCTTTTTTTATTTTTTATTTTGTTTATAAAGTAAGGTAAACTTAACTAAATCGTAACAAAAATAAGAGTTAAATCTAAATAAAACTGAAACTTTAACAAAAGTTATTAAATTCTAAACCATAAGAAAAATGAAACTAAACTAAACCCTAACTACAGCGTACATAGGAAACAAAGAAAAATCGATTTATTAAAACAAAAACTAAAATTTAAATAATATCTATTCTAAAACAAATGAAAATTGAATTTTACCTTTCCCCTTTTTTTTCATAATATACTACCACATCCTAAAAAAAAACAATATTCTAAACCAAAATATGCTAACGTTAACCTAACAAAACGCATTCAACATAAAAGATATATGTTCGTTTCCCAGCGTGCAGGTTTGAAGACGGAATGAACTTCGACGAGAGGTTGGAGGATGGTCGACGGCAAAAGAAAAAGAACGAGGCAGCGAGAGGGTTTCGACTTGCAGGATTGCGGAAGGATTGCCAACAGCGTGTAGAAGGTGCAGGGGATGCGTTTTTGATCGCAGGCTTTGTATATATATATTTTTTTTGTTTGCAGTTTCAAGTTTGGACAACGTGAGGGACTGGTGACTGCAGGCTGAGAGAGCAGCAGATAAGAGGTTCGATGGGGGCAGCAGCGATGGAGATGCAACTTGCAGGTTGAAGGCTACACGTAAAAAAATTTGACTGTGTGGAGCGATGATGAGAGCTGGAGGTGCAAGTTGAATAGCAAATGATACGTTGTAGGTTTAATAGAATGTTTGCGTGGATATGACAGCAGATGGGCAGCAAAAGCATAAAAAATGATTGCGTGGAGAATGGAGAAGAAAAATTGCCTGGGAGTGAAAGGCAGTGTAAAAATACTGAAGGCTGAGTGCATGGGCAAACAAAGGAGAGGATAGACTACGGATGAGAGATGGATACGCGGGTGACTGAAGCGTGAAATTTTCCAGAGAAATATAATATGCAGCCAGAAACTGGTAAACCCTTTAAAATTCCACAGAAATTTGCAAATAAAGTGATATTCCTCCGCTTCGGCGCTTCCAGTTATCAAACCCCACAAAGATTTCCAGCTTTGAAATAAGTATTCCTGCAATCGCTGATTCTAAGGCCAGATCTTACCCTCTAGGGCCTAGATCTGGTTTCAGGATTTAAGCTCACCTCCAACCTTCAATAATATTTTCAGATCTTTAGATTTGCTATGAAATGCTTTAGAAAAAACTCTCATGCAACTCAGAAATAAACTCTAAATGATAAACCCAGAATCAGAACTGTCTGGGCTCTACAAGAGAGTGCTTTGCGGGAGTTCGCTGGTTCAGCCGAGAACGTCCCCAAACGCCCACTGATTTTCTGAATAAGGGTTTCCTGCACAGCTCACTTCAACCATCAATAGAGAGAGAAAAAACAGTACTAGATCCCAGATGCAATGGAGATACCTGCCATTATTTCAGAAATTCTAATACCATTCAAACCCTAGTAAGTGAACAAGATACCTGTGTTCAACAATACTCTACATCAAGCTATTACTAATGGCTGAAAATGTAATTATGCAGAAAATAAAATAGCTCACAGCACTTCAGGAGAGTAACACCAGCAAGATTTCAACCCCAAAGTCTTTCTTTATTAGCACCAGAAAAAGTTTACAAGAGAGCTTCCTTCTAGCACAAGACTCACAGATCGAATGATCTCAAATGACCCCTAGCACCCTATTTAAAGAAAAAATTCCCAACAGCTAGTTCGAGTGATCCACGTCAAAATGATCTCGACCGTCGATGAGGATCAAGATATCTCTTAATCTCATCCATCGAATTTTTAATGCATTAAAAAATTGAAATTCTGCATTTATTTACTCAAAAATATTATTATTTTATTATTTTTAAGTTTTTATTTTATTTTATTATTTTTTATTTATTTTATTTTTATTTTTATTTTTATTTTTTATATCTTTTATATATATATTCTTTTTTTTAATTGTTTTTTATCTTTTCAATTTTTTAATTTTTAATTTTTAATTTATTTTTTAAATGGATCCTCGAACTTAGCCTTTGGAAAAAATTCCCTAGGACCTAGGACTTAGGACTTATGAGGGGATTAAAACATTTCCTAACCCTCAAGACACTTTACATCATGACTTTTACAATTTTACATCTCAAGGGGGAAAACCCATTTGCCATAGACCCTCATAGACCACCCAGTTCTGCGACCAAATATAACTTAGCAGATCAACGCACTAGGATTCTCCTAAGATTTTAATGACAAAATCCATTCTGGCTTTGGGGTTAGGCTGAAGGAAAACTCTGCCGATCATGGATCGGTGAGACAAAAAACCTTCCGGAATGTAGATTATCATTAGAAAATTAGGTCCACCTAGGCAATTTACATACATGACTCAGATCTGCTAAGATTATTTACAATTCACACATGCAGACTAGGTTTACAACATAATATGATCAAGTCGACGATGACTGTCGAATGGCACGGACATGTCGATTAAGCGCTATCCCTTTTGCGAAAAAAGGGGGTGTACTGCTATAGGAAGTTGACACGTAGTGGTCAACAGTACCGATGGATGCATCATTGTATCTACCGTACTCCCTACACTAGGATGACCTCCATTGATTTGGGATCAATGATACTGGTCTGGGACCAGTGGTAGGAGTGGTACATTCTATGACACTGACTTCGGGTCAGTTGAGACTGGTCTGGGACCAGTGGTACACACTCTGAGACTGACTTTGAGTCAGTGGAGGATGTTACTGGTCTGGGACCAGTGGTAGGAGTTGTACATACTATGACACTAACTTCGGGTCGGTTGAGACTGGTCTGGGACCAGTGGTACATACTCTGAGGCTGACTTTAAGTCAGTATGATACATCCTCGATCATTTCTTCTTCTTCATAATTCGGACAAAAGTAGAGCAGAACAAAACAAAGCAAAGCAGAGCAGTACAGATCAGTACAGGGCAAAACAAGACAAAGCAGAACAGGCAAAATAGAGCAGAGCAGGGCAAGGGTCAAGTTGTACAGGGCAGTGCATTTGATGGATGAATAGTAGCGACCGACAGACAGATTGCAGATGAAGTTCTCCCTAGTTGAGAGGGAGTGTTAAATTGGCAACTAGGGCCAAACTTCATATGGGTCATCTTATTCATGGCTAATAATATTTTTATTAGATTCCTCTCTTCGAGAGGTGTAGGATTGATCTAAAGATCATCCAATTCCGATAAGTATTCATGGAGATATGAATTTATTTTGATTATGGAATTATTATCAAGCCGACCTACAAATCATGTAGGATCAGAAGCCCAACAGTCGCATCTATTCAAACATCAACAGTTGTGTATAAATACAATAGGACTTTTCCTGGAAGGCGTAGCTTTACGGGATATATTGATTGGTATTTGCACTCACTCATCTCATCACATCTCTCTCTCTACTGCGCAGAAAAGAGTCTCTTCTCTACTGCGCAAAAAAGGGTCTCTCTCTCACACATGTGAAGCCAGAAGCTGCTGAAACAGAAGCTGCAACTGCAAATCCAAACTTTGACCAACATGGACCATCAAACCTCCTCTTCTGATCTGCGTTGTTGGTTCATCTGAACCTCCTCTGAAGGCTGCAACTTTTGGTGGTGGAATCAAGTCGATCCGACAAACGGTTTGCGAGATATCGACTGCCCTAGTTTGAAGGAAGTTGTTGAAACTGAAGCTGCAACTGCGGATCCAAACTTTGACCAGCATGGACCATCAAACCTCCTCTTCTGATCTGCGTTGTAGGTTCATTTGAACCTCCTTTGAAGGCTGCAACTTTTGGTGGTGGAATCAAGCCGATCTGACGGTCAGTTTGTGAGATATCGACTGCCCTAGTTTTGATGATGAAGCCGCTAATGCTGATGCTGTTGATCTAGGGTTCGCTACTATTGATATAAATCAGATTTATTGTACTATTTCTCTCTACTAAATTATTGAAGATAAAAGAAGATTTGATCAAAGGGTTTCCCCACACATTGTGGGGTTTGTCCCTGGCTAGCCGCCACATCTTGTGTCTCTTGTCTTGGCATGTTTTCTGTCGATCTTTTAATGTTCTATCTGCACTTTACTTTATGTACATGTGATTGCTAATCTGTGGAATACAATAAGAAAAAGAAGTAAACTGTCATAAGCATAGAACATACCATAACTTAACAAACCTTCTCCCAGTAGCCAGGTATACAACTATTAGAACCGCGATATCTCTTGCAACACAGATGGGGTGGGAGATTCATCAGATGGATGTCAAAACATCATTTCTAAACGGTGTAATAGAAGAAGCAGTATACATTGAACAACCAGAGGGCTTTGAGACACATGAGAAGAAGTCTCATGTAAGCAGATTGAAGAAAGCCTTGTATGGGCTGAAACAGGCACCTAGGGCATGGTATGGGCGAATCGATGGCTACTTGGAGAAAATGGGATTTGTCAAGAGTGATGCAGATCCAAATCTCTACTATCTGATTGTAGAGAATGAGCCTCTAACCTTAGTATTATATCTGGATGATCTCTTCCTGACAGGATCATCCAAGCTCATAGGGTACTGCAAGAAGAATCTAGCCACGGAATTCGACATGAAGGATTTGGGACGAATGCATGATTTTTTGAGGTTGAAAGTTTGGCAGCAAAAGGGGGAGATATTCCTTGGGCAAGGGAGATATGCTACAAAAATCCTAAAGAGATTCAAAAGAGAGGACTGTAGACCCATGGCTACTCCAATGATAACCAACTGGAAGAATATTGATGCATCAGAAGACAAAGATGTTGATCCCACCTTATACAGGCAGCTCATAGGGTCCCTGATGTATTTTGTCAATATCAGGCCAGACATTTGCTACGCTGTCAACAACCTCAGCCAGTTCATGGTGGAGCCGAAGAGGGCACACTAGGCAGCAACCAAAAACGTTCTCAGGTATTTACAGGGAACAGTCGATTATGGACTCTTGTACACCAGGGGTAAGGATATCAGATTGAGTGGGTTTACTGATGCAAATTGGGCAGGAAGTTCAGTGGATCGGAAAAGTACCTCTAGGTACTGTTTCAACATTGGATCAGGAATGACCTCCTAGTGCAGTAGGAAACAGAAATCCATGGCTCTGAGCTCAGCTGAGGCAGAATATATGGCCACAAGCACAGGTTCGTGCAAGGCCATATGGCTTAGAAAACTGCTTGTGAACCTATTCAGAAGAAAGATGGAGGCAACCAGGATCATGTGTGATAATCAGAGTTGCATCAAGCTCTCTGAGAATCCAATGTTTCACAATCAGTCAAAGCATATTGATATCCGGTGTCACTTTGTCAGACACTGTGTCCAACGAGGAGTTGTACAATTGAGCTACACTCCTACAGGTGAACAAGCGGCAGACATCTTTACCAAGGCCCTTGGAAGAACCAAGTTCGATTATTTCAGGGAGAAGATGGGGATGATAAAGAATGCATTTCAGTAGCAGAAATGGGTATGATGTTGCAGTGAAGTAGCAGTCAGCAGGAGCACGATGCAACATGATAAGGAGTTTGCAGTGCAAATGCAGTGATGGGAAGAAGGACCAACAGCAGCACAGATGCAGAGGGAGCTGCAGTACAGATGTAGCAGTGGCAGTGATAGAGCCATGGGCAGCAGTACATGATGCAGCAGTGCAGAGGATGTTGGGAAAAGAGGCTTAGCATCAACACAGGAAGCGATGTCGTATGATCAAAGTAATGCTCAGGGTGGTGTATTACTAGAGCACAGTCCTCGCAAAGAGGGACTATTGATTTGGGTAGCATCGGATGTGCTCTAGACATGAAAATTGGTAGAGAGGCTAAAGCACATGAGATCTCCAAGACCCAAAATGGTTTGGGCAGATTCTAACTGATTTGGGAAATATTAAAATAATTAATATTTTTAATGGAGTTCCTAAGTCTAAACTTAGGAAAAATAAAATATTAATGGGTATTAATATAAAACTGGGTTAGAAGGCTCCAAAAGTCATGGATCAAGCCAAATCTAATCTTAGCTGTTGATTAGAGATTTAATCTTGGTTGTTGAAGGACCAACAAGAAAAGTATAAGAAGAGGCTGGAGGGTTAGTTGGAGAACACACTGAGGGAGACCAGTCAGTTCGATTTCTAGAGCGAGGTTAGCTGAGAAATTCAAACTAGTGGTCTGGAGAGAAACAGGAGGCAGCAAGTAAGGAACAGAGAGTCAGGAACAGCACTAGGGGAACAGCGCAGAGGTTGGAGAGGCAAACGTAGAGGTTGTAGACTGCGCAGTCACTGGAGGGCCTGCGTGGGTGATGCGGAGAGACCTAGTGATGACGCAGAGAGGCAGGGGATGACGCAAAGGGTCTAGGAACTACGCAGAGGTCAACCAGGCTGACGTTGAGACTGGGAGAAGCGCTGAAGAATTTTCTCTCTGTTGGGTAAGCCAGTTTGGCACCCAGTTGTACTAAAGAATTGTTGAATAATAAAATCCTCCCTTACTGCACCAGTTTTCCCACATTGGGTTTTTCCGGGGACTGATTGTCCAAATTATTTTTGTCGATGTGTTAATTCTTTTGCATGTGTTTGTTTCTGTATTATGATGTGATATCTACAACAGAATTTATTTTAATGTTTACTGAAGGATTTTCATAAATTACTTATTGGGAAATAAGTAGGTAAAATAAATCAGTTGTTGCAGTGATAGAATTTTCACAATTTCCAGGGGGCGAGTTAGAGGCTCCCCTTCAGCTGTTATTTCTCTAAGTAATTTATTGTGGGTCGAAACCTAATATTTTACAAATTTAATATAAGTGAAGGAAAAGCGATTTGGGTCAACTTTCTACGGTTCTTGTGGCTGATTTTTTTGTGATTTTTCCATTGCATTATATTTGTGAAGTTATGAAATACCAAAGTATTTATTTTCAGTAAAATAAGTCAAACCTATTATTTAAATTTCAATAGTGAGGATTTATATTAGGCATCCTATACCTATGTCTTGTTCTCACTGCTTGTATCGTGTTGTCATGGTCGGACCATGGCTAATCCCTCGTAGTTCATTTTGGGTTCCTTTTGTCTTGTCTAGGATTGGAGGGCCTTAGGTGAGTCTACTTGAGAACTCATGGTTTTATGGGAGCCTACTTTTGTAGAGCCTATCACTAGTGTATGGACTAATCTAGCCTGTGTCAGGGTGCACCTATATCTTACCACATGGTTAGAGTCTATAGAGTTTGTAGGTGGCCTTGGCTTTGGTGCAGTATCTCTGAGACGGTTCTCATGGAGGGCAATCTTATTTTGACAACTTGTCACATTACCCAAGGCGGTTCAAGTTTCCCAAAACAAAGTGATGGTCAAAAAGTAAACTTGGTCTCAATTTGTTCAGTTTGACAAGAGGAGTCCATGCCACATTGAAATTTTCCAATCAAAGGAGACAGGGGCTAGTTACAACTTGATCAAACTTGGTCAACAAGTCAAACAAGTCTCTAGGTAGCGAAACAAGGTCAACGTTGGGCAAAATGATGTATGCATTACATCAAAAATGAGAGGAACAATATCGAAGTCTCAAATTTCCCATATTCGTTACGACATTAGGGAACCAACACAGGGGGCAAATGGTGTGGTAGAGACTAGGATGATGTGGCAATGCTAGGAAACATTTGAGGATTCCGAGAGAGACCTAACATAGATCATGACCAGCTTAGGCATACCTAAGTGCCAAAATTGTCAAAAAGTCAAGGGCACTAATAATCCAATGAGCAGATGACCAAGTCGAGTTAGTAAAGGAAGAAAATTCAAGTCAAACTAGTCCTTGGGAAGTCAACTAGTCGTTGGGTGGTCTAACTAGCCATTGGAGACTTCATGGAGAGAGAAGTTATCTGATGGACCAAGAAAGTAGTCATTACAAAGCAAAATATTCTTCCAAAGGACTAAGTCAGTGGTCGTTACAAAGCAAAATATTCTTCCCAAGGACTAAGTTGAATTTCTCTAGCCATGACGAATTCTCCAAGGACCAAGTCGAACCTCTTCAAGAACCAATGAGTGGGACATTGAGCTACTAAAGTGTACTATTCTTCATTGTTGACCATTCTAGGCCATTATCAAATGTTAGTTTTTGTAGCATTGGAGGTGTTCTAGTCTCTAAGTGGAGAGGCTAAAACACAGGAGTTCTCCAAAACCCATAAATCGTTTCTGGAAATTCCACCTAGAGATGGCTCAGTTAAATTAATTGACCATAATTAAAAAGTTATGAAGTCTAACTTAGGAAAAGTGGTTAATTAATAGGAATTAATTGAGAAATGTGTGAATTATTTAGAAACTCATACAGATCGACTTGGAGATGGTCTCAACCATCGATTAAGTCTTAATCTTGGTTGTTGGAGTCCCAAGAAGAGATTATAAGAAGAGGTCGATGGGTAAATGGCAAAATACACATGGAGAACAAGTTTCCTTGGGCAATTCGATTTTCCAGAGAGCAGCATTTTGCCGAAAGAATTCGAAACAAAGAGGGGACGAAGAGACAGAGAGGGGCAGAGATGGTGAGTCCAAAGGAAGTTTTCCAGTTCCGGAGAGTGGCTTGCAGAGAGGCAAAGATAGCCACGGAGAGGTTGCGCAAGGGTTGCGCGGTAGTCTTCTAGGGGCAATTCGATTTAGCTGGAGGAAGGGTCGTTTCAAGTGCTAGTGACCGAAAGAAATTCCAGATGACCAAGTCAAAGGCTTCCAGACCAACTGCAGTCAGTCAGTAGTTGATTCGAGGCACGAGCCAACAAGTTTTAGGCCTGCGCAAAGGTGACGCAGGGCTTGCGCAAAGGAAGTTGGAGAGCCAGTTCGAGTGGCTTGATTGAGCCAGGATTGTTTGTGGGGGTGAGGAAAATTCCTTTTGCCAGTATTTTCTCTATAAGATTGCCAGTTTTTAGCATCCAGTTGTACTTAGAATTTCTCACTCCTACTTGATAATAAAAACACTCAATTGTTGCACTGGTTTTCCCACACTGGGTTTTTCCGGGGACTTTTGTCCAAAAATAACGGTGTTATATTTTTGTGTGTGTGCTAGTATTTCTCAATTTTCAGCGCTTTTATTTTCCGCAGTATTTTATTTGTGAAGATTGTTGTGTAATTAATTCGTTGTTATCGTAGCAATAAACTGCATAATTAATTTTAAAGTTAGAAGAATTAATTTCAGTTGCTCAATAGTTGAAATTCTCACATGGTATTAGAGCAAGTTTGACGGACAAGGAAGCTCGAAAGCGGAAGAAGAAAATCCATTGTTCAAAGGGAATAGCGGGAAGAATTTTCTAGGATTGCGCAATGCCTACTCAGGGATTGCAAATTGTTAGGCAGTTCGATTTTTCAGTAAGGGGTTGCAAAAAAATTCAACTTGCCAAAGAAAGTGATTCCAACAAGCAGAGGGAGCACCAGCAGCTCAAATTCTCGCTAAGCAGATTTCTTGTTTGAGCACAGAGGGTTTTGAAGCAGTTTGCTAAAGCAGAATCCATGTCGAGTGGAAGAGAAAGTGCACACAGCGGGAGATTTCTCTCAAAGGGTTTCTAGTTTAGAAATCCAAATTTCCAATTGCAGCCGACAATAGCTGCAAGCAGATTTTTCTCACTCCAAAAGGGAGTGTGAATAGCAAAGTCAACAATCGAGCAGGAGAAAGAGGGAAATTTCCATCCCAGTTTCGGTAGAGATGGCCACAGCAGGACTTAGAAATCAGGACAGATTGGAGGGAGCTTCCAACTACGTCATCTGGAAGGCCATGATGTTATTCCTGTTAGATGAGTATGGCATGAGGACCTATGCAGAGAACATTGTGGCAGAACCTACTGATGCAAATCAGCTGAAAGAATTCAAGAAGGAGATGGCCAAAGCGAAGCAAATGATCTTGGATGGAGACCGGATCATATAAGCTCACGTGTATCTAGCAAGAACACTGCCAAAGAAATGTGGGATGCTCTCTCAGGGTTGTATCAAAATCCTTCTGAGCAACGAAAGATGTTCTTGAAGGAGATTTTGAGAAACATCAAGATGCATAAGGGTGAAGGTATTGATCCCTTTCTTACCAAAATTCAAGAAATCCGAGATCAACTTGCAGTCGTTGAGGAAAGGCATCAAGATACAAAGCTTGTGCGTTTGGCCCTGAATAGTGTCTCAGAGGATTGGGAAATCTTCATCCAAGGCACATTGTGGGATGAGATACTCTACCTAGGTGGGACAAGATGTGGTCAGACCTACAGCAAGAGGAGATGAGGCAAGCACTGTTGAATACCTCCATCAGCGGACGCAGCAACAAGGGTACAAAAGGCGTGAAGGAGGAAGATAATGTAGCCCTTGCATCAAAAGGTCCCAGTCAGGGACAAGGCTCGCAAGGGGAGAAAAAGAAAAAGAAAGATCTATCTAAGGTCAAGTGCTTCAACTATGGCGAGTTTGGCCACTACAGTACTCAATGTCCTCAAAGGAAGAAGGACAAGCAGGAGAAGCAGGATCAGGCGACAGCATCCGCAGAGATAGACAAGTTGTCCTCCATGTTGGAGGAATATTTCGCCATGTTTGCAACGATACCTCCAAGAGTGTGGTGGGGTGATATGGAGCTTTAGTCCTAGAGTTGCGCAGAGATTTGGGCAGGGTCCATCGAGGTTAATATCGGATGGTGTTTCCTCATGGATGGGGCCCACGGTATTTAGTAGCAGGAGGATCAGTGTCAATAGGTGCAGTGAATTCCAGACTGATAGTTGTAGACTAGTGGCAGTCAGATGTTGAGGAGCACAGAGCAATGTTGACAGCAAAGCAGGAGGCTCAATAGCAGAGTCAGCACCAACACAGATTCCACAGTGGACAGTGTAGAGGCTAGTAGCATTCAAATGCTCAAGAGACAGTTGCAACATAGAGGCACAGTTGATTCAGTATTTCGAATGCTTCTCAGTTTCTATAGTTGCAGTAGCAGCAACAACAGTTGAGAGGGAGTTGCAGTGCAGATGCAGAGTTGGCAGCAGTACAGAGTGTATAGTGCAGTGTCAACAATAGCACAAATGTAATAGCTTGGTTCAACTATAGTCAGTAGCAGATGAATTAGAGTTAGCGCAGTAGTTGGTGGGCAATGGCAAGCAGTCACAGTGGCCAAACATCAACAGCGTGTATGGAGGATGTTACAGAGACAGGGTGTTATAGCAGCAGTACATCACTAGAGTTGGAGAGAAAACCTTCCTCGCTAAGAGGGAGTGTTCGTTTTTGTAGCATTGGAGGTGTTCTAGTCTCTAAACTTTGTGGAGAGGCTAAAACACAGGAGTTCTCCAAAAACCCAGAAATCGTTTCTGGAAATTCCACATAGAGATGGCTCAATTGAATCAATTGACCATAATTAAAAATTTCCCAAGTCTAACTTAGGAAAAGTGGTTAATTAATAGGAATTAATTGAGAAAGGTGTGAATTATTTAGAAACTCACACAGATCGACATGGAGGTGTTCTAGTCTTAATCTTGGGCGTTGGAGTCCCAACTGGAAATTATAAGAAGAGGTTGATGGGTAGATGGAGAAATACACTTGGAGGGCGAGTTTCCTTGGGCAGTTCGATTTTTTAGAGAGCAACATTCTGCCAGAAAAGTTTGAGCCAGAGAGGGGACGCAAAGACAAAGAGGGGCAGAGACAATGAGTCCAGAGGAAGTTTTCCAATTCCGGAGAGTAGCTTGCAGAGAGGCGGAGATAGCCACAGAGATGTTGCACAAGGTTGCGCATTAGCCTTCTGAGGGCAATTCGATTAAGCTGGAGGAAGGGTCATTTCAGGTGCTAGTGGCCGAAAGAAACTCTAGACGACCAAGCCAAAGGTTTCCAGACCAGCGGCAGTCAATCAGTGGTTGATTCGAGGTAGTTTCGAGCCAACAAGTTTCAGGCCTGTGTAGAGGTGACGCAGAGCCTACGCAAAGGCAATTGGAGAGCCAGTTCAAGTGGCTTGATTGAGCCAAGATTACTTGTGGGGTGAGGAAAATTCCTCACAAAATTTTTTCCAGTATTTTATCTGTAGGATTGCCAATTTTCGGCATCCAATTGTACTCAGAATTTCTCACTACTGCTTAATAATAAAAACCCTCAGTTGTTGCACCGGCTTTCCCACATTGGGTTTTTCCGAGGACTTTTGTCCAAAAATAACAGTGTTATATTTTTGTGTGTGTGCTAGTATTTCTCAATTTCCAACGCTTTTATTTTTCCACAGTATTTTATTTGTGAAGATTACAGTGTGATTAATTCATTGTTGTCGTAGCAATAAACTACAAAATTAATTTTACAGTTATAAGAATTAATTCCAATTGCTACAATAGTTGAAATTCTCACAACAACGGGAATTATGGACTAAAGTGGGCATTGTGAACTAAGTTGACTCCTTAGTGGTCAAATTATTCTTTGCAATGAAATATTTTATAAAACATATTAAGTCTCCAACTTGTGGCTAACTAGTAAAAATAATTATTTGAGTCGTACAACTAGTCATTAGCTAGTCATTATCTAGCCATTAAAAATGTTCTATAAAATGTTAGCCTCCCCTCTTGTAATAATTGTTGTTGTCATATGAGATAAGTGCCATCTAATAAAAGAGCTCCATTTTTGCAAACCCTTGTTCAACATTTTATTGTTAATTGTGTGGGATGGTTTTTAATTTGTACCTTTTTTCTTGATTAATTGTGTTATCATGGCTATAATCTAATAATCTCTTTAATAAGTAAAGCCGCGCAAAACTAACAAGTTGAGCCATCAAGGGGCTACAAGTCATGTGGAGAAGGTAAACTAGGGAGCAACCCCACTTTGTTTGTTTGTTTTGCAGGTGGATTGGTTCAATTAATTGAACCATTCTGAAGGTGAGCTTCACTTTTGAAAGGAATTCATATTCAATTCTCATTCAATCTAAAGACTAGAGAACGCCGCTCAAGGTAGGGGCGCTCCTATTTGGGTTTTGTTGTAGCTTCTACAACCCCCCTCCAAAATTTTGCCTATGCTTTGATTTTGGAGCCTAGTTGTGACCATAAGAACTATCGTTTTAACTGAAATCAAGTGTTCTTCTTGTTTATTAAGTGTCGCAATGACTTATTCTTTCCTATTAGACTTGTGATGTCTTAACTGTGTTATCATGACAACAACTAGGTCTTGTCGACAGCGGTTGCTCAACTTCTAAAGACAAACAAACACTTCTCAAACACAAGCCAAGTCCTCCCTTGATCAAGCACCGGTTGCATGCCTTTTCTTGAGGAACTGTGCAATCCTCTGTCACAAGGAACTGCGCAGCACCTTGTGAGACTGAACTGCGCAATCTTGTGAGGCATGCAACTACTATGAAAGTAAATTGCACAATCACATTATGAAATAAAACTGCGCAATCCACTATGCAACAGAACCGCGCAATCCCTTGTCACAAGGAACTGTGCAGTCTTTTCAGCCAGTGAACTGTGCAATGCCCGAGATTAGTCAAATACGCACTCCTAGAAAATAGGAGGTGTGCATTCTTATCCAGCAGTGTGGCACAAGTTTCCAAGATTGATCTGAAGACAAGTGTCAGTCCCTCCTTGATTTTAGGCATGCATGTCAGAAACCCTAACCCTAATCTCGTGAGCGTTAATCTATATAAGAAAGGCTCATAGAGCTCATTCTCACACTCGCCATTGGAGCTCTAGCCATTCTCACAAGTTCGAGGAACTTTGGAGTTCATTTGCGCTGCTTTTCCGGGTAAGTTTCTCAATTATCACTTTTTGCCGCTTTTGTTGTCACTTTGTGTTTGCAAGCGTCGTTTTGTTAGATTCTTCTTGCAATAAGTGGCATTTCTATTATTGTTAACTTGTACAAGTGTCGTTTCAATCTATTGAGCTTCTTTACAAGTGTTGCATTGCATTTCTTGTCTTTTCGCCTATCGACAGTCACTGTTGTTGGGTGCATTTATGCATGCATGTTCTTCTCTTTGCACAATCTCGTTTGCTCGATGTTTGTGACTGATCTGATTGATTCTCGGGTCAATCTACACCCTTCCCCGCTTCAGTCACAGATCCAAAGTTTGCCCTTCTCCCAAAAGAAACTATGCAATCCTTAAGCCTTGTTGGCCTCTCCAACTACACTTTTTGCTATCACAAGCAGCAGAGGCCCTTCCCTGCTAACTGCAACTACGCACTACACAGTCACTGGCCTTCCCCAATACACACTGCGCAATCACGAGCAACAGTGACCCGTGCCTGCCAGCTAAAACTGCGCATTGTGCAATCCAGGCCTTCTCTCCCAACAGCAACTACGCATTGCACAGATATAGTGCACAATGAGCTCCCTTGCAATCCAGAACTGCGCAATTTTCCTCCACAATTATGCAGTGTGCTTTTGCAGTGCTTTGTCTACCCCTCTTGAGCCCAGCATTACACAATCCTTTTCCCCAATAACTGTTTTTCTACTTGAAACTTGGTTGTTGAACTAATCTCTCTTGAACTAACTTGTCATCGCCATGAATGCATCTTTTGCAACATGTACTACAAAACTGGAACACATCAATCTCTCATCATCAGGTAGCACCATGCCTCCCAAGAAAGCAGCATCAAAGGAGATCACAGAGAGCAATATCGAAGAGGCCATTGAAAGTACCATGAAAGGGGTTCCTATCCTATCAGATACACAATGCTATATTGAAAAGGATTCTACCATCACTTGGCTCACCATCAAAGATGTATTCACCTCAAAAGAGTTCAAAGAAGATCTGGAGGATAGGCAAGTCTATGTGAACATCCAACGATCAGGGTTCTACAAGGTTTCTTGCAGATATTCAGTTCTACCATGTGCAGATGTTATTGAGTTGATATTGTAGGGCCTAGACACCAAGGGAATGACATTGAACAGTGTTAGTGGGCAGTAGCTTGCCTCCTATCAGCCACATGATATTCACTTGATTTACAACTTGCCCAAGCACGAGCAACACTTGGAATCTCAATTCTATGCAGCTTGTAGCTATCTGAATACTAAAGAAGGGATCAAATCATGGTGGAAGAAACCAGCCAAATTTCGCTAGAAGCCTGATACTACTTACAAAACCAAATCCCTTGTAATAGTATACCAGTACTTGATGGTTATTGCTACCGAGTCTATGGACTGAGGAATATTGAATCCTTCCCGAAAGGGTGGATCTACATGTTGTATTTGATTGTCACAAAAGGGAAGATATTCAATTGGTCTCATTTATTGTCTGAAGAGTTGCAGATCAATTTGAATAGGGTGAAAAACACACCGCAAGGCAAGCAGAAACAATTTTACATGTCTACCTACTTGTTGAACGGAATATGTGCTTGCAATGAATTCCTTGGTATAAACTGGAGGTGGACCCCTAGAGAAGCCCCTATCCACATTTATTGCAAATTGTTCGCAGAATGCATCTACCGAGGAGTGTATGACACAGACAAACTTGTTGAGCACTTCTTCAAGGTCTTATATCAAATGATCTTTGAGGAAGAGGCCCTTTGCATGCCCCTTGAGGCAATGAATACAGTGTCAAAAGTAGCAGATTGGTTTGCCTCACCAGATGGCACATACCTCAGACCATTTGGTTGTCAGAAACCTCCTCACCTTTTGTCGAGGTATGTGACGAATAAAGTGGTCATGCAGGAGGTTTCTTATCATCTTATCACAAGTTTATCTTCAATGATACAGAGGAAGAAAAAGGTACCTTGGCCTTCCTTTCCTTTGCAAGTGGGATCCTATGAGCTCAAGAGCTTAAAGATCACAGAAGCAAAAGTGAAATAACTTGAAAGCCTTAAGTTCAGTACAATGAGCTTTCATAGATATGATCCCAAAGGAGTATGCAAAAGACATTGTGCTAAGTTGCACTTTCCCTGGCCGTATGAGCCTTATTCCAGGACAGAGGAAGAGAAGATAAAGAATTTCTATAATGCTTCCTGATCACAAGCACTAGGCAACACATCAGCAGAGTGTTACCCAGGAAGGAAAGCAACAGGAAGTGCCCACTCTAGTGAGCATCAAGTATAAGAGGAAGGTTGTGCATAATCTAGAAGCGGAGCAGATTCGTAAGTTCAAAGTAGATCCTATTATTTGAGAGCGGCCATGGCAGCAGAAAGAAAGAGAAAACAGAGAGAAGAAGAGAAGAGGCAAGAGGAGAAACGAAAGAAAGAGGAAGAATGGATCCCGAAAGAAGAGCAAGAAAGGGAATACAAGTAGACAAATGAAGAATTGAAGAAGAAGGAAGAGGAAGAAGTAAGACAGAAACAGCTTGAGGAAAAACAGCAAAAACAATTGGAAGAGGAAGAAAGCAAGCAAAAGCAAGATGAAGAGTTTCCATGAGAAATTGAGAAGCAGATACAGGCCCAGGATATGGAGATTGAGCAGGAGGAGAATCAAGAGGTTGACATTGTGCCCATTGCAGAATAAGCCAGCAATCATCCTTCACCTCCTCTTACAAGTGGCCACATCCCATTCAGCAAAATGGGAATATCTCCTCCAGATGATGATATGGTCATGGATATTTCCAACTTGACCTTTGATCAACTAAAGAACAAAATAATATAGGAGAGGCAGAAATATTTTTCCAATGACCTAGTTCATCTTGCTTCCATCCATACAGAAAGGGTGATTGTGACTGATACCAAGAGAAATCCAAAGACAGACGCAACAACAAATCTAGCCTTTGCAAGAGCTGTAAAAGTGAACACATATTTCTTGATGGAGGAAAACAAACAATTGGCAAAGGACTTAGCTGTTGCAAGACAACAAATTGATCATCTCCAAGTTGAGAACCAAAGATTGTCTTCCATTGATTCTCACTTGAAGGAGCTACGAGCAGTGATATATGATGAAATCCAATCACTGGGAGGCACCATGAGACAGCTTTATGAAGAGATGATCACCCTTCACAAGGCGGTAGTGCCCTTACATGCAATGCAAAAGAGAACACGAGAGAATGTGAAAGTCTTGAAGGTGATTCATGTACCCATCAGCGTGATCCAGGAATGGGGCACCAAGTACGGGAATGCACCACCAAAGTTGGCCAGGAAAACAAGAAAGGAAGTAGAATTGGAGAAGGTCGAGGTTAGAATGCTCATGCAAAGTAATAAGCAACTCGGTGCTTATGTGGCCAACATTATAACAGCCTATGCACGACTATATAATGGTTTGGACTCCTTGGTAAGAGCACACAAGATTCTTTTAGTTGGACCTTTGCAAAGACAAAGGGCAGAAACATCATCAGGTAGGAAATCCAAGAATACTTGGACAATTTGAGGCAGGTCACTACTAGAGAAGATTTGGAGATCACCAGGAAAAACATGCAGTTGTATGTAGCAAGACCTGCCAAGGTAAACATGAAATTGTTCTTATTATGGAACGAAGCTCAAACTAGCTCCAAAACTATCTATCCGGATGTTATGGAGGCAAGAGTCAGATATAGGCTATGTTGTCAGGAAATGTGGGTTTGGGGACAGGTGTTTGGATGGGTGCATCACTTTTTGAAACAAGGTACGTGGGTCCATCAAGGGTATATTATAATTTTTATATATTATATATTTTATAAATTATAATATATATGAATTTTGAAATCTTCCAACTTATAACAAGAAAAATGAATCATTTTAAGACTTCATTTTGAAATTTCAAATTTGATATCAAGTATTTACATATTGAAATGAAGACAATAACTCCCTTCAAGAAGAAAACCAAATTAGATTATAAAATTAATATATCTATTTAAAGAACTTTAAACATAAATAAAGAACCTAGTATCGAAGTGTTGTGTTGAGTGTGATGAAACATTTATATTATATGGGTATTGACATTGTGGAGAAATTTATCGGAGCGGAAGAAACGCAAGGAAATTAGCGAATGCTTAAGATAGCAAAACATATTTTTTTAAGTGCATATATCCTTCAGGCTTCAGATGACTTGTACTTAATGGTATTTCTATGTTTTTTAAATGCATATATCCTTCTTAAGATGACTTGTACTTAATGGTATTTCTGTAAAAGAATGTTTCATTTCAGTTAGAGGCATGCATTACTAATTAGTGATGATATCATTAAGAAATCTAGGAACTAATTCATGGCAAAGAAATTTAAAAAATCTATACTTTTGAAATGATGGGACTTTAAGAGCTCAAAACTTTAGATTTAAAATGTTTTACTAAGATAGGAATCTTGATAAAAATTATGGCAAAGAAACTTAAAAAACCTATACTCTTTTGAAATGATGGGACTTTAACACCTCAAAACTTTAAATTTGAAATGTTTTGCTAAGATAGGAATTTTTTTTCTTGCTTGGTGCCACATAAGAACTTGTAATGCACCCATTTTCGGGGTTCGGCAAACCCATTTAAGCAAACAAACCCAAGCCGCAAGTATTGAGTATTGGGTTCTTATGGGAAGAACCCGGTTCATATGGGTGCGTCTAGGAAGTACTTGCACCAGTTCCCGGTTTGTGGGGACGATAACAAAGGACGGGTTCATGAACCCCACCCTAGGTCCATGAACCAGTGCTTCAGAGGATATAAGCAAAATCTTCCTTCAAAGTTTGAGGACATAGTAGCACAGTATAAAGCTTGGTACCAATATATTACTACAAAACTACAAGTGAAGTTCTTGAGCTAGAGTTTCCTCAAACTCAAGCATAATGTACAAAGTTGTCTTATTAAGCTCTAGCCATTTTTTGTCTTATGTGTAGAGTTTTGTCTTGTTGTATTTGGAAAATAATAAAGTGTAAATGTAAGTGGAAGTCCAAGAGTCAAATGTGGAATATGAAGAGTCATTAGTTAGAGTAAAGACAAAAGAAGTCCAAGAGTCATGAGGGAAACTCAAAGGTCACAAGGGGAGATGAAAGGTCATCCCATTTATTATAAATAAGCCCTCATAACTCAAACAAAGGGCTTGGAACTTGAGATTTGTAGCCTTGGCTTCTCTAGTCTAGCATAGGAGTGAGTATCATTCTTTGGAGAAGCAAGTGGTGGCTTCATGTTCCACTATTGGGGCTAGTGTCATATCATTGTAATTGTATACTTGAAACTTTCACTTAATGATCAGAAGCTCTTAGAGCCAACACACTTTCATGCATATATCGTGGATGTTGTAAGACTACTCTTTATATGTTTGCAGTATATGTTATTTCATTTACGCTAATGCCAATGAACTATTTCATTAACTTTAGTATGTATCTTGTTGGATGTGTGTTGTATATGCTATCATGATCGTTGTTATCTTGTGAACTATTTTGCAGGCTAACTAACAATTCTTTCGTATGCTCATGCGTCTCTTTTAGGATAGTACTATTACTTTTCTTCAAGAGGCTCACTCTTTTCCCTTTGATGTGAAAGAACCTCTTATGCATTACAATTGATATTTCAAAGTTTACTCACTTGTTGTCACCAAAGCTATGTGTATATCATCTTATGTGTTCATTGTAGCCAAGGCACATCTTTGAGATCACCATTTTGGAAATCGGCCGTATTTCCGGTTGGGGCTCCTACTCCAAACGGTGTGGGGTCTAATTGGGACTTCACATCGGGGAGACCCCCTTCCCTGTTGTTGGCATCCAGCACCGTCAACGAGTTCAAAAGTTAGAGAGGTTATTAAATTGATAGTGGGGACGAATTCTCTTAGTAGACCAAACCCACTCCCTTGACTATCTACAAGATCGATCTAAAGATGTACAAGTTTCACATCCCGGCAAAGTGAGGCAATTTTGGTACAAGGTATAAATCCAACAACCACTTCTCTCTTATAAAACTCCAAAACTTACTTGGATTAGAATTATTTACTTGTTGTTTTTTCATCTGTTATATCATATTAGCAAGTTTACCTTGAAGAAATCAATTTAAATGCTAGATGTAAACCAAGGATAGATACACTATCTCCTTAAGCACATCTTACACCTATATATAATAAAATTGTCTTATGCAGATCCAAGCAGGTCTTACCTCAATTAGAACAAAGATTTCATTATTTAGAGTTAATTTTATTCAAATTCCAGCGATACTTAAAGAGTAATTTCAAATTTGGAAATTTGTGGGCATTTTGCCCCAAAGGATTTCATCATGTTTTCATAAAAAGCAATTTCCAACGTGTCGAAAATTGTCTTTTTTAGCCATCACAGGTTGAGGAGAGGCCTTACAAATCTCATATTTTATCCTCCAACCTTCCCACCCCTAGATCTAACATCTATGAGTGTTTTAGCACTCATTGGGTGACTAATTTGGGCCTAATATGTTGATGTCTCTATAATTTTATGCAAACTTCAAAGTCTGATTGTTAATTTTAGATAACAATGGTATGTTCTATGCTTAAGAGCAATTTTACTTCAATTTTCTTATTAGCCCAATATCAATATCCAGATTAGCAATCACATCAACATGATAGTAAAATGCAGATAGAACATAAACAATAACAGTAGAAGACAAGCCAAGACAAGAGGACACAAGATATGGCACCAGCCAAGGACAAACCCCAATGTGGGGAAACCCTTTGATCAATTCTTCTTATTATTCTTCAAAAGTTCAGCATAGAGAGAGAGAGAGAATACAATATGCAATATTCACTTAGTGAAATCTGTCCCAACAAACAACAGTTACAGAAAGCTCTAACCAGAAAGTCAACATTGGTCAACAGTGTAGGTTTTGACCTTCAAAACAGCTCGGTCAAACTTGGTCGACTCGGGCATCTCCAATAGAAAGTCAAATCAGCCCAAAAACAGTGCAAAAATATCCATTCAAACCTAGTCAATGTTACAGTCAAACCCTTCTGCAGTCAACACTGGTCAAACAGTACGGTTTGCCTCGTTTTTTTTGCCCATAAATGCGGCCTTCCCAGACAGAGATAACCCTCACAAAACCGCAATCAAATAGGTCAACGTTGTTTGCCAATGTTGGTCAAACACCCTTCCTACAACTTCGGTCAATGCAGGAACAGAACTACCCTTCTTCGCACGTGTGGAGAGCTGCCTCAGAAATCTGTACCCAATCAATGAAGGAGAGAGAGATATGTGAGTGAGTGAAGTGTCTAAATGAGGAGGAGGCTCCTTCTATTTATATGCAACGTTGAGGATGAATAGACGTGACTGTTGGGCTTCTGAGCCTACATTAGTTTGTTGGCCGACCTTGATAATTTGTCCATAAACAAAATAAATTCATAATTCCATTTGTACATGTCAGAATGAGATGATCTTTAGATCAATCCTACACCTCTCGGAGAGAGGAATCCAATAAAAATATCAGTTGCCTCATATGAGCTATCCAAGGTGAAGTTTGGCCCTAGTTGCCAAATTTAACACTCCCTCTCAACTAGGGAGAACTTCACCCGCAACCTGTTTGACAATCTGTACCATCCCTGTCTCTGCTCTACACTGCTCTGTTGAACCATGAAGAAATAATGAAGAAGAAATGATTGAGAATGTATCATACCATTCTCCACTAACCCAAAGTCAGTCTCCAATAATAGAGAGTGTGTCATACCACTCTTCACTGACTTGAAGTCAGTTTCCATTGATCCCAGATCAATATCAACATCCTAGCATAGGGAGTACGGTAGTACACGATGCGTCCATCGGTAGTACTATGGTCCCTATCCTCATTTCCCTACTCATTGGCCAGATGAGAGGTACTTCCCATGAGTCCCGGACTGCATGGGTAGGATGTACCGGCAGAAGAAGGTGAACCACTCATCATACTCATATGCCATAGGAGAAGGTGAACCACTCATCCTATGCATTTATCAACATGGGGTATCACAGGGGAAGGTGAACCACTCACCCTGTACATCGCACACCATTATGGGAAGGTGAAACACTCACCTTATGGTCGTTCATCGCTCCAAGAAGTACCCCAAGCCCTCAGAGCTCCCAGAGCTCAACATCCATCTCATACGAGACCCTCATAAGAGGGTCTCTCCACGACTCCAAGTCATTCACGGAAGGTTAAGAATTTGACCTTCCCTAAGGGCTTCGTAAGAATATCTGCGACCTGATCATCAGTCCCAATATGACAGAGCCTTATTGCTCCCCGTTGTACCATATCCCGGATAAAGTGGTACCTGATATCAATATGCTTGGAGCGGTCATGAAACACGGGATTCTCAGAAAGACGAATCCCACTTTGGTTGTCGCAAAAGATCACGGTGGTATCCAGCACATGCCCAAACAGCTCACTAAAGAGCTTCCTCAACCAAACAGCTTCACAGGAGGCCATACTAGCAGCAATGTATTCAGCCTTAGCAGTGCTCAAAGCAACCGACTTCTGCTTCCTGCTCATCCAGGATATCGAAGTAGAACCTAGAGAAACAACATCTAGATGTGCTTTTGCGATCCACCACACTGCCAGCCCAGTCTGCATCAGAGTAACCATGGAGCCTCACATTCCCAGCAGTGTATCTCAGTCGATAAGTGATTGTGCCTGAAGATATCTCAAGAGATTCTTGGCAGCAATCCAATGTATGTGATGAGGCTCGAACATAAACTGACTTAATGTATTCACTACAAAACATATGTCCGGATGGGAGTTCACCAAGAACATCAGGGCACTCACGAGTTGACGATACTCGGAAGGATTTCCCAAATCGGGCCCAGCAGCACTTCCGCATAACTTCTTGAAGTCAAGTTCCATCGAAGTAGTCACGGACTTGTAGTCCACCATCCCAAATCCTTCAAGTAGCTTCACGATATATTTTCCTTGAGAAAGGAAAATCTCACCTAGCTTTTGCCAGACCTCCAACCCTAGGAAGTAATGCATCAATCGTAGGTCCTTCATCTCGAATTTGAAAGCCAACTCCCTCTTACATTGATGAATAAGAGGGTTTGCACTTGTTAGAAAGAGATCGTCCACATAAAGTACCAAGATGAGAGGTCTGTCATTCTCAACCTTAAAATAAAGGTTCGGATCAGCTTCACTTCTTGTAAATCCCAACGTCATTAGATAGTTGTCTATCCTCTCATACCAAGCTCAGGGAGCTTGCTTCAACCCATAGAGGGATTTCTTCAACTTGCATACATGTTTTTGACGATCTTGAACTTCGAACCCCTTGGGTTGTTCTACATAGACTTCCTCCTTAACTGAGCCATGTAAGAAGGCGGTCTTGACGTCCAGCTGGTGTAGATTCCATCCTTGCGAGGCAGCAAGGGCTATAATCAAACGAATGGTGGTATATCAAGCAACAGGTGCAAATATCTCATCGTAGTCCACACCTTCCTTTTGAGAGAAGACTCAAGCAACAAATCTAGCCTTGAACTTTTCAACACTTCCATCAGCTCCATGCTTGATCTTGTAGAGCCATTTCAAGGTGACAACGGATTTGTCCTTAGGTCTAGGGACCACATCCCAGACATCATTCTTCCTAATCGACCCATACTCTTCATTCATAGCATCCTTCCAAACTTGGTACTTTACAGCTTCTTCGAATGTGCAAGCCTCAGATTGAACAATAGTGCTCATTGCAGTTAAGTACCCTTGGTACCTATTTGGCTTCTTACTTTCACGAAATGTCCCCCTAGGTGCAACATGTCTCTCGACATCTTCGAGAGTTTCCCTAAGCCATAAGGGTCTCCTTTTTTATGAGGAGGGCTCATGAGGGAGTGGATCAATGGGATCCATTGGTCTTTCAGCATCGGGCAACAGCTCATCTTGTTGTTCTCCCTGTTTTCTTGGATCTGCTTCTTTGTCCTTCCTTGGAATAGGAAGGTTACTAATCTTTCCAAGGGCAGCATCCTCATCGAAGGTGACATCATGACTTATCTCCACTTCTCTTTGACCAGGCACATAGATTCTATATGCCTTAGAAGTTTCATTGTAGCCCACAAATGTTTCTTTCTTTCCAAATGCATACAATTTGCTTCTCTTTTCTTTAGGCACATGAAAATATATGGGGCTACCAAAAATTCTAAAGTGAGAAACATCAGGTTTCTTACCGGTGAAAACTTCTTCAGGAATTTTGGAGTCCAACGCTTGATGAGGGCATCTATTTTGAACATACACGACAATGTTTGCAGCTTCGGCCCATAAGAACTTCGAAAGGCTTTAATTATGAAGCATGGCGCAAGTGGCTTCTACAATAGAATGGTTCTTCCTTTCACAACACCATTTTGCTTAGGAGTATATGCGGTAGTTTAATGCTAACTTCTCTACAATAATTATTGAACTCATTTGATTCATATTCGGTTCCATTATCGGTCCTCAATATTTTGATCTTCTTCTCAGTTTGATTATCGAGCAAAGCTTTGAAAGAACGGAACCATGAGAATACTTCATCCTTCTTCTTTAAGAAATATATCCAAGTCTTGCGAGAGAAATCATCCATAAATATAGCATAATATAAATATCCTCCCAAAGAGTTTACGAGCATCATACCAGATAGATAAGAATGAACAATTGCAATATGTCGGTAGTCTTGTTATCACATGAGGGGAATGGTCCCCTTGTATGCTTTCGTTTGGGACACCCCTAACAAACACCTTCATGTTCTACTTTAAATTCGGGCATACATGTCACCATCTTCCTCACATCGGGTAGAGCCTTATAATGTAGATGGGCAAACCTCCGGTGCCATAATTCGAATTGAAGTGATGTGTCGCAAAACATAGCTCCTAATGGACTTCCGCCAACTTGATATAGGTTATCAACCCTGAATCCAAGTTTAAATGCATCTTTGAAATTTTTATTCCACACATGTACCTTTCCATCGATGAATGCCACCTTGAATCCTTTGTCCTCCATTGCCAAGATAGATACCAAATTCTTCTTTAGATCGGGTACATATAGTACTTCTTGTAGATGAATGGTGTTACCTTGATTCAATTGAAGAGTAACATTCCCAACTCCCTTCACGGGATAGGTGGCATTGTCTCCAAGGATAATTTCCAAATTTGTATCCTTTTCAATCAGATTTGAAAGAGCTTCCTTATACCCAGTGAAGTGCCTTGAGGCACCACTATCAATCAACCAATTTCCCAAAGTGTCCGGAGGAGATGCAGTAGAGAGGGCAGATATAAGATAAAATTATTTTTGCTTGTTATCAACAACATTAGATTCATCATACCTAGAGTTTCTTGATCTCTTAGGAGGGCGACCATTTCCATGTTGAGTAGCAGGAGTTGTTGAATCTGCCATTCCTTTGATTGTTGTTGCCCCTGAAATTGTTGTTGTTGTGGTTGTCATCATCATGAGGTGTATCCCTTCTATTAGGACACTCCCTAGCATAGTGGCCAAACTTGTTGCAAATGAAGCATCTTCCCTTCCTTCCATTCTTGAAACCCGATCTTCCTTGACATTGCTTCTTTGAACCTGCATTGTTCTTCTTTTTAGCATGAGTGGAGAATGCAGTAGGACCATTCCTATTTGAAGGCATATCTAGTTCCATCATCCTTGTTTCTTATTGATAACATCTGGTCAGCAATTCTCCAGAACCTGGAATCTTGTCATTGTTAAGAATAGTAGTGTTGAACATGTGCCATTCACGAGGGAGTCCTCCAAAGGCAATGAGAGTAAGCTCCCTATCAGCAATAACTTCTCCAATCAAAAGAAGATCATTTTTTATCTCAGTAATCCTCATGAAGAAGCATTGAATATCTTCACCTCTTCCCTTCTTTATGTCCTTCAATTTGTTCTTGAGAAAGAGAACTTGGTTTGCATTGCTAGCTTTGAACATGCCAACCAACCTGTCATATATCTCCACTGATGTGTTCAAATCGGAGACGTAAGCAACTAAATGCTTATGAATAGAATCCCTGATGATCTTCTTTGCTTTGACTTCACCCTTCAGTAATCTTTCCATGCACATAGTCCATAACATCTTGTTCTTCTAAAGTCAAATCAAGAGACATCTTCCATGCATGATAATCAGATGTATCATGAAGCTTGTCATCAAACTTGAAGTAGGATGTGGAGGCCATTGAATCCTGTCCTTGATCAAAGGATCTCAGTGATTGCTCTTTTCACTCTTGCTTGGGCTTTGTCTTCACCTCAGCTTTGATACCATGTTAATTTTAGATAACAATGGTATGTTCTATGCTTAAGAGCAATTTTACTTCAATTTTCTTATTAGCCCAATATCAATATCCAGATTAGCAATCACATCAACATGATAGTAAAATGCAAATAGAACATAAACAATAACAGTAGAAGACAAGCCAAGACAAGAGGACAAAAGATATGGCACCAGCCAGGGACAAACCCCAATGTGGGGAAACCCTTTGATCAATTCTTCTTATTATTCTTCAAAAGTTCAGCAGAGAGAGAGAGAGTACAATATGCAATATTCACTTGCCCAATCATAGTGAAATTTGTCCCAACAAACAGCAGTTACAAAAAGCCCTAACCAGAAAGTCAACGCTGGTCAACAGGGCAGAATTTGACCTTCAAAACAGCTTGGTAAAACTTGGTCAACTTGGCCTCCAACAGCAAGTCAAATCAGCACAAAAATAGTCTAAAAATATCTAGTCAAACCTGGTCAACGAAAGTCAACGCTATAGTCAAACCCTTCTATAGTCAACGTTGGTCAAGCAGTACGGTTTGCCTCGTTTTCTGTGCCCAAAAATGTGGCGCGCCCAAACAGAGATAACCCTCACAAAACAACATTGGTCAAACACCCTTCCTGCAACTTCAATCAACTCTGTCAATGCAGGAACAAAACTGCCCTTCTTCACACATGTGGATAGTTGCCTCAAAAATTCGTACCCAATCAATGAAGGAGAGAGAGATATGTGAGTGAGTGAGGTGTCTAAATGAGGAGGAGGCTCTTTCTATTTATATGCAATGTTGAGGATGAATAGACGTGACTGTTGGGCTTCTGAGCCTACATTAGTTTGCTGACCAACCTTGACAATTTGTCCATAAACAAAATAAATTCATAATTCCATTTGTACATGTCAGAATGAGATGTCTTTAGATCAATCGTACACCTCTCGGAGAGAGGAATCCAATAAAAATATCAGCGGCCTCATATGAGCTATCCAAGGTGAAGTTTGGCCCTAGTTGCCAAATTTAACATTGATTTTATAGGACAAGAAGTTGTTTTGACCCATAAGTCGTAACCAACAATCCAAACTGAAAATAAGACCATAGATGGATAGGATGCTTTATGTACGTCAATTTTGATTAGTTACATGATATATTTTCTATCATTTGGTGTTATTTTAAATGTTGTTTATTTTTCTGCTACTCAATCATATTCAGAAACAACGGGACAGCCCCATATATCAACTCCTCCACTCCTTCTCGACTCCACTTAAGGCACTAGTCTTACTTGGAGTTAGTCGAGTTTACCTTTGGGAATCCTCTCTTGACCATTTAAGAGGCAATTAGGTCTAAAGAGTGGGGGATTGAGCCGAGGTGACAATGGGTCCCTACCCTGTGTGTGCCCCATATATCAACTCCTCCACTCCTTCTCGACTCCATTTAAGGCACTAGTCTTACTTGGAGTTAGTCGAGTTTTCCTTTGGGAATCCTCTCTTGACCATTTAAGGGGCAATTAGGTCTAAAGAGTGGGGGATTGAGCCGAGGTGACAATCGGTCCCTACCCTGTGTCTGCCCATCCAGCAAAGTTGATAGGACCTTAGCAACCCTGCTAATTGATTCAGTGATAGTGCCCAAATTTAATGGGACTCTCAATAACAACAAGCTCAATTCTTGGATGTATGCAACATGGAATATTATTTCAAAACACAATCAACCTTGACAAAAGCCAACAAAATTCTAGTTGCTAAAGTTCACATGGAGTACCAAGACCTTACATGATGGTAAACCCACACAACAATTAGTATCCAACAACCAACCACTAATGTGTCTGTAAAAGGTTATACCCATCAAGGGATAAGAATGTTTTACTAGAAAAGTTGCTATAGCTTCGACAAATCCCAAGACAGTCCATCCAACAATTTATTGATTTTTCAACAAAAATACTATCAAGCTCGAGATAAGAGACTCCAAAGATACCCTCCATGTTAAGTTCATTTTTGCAATAGCGTCACATTTGAGGAAGGCACTAGAGCTATTCTATGTTAGTTCCCTATAGCATACCTTCCATCTTACTTCCAACATAGAAGCTGAGATACCTAAATCCAATCCTACCAATCAGAAGACATTGGCTTCCTCTTCTCACCCCCTTGCCACTTTCAAGGGCCAACCCAATAGTAGTGGACAGAACTTGGGGTCGATTGGCACAACACCTACTACTAGGACACAAAAGAAGAGGAACTAGTGCTCCTACCACAAGAAATATGGGTATTCTAATGATGAATGCAAGATTATCTAGGCCAAGTTTACTACGAAGGTTCATGCCCTTATCATTGAAAAACAACTTGTCAGAGAAATGAATGTAGAGGTCACTGATCCCACCTCTGCAACCCCACATTTAGTGTTGATGGCCCCAAATTACACATGCAATGATGAAGAGATTTTGTTCACTCAAAACTACCAAATCAAGGGTCAGTTAGCCTCCATCATTATGAAGATTAACAGTGAGAAGAATCTAGTATCCCAGTAGCTGGTTGCAAAGTTCAAACCTAAAGCTATCAACAACACCTTATCGCAAGCCATATCAGCTTGGATGGGTTGAGTTTGGTAAACTTACCCTCATCACTCGGAAGTGTTCCATTGTCTTTGCTATTAAACACCTTCCTTGACACAATGGAGTCTAATATCACTCCAGCAGCAGAATATGATGTCTACTTCAACACTTGTAGATTGCACAAGGACATTAAGACATACAAGCTCATCTCACTTCTTTTTGTACTGTCCCACTTTTGGTAGCAGGTAGGACTAGTACTACCAAAAGAGGTAGGCCTCAAGCCCATCAAAACCCAATTGAAAAGACTGAACATTATAGACTAACCTAGGCCCAAAGGGAAGCCATGGAGTCAGCCGAGTGCTACCAGAAATTAGAATAAATTTCCATCCTCCGTCAAGGCAGAAGTGGAGAGAATTGAGAGCAGGGCTAGGGAGAAGAGAGGCAATACATCAAATGAGACGGTAAATGAGGAGCTATTGCACTGGATTCCAGATACAGGATCCTCCCAAAGTAGACATACCAATTCCTTGGGATTGTAGAATTTTATAGGCATAACAAATCCTTTATTGCCCAGGTTGTTGAAGAGAAGCGAAGGCTCCTCAACCTTCTCTCTCTCACCTCCAATATCTCCTAAGGATTCAACACTAAATGCCCTTCCTTATCCTAGGGAGGCAACTCAAATGAACAACCTGCTGTCCTCTCGTGCAACAGCAAACAATCCTGCATAAGCAGGACCTTTTCGACCAAAAATACAAGGCCCTGGTAAAGGTTGTATGGGGGATACAAGTTGTAGTTGAGGAGCAGGACCAGAAAGAGCAGACTCATGCCACAACCACTCAACCAGCAAGCAGCCAATCTACATCTAAGTAAACTTTGTCGCAGAAGTGGAAGATTAACATTCGAAGCCCTGGGGCTTAGCTTTTTTAGCCTATTTTCAGTTCATCTTGGATTGGGTATATCCTTAGCAACACACCATAGAACAGTCTCATCTCATGATATTCAAAAGTAATGGGGTAAGCTCTTGTTATTTCTATGCTGTTATAGTAGGACATCTAAGTCCTCTGGGTAGCTTTCAGTATTGCTCTACTGTTATATGAGGACATGTTAGTTTAGACAGTCATACGAAAAGTTTTGATAAGCTCAGACAGAACTATATGGAGTTTGAACTCTATTCTGCAAAAGATGTAATATTTTTGTATGTTACTGATGGAGTAGCTAAATTACAAAAACAAAACATAGATCTCTGTGCCCCATCAATATACAATCTGATATAAATCTTTCATTGCTAAAATATAATGTTTCATGATTTTAAGTCTTGGAATGCCAGGGAGAAATTCTTCACACGGTTTCTCAGCACACAACTTCAAGTATCTTGATTTATTAAACAACGCAACAACTTTGCCTTGAAAAGCTAACTCTATTTGTTCTCCTTATACATATGTCTATTTTTTGTAGGAGAAGAAACATATTCTCAAAAAATAAAATATTCAAACAGAACTTTAAAAAGAGTGATAGGATATATAGTGCAGAAGGTCTAACCAAGAAAATTCATGAACCATATAAATAACATTTTATGTGCCAAACTAATATCTCTGACTGATTAGTAAGTCTCATCACAATCTATGTCATGATTAGTTCCAATTCAAGGATGATAATAAGTACTATCGGACTCATGTCAATATCAAATTGAGAAGTGACAAATTTAGGACTGATCAGAAATATTGTAGTGCAAGTTAGAGACCATTTACTAAACTAGAAACAATTGTAAAAAACATCCATGAAAATATGATCATACACTTGAAAAGAACGAAACATGAGTTAGTTTTTAATTTACAATGGATGTTCTAATTCTAATAGGAGGAAAACATTCATTGATTTTGCAAATGTTGATGTACCAATAGAGGCTCCATACAGAAGTTTGTTCCTCCCTGTCAATTCCAATCGCTATTTTATTCTATGATTCAGACAGTATCCAATAAGGTCTGCTACATGCAACCAACAGAAATGCATAAAAGTCTACAGGTAAAAATGATACCTCCAATGGCAGAGTTGCAATCAAGGGAGCACAGAGTTCAGATGTTAATGGCTTCTCTGTTGGGATAAATATCGTCTTAACCTGCATATGCAATGTGAATGTGTCGCAAGCTCAAAATAGAATCCTTAAAGAAATGTGAAAGAAAGTCATACTAATTAAATTTAAGGGAAATTTAAAATATTGCATCTTAAAAATTAGCAGGTTACTCGAATTAAACATAAGTACCATGCATTCAGGCCTCATGGTCTATGAGATCAAAAATAATAGAAAATAAAGAAATAAGATGGTGACCATTTGTTTAAAATGTGGACAGTGACCGAACATATATAAGTGATGATTTCCAAGTCCACAATATTTTGACGAGTGAAATCTATAGGTTCCTTCCGGAAGATATTTGAAAGGTTTCTTGTTATCCACATACCTTATCCCAATTCTCTTCAATTTCTATACCTCCACATGCAGAAAAACTTATTGTAAAACCAAGACGTTCCGAGAGAATGGAAAGATAATACTCGTCATCATGAGGAATGAAAGGCTCCAATATGAAAGTTGTGATCGGTGCCCTTGCATTTCCCATCTCAACCTGGTTAAGCCACGACATCTTCTTGATAAGCAGGCACGATTTTTCAAAGAAAATGGGATAGAGACTTTACAATAAACGGAAATGAAATCAATGGGACTAAAGATTTGAGAAAATAGCTTATTACCTCTTTTCCTAGACGATCTCTGACAAATAACGCAGCCTGAGCTAAGTCCAGATTTAGGGCAACCTGTATACATCATAGACAATTAACATCCATAAATCATTTGTGAAATCCTTCTAGAAATAGTTCTCTTCCAAAACTTTTTTTCTTATGATAAATTTAACAATAAAAATGGTATTGCAAAACATAGTAGGAATAATTCACGCATAGCCCCTTATAAGGTTATCACAACTTAATCTGACAAAAATCTGGCAAGAATGAACATGATCTCCCCGCAGATTAATCCAGTTTACTCCCTTCAATCCAGTTTACTGCCTTCAGTGTTTTGCAGACAATTAGCTCTTTCCCATTTTTGGAAAATCCATCTTATATTTCATAAATGAACATTTCATTAAATTATTTTATATTTCATTAGTGAACAATCTATAAAATTATTTTTTCTTTTCAAAATGTATATTATTTCATTAATGAAAAACATACATCATACCTTCATTTAAATTAGGCTAATATCGCATATCTACAAAGTCCATGAAACCCAACGTATCCACTTTGGTTCCAATGTCAATAGCGTTTATCTTTTGAGGGTGAACTTTCTCTCCTTTTCAAAGTGCTTCCATTATGTTCAAGTACAATCACTACAACTGACTCAAACGTGTAACAACACAAATAGCCTATTTGTAATAGGGGAGTACCCTTCCATCAAAATACCTAGAACTTACATATAATCCTAAACTTACAAATGACTCAAACACGTAGGGCACCACAAACACCCTTTGCCTCTTTGCAACAGGGGAGTACTCTTCCATCCAAATATTCAGAACATAGAGATGGTCCAAACCACTTATTCATGCTGCATGGTGAAATAACCTTTGGTGGTAACCTAACAAACCACCATGTCCAATGCCGAACCAGGACCCCATTGGCTTTTGGGAACATATTTCATTTCATGAAGCTTTAATAAACGAAAAAATCAAATTTGCATACCACTTACCAAACCACTCTTTCCTCGTTTGCCGAACAGCATATCCGGTTTCACAGCCAGTCTTAACGAGGACAACCATGGCTTCGTGTCTGCCAATTCATTCAAATTGGTCGAATTTGTAACCTGGATTGGGACAACAAGAGCAAACTTTAATTACCACTCACCTATTCAACTCTAGATTTGCTCACAACCCATCAATCACACAACTGTGAAGACAAGCCCACCAATCGTTGAAATCCGAATTATAATCACCAGACTGACAATAATACAAATCTTATGCGGGAATTCTAACACTAGGGTCTTACATAAAAAAATTCATGACACACACAAGATCCATCACTGAAAAAAAAATGACAATATTGATTTGAATTGTACGAGACACACCTGGGCTGATTTGATGTCAATCTCAATATCAGCAAGCCTCTTCAGATGTTCTTTCAGCAGGCGCTTGGAATCATATTCTCTGATCTTCTTTCTAGCCATTTTGAGCTTTGATTTCTCTGCAATTCAAAACAAAATCTATTACAGACCATGCTTTCATCGAAACCCAAATGAGGAAATGGTTATCTAAGCAAACCTGAGTGCTCAAAGTGGCAAAATCAGATTTCACACAAATTGAAGCGATTTAAAAAAATGATTGAATGAACAATTTTCATCGGAAACAAAATGGAAAAAAGGTTGTTTAAATTTGAAACACCTCTGGAGACGAATTAAGAATATATGTAAATATCCCTTCGAACGCAGAAATTTTAGACGGGAAGCGAATGAAATTTCTGCTGGGAATTTATGGCAGCCTGTCCCTGTAACATAGTATGCCTGGCCTCACTCCTATACCATGAAAGCACACCTGCTGAAGCTCGTGATGCACTATCAATCGTTTTTCGCATGGACCGCTAAAATCGTTTTAGCATGCTCCGCTCAAAATAGAAATCGTGATGAAGACACAAACACAAATTTACAAATTTAGATAATTTAAGTAAACTAGAGATGGCGGACCCACATATGTAGTTGGTGATGCTCTGGGATGATACAGATTGTTTATCGTACGCCTTAGTAGGTTTGAGGATTAAGAGAGAAAGAAATTGTTATTTAGTTTGCAATTATGATTGGAATTTAACTATAAAAAGGAAGCGTTGTTATTAGAATTTGATTTATAAGAGGGAGGGATAGAATTGGAATTCGATTAATAGGGAGTTGTCTTTAGTGAGATTTTTTGGAAGCTTTTCTATTGGGTTTTTTTGGTCAAATTTCTCTAAAATCCGGCAGCAATTTATTAAAATAATTTAGTAATTTAACCAGGTTTTATAGTTGGCCTTTCTTATGTAGTTTAATATTTTAATGTCTTGTATATATTTCAAACAAAATTAATTCATGAGAATTTTTTGAAAAATCATATAGAGTATTTGGTCCACGCGTTTCCAACTAGCGAGTGTCAGCAAGATCAAGAGACAGATTTCAGAGTAAGGTTAAATAAGAAGTAGGTCAACCTAAAGATCATCTGAAGAAACGGCTAAATGGAAACCAACGGCTAAATTTGACTCGGGAAGAAAATATTAATGGAAACCAACTAAACTGCGATATAAGACTAGAGAAAGGGATCACTTTAAATTGATTAAGTAATTAATAAATAATAATTTAATTAATTTAATTTTAGTATATTAATTAACTAATTCATACCTTATTTATTAATTAATATTATATATTTCTTTATATGATTATTCGATAAAAATAAAATATAAAATAAATAATATATGAGCATAAAGAGTGAGGGAGTTTTATATATATAAAATAAATAAATGAAAATAGAATAAAATGAAATAAAAATAAAATAAGTTATATAAATATTTTTTAATTAATTTTTTAAATATAATTAAATATTTTTTTGGTAGATAAAGGTTATATATATATAATTGACATTGAAGACAATGATAACAAGTTAATAATTATTTATGTAATACTGAATGATGGCAATTTTTTAATATAATGCTCACATTATAGTAGACATGTCATGTTATTAGAGTATAGATTGATATAATGAGAGTTATACAAATTGTATACATGTTATTTTTACATATTTTTTTCAAATTTATTTTTTGTCAATTAAAAAATAAAACCCATAAAATGGTCTATTCAATACCTTACACCAATGAGAAAATGGAATTTTTAATTTTAATTACAAACCATTTACGTTTGTGGTACATAGTAATCAATTTATAATGTTATTTTTCAAATTATTTATATTTATTGTACATAGTAATTAGCAAAACTAATAGCAACTCAATGAAAAACTGAATAAGTTATATCCTGTGTCAACTGTAGGTATAATAATATAATATTTACATTAATAAATGACGAATGACACAATTATATTAATTAAATTGAATGGTCTATAAACTGTGTTAGACCATGCAGTAACTCCTCTAAAGCAATTCGTTATATTCATTCAGGTTGGTCTTTATTATATACATGAGGGAGAGACTGTTCATTTCATCTCCCGGTGACTCTTCATATTTTCCATTATTTATTTACATCAGTTACACTTATTCACCCAATCCTAATGATTAGGTGTCAACATTCCCCCCCTTAATCTGAAGGGATGTTGGTCAGTCCAAGCATCGTTATGAATTGTTCAAGCTTTTCTCTTCCAAGCGCTTTGGTGAAGATGTCTGCAATTTGCTCATCAGTGGAACAATGGTGGAGATGAATTGTTTTGGCCTCAACATGATGTCGAATCAGATGATATTTAGTATTGATGTGCTTCATTCGATCATGGAACTTTGGGTTCTTCGCCAACTTTATTGCCGAGGTATTATCAATCATGAGTGGAGTCGATTGTACTTGTTTTACCTACAAATCTTCAAGAATTTTCCTGAGCCACACAATTTCTTTTGTTGCCTCAGTTGCTGCCATATATTCTGCTTCTATTGTGGAATCTGCTGGAACTGATTGTTTGCGTGATCTCTAGGAGACAGTTCCTGATCCAAGACTTGTAGCATAACCTGAAGTAGATACCCCAGTTTCTTTGTCGCCATCGAAGTCTGAATCAAAGTATCCAATCAAGCTGAAGTCGTCCACCTATGTATACTTGATTCCAAAGTCTTGAGTTCCCTTCAGGTACCTTAGAACTCTTTTTGCAGCAGACCAATGTCCCTCACAAGGCTTTTGCATAAACCTCGAGAGGATTCCAACAGCAAACAAAATGTCTGGTCTGGTAGTAGTTAGGTAGTTGAGACTTCCTACAAGCTATCTATACTTTGTTGCATCCTCAAATTCTTTTCCTTCAATGGATGTGAGCTTTAAGTTTTGCTCCATTGGAGTAGTAAGAGGATTGCATTCTGTCATGCCAAACTTGTTCAACAGATCTCCAATGTACTTGTTTTGAGAAAGAAATATGGATGTCAGATGTTGAGTTACTTCAATACCAAGATAGTAATGAACATAGCCCAAATCAGTCATTTCAAAACCTTTCCTCAATTCCTTCTTTATGGATGCAATGTAGCTTTCATTGTTCCCTATCATCAAAAGATCATCTACATATACCACAAGATATACAACTGTTTTGCCAACTTTCTTGACAAATAAAGTTGCATCATCAAGATCATAATGTTTGAAATTGAGTTTCAGAAGATGCTCAGTTAGTTTTTCATACCAAGCTCGAGGTGCTTGTTTGAGGCCATACAAGGATTTCACAAGTTTGCACACTTTATGTTCATGTCCTTTCACAGCAAATCCTTCAGGCTAGGACATAAAAACATTCTCTTTTAGATCTCCATTCAAGAAAGCAGTTTTTACATCCATTTGATGGACTTTCCGACCGTTCTGAGCTGTTAGGGCAAAGAGTGTCCGGATGGTAGCCCATTTCGTTGTGGGGGCAAAAGTCTTCCCATAATCGACCCCTTCCTTCTATGCAAAACCTTTTTCCACAAGCTTGGCTTTGTACTTGTCAAGTGAGCCATTTGCTTTATACTTGTTCTTGTAGACCCACTTGCAGCCAATTGGTTTGGTTCCTAATGGAGGATCAACATGATGTCGAATCAAATGATATTTAGTATTGATGTGCTTCATTCGATCATGGAACTTTGGGTTCTTCACCAACTTTATTGCCGAGGTATTATCAATCATGAGTGGAGTTGATTGTACTTGTTTTACCTGCAAATCTTCAAGAATTTTCCTGAGCCACACAATTTCTTTTGTTGCCTCAGTTGCTGCCATATATTCTGCTTCTATTGTGGAATCTGCTGGAACTGATTGTTTGCGTGATCTCTAGGAGACAGTTCCTAATCCAAGACTTGTAGCATAACTTGAAGTAGATACCCCAGTTTCTTTGTCTCCATCGAAGTCTAAATCAAAGTATCCAATCAAGCTGAAGTCGTCCACCTATGTATACTTGATTCCAAAGTCTTGAGTTCCCTTCAGGTACCTTAGAACTCCTTTTGCAGCAGACCAATGTCCCTCACAAGGCTTTTGCATAAACCTCGAGAGGATTCCAACAACAAACAAAATGTATGGTCTGGTAGTAGTTAAGTAGTTGAGACTTCCTACAAGCTGTCTATACTTTGTTGCATCCTCAAATTCTTTTCCTTCAATGGATGTGAGCTTTAAGTTTTGTTCCATTGGAGTAGTAAGAGGATTGCATTCTGTCATGCCAAACTTGTTCAACAGATCTCCAATGTACTTGTTTTGAGAAAGAAATATGGATGTCAGATGTTGAGTTACTTCAATACCAAGATAGTAATGAACATAGCCCAAATCAGTCATTTCAAAACCTTTCCTCAATTCCTTCTTTATGGATGCAATGTAGCTTGCATTGTTCCCTGTCATCAAAAGATCATCTACATATACCACAAGATATACAACTGTTTTGCCAACTTTCTTGACAAAAAGTTGCATCATCAAGATCATAATGTTTGAAATTGAGTTTCAGAAGATGCTCAGTTAGTTTTCCATACCAGGCTCGCGGTGCTTGTTTGAGGCCATACAAGGATTTCACAAGTTTGCACACTTTATCTTCATGTCCTTTCACAGCAAATCCTTCAGGTTGGGACATAAAAACATTCTCTTTTAGATCTCCATTCAAGAAAGCAGTTTTTACATCCATTTGATGGACTTTCCGACCGTTCTGAGCTGCTAGGGCAAAGAGTGTCCGGATGGTAGCCCATTTCGTTGTGGGGGAAAAAGTCTCCCCATAATCGACCCCTTCCTTCTATGCAAAACCTTTTTCCACAAGCTTGGCTTTGTGCTTGTCAAGTGAGCCATCTGCTTTATACTTGTTCTTGTAGACCCACTTGCAGCCAATTGGTTTGGTTCCTAATGGAGGATCAACATGATGTCGAATCAGATGATATTTAGTATTAATGTGCTTCATTCAATCATGGAACTTTGGGTTCTTCGCCAACTTTATTGCCGAGGTATTATCAATCATGAGTGGAGTCGATTGTACTTGTTTTACCTGCAAATCTTCAAGAATTTTCCTGAGCCACACAATTTCTTTTGTTGCCTCAGTTGCTGCCATATATTCTGCTTCTATTGTGGAATTTGTTGGAACTAATTGTTTGCGTGATCTCTAGGAGACAGTTCCTGATCCAAGACTTGTAGCATAACCTGAAGTAGATACCCCAGTTTCTTTGTCTCCATCGAAGTCTGAATCAAAGTATCCAACCAAGCTGAAGTCGTCCACCTATGTATACTTGATTCCAAAGTCTTGAGTTCCCTTCAGGTACCTTAGAACACTTTTTGCAGCACACCAATGTCCCTCACAAGGCTTTTGCATAAACCTCGAGAGGATTCCAACAGCAAACAAAATGTCTGGTCTGGTAGTAGTTAGGTAATTGAGACTTCCTACAAGCTGTCTATACTTTGTTGCATCCTCAAATTCTTTTCCTTCAATGGATGCGAGCTTTAAGTTTTGTACCATTGGAGTAGTAAGAGGATTGCATTATGTCATGCCAAACTTGTTCAACAGATCTCCAATGTACTTGTTTTGAGAAAGAAATATGGATGTCAGATGTTGAGTTACTTCAATACCAAGATAGTAATGAACATAGCCCAAATCAGTCATTTCAAAACCTTTCCTCAATTCCTTCTTTATGGATGCAATGTAGCTTTCACTGTTCCCTGTCATCAAAAGATCATCTACATATACCAAAGGATATACAACTTTTTTGCCAACTTTCTTGACAAAAAGTTGCATCATCAAGATCATAATGTTTGAAATTGAGTTTCAGAAGATGCTCAGTTAGTTTTTCATACCAAGCTCGCGGTGCTTGTTTGAGGCCATACAAGGATTTCACAAGTTTTCACACTTTATCTTCATGTCCTTTCACAGCAAATCCTTCAGGCTGGGACATAAAAACATTCTCTTTTAGATCACCATTCAAGAAAGAAGTTTTTACATCCATTTGATGGACTTTCCGACCGTTTTGAGCTGCTAGGGCAAAGAGTGTCCGGATGGTAGCCCATTTCGTTGTGGGGGCAAAAGTCTCCCCATAATCGACCCCTTCCTTCTATGCAAAACCTTTTTCCACAAGCTTGGCTTTGTTCTTGTCAAGTGAGCCATCTGCTTTATACTTGTTCTTGTAGACCCACTTGCAGCCAATTGGTTTGGTTCCTAATGGAGGATCAACATGATGTCGAATCAGATGATATTTAGTATTAATGTGCTTCATTCGATCATGGAACTTTGGGTTCTTCGCCAACTTTATTGCCGAGGTATTATCAATCATGAGTGGAGTCGATTGTACTTGTTTTACCTACAAATCTTCAAGAATTTTCCTGAGCCACACAATTTCTTTTGTTGCCTCAGTTGCTGCCATATATTCTGCTTCTATTGTGGAATTTGCTGGAACTGATTGTTTGCGTGATCTCTAGGAGACAGTTCCTGATCCAAGACTTGTAGCATAACCTGAAGTAGATACCCCAGTTTCTTTGTCTCCATCGAAGTCTAAATCAAAGTATCCAATCAAGCTGAAGTCGTCCACCTATGTATACTTGATTCCAAAGTCTTGAGTTCCCTTCAGGTACCTTAGAACTCTTTTTGCAGCAGACCAATGTCCCTCACAAGGCTTTTGCATAAACCTCGAGAGGATTCCAACAGCAAACAAAATGTATGGTCTGGTAGTAGTTAGGTAGTTGAGACTTCCTACAAGCTGTCTATACTTTGTTGCATCCTCAAATTCTTTTCCTTCAATGGATGTGAGCTTTAAGTTTTGTTCCATTGGAGTAGTAAGAGGATTGCATTCTGTCATGCCAAACTTGTTCGAAAAATCTCCAATGTACTCGTTTTGAGAAAGAAATATGGATGTCAGATGTTGAGTTACTTCAATACCAAGATAGTAATGAACATAGCCCAAATCAGTCATTTCAAAACCTTTCCTCAATTCCTTCTTTATGGATGCAATGTAGCTTTCATTGTTCCCTGTCATCAAAAGATCATCTACATATACCACAAGATATACAACTGTTTTGCCAACTTTCTTGACAAAAAGTTGCATCATCAAGATCATAATGTTTGAAATTGAGTTTCAGAAGATGCTCAGTTAGTTTTTCATACCAGGCTCGCGGTGCTTGTTTGAGGCCATACAAGGATTTCACAAGTTTTCACACTTTATGTTCATGTCCTTTCACAGCAAATCCTTCAGGCTGGGACATAAAAACATTCTCTTTTAGATCTCCATTCAAGAAAGCAGTTTTTACATCCATTTGATGGACTTTCCGACCGTTCTGAGCTGCTAGGGCAAAGAGTGTCCGGATGGTAGCCCATTTCGTTGTGGGGGCAAAAGTCTCCCCATAATCGACCCCTTCCTTCTATGCAAAACCTTTTTCCACAAGCTTGGCTTTGTGCTTGTCAAGTGAGCCATCTGCTTTATACTTGTTCTTGTAGACCCACTTGCAGCCAATTGGTTTGGTTCCTAATGGAGGATCAACATGATGTCGAATCAGATGATATTTAGTATTGATGTGCTTCATTCGATCATGGAACTTTGGGTTCTTCGCCAACTTTATTGCCGAGGTATTATCAATCATGAGTGGAGTCGATTGTACTTGTTTTACCTGCAAATCTTCAAGAATTTTCCTGAGCCACACAATTTCTTTTGTTGCCTCAGTTGCTGCCATATATTCTTCTTCTATTGTGGAATCTACTGGAACTGATTGTTTGCGTGATCTCCAGGAGACAGTTCCTGATCCAAGACTTGTAGCATAACCTGAAGTAGATACCCCAGTTTCTTTGTCTCCATCGAAGTCTGAATCAAAGTATCCAATCAAGCTGAAGTCGTCCACCTATGTATACTTGATTCCAAAGTCTTGAGTTCCCTTCAGGTACCTTAGAACACTTTTTGCAGCAGACCAATGTCCCTCACAAGGCTTTTGCATAAACCTCGAGAGGATTCCAACAGCAAACAAAATGTCTGGTCTGGTAGTAGTTAGGTAGTTGAGACTTCCTACAAGCTGTCTATACTTTGTTGCATCCTCAAATTCTTTTCCTCCAATGGATGTGAGCTTTAAGTTTTGTTCCATTGGAGTAGTAAGAGGATTGCATTCTTTCATGCCAAACTTGTTCAACAGATCTCCAATGTACTTGTTTTGAGAAAGAAATATGGATGTCAGATGTTGAGTTACTTCAATACCAAGATAGTAATGAACATAGCCCAAATCAGTGATTTCAAAACCTTTCCTCAATTCCTTCTTTATGGATGCAATGTAGCTTTCATTGTTCCCTGTCATCAAAAGATCATCTACATATACCACAAGATATACAACTGTTTTTCCAACTTTCTTGATAAAAAGTTGCATCATCAAGATCATAATGTTTGAAATTGAGTTTCAGAAGATGCTCAGTTAGTTTTTCATACCAGGCTCGCGGTGCTTGTTTGAGGCCATACAAGGATTTCACAAGTTTGCACACTTTATCTTCATGTCCTTTCACAGCAAATCCTTCAGGCTGGGACATAAAAACATTCTCTTTTAGATCTCCATTCAAGAAAGCAGGTTTTGCATCCATTTGATGGACTTTCCGACCGTTCTGAGCTGCTAGGGCAAAGAGTGTCCGGATGGTAGCCCATTTCGTTGTGGGGGCAAAATTCTCCCCATAATCGACCCCTTCCTTCTATGCAAAACCTTTTTCCACAAGCTTGGCTTTGTGCTTGTCAAGTGAGCCATCTGCTTTATACTTGTTCTTGTAGACCCACTTGCAGCCAATTGGTTTGGTTCCTAATGGAGGATCAACATGATGTCGAATCAGACGATATTTAGTATTGATGTGCTTCATTCGATCATGGAACTTTGGCTTCTTCTCCAACTTTATTGCCGAGGTATTTTCAATCATGAGTGGAGTCGATTGTACTTGTTTTACCTGCAAATCTTCAAGAATTTTCCTGAGCCACACAATTTCTTTTGTTGCCTCAGTTGCTGCCATATATTCTGCTTCTATTGTGGAATCTGCTGGAACTGATTGTTTGCGTGATCTCTAGGAGACAGTTCCTGATCCAATACTTGTAGCATAACCTGAATTAGATACCCCAATTTCTTTGTCTCCATCGAAGTCTAAATCAAAGTATCCAATCAAGCTGAAGTCGTCCACCTATGTATACTTGATTCCAAAGTCTTGAGTTCCCTTTAGGTACCTTAGAACTCTTTTTGCAGCAGACCAATGTCCCTCACAAGGCTTTTGCATAAACCTCGAGAGGGTTCCAACAGCAAACAAAATGTCTGGTCTGGTAGTAGTTAGGTAGTTGAGACTTCCTACAAGCTGTCTATACTTTGTTGCATCCTCAAATTCTTTTCCTTCAATGGATGTGAGCTTTAAGTTTTGTTCCATTGGAGTAGTAAGAGGATTGCATTCTGTCATGCCAAACTTGTTCAACAGATCTCCAATGTACTTGTTTTGAGAAAGAAATATGGATGTCAGATGTTGAGTTACTTCAATACCAAGATAGTAATGAACATAGCCCAAATCAATCATTTCAAAACCTTTCCTCAATTCCTTCTTTATGGATGCAATGTAGCTTTCATTGTTCCCTGTCATCAAAAGATCATCTACATATACCACAAGATATACAACTGTTTTGCCAACTTTCTTGACAAATAAAGTTGCATCATCAAGATCATAATGTTTGAAATTGAGTTTCAGAAGATGCTCAGTTAGTTTTTCATACCAGGCTCGCGGTGCTTGTTTGAGGCCATACAAGGATTTCACAAGTTTGCATACTTTATGTTCATGTCCTTTCATAGCAAATCCTTCAGGCTGGGACATAAAAACATTCTCTTTTAGATCTCCATTCAAGAAAGCAGTTTTTACATCCATTTGATGGACTTTCCAACCGTTCTGAGCTGCTAGGGCAAAGAGTGTCCGGATGGTAGCCCATTTCGTTGTGGGGGCAAAAGTCTCCTCATAATCGACCCCTTCCTTCTATGCAAAACCTTTTTCCACAAGCTTGGCTTTGTGCTTGTCAAGTGAGCCATCTGCTTTATACTTGTTCTTGTAGACCCACTTGCAGCCAATTGGTTTGGTTCCTAATGGAGGATCAACCAGCTTCCAAGTTTCATTCTTTATCAGGGCATCATACTCCTTTTGCATCGCTTCTTTCCATTCATCATGAGAAGCAGCTTCTTTGAAGGAAGTTGGTTCGAAATCTGTAGACAAATTCAATTCACAATCATAAGAAACATCCATATCAACAAGTGAATCAGAGTCATCTACATCACCTCCATTTTGTCGGTTTGAATTTCTAGTTCCTGTCTTTCCAACCTCATAAGGATGAACACTTTCCAGTGTCTTTGTCAGCCACTTTGGGGGACCTTTCTCAGATGGTCCAGGCTACTTTGTTGATTGAGTTAGGACTGAATCAAGATTGAGTCTCCCAATTCTATCAATCACATCACTTAAAGTATCATCCGTTGTTGGAGTTTCATGCGGGGGAGAGAGTGCTTCAGAAGAAGATTCCACAGGTTGATCTAGTATAGGAATCCCCCCTTCAAGATATGGAATCTGATTTTCAAATTCTTGAAATGATTTTGCATTTGCGAATCTATCCAAGAGATCAAGTTGCCGCTCAACAACATTGTCAGTTTTGGATGATTCAAGAAAGATTACATCTCTAGATACAACAAACTTTTTATTGACTTCATCATAGAGACAATATGCTTTGGAGGTGTTTGAATATCCCAGGAATATACACTTACGACTTCTTGCACCAAGTTTGTTTCTATGTCCCTTTGGTATCAAGGCATAACAGGTGGAACCAAAGACCCTGAGATTCTTTACCGAAGGAATGTGCCCATACCACATTTCATAGGAAGTCTTGTTTCTCATAGCATTAGATGGACATCTATTCTTTATATATACAGCACATAGAACTGCATCAACCCAAAAAATCAATTTTACATTTTTGAAAAACATCATGGAGCGCACCATATTTAAGATTGTCCTATTGATTCTTTCAGCTACACCGTTCTGTTGGGGATTATAAGGCACAGTTGTTTGATGTTTGATCTCGTGTTGGCGAAGATAGTTTCCAAATTCATTTGAAGTGTATTCTTTTCCATTATCAGTGCGAATAGAACCAATATGAGATTGTGCATCATTTTCAATCCATGTATGAAAGTTCTTGAATGTTTGAAAAGCATCAGATTTTTTCTTCAATAAATAAACCCAACACATTTTGGTGTAGTCATCAATAAATGTCATCATATATTTATTTCCAGGAACAGGCATTGGACCACATAAATCTGAATGAATGAGTTCAAGTTTTCTATGTACTCTTGAATGTGAATCATGAAAAGACTGTTTTCTATGCTTTCCTAAAATGCAAGCATCACATTGCTTAAGTTTCCTAGGAATTGTAGGCAAACCAGTAACACCATTTTTCTTCAACAAGCGGAGGCTGTCATAGTTCAACTATCCAAATCTAGCATGCCATAATAAACTCGATGTAAGTGTACCTTCTTCATAATGAGAGTTGTATGAGAAATGTTGTGCACGAGCAGAGGTACCCTGCAGCTTGAGAAGCCTTTCTTCTTCTATTCCCCTCATGACAAGTGAGTGGTCAGATGCTTTTCTCACCTCAAGCTTGCCATCAAACATATGAATGGAGTGACCTTGCTGGCGGATGTGGACCAAGGACAACAAGTTTCTCTTCAGCTGTGGGAGATATAGAACATGATGCAGAAGGAAGTTTGGAAGACCAGGCAATTTAAGCCTGATTGTGCCAAGCCCTTATGGCTTTATTTTTAATTGGTCTGTAAAGTATACTGCTCCATCAACATTGTCGGTAAATTCTTCAAAAAAATCTTTTCTATGAGTCATGTGGCAAGTTGCTCCTGAATCAAACAACCAATCATTTTTCCAAGAAGAAATTGAAGCATTAAATAAGTCTTCATTTACTCCAATATTACATTGTGCTACAACCACTGTTTTAAAATTCGGCCAATTGAATCTGAAACGGCCGAGTCGATTCGAGTCATTGAATAATTTTATGATCCAGCAGAAAAACCAGTTCAAGAGGCCGAGTCATGACTGACTCGGCCGAGTTATTGCATGACTCGGCCGAGTCAGTCATGACTCGGTCAACCCGGCCGTTTCCGCATCTACTCGGCCGAGTCATTAAATCCGGCCAGTCACCCAAAAAAACAACGATTTTTCTAATTTTTTTTTTAACTTTTTAACATTTAGCTGATTGTTGGGGACTCCAAGGTGTTTTCTAAATTGGTTAAGTGCTATTTGGGGTCCATTCCCCTCTCCTAGTATTAATATGCTATTCAAATTTCATGATACTGTTAAATTCTTAAAGTAAAAGTGACATTCTCCTTAATCTTCATTTTCATCATTTTACTTAAATTTTTAACATTACCATGAAATGACTCAGGATGTTTGAGAGTGATTCCGGCCTCATTGGATTTCATATGGAGAAAGTAGAATTTTAGATTTCCTTCAAAATCCATCAGACTTATCAGTTTTTCAGGATTTCAGGATTGGAGGATTGCAATGTTTCCATTGAATTTTGTCATGTATTAGGGTATGGAACTCGTATTTAATCAAGAGCACCAATTCCTCTATGTACCTTGATGTTAGTGACATTGGTTGTCGAACTCCTATGGGATTCGCTCCCAAACCAGGAGCTTCTGAAAATGTCGCTCCCACTCCCGTTTTCGCTCTCGCTCCCCACTTTCGTTCCCGCTCCCAAGTAACACTGAGCCAGATGATGTTGGCAACTCTAGCAGTAGCCAGTAGTACTGGTCATAAAATTTTGTTGTAGATGCCATTTATAGCCTCCTTGGTTATGTGTTTTTGTTTTGATCTCTATATCATCATCGTGTATGTATTGGACAGTGCACTGGGTGCCATTTTGATATAATGGATATATTCATGAGCCTACTTTGATCATATGTTGTCTTCTATCTATATTCTAATGTTGTGTGTTTGGAAAAATGAATGAAAATCTTTAAAATTATGTGCTTTTATAAAAAATAAATATTTAATGTATTTTTTACAACGACCGAGTCATTGAAATCGAGCCGGTCGAGTTGATACTGAGTCGGAGTTGACCCTCGGCCGAGTCGGAGTTTTAAAACATTGGCTACAACATAATGAGCGGATTCAGGTGCTTTACCTTTGTTTGTGTCATTAGTTTTACCTTTTTGTTGGTTTCTTTGCTGCTCAATTTTGTCCGAAGGTAACTTGCATGTAAAGGCATCATGTGATCCATTCCTTTTGCATTGTATGCAGTGAAAATTTGACTTTTCTCCTTGGGAGTGTCTGCCCCCCTGCCTCTGAAATATCTTCCTCTTCCTTTTCGACCACCTCTTCCTTTGGAAGAATCTTGGGCAAGATTATTTTCTTTATGAGCAAGGCACACAGCCTCTTCAGAAGATTTAGGGGCTGTCTTCTTTCCAAAAGCTTTCTCTCTTTCAACAATTTTTTTCACAAGAGAGTCAAAGGTAATATCTTTGAGATTTCCATTTGCTTGCAAAGACTCCAGATAATTGGAGTAAGTAGGATAAAGTGCCTTGAGAAAAGTTATAAGAGGAATATCCAATTCAACGTTAGTGGCTTTGATATCATGCATCATAGGTTTTTACTTCAGATGCAAGAGCAAGAGGATCATTATTTCGTAATTCAAGAGTGAAGAGTTTAATCATGAGTTGAACAACTTCAAGTGCAGAGTGTGAGTCATAGAGTTCTTTCAGCTTTTGTAAGGCTTTGAAAGTAGTTGAAAATGGTGAAATATGGCGACTCACCTCTTCACTTACAGATGCTGCAATTAATGCATAGGCTTTGTTGTTCTTATTTTCCCAAATGGCGAACTCTTTGTCTGAGGTAGGTTGTTCTGGTTCTTTGTCTCCGTCTCTAACACACACTCCTTTCCACAACTCATTGAAAATGAGGGTGAGTTTTATCATCTAGGACCACTTGGGATAGTTCTCCTTGCCAGTGATAACTATTCCCACAATAGATATGATTAAATGCATTGTAAAATTTGTGTACTGTAAAAAATACTTATGGTAATATACTGTAAAAAATTGTACTTCTGGTGGTAATTTTTAAAAAATTACAATTCAAAGGGGCATTGGTATGACAGTACTATATTGAAACATAGTACTATAATGAACCACAAGTCAATAATTAGAACTTGGATTTCAGAAAAATGCAACACTTCATTAACAGGTGGTTTGTGCACATGGTCTCACGATGGCCTTAATGCAGAGCCATTACACGACATTACACCAATGCATGAATAGTGTAACTATCGACCTTCAAAACATTTTTCAATGCACAACAGCAGGTGAACATACCAATCAAACACACCATTTATCTTCATATTGATATGCCATGATATCCTCGCTTCATATAACATTCAACACACTCTCACGGTGTTCCCACACAACGCCAAAGTTTAACGCACAATTCCAGCCTATCCACACATCGCACTGGAATTCAATCTTCAATTAAAGGCTGAGAGGCATCACACTGTGTTAAAACATTAAAGAATTTTGACCAGCATTCAACCCAAACACAACACCAGTAATTTAATTCAACATTTCAAGATTCCAAAGGAACCTGAAACTAAATTTGAGCGGGCAGAGGGCAGAGCAGAGTTTTAATGGTAGGAAATAGGAGTTACCATGTGAGCCGCGACAACAGAGCCGTGGGTGGAGGCACAATGAAGGGGAGGTATGCGGATACCATTCCGCGGCACCATCACCAGAACGACCTTCAAATGACCATGGCCTTCGAACTTCTCCAATTCCGATAGTGTTTCAACATAGTACAACAGATATCACGACCTTCTCGTAGGCTCCTCCAGGCGACGGTAAGATTGGAGAGAAAATCTTCAATCTTTACAGAATAATGGTGAATAGCAGGTGGAGCAACGACAGGAGCGGCGTAGCAGGGAATAATAGAGAATAATGCGTTCAGGCCAGTGGAAGCGTCAAAGCTGCCAGGCTAGCCAGTTTGCATAGGATTTAGTGTCAGAATGGGGAGTTACAAAGCAGAGGGAAGCCAAAAATGGTGCTGGCTCTGATACCATGTCAGACCAGGCAGTAACTCCTCCAAAACAATTCGTTATATTCATTCAGGTTGGTCTTTATTATATACATGAGGGAGAGACTGTTCATTTCATCTCCTGGTGATTCTTCATATTTTCCATTATTTATTTACATCAGTTACACTTATTCACCCAATCCTGATGATTAGGAATCAACAAACCGTTTCAATATTTCATTTAAATGTTCCATATGTTATTTTAATATTGTGTAATAAACAAAATGTAAAAGAATGTATGAAAAATTCAATCACATATTTCTAATAAGAAATTATAATAAATAAAATATGGTATTTAGTTTTTATATTTTCTAAATAATTAGTATATTATGATTTAATGTCATTTCATCATTTTTATTTAGTTATATAAAACATAAAAAATCTAATAGAATTTTATGTTTATAGATTTTTTTATTAGTCATTAAAATGACAAAATACATAACCTTAGTTGACAATATATTTTTTTTATCCATTACTCTATTATTTTTTATTTAATAGTTATAATTGTACATTTGGTTAGAATTTCCACATTAAATATTCTCCAATTTATTTGGAATTTGTTTGTAAATAAAATATTTATAATTTTTTTTTTTTTTTAATTGTTGTATCAAATACTCTTCAATTTATTATAATTTTTAAAAGTTGATCTGGAATATGTTTATATTAAATAATCTTTAATTTATTATATTATTTTTGAAAATTAATATGAAATATATATAAATAAATTATGAATATATCTATAATGTGTGTTTTTTTATTATATTTGAATAAAGCTTTAAAAAAAATAAAAAATAAATAAAATCAGCTTTAAAAAAAAAAGACCATATACTTGAATCCCGTCGACAGATGGCTATTGTGGTTGTCTTTAGTTGTGCCACCAGAGTATGAGAGGCTACACAAGTTCATGTCATTTACACTCAGACGCCATGGATACCTGTATCCATTCTACCAGTGTGGGAGCCAAGATACCAATAGCTATGCCTTGCAATTCCGCGTCAGAAAAGCGACGGAGATTGGTGTTGAAACCATGGTGACTTTCGAGAAAGAGGAATTCAACAAGCAGAGCAAAATTAAGCTCTCAATTGGCGAACCAACCCACTCCAAAGCAACCCCAAAGTAAAACTAAATGGTGCTTGTGATGTAACTAAAACTATCTGGACGAACAGAATGGTCCCCTAGCTTGTTCTTACCACGGTCACATGAACGATAATTTGCCTTTGTCTAGCCTGCGTTGACACTAGAATTTCTTGTGGGTGCTTGTTATTTGAATTGATAAGAGGATTCAACATGTGATCAACCTTTATGTTGTTTTTTTCTTTCAAGAGATCACTATAAAGCAATCTATTTTGTGACATAATTATAAAGCTTACATAAATGATAAAATCAAAGATTATGTTTACTTGAAAACTGAAAACCCCAAAAATGCTCCAAGACAAATAAAAATGACAAGAACAACAAGTAAATAATATTTTAAATTAATCTCTTTGACGATATCAAGTCCGAGTGAAATTCTACCTAGCAACTGACTCGCACATGAAAACATGTTAAAAACATTATCGAGTTATATACAACATGTGACAGTAATGACAATTTCATTCATACACTGCCAATAATATAGTATGTTACTAATTTACTTCAGATTACTTACATTAAATTATCCAAAAGAAAAAGCATTAGTTGATTCTAGTTTTACTTAGTTTATGAAACTGCAATGAGACGACAGAAACAAAAAGAAAAAAATTAAGGGATAATATTTGCCATTGGCTAACTGTCCATTTTTGTCCCAAAAGATTTCACGATTGAAAGAAAGAATTTGCGTAGATTTCTATGGGATTAAATCGTGCTCTCGAGGCTGCCAAGGGTCATAACCTACCAGTCGAATTTTAAGAAACATATTTTCTTACATACGATTCATCCATTATTTAGGTTAGTTTTTGAACAGGGATTCTTGAAGTCTGTTAGTTTTTTATCAGGGATTCTTGAAATTCGTTAGGTTTTGGCTATAAAATTGAGGAATACAATACACAACTGCTGCAAACAACGACCAATTAAAAAAAACTCCAACATTTTCTAAAGTAATTGTCATTTTAGATGGGCCCACATATATTGTTATAATTTAATTGTGTAGTTGCGTCAACCTGCATGGATTTTTTTTTATCGAGGGAACCAGGATTATCTACAACCTACATGATTTTGAAAGTCTACTCCAATGCCAGCGTGATTCCATTTTTGCAAAACATCATGACAAATGTAACTGTCGTCAACATGCCTTATGGAAACTAAATTGTACATTTGGTGGCCATGCAAAGCAGGTGCTATTGATTCATGGCAAGACACATATCACATCATTCAAATTCGAAGTAACTGCATCTTTTCAACGTCTGTCCTAAACCACCCCCAAACTCATGGCAATTGATTTTGCTAGGAATGTAAACAATCAACAAATGTGGGAAACTCTAATGGCCAGGGTCGTGTGAACTGGGGTAGCCAGTTCTTTGCATTTTAGAAGTCACGAGGATGAAAAACCTAGAATCGACAACATGAATGAAACTTTATCCATACAGGCACTGTCAGTGCTATTAAACCAATACTCGTGTTAAACTCTAGTTTTGGGTCAAAATGCAATCCTAGGGTAACGTAAGGTCGCTTGAGCGGTGCTTCACTGGGGGATTTGGTATGTAACTTAAGGTTTTGCATTCTCTTTCTACAAAACCCCGTTGTATCTAATCATCGAAGAAATCTCAGCAGAGGACGAGTTTCTCATCGGTTTGGAAGAACATAGATTTCATGCTCTCTGATCATTATTTTAAGGTTCACCATTACATTTTATTTGAAAAGCTTACAAATTTTGAAAGTTTCGTGTATTGGATGTGCTTTGTTCGATTTTGCTTACACATATTCGCAAACATTGCCATACAAAGCAGTAGACACAAATGTAGCCACAACCACAGATAAATATAATAAACAAAGAATCTAATTCTTTTGCAACTATAACGAAGAAGCTAATTCTTCTGCAACTATTTTTAGGAGAAGCGAGGTACATACCTTCAGAAAAAAAGACACCGATACGCAGAAAGCCGAGACACACAAAGTTGAGCAGCAAAAACAAGACGCAGAGCACAGAAAGCAGAGCAACATCAAAAAGACATCGAGCACAACAGTCTGGACTGGAAAAACGATGCAGAAAAGGCACTGGTAAGAAATGCTTAATTCTTAACCTAGGCTACCTCTAAATGTTGCATGCATCAATATTTTAAATGCCCAACCACTCCACTAAAACATAATTAAATGCATAGACATAAATAAATAGAGTAATAGTGCCCAAAATGATGTTGTCGTTGAAATGTCACTCGTATGAAATCACTGCAAAAGATATGGATTGTGAGTTGGACTGAGAAGGACAATTGTTGGAAAGCTTGTTCGTACAATTTTGTGATGATTACTCAATAAGACCGAGAGTTTAATAGCCAATTAGATTTAGGAAAAATAAAATAATTTATTTAAAAAAAATAAATTAAATTAGTTTCCAAATGTTAACTTTAATCAATATGATTTAATTTTTAGTCAGACTTAAAACTAATTGGCATTAAAAAAAAATTGAACGCGTAATACCTGCCCTGTAGCAGGGATATATATATATATATATATATGAAAAATTAAAATTAAATAACTTTTACTGAAATTAACATACATAATAATAATTGAGTTATTGTCACATCCCTAGTGAAACAAAACACCACAAATGAAATTTTCTTTTTCTTTTTATTAATATTCATTTACTGTGCATTCGTCTTAATACTAATGTCATTCATTGGTAATAAAAGCATCAATGATATTAAATGCATGTATAGATTTATAGTTGAAGTAATGTGGACTTGATGTTAAGCGCTAGATAAGTTGTTGATTTAGAGTTGGATCACCAACCCTTACTATGGTTAAGACCCATATCATATCTATGACATAAGGTTTCCTATAGCCAACGTTAATAGTTAATAAACTTAGGTTTTAAAACATTTTGGTTTTATTTTATTATGGAAGTCTCTGGACCATTGCGCTAATCCATCCACCTGTCCACCTTGGGAGTGGTGACCTCATCGATGGTCCAGGATGGAGATGGCCATCCAACGGTGAAGATTGCTTAGAGTCGGGTCTTAGCAACTACCCGATCAAACCCTGTTACTAGAGGCTCATTTGCGATGTTCGTAGTAAGGTTTTGAGTTTCTCCTTTGCATAGAGTCGAGAGTTCAATCAAGTGCCTCAATCTTCTTCCATGGATGTTGTCATCTTCCCAACGCAAGACTGCGAGGTTTTTCAACTTCCTGTGACAATTTTTTTGAGTTCAATTTCATTGTATTTCATGGTTCTCTGCTTTATTGTACTAATGTTAGTTCTTGATCAATAGGAAGGCTTAGACCCATATTTAGGAGTTGTGGCTTCACCAGTCAAGTAGGAAGCTCTGCTCATATGCTCTATAACAAGTAACCCCACCAGTTTTATGTGTGAAGTTCCACGACTCTGGAGGATGATTTTGCTTGTTAATTTTCTATATCACCGTTCGGTTCCTAATTGTTGTCGTTCTGGTTGCACATGAATCTTTCTCTCATTTTGTTCATGGCCAAGGATCCCTAAATATGTGCGCTAGGGTTTCAGGCTTCTTGCGTCTTTCCAGGTACATAAGGTTATGAGTTTCAGACTTCGATTGCTTCCCTGCGATCTACAATCTGTGTTTGAAGGACCACTATTTGGCCTTAGGATCTGCATATATATATTTCTTTTAGGTTCCTTGGAGGACCCTTCCTTGAATACAATATAATTTTAAAACTGTAAATGGGTTCTTATTTGTTGTAATTCGGTGCTCCGATTTCGGTAATGGATTCTCTGCGGACTCAATTACTAGCCCAATTTCTATTCTATGCAACTGTAATGTAAGTCTTAAATTTCTTTTCCGCACAACCAAGTTCTAGTTGGAATGCATCTTAAATGGAAACCCTCGTTACCTAGCAGCGTCGACCTATCTCGATGATTGCAGTTGTTTATAGAAACTTGTTTTGGTTATAAATGCTACAGTTTACCATGTTTGTGAAATCTTGTCACTATGCTATTTGCGAGGAATATTAATTACTAGATTAACTGACTTTTGGTTAAATTTATAAGTAGTGTTTTAATTACAATAGTCCCTTTCTGTGTTTCTTTACTCTTACAGTTCTGTTTGGCTCCTTTTAAAAATTTATGGGTTTAACAAAAAATTAAAAGATTTAAATTGATACATACAATATATAGTTCGTTCATCAGAAATTCGTACGACTGTGCCCTCGTTTAATTTTCCACACTTTGGGACTGTCTTCTAGCTAGGCCAATGCCTGGCTAGGCTAGAAGACTAACCTGATTTATCCTACTGGTTTATCGGTCAAATTTCTATGCAACCCTGTTATTTTTTTTGTTTTCTAAACCTTATCAACCATAGCAATAACCTGGTACTACTGTTAATATACTTTGTATAATTTCTAATTTCACTCACAGGAAGTTTGTAGCAATTTTACAAAGACTCGGTTTTGCAACTTGTACTAAACATATATACAATATATTATAACAATTTTCACAAAGACTCAGTTATGCAATTTATACTAAACTTATATAAACTTACATAAACTAAGTATCTTATTATTTGTATAACCATCTAAGTTTGAAGATACTTATCTGCAGTATTGTAAGAATGTACTTCTTTATTTCTTTTTCCAAAAATCAATGTCATTCCTCCCTGCCACGAGATTTGTCACGAACCAATCTCCCCCCGTGCTCTTCTCACAACCAGGGTAGGATGTAACAACACACAGCTAGTTCTTCGGCGACTACTTGGTGATTAACCAAACTTAGTCCAGCTAGCTTTTCTGAATCTGTCTGACTCTTCAACACAGATCACTGATACGCAGAAAGCCGAGACACACAAATTTGAGCAGCAACAACAAGACGGAGCACAGAAAGTGGAGCAACATCAAAAAGACACCGAGCACAACAGTCTGGACTGAAAAAACGATGCAGAAAAGGCTGAAAAACGATGCAGAGAAGGCACTGGTAAGAAATGCTTAATTCTTAACCTAGGCTACCTCTAAATGCCGCATGCATCAATATTTTAAATGCCCAACCACTCCACTGAAACATAATTAAATGCGCAGATAGAAATAAATAGAGTAATAGTGCCCAAAATGTCGTTGTCGCTGAAATGTCACTCGTATGAAATCACTGCAAAAGATATGGATTGTGAGCTGGACTGAGGAGGACAACTGCTGGAAAGCTTGTTCATACAATTTTGTGATGATTGCTCAATAAGACCGAGAGCTTAATAGCCAATTAGATTAAGGAAAAATAAAATAATTTATTTAAAAATAAATAAATTAAATTAGTTTCCAAATGTTAACTTTAATCAATATGATTTAATTTTTAGTCAAACTTAAACTATTTGGCAGTCAAAAAGAATTTTGAACACGTAATACCTGCCCTGTGGCAGGGATAATAAAGTGGATATATTAATATTATAGATTTATCTTAATCATAGATTTAGGAATAGAAGGATTTTTTTATATAAGTACAGAGAGGATCATTTTTTTTATATGCAAACTTTCTTTAGAGTGTAAAACTTGAAAAAAAGTTTGCACCTCAAAAAAATTAATTCTCTTTAAAATGGATTTATAATGGTTTTATATATACATATAGCATGTGTAATTTTTCATTGTTTAAGCTGTATTTTTTAATGCATAAAAGGATATATGTAATTGAATTTAGGCTTTTGTGATCCATATCTTATGTGTTGAAATCTTTTTAGAGAAATTACATTAGAGATAATTCATCATGCATTTCGAACCATAAAGATTTCAACGCATAGGACATAAGGTCTTGAAAATCTACTTAGCACTTAGATTGTGCACGGTACACTAGTTAAATTTACAATTCCAACAAATATTTATTAAAAAATACCTAAGTCAAAATAATGAATATATATATATATATATAGATATATTTTCAGATCGAAAAAGCATAATTGTATTATATTGAGGCAATATAAAGATGACAGATAGTACATCAAAAGCTTTTTAAAGCTGGAGCATCTCAGAAACTAAAAAAGGACAAAACTGGATACTATATGCATCCTGGAAGAAAGCTTTGGAGTTGACACACAATATACCAAATACAGGGCTTCTTGTACAGCACATGATATATCCTGGAATATAAAACTGATTGCCGAGAAGGATCAATGATTTATAGACCATACATATACAGGGATATATATCAAAAAGATAAAAAAACAGAACATACCTGGAGATTTTCAGAGAGAGGATTAAAACCCAGGGAAGGAGAAATCCTGGATGGGGAAGGATTCCCCGGCAGATATTACCTTCACAATCCAGTTACCTGTTTGAGATAGAAGCCCTTCCTTTGATAAGCAATCTGCTTGCTGATTCATGGACCTATAGATGTGTTTAATGGAACATCCTCTCACTTTACCCCATAAATACATAATTCTGTCTGTTAGAGTCGGTCTAGTAGCCCTCCATCAGCGATCAAAGCTCTTTGCATTTGCATAAGTAGGTGTCTCAGCAGTGTCTTGCATTCCATTAGGCATGCCATAACCCTGATGGAGGAGCTGGTGTTTTTGTCCCCCTCTTGGCATTGCTGGATCAAAGTTGTTTCAGTCCTTAGACTCTTTCAAGCTTTCTTGTCTTGTCTTGAAATCAAATTCTAGGTCTAGGGTTTTGGTCAAGTTTGTCTTCAAGGTCATTGTCTCTGAAAGTCAATAAGTGCCCAGCAAGCCAGAGGGATGTTTTTCAAAGTGTTTCTTCGAAAATTTCTATCTTGTGCAGTTAAATTTCACCTTGGATTTAAAAACCCTGTTTTTAAAGCCAAGGTCATTTTTCAAATTTTTGTAAAAAATGGTAAAATTTCAAAAGGCTTCCAAAGACAGCATGTAACCCTGGCTCCCTTGCCAAGATCCCTCAGATGCTATCCCTGCAAAAAGCATCAAATCAATCAATTTCAGGACAAAGGAAACCAAGAAAAAGTCAAGTTTATAAAGTGTCAAAGAAAAACATTATAAAGTGGGTTTGGGCATGAAATTAATTCAAATCAAAGTTATAAAAGCCCAATCTCCCTCCATTGACCCTCATTGTGTATCCAAGTCGTTGAGCAAGTGCTTGCAAGTTATTTCGAGCTGAGTTTGGGAGCTTGACAGGTGCGCGACCCATCAAACCAGGCGCGCGACCCGTCAAGCGCCTTCCAGTAGTGTTAATTTCTAACGGGCGCGACCCGTCAGTGGCGCGCGACCCGTTGGGTGAGGCGCGCGACCCGTCAGCGCCCTCCTTATAAAATCGCCTGCAAATCCATCCAAGGAGCCAACAAAATCGCCAAATTGCCTAAGGTAGGCCCTCCAACTTACAAATTGCTGCTTGTTATGGTTAAAGACATCATGAATACATTTTTAAAGATCTCATTGTGCAAGAGAAAAAGATCTATGTGGCTGTGGTTTAATATTGTAAAAAATGGCTAGGGTTTTATGTTGTTTTAGGGTATTCCCTTGTAATCATTTTTCCCCATTTCCCATTTCATTTTCCTTGTCTTCCTATGTAAATTTCCCTTTTAAATTTGTAAAGAAAAACTAACCCTACCCCTCTTCCCTAAAAAATAAAAAAAATCAAGCCCTAATCCTACCTCTCATAATACCCATGTAAACAAATTTATATAATGATGCATATGCAATGATTTTGTACTGTTTTTTCCCTAAAATCCCTGTTTTATATATTTATTCCCATTTTCCCTTTAAAGTGTCCCTGCCCTAACATTCCCCTCATGCTCCTTGTCCCCTTGAAACAACATTTTAATCAGCATTTTTGCAAGGCAGAAACAGCAGTACATTTTGGCCACTTTGCTCCTTAAACAATGTCAGAAACCGAAACCTATGAGCAGAGTGATGACCAGGCATCAGCTTCAGAGATTGAGGTACAGAGGAGGCCTCATAAGGGTGGAAAGGGTGGTCATCATAAGAGAGAGGAGCCCACTTCTTTGACAGATTTACAGGCTTGTCCTATGGCAGTTTCATGTTTCCAGTATATGTCTTGTTATGAGTTTTGCGAGAGGATCTCTCGGATTCAGCATCACAGAGAGTTAGCTCGCCTATTTGTTTTACATTTGCATGATGGACATGTCAACCTTGCCGGGGTGGACTTTACATTGACACCCGAGATGATTGCACAGGCCACAGGGATACCTAATGTCGGAGAGGTATGGAATAAGCGCAAGGTGTTGGACAGTGTTCATTTTGAGCCTTTCGTTAGACCAGCACTCATGAGACACTTGACAGGTGTGTTTCCCTTCAGAATTCTCAGGAGTGAGTATGCTCCCATGATGAGGCTCATCATGCTCTATTTTACCTGTGAGGGCAGATTTTCACAGGTATATTCGTACCATATTCGCCTATTGATGCACTTCACACGGGTATGGATGATGAACATCCCTGTTTTCTTCTATCAGAACATTGAGAGGATGGTGTCCATGATGCAGAGGAAGAGCCCGGCACAGCAGTATAGGAGCCTTTACCATTATGGTTTGATTCAGCTTGTGGTATTACATCAGTTGGCTCAGTAGGGCATCTCATGGGAGGAGTTTATCTCTCGTGAGCTTTTCACAGCACCACCACCGCCACATCCTGAGGTTATTCACGAGGAGGGAGGACCATCACAGCAGCATGACATCCCCGTGGCTAGACATGTCAGCTCCTCACCATTGGTCACCTATCAGAGAGGCCAAAGGGCCTTATTTGCAGCAGCTCGGCGAGTACTTTCTCCACAACATGTGGAAGGGGTCTCGCCTTCTTCATCGGCTCAGCGAGTGTTATCTCCACAGCAGGTGGAAGGGGCCTCGCTTTCTTCAGCAGCACAGGCAGCACAGAGGGGAAAGCAGCCCAAGATTGATGAGGGACCATCAGGTGTTCCAGATATAGAGCTTATTGATCTTGATGTCAGTTCTCCTAGCCGAGAGTCAAAGGAGATCATTCAACACCTTAGAGCTGAAAATGATGCATTGCAGAGGAGATTAGAGGGGGCACAATGGACAATCTCATATCTAGAGCAGCGCACCAAACAGTTGGAGGATGAGCAAGCTCTTGATGAGTTGTGGAGGATCCGTAGTGACCGCAACTTGAATCGAAGAAGACCCGGTGATCCATTGCCCACTGAGCGAGAGTCTATGCTTATCCAGCTCAATGCTCACTTGGAGAGGCTATTGGCTAAGGCCAACCAAGATAAGAAATTGTTGAGAAACATGAAGAACCATTATTGGGCGAGGATGCACGTGTGCAAGGCAAAGATGAAGATGTTCCAAAGGCGTTTGGCCAAGGCACAAAAAAGGAGAAAGAGGCCCGATCCCCTCCACATTTTGGCCGAGGCTTCCTTGAAGGAGAAAGGCACTAAATAGCTCAGCCACAGCACAAATCCCAAGAAATTTTGAGCATTTTGGGTCAATTTTGGTTTTTTCAGGCAATTTACAGGTTTTGTCCATTAACAGGTCTCACCCCCCACGTGACCCTTTCTCTTGGCAACTTCATTTTGCAAAAACTCAGCATTTCCAGATTTTTCATGAAAAGTTACATATGCTCATCCATTTCCAAGAGATTTTATGAAGTTTTGGGCCTCCAGAAGGTCAAAAAACAAGCAAAAAATGACTTTCTGCCACATTTTTGAGACACAGAAAGCAGTCTTGGGAGATTGCAATTTTGGAGGGGCAAATGACCACCAAATTCAGAAATTCCAGTTGGGTTGGAAAGTAGACTCATAGACCTTTCCAACAAGCCTACTCTTTCTCAATTTGGACACCTAGAAGTGCCCCAAAAGTGCTCTCAAAGGCGCGCGACCCGTCAGGATTTGGCGCGCGACCCATCAGGCAATTTTCACAATTTTTCACTTACAGCTCATGGATTCGCCCAGCTTTTACTAGTTTTGACTTTTGATGGGATTTTTCACCCTCTTTGATGTAATTAATGTATTTTTATGTTGACATGACACTTATTTACCTATTCTAGAAGATTCATTCATGAAATAGCAAACATTTAATGAATGAATTGGTTTCCTAGCTTATAGAGGCAAGTTGTTTTGACTGCCTAGATTTTAGTGCTCAGTTTAGAATTGGTTGAAACAGCTCCTAGAAGGATGAGCTCGACCCCTAGAGGCAAGGAAAGGTGTTAGCTTGCCTATATTATGTATTTTCTTAGTCATTTTCAGAGGTTGGAAGGTTGGACTCTTGAGGGAGAAGCTCTTATTGTATTACTCACTGTATCTCTGCAATTTTTGGCAAAGGGAGACCAGGGTTTTGCAGTCCTTTTTGGGATTCTTGTGGTTACATGTATTGATGGTGTATTTCTCTATGTACTTGTAAGTGTGTTATGTGAATCATTTCCTTTCTTTTCCTTCTGCACATTAAACAAATGAAGTGTTAAAGTAGAATTCATGACTGTCATGCTCTGCTTTTAAGTTTGTTTAATTTCAATGTTTTCTACTGTTTAAGGAGAATTTATTGTACTGATGCAAAGAGGAGGAAACTTATTTCGTCACTAGGCTATATAAGGGGGAGTTATTTTGCCCATTTCCTTGGTGTGTAGCCTAGTGTTCTAAGGGAGAGCTAGTTAGGTATGGTAGCCTATACATTACTCACCCTAGTGACTTGCAAGTTTCTAGGGATCAATTATGCATACATTCTTTTGGAGGTAAGGAGGTTAGGGGCTTGTGCTTAATCATTAATCCACTAGTACACTGTATTATTGGAGAAGTGCATTAGTTATACTATGATGTTTTGTGTATATAACCTTTTTTTGTGGTCAACTACTCTTCTATGGTAGTTTTTCATTACATTAGATAGATTTCATAACATGTTGGAGGGGAGGAAACTCTTCCCCTTTGCTTCAAAGCCATTTTATATTATTTGAGAGGGTTTGAGTGACTTGGTTGTTATTTGATTTCCAACTACATGAGAAAATGATAAATGTGGATATGGACATGTGGGACTAGATGTTTTCCAAGAGGGACCAACCATAGTCCTCAGATAGGAAGTGGTTAACGATGCCATTGCAATGTTCAGTAGCGAGGACGATCACATCCTTGATCCTATATAATATTCTTGTATAGGGATGAACCATAAGGGGGTGTTCAAGTATACTATTTATTGTAGTTGATCCACCATATTGGAGACATGGTAGTATCAAGATGTATTTGTTATTCTATTTGTATAATTTTTTGTTGTATTTAATGAACATGTTATTAATTGTAAAATTGTGTATAATTTCCCTACTTATTATACACTATTTTTCATATATTCACTTGTATGATGGTGAGGGGCCTCCTCCCTAGCTTGATGGAGATGTGAATGATATTGATGAGCTGTCCTAATAGATTAGACCTAGTATCCACTATATTTAATTGGATCTTATATTTTGTTTTCAATACACAATACATTATGTACTTTGATAATCAATTACGGAGTCCAACTAGTTCAACCTAGAGAAATTTCACAAGGTCTTGAGCTTGTGATTATTTATGTAGTCCTTCCTCGAAATATGGCATTGTTGATGGTTCGAGTGTTGGTATCCTTGTCATTATACAAAGAGTTAGGGATGACAAGTGATGAGTTAATAGACAAGCTAAGGTATGTTAGTCCATACATTACTCACCCTAGTGAATTGCAAATTTCTAGGGATCAATTATGCATACATTCTTTTGGAAGTAAGGAAGTTAGGGGCTTGTGCTTAATTATCCCATCACTAGCACACCATATTACTAATAAGAATTGCATTAGTTACACTATGATGTATTACATAGATAACCTTTTTCTGTGGTCAACTACTCTTGTATGGTAATTTTGTATTAATTTAGATAGATGTCATAACGTGTCAGAGGGGAGGCAACTCTTCCCTTTTATTTCAAAGCCATTTATTATTGTTTGAGAGGGTTTGAGTGACTTGGTTGTTATTTGATTTCCAACTTCTTGAGAATATGATTAATGTGCATATGGACATGTGGTACTATATGTTTTCCAAGAGGGACAAACTGTAGTTCTCATGTAGGTAGTGGTTAAGGATTCCATTGAAATGTTGAGTAGTGAGGAAGATCACATCTTTGGTCCTACATATCGTTCTTGTGTAGGAATGAACCATAGGGGGTGCTCAAGTATCTTATTATTATAGTTGAGCCACCATATTAGAGACACGGTAGTATCAAGATGTATTTGTTATTCTATTTGTATATTTTTTTTGTTATATTTAATGAACATGTTATTGATTGTAAAATTGTGTATCATTTCTCTACTTATTATACACTATTTTGCATATATTCGCTTGTATGATGGTGAGGGGTCTCCTCCTTAGCTTGATAGAGAGATGAACGATATTGATGAGCCGCCCTAGTAGCATAGACCCGATATTCACTATATTTGATTGGATCTTTATATTTTGTTTCTAATACACAATACATTATGTACTTTGATAATTGGTTAAAGAGTCCAACTAGCTCAACCTAGAGTAATTTCACAAGATCTCAAGCTTGTGATTATTTATGTAGTCCTTCCTCAAGATATGGCATTGCTGATGTGTTCAACTGTTGGTATCCTAGTCCTTATACAAAGAGTGAGGGATGAGGAGTGATGAGTTGCTAGAAAAGTACATATGTCTTCTTCATCTTATATGTATTTAGATGATAAGATGTTTGAGATGCTCCTCCTCCTGCTCCACCTACACAACCAACTACGCCTACTATTCCACCCATCGATGGATGCATTGATCCATATACTGCACCAACTGTTGTGCCTTGACATGCCTACTGCTCCACCTCCTACTCCACCTATTACACCATCTACTGATCCTATAAATAGGATCTTATTAGCTCATTTAGTTCCTACAATTTTGTATTAATGCGTAACAACATTTTTGTAGAAAAAGGTATTAATGCCTTTGACTCTAATATTGGACTTGGTAGAAGTTGACATATATATTTGAGATTTATGTTGGACCGACAAGTTTATTTTGATGTTATTGTTCATGTACATTACACGTTTCCATATAATGTATACATTTGATTGATGTTGTTTTATATTTTTTTGGCTATGCCATATTTCACATATTGTAATGATTCAATCATTGGTTGAGATTATTTGATCTATAAAATGTATTAAGGATATGTTAATGATTAACATTTTTTATTTTTTTATTTTTTTTAATAAGATTAAATCTATTAATGGAACAAAAAATAATAATACATGGAGGCACCGACCTCTGCAGAACCTGTCTCAAAATTTACCATGTTTTAATAGACAGTAAAAAAAGACTACCCTCAAGGGGAAACCAGTCCAAAAATCACTGTAAGAGCTGCCCACGCAGGGGAACCAGCCTATAAAAAACCTTGTAGAAGAGTTTTTTGAATAAAACATACAAAATTGACCCCCATTGACAGCTATTACAACTAAAAACTTCAAAAAGTACCCTTAAGATGGTGATCGGGTGACAAAAAACCTGGAAAAAGACAGAGGCCTGCTAGGTGTCAGCAGGTGGCAGCGGTTCCTCCACAATGAGACACCTGTAGGCATCCATGTCTTCTTCGTCTTGCTGATGTCCACTCATCGTGGCTTCCATCTTCGCATTGCCGCCTGGATTGCTAGCCATGGCTTCCATCTTCGCGTTGCCGCCAGGAGTGATGTGAATCTGAACTGCTTCCGTCTGGTTCAGAGCTTCACCATGAGGTTGGTGAGTCCCCGAGATGGTGCCGGTCCTGTCCTGACTGGTGCGAGCTGGGGCTACAGTGCTTTGCAGCTCCTCTCTGAAGGCAACAGAAATGGTGGCGATAATACACGGGCGCTCCAAGGTGCACCGAAATTGGAACTGAGTGGAATGGCATGGATTCATCTCTGAGACAGAGTCATCAGTGGGTTGGTAGGCTTCCTCATCACGCCTGTAGCTGGCCCTCTGGGCATGTCCCCATCCACTGCAGGTAATGGGGTACCTGCCTGTGCGGTGAACAGTAGACGAGGGCGAAGAGGAATCCACAGGATTGGAGACAGAGAGGGACGACGAGGGAGGGCGGGTGGCTCTGCCTCTACTGCTACCCCTTCTGCATCTCATTCTATGCTGCAAACGAGGCATATTTTCCTGGTAAGTTTTGATCTGACGGGTGCTTGTAGGAACAGGAGGAGGGATGGAGTGGTTCGTGGAGGCAGGAGGAGGGATGGAATGGTTCGTGGAGGCAGGAGAGTGGGGAATTTGGTTACCAGAAGCAGAATTCAGGGCCGTAACAGCAACTCTAAGACAGAAAAACAGGTTGTGCGAGAAATGGGCGCCTTCGACCATTTCAATGCAACATAGGATCTGGCACCTTCTCCCCGTAGTCGTTCTAAAGCTCGGCTCTGCGGCAGCGGGAGGCAGTTACAGGCCAGAGGAGGCAGAATGGGGGGAAGGCCATCTGAATTCTCCATCTTATGGTTCAGAGTAAGGTAACCTCGGCCTTTAGCCTGCAATAATTTTTTTTCACTTGCAACAAGCATTAAAGCGCCATTAATTGTGGTAGTGGGCGTCTTGGTTGCAGCGTGGGTGGCCATGTGGCCACGCCACTTGCCGGCCTGGATGTGTTGCGCTGTACCAGCGACAAATATCACCTGCATCCGGGAAATGATTAACATTATTAAAGATTTCCTTCTTTTTACATTATATTTTTAAATCTACTGATTAATTAATATAATATTGGACTTGTAAAATGTGCCATAAAATATTAAAGTCTAGTTAGAAGAAATCATTTTATTTGGATTGTGATTGCAAAAACTATAATCTGTTAATCCCATGTACTTTTTAAACATTTTTTTAAGGCAAACACTTTGTTGTCCAAGAAGATACAATATGTTGACTAAAGCTGCTTATACACTTGATTAAAAAATTAAATCAATGATTTTACTATTTGATTGCTTTTAAAGTCATTTTTTTAATGAAATCAATTGTTTAAATTCGTTCCTTTTTTCACTAAATTTGTTATTATTATTATCATTATTTTTTACAGTAAGACCCATGGGGATTTGAACCAATTACCTATCTCAAGGAGTGCCTTAACAGTGCACCCATTCACCATAAATCCAAATCCCCGTGGGCTTCACTAAATTTATTATTAGTATCATTAAAAGTATTATAATTATATTTAAGAAAATAATCAATCCTCCTATTACATCTAGTGGTAACATCTTGCAAACTTATGCAATCTTACAAATACTTAGGGTTCCATTTTATTTTCCATTTAAATTGAAACCAAAAATTCATCAAGACTATGGTGATTTCGGAACACTTCTCATAATGCATTTGGACACAAAAATGCAATTTTAAAGAAATATAAGTTATCCCCGACCTTAATTAAGTTTCGATAAATTGATTATTGTCTTGATGGATATTAATCGTCATCATCATTACTAATTTACATACATAATTTTTATTATTTAAAAAATGAATTAATGAAAAAAATGATGATTTGAAAATATTTCCCAATTATGTGTGAACACACACACAAAAATAAATTCATTTAAACCCTTATTTATATATAAGTGATTCATTTAAACTTTCTCACATATTAGATTAGAGAATATTTTTATTTGGACCTCCAAATATCATGGTAGGATTATAATTATTTAATGGTGATCCAAGTGGATATTGGAGGCCGCCCACCTATTCCACTTGGACCCCCACCATTGTTTCTTTCAATTTCCTTAATTGTAGCACATTTTACTATTTTTGGTAGCTTTTCAGGTCCTGAACTTCTGGATCTATTTTGATGCCCTAAACAATGTTTTTTTTAGAAAACGGGCACACCCATATTTTATACTAGGGGTTTGCAGTTGAAAGTTATAGTACTCTGATAGATATTTCTAACAAAGTATCGTACGCGTCACGCAAAGATCGTATGCCAAAGTTACAACCCCAGGAAGTTGATGTACCAATTTACCCCAACAGGGCCCACAGACGTTTAGTGCCTCATCTCCTAGGGTTAGGTTTTTGGGTGTTTAGGGTTTTCCATTATTTTTCAATAATAAATAGGTCTTCGAGCCTCATTGTAACATAGTTCAGAAGGCATGTAGCAAACACATCTCTTCTCATAGATAAGTTACCATCGCCTAAGCTAGTTTATTTCCATTCTTCATGTAAACAATTTTCAGTATTTTGTTATCAATGAATTGAAGTTCAATTTTCACTGTAGCTCTATGTTTCTATTTAAATATGTATTTCATGTCGTTCTTGCATAAATCTAGATCAGTGGCATCAAAACAGTCTGCTCTTTCTATGTCCTTTTGTAAATGTCCCCAATGAGGTCGGGGTATAAGAAGTTAGGCCTCAAACTGGTTGAACCTTTGCAAGATCGACCTTGCCGACCCTGACGACCTCCCATGGTGGAAGAAAAGAAAGACGAGGGAGTAAGAGATCCTTTCAAAATATTTCTCAAAGAAGCCCTCGAGTGATAAAATAACGCGGCGTTGAACAACTTTGCCCATATCCTTTTGTGAATGCCCACAGGTGACACATCTTCATCCAAAAACCACTCTAGAGGTGCCACTCCCTTTAAGGTACACGTCAATTTTGAAATTCCCATTTTTGAAGGCCAAATAAATGCATATGTCGTAGATAAATGGTTAAGTTTGTTGGAAGGACATTTTTTGGTTCATGATTTTTCCAATAGGTAAAATATTACTTTTTTCACTCCACAAAGTTGCCCCCCATGTCAAGGACTAGTGGGAAACCTTCTATGAGAAGAGGGATGAGAGGGAACCCTCATTTTTTTCAACTACATCCACTTCGAATTATTTCGTAGATGCTATCAAGGAACAATATTACCCTTTCAAGAGTTATGAAGAAAAGTACATAAAGTGGACCACACTACGGTAGGGAAGGGACCAAGACACGCCAAAGTTCATAAATATTTTTCATACCATTCACATGAATTTGGGTTTCAAGGATTTTGAGCGGAATCTAGTACTCAAGTACCGTAACTGTCTAAACAAATGCATCTAGGATGAGATGGAGTTCTTAAACATCACACTTGGCACCACCTATTGTTGCACTGTCAAGATCGAGCAAAAATTTAAATAGAAGAAGCGAGACTTTGGATATGTGAATCCAAAGCAAGGGAAAGGCGCCCCCAAACTACACAAGAAAGGACAAAGCCAAGGTGGGGTGACCTAGGACAACTCGCCAAAGTCGCAAGCAAAGAAAAACACCACGAAGATAAATAACGATATAGTAAAGTGGTGAGAATTCCATAAGAGCCCCACTCATAACATAAGTTAGTGTCGAGCCAAATATTCGTTGGTGGCCGAGCTGAACTCTTTAGATTCAGATGCATGTTCCGGCACTGAGTTAGAACTTGATAAGGGGAATGACAAAGGGAAGTAGATTATTGATGCGGAACCTAGTGCCACTATTTCTACCAGCAAGGTACAAAAGATTTAGCTCAAAGATCTAGAGGAGGGGGAGCATCTCTTCCACTCACAGAAGTGGGTGAAGGGTTCTCCACTGCAATTCATTGGCGACAACGGGAGCCAAAATAATATCATTTTAGTAAAGGTCATAAAGTGGATGGGCCTACCAACCACACCACACCCGCAGTCGTACACCATCAGGTGGCTTCACCGAGGGCGAGATCTTCACGTTAGCCAACAATGTCACCTTCCCTACAACATCAAGCCCTTCATAGATGAGGTACTATGTGATGTTACTCCTCTTGAAGTTTGTGATGTATTATTAGGCCAACCATACTTGTGGAAGCATCATGTTATGTATGAGTCTAGGCCTCACACTATTATTATTACTTTGGGCAATAAGTTATACAAGATACCAGAGGTAGCCCCGCATATCGCCATATATTTGATCTCTACTAAGAAATGCAATAAGATCACTTCCTAGACCGAAAAATTTGTTTTCTTTCCGATTTTCTCTCAAAGTAAGGGGAATATCATGGCCACATCCATGACCCCTAGGAAGGATTCCTCCATGCAGCAAAATTAGGTAGATAAGGTCGTGGAAGAATACATGTACATATTCTCCTCACTCACAGGGGAACCCTTACACTATTAGGTCAAGCATTCGATCGATTTAACTCCTGGAGGACCTCTACCCAATGGGCCGATATACCACTGCTCCATTCTCGAAAATGACTGACATCAAGCGGCAGATCTCAGATTTACTTAAGAAATGGAACATCTGACCAAGTTCTTCACCCTATGGGAGCCCGATTGTACTAATACAAAAGAAGGATGGGACCTGGAGGATTTGCATTGATTATTAGGCACTAATAACAATCACTGTCAGGAACAGGTATCCAATCCCATGGATTGATGACCTTCTAGACTAGCTCAAGGGGACCAATTATTTCATCAAGATCGATCTGAAGTCTAGCTATCACCAAGTTCCAATAGAGCCCACAAATGTATGGAATACCACCTTAAAATCCAAGGAAGGCCTCTTTGAATGGTTGTTCATGCCCTTTAGGATTACAAATTCCCTTGCTACTTTTCTGAGGTTGATGGATGACATCCTGCAGAACTTCACCAACTATTTTGTGGTTGTTTATCTGGACAACATTCTCATCTTCATCAAGAGTTGGTAGGAGCACTCACAACACATTTGGCAGGTCCTTCAAACCTTGTGACAACACAAACTATGTTCCAACTTGGAGAAACACACCTTTGGCATGAGCTAGGTTTAGTATCCGGGTTACGTCATAGATGAGAAAGGCTTGCATGTGGATCTGGCTAAGATCCAAGTCATTTAGGTTTTGCTAGCTCTGACCACACTAACAAAGCTTCGCATCTTTTTGGGCCTTGCAAATTTTTATCATAGGTTCATGTTGTGATTCTCCCATATCACTTAGCCTTTGAGTCAGATTACCAAGAGTGGAGTGAAAGAAAAATTTTCCTGGTTCGAGTCCCGACGGAAGGTATTCGTTGAACTAAAGCACCGCCTATGCTTTGCACCTGTACTAGGGCCTGTAACAACCATTTGAAATTGAGATAGGCACCTCCAACTACACTACTGGTGCATTCCTCACTCAACATGGGAATCCATTGGCCTATCATAGTGAGACACTTTTCGATACAATTCCGAAGTACCCCACCTACGATAAAGAGATGTATTCTATCATGTAGGCTTACCAACAATGGAAACATTACATTCTATCGAAGGAGACAACCATCCACACTGATCATTGACCTCTTCTGTTTATACAAACACACGAGATGTTGCAAAATGATCGTCATTATAAGTGGTCTACATATCTGCAACAATTCCACTTGAACATTAAATACAAAAAGGGAAGTACCAAACATGTTGCATATTACCTTAGCCGAGCCCCAGTTTCATCACTAACTACTATTCTCAACTCTTATGGCCATAGGACCTCTAGATGGCTGCAACTTTACAAAAATGATCCAAAGTTCGCCATCACATACTAGATGCTAGTGGATGGAAAACAAGTTCCCGATTTGCACATTCAGGATGCATTATTATGCTACTTGGGCCACCTTTGTGTTCCTTCAAGCAAGTGTGACAAACTTATTTGGGAGGCACACTATAGTTGGGTTCCAGGACACTTTGGTGTGCAGAAAATTGTGGTCGTACTCCAAAAGTAGTTTTATTGGCCAAAACTATAACAAGATGTTAAAAAATATATTAGATCCTGTAATGCATGTGCCATCGCCAAGCTGACCATCAAGAAGCAAGGCCTGTACACTCCTCTGCCTTCTCCCAGCCAGCGCTGGGAATCCATCTCCATGGACTATCTATCTAGCCTCCCTTCGACCAAGCATGGTAATGACTGTGTATTTGTGGTGATGGACAAATTTTCTAAAATGGCTATATTGGTGGCCTACAAGAAGATTATCATAGTAGAGGACACTGCCAAACTCTTCTTTGAATGAGTGTGGATACATTTTGGGATCCAGCAGACCATTATATCAAATCAGGATATCAGGTTCCCAAGCTCACCAACTCTATTTCATTCCATCCCCAAATTAATGGCCAAACAGAAGTCATCAATAGGATGATAGTGCACATATTGTGCAAGTACAACTCCAGGCATCCATGAACCTGGGATGAGAGCCTTCCTTATGTGCAACACAACTATAACAGAGCTCTCCATAACTCAACTAATCGCAGTCCCCTTCAAGTGAGTTTGGGATTTCATCCATTGTGTCGATTGATGTTGCCATGCCTCATGCAAATACACAGACATAATCCACACATGTATAGTCCAAGGATGATAAAACAACCAGGTTTATTGAACGCATCCAACACATCCTCTAGTAGGTTAATGACATCTTGGAGAAGTCCAATTCCAAGTACAGGTAGCAACATGATCAAGATCGGGTGTTGCACAAGTTTCAGGTGGGCAAGAAAGTTTGGTTGCAATTGTAGAAAGAATGCCTTACTGGAGCCCATCAGAATCTCAAACCATATGAGCCTTACACCATCACCAAGGTTATGAGAGATAATTATTTTGAGCTCAACATTCCCCCATTCCTTGGCCTGCACCCAATATTCAATGTGGATTTCCTTTGGCCATACTTTCCACCATTATTGGACACATCAGACATTGCAGAACAACTCACACCAACAAAGCTAAACCCAAACTACATGGTATAGGCCAGAATAGATCAGATCAACAACACTCAGATCAATAATGCTTGCCAGCAGAAGATCCAATTGTATTGGGTTGTCAAAGCTGGCCAACTCCTGCACCAAGGCAAGTGTCTCACCAGGTACTAAGTTCAGTAGAAGTTTCCCCATCTGATGGAGGCACTCAACACAATGGGGACCATTGCTTTCCTAAGGGGGGAGGACTGATCTAGGTGAATATTGGTGGCCACCCACGTATTCCACTTGGAACCCCACTATTGTTTCTTTTAGTTTCCTTAATTGTAGCATAATTTACTATTTTTGGCAAATTTTCAGGCCTTGAACTTCTAGAGTTGTTTTAAGGCCCTAAACGATGTTTTTTTGGAAAACGAGTAAATTGAAATATGTGGTAGTGGTTTATAGTCGAAAATTGTAGTCCTTAGACATATATTTCTAATGACGTATTGTATGCATCATATGAAGATCGTATTCCAAAGCTATGACCTCGAGAAGTTGATGTGCCAATTCAACCCAACGAGGCCCACAAAATTTTTGCACTTCATCTCCTAGGGTTATGCTTTTGGATGTTAACAGCTTTCCATTGTTTCTGAATAATAAATAGGCCTTCAAGCCTCATTGTAACATAGTTTAGAAGGCATGTAGACGCCACATATCTTCACAGAGATAAGTTACCATCGCCCGAGCTAGTTTATTTCCATTCTGCATTTAAACAATTTTCAATATTTTGTTATCAATCAATTAAAATTTAGTTTTCACTGTAGTTATGCGTTTCTATTTAAGTCTATATTTCATCTCGTTCCAGCATAAATCTGGATCAAATGCTATTAAATTTACTAAATGATAAGCTCATGAGGAGTAGCGTGAGTGGTTGAGACTCACAATAATAATGCCACCCACCTTGGTTCAAATCTTGGCCAGCCTTTCTTGGAATGGTTTGCGTGCTATCATATCAAGCTAAGGAGGTTTTTCTTTGAAACAACTCTATGTGATAAATTATTGTATGATCTAGTTACCAATTTCTTTGTTGAAAAAAAATAAAAATAAAAAAATTCTATATGATAATAATATGTAATGAATGGATTTGCTAGATCAATGGGGAAAGGGTTTGAAGTGATGTTGTCTACTAGGAGTTGGTGGTGCCATCGATGTGACATGGAAATCAGGGTTCCCCGTAGTGAAAACAGGTCGGTTTTCCCTAACTATTATGATGGTTTCATAGGAGAACTCAAGAATGGAAATCATGGTGTGGAAGAAGATGAAGCCATGGCTCATCATCCCTTCATACCCTTCTTCTTTATTCCCCATAGTAATGTGCACATCGATGAATGTGGGAGAATAATGCGAGGGAACATGGGGGAAGAAAGAAGAAGGGGATGAAGGGACCTTCATCCCCTTCTTCTTTCTTCCCCATGGTAATGTGCACATCGATCAATGTGGGAGAATAATGTGAGGGAACATGGGGGATTGTTTACTCATCCATGGTTTACAGTTGTTGTCGTAGGAATTAGTAGAGAGCGACCCCGGTAGACGAGGATCACCCCTGGTGTAAAAGCACTGGTGGATGTTCTGGAGGAGGTGAAGGTCAATGAAAAGGATGTAGTAGTGTAGTGTGTTGCGTGAAAGGATGAGTTTGATCCATGGAAATATGAAAAGTGGATGCCCTATAATCATATGTATCACATCAATTGAATTCTTCCATGACTTGCGCAACATAATTTTTTCTTGGAACGTCGATAGGAGGTGCCAAAAAATGATATGAAATATTAATTAATGGATGCTCGAGGTAAAAAAGATATCTCTTCTTCAAATTTGAAAGAGTTCGAACAGGGCCAAGGAGTTTATATTTTATTAAGACCCTTAATGGGAATTCCTTCCATTTTTGGGCCTTTGGTTTGTATTATGTGGTGAATCTAAAAAAAAGGTATGGGGAATTAGCTAGGTTTTATTGCATATATACAATGTATTCTTCATGAAGGGAAGAAACTTTAGGATTGATCTTAGTTACATGATTACAACATTTCAGGAAACTTCACTATTGTTTTGACTTTAAAGATGTGAGGGGGTGCTTTGGGATCCAGGAACCCAAGAGGTTCAGTATCCTAGAAGGATGCATCACAAGGAAACATATCTAACCCATCAGATTTGCCATAATATAATCCAGGACCTTGCATTGTCAAGCAAGTGACACAATCACTCTTCTTGGAGGTAAACCTTGTTGGAAAATGCTAATGGGGGGGAGGGGGGGTGAATCAATATTTCTTACAATTATCACTTTTAAATATTTTTAGAGCATTAGTTAATCTTCAATTATTATTAACGTTTATGCAGTAATAAAAATAAATAAAAGAACACAGGAGGCACAAAGATTTGAGGTGGAAAACCCCCTCTGGATCAAAAACCACCGAACGCTTTTCTAATAAATTCTTTAACCTTCAGTCCCAACTAAAATGAAAGAAACAACTTCCTAGAATTCTAGAAAAGCATTCTTCCCCAGCTCCCACTAGATGGACGCTCCAACGCTCGAGATTCTTCAGTAGTCAACTGAATAGATGCCCCAACACCCAATGAGCTACAAATCACCCTAGCACCACCCAACCACCCTATAGAAGAATAAAAGAAGAATGGACTCTCGTACCAGGGAAAATGGTCCACTTTACAATGATGTAGAAGAAGACGACACACTAGACCATAACCCCAACTATGACACAACCACCTAATGATGATCCTAGACCTCCCGACACTGCCTCTTCAACTCTTGGGAGATAGACACTTGTACAACTTTTACAAAGATGATTTTACAATGACTCTGTACAATGATACTTTTACAATGTCTATATGCAGTGTTGCCCACTTGAAGAATTCATGTGGTGAACTTATTGTTGTTGTTCTGCACCTTGATTTCTACTCTTGTCATGCTACCCTTTCTCATTCTTCAGAACATTAGATTATGCATTGGGTCTTCTCTTGATGAATATATAATACCTGCAAAAAGTCTTCAAGAAAATATCCATGACATGATAATAGCAAAACTTACTTCATCCTATAGAGCATATGTCAGTGCTAAACAAAAACAAAAAATTAGAATACAAAGAGCCTAATGCAATTAAGAGATGAACATGCATATACAGAGGATACTTACCTGTAGCTTACCTCTGCTGCATCATTTTGTTGCACCTTGCTCTTTGCTACCTTAGAAAGTCTGGTCCTTTGCACCCCTTGACAACACTTGATCTAGTTTTTCTTGCCTTCTAGGAGAACAATATTTATTTTGATGTATCTCTGCGATTTCAGATCCCCAACATGTGATCGTCAGTCTTGTAGAAGTCCTCTGAGTTTTCTTTCCAATGCCACAGGTCTGACCCGATTTGGACTCTTCAAGGCAAAGTTATGCCCAATCTCTCACAATGACGTACCTCATGCCACTGTTTCCTCCTTCGACTTTGAAATTGATACACAAAAAACTACAGTCCATGCACTATCCACCACTTTTTACAGAATTCCAATCCTCTTCTCTGAGAGAGAGTTATGATGATTTTCCCAAGGTCACTTATTTGAGATGAAATTCGGCAGCCTGCAAAAACCATAATTTCCACAGATCATATCTCCAAAAATATAGCGAACCAAGATCTGAAATTTGGTCAAGACGATCATATGGATTGCAAATCAAATGGGTTTTAATTTCAGAATCTAAGACTTCGCAAAAATGAAGTTATAGCAAAAATTCCACGATCACTACATTTGGAGGATATATGAGATTTATTTTTATAGAATTGAGAGGGGCTTCTATAGAGAATGTTGGAGGGATTTTAGGAGCTTAAAAAATTATTAATTATTGACTATTCAATGACCAAAACCAATTATGAGTGCCATGCCACAACCCCATAAGGTTTTAGCCCACTAACTGGGGTTACTAACTTCAAACATGAATATCTCTCAAACCATGAAGAATTACTTGGCATGCCATATATCAACGGAAACATCTCGACGAGTAGAATCTATCTTAAAGATCCTTGACTCAAAATAGAGTAAGTTGTCAAGTCAAAATTCCCTTTCAAGATCAGGGTAGCGCCTGATGCTGCTTGGGTTGACATCAATGAAAACCTCATATCATCTTTAGATTAACAAACCTAACATAGGTAAATCATTTTTTTATGCTCTTCAATCTAGGGCAGTGATTTGCAGATTCAATGGGTTTTGGCATAAGTCCGATTCTTTGCATTAGTGGATTTTTACAACTTGGACCAACAACTACAACACATACCTATGCTCAAAAGGTTTTTTCATAGTTCATTTTGATACTTAGGAGGATCTGGAGAGAGTATTGAATGAAGGGCCTTGGTTTGAGGGGAAGAGCAAGGTTTTTCATCACCCCTTGGTTACCCGATTTTGATTCTGCGATAATGATTATCTCAAAACTACCAGTGTGGGTGAGGTTTCCAAATATTTCCCTTCCTTTCTGGCATCACAAGATTCTTGAGTATATTGGGAACACTCTGGGGTCATTTAAAAATACAAATGTTGAAAAATGGAGAAAGGGTTATTTATATGCGCTAGAATCTATGTAGAAATGGACCTAAGTAGGGGTACACCTTATCGTATTTAGCTAAAACATTAAACATTTCAGTGGACCCAAATTTTTCATTATGAAAATGTGACATTTAGATGTCGCTCATGTTACCAAACAGGACACTTGTAGGACACATGCCCTCAAGAAAAAAAGCACCCAAAAAAGAAAAATGGTAGGCTTGCAAAACAAAAGGATGGAAGCCTTTCGATCCCTACCTCGTGGAGGAAGAAGAAGGGGAAATAACAAATAACCCATTAAACCAAGAAGAAGGGAGTACTCCAGTACATGTTGGAAATGCAACCCACAAGCATAATGGTATAAAATTAGAAGCGATCAATAACCTAGAACAACAGAAAAATGTGGCACATAAAGAGGATGGGATGATGGGCACAAAGAGAGCTCATGTTTTGGAATATTCATATTCAGAAAAAGAACACCCACCATATTTAACCATGAGCAATTTGGAAATGGTTCGAGTTGACCTCCACTCAGGGGGATGACAAAAGATCCAGAGAAAGAAAGGAAAGAAAGAGAAGTTAAGGGATTGTTATCATACTTAACTTCTCATGTTTCTTTTATATTTTGTAAATTTCTCAAGCATATAAGTTGAGAGGCTTCTCTTACTGAATGTGGATAGCATCTAGAAAATGAAATTTTGTTCCTTTTTCTCAAAAGTTGAAATATATATATATTTATTTATTTTTGTTTGTGTTTTTCATTTGGAAAAATGTTACAAATGGATTTAATGGTTTCAATTATGCGTTTTATAAAACAAATCATAAATTTAATTTTAGAAAACATAAACAATATACATATAAGAAAGTAATTGGGTTTATCTTGGGTGGTTGAGATGAATGATTTTTATCCTTCTCACCCACATTCAACTCATATGAGTGATATGATGATTTATGTTCTCATGAAAAAATAAAAAATATGTTATGCATGTATATTAATATATTAGAGTTAAGTCCTTGATGGGGGTGGGTGATTTGGAAGTGTAAGGTGTTGGGGGGCAAGCCCGCCACCCAACCGCCTCAAGGAAAAATTAAGAGGGGCGTGACATGGCCTGCAACCCACATGCATGCACATGTGAACATTTAAGGAGATCTATGGGCATGTATTTTGATATGACCAACATGGCTCGACACCCCACACGACATAGAATAAGGGAAATTAGAGTGAACTAGACCCCCCTTCGAAGAGCATGTAGCTATGGAATTCTTGCGTAGCAGCCTGAGTGGTCTCAACACAATTCCTTACCTCTTACTCGGATTTTTCTCAGCTCCATGGCAAAGGAAATGCAATAATCTTGGAGGTCTACAATTATAAAGGAACAAAATACATGCAAGAGGAAATTCCATTTGACACAAAGTTGGAAGTGGTGAATCATCCTATGGTTTTTATCAGGGCATGTGAAGGTGAACAAGACTACACTTGCGAGATTAAACTAGTTCATGGGTACATTAATTTGTTGGTGAGGCAATGGAATATAGGAAGTCTGAAGTGGATGCGAAAAGGGGAGATGATGTTGTGGGCTATTGGTAGGGGAAGGGTTGATTCGACGGAATTTTGTCACCCCACTTGTTCTTCAACTCCTTCAGGGAGGTATCTCAGTGGCCATTCTCATATGGGTAATTCTAGTGCCACGTTTATACTTTGTTAACCTTCTTGGCATTAAGTTGTTTGGCCTTGGTTGTGTGATTATTTATGTTATGGTTTGTTGCACTCGTGGGTGGCTTTTGCCCTCGTCAGTTCATTTGTTAGCAAACCTTACTTTCATTGCATCCACCTTGTTAAAGGCATCTCCACAACCTCTTCTTTCTTGTTTTATCATTTTCATGGGTAGGAAACTGCTCTACCATGGTGGTGTGGAATTTATAAGTTTAGGATGGTTTTGGCACTTGGGGGGTGGTTGACATTTAGAAATTCGACGCTGCTTCTAGTATATAGTGGGGCATATTTTTTGGTGATTGTCATTTACCTAATTCTAGACCATTCTCATTATGTTGAAAACAAATTTCTGGATCCATATCGCATTCACTATTTTATAATTGACGTTTTGAACCGGCAACTATGGTTCATCTTCAGGATGAAAATATATGTGAAACACTGGTCCACCAAGGTTTACCGATAAATAGATAAAGGAAGTTAGAAAAAAGCCGACAGTAACCCTATATTTGAAAATCTGATCATTAATTAAAAAGAATGAAAGTATTGGAGATTAAAGTTAAAATCATAAAATTTATGATGATAAGAATAAATAAAAATAATATTATGGTAAATTATTTAATAATGTTTTAGATTTCCTAGTTTCTAAATAAAATTTTAAATTATGATAAAATTTTAAGATTATGATTGAATATTATTTTCTAAAAGTGATATATATCTATATCTATCTATCTATATATATATATATATATATATATAATATGATGTTTAATTTTTTTATGTTGATTAAATTATAATGTGTGAGAAATAATAGTTGTCAATAAATTAATATGAGATTTATTTCAATGGGTTAGTTATATATATATATATATAATATGATGTTTATCATATGATATTCCATGTGATTTTCGCTGAAGAATCTTTCTTAACTTGATATGGATCACAGAAGCCTAAACTCTATTAATATGATGTTTAATTTTTTTATGTTGATTAAATTATAATGTATGAGAAATAATCACTGTCAATAAATTAATATGAGATTTATTTCAATGGGTTACACATTTTAAAGTATAACCTAACAATATCTTCATGCATCTTCTCACCTAAAAACTGGGTGTCTTTAATACTTTGGCCACCAGAGCTCTAAGAATTTGAGACAAGGAACACTTAGAAATGGAAAAAGAACATCTTATAAAAGTGTTTTTAAAGAATGGGTACAATAGACATCGAACCTTTATAGCTATAAACAAAACATACTAAAACGAAAAGAATAATAATTTTTATATTTTTAATAATATTATGGGCAAAGTTAACCTCCCATACATTTTGGGGACCATTGATAAAATCTCATGCATCCTAAAAAAGAATAATATTTTAACCACCTTCAAGCCTCTAAACACCATTCGAAGTAGCCTTAATTCAGTAAAAGATCCTATTGACCCTAAGTGTCATAAAGGTGTCTATTTAATTCCTTGCTCTTGTGGTAAACCTTACGTAGATGAAACTGGCAGAACCATCAACACTAGAAACCAGGAACATGTTGCTGACATTAAACATAATCGTTCCAAGACTTCAACATTGACAAAGCATTATGATAAAACCAAACATCAATTCTGTATTGATAACATCCGTATCTTAGCTAAATTGATCATTACTTCCACCGAAAATTCAGAGAAGCCATAGAAATCAACAAACACCCTAATAACCTAAATCGGGATGACCTATGGATTATAAGTGAGAATTGGATTCCCACTTTAACATCCAAATCAATCACTCCCAAACCTCCCCTTCCCACCCTTGAAAACTCGTCACATAATTAATCATTTTATTTGGTTTATAATATTTCTCCTAACTTTAAAATGTATAACCCCATTGAAATGAATCTCATATTATTTTATTTGACAACACTTATTTCGCACACATTATAATCTAATCAACATAAAAAATTTAAACATCATAATAATATATATATATTTCACATCATCATATTATCATCTTTAAAAATATATATTTATCATAATCATAAATCCTTATATGAGTTTTAGATACTCTAATAGCTATCACATTACTAAATGAATCACATATTATTTATTAACATCCACTATTATTCACCATTATAATCATTTAATCATCATTAAACTTTTTAAAACATCATATTATATATATAATCATTTTTTGAAAATAATATTAAATCATAATCTTAAATTTTTAAAAATTTATCATAATTTAAAATTTTATTTAGAAACTTGGAAATCTAATACATTATTAAATAATTTATCACAAAATTATTTTTATTTATTCTTATCATCATAAATTATATGATTTTAACTTTAATCTCCAATTCTTTCTTTCTTTTTAATTAATGATCAGATTTTCAAATATAAGGTTATTGTCGGCTTTTTTTCTAACTTCCTTTATCTATTTATTGGTAAACCTTGGTAGATTAGTCTTTCACATATCTTTTCATCCTGAAGATGAACCATAGTTGCTGGTTTGAAACGTCGATTATAAAATAGTGAATGCGATATGTATCATGGAATTTGTTTTCAAAATAATTCTAGACTTGTGTTCTATTGTTTGGGGTTCACAATTATTCTACAGGTTTGACTTAGTTAGTTTTATTTTTTTATCTTTCTGTTACTATATGCCTCTGTAAGGAACTTGAGCTAGAGACCCCTCATAGCAATATGCCGAGATAATGTATGTGCATTTGGAGGGGAGGGGGTGGATGGGGCCCCTAGGGAAATAATCCAGCCCAACAACAAGCTTAGGAAGTGACTAGAATACTTTATTATGTCGTCCCCCGAAAAACTATAAATGAGATTTGTAATTTGGAGTCTCCAGTTGATATGGACCAACTAGCTTTCTTTGATACAAATATTTTGGCAAGGTTTCACACTAGGTTACTAAACCTAGTAATACCATAGGATTAAGGAAACAATATCTCAATTCCACCTCTCTGCATTGGCAGATGAATACTAATTGGATGGGTCGTAAAACAAAAGCAAGAGGAGAGATATAACATCTTTGCTTCACTGGAATACATCGAATGATCCCAGAAAAATCAATATTTTTATTTGGAAAAGCTTGAGGCACGACTTGCACATCTGGAACGTCATATGTAGGGTGAACCTGATCCTCTGCTCCTCTAAGGTCCAATGGAAAGGACCCAATGCATGTTACATCTTCTGAATCTTGATTGGATGCTATGTTTAGTGTTTGTTTTTGCTTTCCATTGACTAGTTTCTTTTTGATGTATATGTTTTGGACTAGTCTTTGTTCACATATGTGGTTAACATAGATGGTTTCCATCGTGGAAAATTCAAACCACCTATGGAGGGAAATGGTTAAACTTTGACTAACGAAATTAATAGTGTTAAGAAATGGATCTTAGTTGGACATTGGGAAATGGATCTAAAATTCACTTTTGGACTGAATCCATAATGAACCACCCTCTTCTCCAAGATTTAGAAGCTTTTCATTGTTGGGTGTGGAGCCTAATTATCTTCCTGATTCAGAGGTCTTTGTTTCATCCGGATGTATACCCTAGGAAGACTGTACACCTCTCCACGAGGCGGGGGGGGACTTGTACACCCCTCTCGGCTGGGGGGTCCAGGGGTTTGAGAGCAGCGCCCCCGAAGCTAAAAATAGATGTAAGATTGCCTTGTGAAATATTGTAATTTCGTAGTTAATCTAGGTCGTTCATTAATCGGATGATATGACGGTAGAAGTTATGTTTAATTTAGGGATTTTTTTTCCTAGAAGGAAACCCCTCGATTTATATGAGGGAATTGTATTGAGGTTGTGTATATGTGTATTCTGAGCGAGAAAGAGAGAGGAGATTGTGTGATAGTGAAGAGGAAATTACAACATATCTGTTATAGGTTGTATCTCTTCATTTTGTTGGATAATATAAAAGGAAGGACTAGTTGTTTCTTCGTGGATGTAGCCCAAATTGGGTGAACCACATATATCTTTGTCTCTCTTGTTTTATGCGATTTCTGTGTTTGTGTTTATGAAATATTTTATGTGTTCCATTTCTCTGTAATATATAATTTTCTAACATTCATCCCCTCCAGATCCATTTAAGTAGCCAAGGGATTAATACATTGGCTCAAATATCTTAGTGGGATGGCTCGGGACTATGGAAACAATGGAAGCTTGATGATATCCCCACTAATATTCTACCTCTTTTGGATAACCTGGAAGAAAGTCTGATGGGTTATGCCCCTTGGAGCCAACAGGCAGAGGACCAACCAGACTATAATTCACAAGTATATATAGTCAAGGCTGGATATGAAGAGCTAGTATCATCTATGCAGGTGCCACCTAAATTCTCTCATTGGAAAAAAATTGGGTATAATATTGTTATTCCCAAAGTCAATACCTTTTGTTGGCTTCTACCCATAATTTTTTTTTGTCCTCTGAAATCTAAAAAAAGTGGGGCATCCAAGGTCCTTCGTATTTTCCTTTATGTGAACAACATGACAAAATAGTCCTCCATCTCTTCCTTTCATGTCTCTACACTAAAAAACTATGGTTTATAGCTCTTGGTCCTCTGTTTGTCTATCTGAAATGACCTCTTGATCTCTCTGCCTTTATTTCTTCTTGGTACAAACATTATATGGGTACACTTTTGGGAAGGCCAATTTCAAATGGATCTGGATCTCACTTGCTAAATATATTTGTTGGAATAATTAGTATTCTCACAATATCTCTATTTTTAAAAACATCAACATTCCTTCCAAGACAACGACCCTAAATCTCTTTCTCTTTGTGTTGAATTTAACAAATCAAAGCTAAGAGATCGAGACCCTCATTTAGATCAGTATGAGCAAAAATGGATGGATTCGTTGTCAAACCCTTTGGAATCTCTCCCCTCTTCTTTCCTTATTCATTGATAGAAGGAGAAGACCAGAAATATTCGTCTCTCGGATAGTGAGCTAGAAGACTGGAAAAAGCCACATAATAGTTGGATCATTTTCTTTGATAGTGCTTCAAAAAATAATCCAAGGTCGGTAGGAGGGGGAGGGATTATCTTTAATCCTGATGGAAAACAAGTACTTAAGTACTTTTGGGGGCTAGGAAAGCGGACCAACAATTAGGTTGAAATGTATGGCCTCTTGCTTGGGCTAAACTTGTAAAAGGAAATGGAAATTACTAAGATTGTAATATCGGGACACTTTCCCTTCACCATCCAATATTTATATAGAGGATCTTTTCCTAAGGAAAATCAACTTAAACTTCTCCTTCACATAATTTTAGGTTCCCTCGACCACTTTCATATTAAGACTTTTTTTCATATCCTATGATCTCAAAATTTGGAAGCAAATAAATAAGAAAATATTGCATGCCTCTTAAAATTAGGCCACGCCAACATCAATGACTTGTTTGGATGGGAAAATATCCCATGATTGAATTCTCTTCATTTTTAGCTTATATGAATTTTCATAGAGCCGCTTTGCAAGCCCCTTTGGAAAATAATACTAATAACAAGGAATCCACCTCCCAAATCTCCTCCCTCCCTTATATTGACAACAAGGACATAGTTCACGACTCATATTTTTGGCATTTCATGTGGGGTGAGGTGGCTGACGATGAGCATGTGAGCCATGCAAAGGTATGCCTCCCAATTTATTTGCATGTGTCAAGAGTCATGGTTGAATGGTACTTCAACATCCAGATCTTGCACCTCAAACTTTGATGGATCCAAGGAGGTGCATTATTATGGAATTTAATGGTGAAGAGATTTGCATTGCATATGGGTTCTTCAGCCCTGGGTTTAAATCCATGGGCTGCGTTGGAACACCTTGGATTCAACCTCCATGGTGGTTGAGTCTGCAATGGTGCCGAATGAACATTTCTTTGAGTTGGGATATTATTCACACAACTGATGGGGTCAATTTCCATGAATGGGGAATAATTAGGGTAGAATGTCTCGTTAATTGCATAACTAGTAAAGATTGGAGCTTACACTGTACTTCAGGGGTTGATTCGAGTAGTTTAATGAAATTGGGTGCGTCGTGGGTCCCTCTACTGACATGCGAATCCAAAATCCTATTCAACCCTATTTGTGATAGTGCAACTGCTTTCTTTGGCTCATTTTGGATCTCCTTGCTAGCTTAGGAAGATAAATTTCTCACCAAACTTGTTCATGGCAGTGTAATTGCCTTCTTTGGTGTGTTGCAGTCCTCTCAATCAATTTGGGAAACCTCAATTCTTTTGAGTCCTAGTAGAGGCAATGCAATTGGATTCTATGAATGCTTCCATAGGAGTCTCCATAGGTAGTCTAACCCGCCTAATGCTCTCAGGTATATTTCAATCTTTTCGAAGAAATTTTTCTTTGCCACCTATAGTTTTCTTCAATCCTACTCTCAATTTATCTCACAGTTTTTTCGATAGAATTTTCCCTTGTCATCTAGTTATTCTCTTCTTTGTTTGTTGTATTACTAGTGTTGTATGCTCTTTGGCTCTCCTCTCTCTCCTCCTTATGTTTTTAAGTTGCTTCTATTAAAATCCCTTGGAGTTCCCTTAGACGTTGGTCTTTTAGACTCTCCTTACTACCTTTGTGTTTGCCCTTGGACTCCTCTGCTTCCCGTCCCCACTGGAAATTGGCTCCCTCTTCTCAATAAATGTCCAATTTCATTATGAAAATGACCTACAACAATCACAGGTGGCAATACGGTTGTTAATAAGCGCCCCCAACAATTCGAAGATCTACACCTTAAGAATATGGACTTGAACTGGAAATTCCATCAAACAAATGAACATTATCACCTTTCTAGTGGATGAACTCTAGTCACTCAAAGTTAATTCAATCATAAAGATGATGAAATTGATGCCTTACACAAACAACTAAATGAATTTCAAATGCATATGGAGACAAGTGAAAACCAAATCTCTACAAGGAATATACTCATCCAATCTCCCAACAATTTGTAGATTGATATATGATCCAAAAATGGATCCTGGAGAAACCTCTAAGTCTAAAAGACTTCATATAAGAGGTAAAAGGTGCCAAATGGCACAAACCCTTTGTAAATCAGAGGAAAATGAAAATCGCAGGCTGCTCTCGGAAATAGTCTCATTGCAGAGATCTCCTCATTCTGAATCCAACACAATTTGAATGGGCCAAAACTGACTTAGGATGCAGAAGTTATCATAAAATGAAGCTGCCCTTTTTCAAAGGAAAAAGAGGCAAAATCCCCTAATAATGGGTCCTAAAAACCCTTTAAGTCTTCAAAATCCTCGAAAAGGTCAAAACCATCGCAAAAGGAGAAGCTTCAGAAAATTCGGATTACACTATTGGAACCCAAAAATACGAAGAAATGGTGGAAATAAGGCATATCAGAGGCTTGAACAGTGTTTGCATAGGAGTTGTCGGATCTGGCCAATCAACAGTCCAGATCCGATCAGCAATCGCAATCGGCAGTGACAGGCAGAGGCAATCGGAGGCATAACATGTGACGGGACCGGGCCGATGCGATACCGCGATCACCGATATTGGCGGATCGCATATGCCAATCGCCGATGATCGGATCGACGAATCGGTATCGGCGATGGGCAAACCTGATAACACTTTAAAACGATATTCCATAAACATTTCAAATCCGATATAAGGCCATATTTGCGGGATTTTAGTGTTTTTAACGTATTTTTAAAATACGAAGGGAAACCTTGGAACAATGTCAAAGCGACTTGCGATAGCGATTTCAAGCGGACCCGATAGGATATGAAGCATAGTTATGAAAATTTCAAATCCGGTGAACAATGTTCTCTGCGAATTTTCCCGTGTTTTACAACGTTCTCTGTGTAAACAAAGAACGACTATTTCTGAAGGAATTTTAAGCGCCGATGCACTCTTCCGTTACAGCATAGGTGGCATTCATCCCTGAGGGTGTTTAGCAATGATTGCTAATGCTCAGAGAAGGGATTTGAGCGGACTGTGGCTGGAATATAGAGAGCCCGAGAGGGAAGATGAACCAACAACGTCGCTTTGGCTTAAAAAGCCACAGAACGATAGAGACAGGTTGTTGATGGCTGTTGAGTTGTAGTTGGTTGTTTTTGGGGCTTCATTGTTAAAACATAGAGTAAGCTAAGCCAAAGTAGGAAGCTAAGGCAAAAGAGGCAGCGTAGAAGCCAAAGAGGTAGCGTAGAAGCAAAAGAGCAGCCAAGGGAGTCACTTGGAAGCCAAGAGGGCTGTAACTTGATATAGGGCAGAAAGAAGCCAGAGCCAGAGCCAAGAGCCAGAGTCAGAGCCAAGAGCTAGAAGTAAGAGCCAAAGAGCTAGAGTCAGAGCCAAGAGCCAGAACCAAGAGCCAAGAGCCAGAGCCAAGAGCCAGGGGATAAAAGGGTGTATGAACCCACTGTTTTTGTGTCAAACAGCAAGAGTTAAGCCAACAGCTTGTAAAAAAGACTTATACCATAATCCCAGAGAGCCTAGTCAAATTGACTAGAGCTCACGGAGATGTAGCCCAAGAGTTGTGGGTGAACTCCTAATTAAATTGTTGTTTTGGTGTGTGTTTTACTGCTGCATTGTCTCTGCTGTTTTATTTACTGTTATATGCATTTATATATCAGTTTCAGCACATGAACAGTTAAAAACAAATACCAGCATACACCATGTTTTCAATCATTTCTTAATTCCACAATGGTTAATCATAAGACTTGGGAAAATTTAAAGGTTTGGAAGTGGGAGAGGTTCTTGTAAGTTAGACAAGAAGCCTAAGTGCCCCATTTTTAGATTAGGTGGTATCAGAGCCTAAGATTTGATTGACCTCACCTTCAAAGAAGGTTGTATCAGAATTTTTGATTGACAAGGCAAAGACTGCTTGTCTGAAAGGTGTTTGAATAACAAGAGGCTGATTGTATGCTTGCTTTGCAGACTGACTATTTTATGAGTTTGCAGAGGTAAAGGGAGAGCTACTAATAGCTCGGTCCAGGAAGGACAAGAAGGAAGAAGGGCTGAAGGCATTCTTCTATCCCAAGGACCTCAAGGAAGTCCTTAAAGCACAAGAGGTTTGTTGCAAAAGGTTGTTGAATAAGCTCTTTATTTATCTTGTTGAAGTTTTTTGTTCATTGACATAATGACAACTTCTACAAGTGGCTCCTCAAATTCTGCCTTCTTCACAAGATTCTTTTATGAAGACATGAAGCAATAGTTGTCCACCATGATGGATATGGTGAGAGAAATGTATGAGGATGGAAGGAAGAGCAGCATGCTTAGAGAGCAGTTGAAATCCACGAAGGAAGAGAAGCAGATGCTTTTTGAGAAATTGCAGGAAATGGAGAGGCAACTTCATATTGCAAATATGAACCTGAAGAGGATGCATGAGTTGGAGTCACAACTCTTTGTTGCCCAAGAAGCCTTAGTCAAGTATCATCTTGAAGAAGAGGTAAACCATTCCAGTTTGTCTTCAAATTCCTTTGAGAATGCTTATATTGGCTCTTTTGAAAAACACACCAAAGGCATAGGTTCCAAGCTAATGTCCAAGATGGTCTATGAAGGAAAAGGCTTGGGTAGACATGCACAAGGTATTGTTGAGCCAATAATGATTGAGGAAAGGCCTAAGTATTTGGGTCTTGGCTATGGACAAGCTTATGGAGGGAGTTCCAAGGCTGCCATGAAGGTCATTGAAACAACTCCAAGGAGGTGTTGCATTACAGCGTGTGAAGATTGTATTAAGGAGGAATGCAATAGCTTGAAACATCATTTGCAGGATGCAAGTGTTCAGAAGCACACACTTGAACCAGAGAGTTGGGGAGACTCTAACAACCTTGAAGAGATTGATGGTGCTCTAAAGGGAGCCACTACTTCATTTGCTTCACCTCCTCATGAAGGCAATAAAGGTGAAAGAGGCAGGTATAAATCTGGTTCTAATCATATTCCTTTTGATTTTGTAAAGCATGGTAAATTTCTACATATGTATGGGAGAAGAATTGCATGTTCCTTTTGTGGTTTAGATAACCATCCTGTTTCTAGATGTTGGAAGAGAATGGCCACACACAGGAAACTTTTGAAGGAAAGGAAGCAAGAAGCCAAAGGTCCATTGGACAAGGCAAATCATGCTGTCAAGAGGATGCACATGCATTGCACTTACTGCCATAAGCAAGGACATCTTGCTACAAAATTCTGGACTCTGAATCCAACAATGCTTCCACAAAAGCTGAAGAAAGTGGAAGGAGAAGATGGCAGAAATGGAAGTGAAGATTCCATGAATGATGTGTCTTAGAATGATTCACATGATGATGCTGATGTGCAGACAAAGGTAGTACCTTTGGCAGGGATTGGTAAGGAACGGTTAGAGTTCTTATTTGATTAAGATTGCATGTCTATTGATGCATCTACATTATATTTCATTTCAGCTCGAAAGTACAGTGTGCTTTAGCAAAAGTTGGAGAATGAAATGCATGCATAAGCTTGAGATGCATGAACACAAGGATGTTGATGATTTCCTTGTTTTTGAACATGTATGTGTAATTAACTTGCAGGGTTGATTGCTTGGACATGCATGTGATGCCATGTTGACTTGGGAGAAGCTAACTTGGTCTCCAAATGGAGATAATGCTGAAGTGTTTCATCTTTTGAAAAAGAGTCCTAATGGTCTTTTTCTACATGCTTGAGGGTCATTTGCTTAAAGGCCTGTTTTGTGGGATTGTTATCTAGTCCATCATTTGTATGCAGATATAAGACATGGAGGTGTTCACAAGATGTCAAATCTGTTTCTTTTGCTGAAGTAGGAGTTTAGTCCATCCATTTGTGTCTGTATGCCTGTTGTTGTTAACAGTTGTTGTTGGCAGCTTTTCAAACAAGTACAAATGAAAGTTTTGTGGAGCAGATGTACTTCACATTTGTTTGATCCACCTTGGATCAATGATCAAGCAAAGAAGTTCAAACCACCTTTTATGACCAGTTCAACAGAATTTCTGCAGAAAGGCAAGGAGGAAGACAGTTCTTCCCAGGAAGACCAGCCCATCCAGAGAAGGGAAGTGGTTAGAAACTTTGGTTCAGAGGCACTATGCAAAGGCAAGTGTAGGGAGGCTGAAAAAAGAGGGTGAGTCACTCTCATTTACTGTTCATATCAGTATATCAGTCTTTTGGAGACCAAAAGTTCTTTCAGAGACCAAAATTTCTTTTAGTGCGAAGGCATGATCCAAAAACGGATCCTGGATAAACCTATAAGTCTAAAAGACTTCATATAAGAGGTAAAAGGTGCCAAATGGCACAAATCCTTTGTAAATCAGAGGAAAATGAAAGTCGCAAGCTGCTCTCGAAAATAGTATCATTGCATAGATCTCCTCATTTTGAATCCAACACAATTTGAATGGGCCAAAACTGACTTAGGATGCAGAAGTTATCATAAAATGAAGCTGCCCTTTTTCAAAGGAAAAAGAGGCAAAATCCCCTAATAATGGGTCCTAAAAACCCTCTAAGTCTTCAAAATCCTCGAAAAGGTCAAAACCATCGCAAAAGGAGAAGCTTTAGAAATTTTGGATTACACTATCAGAACCCAAAAATACGAAGAAATGGTGGAAATAAGGCATATCGAAGGCTTGAACAGTGTTTGCACATGAGCCATCGGATCTGGCCGATCAACGGTCCAGATCCGATCAGCAATTGCAATCGGAGGCATAACATGCGACGGGACCGGGCCGATGCGATACCGTGATCGCCGATATCGGCAGATCGTAATCGGCAAACACAATGGAGCGGGGCCTTATGTGTGTGTGTGTGTCTATATATATATATATATATATATATATATATATATATATATATATATATATATATATATATATATATATATATATATATATGATGCGATATGCCGATCGTCGATGATCAGATCGGCGAATCGGTATCGGCGATGGCCGGACCCGATAACACTTTAAAACGATATTCCATAAACATTTCAAATCCGATATAAGGCCATATTTGCGGGATTTTAGTGTTTTTAACGTATTTTTAAAATACGAAGGGAAACCTTGGAACAGGGCCGAAGCGACTTGCGATAGCGATTTCAGGCAGACCCGATAGGATATGAAGCGCAGTTATGAAAATTTCAAATCCGGTGAACAGTGTTCTCTGCGGATTTTCCCGTGTTTTACAGCGTTCTCTGTGTAAACAGAGAACAACTATTTCTGAAGGAATTTTAAGCACCGATGCACTCTTCCGTTACAGCATAGGTGGCATTCATCCCTGAGGGCGTTTAGCAATGATTGCTAACGCTTAGAGAAGGGATTCGAGTGGATTGTGGCTGGAAGACAGAGAGCCTGAGAGGGAAGATGAACCAACAATGCCGATTTGGCTTAAAAAGCCACAGAACGACAAAGACAGGGTGCTGATGGCTGCTGAGTTGTAGTTGGTTGTTTTTGGGGCTTCATTGTTAAAATAGAGAGCAAGCCAAGCCAAAGTAGCAAGCTAAGGCAAAAGAGGCAACACATATGCCAAAGAGGCAGCGCAGAAGCAAGAGAGCAGCCAAGGGAGTCACTTGGAAGCCAAGTGAAAAGCCAAGAGGGCTGTAACTTGATAAAGGGCAGAAAGAAGCCAGAGCGAAGAGCTAGAGAGCCAGAGCCAGAGCCAAAGAGCCAGAGTCAGAGCCAAGAGCCAAAGATCCAGAGTCAGAGCCAAGAGCCAAAGATCCAGAGTCAGAGCCAAGAGCCAGAACCAAGAGCCAAGAGCCAGAGCTTCAAGAGCCAGGGGATAAAAGGGTGTTTGAACCCATTTCTTTTTTGTAAAATAGTAGGAGTTAAGCCAAGAGCTTGTAAAAAAGACTTATACCATAATCCCAGTGAGCCTAGTCGAGTTGACTAGAACTCACTGAGATGTAGCCCAAGAGTTGTGGGTGAACTCCTAATTAAATTGTTGTTTCTGTGTGTGTTTTACTACTGCATTGTCTCTGTTGTTTTATTTACTGTTATATGCATTTATATATCAGTTTCAGCACATTAATTTACAACACATGAACAGTTAAAAACAAATACCAGCATACACCATGTTTTCAAGCATTTCTTAATTCCACATTGGTTAATCATAAGACTTGGAAAATTTTAAAGCTTTGGAAGTGGGAGAGGTTCTTGTAAGTTAGACAAGAAGCCTAAGTACCCCATTTTCATATCAATATAAATAGTTCCTTAGCAAAATATCCCCCTCCTTTTTAATTATGAATTCCTACGGTAACTTTGTCTTTTTGTTAGGCCAATTTTTCAAAATGTATGTATGTCGATCGTTTGTTGTAGTAGGATTACAATTTGAAATTTTGGAACAACTTAGCACTCCTCCTCTGAAGGGACAGAAGCATGAAAAAGCAATGTAGTCTTTTCCCATGTATCTTGTTGCATCTAGTTGCAGACTTAATAAAAAGACTACTCATTTGTGTTAAAAAAAGAAAAAAGAAAATAAAAAAACAAACAAAAAACAAAAATTTGTTCATCTTGATTAAGCAAAGGTTCTAGAATAATGGGAATTTAGTATTTTCATGTTGAGAAGTTGAATATTTATATTTAAGGTTTTCTAAAAAGTCTTCCTTTTTATGCCTTCCTCTGCAACAAAATCAACAATATGTTCTTTATTTTCTAATATTTTCTAAATTATGGTTGTTTGGCATTGACGGATGAAAATTCATCTTAACATGAAATGAAGTATATGATGATCCTAGCTTAAAAAGTGAAGTAGACACTACTAGTGAATTAGCCCTTTAATTTCTTTCTTTTAGGATGAACAATATATTGAAAGAAATAATTTTTTGTAGAAAACCCAAACTCTCTCAAAATAAGCCTTCAAAACACCTTTTTTGTGTTATTTTCTTTTCCAGATTTGATTGATGATCAACTCCAAGTCTCCCATCACTATGAGATCCATTATCATTGTTTGATGAGCAAGTGTAAATATTTGAATCGATGCTTCATACTTTGTTTCATTGTTTGTACATTTGAATTGCAATCAAAAGGAATGTGGATATAATTCATCTTATGGGATTTTAAATATGGCATCTGCCCTAGATCTAGACTTTAAGGAAGCATCATCAAAGAAAAATTTTCAAAACCCTTGGAATGGGATTTCATCATCTTTTCCAATCCTGATGTCACTACTTAAAATGGCATAATTAAGTAATAGTCACATATCAGATTGATACATCAAGGAGGTAAGGAGGCAACATTTCAAAGGTTTTTTCTAGTTCTCAATGGGTCTCTCGCATATTGATGGCCACTATCTCAGGTGGCTTTGTTCCCCACTCCACCAGCACCTAATATAGTCACCTTCAGTTCTTTAGTCTCCAATGGGTTGAAATTGCAAAAGACGAAGCCCTCATGCTTTGTCAAAGAGATTGAGAATAAGGTAGAGATCAATGCTTCTCAATCCAGAACAAGGGATCTTTAGTTTGTGGAATGAGGTTTAGTGGGATATTTCATGGGGATTTGACCTTCCTCATGCACCTTGAAGCAGTGCATAAATAAAACTTGGCATCTATTGATAAAGGGTCAAGTTTCTTGTTCTTTCTGTGTGAGAGGGTTTTATACCTTCTTATTTGAGAATAAGGAACACTAAGACTTAATCTTCATATACAACCCTTATTTCATGGGTTCCTAACGTATCTATTTAGATTGACGGAGCACAAATTTTAACCCGAAATGTTATGTTCCTTTAGCAATTGCAGTCTAGGTTAAACTCCCCTTCCTTCCTCTACATTGTTTGAATGATGCTACCTATAAAAGTGTTAGAAATTCCATGGGTAAGTGTATAAATCATGTCGATCCACAAGATGATTTATTTTCTTGTGCCAAGATCTATTGGAAGTAGATCTGGACAAAGGGATTTTGGCTACAATAAATCTCATCCTAGATTAATGGTCCCATATCCAAGAGGTGGATTATGACCAACTTCCTTTTAAGTGCAATGTTTGTCAAGAGTATAAACACTTTGCTAGAAGGTGCAAAAAAAAGATTTTGGAGCAACAAAATTGGGTGGAAGAATGATATCAATGGTAACAACACAAAAGGCAAAGAGGGCCATCCAAAAAAACTAACAAAAAACCATGACAGAGAGATCCAATAAGGAATAAATCTAAGGGTCCAACCTCTCCAGCTGAAGTGAAATTAGCTCTAGGATAAGGTACTAGAAATCATGGTGCAACGAAGACTAATAAAAATAGTTTTGAAGTGATCAACTTGGTTGAAGAGGAAGGTGAGATTCCATCAAGAAATTTCCCCCGCTCTCCTAGGAAGGGCTTTAAAGTCTCTTATGGTCTTCCCGAGGATGTAATTCACCCCTTGAGTGATCTAGATTTATCAAGGAATGAAATTAAATACAGATTTAAAGAGAGACACAAAGATACAACAAAAATTGAACTTCAATTAATTATTAATAAATGTTGAAAACTGTTTACATGGAAAACGGAAACAAACTAGCTTGGGCAATGGTAGCTTATCTTTGAGAATATATGTGCTGACTACATGCCTTCTGAAATATGTTACAATGAGGTGCAAAGGTATTTTTATCATCAAGAAACAATGGAAAACCCTAAACATTCAAAATCCTAACCCTAGGAGATGAAGCGCTGAAAGCTTGTGGGCCTTGCTGGGGTTAGTTAGAACGTTAACTTCTTGGGGTCGTAATTTTGGCATAAAATCGTGCATGATAACTTCTTAGAAAGATTTATTTGATGAAAACAACTTTTAACTGTAAAATCCCATTTCCCCAAAAAAACATTGTTTAGGGCCTCAAAACAGTTCTAGAAGTTCAGGACCCGAAAAACTGGCAAAAATATAAAACTGTCGAAATAGGAAACTGTGCTGAAAAGGATGAAATGAAAAATAAACAGTGTTGGGGTCCAAGTGGAATAGGTGAGTGACCACCAATATCCACATGGATTATTGAAGATTCCCCTATCCATGTGACATGAAATATTGACTCTCCCTAGAATGACAATGAGTTCCACTCTCCTAAGGTGGCTTGAACTGATCCCTCCCTTTGCCAGTTCAACTGATGAAAAGTCAGAGATAGAGAAATAGAAGGAACAAGATCACATTCAATATAAGTTGGGAAGAAACAAAAAATGTTGAGGTTCAAATAAAAAAAAGATGACAATGAAAAAGAATTGGGAAGACAAGGTATTTTGGACAGACACATCACAAAGAGATAAAATACAAGGAAAGGAGGTAGTGCAAGCCCCAATAAAGGGCCACAAAATCTAATAGCAAATGATGAAACTAAACTCCTAGAATTGCAATGGGTTGAGGTCAAATAAAAGAATGTAAAAGGTTAAATCATTAGTTCAAAAAGAAAAACCTCTTATTCTCCTACTCTAGGATACTAAACTGAGATCTTTGGTTAATAGTTTGGTGTTAAATATGAAACATTCAGTTAGTTCCAACAACGCTAATGTTAAGTATGCAAACTTGAATGATTCAGCGGGTCTGGTGAAATACATTGTAATCAAGGATTATATTTTGAAGTACGTTATATGTACTACACATATTGTTTAATTTTGGGTCTCTATGTGAAGGTATTCACCTCCAAAGACCCGTATATGCTTAGTACTGGTTGTATTCCTCTTCATAGTATCATTTTGGTTCAAGAGTATGAAGATGATACTGAAGATGGAAGAGAATCATAATTTAACTCCTAATATACAACTATGATCTGGGCACAAATTTTGTAATTAAGACAAATATTCTTATTCCCGTAATTTTTTTTTAGCATAATTACCATGACCAATATCAATATAATTCATCAATACTTGAATTTCTTTATTTTTGAATAAAATAGGAACATTTTGTTCACAAGCAACCCTTGTGAGTCCACCCTCCTTGTTTGGAAGCATCATACATCTTCCATCATTCATTATGTATCCTCCTAAGGGATAACACCATTCCCTTCCTAAAACCAAATCATATGCAATAAGTAGGTCTAGTGAAATTATAGTAAAAACTATAGTAATATGTGGCGTAGAGCTTATCATTGTGCATAAATCCTTGATTTCTCCATATGACGATACTTTTATTGAATTAATTGCACAAATGCTTTCTCTTATTTCATAATTCTTAGTACATTATAAACTAATTGCTTGCATTATGGAAATAGGTTTGATGTTAATAGTGACACCGGTTTCTATCAAAAAATTATGTAATGTGAACTCAGGTGTCTCTAATGATATATAAAAAGGAGGTATTTTTCCTCGTGTTCTCATAAAAATGGAATAATGTTGTTGTTGTGGCCAATGATCATTGTTCTACTTTTATATCAGTTGTGTCTCTATTTTTTAACACTTTAAGTAGATTTTATCTTTGTTGCAAAAACTTTACCACATCTGAAAATGGAATAGTAATATATACTTTGTTATCACTTAGAACTAAAATTGATATATGCAACTTTTCATCCTAGCCCGATGACAAAGGTCAGTGCTAGTTCATTTTTGTTTTAATTTTCTTCCCTTAGAATCTGAAGTTTTGAAGAGTTTTTGAGTCAAGTTGTTCTCCGCTCCCATTGGTTCCCCTCCATCTACCATTGTTTTATAGCCACCTGTTATCTTATGTCAGCCACCGTGTCTTTTTGTAATTTCGCAGCGAAATCATGATTAGGCAGTTTCGCAGCGCAATCATGATTAGGCAGTTTCGTAGCGCATCATTCAAATTTAAAACTGACCGCGTTGCGAAATCATGGATTCGTACATTTCGCAGCGAATCTTTCCCGAAATATCAAATCCGTTAGGTGAGTCATAGGCCGTGTCCTCTCATGTCAGCTCATGTACCCCTCTTATCACATTTCACCACTCATTGCCATTATCACCACCACTAGATCTGTTGATACGCATGAATCACCATTTCCAAGAAAGATCACCGTGCATAAAACTTAATGATGGTCGTAAGTCTTGCATGAAATGACAAATCTGCAAGATTACAACTTGAAAGATTTTAAACGGCAAAATTTAAAATTCAACTGCAAAGATAATCAAGCGAGGCTGATAATCAAGCGAGGCTGAATTCAAATAGAAGCTGAATTACAATTCCAACCGGAGCTGGTAGTTATTGTTTGCGAAGATTTGGAAGAATCAATGGAGAAAAAGGAGCACAGATCCGGCAAATGTCTAAGGACTGAGCCTGAAGGCTTAGATATAACGCTGAGAAATAAAGAGGTGGAGAAAGCATTCAAAAAGGCCGGGTGCTGGAATTTTTGCAAAAAGTTACAAGGAGGGCACACACAGGTAACTAAAGAATTTTCACTTAACTTCACAGGCTTGAATTCAAAAGTAGCCATGATAGAATTGCAGGTTTCGCCAGAAGTGATATCTACTGTGACAGAGATCCCACGAGGACAAGAGCAATGGTTTAAAAATTTCAAGTTTCACATGAATCCTTGCAAGGAGTTTTTGAAGGATGAATTTGTAAATGAAGATTTACGTAAGGCAGTGCCCAGGAGTTATGTCAAAGAATATTATGCTCATTTACTCACCTGCATACAGAAATATCTGAATTGTGAAGGAAGGTATAACAAGGTTTACTCTTACCATTTTAAACTCCTTTTGCATTTCACCGGGAAAGTCTCCATAGACGTACCTTTTTATCTTTTCTGTAGTTTGAGTAAGATGTGTGATAAGGTACAGCTGAGGAAAGAGGATTGTGAAACCTCTTTGTTTCATCATGGTTTGATCAAACTACTAGTTTTAGATGGACTCCAGAAGATAGACAGAGATTGGAATTCATTCATTTTTATGGCTGGCTTCAATAGCCAGACTGGCCTCACTCCTCAACCTGCTAGAGATTCTACAATAGCTGAGCTCCAAACAGAAGCAAGAGCTAAAAGAGTTCCAAAGTCACAAGTAAGAAAACAAGTGAAACCACTCATCATCCAAGATCAACCTCAGCAATCAACTAAGGAAAAAGCTCATGGTAAAAAGACTGTACCTGAAACAAGCACATCTGAAGTAGTCTCAAGGATAAGGACAAGAAGCCAGATGAATAAGGAAAAAGGTAAAGCTATAGCAGTCGAAGAAGGTCCAGTGTCCAAGGGAAGTTTAAATGCTTTATTACAGGCTATTGACATTGAGCAGTCTCTACCAGTCCAAATTGAGTTGATACAGTCAGAACAAGAAAGTACCAAGAAAGCCAAGGCCTCCAAAAGGCTTAGATTTGATGAGCCAGCTGAAGAGTTTGTGTTCAAACCTAGAAGACCTATGACAAGGAGATTCCAGCAAGTACAGGAAGCACCGTCAAGAACAGAGGAAACAGGGGAAGGGACACAACGTTGGCAAAAGAAAAACACAGGCAAAACAGTCATCACATCTAAAGAAGATAATATAGCAGCCATAAAGAGTCAATTAGAATCAGCTAAGCATGAGATCGCCAAATTGAAGAAAGCTGCTAGAAGACATGCAGTCATACACGCAAACTATTATAAAGCTCTATGGAAAGGAAATGAAACTGTAGAAGCCCAGTTAAATTCAGTGGTTGATGGCCATTCACAATTTCACACCTGGACAGTACCAGCAATCAAAGAAGCCAAGTATATCAGAAGGATCAATATGCAACTGAGAGCTGGGAATAAGGTTATGAAGAAACAAATTGAAGATCTGAAGGCACAGCTAAGCCAGCTTAAAGGACCTGCTAAATGAGTTTTCATTTCAAGTAAGATTCCATTTCAAAATTTTGATAAGTTTGCTTGATCTTATCTTTCTGAAGAAATCTAAATCCCTATCCGGCCCTTGGAAAGTCTAAAGAAGTTTTTGGAAATCAAGCACTCGGTTAATAAAGTTCTCAGGTTAAAAACAAACTGTTTTAAATAACTCAGCAGTTTCGTAGCGCGCTACAAAACTGCTGAAAGTGATGATTTCAACATAAATCAAACAGTTTTGAACTATAAGCGGGAATTTTGAAAGGGGAATGACTACAAGGTATGCAAGGCATCAGCTGAAGTTATTAAGATTCAACCAGGTCAAGACACGTGGAGATAATATGCATTCGAATCCAACTTTAGTTTTTTGTTATAAAGTGAGCATATTTCATATTTACCACACTTCAGGATATGTGAAACAGTTTGCAAGAATTTTGGCTTTCACGCATGAAAACGGTGGACAGCACATCAAGAACGTGGCAGTCTGCTCCATTTTGGGGTAATTAAAAGATAAAAGATATACTTCGTTGGATCCGGACATGTTAAAGCAAACTAAAGACCGGTACACAGGGGTAGTTTCCTATGTTTCAGGGTATTGGAAAACATGTGACATTGAAGACAAACATGGAGCCTTGAAGACCCATCACAGCCAAACTAGAAGGGGACCAGATGCCAAAGAACGAGAACCATTGTAATCAAGGCTATTATTAGCATAACACGGTTTTAGAATCCTACTTGATTTAGATCTCTAAAAACTCCAGTCAACACTTTGTTGTATTTATTAAGTAGTTAGAGTTTAAGAGTTGTCAGTAATAGAAGTAGTTTTCGAATTCCCCTCATGCTGGAGGAGGAATCTCGATCAGTTAGAATAAGAGCTCTATATATAGCTGAAACAGCAATGTAATCAGGGTTGGAAAACTTTATAACAAAGCTTGTATTTGGCTTATGTAAGACTCATTTTCAGTAATATAATTTTGACTTTACTTCTCAGGATTCATGAAGGATTTCTTATGTTCAGAATATGTGATGTTGTCATTTTCTTAATTCTTACAGTGGTATAGATGTATAATCACTCAAAATTCACTGAATGTGCTCTGATTTCCTGTATACATTTATAAACTGTGTGGTCCCATATGAGTTGATGTTCTGAATGTCTAAATGCTGAATGCCCTGACTTCCATGTAAGGTTAAGTTCACTGTTATATTGAGGTGTTGTTGACTCCATAAGCCCAATGGATAGTTGTTTAATGTGTTTCCAGCATTCATATTTTTCACAGTTGTTCTATAAGAGTTAGCCATCTTATCTTTAATCAAAATCATTAATCCATCAAGAGAGAGCCCTCTCAGGTTGAGGAGGCTAGGCCTCAGCCTAAAGTAGGTTTGAAATAGTTACTTAGAGTCAACCTGACCAGCAGCCTATCAGGGTCTGATTTTGAGATAACATTTTGGTGCGTCTGCCGGGAGCCTGAAGATTATTCATTCCCAAATCATGAAGCTGAACTTCTGAAGGTAGCAGGAGCTCAGAAGGTTTTCGAGGCTGCATTCTACCTTGGTGACTCCATACAATCTTAAAGTTAAAAAGGTGGCTTCGAGAGGAAGATATACAAGGAGTAATCCTGACCCAGATCCACCTACTCCTGTGGATAATCCAAACACCATCTCAAGGAGCAGGCAAAGATTTCCTGATATACTAGGTACTTCATCTGTATCAAAATCTTTGTTCCCTGAATTTTCTAGAAGTCCTGAAGATAAAATTGTAGATGATAAAATTCATGAGGTATTGTTGAGGTCTGAGAACGAAGAAGAACTTATTGGAATTATTTTAGATTTACAAAAAAGAGGCATTGATACTTCATCCTTAGTGTCACAAAAAGATAAGGAAGAGTTTTGGGAGGTTGTTACTTCAGAATTACTATTAGAAGAAGAAGATTTGAATCAACTCAAAGAGCTTGATCCTTTTGAAGTTTTGCTCAAATCCAAAACTGGTTTACCTCTCCCAAATTGGAGTTCCTTTGTCAGTGGTTTGCAAAGTCCAAATAGTCCTTTTCGTACCAATACTTTATCTTCTGCCTCTGCTAGTCCAAATAGTCCTCAGACACTATCTCACACTAGTTCTACTCCCACCGGTCATACAATACCTGTTATCACTGCTCCTCCATTCATTATGGCTATACCTGCTAGGTATGCTCCTCTAGCTCTCCCTGCTGTTTTACATGATCTTCCTAGCAAATATGCTGCCAGAATTCCAACATGGGGAGGAGATGAAGATATTACAGCAGAGGAACATGTGGATAGGTTCAATGATTTTGTTGACAGGGAAGAAGTGGATGATGAAGATGTAAAACTAAGATTGTTTGCTCAAACTTTCATTGGGGAAGTCAGAAAATGGTTTAAAGCCCTTAGAGCCGGAAGCATTCATAGTTGGGTAGAATTTGAAGATAGCTTTCTAAGGAAATGGGGAAACAGAACCAACCCTGTCCAAGCCCTTACCGAATACAACAATCTTAGAAGAGCTCCAGACGAAACTGTCCAAAACTTCTCTAAGAGGTTTAACAAAATATACAATTCTATTCCAGCTCATTTGAAACCTCCTGGAGCTTTGGCACAGTTGAGATATGCTGAATCATTTGATTCAGATTTCTCTCTTTTACTCAGAGAAAGGGAGTCTGCCTCTCTTGCTGACATGCAAAATGATGCAATTAAGGTAGAGGTGAATATGCTTGCTGCTAAGAAATCAAAGATGGCAAAGACTAAGCTGAAGGAAGAAGAGAAACCTTCTACCTCTGCTCAAGAAGACAAGTTTGAAACAATGATGAAAACCATGGAGAAATTGATGGACCGACTAGCTCTTGGGAATGCTTCTGCTCCTCCAGCACAGCAGGAACCTCAATTCAGGAACCCTCAGTTCAGAAGACCTCAGAATCAGCAAAGGCCAAGAGACAACAGAAATCAGCAGGCAGATCCTCCAGTGAGACCTCCCTTCCAACAAAATTTGGTAGATGAAGAAGATGAACCTGAAGTCCCTGAGGAATCAATCCATTGTTTTGATGAAGAAGTGTCAGGGATTTTCTTGACTAAGGAGGAACATGATGAGTCCAGTATGATAAAATCAGGAGAAGAGCCTTCAGATTTTTTAAAGGGCTATCAGCACGCTATCTTTGAGATGCAAAAGCAGTATAATCTTAGGAATAGAGATGTTCCTATTACAGCAAACAAAGCACAGCCCAAGAAGAATACCTCAAAGACAGTTGAAGATAAAAAGGAAAAATCAAAGGTGGTTGAAGGTAAGGATGATTCTCCTCTTGTCAAAAAGGATATTCAAATTCTTCCTCCTCCTAAAGAAATTGACAAGACTACTTCTGTTTTTAATCTTGAGAATGAGATTGCAAAAATTAAGATATTAGTCCCTTTTAATGAAATTCTCAAGGTAGACAAATACAGAAGCAAAATTGTTGAAATGCTTAATTCACAACCAGGAGTGGCTGATATCCTAAATGTACAAGAAGATAACCCTGTTATCTGCTTGGGTCCAAGACTTGAGGATGAACAAAATGAAGAGTTTCCCCCTTTTTACATAAGCATTAGCATTCATGATATGACTCTACATAATGCTATGTTGGACTCAGGGGCATCACATAATCTCATGCCTAAGATAATCATGGAAAGACTGGGGTTAGAGGTAACTAAGCCATATAAGGATTTATTTTCCTTTGATTCAAAAAGAGTCCATTGCATTGGTTTGATAAAAGATGTTGTTGTGGGGTTCACACAAATTCCAGCAAAAACAATTGTTATGGATATTGTTGTTGCAGACATTCCACCAAAGTTTGGGATGCTTCTTTCAAGGTCATGGGCAGCGACAATCAAGGGCACAATGCAGATGGACCTCACATATGCTACCATCCCAGTGTTTGGTGAACAAAGGAGGTTGTATCGCGAGACAAGGATGGCTTACATGGTAAGCAGCAAAGACAAGCCTCAGAATTTTCCTATTTATTCATGTGATACTGGTCTTGGGTCAACTATCCTTTTCAATGAATCAGTTGCAAAAGAATCACAAGATGAACCTGCGGAAAATCAGTGTCAAGAAGGGCAGCAAGGAGATGAAAGAGACATCATGGGCTGCTGGTCATTATACTTTGATGGATCAGTAGGAAAAGAAGGGGCAGGAGCTGGGATTTGGATCACTAGTCCAACTAAAGAAAGTAAGTTTCTCTCATACAAATTAAACTTTGATTGTACCAACAATATGGCTGAGTACGAATCTCTGATTTTAGGTTTGGAAGCCTTGATAAAATTGAAAGCTAGAAACATTGTTGTTTGTGGAGATTCTGAATTGGTAATTAAACAAGTAGAAGGTACATATCAAACTAAGGATACAAGGATGAGAGCATACAGAAATTTAGTGTTGGAAATGTTGGAAAAATTTCAATCCTATTCTTTTAGCATCAAAACTAGAGATCAAAACTCTATTGCAGATTCTCTTGCTGTTTCGGCCAGTCTCTTTATCATTCCTAAGCACTCTTCTGAAAATTATGAAGTGGAGGTTCGCCATAGACCAGTTATACCGGATAATATCACAAATTGGCAAGTTTTTGAGGATGATCAGCATGTAAGGAACTTCATTGAATTAAAAGGAGAGTTTGAACATAATCAGATAGATCAGCAGAATATGTTAATAGAGTCAAAGGAAAGCTCTGAAGTCTTACAATTACAAAACAACTTAATTCCTAAAGGCCTCATTCCCCTTGAGAAATTATTTGATCAAAATGATGTGTTCAAAGCACCAAGACTACAAGCTAATGAAGAAGAAGTAGAAAGCTGCAATTTAGGAGACTCGGTTGTGCCTAAGATAGTCAAGATTTCAAAATTCCTTTCAGCTGATATGAAGACTAAATATGTTGAGATGATGAAAAGATTCATTGATGTTTTTGCATGGAGTTATGCTGACTTGAAACAATATGACTCTTCAATCATACAGCATACCATTCCTATTAAGCAGAATGAAAAGCCTTTTAAGCAGAAGCTAAGAAGAATTAATCCTCTTCTAATGCCACTGATTGAAAAAGAGGTGAAAAAGCTCTTTGATGCTAAAATTATTGTCCCAATCAGATTCTCAAATTGGCTTGCTAACTTGGTACCAGTCAGAAAAAAGAATGGAGAGATCAGAATTTGTATAGACTTCAGAAACTTAAACAAAGCTTCATTGAAAGATAATTACCCCCTCCCCAAAATGGATTTCATTCTGCAAAACATTGTTGGTTCACAAAGGATGTCTATGCTTGATGGTTTCTCAGGGTATAATCAGATTCTTGTTCACCCAGATGATCAGGAGAAAACGGCCTTCACTACACCATGGGGAACATTCATGTATGCGAAAATGCCATTTGGCCTCATGAACGTGGGAGCCACTTTCCAGAGAGCAATGGATATTGCTTTTGCTGAAGAAAAGGACAAATCAGTGGTGGTTTATCTTGATGACATCACAGTTTTTTCAAAAAGGGAAGAAGACCACTTAAAGCACCTTGAAAGGGTCCTACTGAAGTGTAGGAGGTTTGGTATTTCTCTAAACCCAACCAAAAGTATTTTCGCTCTAACTTCTGGCAAACTGCTTGGTCATATTATTTCTGAAGAAGGAATTAGGATTTATCCTAATAGAGTTAGTGCAATTCAAAAATTAGATTTACCAAGGAGTAAGAAGGAGATTCAATCCTTTCTTGGGAAAGTTAACTTTGTTAGAAGATTCATTCCTAATTTTGCTGAAGTTGTCAAGAACATAACAAAGATGTTAAAGAAAGGAGCAGATTTTAAATGGACAGTTGAAGCAAAGAAATCATTTGAAGAGATCAAGAAGGCACTTACTCAAGCACCAGTACTCATCAGCCCGGATTTTACCAAGGAGTTCCTTATCTTCACATTCGCTTCTGAAGACACAATTGCTGGAGTTTTATTGCAAAAAGGAAGTCAAGGTACTGAACAACCCATTTCCTTCTTTAGCAAGACATTAGCCAATGCTGAATTGAAATATAATATCTTAGAGAAACAAGCCTATGCATTGGTGAAAGCAATTAAGGATTTCAGAATCTATGTTTTACACTCTCACATTGTTACCTACGTCCCAAATGCTGTTATAAAAGATATTCTTACACAAGCTGATCCAGATGGAAAAAGGGGAAAGTGGATAGCAAAACTGCTGGAGTATGACATTGAGATCAAACCCACAAAGTTGGTAAAGGGTCAAGGCCTAGCCAAATTGTTGACTCAGTCAAATTTGGACTGTATTGATATTAATTTAAGCACAGAAATTTCAGAAATTTCTGAAAATGAAGAGGAATTGGTCCAAATAAATGAGAAATTCTTGATCTCAGAATGGTACAAGGATATAGCATTTGTTTTGCAGCATAATAGAGCTCCTGATAATCTTTCAAAATCCAAAGCTCGGTTTACCAAATTGAAATCTCTCAGATATTTTGTGTATGACCAAAATTTGTTTTGGAAAGATGCAGGAGGAATATTATTAAACTGCCTCATTGAAGAAGAAGCTGATAAAGTAATTGATGAGTTTCATAAAGGGGATTGTGGAGGACATCACTATTGGAAAGCCACTGCAAACAAGGTTTTGAGAGCTGGCTATTTTTGGCCAACTATGTTTAGAGATATCTATAAAAAGATAGCCACATGTCATGAATGTCAAGTATTTGAGGGAAAGAGAAAGCTCATGCCACTGCCCTTGGTTCCTATTTATGTTGAAGCACCTTTCCAGCAGTGGGGATTAGACTTTATAGGGGAAATCCATCCTCCTTCATCAGGACAGCATCGCTGGATTCTCACAGCCACCGATTACTTTACAAAATGGATAGAAGCAATACCCATAAGGCAAGCAAATGATTCAATGATTATTTCTTTCTCAGAAAATAATATATTATCAATATTTGGTTGCCCAATCAAGATCATTACAGACAATGCTCAAGCTTTCAAGTCCAAAAGGATGATTAATTTTTGTCATCAGTATCACATCTCCCTTGGACATTCCACTGCTTATTATCCACAGGGAAATGGTTTGGCTGAATCATCAAACAAGAGCCTTGTGAGAATCATTAAGAAGCTGCTGCAAGAAAATAAAAAAGCTTGGCATTTGAAACTGAGATATGCTTTGTGGGCTGATCGGATTTGCACAAAGAGGTCCATTGGAACATCACCATATGAGCTAGTATATGGGGCAGAGGCTATATTTCCAACATCCCTTGGAGTACCAGTAATGAAGTTGATTCAAGGACTAGAAGAGGAACCAAATGCTATACAACGAAGGATCAATTAGCTAATAGCTTTGCAAGAGAAAAGAAATGAGGTGTTTGACAGTCATCAACAAAACCAGAACAGGATCAAAAGAGCATTTGACAAAAAGATCAAAGAAGTTACATTCCAGATCCATGATAAAGTCTTGAAATGGGAAGCTAGAATTGAAGAGAAAGGTAAACATGGTAAATTTGAAAATTTGTGGAAAGGGCCATATCAAATTTCTGCTTTCCATGGGAATAATACCTACATTCTACAAGAGATTGATGGAACACCGTATGCTGGAGGACCTGTTAATGGCAGGTTCCTAAAGCATTACAATTGATTGAATCTCTGCCATGTTTCCCACAACATTGTACATAACCATTTTTTAGTCTTTCTTTGTTGCAAATAAATGACAAGCTGAACAGGAAGCTCAAGCCCGAGGTGAAGGCTCACAAAGCTAGAAAAGGATGCTTGTCAACTCCATCTATGTTTTCATAAATTGGACAAAGCACTGGACATACGAGTTCTTAGTGTACTACAGGAGCACACTATCCCAAGTGGAGCCACTGTTATCACTTAGAACTAAAATTGATATATGCAACTTTTCATCCTAGCCCGATGACAAAGGTCAGTGCTAGTTCATTTTTGTTTTAATTTTCTTCCCTTAGAATCTGAAGTTTTGAAGAGTTTTTGAGTCAAGTTGTTCTCCGCTCCCATTGGTTCCCCTCCATCTACCATTGTTTTATAGCCACCTGTTATCTTATGTCAGCCACCGTGTCTTTTTGTAATTTCGCAGCGAAATCATGATTAGGCAGTTTCGCAGCGCAATCATGATTAGGCAGTTTCGCAGCGCATCATTCAAATTTAAAACTGACCGCGCTGCGAAATCATGGATTCGTACATTTCGCAGCGAATCTTTCCCGAAATATCAAATCCGTTAGGTGAGTCATAGGCCGTGTCCTCTCATGTCAGCTCATGTACCCCTCTTATCACATTTCACCACTCATTGCCACTATCACCACCACTAGATCTGTTGATACGCATGAATCACCATTTCGAAGAAAGATCACCGTGCATAAAACTTAATGATGGTCGTAAGTCTTGCATGAAATGAAAAATCTGCAAGATTACAACTTGAAAGATTTTAAACGGCAAAATTTAAAATTCAACTGCAAAGATAATCAAGCGAGGCTGAATTCAAATAGAAGCTGAATTACAATTCCAACCGGAGCTGGTAGTTATTGTTTGCGAAGATTTGGAAGAATCAATGGAGAAAAAGGAGCACAGATCCGGCAAATGTCTAAGGACTGAGCCTGAAGGCTTAGATATAACGCTGAGAAATAAAGAGGTGGAGAAAGCATTCAAAAAGGCCGGGTGCTGGAATTTTTGCAAAAAGTTACAAGGAGGGCACGCACAGGTAACTAAAGAATTTGCACTTAACTTCACAGGCTTGAATTCAAAAGTAGCCATGATAGAATTGTAGGTTTCGCCAGAAGTGATATCTACTGTGACAGAGATCCCACGAGGACAAGAGCAATGGTTTAAAAATTTCAAGTTTGACATGAATCCTTGCAAGGAGTTTTTGAAGGATGAATTTGTAAATGAAGATTTAAGGCAGTGCCCAGGAGTTATGTCAAAGAATATTATGCTCATTTACTCACCTGCATACAGAAATATCTGACTTGTGAAGGAAGGTATAACAAGGTTTACTCTTACCATTTTAAACTCCTTTTGCATTTCATCGGGAAAGTCTCCATAGACTTACCTTTTTATCTTTTCCGTAGTTTGAGTAAGATGTGTGATAAGGTACAGCTGAGGAAAGAGGATTGTGAAACCTCTTTGTTTCATCATGGTTTGATCAAACTACTGGTTTTAGATGGACTCCAGAAGATAGACAGAGATTGGAATTCATTCATTTTTATGGCTGGCTTCAATAGCCAGACTGGCCTCACTCCTCAACCTGCTAGAGATTCTATAATAGCTGAGCTCCAAACAGAAGCAAGAGCTAAAAGAGTTCCAAAGTCACAAGTAAGAAAACAAGTGAAACCACTCATCATCCAAGATCAACCTCAGCAATCAACTAAGGAAAAAGCTCATGGTAAAAAGACTGTACCTGAAACAAGCACATCTAAAGTAGTCCCAAGGATAAGGACAAGAAGCCAGATGAATAAGGAAAAAGGTAAAGCTGTAGCAGTCGAAGAAGGTCCAGTGTCCAAGGGAAGTTTAAATGCTTTATTACAGGCTATTGACATTGAGCAGTCTCTACCAGTCCAAATTGAGTTGATACAGTCAGAACAAGAAAGTACCAAGAAAGCCAAGGCCTCCAAAAGGCTTAGATTTGATGAGCCAGTTGAAGAGTTTGTTTTCAAACCTAGAAGACCTATGACAAGGAGATTCCAGCAAGTACAGGAAGCACCGTCAAGAACAGAGGAAACAGGGGAAGGGACACAACGTTGGCAAAAGAAAAACACAGGCAAAACAATCATCACATCTAAAGAAGATAATATAGCATCCATAAAGAGTCAATTAGAATCAGCTAAGCATGAGATCGCCAAATTGAAGAAAGCTGCTAGAAGACATGCAGTCATACATGCAAACTATTATAAAGCTCTATGGAAAGGAAATGAAACTGTAGAAGCCCAGTTAAATTCAGTGGTTGATGGCCATTCACAATTTCACACCTGGACAGTACCAGCAATCAAAGAAGCCAAGTATATCAGAAGGATCAATATACAACTGAGAGCTGGGAATAAGGTTATGAAGAAACAAATTGAAGATCTGAAGGCACAGCTAAGCCAGCTTAAAGGACCTGCTAAATGAGTTTTCATTTCAAGTAAGATTCCATTTCAAAATTTTGATAAGTTTGCTTGATCTTATCTTTCTGAAGAAATCTAAATCCCTATCCGGCCCTTGGAAAGTCTAAAGAAGTTTTTGGAAATCAAGCACTCAGTTAATAAAGTTCTCAGGTTAAAAACAAACTGTTTCAAATAACTCAGCAGTTTCGTAGCGCGCTACGAAACTGCTGAAAGTGATGATTTCAACATAAATCAAACAGTTTTGAACTATAAGCGGGAATTTTGAAAGGGGAATGACTACAAGGTATGCAAGGCATCAGCTGAAGTTATTAAGATTCAACCAGGTCAAGACACGTGGAGATAATATGCATTCGAATCCAACTTTAGATTTTTGTTATAAAGTGAGCATATTTCATATTTACCACACTTCAGGATATGTGAAACAGTTTGCAAGAATTTTGGCTTTCACGCATGAAAACGGTGGACAGCACATCAAGGATGTGGCAGTCTGCTCCATTTTGGGGTAATTAAAAGATAAAAGATATACTTCGTTGGATCCGGACATGTTAAAGCAAACTAAAGACCAGTACACAGGGGCAGTTTCCTATGTTTCAGGGTATTGGAAAACATGTGACATTGAAGACAAACATGGAGCCTTGAAGACCCATCACAGCCAAACTAGAAGGGGACCAGATGTCAAAGAACGAGAACCATTGTAATCAAGGCTATTATTAGCATAACACGGTGTTAGAATCCTACTTGATTTAGATCTCTAAAAACTCCAGTCAACACTTTGTTGTATTTATTAAGTAGTTAGAGTTTAAGAGTTGTCAGTAATAGAAGTAGTTTTCGAATTCCCCTCATGCTGGAGGAGGAATCTCGATCAGTTAGAATAAGAGCTCTATATATAGCTGAAACAACAATGTAATCAGGGTTGGAAAACTTTATAACAAAGCTTGTATTTGGCTTATGTAAGACTCATTTTCAGTAATATAATTTTGACTTTACTTCTCAGGATTCATGAAGGATTTCTTATGTTCAGAATATGTGATGTTGTCCTTTTCTTAATTCTTATAGTGGTATAGATGTATAATCACTCAGAATTCACTGAATGTGCTCTGATTTCCTGTATACATTTATAAACTGTGTGGTCCCATATGAGTTGATGTTCTGAATGTCTAAATGCTGAATGCCCTGACTTCCATGTAAGGTTAAGTTCACTGTTATATTGAGGTGTTGTTGACTCCATAAGCCCAATGGATAGTTGTTTAATGTGTTTCCAGCATTCATATTTTTCACAGTTGTTCTATAAGAGTTAGCCATCTTATCTTTAATCAAAATCATTAATCCATCAAGAGAGAGCCCTCTCAGGTTGAGGAGGCTAGGCCTCAGCCTAAAGTAGGTTTGAAATAGTTACTTAGAGTCAACCTGACCAGCAGCCTATCAGGGTCTGATTTTGAGATAACATACTTGATGGGTTTTTCAATTACCTCCTAATTATTTTGCAGATAAATGGGAATTTGTGCTTTTACTTGTCAATATGGTGTTCGTACGGAACTTACAAACTCTCGTGCATTAAATATGCTAATACAATATGTTAATTGCCAATGAGGTTGTAATATTCTAAATGAGTGTTACAGAGGAAGATATTATTATTCTTTTTACAAATCATTGAGGAAAGGAAACTACACTTGCAGGAATTTAAAGGTGATACTTACATAATTAAGATAACACACTTCTACTTAGTGAAATTATGAAGCTTAATGCTCTAACGCACCACATAAGTAGAATTATTAATATACTTTTGAAGGAAGTGAAATGGCACACTTTTACGTAGTAGGCATAAGAACCTCAATGTTGTTACCCCCAACACAGTTAAAACAAACAACACAGGCAAAAAGTAAATCACGCATGCGATAAAGTGGTGACTTGCTCAAGGTTTTTTATGATCCCGACCCCTACAAAAAAGGTGCAAATGAAATGTGTTAGGATATTCCGACACATAGGAAATAGTTAAGTTCAACTTGGTCTAGTATAGAGTTAGGTAAAGTGTGTTTCTTTACCGTTGTACATTTTGTAACTTACAATCCAACGGTCACGATATGTAGTGATCCGACGGTTCACTCTCTCCTTGGTATTACCGATACTTGATCCGTGGCTTGACACCCAATTGGTCCATGAGTTCTATTTAAAGCGCATGGAGGGTCATTGTTCGGGTAATCCGTGCATGAGAGAAGCTTATGTAAATTTTCATTCTTTGATTAATAAATTGCCTGTAGTAGCCACGTTGGCGCAGGCCGTGGACTGTTTCCCTCTTTGAGGGTTTTAACCACGTCAAAAATACTGGTGTATTGATCTGTGATCTGGTTGTGAGCGGTGTCCTTTTGGTGTTCTTTCTGAGGAACTTACCCTGTAAATTCCTACATGGTATCAGAGCTATTTGAGGGCCGCGTCCGTTGGTGATCCAAATCTGAAGCCGGTAGAACTGCATGCGGCTGTCGTTTCCTAGATCTGCTGTTTCTGACTGCTTTCGGGCCGAGAGGACTGCTCTGTTGCGTTCGGAGCATCTGTTCCAGTGAGGAACCCCTTTCGTTTCACGCGAAAAGGTTTCCGGTAGCCCTAGCTGCGTCATTTTTCAGATCGGGAGGTATACAGTGTTTTTGCAGTTTACTGTTATTTTCTCTCTGCTTATTTCGGTTTCGGTTTATTTAGGCTTTTTTTTAACCGGATCTATACCTTTCATTTCTGCGTATGCTCTTTGCCCTGCGACTCTGTGCGATCTGGGCAAATCAGAAACAGAAAGGAAGGATTTTTCTCATGCGTATGCTCTTTTCCCTGCACCTTAGTGTGATCTCGGAAAATCAGAAACATTGAGAAAAATATTTAGTTTTTCGGCTAAAGCTAACTTTGAGCCGCAAGGTTCATTTTTTAAAATATTTAGTTTTTTTGCTAAAGCTAACTTCGAGCCGCAAGGTTCGTTTTTCTTTGCATATTCGTGTTGGGTTTTGTGTTTTGTGTTTTGTAGGGAAAAAGAGCTTTCTCAAGGCAAGCACGCAAACCAAGGCCCCCCCCCCCCCCCTCTCTCTCTCTCTCTCAAATTTTTTGTATAGATCAATTGGTTCAAAGCTATTTTAAGAGAGTAGAGGTCTTGGGTTCAAGTCTCCATTTTGTGGGGGCGGATTTTTTCATTCCCGCACATTCGCGCACTTTGCCGGCAACTTCAACAAATTTTTTTCAAAAAGCCATAACTTCTTCATCCGGAAGCCTTTTTCAGAGCCGTTTTTTTTTAAACAGCCTAATTTTTCGAGATCTATCCATTGGAACACTTACTTTCAGCATCTTCAGCTTCAGTTTTAAAAAAAAAAATGGAAAGTCCATGCCAAGTCATTCTTGACAGCACTAACTACTTCCAATGGATAGCCTACATGGAAGATTTACTTAGAAGTAAAGGTCTCTACAGAATAGCCACAGACCAAGAGAAGAAACCAAAAGATGAAGACAAGGCTGCAAAATGGGAAAATAGACAAGATCAAGCACGTGGTTTGATAGGGATGTCTATTTCTCCTGATCTTAGATTCCATATTGCAGAACTTGAGACTCCTCATGAAGCATTGGAAAAAATCACTAAAGTTTTTGGGATTAAAAATGAAATTAGAGCCCATCAACTTGAAAATGAGTTGCTTACTTTGGATCCTAATAATTTTTCTTGCATTGAAGATTTCTTGTCCAAATTCAAGACCCTTAGATATCTCTTGGAAGGTGTTAAGGTTAAGAAAGAAGATAGTAACCTTATTTATTCCATCCTTACTAAGTTGGGACCAGCCTACTCTGTATTTGTTTCCACCTTCCATTCTACAAGGGAAGCTTTCATTTGTCAAGGAAAAGACTACAAGGCCCCTTCCTTTGACTCTTTTTGTGATTCTTTAATAAGAGAACAAGAAAAACTCTTACACCTTGGTCTTCTTAATCTTGGAAACTCTTCCAAGAAAGCGTTAGCCGCCCAGCAGCAACCAAATTCAAAGAATCCTAAGAAGTCATATCCTAAAAAGAATGGTCCTAAACCAAACAAGGGTCCTAAGCAAACTCAGCCTCAAAATGAAAGATCATTTCAGCAAAATGATAAGACCAATAAAAACAAATGGAAGAAGACTGATAGACATTGTAACTTTTGTAATCGAGATGGCCACTTAGAATCTAAATGCTTTAAGAAGATGGAAGCCTTGGAAGCCGCAATGAAGAAACATAACATCCATGTGGAGCATTCTTCAACTTCAACTTCATCTTCAGGAATGGCACTTTCTGCATGTCGTTGTCAATCATCTCAGTCTGGTTATGCATTAAATGTATCTTCTTCTTCTCATTCTCATGAGTGGCTCATTGATTCTGGAGCCTCTTATCACATGGCCAAAAACCAAGCCATGTTTTCTTCTTTAAATGATTGTAACACCAAAAATATATATGTTGGTGATGATAGATCTCTTAATGTTGTAGGGACTGGAACTGTTCATCTAGACAATGGTCAGTTTAATGATGTATTATGTGTTCCAACCTTATCCTGCAACCTTCTATCTGTATATCAGATAACTCATTCAGGTGAAGGTAAATTTTTGAATTTTCACCTCATGATGTTGTAATCAAGGATCTAAGAGATCCTAAACAGATTCTAGCTACTGGTATTGCTGATGATTCCACAAGGTTGTATAAGTTTCACAACTTTGGGTCATCAAATCTTCCCTCAGTATTTGTTGCTCATAATGATGAAGTGAGCAAACTTTGGCATGAGCGATTTGGTCACTTAAACTATCGCTCCCTTCAGCATCTATGTAAAAAAAATATGGTGACAGGTCTTCCTATGGTATCTTGCAGAGATGGTGTTTGTTCCGGATGTGTACTCGGAAAACATCATCGGGACAGTTTTGAAAAACGTGCCTCTTGGCACGCCTCAGCCCCTTTACAGCTTGTGCACAGTGATTTATGTGGTCCACTTCCTGTTGCTTCATTCTCTGGCTGCAAGTATTTCTTAACTTTCATTGATGATTTCTCCAGACGCACTTGGGTATACTTCTTAAAACTCAAGAGCGAAGTATTTAACACATTTTTGGCCTTCAAAGCCTTTGTTGAAAAACAATCTGGACATCAAATTCTTAAGCTAAGAACTGATAATGGTGGAGAATATGTTAAAAACACATTCATCAACTTTTGCACTGAAAATGGAATTCAAATGCAACATACTGTTCCATACACTCCACAACAAAATGGTGTAGCTGAAAGGAAAAATCGCACCTTAAAGGAAATGGCTAATTGTATGCTGCAATCTAAAGGACTCAGTCTTAGTTTTTGGGCCGAAGCAATTAATTGTGCAAATTATATAATCAATCGCACTCCTACTAAGGTTCTAAAGAATATCACTCCAGAAGAAGCTTGGAGTTCCATTAAACCAGATGTAAGTCACTTTCGTGTTTTTGGAAGTGAAGCATGGGCCCATATTCCAGATGAAAAGCATAAAGCTTTAGAACCTAAGAGTGAGAAATGTACTTTTGTTGGATATTCTGAAGATGTAAAAGGTTATAGACTTATTCCATTTAAGTCCAAAAATGTTATCATTAGAAGAGATGTAAAATTTGATGAAAATAAATCGGCCTGCGAGCCTAGTCCGGCGGATGTGCCACCTCTTCCTATCTCTTCTACTTTTGAAAACATTTCTTCTTCAGATGATGAAAGTGAGGATGATAATCCTCCCCCACCTTCTCAGGATCCTCAACTTCCAAGATGGGTCCGTGCTACTCGGGATGCAGCAGGTGATCTTGCCGGTGATCCTACAGATCAGCGACGTACACGTTCTCAGTTTGAAAGAGCCTCTTCTTTACTGGCTCAAGCTCCAGTAAATCATGATCCTGACACTTTTGCAGAAGCTTCAGGCCATCCACATTGGGAAGCAGCTATGAATGAAGAATATCATTCATTGTTGGCAAATGATACATGGGATCTTGTTCCTCTACCAAAGGGACGCAAACTTGTTAGATGTAAATGGGTTTACAGAACCAAGTATGGACCAGATGGGAAAGTTGATAAACATAAAGCTCGTCTTGTTGCTAAGGGCTTTTCACAGGTTGAAGGCATTGACTACACTGAAACCTTCTCCCCTGTTGCCAAAATGAACTCTATCCGCCTTGTTCTTTCCCTTGCTGCCTCTTTAAAATGGGAAGTCCATCAGATGGATGTTAAATCTGCCTTCTTGCATGGGGACTTGCATGAAGAAATCTATATGGAACAACCCATTGGCTTCATCCAAACAGACTCCAGCCTTGTATGTCGACTTAAGAAATCTCTCTATGGTCTCAAGCAAGCTCCTCGGGCTTGGTATGCCAAAATGGATAGCTTTCTTTTAGAATCTGGCTTTTCTAGGTGTTATTCTGACAATACTGTCTACACCAAGAAAGTGGGCAACTCTCTTATCATCCTTGTTCTTTATGTTGATGATCTTATTCTTACTGGTAGTGATCCCAACCTTATAAACCATGTGAAGTCCAGCCTTAAAAAGAAATTTGAAATGACAGACTTAGGACACTTACACTATTTTCTCGGTCTTCAAGTCTTGCAATCCAAGGAAGGTATTTCCCTTTCCCAGTCCAAGTATGCTTGTGATATTCTTCGTCATTTTCACATGGAAGACTGTAAGCCAGCCCCTTCTCCCTTTCAGTCTGGAGTCAAACTTTCAGTCTCTTGTACTTCTCCTGAAGTTGATGCTACCTTATACCGTCAACTTGTAGGAAAACTCTTGTATTTAACCCATACTCGTCCTGATCTTTCCTTTGCTGTTGGCCTTGTTGCTCGTTTTATGCAAAACCCCCGTGAAAGTCATTGGAAAGCAGCCAAAAGAATACTTCGTTATGTTCGAGGTACAGTGCAGTTTGGGATTCATTACAGTGCCAAAGCAGCTCCTCTATTAGTTGGTTTCACTGATTCTGATTGGGCTGGTGACCCTGATGATCGGAAGTCTACTGCCGGTTATGTCTTCACTCTTGGTTCAGGACCTATTACATGGGCTTGTAAGAAACAGGCTGCCATTTCTCTTTCGTCAGCAGAAGCAGAGTATCGTGGTGCCGTGGAAGCTAGTAAGGAAGCCTTGTGGCTTCGTCAGATCCTATCAGAGTTTGGCTTTGAGCAGCACATCCAACCACACTTTGGTGTGATAATCAAAGTGCCATTCAGCTATGCAAAGATCCAGTCCAGCATCAGCGCAGCAAACACATTGAACTACACATGCACTTCATCAGAAAGCTCATTCATGACCATGTTCTTGAAGTGCAATATTGTTCAACAGATGATCAGGTTGCAGACATCTTCACAAAGGCTCTCACAGAGGCGAAGTTCACTAAACTTCGATATATGCTTGGAGTTCAGGAAGTTGTCACTAAGGGGGGATAGGCTCTAGTGCCTCCTTCCTTCTCCTATTGTGTCATATTTGTAAATCCTTCAATCCTATCCCAAGTTGTTCTTAAGGGGGGATGTTAGGATATTCCGACACATAGGAAATAGTTAAGTTCAACTTGGTCTAGTATAGAGTTAGGTAAAGTGTGTTTCTTTACCGTTGTACATTTTGTAACTTACAATCCGACGGTCACGATATGTAGTGATCCGACGGTTCACTCTCTCCTCGGTATTACTGACACTTGATCCGTGGCTTGACACCCGATTGGTCCATGAGTTCTATTTAAAGCACATGGAGGGTCATTGTTCGGGTAATCCGTGCATGAGAGAAGCTTATGTAAATTTTCATTCTTTGATTAATAAATTGCCTGTAGTAGCCACGTTGGCGCAGGCCGTGGATTGTTTCCCTCTTTGAGGGTTTTAACCACGTCAAAAATACTGGTGTATTGATTTGTGATCTAGTTGTGAGCGGTGTCCTTTTGGTGTTCTTTCTGAGGAACTTACCCTGTAAATTCCTACAAAATGGTGGAATGTTGACAATCTGTAATGTACAAAATGCATGCCAACAAGATTTATTAAATATAAAATTGCAAGTCCAGGAAAACAGAGTAAGTGAAACATAATCTTCAGGAACATAGTAATTTACTTATCAAATTAATGAGTTGCAACAACAATAAAAAATAGAGTAATTACTAAATCAACAGTAATATAATTTAAACTGAAAGTTACTCTATATAATTACAGGCAGTCCCTGATTAAGATGGGAGCCCTAGCTCCTTAGATGAGATATTGGTTAAGAAAGCAATAAAGCAACTAAATTATCAACACACCATATGCACAAAGCAGAATGAAAGGGGAACAAAACCATAAGTTTTGTATTAGAAAAAATTCAAAATACAAATTATAATCAATCATCCTCTGTTGGCTCAAGTAGAACAATGTATTTTTACACAATGTTTTATTCTTAATTTAATCAAGGGATCGAGGGATAGCCATGAGAATATTTAGATTCTTAGGCCATTCCTCTTTCGTCACAAAATTTTCACCAAAAAGTGGGAAAATCAGATAAAAGCCCACTCATTCAGCTATTGTGACAAGTGGCAATTGGGCCAATCTTTTGTTATACTTAGCCTTTCCTTGCCAAGCACCCAACTACCTCTTGTTGCTTCCAATGTTGGGTGAGAAAATGGTTGATTTATTGCCAAGCAATCCATTGATGGAAATAGTATGGTTGGAGGTTGATTGGTGTTGTGTTGTACCATTTGTCTTGGAGTTATAATAATTATCCTCAACGATCAACTGCCAGGGTGTTGCAGCATTTGAATTTGGATGTGTTGGAACATTGGTTTTGCAACACTAAACTATGTGATGTTGCAATATTAGAGTTGTAGCATTACACTCTATCGGGTTTCAATGATTGGATTTGTAGCATTGCACTATATCATGTTGCAATGATTGGAGTTGTAGCACTTGCACGCTGGTCGTGTTGCAACAATAGGGTACCAGAGTTGTCACAACGAAATAGGGGTGTTGTTGTAACCTGAAGGTGTTGTAACAACATAGAGGGTATTACAACAACTATCCTTTATTGCCACTTTAAAGGTCTTTGTATGAATCTGCTTGAAGTGATTCTAATGAATTTTCATTGGTTTCGCATAAAAAGGAAAATTCCTTCTTAAACACATAAGAATTAACACTACAATGACATGTTTGGAAGATAATTGTACCTTGATCAAAAATACATTTTTGTGGGAAAAATAGGTGATGGGGTGGTATGAAAAATGGAAAAAGGTACTTAGAAAGGTGTTAGACAAGTGCTAAAAAATGCTAATTTGGGCACTTGCCATCTCCTCCCAACTGAAACTATTGCATTTCCCTATGTAACTAGATAGTTAGTTGAATCAAAGAGGGCATTACTACCATGGAGATTGCTAACATTGTAGTCAACTTTCCCTACTTCATGGGTGTGAAAAGAGTATTTTCTCTTCTCAATCTCCCTCTAATAGGAAATCTCTTCCTTCTTGGTCATGTTGTAGTCTTTATGATATCTTGGGGATGAAATCCAGATCATAGGATAGTGGAAATTGAGGCATGTCCACTGTTTCTCACAATTCTCCATGCATTTGATGTACATATGCACTCTCTCTAGTGCCACTGTAAGATTATCAAGGTTGGATGGATCATTTTTCCATATGTCCCTTATGGCCTTTTTCCACTTTTGAGTGCAACCTTTTATAATTGTATTTGCCAATAACTCTATTTGTGTTCCACAATGATCAATGGTTTCTTTTCTGTAATGGGCCATGAATTCTGCATGTCATTGGGAGTTCACCCAGTTTTAATGTGTGATGAGAATTTACTCAAGCTTGCAATACTCTCTTCTGATCCATAGATTGCATCTATAGCTGTTTTCTACCACCTTGTGAGTGATTTCCTAATCAACATGGTTATTCAACTAAGACATAAAAGATTTCAGTTGTACATCTCCCTCAAAGTGGTTGGGATTCCAAGCCGGATCATGCTGCAGAAAAATATCATGCTAGTAGAGCTCACACAATGAGTTATTCTCTTTATTTATGCTTCCATAATGGGCCTCCAAAATGTTGCTTGGAGAATTGATCTAATTTGATTTCTTGGTCACTATGGCCTTATTTTAAAATATAAGACATTTTTCCTACATGTACATGTTATAGATAGGGGAGTGTGCCTTAGAGTTGATTGTAGACTCCAACAACAACCTAAGTTGTATCTTTCCAATCTACGACTTTTCCAAATATCTTTGGATCTTAAATGTTTTCTCTACTTATTTGGTTTCCTTTAATGATCCCATTTATCTGTATGAGCCTCTGATTTTTCTACTAACTTCTCCCTAAGGCTTTTGATATCCTGATGATGATTCCTAATTGGAAACACTCGTTCTTCATAAGTTGTCATCATCTCCTTTCATTTTTAATTATTGGCTTTTACCCACACATCCTGAAGGTATATCCGGACAAACTTATCTTCCATTAAATTGGGCTCTATACAAGTGGTTACTTCTAAAAATTCAAGTCCATCATATTCTATTTGGACGACCTCCTCTTGGGTGCAGATTTATTTTTATGTGTCTCTTTTGAAACTATTATTTTTTCTCTTGGAATAGGCTCTTCTTTGTACGTTGTGTCAAGGAGCTCTACTGCCTAAGCAATCTAGTCTAATCCTTGAGAGGATTGATTTCTCCTCAATTTGGCCTCTAAAATTTTAAGTTTGTTTTGTCGGTCCTTATTTTTCCTTTGCAATGTTTTATTTATTCTCGAAATTAATGAATGCAGAGGTGTGAAGGAGTACCTATAGGTTTATTCTTCTTTTCAACCTTGTAGACTTTCCTTAGGCTTTGAGTAGCATCATTAGTCTAGGGAGCTGTAATTTCTTCTTTTATTTCTACTCCCACACTTGGTTTTGTAGCCCTTCCTTACCTTACTTGTTCCTCCTGAGTTGCAGCAAAACCTTCCTCCTAGTTTTCCGCTACTGGTTCTTATGTTGCAAAAGGGGTTTCATTCTCTCCTTCCTCCATCCCTGCTAGTTCATATTGTTCAACAAGGTCTTATTCTTCTTCCATTTCCCTTGTTGGTTCTTGTGTTTCAACACGGGTTACCTCTTCTTCAACTTCTACTACAACAAGTATGTCTTCTTCTATCTTTGTTGTAATAGGTAGCTCTTCTTCCTCTTCCATCCTTGTTGGTTCTTGTGTTGTAGAAGGGGTTTCTGCAGTTGGGGTTGAATTATCATTCTTGTTGTATCTTATTCTCTTCTTTCTAGGCATGTCCATGGAATCACATATTTTGGTCATTTACCCCAGTCTCTTTGTTGGAGGTTGGCTTCCAATGATACCTAAATCATTGTCATAGCTTCCCCTCACTTCTTCTTCCTACAGTTGTGTCTCTATAGTTATTCTTATTGTAGTTACTTCGGGAGTTGCAGTAGTTTACTCCTTAGGTGTTGTAGTAGCTACATCTTCTATTGGATTTGCAGCAGTTGCTACTTCTACTAGTGGTTCAACTAGTTCTTTGGTTTCAAGCCTTGATGCTCTCACTGTCATTGCAAGTGTGATATTCTCTCTAGAATGGATGCTCCACCAATATTTTGATAGGACAAAGGTGTGAAAGGTTGCCCTTCGGTTGGTTAGGTTTCTGAATATTAGTCACCATTTGTTGGAGTGTCTTCCATGGGAAAAAGGGCATGTTGATCAATATTTGGTGCCTTACGTGGTCCAACAACCTCAAGTGGTGACAATAGATGACCCCATGGCATCCCTCACATGTAAAGTACCTTTGAATAATGAAGACCATGTATCCCTAGTGTTGAGAAACCAAAAGCAAGTAGATAATGATGATTTCTCTTAACTTCATAATTACTTGTGAATATATGTTGAATTCAGAGTAATATTATGTTCTCTTCATCAAGCAATTATCAAAAACATAAAGATCACAAAGAGACAAAGAACACTGGAAATTAGGCTCTAGGATAGGGAAAACCCCCTCAATGGAGAAAACTCGAACAATCCATTTCTTATAGAATCATATCAAAATGATTTATCCAAGACCTAAGACCTCCACAAAAACCCAAGTCAACCCTCCTTCAAATCTCTTCCAACCAAGTCAAAGTCAATTAAAGTCAATGCTAGTCAAACCTTGTCAAATATAGTCAAAACACATAATGTTAGACCTGTAACTTTGCACCTAAAATTTCATAGGAGTTATCCCAGTTCCTTCACATGTGTGAACATAAATAGACCAAAAATCACTAAATTCTCTCTCCTTTGACTTCGTTATTCTTCTTCTCGTATTTGGCACAAAAATTGATTTGTGTGTTGAGTAGATGAGTGAGGTCCAAGTTTCTTCTATTTATAGTTGTAAAGGAGGTAAAATAGATGCCCCTTCTATTCTGACTTGTCCAAGCAAGGTCGACTTGGTCTTATGGGTGAAAAATTGATTTTTTACTCAAATAAAATAATTTTTCTTTTTCTTACAAAGAGTCTAAGTAGGACTTTGACTCAAATACATTTCTTTGACTCATAATATTTTCTCTTTTTGACTCAATAAACCCTATAAGCATGAATAACATGCTTTGACTAGAATAAAAATAATAATAATGAATGTAATAAATGAATATAAGTACATCAATGATACATTTATATTACATTATGAAGACCAACACTACATACATTTTCAACACTCCCTCTTAACTAGGGAGCTATTCATAATGACACAATAGGATACTCTCAAATTGAAATATTCTCGTAAGAAGTGGTTGGATTGATAAGCATCATCATAACCAACATTGTTGAACATAGTAAGGCCTTGACTAACAATCTCTATCTCTCCAATAGATCATAGCATAATGCTGGGAGGCACAAATTTTGGACACTGCCATCACCTCTCAAGGCACATACCCCATCCGAATATTCGCCAGGTATGTTCTTATAGGACTATTCTTATCTTGAATATCACCCATCCTTAAATAATATCAGTGCTCAGGATTATTCTTATCTTGGATCCAAATCCTCAAAGAATACATGTCCCATATTCTTATCCAACCCACCATTCTCCCGACAAGTGCCTTTACTAGGATTACGAATGTTAGTCCTCGCCATAATGCATGACAAATGGAGAATGAAATTTCCATCCTCACTCCCTCTCAACCAAGTAGTAAATATCCACAAGCCCAAGCTTGTCTCTCAAATACTCAAGCTTCTTATTAGGAAGATACTTCGTCAATATATCAACTACCTGTTCCTCAGTGGATATGTACTATAACTTCATGACCACTGCACGAAGATTTGAATGTAGTGTTGATTTTTGTAGCTTGGGAGGTACTCCAAGCCCTAGGGTTTAGGGTTTCGAGGGAAAAGAAACACAAGGATCACTTGTGGGCTTGGAACCCAAGTATGGGGTTTTTTACTCAATCATGTTTGGGGCAATTTCGGAGGCACATTTCTACATGTGATGGCATGAGATGATAGAGGGCAAAAAGGAGAATCCAACACTTTGAGAATCATCGAATTCTGAGTTGTAGAAATGGAGAAATGAATTTTTGAAGTTGACAATTGATTATTGGTTTTCAAGTCATGTAGGCTTGGTGTAAAAATTAGCCAATAGATGTGTCTTCATCTATTCATTGGATCCCCTTTATTGGCTATAAATAAAGGGTGAATGAGATTCATTTGAAGTATCCAAAAGTGCAATACAAGAGCTCATTGAAGGTGAAGAAGAACTCGGTCAAGGGAGCAGAAGGTTTTGTTGACGACACAACAAAGAGGCAACGACGGCAAGGTAGTTGGGGACTATTTTAGAGCTCATTGAAGGGTATCTGAGCTGCTGTTAGAGGGCTGAGGAGCTGGCTTGAGGGTCAAGTTTCAACAGAGGTAAACACAAGTCTGTGGGGCAACTTTAAAGTGTGGTATCTCTGTTTTTGTGTGGGTCGTAGGTACAGGAGGATAGTTGTGGTAGGTCGCAAGCCATACCACCTCAGAAAGGTGCCTACGCTAGATTGTTTGAGGGTGGTATAAGCCCAGAACAACAACACAAAATCAAGGCATACTCCCTTGACTAGGCCGCAGTTAATTAAGGGTTGTTTGGGTGGATAAGTAAGGGTTGTTGTAGCATGCCAATTCCCTAACCAGGGACAACAATACTACAGACTTGGAGCAGCATTTGTGTCTTGTATTGGGTAAAAAATTTGACTTGTTTTGGATCATGTTTTCTAGCAACCTGTTGGTGTCGTGTGGAGGACTTTCTGAGGAGGTGAAGGGTCTTCCTACGAGCAGAACCAACAATGTAGTATTGGGTGCCATTGATATGATTTGAGATTGGTGTGTTGGCTACCCAAAGTATCCCTAGAGTATCATACAAGAAGAACGTTGTTTGGTGTGTGATTGGGTGAAGTTTGCAGCCTAAAGAGTATCTCTTTGATGGAAGAGAGAGGCTACTAGAAGGTAGTTTGGAGCTCAAGAATTATGCCTACCCAGAGAGAATATTTATGATCCCGTGTACATGCAGCATTGTTGGGTGGCAGCCTCCTGGAGTCTTGATGTGTAGTGGCCTTCATGGAATAAGTCATTACTAGTGAGCAATACGAAAATGAAGGAACAATAGGACAAGATACGACATATAAGTTGCAATGATGTTTGTCCTTGTATCTTGTATACCATAGACTGTTGTATTATTCATATTTTGTTTAATATAACGAAGATTGGGATTATGCAATTTTGTTAAAAAATGTGTATATTTGTGCATATGTGATTTATTGCTTTATATTTCCACTGTGCAAAGAAATTTATGGTTAAGATTTTTGGTTTGGTAGCGTCATTGATTTTAAGACTCTAACCTAGACCCAAGGTCGTGGAAATTCAACGTGGTATCAGAGGGTGTCTGAGCTACTTTGGAAGTAAGTAAATTAGAGTTGTATGTAGCGAAGTACAACGTGAAAGGGAGTTGGTCACATTGTAAGTGAAGGGATGACTACAATGTCAAAGTTGCAGGTAGGTCTCTGTATGAGGATGGGTTGGAGGGGTTGTCCAACTATAGTCCTTGGAAGGAAAGGATCAAGTTGGTCTTATAGGTCAATAGGATCTGGAAGTTCGCCGAGAAAGAGATCATGAAGCCAAACGACCCTAAGGAGCTAAAAATATATGAATATTTGGATGTGAGGGAGAGATTGATCATCCTAGATGGTGTGAAGGATTCCATAATATCTCATTTGTTCGAGAAGAACAATGCACATGAGATGTGGATGGTTGTTTAGAATTTGTTCTAGAATAAGAGCAATAACCAAAGCAATAACCGGGTACTGGTATTGGAGGATAAGTTGAAGTCCACCAAGTGATAAAGGGTGAAAGTGTGACCTCATATTTGATGAGATTGTCTCAAGAAAAAAAGATGATCTTGTTGCCATCATCGTGTCTACCTTAGATGGAGATATGGTAAGGATTTCCTTGAAAGGGTTCACTAAGGATTGGAAGCCCTTCTTCAAAGGAATTGTTTTTAGGGAGAAGATGCCAGACTCGGATAGGCTATGGGATGACTTCATTCAGGAAGAGTTGCGAGATGAGGATCTTCATCCGAGGAAGAGGGCTTCAGATGATGACATGGCACTTGCAGCGCAAATGAAGGGTAAGCAAAAGAAGGGCTTGAGTAAAGTCAAGTGTTTCAAATGTGGCGAGATGGGTCATTATTCGTCGAGATGTCTGATGAAGAAGAAGGGAGATGATGAGAAGAGGAAAAGAAAGCATGCCACCGGTGTTGCCACTTCCATTGAGATAGATGATCTCACCAGGATATTGGAAGAGGAGGACTTTTCTACGATTTCTCATTTCTCACAGGGTACTATCAATGAGGATGGATGGTATGTGGACAGTGGTGTGATGAGGCATATGACAAGGTCACAAGAGGTTTTTGAGACTCTAGCTGAATGGGACTCAAATTTGCACATGGTGTTGGGCGACAAGAGTCAGTTGGAGATCCGAGGATCGGGTGTTGTGCCATTCAGAATGGAGATTGTGTGAAAAATCAGATACCCGATTCCTACTACAACAAATTGATAATATTTCACGTACTTGTTAAATTACTTGAACAAGTTACTTGCAGTTTTCTATGGAAAATACTGAAGTACATACATTGTAGCCTACACAAAATAAAATATTGCGAAAACTAAATACTACACTGGAGAGAAATAAACACAAACATTAACATAGTTGTTTTTGGACAATGTCCTTAGAAAAACCAGTGCAACAGCTGAGGGTTTTAATTAATATTCAGTAGTAAATCTGGTAGAAATTGTTGGATGCTCAAACTGGCTATCTGTACAGAGAAACATTGGCAAAAAGATAGTGAGAAGAATCTCACACTGATCCGAGAGATCCAACTCTCATGAGGGGCCTGTTGACTAGCCTCGCGTTGCCTCTGCATAGCTTCTCCATCAACCCTATGCAGATCTACATCACATTGGCTGGGATCTGCGTCAATCCCTCTGCTAACCTCCTGTTGTCTAGAAATTCGACCTCCTGGCCCTCTGGTCTCACTCCCTGACATTTGGCACTGAATATCGTCTCTCCCAGCTAGAATTCGAACTCCCTCTGTGTTATGCAACCAACTCACAAAATAGAAGAAAAGATAGATCAACGACTTCAAAATCAGCCTCTTTGAGGGGGAAACCTCCTTTACATTATACAAATGAACAATTATTAGATTATTCAAATGATACAACATCCTTTCTATATATAGAAGTCTAAGGGGTCACAATATAATCAAAGCTGACATAAAAATAATAATGTAAGGGCACCACAATAACAATAGTGGGCTTCTATGGGGCACAACAATAATAATAAGGGGGCTACACTAAGAACAATAAGGGGGCTACACTAATAACAATGAGGGAATAGTGGGCTTCTATGCGGCACAACAATAACAATAAGGGGGCTGCACTAATAACAATGAGGGAATACACTAGTATTATAGGGACCTAACATGCTCCTCTCCTTAAAAAAAACGTTGTCCTCAATGCTTGAGTAGTTCTCGATGCTTTTGTATAAAATTCTCATCCTCCCATGTGGAATCTTTCGAGGGTAAGTTCTTCCACTTTATGAGATACTCTGAAATTGATCGATTTCGTAGCTGTCGAGTTCTTGTTTCCGTGACTGCTTCAGGTTCCAATATGATTTTTCCTTCCTTGTCAATTTCTGGCAATATTGTTTGAACTGGGATCTTGTCACCTATAACCTTCTTTAAGCATGAAGCATAGAAAATTGGTTGCACTCGATAAGAGGTAGAAAGCTCCAATTTGTATGCCATAGTACTAATGTTTTGCAACACCTTGTAAGGACCATAATACTTTGGTGATAATTTATTATCCTTCTTCGTATTCTTGAGGGACATTTGTTTGTATGGTTGTAGCCATAAAAATACTCAGTCACCTACATCAAAACTTCTTTCGACGCGATGTTGTCTTGCCTGTTGTTTCATTCTATTCTACGCCAAAGTGAGGTTATCCTTTAAGAGTTGGAGAACTTGTTTTTGATGCTCTATGTGATCTTCCACTGCTTGAACCTTATAATTTTCTCTTAAAGATGATGTGATGGATGGTGGATGATATCCATAAAGTGCCATAAATGGGGTCATTTTTGCTGCAGTATGGAAGGAAGTTTTATACCACCATTCGGCCAAAGGTAACCACTTGACCCATTGTGTTTGTTTATCAGATACAAAGCAACGAAGATATCCTTCCAAATATTTGTTTACTATCTTAGTTTTCCCATCTGATTAAGGAGGATAAGATGAGCTATGAGCTAATTGAGTACCCAGACAAAAAAATAATTCCGTCCAAAAATTTCAAGTGAAAATAGGATTTGTGTCACTTATAATAATCTTTGGGTTTCCATGTAGCTTTTGAATTATTTCCATAAATGCAGTAGCAATTGTACTGGCTTTAACTAGATGAGATAATGCACAAAAGTGTGTATACTTGGTAAGTCTATCAACTACCACCATGATGAAACTCTTTCCTTCGGACTTGGGTAAACCTGTGATAAAATCCATTGAAACCTCCTCCCAACGTTGACTTGGAATGGATAAAGTTTGTAATAGAACCGAGGTCTTAATTGTCTCAACTTTATTTTGTTGTCAAACCAAACATTCCACCACAAAATTTTGAATATCAGATTTAAGGCCACCCCAAAAAAATCCTTCTTAATCCCATGGTAAGTTTTTAAAAATCTCAAGTGCCCTCTTAAGGGAGAGGTGTGCAATTCCAGAAGAATCTTTTGTTTGAGTTGGGAATTCTTACAAAGGTATAAGTCATCTTTGTACCATAATGAATCATTTTTCCAGCTAAATGTATCAGAGGTACTAGGATCTTGCTGCAACTTTTGAATGAGTTCCCACACTTCTTTGTCATTCTTCCATTCATCCCTCACTTCGGTTATCCAATCTGGTTGGATAATAGAAATGGCACAAATCAATGCTTCCACATCCTCATCCTTTCTTGAGAGTGCATCTGCAACAACATTTTTCTTCCCTTTTTTGTTAGATGATTTCAAAGTCATAACCCAACATCTTTGTGACCCATTTTTGCTGCTCTTCTGAAGATAATATTTGTTCTAAAAACTATTTAAGACTATCATGATCTGTTTTTACCTTGAAGCGCCTTCCCATTAGGTAAGGTCACCATTTCTTAAGTGCATGTAGTATTGCCAACATTTCCTTCTCATAAATATCTTTGTGTAAATACTTTCCTTTGATTGGACGACTTTCAAAAGCAACAGGTCTTCCCTCTTGCATTAAAACAACACTAATTCCATTTCCCGAGGCATCACATTCCATAATAAAGGTTTTTGTGAAGTTTGGCGTAGCTAAGGTCTGTGCTTGGCACATTTCCTCTTTAAAATGCTCAAAGGCCTTAGTTGCTTCTGGAATCCAAGAAAATGCATCTTTCTTCAGTAATTTTGTTAGAGGTGTTGTTATTCTCCCATAATTCTTAACAAACTTGCGATAATACCCTGTCAACGGAGAAATCCTCGCAGATGCTTTATGGATGTGGGGATTTTCCATTCCTTAATGGATTTAATTTTGTTAGGGTCTACCTTAACACTCTCATGAGATACAATATGACCTAGATATTCCACCTCTTCTACTCCAAAGAAACATTTGGAGGTTTTTGCATATAATTGTTTCTCCTCTAATAGCTTGAGCACCCTGTCAACATGGTCAACATGATCCTTCCAAGAATTGTTGTAGATTAGTATATCATCAAAAAATACTAACACAAATTTTCTCAGGAAGGGTTTGAAAATGGAATTCATCAAACCTTGAAATGTAGAAGGCGCATTGGTAAGGCAAAAAGGCATGACCAAAAATTCATAATGACCTTCATGAGTTCTAAATGATGTTTTCAGAACGTCTTCAATCTTCATTCTTATTTGATGATATCCTGAACGAAGATCCAACTTGGTGAAGTAAATTTCTCCATGTAATTCATCCAATAATTCATCAATGACAAGAATGGGAAATTTATCTTTAATAGTGATCTTGTTGAGCTCCCTATAATTTGGACACATGCGCCATGATCCATCCTTCTTGCGCACCAATGCTACTAGAGCAGAGAAAGAACTTTGAATAGTTTGAATTATACCAGCCTCTACCATTTCTGCAACCATATGTTCAATTTCACTCTTTTGGGCATAGGGATACCTCTAAGGCCTGATGTTTGGAGGAATACTTCCTGGAATCAAATGAATAGAATGATCATGATCACGAATAGGTGGGAGGCCTTTGTGAGTCTCAAATACCTTGGAATGTTTGTCCAAGACTTTTGGAGGTCTAGAGAAATAGATGATTTTGATGTATGAACCTCTAGTGAACATAATTATGCAACTACGCCCTGTTGTTCTTTCTTTACAAGCTTTGTCATGCTACTAGAACTAATTATATTTCTTGGTTTCCCTACGATACCCATTAATTCAACTTCCTTTCCTTCCCAAACAATTTCAAGAAAAGTTCTTGAAAATTAAAAGCTATCTTACCCAAAGATTGTAAACATTGGACTCCTAGTACAACATCAACACCACCCATTGGAATGGAAAGCATTGGACTATTCAATACATATTCTCCCATAGATAGCTTGATATTATGGCACTTTCCAGATAAATTTATGTTTCCTCCATTTGCAACCATCACTTGACACTCTAGTGCTAGATATAGGAAGCAATTTAATTCCTTTTCTATCTTACAATGAATAAAATTATGGGTACTACCCGAATCAATCAACACTATTACCTTTTTCTTCTTGATATGTCCCTCTATCTTGAGAGTTTCGGGAGTGGTAATTCCTGCCAATTCATTACAAGATATGGTCAGATTAATTTCTTCTTCCTATGGGGTTGATTCTTGGTGTATATCCTCCTCTTTTGATGTTTCTTGTTCCTTTTCTTCCTCCTCTTCACAATATATGTAGAATTATTTCTTCTCAACACACTTATGACATTTAGTATATTTTCTATCACAACTGTAACAAAGCCCTTTTGCTCTTTTTTCCTCCAATTGTTGTGGTGTTAACCTTGTAGGTTGTGGAAGACTAGGACCAATAACACTTCCATCTTTATAATTGTGATTGGTAGACTTCCTTGTTGCCATAATTTTGCTTTCAACTTTTCTTGCCACCCTGAATGCCTTCTCAAATGAATCAGGTTCTCAAAGGCGAACCTCATATTGGATGTTATCTTTTAAAGTCTCTATGAAGACATCAACCCTATGCTGCTCTGGAATATCGGTTACCCTAATATTCAATTTTTGGAAGTCTTCAATGTGGTCCACCATTGAACCCTTTTGTTTGAGATTTATCAATTGGCTAAAGAAGGTGTTGCTCTTTGCATATTCATAATGTGATATAATTTCCTTCGTAAAAATTGACCAGGTGACAAGTGGTTTACGAGAACAAAACCAACTATAACATACAAATTGATTGGGTTCTAAATATAAATATGCGAACGTACCTTTTGTGACAGTTGCACATCCTGTAGTTCAAAATATTGCTCCATCTAAAGTATCCAAGTTACCGGATCCTTGCCATGAAACTTCCTCATCTCTACCTTTGGAATGTGGTGGTTCTTAAACCCCACACGGAAGCCTCGAAAATCGTGATTGATATTTCTTTTGTCTTCATCATGATTTTCATGGATTGCTTTGTCACCAATGGGACACCTTTCTTCTAGCAACTTTGCTAAACCTTATTTCAATCCTTCTATCTTGACATTCATCATTGATTCCATGTTTGATTTTGAACCATCATTCGAAACTACCATGTCCCTTTTTATACCATCTATCTTAACATTCATCATGGCTTCCAATTCATTTTTTGTTACTTTTTGCGAGAGCGAAATTTGTTGCATTTGGTCTTGCAATTTTGATATATCATGTTGCATTTCTTCCTCTTATTCATGTGTCGTAGTGGAGCTTGCAGGTTGTTTACTAGGTGTTTCCATTTTCTTTCTTTGAGGCATCAATTAATGATAACTATGGTTCACTATTCCCTTTGAATCACTTTAAACTAATTTTTCAAACCAAACTTATGCAAATTTTTAAAAATACTACACACTTTTTTTTGCTTCGTAGGAGCTCGATATTAAATCTGTTGTATCTATGTAATTTCTCATCTCCAAGGTCTGAAAATTTTTCCTATGCTAGCCCTCTGAGTCCTCTTTCCAACCCCACATGTCCGATCAACGTTGGAGTCTTCAAGAAATAGTTAGGTAAAATCTCCCACGATGACTTGATTATAGACTTCTTTAGTAGAGAAAAATTGTACGACGTACCACGTATCACTATTTCAACCTTCAGACCTGAAAATGCTACACAAGAAACTACAGGCCGTCCTCTTTCTGTACCTTCTTATGAAATTTAAATCAGATACTCAGAGAGAAAGTATGACAATTTTCCCAAGGTCACATGTTTGGGATGTAATTCGGGATCTTGCAAAAACCCTAACTTCCTTGGATCATATCTCTAAAAATATAGTGAAACAACATCTGAAATTCGGACCCGAGGTTTAGTGAGAATTTGGCTCAAATGGTTTTTTTTTAGCTTCTTAAACATCATAGAAAAAAAAGTTATAGAAAAAACACCATGATGACCTGTTTGGAGAAGCGAAACCCTAGAATCCAAAGCCCTGATACCAAATGTTATGCAACCAGCTCACAAAATCGAAGAAAAGATAGATCAATGACTTCAAAGTCAGCCTCTTCGAGGGGGAAACCTCCTTTACATTACACAAATGAACAATTCTTGGATGATTCAAATGACACAACCTCCTTTCTGAATATATGAGTCTAAGGGGTCACAATATAATTAGAGTCGACATAACAATAATAATGTAAGGGCACCACAATAACAATAGTGGGCTTCTATGGGGCACAACAATAACAATAAGGGGGCTACACTAATAACAATGAGGGAATAGTGGGCTTCTATGGGGCACAACAATAACAATAAGGGGGATACACTAATAACAATGAGGGAATATACTAGTATTATAGGGACCTAACACTCTGAAGCTTTGTGTTGCCTCTGCGTGGCATTGCACTGCCTCACTAACCTTATGTGTGCCTTCTCTACCTTACACTCCCTAGATCTAGAAAAATTCCTCTGGTCTGCTATCCCTACCGCTCTCTCACTACTTTGACTTTACTGAATCACTTTCGACAACTCATAACTGCTACTCAAGAAATCGTTTCTCTAGGAAAATCGAACTACTCAACTGTATTTCTCCAACCACATCGAACTCCTTATTATAATATTTCGTTGGAGCTCCAACAACCATGATTAAAATATAATTGATGGCTAAGATTACTTGGATTTGATCCTTGTCTTCTTCTAGAAGATTCACATGATTTAATTAATACCCTTTAATTAACTAGATTTCCTAAGTTTATACTTAGGGAACCATTTAAAAATGTTAATTATTTTAATTAAATCATCTATAGGTGGAATTTCCAGAAATTATTTCTAGGTTTTGGAGAATGCATGTGTCTTAGCCTCTCTGCAAAGTTTCAATGCTAGAGCCCATCCGATGATACAAAAATTAACACTCCCTCTTAACGAGGAATGTGCTCTAGTGATGCAACCCACTAGAGCATCACTTTGACTCTGCAACACCTCTTGTTGTGCTGATCATGTTTGGCACTATTTCCCAAGAACTATTGCGCAACTCTGATATAAGTTGCTACTAACCCTGTTGTCAACTACTGAATCTGCACTGCAACCCTCTCTCCATCTATTGCTACTGCAACTGCAACATCTGCAACGGAAAAACATACAAAATATTGAACTAATTGTGGTCAGTATTATCCATCCGTTGTCTGAGTTCTAACTATTGCTAGACTCTGTGCTGTCATTGAAGCCTCTACGTTGTTGCTAACTCTGCTCTGTGCCAACTTCACTACTGCCAACTATGGTTTGCGTTTATCAGTATATGACCGCTACTAACCATTGCATCTGTCACTCCAGCACTTGAATGCACCACCTGACGCTGGTCCATCCTACTGTTGCTGACTATGGGCTCCCATAGAAAGGTCTTGATCTAAGAGCTGGAATCCTCAAGGATCCTGCCCATCTTATAGCTCTCTGAAGCTACAACTCTAGATCACTCCACCTCACCCTTGGAGGCATCTAGATAATCATGGCAAACTCTTTCTCCAGCTTATAGGAAAGCCTGTCAATATCAGCTGATGCAACTTGCTGATCCTGCTTCTCCTCCTTGTCCATCTTTTTGAGAGGACACTTAGTGATGTATCGGCCCATCTCACCACACATGAAGCACTTGATATTTGAAACTTCATTTTTCCTCTTCCTTCCCCTTTGATGCAAGGGCCACGTCCTCCTCTTCCTTCATGGCCTTCTTCCCACTACTGCTACTCCCACTGATTATGGCTTTCACTAGATCATGCCTCATCTCCTCATGTTGTAGATCAACCCATACATGTTCCCAATCTAACATGTGTTCTCTCCCCAAGATTATCTAGAAAAACTAATCGAACAAACTCTGTAGGTTGGGTCCTTGACCCTACTGAAGCCAGTTGATTCTAGACTCCCTGAAGCCTCTTAAGGAAAGGGTATATTTGCTCCCCTTTCTACATCCTCATGCATCTCAACTTCTCTTCTAAGTACATCTTCTGCTGCCTGGAAGATCCTTCGTATAGCATGGCTAAGGCTTCCCACACCTTCCAAGTAGTATCCTTGCCGACTATATGGGATAATACATGATATTGAACCCTGTCGAGTATGATCCTCTTAGTCTTCACCATCTCAACCTTGTACTTCTTGAGCGGATCTGCATTGGCAGGCACAATTATCACACTATTGACATAAGCTTAGATATCATGCTCATCTAGAAGGCAGGAGATCCTAGCCTTCCAGATCACGTAGTTGGAGGCTCTGTTCAACCGATATTGATCTCTCAATCCTGTTGGTTACATATATCCAGAAAAAGTCGAACTGCTCCCTCTTCTTCTTTGCACAGCTGCTGCCCAGTAATTCACACCCCCTTCTAGAGTGAGAAATCTCGTACACAACTACTGCTGCTCTACTAGAAAAATTCAGACTTCTTGGCTGGAAGTCCACTAAGCAAAAATTCCCTCAGTATGTGTTATTCTCTCACTCTAACGTTATTCTGCCAACAACTGCTACAAAGCTTCTGCATCCTAGCTGAAGATTTTCTCTGCAAGGAAATGACATTGCTCCCTTCTTCCTCTAGAAAGCTTCGATCTGGAGAATTGAATTTGTTTGTCAACTCACTCAGAGAAACCAATCTCACTCGAAACTTCGATCTCTTTGGCCCAAGAACTGCACTGCCTTCTCGGGTTTCGAATTGATGCCTCTGCAGTAAATTCAAACTTCCTCTTCCTTTCTGCTCTGAGCTCTCATGCTCACGATATTTGCTCTGAAAAATCGGATACCTAATTCCTATTATATCAAACTGCTAATATTTCACCTACTTGTTAAATTACTTGAACAAGTTACTTGCAGTTTTTTATGAAAAATACTGAAATACATACACTGCAACCTACACAAAATAAAATTCTGCGGAAACTAAATATTGCACTGGAGAGAAATAAACACACACATCAACATAGTTGTTTTTGGAAAATGTCCCCGGAAAAACCCAATGTGGGAAAACTAGTGTAACAGCTGAGGGTTTTAATTATTATGCAATAGTAAATCTGAGTACAAATTGTTGGATGCCCAAACTGGCTAACCGATACAAAGAAATATTGGCAAAAATTTAGTGAGAATAATCTCACACTGATCTGGGAGATCTGACACTAATCAGGGGCTTGCTAACTGGCCCCACGTTGCCTTTGCGTAGCTTCTGCATCAACCCTAAGCAGATCTCTGTCACACTGGTTGGGCTCTGCGTCAATCCCTCATCTGACCTCTTACTGTTTGGTAATTCGACCTCCTAGCCCTCTGGTCTCACACCCTGGATTCTAACACTCAATCTCGTATCTCCCAGTTGGAATTCGAACTCCCTCTAAAGCTCTGCACTACCTTTGTGTGGCACTGCACTGCCTCATTGAATTGCTCTCTGCCTTCTCTGCCTTGCACTCCCCGGATCTGAAAAGCTTCCTCCAGTCTACCATTCCTGCCCCTCTCTCACTGCTTCGAATTTACCAAATCACTTCCGGAAACTCACAACAACTACTTAGGAAATCGATTCTCTAGCAAAATCGAGTTGCTCAAGTGTATTTCTCCAACCACATCGAACTCCTTCTTATAATCTCTCGATGGAGCTCCAATGGCTAGGATTAAAACATAATCGATGGCTAAGATTAACTTGGATTTGATCCTTGTCTTATTATAGAATATTCACACGTAATTTAATTAATACCCTTTAATTGACCAAATTTCATAAGTTTAGACTTAGGGAACCATTTAAAAAAGTTATTTATTTTAATTAAATCATCTCTAGGTGGAATTTCTAGAAACCATTTCTGGGTTTGGAGAATGCATATGTCTTAGCTTCCCTGCAAAGTTTCAAGGCTAGAGCACATCCGTTGATACAAAAACCAATAGACATAATGTGTGATGCAGGTCCAGGATATATTGTTTGTACCAAGACTTAGGTATAGCGTGATTTCCATCTCGATGATTGAGAGGAAATGTTTTTAGATACTATTCCAGGATGGGTAGGCAAGACTCAGGCCTAGAGGCTCTAAGTTGGATGGGATTGTACTCAAAGTTAGAGAGCATGGTCTCTACAAGTTGACGGGAAAGCTTGTGGATCATGGAAAGAAATAGTTGGAGCAGGTGCAGGTTCCAAAGAAGCTGGAGAATGTGCAGGCTTTAGAGGAGCAGGTATAGGTTTCCGAGAAGAAGGTACACCTTCTCAAGAAGGTCCAAATTCCAAAGACTCAGAGGGAGCCAAGTTCAAGAGGGATCTTGCAGATTTAGAGGGATACTTTGCAATCCAAGAAGAGTGTGTGGTTAGTGGGGAGAAAGGGTGCTCCTACAAATGCCAAGAAGGAATCATGGAGAGGGTGGAAGATGTTACATGATAATAAGAAGAAGTAGGGTGCTTCCAGGAGTGACAATGACACTTCCGAGAAGGTCGTAGTTCACCATACAAGTATTGTTGCGATTGTGAGCATCAGGAGTTGGGAAATTGTTACAACTAGTGATGACAATGACGGGTTACTTCCTAATCTTGGAAGTACCTCCCTTGCTAAGAGGGAGTGTTTATTTGTGTATCTTGGGAGGTACCCCAAGACCTAGGGTTCAGGATTTGGAGGGAAAAGCACCACAAGAGTCACTTGTGAGCTTGGAACCCAAGTATGGAGTTTTTCACCCAATCATGTTTGGGACAATTTTGGAGGCACATTTCTACATGTAATGGCATGAGATGATAGAGGGCGGAAAGGAGAATCCAATGCTTCGAGAATCGTTGAACTTCGAGTTGTAGAAGTGGAGAAATGACTGTTTTAAGTTGAAAATTAATTATTGGTTTTCAAGTCATGTAGGCTTGATGTAAAAATTAGCCAATAGTTGTGTCTCTCCATCTATTCGTTGGAGCCCCTTTATTGTCTATAAATAAAGGGTGAATGAGATTCATTTGAAGCATCCAAAAGTGAAATACAAGAGCTCGTTGAAGGTGAAGAAGAAATCAGTCAAGGGAGTAGAAGGTTCTATTGAGGACACAACAAAGAAGCAAGGACATTGAGGCAATTGGGGACTATTTTAGGGCTCATTGAAGGGTATCTGAGCTATTGTTAGAGGGCTGAGGACTTAGCTTGAGGGCCGATCTTCAACAAAGGTCGACGTAGTTCTATGGGGAAGCTTTAAGGTGTGGTATCTATGTTTTTGTGTGGGGTGTATGTACATGAGGATATTTGTGGTAGGTCACAAGTCATACCACCTCAGAAAGGTGCCTATGTTGGACTATTTGAGGGTGGTATAAGCCCAGAACAACAACATGAAATCAAGGCATACTCCCTTGACTAGGCCACAGTTAATTAAGGGTTTGTTTGGGTGGAGAAGTAAGGGTTGTTGCAGCATGCCAATTCCATAACCAGGGACAACATTACTACAGACTTGGAGTAGCATTTGTGTCTTGTATTGGGTCAAATATTTGACTTGTTTTGGATAAGTTTTTCTAGCAGCCTGTTGGTGCAGTGTGGAGGAATTTCCAAGGAGGTTAAGAGTCTTCTTAGGAGCAGAACCAACACTATAGTATTGGGTTCCATTGATCTGATTGGAGGGTAGTAAGTTGGCTAACCCAAGTAGCCCTAGAGTAACATACAAGAAGGAATTTGTTTGGTGCGTGATTGGGTGAAGTTTGTAGCCTAAAGAGTAGGTATTTTATGGACAAAAGAGGCTACTAGAGGGTAGTTTGCAGCTCCGGAATTAAGCCTACCTAGAGAGCAGATTTATGAGACCGTGTACTTGCAGAAGAAGTGACATGCAACATTGGTAGGTGACAACACTCCTAGAGTCTCTATGTGTAGTGGGCTTCATGGACTAAGGCACTACTAGTGATTAGTATGGAAGCGAAGGACTGACAAGACAAGATATGACATAGAAGCTGCAACAATGTTTTTCATTGTATCTTATATACCATAGACTGTTGTATTATTCAGATTTGGTTTAATATAACAAAGATTGGGATTGTAAAATATTGTAAAATTTTGTTAAAAAGTGAGTATATTTGTGCATATGTGATTTAGTGCTTTATATTTTTGTTGTGCAAAGTAGTTTATGGTTGAGATTCTTGGTTTGGTAGCGTAAGTGATTTTAAGACTCTATGATCTGAATTTGAAACTACTTGTAAATGGTTTGCAAGGTATTCAATTCAGATATATACATATTTAAAAGATGTCCATGTCTTGCAGAAAGAAAACAAATGAAAATTTCAGCTGTTCATTACCCATTTAAGCATAGCAGATTTATTTCCTTTTACTGTTTAACACATTAAAACGAATTTGTTCTGCAAAATAAATGAACCACAGATGCAAAAGAAGTTGATAAAGCAGTTCACCCCTCCTGGGCTACGTCTGCTGGGTCCAAAGCTCCCAAAAGGGGCCTGTACTTGTTTTAATTAAATGCTCAAATTGAATATACAACTGAATAGAAGCATCTACAGGTGGAACAGATGGTAAAAACGGATTCAGAACACTTGAATCCTTCAGGATTGACTACTGGTTCACCTCCAATGGATACCTGCAACCCTATATAGTCTTCACAATACTGGGCCCTGGTGGCTCCTAGAACTTTCACGGCTCCAAAACCTCTGCAAATGACCTCAGATGGCTGTAAGACCTGCACCAATGGCTTCAGAAGGTCGAAAATACCCAAAATAAAAAACAAATTCGTCCAAAACCGCCTTTCCTAGCCAAAGTTATGGCCCATTAAAGTTTTCCTCCAGTTATGCCTAGAAACACTCCAGCTAACTTTAGTTGGAGTCCAGTTAGGCCCGCCAAATATGGCGGGACCGCCCAAATTTGGCGCTCCACCATTATTCCCACCAACTTGACTGCAGTTACAATAAATGCGCATGTGAACGGTTTACCTCGGATTGCGCGCTGGTGGTTAGTGTGCTGGCGGTTGGGGCTTAAGCCCTAGGTTCCGGGCCCGAGGTCGCATGGTATGGGGGCTGGCCCCCTTCGGGCCCCGCCCAAAGTAATTTTAAAATTCAAATCACCTTTTTTCCACCCATATGACAAGATCCGCTCCCGTGGTGTGTTGGTAAGGCATGGCGTTTGCTTCCGGTAGGTCGTGGGTTCAAACCACGCTTGAGCCAACTTTTGTATATATGCACCCATTGTTGCTGACGTCATCCCAGCCACGTGGCATCCATTGATTCACTGTCCAGAAGGAATATTACCCAGAATATTCCAAGGAATATTCCGTGGAATATTCCAAGGAATATTCCGTGGAATATTCTTTTTTAATTTTTTTTTTTAAATTCAAAAATTAAGGGTTATTGGGCGATTTTGTTTTTGGCATAACTTTCTCATACGGTGACCGTTTTTCGAACCGTTTGTGGCGACGGAATTAGAAATACGAGCAATTTCCATTTGTTCAACTTTGAACCAGTTCTGAGCATTTTAAATTTTGAGCATTTTACGACACTTAGGACATGAGCACCTGATCACGCCTCCCCATTGGGAAGCTTTTGGACCCCAAAAGCCTTCAACTACCTGTTAATGAGGTGAGGGTACAACTCCCTCACTTTGTCCACCTCCATCCACTTTGCCTTGTTCGGTTTGCTGCCTTTGAAACCAACCCGAACATAATCTACACTGCCCCTCCTTGAAGTGCGTGTCCTTCTGTCAAGGATTGTATCTTCTTTCAGCTCATCTAAGAATTTTGGCGAGAAATCTTCTATAGATGGAAGCTGAACAGCACTTTCATGATCAGCAGTCAAAGGAGGTTCATACAAACGTAAGTTCTCCACATTGACAACAGAATACATTTGCATGTAGGAAGGAAAATCTAATTGAAAAGCATTATTTCCAACCTTCTTGAGGATTTTGAATGGAACATAACGAATAGGCTTCAGCTTTTTACCTTCTCCTTGCATCCTTTCCTTACTAATGTACAGCCATACCTCATCCCCTTCTTGAAACTTGTGATCGACTCTATGCTTGTCGTGTCTTTCCTTGTACTTGCCTTGACTCTTCTCAAGCTGTTCTTGAATTTGCTGATGTATTTGCTGAATTCTTTCAATGAATGAACGAGCTTTGTCAATATCACTATGTCCCTCAATGGCAACATCTCTCTCAAGAATGAAATCAAGAGGTGATTTTGGCAAGTAACCAAAACAAGCTTCAAATGGTGAGGTGTTTGTGGAAGAGTGCTTGGCACGATTATAAGCATGCTGTATGTAGTGCAAATGTTCATCCCACAGCTTGGGATGCTTGCTGCAATATCCTCTCAAGAGGTGCACAATGGTTCTGTTCACAACTTCTGTTTGTCCATCTGTTTGCGGATGGAAAGCAGTACTTTTCTTCAACTTTGTGTCCATCATCTCCCATAGGTTGGACCAAAAATTCCCCACAAATCTGGAATCCCTATCACTAATAATGGAAGTAGGCAAACCAAAGTGAATCCATACATGATGAAAAATAATTCAGCAGTTCGTTCAGCAGTTATAGTTTTCTTACAAGGCATAAGTATACACATTTTGCTGAAACGATCAACTACTACATATAAATAATCATGCTGCTTTCTATATTTTGGCAAACCTCCTACAAAATCCATAGAGATGCTCTCCCATGGTCTAGAAGGTACCGGCAAAAGAGTATACAAACCAAGCTTCCTATTACTAGGCTTGCTTGTAGCACATAATGAACATCCGCTTATGAACCTTGAAATAGAATCTACCATGCGAGGCCAATAACAATACCTCTGTAGATGTGCAACTGTTTTGCTCACACCAAAATGGCCAGCAATAAGAGAAGAATGAGCTTCTCTTATGACATTTATCCTCTCCCCCTGTGGTATACACAACTTGCCCAAATGAAACAGCAAATTGTTATGCATGTGATAGTCATTTTCCTCTACATGATTCCCTTTACTCAAGTTAGCATACACATCTTTAAAGTCAGCATCAGATGCATATTGTTCTATTTAACTATCATGTACAATGGAATCATTCTTACGTAAAGTAACAGCACCAATAATAGGCCTTGAAAGCATATCAGCAACCTTATTCAAAGTACCTTTCTTCTACCTTATTACCAAATGGAACTGTTGCAAGAAGTCCATCCATCTGAAGTGTCGTGACTGTTGTAACTTGCTTTGTGATTGCAAGTACTGTAAGGGCTGATGGTCGGTATGTATTGTTAGCCTCTTGTTGCAACAGGTGTTCATGTTTCATGATTGACATTTTTACATGCCAAATATGTCATTTTTCATGCTGCAAGGTTCCATATTTCCTTAAAGAGGCCAAAGAAGAAGTCATAAAAGTGTGCTAGTCCAAGTGCCACTACTATATTCCAATTTTGATGAGTGGTTTCATTTTGATAAGTTCTTTAGGTTAAGGGAAGGCCAAACAGTTTAACCTTGGTCTCTCTAGGTTTCAATTTCCTGTTTTAGAATATAGAGAATGATATCTGTCCAAACAGCTTAATCTTGGCAGATTTGTAGATAGGTAGAGAATCAAAGGAGCCCAATCGCTTAATCTGGGCCCTTGGCAGAAATAAGTGTAGATTTAGATAGGAAGTCAATCGAAAGAAAAAATTGTAAAGCTGGGTCTGCAAGTCTAAGTGCACCCAATCCAAAAGAAGAAAAAATGCTAGGAAAGTAGGCTGGGTAGGTAGTTTTTGAGGTTGCAGAAGGATGATTCATGATCAATTTTGTGTTTATAAGTGTTATATCTTTTCAGATCACAGTCATGATGCAGTTTTTTACCTGAAGGAGCTCAAGCTGGACATAACTAACTCCCCTCTCTTCTTATTCCCCAAATCACTCACTGATTTTCCCAAAGAGGTCAAGATCTGCTTGAGCCTCTTAGTCCCATCATGTTCCATAACATTGGCCTTGGTGAAGATCTGCCTCACTCAAGGATTTCCATTTTTCTGTTACAAAGTTCTATTTCCCCAAATAGCCTAAGGTCCCTTACCTTAGCGCTTTCTGGTCACCTCCATATAAATTACTAACTATATTATCTAACTCCCTAATCCATTTCCATTTCCCCTACTAAAACTATGTATAAATTCCCAAAAATATTAAATATCCCCTCCCTGGCACTATAGCCATATTTTTCCTAAGTCTGGGAAAAAACAGACTATCTGAGGCTGTTTTTAGCTCATCTGAGTCTTAACAGGAGTTAGTTTGACACTTGGTCATACTAACAACCTTTTTCCCCTAGTCCTAACCCTCAAAAACCCATTGTTTTGCCCTTATGCCTAAGTCCTAGGTGTAAATATATTAACCCGCTCGTTTGTACATAACCCAAAACCCATTTTTTAAAGTTTTTAACCCCCCGCCACGCCGTATGAACATTCGCATATTCCTGCGCCCTGTCCCTTAACCCTCCGCCGTATCGTCCTTGCCACCAGCCGTCAGATCTGGCCCGCCCGAGATCTACGGTGGGCGGGCCTTCCCATACGCCAAGAGCCCGAGGGTTAGCGTCCGGGAGATGGGCGGTATTGCCGTCGTACTCCCACCACGCGTCACCTTCCCAGGCGTGGCGGAGCCCCCCTCCCCGAAACCACCCTTGCTCCAAGGCGGTGCGCCCAGAAAACCACAAACCGCTCTCCTCTGGGTGACGTAAGCCCCACGTCATAGTGCTGCGTCATCTGCCTGCGTGGCCTCCTGCCACCGTACCGCCGAGTCACCCTGCCACATCACTACCACCATGTCCCTTTACCGTACTGCCACGTCACCTCTGTACGTGCTGACGTCATCACACTAACGTCATCCCGCCACGTCATCTGCCGTACCATGGTCCCACCTGCTGACGTCATGCTGATGTCATGCTGACGTCATCATCAATTTTGAGGCGAAAGGTGAAAATCGTGCTTAGGAAGCCCAGATTCAAATTCTGAGGCAGTTTTTCATGCGCGATTAGCGCCTAGCGCTAATCGCGCATGGCTACGGGAAAAGGGCCGAAATGGAAAATCCCTCATTTCGCAGCCCCCAGCAAGCCCAAAAGGCGCATAATGACCCGTTTTTCTTCGCGAAGCATTCAGAAAGAAGCAAAAGACAGTTCTGAAGGAGACCGAGGGCCGAACAGCGGCCATTAAATTTTGATTTAACACATAGCACATCAGAGAAGCAGCCCAATTCATTTGTCAAAGAGTATCAGAGGAAAGATGAAGCGACAAAGAGTATCAATTAAATTTTTAAATGGAAATCTTCAGTTCCCAAAGCAGGTCAGCATTAAATGGCCTCCAACAAAGTCAAATTAGGAGGTGTAAGCCCATCCCAACTCTCAAATCACAGTTAAAGCATTTAAAGCCACCGAACCACAAGGGAGCAGAAGTCCATGCGCAGTTATTGCAGAAGCACTGCACCAAGCCACCGAGGACAACGCATTAATTTAGTTTTGATACGGCTGCCCTCAGCGCAGCCCATAGATATTTTCTTACATTTATTGCTGATAGGGTTAGGTTAAAAGTAATCATTTACTTTCAGACCTGTTTAGGTCACAAGCTGTAATAAACAATTTTGGAGAGTTTTCCCTATATATACCACCCTCTGTATTGTTTCAAGGGTTGGTCGATTGATAATTTTCACTAGAGACTCGCACGGTATACCTGATATGTTTTACTTAATCAAAGATTGCTGAAGAGATTGGAGGAATGACTGTCTGCTCTGTGTCTAATGATCTGAGGAAGTGAATGTGGAATCCTTGTGCTGCAACACGGCTCAATAAGTGCTTCTTACCTCTGTTTCCATCGTTTCACCATCTAAATAGCAGAAAGAAAGATTAGCTTAGAACTTGTTTAAATGCACTCTAAGCTCAATTTCTGTTGTTTCTTTATGTTTTTTATCTGACCTGAACTGGACATGAATATGAATTCCCTGTGGCTCATATTTACTCTAATTCACATGTGTTTGACAGTTATCTAGGGATTCTTTACTGCCCCTAAATAGAGCTCATTCGCCCTTCTCTGTTAAGCTGCTTGAGAGATCCTTGATTGCCTCTCCTTCCTTAGCATTCTTTCCATCCTTTAAACTTGAAAAATTGTTCCATGTGTAGCTACCTTGCTCCTTATTCCTCCTGTGACAAAGAAAACACACCAGCAGTCCTACTCTTTGACTCCATGCCCAATGGTTTGAAACCTCCACACTATACCTGCCTCTTTATCTGAAAACATCAATTTTCCCACCAAAATACAAACAAAACCCCTGAACTCAATAGCTAGCCTAAAACCCCCCTCAACAAAGCTAAACCATAAAGAGAGAGCCCTCTCTGACTGCAGGCGGGCTAGAATCTGTAGTCAAAAGTTGGTCTGTGGTTACCTCGGCCGTATCCCTTTACTCCAACCTGAGGGACAACCTGAGTGATAACATGTATAACAGTTTCTTTGCCCATCAAATAGTGTTTCCACTTTTTGACGCTTTGCACCAATGCATACAACTCCTTATCATATGTAGGATAATTTACAACAGCACCATTAAATGTTTCAGAATGAAAAGCAATAGGCTTACCATGTTGTAGAAGAACTGCACCCATGGCATAATCACTAGCATCGGTTTGTATCTCAAATGGCTGTCGCAAATCCAGTAATGCAAGGACCGGAGCTGAACTAATCTTCTCTTTCAAAGATTTGAAAGCTTTTTGCTGCTTTCCTCCCCATTGGAAAGCATGCTTCACACTTGTCACTGCATGCATAGGAGCTGCTATAGAAGAGAAGTTAGAGATGAACTTCCTCCAATATTGAGCTGCACCCAAAAAACTTCTTACCTCTGTTATGGATTTGGGAGTAGGCCACTTCACAATAGCCTCAATCTTAGCAGGATCAATTCTCAAAGCACCTCCTCCTACTATGTGTCCCAAATAAACCAAAGAAGTCTTTCCAAATTCACACTTTGATATTTTAAGAAATAACTGATTCTTCTTCAAAACATCAAGTACTTTCCTAACATGCATGACATGATCTTCTCTAGACTTGCTGAAAATTAAGATGTCATCTAAGTAGACAATAATGAAATCATCAAGAAAAGGATGCAAGACATCATCCATTACCCGCATGAAAGTTGCAGGTGCATTGCACAAACCAAACGGCATCACAAGCCACTCAAAGAGTCCTTGTTTGGTTTTAAAGGTTGTCTTCCAAATGTCACTTTCTTCAATTCTTACTTGATGATATCCACTGCGCAAGTCTAGCTTAGTGAAATATCGAGCATCTTGCAGCTGGTCTATATAGCAAATCATCTATCCTTGGGAGTGGGTAACGATTCTTTACCGTTATCTTGTTCAAGGCCCTGAAATCAACACACATATGCCAAATGCCATCTTTCTTTGGAATCAATACAATCGGTGACCCACATGGCGAAGTACTTGGCCTTATGAAACCCTTGTCCAACAAGTCCTTGATTTGCTTCTTTATTTCAGCATTCTCCATAATAGACATGCAGTACATGCCTATGTTTGGAAGAGGACAATCTGGATGCAAATGGATTTCATGCTGAATCTCCCTCTTAGGAGGCAAACCTGTTGGCTCCTGAAACATCTCATGATATGCATCAACTACATCATATAGTTCTGACTTAAGTTTTGGATCACAATTGTCAAATGACTCATGATTCACATCAACCTTGGGCTTAATCATAAGAAGAACAAAATTCTTACTTGAATTGACCAGCCTTTTTACTTGTCCTACATTCACCATCGCTATATTTGTCTTCTTGCGATGAGCTCTAACAATGAACTCCTTGCCATCTTTGAAAAGATGATATTTGTTTTCATGGCGATGAAAGATAGCTTTCCTGTCAAACAAGTAAGGACTTCCCAAAACAATTCCTGCTATATCAAAAGGTACCACATCAAGTTCAACTGTGTCAATAAAATGTGCAGTAATTGCAAAGCGCAATGTGCACTTTCTTGAAACTTGTAAATTTACATCCTTGCAAATCCATCCAAGTGGATATGGCTTCGGATGTGGAACGGTCTCAAGTTTAACCTGCTTGACCAAGTCCTCTGATATAAGGTTTGCTTGTGACCCACTATCAAAAAGTGTGTCAATTTTAGTATGTTTTGAAATCACCCTCACATGAAACAGTTCAATTCTTTCTTCCTCATTAGGAGCTTGTACATGGCAGTTTGAGGTACTAGTGCTGGCTTGAGTTTAAATTTCTTTTCCCTTCAAGTTTTTCAAACCCATGGCTGCAATTTTGGTTTCATCACCTGAATCATCCCCTAAATCCTGTGGTGTAGATGTAGTAGCATCAGTTTTCTGTTTCCCTTTGGATTTGTTAAATTGACGTCTTTTTTCAGGATGTAATTTCCAGCAGTTTTTCTCCTCATGGCCTAGTTTAGAACAATGTTTACAGATCACTTTCTCACTCTCCTGTTTGACAGATGCATTCTTTTTGCCCTTTCCCTTGGAGGTTTTCTCTTTGTTTTTCCCCTTGGTGGGCTTGTTTCTACCCTCTTCAAATGTGTTTTTTCCCCTTGCCTCTAAATGGGTAGCTTGGACACAAACCTCGTCCAGGCTAGTAGGGTTAAACATCAAGATGGTGTGTCTAAGGTAGCTATACAAGCCACCAATGTATTTCAGCAAGGTTTCCTGGGTCTGTAAATCTACCCCTAACAAGAGAGCTCTTCTCCTGAATTCTTGGGTGTAGTCTTGGACACTCTGACCCTTAAGTTGTCTGAAATTTTGCCAATTCATAATGGCTTTCTGCATGTGAGCGAGAGGATAAAACTGTTTTTTAATGGCTAACACAAATTCAGGCCATGTTAAGGTGACCTTACCAAATTTCTTAATCTCCTCTTTAGTCTTGGCCTCCCACCAGACCAATGCTGCTCCATCCATTCTCAAAGAAGCCAACTGAATCTTTGTGGCATCATCATGCATATTCTGGATCCTCAAGTAAACTTCCAACTGCCTAATCCAGTTGTCAAGTTTTTCTGCATTCACTTCACCATTAAACATAGGTAATTCGAATTTTACATCAAGCTTCAAAAAAGGACTTTTTCCAGAGGATCTATGCTTATGCACAGAAGAAGAAGACGAGGATGAAGAGGAAGAAGGTGACGATGGGGGTGGTGGATCACCATTTCCTCCATGTCCTTTCTTGGAATGATCATCATCCTTCTTACCTCCTGAAGAGCCCTCTCCTTCATGTGGATGTTTGGACCCTTCTCCAACCAATTTTTCATTTCTTTCTTGGTACAATATCCTCACCATTTCAGTGAGGTCCAAGAAAGCCTCTCTGAAGACTCTTTCTTCTTCTTTTGGATCCATGTCTGCAGGAATTTCTCCTTCATGTGCAGACATTCTTGAAGCTTCTGCTGATATTCTTGAGGGTGAAATTGAAGGTGGAGGTGATGGCTCTCTGGCCTTCCTTGACTGAGGATTCTCTCGTTCTCTAGTCAACTGTCCTTCCCCTCTTTTAAGTTTCAACCTAGTAAGCATCAATACTTGCAAGACAGTTAGAAGATCTTTGCACAAAACCAAGCTCTGATACCAACTTGATCTGAATTTGAAACTACTTGTAAATGGTTTGCAAGGTATTCAATTCAGATATATACATATTTAAAAGATGTCCATGTCTTGCAGAAAGAAAACAAATGAAAATTTCAGCTGTTCATGACCCATTTAAGCATAGCAGATTTATTTCCTTTTACTGTTTAACACATTAAAACGAATTTTTTTTGCAAAATAAATCAACCACAGATGCAAAAGAAGTTGATAAAGCAGTTCACCCCTCCTGGGCTACGTCTGCTGGGTCCAAAGCTCCCAAAAGGGGCCTGTCCTTGTTTTAATTAAATGCTCAAATTGAATATACAGCTGAATAGAAGCATCTACAGGTGGAACAAATGGTAAAAACGGATTCAGAACACTTGAATCCTTCAGGATTGACTACTGGTTCACCTCCAATGGATACCTGCAACCCTATATAGTCTTCACAATACTGGGCCCTGGTGGCTCCTAGAACTTTCACGGCTCCAAAACCTCTGCAAATGACCTCAGATGGATGTAAGACCTGCACCAATGGCTTCAGAAGGTCGAAAATACCCAAAATAAAAAACAAATTCGTCTAAAACCGCCTTTCCTAGCCAAAGTTATGGCCCATTAAAGTTTTCCTCCAGTTATGCTTAGAAACACTCCAGCTAACTTTAGTTGGAGTCCAGTTAGGCCCGCCAAATATGGTGGGACCGCCCAAATTTGGCGCTCCGCCATTATTCCCGCCAACTTGACTGCAGTTACAATAAATGCGCATGTGAACGGTTTACCTCGGATTGCGCGCTGGTGGTTAGTGTGCTGGCGGTTGGGGCTTAAGCCCTAGGTTCTGGGCCCGAGGTCACATGGTATGGGGGCTGGCCCCCTTCGGGCCCCGCCCAAAGTAATTTTAAAATTCAAATCACCTTTTTTCTGCCCATATGACAAGATCCGCTCCCGTGGTGTGTTGGTAAGGCGTGGCGTTTGCTTCCGGCAGGTCGTGGGTTCAAACCACGCTTGAGCCAACTTTTGTATATATGCGCCCATTGTTGTTGACGTCATCCCAGCCACGTGGCGGCCTCCGGGCTTGCCACGTGGCAGCCATTGATTCGCTGTCCAAAAGGAATATTCTGTGGAATATTCTTTTTTAATTTTTTTTTTAAAATTCAAAAATTAAGGGTTATTGGGCGATTTTGTTTTTGGCATAACTTTCTCATACGACGACCGTTTTTTGAACCGTTTGCGGCGCCGGAATTAGGAAGATGAGCAATTTCCAGTCGTTCAACTTTGAACCAGTTCTAAGCATTTTAAATTTTGAGCATTTTACGACACTTAGGACATGAGCACCTGATCACTCTAACCTAGACCCAAGGTCGTGGAAATTCAACATGTAGTGGTACTTGTTATTTATGTGCTTCATCCTAGAATGGAAAATTGGGTCCTCTATCAACTTTATGCAACTCTGGTTGTCACAACATATGATGGTGGAGTCCAAAGGTCCTTCAAATAAATTTACAAGCAATTTTTGGAGCCATACTACTTCTCGACCAACTTCAGTGGTTGTTATATATTAAGATTCAACATTGCTCAATGCAACTGAGTCTTGTCTCCATCTCATCCATGAAACCATAGAGGATCCCAAACAAAAACATTCACCTGTAGTAAATTTTCCATCTGCATCACTGTCTGTCCAATCTGAATTTGTGTAGTCCAATAATTGAATCTCATAACCTACAACATATCTTAGACAATGATGTATAGTCCCACGAAGATATATTAAATTATGTTTGGCTTCTTTCCAATGATCATGCCTTGTCTCCATCTGAAATTGGCTAGGAATGTTCACTACAAAACATATATTCATCTGGGTGTTTACAAGGTACATCAAGGAGCCAATCAACTATCTATAGGATGTAGGATCAACAAAACTGGAGTTTGAATTCCTTAACTTCTTCAAATTAGTGATCATAGGAGTTTTTATTGGTTTACTATCTAATACCAAATTTCTGCAAGATATTGATCTAATATTTTCCTTGACCAAGATAACTTTTACCATGTTTCTGCCACATTTTGAGTCCCATGTAGTAATACATTAGTCTAAGATATTTCAAATCAAATTCAACTGCTAATTACATCTTACACTCACAAATACGATGTTCCACACCTATTATTAATAAGTCATCTATGTAGATTAATATGATCACGGGTTCATTTGTTACCACCTTAATGTAGAGATTAGGATCTGCAGAACTTTTGATGAAATCAAGTCTTAGTAGATAAGCATCCATTCTGGCATATCATGCTCTAGGGGATTGTTTCAATCCATATAGAGCTTTCTTCAACCTGCAACCATGTATTTCCTTGAAATGCTCTTTGAATCCTTGAGGTTGCTCAATGTAGACTTCTTATCAATTGTCCCATTCAGAATGGTTGTCTTTACATCCATTTTAAGAATGCTCCATCCCATAGTGTCTGTGATAGAAATGAGATATCTAATGGTTGTGTATCTTGCTATTGGAGCAAAATTTTCTTCACAATCAATTCCTTCCTTTTGAGAGAATCCCCTTGCCACAAATCTTGCCTTATACTTGTCAATACTTCCATCAACTACATGCTTGATTTTGTACACCCACTTGGAAGTCACAACTGATTTATCTTTAGGTCTAGGAAGAATTTCCCAAACATCATTCTTCATTACAGATTGGTATTCTTCTAACATTGCATTCTTCCATTCTTTATGTTTGTCTTCCTTTTCATAAGTGGCAGGTTCCACTTTAATAAGTTTATTCATGTAAGTTTCATATCATGAATATATCTTAGTCTTCTTGCTTTCTTTGAATGTTCCTTTAGCTATTGTATTACCTTCGACTTCTTGTAGATTTTATCTTAACTAAGTTGGCCTTTTTCGAGTTTCTAGAATGATGACTAGCTATGTGGGTTCACTTGGTTCTTCTGGTTCTTTTTGATGATTAGTTAAATGTTCTGGCGGATTGTCTTACCTTGAATTCTCTTCATTGGTAAAGATGGGTTCTTCTTCTTCATTAGAGTCAATAGGAATATTTTTGGACATTTTGTATGCAATTCTCTCATCGAATGTAACATCCCTGCTTACTTTAATACAACATTATTCCTTGATATAGAATCTATATGCTTTGGATGAGGTGCTATATCCAACAAAGATACCTTTCATACCCATCAGGTCCAATTTATTCCTTTTATCCTTGGGAATATGAATGTAAATAGGACATCCAAATATTCTATGGTGATCAACATTCAACTTCTTTTTTGTAAATGCTTCTTCTGGAGTCATGTCATCAAGAATTCTACGAGGAATTCTATTTTGTATGTAAACAACTATCACAAAGGCTTCTCCCCATAAGAAATTGGGACGGTCTTGGTCATGTATAATATATCTAACACATTCTTCAATGGATCAATTCTTCCTTTCACCACACCATTTTATTGAGGATTGTAGGGAACTATTAGCTTCGTCTTAAATCCTACTTCTTTGCAAAAGGCCACAAGTTTTTTTAGAAGTATACTCTCCACCATTATCTGATCTAGGGTTTTGATCTTCCTTTCTGTGATATTTTACACTTCTACTTTTAACTCTTGGAACTTATCAAATACTTCTTCTTTAGACTTCAAGAGGTATATCCAAGTTTTTCTAGAGTGATCATCAATAAATGTTACATAGTATTGATGACCACCAAGTGACTTCTTTGCCATAGGTCCACAAACATTAGAGTGTATGAGATCCAAAATTTCCTTGGATCTTGTATCACTACTAGTAAATGGTTTCTTCACATTCTTACCAAGGGCACATCCCTTATAGACTCCTTCATGCTCTTCTTTTAGTTGGGGTATACTAGTATCCATTTGATTCAATGATGGAAATATCTTGTAATGGAGATGATCATAGCTTCTATGCCATTATTCACATGGATTGATGCCTGAATGTACTAGATATTTAGGAGGAGGATTTAGAAGTCTATACAACCTCCACTCATGAATCCCAATAGTCCTTTCATTTTCAATACTAGATCCCTTTTCCCAAACAATAACTTTTCCATCAACAAATGCCACCCTATCACCTTTATCTTCTAAGCAAGAAATAGAAATAAGTTTTTTTTTTTAAACCTGGAACATAGAGGATATTGTTGAGATGAATATTCCTACCGTATTTCATCCCCAAAGAGGCAGATCCAATCCCTATGACTAAGTAGCTCTTCTTGTCTCAAAGTTAAACTAAATGAGGAGAGTTTCCTTTTGATAGTGTTTTGAGTTGACCACGTTTCCTTGTCATGTGCTTTGAAGCTCCACATTCGATTACCCATGTATTATCATTTTCATAAGTACATGTAAGAGTGGAATATAGGCTTCCATCCACGATTTCTTTAGATAGATTGGAGATAACTTGATGATGCATCCTTTAACAGATTCAAGGAGACGCTAGAGAGTCTTGAGACCTTCCTTCATGTATAATTCCATTGGAGAGGGATAGAGAAGATAACTGCTTCAAGAATGTCTTCAAACAAGAGTACCAAGAAGATGTGATCTTTAAACTTCCTTCCTTCACCTTAGCTCTAATTCCATGTTGAGAAACAAAAAGAAAGTAGATAATGACAATTTCTCTTAACTTGATAATTACTTGTGAATATTTGTTGGCTTCTTATTAATATTGTGTTCCCTTCATCAAGCAATCACCAAAAACATAAAGATCACAAAGAGAAATAGAATGCCATAAATTAGGCTCCAAGCCAAGGGAAAAACCAAACAATCCTCTTCCTATATAATCAAATCAAAGTGATATATCCCAGACCTAATACCAAGACCAAGACCTCCACAATGACCAAAGTGAGTCCTCCTCTAAATCTCTTCCAACCAAGTGAAAGTGAATGAATTTCAATGTCGGTCAAACCTTGTCAAATCTGGTCAAAACACAAAATTTTGGACCTGTAACTTCGTAGTTGAAATTTCGATTTTCCCTAATTTCTTTGCACGTGTGAACAAAAACAGACCAAGAATTACTGAATTCTCTCTCCTTTGAATTTTCTTCTCTCTTCTTTGACTTTTCTATTCTTCTTCTTGTATTTGGCACAAAAATTGATGTCTGTGATGAGTAGATGTATGAAGTTGAAGTGTCTTCTATTTATAGTTGTCCAAGAGGTGAAATATATGCCTCTTCTAGTCCGACTTGTCCAGGTAAGGCCGACTTGGCCTTCTGGGTGACAAATTGACTTTTGACTCAAATAAAATATTTTTTCTTTTTCTTACAAAGAGTCCAAGTAGGACTTTGACTCAAATACATTTATTTGACTAATAATAATTTTTCATTTTGACTCAATACACCCTATAAGCATGAAGAGCATGTTATGACTGGAATAAAAAATAATAATAATGAATGTAATAAATGAATATAATAAGTACATCAATGATTCATTTGTATTACATTATGAAGATTGACACTAGTTACATTTTCGACACCCAGGGTGCTAGCAGAAACTTCCTATTGAATATGCTTCCCTTTCTCACCAAACCCTCTCTTGGTTCAACAAATTTCTCTATTAATTGTGGCCTTGAGAAGCGACAACGGTGGAGAATATGTTTCTCAAGAGTTTAAGGACTTCTGTGCTGCGGAATGAATTAAACGAGAGTTGGCGGCACCTCACAACCCACAGCAGAATGGGGTGGCCGAGAGGAAGAACATAACTATTGTAGGGGCAGCACGGGAATGCTGCATGACCAAGGCCTACCACTTCACTTATGGGCTGAGGCATGCACCACAACAATCTATTTGCAGAATAGAAGCCCGCATCGCATACTTGGGATGATGACACCAGAGGAAGCTTGCTCCAGTAAGAGACCAAATGTGGGTCACTTCAGGATCTTTGGCTCATCTGTATATTTCCATGTGACAAAGGATGCACGGAATAAGATTGAGCCGACAACAGAGTTGGGGATATTTATGGGGTACACTGATACACCTCATAACTATCGGGTGTACTTGCCTACCAGTCAGAGGACAGTGGTTCGCAGAGATCTCAAGTTTGTTGAGTAGAAGGCCATGCGAGTTTCCCTTAAGAGGGAGCTCCAACTACAGGTTGTGGAGGAACTGTTGATTCCTAAGGAGGAGGAGCCTTAGACTGATGCAGAGCAGCCGTATGCAGAGGTTCCAGGAGTGGAGACATCCACTAAAGCAGAGTCTTCCAGAGATGGACAGAAGCGCACAAGAGAAATTGACAGATTGTTGGAGGATGCGAGAGAGAATGTGGGAGCACCATCTTCTCAGTGCAGATAGAGGAGGTCACCTGAGACGTACACTGGATACATGGACCTTGCTGGGGAATGTGTTAAGACCGAGCCATCTTCCTTTGGGGAAGCAGTGCAGCAGCCAATTTGGGTTGATGTTATGGTGGAGAAGTATGACTCCATAGTTCGTAACCGTGTTTGGGACGTGGTTCTGAGACTGGAGAACAAATCAGTTGTGAGTTCGCGTTGGCTTCACAAGGTAAAGCAAGCTATTGATGGTAGTGTGGAGAAGCATAAGGCAAGATTTGTTGCCCGTGGCTTTTCATAGGTCAAGTGTATCATGTTTCTGCAATATATTTTGACAAAGGAGCAAGATGCTAACATTTTGACAAAGGCATTGTCAAAGTGTAAATTCGAGTTCCATAGAGACAAGATCGGGGTGGCAGATAGTCCCTTTCTTGTTGAGAGGGAGTGTTGAAATATGGAAACAAGAATATTCCAATTTAATTTGTCCTTGAATTTAATTATGAACTAAAATTGAATTTAGGCTTAACAGCTACTTGGAAATAATTAATTAATTTATTTTAAATTAATTAGTTGGAGAAATTCAAGTTAGAAGTCTTTCTAAAGTCATGCAAGAGTTATCCCTTAAATTAAGGAGATAAGATTGAGTTATATTTGAGTTGTAATTAATTAACTCACTTTACTGAGTTAAGTCTAGTTAAATTAGTTCCAAACTGTTTGAGGAACTAATAGTGAGTTAACAGTCAGTTAATGCATTAATGCACTCAACTAGTGCTACTCCAATTAACTGAAGATTCCCACATCAGAAACTCATGCACGTCTATTCTGAGAAAGACACAGTTGAGATTAATGTTCAAGGACAATGTACTATCAATTGCATGTGTTTTCTCATGGAGAAAAAACTCATGCATGCAGTCAAGGATTAATCCTTGAGGATTGCGCAGTTTTGAAGGCTTGGTTTTCCACTTGGTAATAGGTGAATCATCCACATGGAACAACGCAAGGAAATAGGAGCTTGGAGGGCAGAGAGGAAGGCTTGAGAGAAGCCAAGATTGCCTGTGAGCATCTGTGAGGATTGTACTAAGAGTTGGCTAGCTGTGAGAGCTAAGGCTTTGTAATTCCTATGTATTTCCACCATGTATGATAATACAATAGTGTGGGGTTTTATCTGAGACTTTCCCCAAAGTATTTTCATGTGTATTGTGCCATTGATTCTTCTTCTTCTGGTTATATTTTTCATCTCGATATTTAAGCATCCACAAATTGATAGTAGAAGTAGGTTAGAGGATTCTGCTTTGATTTATATTGCATTATCGGGTTAACCTATCACAGATTTTCTACACGCATTTGTTGAGCCTCAAAATTACTCTTTCCTTAGCAACTCTTCTCATTCCTTTCTTTGGTTTTCCATAATAAAGATGCATTCTCATCACCAATAACTGGTATATATTGTCTTGAGGAGGACATTTAGTGATTTACATGTTATGCTTTTATGTTTTGCTGTTTGAATAATTTTTTCTATATTAGCTACGAAACACAGCCTATTCTACATCTAATTGGTTGTTCCGCAGCTACCTTCATGCTCTAACAGGTTCCAGGTGTCAGAAGGAGAAACTAGCCACATGGGTAGCTTGGAAATCATCATGACATGGACCCTGTCCTATTCATTCAGCCTAGGTCGACAAAGAAGATGGCATAAGACTAAGGTCAATGGATAAGTCAAACATAAAGAGACCGAAGGTAACAGGACTCTATGTCGTGGTTAATTAATGTGTTTCAGAATGATGGGAAGCGTTATCCAGAGCAACTACCTGTACCTACGGACTCCAACAGCCACCTGTACAAACGAATCCAACAACCACCATGTCTCCAGCAGTTGAGGAAGAAATTCCGCATATTTTTCTTCTACGTGTTTGGCTGTAGCATGCTTTTCTCCACAAACACTTATATGATTTTTCTTATAAATACTTATGTAAAGGATCGAAGAAGTTAGTAGTAATAGTAATAGTTTTATTGTGAAATTGAAGTTCTAGACTCTGTAATTTCTGGGCATTTTGTGTCCCTGTTTTAATATGAGAAGACCGCATGTTTTTATGAACATCTGAAGGAGTTTTCTTGGAGTTGATTGAGAAAGTGTAGCCTAATCAGTTGCAGAGGGCCCCTGCACTGAAGAAGGTTTCATTTCATTTTATTTTTCTTCTTCTTGTTAATTGTAAATTCAACATTTTCTTTCTAAAACAATTTTTATAATCATTTTCTTACTAACAATGTTTATAATGCAATTTCCATCATTTTCTTATTAACAATGTTTATAATTTAGAGCAGTTTCCATTAGCTTGATCTCTTTTTAGTTTTTATCAGTAGTTTAGAAGATAGAACTCAATAGTGTAATCTTGTTTCTTCAATTAAAAACTAACATTGTTTCAAGATGAGAGTAGGATTGAAGAATGATAAGGATACATTGTTGGATAGTTTACTTCATTCACTATTTTGCTAGTTTCAATTCTCAAATAAATTGATCAGTGTCATTTACTGTCTTTGCCATTTCATTTTTAGTTTACTAACTCATGGTGTTAATGAATGTTTATGGAAAACCCTTCAAGTTGATAATTCATCCTTAACTTAGTGGTTGAACATTTCATCTATGCAATGAGTTATTTCTGCATCTCTGTATTTGCTTTCTCTTAGATTAATGAAGTACATAATTACTCAAATGTCATCCCAAGGAGACTTTCTCCCAAAATTGAGAGGCAGAGTAACCAAGTATTTCATTTAGTTTTATTTCTGTAATTAGTTAGACATCAATTGCAAATTTCACTTTCAGTTTTAATTCATGATTTGGAAATAATGGTAAAATAAGAATAGAAACTTTGTTTTCATTTCTTTCTTAGCTTTGCTTCCAAATCTTTCTTAGCTCTGTTTTCATTTCTTTCTTAGCTCTATTTTCATTTTTAGATTTTGAGCAGTCTTTACGAAAGTTAGATTTAGTTCTGATAATTTACATTGTAAATCATTAGGAATTAAATAAAAAACCCCCAAAACAACATAAAACATAAAAACAACGAAGTAAGAAGGGTTAACTAGCACAAACAGTGCACTACACTTCATCAGTTTACGATACCTGGATTGATAATTTATGTAGAGCAATTTAGGACACTAAATTGACCAAACATTTTGGCGCCGTTGCCGGGGAAGTGTAACTAGGTAGCCTTATCTCTTACATTCAAAAAAAATAAAAATGATATGCATAGAGAAAGAGACTCTAGGGGTATATTTATAGCTAGGGGCAGTAGTTCAATTCCTACAACACCACCTACTCCACCAAGAACAAGGAAAGATACACCTCCATCCCAAACTCATACTCCCAGCCATAGAACACCTGAAATTCCAGGGGCAGAAATCCAATCAAAAGAATTTCCTACTACCAAGCCAGTCCTAGAGGAGAAAAATTTTGAATCTCCAACAAAAGGAATATCCTTTTTCATTTCCACAGGAGAGCACATTTTAGTTGAAGAATTAGGAATACCTGGTGAGGAAGAAGAAGTAGAACCTCTCTCCCATATCCCATTAATAAAAAGAACCAGAGGAGGAGAAAGTGACCTTGCAGGTTGACCCTTATACTGACTCTGAGGAAACTATAATGGTAGAAGAAGGAGAAGATGGGGAATTTAGTCTGTTTGGAGGGAGTAGAGGAAGAGGTAGAGGAAAAAATGGAGGAGGTAGAGGAAATAATGGAGGAGGCTGAGGAAATAGGGAAATAGATAATTCTTTTGGATTCCCTATGATGGATGAGGAAACAAATGCCACAATGAAAAATATATCACTTTCTATCCTCCCAAACTTCCATGGGTTAAAAAGTGAGGTTCCTGAAACATTCTTATTTGAGTTTGAAGTCTTGTGCAGAACTTATGACTATCTAGAAGACTCTCAAAAACTCAAATTGTTTCCTTCAACACTAAAAGGAGTTGCTTTGAAGTGGTTCATGGGGTTAGTCACTCAATCCATTAGAACATGGAATGACATGAAAAAAATGTTTTTGGATAGGTACTTAGATTATTGCATGCCTACCAATCACAAAGATGAAGTGTTCAAAATGATGTAAAAAGAGGATGAAAACTTAGAGGAATTGATTGAGAGATTTAACTATAATTTGAAAAGAGCAAAAATGGACAATTTAGATGAAGATACCTTGAAAGCTCTTTTATTAAAAGCCATTAGAGATGAGTGGATAGATATCCTTAACATGATGGGGAAGGGAGATATCTCTCAACTTCCATTAAATGATATAGGAGAATTATGTGTTCATCTCTCAAGAGGGAAATCTAAAACTGGGAAAGGTCCAAGAGATCCTTCTCTTGTTAGAGTAAACAAATCTGCAATTGGATCTATAAGTAGGGCAGAAATTGGTAATATGCTTGATGAATTTAAAACTGACATTCTAGGGAGTCTTAGTGAGCAAATAGACACCCTTAAATTACAAAACAAGCAGAAAACCGAGGCTAATGCTTTAGCCATTTTTTGTCCAAAACGCAAAAAAAAAACACGCTCTAAGAGAATGTCCTTTGGATGCAAAATTTGTAGAAACTTGTATGATTTGCTCAGAGAGCCATGAGACCATGGGTTGTCCTTCAATTCCAAGTCTTAAGGTTGTATTTCAATAGGAAACAATCCCAAATTCTGCAAAACCTCTTTGTTTTGTTGCTAGAATACCTTGGCAGGGGCCACAAAATCAGGGATTTAACAATCAAATGTATCTTCAGCCCCCACCAAATTGGAATTCTTGGCAGCAACCTTGGCCTCAACCTCAATCTCAATCTCAAACTTGGCCTTAATCTCAATCTCAATCTCAACTGTAGGCACAAGGAGTACAAAATCCTTATGGGAGATTTTCTCAATATTATCAATATCCTCCATCATATCAGAATTATCCTCCCCCACACATTCCACAACAAAATCAGCAGCCACAACTTCAAAATTAGAACCCTCAACTTTCATTACCATTTCCACAACAAAACCAAAATCCTCAACTCTTATTTCCATTTTAGCAGAAACCAAATCAGCTACCTTCCCAACCATTACCAAACCCCAATAATAAAAACCCTCCGAATGCTTACATGGTAGAAGGACAACAATTTCCAACTTACATGATTACTCCTCTAGATCTTAATGATGTTCAACTGAGATCTGGTAGGATATTAGAAAAGGGAAGACCTTCTGTAGTTATTCAGGAACAAGATAATTCTGAGGAAGATTCCGTAAAGGTCAATAAATTTTTTGAGGGAACATCTCTCCAAAACCAAAACATTGAAAAAGAAAAACAAAAAGAATCAGTGAACACAACTCCTATCATTGAGCAACTAACATCTACTTCTACACCTCCTTTTCCTAAAAGATTACAAATTGATAGAGGAGTAGAAAAGTAGATTATGTTGCCCAATTATGATTTTCTAGATGAATTGAAGAATGTATGTATCAAAATCCCTTTGCTACAAGCCATTAAAGAAATTCCAATTCTAGCCAAAACAATAAAGGAGTTGAGCATGAAGAAACCAAGAAGAAAAACAAGGGAAATAAAAAGAATTCACCTGGTAGGAAAAACAACAGACATAATGATGGGAAAAATTGCCATACAAAAATATGTGGATCCAGGAAGTCCAATTGTGAAAACACATATCAATGGAGTTGAAATTCCAAATACATTGATTGACTTAGGGGCAGCAATAAACATCATGAGCAAACAAACTATGGAGCAACTCAAGCTTCCTATTCTTCTCTACACACCTACCTTACTGCAACTAGAAGATAGATCAATAATCAAACCAGATAGAGTGTTAGAAGATATTTCAGTATCCTTAGATTCTTGGGAATACCTTGTTGATTTCATGATCTTAACTCCCAAGAACAATCTAGGAGGACATCCACTCATATTAGGAAGACCTTGGCTGGCCACAGTTGATGCTTTTATTAGTTGTAGATTAGGTGACATGTATATTTTTGATGGTAATTCAACAAAAAAGTTTACTTTATATCCTCCAACAAAAGAAATCATAGAAATAGATGACAAAGAATGGATTGATGATGAAGATGATATTTAGCCTCTCTTTACTATTTCAGATATTAGTGAAGATAGTCAAATTTTAAATACATTGGAAAATTTTGAATCATCTCCAGAATATGACCATGAGCAATTTCAAGAAAAATCTAATATTGAATATTTGTCATCTAAGCAGATGTCTCTCTATTCTATGGAAGAGTTTGGTAGCTCTACAATTCAAATTTTTCCAGGTAGGACATTGAACATGAACAAAAACTTGGAGAAACTACAACAAGAAGAGCTAATCAAAACATTACAAAAACATTCTGCTGCATTTGCATGGGAATACACCGACATGAAAGGCATTAATTCTAAGACTTGTATCCATCACATCTACATTGAGGAAAATTGTAGACCTATCAAACAACCTCAGAGAAGGATGAATCCAAATCTTAGGGAGATTGTGAAAGAAGAGCTCCAAAAATTACTGAATGTAAACTTCATTTACCCAATTTCAATAGCCAATGGGTTTCTCCTTTGGTAATTGTTCCTAAAAAGAATGGTAAATGGAGGGTGTGCATTGATTATCGAGAACTGAATAAAGCAACCCTTAAAGATCATTTCCCTTTGCCTTTTATAGATCAAGTGTTAGATACATTAGCAGGTAAGAAGTATTTCTCATTCTTGGATGGTTTTAGTGGTTATAATCAAATTCAGGTAGCATCTAAAGATCAGGATAAAACCACATTTACTTGTCCATGGAGAACTTATGCCTACCGAGTACTTCCTTTTAGGTTATGTAATGCACCTGCAACATTCCAAAGAGCAGTACTAGGGATTTTTTTTCTGATCTAATACATGATTGCATAGAGGTATATATGGATGATTTTATAGTCTATGGGAATACATTTGAAGAAGCTTTGGGAAATTTGGAGAAAGTTCTTAAAAGATGTAAAGAAACAAACCTTTCACTAAGCCATGAAAAATGTTTTATGATGTTTACAAAAGGTATTGTTTTAGGACATCACATTTTAGGAGATGGGATTAAAGTTGACAAATCTAAAGTTGAAGTCATCTCTAAATTATCAATTCCAAATTGCCAAAAGGATGTTAGAAGTTTTCTAGGATTTACAGGATACTATAGAAGGTTTATAGAAAATTTCACTAAAATAGCATCCCCACTCTTCAAATTGCTTACCAAAGATTGTGAATTCAATTGGAATTCTGATTGCCAGTTGGCATTTGAAACCTTAAAAACAAAAATTTCTGAAGCACCCATTTTAAGAGGTCCAAATTGGAAACTCCCTTTCCATATTTCAATAGATGCTTCAGATACAGCTCTGGGAGCTGTATTGGGACAAAAATATTTGATTCCTTATGCCATTTACTATACAAGTAAGAATTTGACTCCCACTGAGTTAAATTATACTGTGACTGAAAAGGAATTTTTAGTTGTTGTTCATGCAATTAACAAGTTCAGACACTATATAACAGGCTATGAAACCTTTGTTCATACAGATCACTCTAAAATTAGATATTTAATGAATAAACCTATTACTAATGGCAGAGTTACAAGATGGCTTTTACTTTTGCAAGAATTCAACATTACTGTGCTAGATAGACCTAGAAAACAAAACACAGTTGCTGATTTCTTGTCCAGGATTCAAAATATCAAAGAAGATTCTCTGGTTGAAGATAAGTTTCCTGATGAATATCTTTTTACTCCTTGGTTTGCAGATATTTCTAACTATTTGGTCACAGGAAAGTTACCTTCACACTTGTTTCCTAGAGAGAAAAGAAAAATTATTTAGGAGAGTGCAAGATATTCATGGATCACTAACGAATTGTATAAAACAAGGATAGATCTTATGATCAGAAGGTGTGCCAGGGAAGATGAAATGCCCGAGATTCTTAAGGCATGTCATGATAAGCCATGTGGTGGACACTTTGCTGACAAGAGGACAACCTATAAAATCCTTTCTTTAGGATATTATTGGCCATCCATTTTCAAAGATGCTAAAGAATATGTCAGGAGATGTGACAACTGCCAAAGGGTAGGGAAACCTGCTCCCTCAAATGAAATGCCATTACAAATTCAGGTACTCATCGAACCTTTTGAAAAATGGGCCTTAGATTTTATTGGGCCAATTAATCCTCCATCTGAGCAAAAGAAGTATATATTGGTATGCAGTGATTATGTCACTAAATAGGTAGAAGCCAAAACATTACCTTTTGCTAATGAAAAAATCCGTAGTTAATTTTCTTTTTGAGGACATCTTCACTCATTTTGGTGTTCCAAGAGAAATTGTGACAGATCAGGGATCTCAATTTACATCTAACATGGTGGAAGGGCTTGTGGAAGAATACAAGATCAAACATAGGAAATCTACTCGCTGTCATCCACAAGCAAATGGTCAAGTAAAATCTACAAATAAAGTGATTGAAGGAATCCTCACCAAGACTGTGCATATACATAGAAGAGATTGGGTGGAAAGGCTTCCTGAAGCCTTATGGCCTATAGAACCACTTGGAGGAACACAACAGGACATCCACCCTATGAACTTGTTTATGGGAAACAAGTCCTATTCCCTATAGAGTTCCAAATCAGAACTTACAAGATGGTAGTCCAACTGGGACTAGATTTATCAGAGGCACAAAAGCATAGGCTGGAGCAATTAAATGAACTTGATGAAATCAGGCAAGAGGAAGTTCAAAGGACTAGTATAGTCCAACAACAAAGGGCTAAATGGCATGACAAATATATCAAGGACAAGAGGTTTCAAGTGGGAGATTGGGCGCTATTGTTTGATTCAAAGTTTAAAGATTTCAAGGGAAGTTCTCATTGGCTTGGGCCATATGAGATTGAAAAAGTCTTTAGTAATGGAGCAGTGAAGATAAGAACAATAGATGAAAGTAAAACTCCTCCTCTTGTGAATGGTCATAGATTAAAGATATATCAGAAACAATTTCAAAAGAGGAGTTCATTAATATTTTCCAAGACGATTATAAAATGAAGCTAGTGAAGAAGAATTCTTCTTCTCCACTAACTTAGTCTTTATTTTTTCCTAAAAGATAATAATAATAATAATAATAATAATAAATTGTATAAGGTTGAAAACCAATCATTGATTGGCATACTTATATAGAAAATACAGGGTGAAAATCAGAGGTTTCTGACACCCTATATTTTCCATTTTCTTTCTGTAATAAGTAGTGACAAAAGCTACAGTCACTCTACAGTTTAGATTCTGCAAATTCATCTTCTCATCTCACCTCACTCCGTTTTATTTTTGCAGTTTCACTTCGTCCCATTGTCATATTTCATCAATAAAATTTTCAATTTTTCCTTTTACAGTTTTCATTCCATCTTCATTTCATTTATCATCTTGTTTTACATCTCATTTCATTTCACTTACATAGCCACTTCCATTTCATTCATGATCAATAATCCATATTTCACTTTCTGTTTCACGTTCTACAACTAATTCTGTTCTGCAGCTATAATTTTTTTATCAGTTCAGGCACAAGAGTACAGCTCGTAATAAAATCATGTATGCAGGGAATTGAAGAAAAATCATATTTTGAAGACCAACCATGCTCAAGGTACCTGTGGATCAACATAAAAAAAATTAGCAAGCGAAAGGTAAAGGCTCCAAAGGTAAATGCAAAGATTTATTTCAAAAAGCAATATAAAAACATAAGTTTGTATAGTATGTATAATCACATGTCTCCTTAATCAGCCATCATTTGATTTGACCACCACTATATCTCCACCATATCTTCCATCTTTAATAACAAATGGTCTCAATGATTCTTTCATAACAAATCTTCGCTTCAAACTCCATAACCTGTACTTAAACGGTCCTCCACAACTCCACCTATTAACGGTCAAGATGACGATGTGATCTACCTATCTACGACTCTCTAAACCCTTACTGTCTATTTATTACATGCAAACCCTTAAGTTTATCTCTCCTATAACACGCAATCATTTCATATACATAGTGTTTCCATTTTCTATATACACAATCATTCCATTTTTCATATACACAGTCTTTCCATTTTCATATATACGCAGTCATTCCATTTCCATACACACAATCATTCCATTTCTTAAATAGCACTTGTTTTATAGACAGTAAGAGTAATTTTGAAGGTTAACCGAAAACAGGGGATATGGGGCTTATTGTTAGGACAGAGCCCATAGGGGTAAAGTATATGGAGGGATATCCACAGCTTAAAGGGATGCTACAGAAGGCTGGATGGTTAAATTTTGTTGAGAAATTTGATAGCTACCACAAGGAAATTACCAAGTCTTTTGCAAGGTCATGTGATGGCCAATAAGTGGAGATAGGAGATATCTAATTTGCAGTCATAGAATCCTTCATAGAAGAAGCAACAAAGCTGTCGAGACAAGGAGAAAGATGGTTTAAAAACAAGGAATTTCATGGTGAATCTTGGAAAGTGATCCTTAGAAACCCAGGTATGGATGTTACAGTATTTAGGAAGGGAATTCCTATTTCAGCACTCAAGAACAAATGGGGTAATATGTTGTTGATATTGCAAAAATTCATTACATGTGAAGGAAGATTTGGGTTTATGTATGTTTACTATATACGCTTACTAATGAATTTCTTAGAAAATGGAACCATCAACCTTCCCTTCTTCCTTCTAAACAGTTTGAGAAGGATGGCTACAAATGTCCAAAATAAAATTGAATCCATAGAAACAACTATGTGTCATCATGGATTAGTGAAAATACTAGTTGAATTCCATTCGAAAAGTATAGGGGATACTTGGGAAATTTCTTGGTAAGAAATTTTTTCCAGGATGCTCCAGAGTCACCTGAGGAAAGTCATGTTAAGAAAAGTAGGAGGAGAAAGATCAACATTAACATTCAAAACAAATTTGGAACCTCCTCACAAAAGAATGATGCAGAGATAGCTTCTAAACCAGAGGTTAGAAAGCAGAATAAACAGAAAGGAAAAATGAAAGAGAGAGCTGAAGAAATCAATGAAGACATTCCTGAACCTTCATCACCACAAGAAGATGAACAGTTACTCTCCGAAAGACTGACCAAGATTAAGGAGCAAATCAAGAAAAAGAAGGAGATAGGGAAGAGGAAGAAGGACACAAGAGAAGAAACCATAAGCTTCCAAAACCTGAGAAGGAGATCTAGACTACGAGGTAAGGTGAAGAAGGTAACATCAAAAGAATCCCAATTCATAAAGTTAGAGGAAGAAACCCTAGTTCAATCTCCTGACAGTATTCCACCTAAACACAGTCCAAAAAACTCTCCTCCATAGAATTTTGAAGGCAGCCCAAGCAGAGCTTCTCCTGGAATAGATCCAGTACAACAACAAATCTATGACTACATATAGTCATTAGAGAGAAAGGATACCTCAATGTATCCAGGATCCTCAACCAATCTAAAGTAGCTTGTTAATCCACAAGAATCTCTAACTAGGTCTCTCAAACAAGAAATCTTTGAGTTAGAGATTTTGAACAGGCACATTCAAAAATAAAATGAAACCTTGAGGGAAAAGAACAAGCTGGATAAAGCCATTCATGACAAAATAATGTTGCACCTAGGATTATGGTACAAGAAAAATAGGAAGCTGAAGAGGAAAAATAGGAATTTGAGCAGAACACTTATCAACCTCAAATACAGACTTCTTGTGAAGAAGCCCAGGATGGCAGTCAGTGCAAGGAGAAGTAAAAAAAGGAAGTTGGATGTGCTGGCAGAAGTATCAGAACATATGCAATAGGAGAAAGAAGTTCACATTTTTGAAAGTTGCATGGGGACATGCAATGATTTTGCAGTGGGGGTATGTTGAGCCTCAAAATTACTCTTTCCTTAGCAACTCTTATCATTCCTTTTCTTTGTTTTTCCATAAGAAAGATGCATTCTCATCACCAATAACCAGTATATACTGTCTTGAGGAGGACATTTAGTGATTTACATGTTATTCTTTTATGTTTTGCTGTTTGAATATATTTTTGTATATTAGCTATGGAACGCAGCCTATTCTATTGCTAATCAGCTGTTTCGCAGCTACCTTCATGCTCTAACAGGTTCGAGGTGTCAGAAGGAGAAACTAGCCACATGGGCAGCTTGGAAATCATCATGACATGGACCCTGTCCTATTCATTTAGCCCAGGTTGACAAAGAAGATGGCATAAGACTACGGTAAATGGATAAGTCAAACACAAAGAGACCGAAGGTAACAAGACTCTGTTTCATGGTTAATTAATGCATTTCACAGTGATGGGAAGCATTATCCGGAGCAACTACCTGTACCTACGGACTCCAACAACGACCATGTCTTGGATTTATGTCTCCAGCAGCCGAGGAAGAAATTTCGCATACCTATCTTCTATGTGTTTGGTTGTAGCATGCTTTTCTCCACAAACAGTTATATGATTTTTCTTATAAATACCTGTGTAAAGGACTGAAGAAGTTAGTAGTAATAGTAATAGTTTTATTGTGAAATCGAAGTTCTAGACTCTGTAATTTCTGGGAATTTTGTGTCCCTGTTTTAATATGAGAAGACCGCATGTTTTTATGAACATCTGAAGGAGTTTTCTTGGAGTTGATTGAGCAAGTGTAGCCTAATCAGTTGCAGAGGGCCCCTGCACTGAAGAAGGTTTCATTTCATTTTATTTTTCTTCTTCTTGTTAACTGTAAATTCATCATTTTCTTTCTAAAACAATGTTTATAATCATTTTCTTACTAACAATGTTTATAATGCAATTTCCATCATTTTCTTATTAACAATGTTTATAATTTAGAGCAGTTTCCATTAGCTTGATCTCTTTTTAGTTTTTATCAGTAGTTTAGAAGATAGAACTCAATAGTGTAATCTTGTTTCTTCAATTAAAAACTAACCTTGTTTCAGGATGAGAGTAGGATTGAAGAATGATAAGGATACACTGTTGGATAGTTTACTTCATTCACTATTTTGCTAGTTTAAATTCTCAATTAAATTGATCAGTGTCATTTACTGTCTTTTCCATTTCATTTTTAGTTTACTGACTCATGGTGTTAATGAATGTTTATGGAAAACCCTTCAAGTTGATAATTCATCCTTAACTAAGTGGTTGAACATTTCATCTATGCAATGAGTTATTTATGCATCTCTGTATTTGCTTTCCCGTAGATTAATGAAGTACATAATTACTCAAATGTCATCCCAAGGAAACTTTCTCCCAAAATTGAGAGGCAGAGTAACCAAGTATTTCATTTAGTTTTATTTCTGTAATTAGTTAGACATCAATTGCAAATTTCACTTTCAGTTTTAATTCATGATTTGGAAATAATGGTAAAATAAGAATAGAAACTTTGTTTTCATTTCTGTCTTAGCTTTGATTTCAAATCTTTTTTAGCTCTATTTTCATTTCTTTCTTAGCTCTATTTTCATTTTTAGATTTTGAGCAGTCTTTACGAAAGTTAGATTTAGTTATGATAATTTACATTGTAAATCATTAGGAATTAAAAGTCCAAAAACCCCCCAAAACAACATAAAACATAAAAACAACGAAGTAAGAAGGATTAGCTAGCACAAACAGTGCACTGCACTTCATCAGTTTACGATACCCAGATTGATAATTTATGTAGAGCAATTTAGGACACTAAATTGACCAAACAACATGTACCAAAGACCAAACTGAGTGGTGCCTCTGAGGTATCTCAACAGATGTTTGGTTGCCTTCCAATATAGTTTGGTTGGCTTAACCATTTCTTGGGTAAGTTGGTTAACTGCATAACACATGTTTGGTCGTGTGTTCACCAAATACATAAGTGAACCCACAAGCTAGCTGTAAATAGTAGCCTCCACTACTTCACCTAAAGTAGCATCTTCCTTCCTCCAATTCCCTGCTAGAGGAGTCTCCATGGGTTTGCTGCTCTACATGTGGAACTTCTTTAGTATCTCGTTGGCATAATTTCCCTGATAGAGAAACAATTCCTCGTCTACTTTCCATACTTCCATACCAAGGAAATAATGCATGAGTCCCTAGTCCTCCATCTCGAATTCTCTTGCAAGATCCTCTTTGCAAGATTTGACCAGCTTCTCATCACCTGTTAAAATGAAATCATTGAAGTATAATACTATAATCAATAATTTACCTTCAACCAAAATATTGTAAAGGTTTGCATCTACTTCACTTTTGGTGAAGCCCAACCTGGTGAAATAACCGTCGATATTGGTGTACTAAGCATGGGGTGCTTATCTCAATCCATACAACATTCACTTGAGTCTGCACACATGCGACTCTCTGTTGAATGTCTCAAATCCTTCTGGTTGCTCAATGTACACCTCCTCCTCAATCACTCCATTAAGGAATGTTGTCTTCACATCCATCTGATGTATCTTCCATCCCATCTGCGATTCAAGAGCTAGAATAGATCTGATTGAAGAGTACCTTGATACTGGAGCAAAGGTCTCCTTGTAATCAATTCCCTCCACTTGAGAGAACCCCTTAGCCACAAATTTGGCCTTGTGTTTCTTGATGCTTCCATATGTTTCTTGCTTCACCTTGTAGATCCACCTGGAACCTACCACTGACTTGTTCTCTAGTCTTGGGACAACTTACCAAACACTATTTCTGATTATGGAATCATATTCCTCTACCATGGCATCAACCCATATTGGCTTCTGCACTGTTGTAATAGCCTTGGTGAAAATTCCATGTAAAAATATATAAATACCATGGATGATGGGACATGTATTCCAAGCTAAATGGTGGGAAGGACATCCTAATGGGTGTTGATTCGGTTTATTATGGCTAAGGAAATTGGCAAAGGCAATGGCTAAGGCTTTGGAAAGGCAAAATGTCATTTTTGGCACATTTATTTATGAAAATAATGGAAACTGGGAGAAAAGGAAGATGAAAGGACACTGGTTGCATGTAAGGAGGAAAATGAAGGAAAATAATGTAAAATGAAGAAAATAGAGGCCTCATTAATAAAAAGGCTTGTGAGGATTAGGGAGCAAGACTTGGTCAGTTCAATTTTGGAGCTCTTTCATTATTCTCTCTCTATCTCATACTCTTGGATACTCAGATTTTTCTTAGAGCACTCTTGGAGGATGTGGCATACTTGGAGTTTGGAGCAAGAAGGCAAAGGAAGAGTAAGAAAGCGGAAGAGGGCATCGGTATCAGCAACTACAACGTGTTTTTCTCGCAGGTATTAAGTTGCATGTATGTTTTCCTCACTAGTTTTGGCATGCATGACACATTCATGTGGTTTCTTAGTCATGATCTATCACTGGCATGGAGGATTCCCTGGATTGATAGTGGATTTTCCTAGTCTTGCCATTTTCTGGATAGCCATGGTGTTTTCGGTTTATTTGCTTTGTTTTTTGGTTGGTTCTCATGTTTCTTAGCTTGGGTTGAGACATTAGTTCCGGGAGCCTTGGTTTGACAAATTCTCTGGAGACCTTTAATAGCTTGGGTTGAGTTATTAGTCCTGGAGCCTTGGTTGGACAAACAATCTGGAGCCCTTGGTGGGTTGAGTTACTAGTCATGGAGCCTTGGTTGGACAAACGCTCTGGAGCCCAGTAAAATCCATGGGTTGAGTTACTAGTCTTGGAGTCTTGGTTAGACAAACACTCTAGAACCCTCTATAAGTTGTGGGTTGAGTTATTACTCCTGGAAGCCAGGTTGGAACAAACACTCTGGAGCCCTAGAAGGCTGGGATAGAGACCGCTCTGATGTTGGTTTTGTGATGTCCAACCGTGAGGTGGAATCATTGTTTGATGGGTTGAGGTGGATAGCCTCTGGAAGCCCTAGATGGTTCTCGATAGATGTGGTCTATGAGATCCCACATTCATGCTTGGAATATGGCACGAGGCTGAATGGCTGAAGAGAGATTTGGCTCAGCCATTCTACAGTCGGGTGAAATGTGGAAGTCCCATTCCAGGTTTGGATTTTGTATCATTAATGAAAGGTGATATCTCATTATATTTCTATGAGCATTAAGCTGAATTATATATGGTTTATATGGTTGTGATTTCATTGATATTATGTCCCTATTATGTTGTTTATGTATATGTTTTATGACAACAACTACGTATGAATCTCATCATGTTTCTACTTTTTATTGAATGATTGATGTATCTATGACCTAATGGATGAAATGGAATCTCATGTTATAAGGAGACAATGCTTCATAGAAAATCTCAAATAAGTATGAGACCCCTATGTTAAGAATTTTTATTTACACCTATAGGTTGCATATTTACCAAGTGTTTAACAAAATGCCTATCATGGCTAGTGTTGCAACACAAACGGTTTTTATAAGTTATATAGTCCTTTTGTTTTTAGAAGAAAAATAAAAATAAAAAATGTTAGATGAAAAAATAGAAAAAGAAAAAGAAACAAAGAAAGATAAAAAAAAAATTAAAATGAAAAATAAAAAAGGGAAAACAAAATAAAAATGAAAAATTACACTTCCCATTGTATTAGTGCGCACATTTAAATGCCACTTTGCATTACTTTTAATCATTTTTTTTTATTGTCATTAGTATTTAATAAAGCATGTTTAGTGAAATAAGCACATCCGACAAAGACATTTTTGTCATTTTTATATACATTGTTGAAGTGACAATTTGTCGCTATGTAACAAACATCTATTCATTTTCAATGGGCTCGATCTGTCCCACCTAGATCGACGACGATCAAGCCACCCTGCACCCCCCATCCCCATTCAAACCTTATTTGACGAGGGGGGTCCGGGGCGGCGATTTCAAACATACCGCCCAGAGATACGTGGCGCTACCCCCTCTTACCTGCACCCCCTTCCAAAACTAATTACCGCCTACCCCCCCATCCCCATTCGAACCTTATTTGATGAGGGGGGTCTGGGGGGGCGATTTCAAACATACCGTCCAGAGATACGTGGCGCTACCCCCTCTTACCTGCACCCCCTTCCAAAACTAATTACCGCCTACCCCCCCACCCCCACCCCCCCCCACTCCGGGTCCCCTAAAAAACCGCCATTCGTTCCCGCTTCACCACTTTTGACCTTTCCATTCGCCACGTTTCCCCACCACACAGCATGCCACGTGTCCCTCTCCCAATTATTAAATAAAATACACACCCCGCCATAAATATTGCCCATTTTTCATCTACCCGCTATGTGAATCATTTTTCCCATTCATTAAATATATCCGTTAGTATTTACGTCTTGCGCTCCTAATAAGAGGATTATTATAATTGATTAGTACACATTCTATAAATTTTTAGTCTCTAAACCCTGCAGTCTCGTTTGCTCAGGCATTTCACTGGTAAAAAAGACTTAGAGTACCATCATCGTGAAAATCTTCCAAGCGACCATTCATCCATCCAGTCACTCAATCAGTCAATTACCCTAATACCAGGTATTTATAGTCGTTTTCCCCAATATCCTCTTAATTATGTCTTCCAAAAAGAAAAAGACTTCTACAGAAAATCCAATGCTTCCTCCACCTGTAGATATGGATCATAAACCATTATTTGACAAATTATATTAAATTTTTGGAACCAATTGTGAATTTGATCTTTACAAACTTCCCAATTGGCTCAAGCAGAAATATCTTGACCTCAGTGATGACTTAGGGTTGTGGGATTCTTCCTTACCGCAATTTATTTTTCCTCACACCTATTACTTTCCTAAATTTGTCACCTAGTCTCAATTTCGATATCTTCTGAGTCAAAGAACCATTGTAGCACAAAATGGTGAAGTCCTCTTCGCCATTAATGGAAATTCTATCTCATAAATGCTCCAAGGAGTGTTCAAGTATGAACCTATCTTGGTATATTTTTTCTTCACTATTAATTAGACATGTTTCCTTTCCAGCTACAAAAGCTAGATAGTCAAGGAAACCCTCAGTTAGTAATTCACTGGACCTCTTTGGTAAAAAATAACAACACTGAATTTACCTTCAGTGATTTTGTAGATCGGTTTTTACATGTGACTGCCAGTTTGTTAAATAGTGATATAGAGCCCAAGATACATCCAGAAATCAAAAGGATTCTGCAATTGAGTGACCAAACTAAGAGAGGAGATTGGTATCAGTACCAATCTTATACAAAAATCATAATATATGGATGTGAATTACCACCTTACAAAGTCCCAAGTTTGTACCAATTAGAATATTTTCTCTAGAATATATCAGACATATGATCAATATGGATCAAATACATTTTCTAGCAGCAAAAAAGAAAGCACAGTTCAAGATAAAGGCAGAAGTTGGCCCATTCATCTGCAATGCAAGATCAACAAGACATGATGTAGATGATATTTTGAAGCAAATGAATTTCAAGCACAACTTTACATGGTCCTATGATCCTCTGGGTGTAACTTCAAAGTTAAGGATGGAACAACAATATGGTCCTTATACACATACTCCTAGACCAGAGATAGAGAAATTCATGAATCAAGAAAGTTGGCGGGAGGATACCTTACAGGAAGCAAAAGAACAGGTGTTATCAACAAGCTCCACTCTAGTTTAGCAAGAAAAAGAAAAGAGACAAGGGAAAAAATTTCCCCTTCGGTAACTAAGATTTCATAAAATAATTTAAAGTATACAATAAAATACAAAAGCCCATGGATGTAGGGGAGACAAAATAAGAAAACACAGAACAAGTACACCCAATTGTTCTCATAGGAACATCCACCCCCTTAGTGCCACGGAGAGAGAACATCATTCCTTCACCCCCAATAAATCCAATGACAACAGATGCACTAATTTCATCACCAACAAGAGAGTTGGGACAGAGTCAGAAGGAATCAAGCATATTTGCTACTTATCAAGAGATAAAAAGGAAGAATGTTGCACTTAAGGCCAGTACATTCTCACAGTTTTGGAAGTAGACATCTACTTCCCAACACATGCTCCTCTTAGCCTTTGATTCAGAAAAGGGAAAAATGCAAATTGCCTTCTTAGAGCCCAAGGTTCCTCAACCTCGGTCAACAAATGATTACAAGAAATCAATTTTCTCTTTTGATACAAGAACAATCCATCCCATAGACCAGATGGATTTGCACAAACAGTCTGGTGATATGATTTTTAATACTCTGACTAATTCAGCTATGACAACTACCAAGCTTCAAATTTATGTACATAATATGCAGGCAGAGTTAAAATTAGAGAAAGTCTCTTTTTTAGCTAAAGATACAAAGAATAAATCTTTAGAAGAGCTAGTGATCAAATTGGGATATGATCCCAATTATGTAAAAGTAGTGGAGGAGATATTCAAAACTAAAAACACATATATAGCAGCATTAAGAAAGCAGCTAAATATCCCTTCAACTGAAGATCCATAGGCCAAAGAATTTGGGGAACTAGAGAAGGAAAAGGAAAACCTGTTCAACCTTATTATTGAACAAAATGATCAGATTTCTAAAATGGAAAAGGAAATCGAGAAACTTCTGAAAGAAAAAGAGGAGCAGACTACTCTTGTGCAAGCAATTCCATTTACTGTCATTCCAACAACATGTACATCAGTAGGAGAAACATCAACTTCAGCAACAGTTTCAATAGCAGAGACACAATCCAACACTACACTAACAGATCTAACTAAGGAAATGAATGATTTATCTATTAAGGATCAAGAGATTGAGAAACTGACAGAAAAGTTAAACAATTTACAAGAACAAAAGATCAAAGTAGATAATACTTATCTGGTAGAGCTACAAAAATCATATAAGCTTGCACAAAGGATAAAATATTTAGAGAACCAAAATGTTATGGCAGACACTATTGCACAAGCTAAGGAGAACATTTGGGTGGAGATAAATGAAGAAATGATAAAAATCTAGCCATCCATAGAGATTATCTTCGAGCAAGATAAATTAGTACTGAAATCAAAATTTCTGATAGCTGATGTCAAAAGGGAACTTGACAACAAAATCAGTGATGCAGTTTCTATAATCAAACTCTTAAATTCAAAAACCAGAGAAGAATTAGAAGAATTAGATATAGAATACAAAACAGATACCATTTTGGAAGTGAGAAAAATTCTCACCAAGAAAAATTTGATGCTACAATTAGAAAACAAATGTGACAATTTGCAAACTATGGTACAAATATTTCATAAGAAGTTTAACGTTTTGTATCAAAAGGGTCTCCCTGGACTACAAGGAATGGGAGATGAATTAGTTAAGCTTGAAGACTATCAACAAAAATTGTTTACCATTGCTACAGACAGGTCCAAATTTGCAAATATCAAAGGCACTATTACAGGAAAGGCATTCATGGAAGGCCTCAATTATGATTTTTTGATCAAACACGAAATAAATCATTTATTTCCTGTTAAGCCTACTTTTGAAAAATACACAGAAGTAGATGAAGTCTATCGAAATTTGATAATATTTTCACTTCCAGATCAAAGAAAATGGGAAAATTATGTGAATTACTAGAGTAAAGGTCAACAAGCATCCAAAAGAAAGTCAGCAACGAGACAACTATTTTTCAGATCCAATCATCACTAGAAATCCTCGAAAGCAGTGCCAACAGCTTCATTAGTTTCATTTCACTATAATTTTGCACTATTTTTGTAAAAGTAGTTTCAAATATTTCTAAAAGTCTAGATATTTTGAGAAAACTTTTGTATAAATATTTCCAAATTCGAATTATGAAGGGTTGAACCCTTAGGATAAGTTTTTCTTGAGCAGAATTGCATGTATCTGAATTTTTTTGATATCAATAAAAGGATTCTGGATTTGCTTCAAACAACTTGTTATCTTTGTGAGTTCTTCTTAAGTTAATCATTACATCTTGTTGTTTCTCCATGTATTTATTTTTATGAAGAAATCTAGGTAAGATAGAACTGAGTTTCAGTCTATCTTAAATCCCCCATGAAGTTATAATATATTATAGAGATTAGTTTATTTGACTGTTTGTCCAAATTAAACTCCTCTACATTAATTAATTGTCACTTCTTCATAAACTTAAATACATTTTGATGGGCATTGAACATGGTTTACTAGCATCTTTCTTTATGATAACTTTGAAATATTTTGTTTGAATGATTCAAGTTCATAACTTCTTAAAATTCTTCCTTCCAAATCTCTTGAAATCTAAATTATTGTTTAGAGGTAAAGAATCAACCCTTTTATTGTATTCAAATAATTTAGGATGCAGTACCTGTTTACATAAGCTTAAAACATTGGTCATCCATAAATTCAAAACAACAAAATATTTTAGATGCTCTCGCATAATTACCTAACCTAGAATTATCTCAGAGGACAACATCAGATTGGCGTCATTGCCGGGGAATGAAATTTGAATCATTTCCCTGGGACAACGATTTATCTTTTCCTTTAAGGTGAATATAGGATTAGCATGTTAAAATCTTTCACTTGGTGACTCCACAAGCCAAACTGGCTTCTTCTAGACATACCAGATCTCATTCAGACCCTGAGATTTATTCTCCATTATTAGATCCTGAGAGACTGGTAAGAGAAGCTTATTTTAGAAGAAGATTAGAAGCTTCTACCTCTTCTTCTGCACCGATACAACCTGAAACTGTTTTAGCTACTGATCCTTTTGGACTTGTTCCAATTCCTTCTGAATTGTCTAACTTACCCCCAAAAGTATTAGAACTTTTATCTAGAGGAGTTGATCTATAGTCAGCCTTTCTAGTCCATTCATTGGAATCATATCAAATCCCTGAAACCCTTTTAGAATCACCTAAGTCAGAAGAAGAGTTAGATATACATTTACCTGAGTTAAAACCTAGTGATTTTATATCACCTATTGTACATACTTTTGCATCTACTTCTGCTCTATACAAATCCTTTATTTGAAACTAAAGGAAAATTTCAACCAAAAGAGTAGAAGTCAGTTATCCAATCACCATTATAAAAAGTTTCAAAGGTCCTCCTCCTACAACCACACCTCCATCTTGCCTCACAAATTCATCTCCATATACAACATCTTCTTCAGAATCTTCCTCATCTTCTACAGACTCATCCTCATCTTCAGATATGGCTACTTTTCAGCCTATCATTCAAGCTAGGTATGCAACATTATAGCTCCCTCATGAACTTATTATTTTTATTGATGGGTATTTAAAACATCTACCTAGATTTAATGGAGAAATCGGTTTGCTTGTTGAAGATCACTTAGTTGCCTTTTTAGATTTTGTTGATAACATGAATATTGAACATGAAGATGTATATATGAGATTGTTTGTTCAATCACTTGAAGGAAATGTTAGAATTTGGTTTAGACAACTAAGAGAAAATTCTATTCCATCTTGGAATTAGTTAACAAACATATTTAAAAATCAATGGGGGGTTCAAAAGGATCCTGTTATAGAGTTTGAAGAACTAAAGAGAAATCCTGGTGAACCAGTGGCTGAATTTATAAAAAGATTTAACAAATTTTATCATAAGATGCCACCTAACTGTAAACCACCATTATCAGCAGCTAAAGTTAGATTTTCTAAATCTTTTGATGATGATTTCGTAATCATGCTTAGAGAAAGGACATCCATCACCCTAGAAGACATGCAAACAAATGCCATAGAAGTTGAAGCCAATAGATCAACATCAGCTAAACTTAGGGCTAAAGCAGAAAATGATGAAAGAAAAATGAAAACTAGGGAAGAAGGTTCTTCATCAAAAGTACAAATGAATATCAAAAGATAGATGAAATCACTTCACTACTTAGAAATCTTTCAAATAGGATTTCGAAAATGGAGGCTCAACCTATAACAATTCAACAAACAACAAATAGACCTCAAGCTCCATTCAGAAGAACTACCCAACCCCAAAATTTGAAAATAACTAATATTGATTAAAAAATTCAACTTTCACTAATGATTAATGATAACTCATTAGTTCAAAATGCCATTGTCCCCCTTCCTCAAAATCAATTTCCACAACAAAATCAAGAAGATTCACAAGTGTCAAAATATCAGGCCTTCTCTGAATTCTTAATTGTAGAAATAAATAGAAGATATGATTTAAGACCATGGCCAAGGCCTAATAAACCTTCTAATAATCCCATTGTAAATGAACCACCAATTAAAACCACTAAAACTCAAACAACAACAATTCAACCATTGAATCAATCAAATGAACCAACTTTAGTTGATAAAACAATTTTAACTACTTTCAATGTGGAAAGAGAGCTAGAAAGGGTCAAAATACCTATTCCTTTATCTGAACTTTCCAAAAATCTAGGGTATAAAAATCAAGTTTCTAAATGGATTCAATCTTCAAGTGTTGATGCTGAAGGAGATGTTATAAGCTTGCAAGATGAGAAACCTTCAGTAATATTTGGTCCTAGTTCTGATATGATTGATGAAAATGTACCACCTTTTTATGTCACTTTAAAAGTTCATGATTTTTTGTTATACAACTGTATGTTAGATTCTGGGGCTTCCCATAATCTGATGCCTAAAGTGATCATGGATCAACTTCAATTACAGGTTACTAGACCCTATCATGATTTATATACTTTTGACTCAAAGAAGGTACCCTATCTTGGACTTATAAAAGACTTAGTTGTCACTCTAGCACAAATCCTTGTTAAGAGTGTAGTATTAGATATTGTAGTTACAGATATTCCTCCTAAATTTGGCATGTTATTGTCTAGATCATGTTGTGCCAAATTAGGAGGAAGTCTGCAAATGGACATGTCTTATGCTACTATTCCTATATATGGAGGTGAACAAATAAGATTATACAAGGAGGTTAGATTCATTAATATTGTTTGTAGAGATGATCAAGTAAGAAATCATCCCATTTATGTAGTTGACCAAGATTTTGGATGTTTCACACTATCATCAGATAATTTACAAAACACTCAACTTACCATTGAACAGATTGTGGATAAACCTGAGACTGTCAAAACTGATATTTGGAAATTATACTTTGATGGAGATTTTTCAAAAGAAGGAGTTGGAGCTAGTATTATACTTATTTCACCAAATAAAGAGAACATAACTCAATCCTATAAGTTAGAATTTGATGTTACAAACAATGTAGCAGAATATGAAGCTTTACTTCTAGGGTTGGAATTAGCTAAAAGTCTTAAAATACAAAATTTAAGTGTATTTAGTGACTCAGAGCTCATTGTTAAACAAGTCAGGAATATTTGTCAAACAAAACATCCCAAACTTAGATCATACATAAATGAGGTATGGGACTCATTGGATAATTTATTTCAGGCATTTAACATCACTATTATTCCAAGAAATGAAAATATTCATGCAGATTCTTTAGTTGTTTCAGCTAGTTCTTTTAAAATTCCCGATCAAATGTAGTTACAATATCAGATTCAAGTAAAATACAAACCATCAATTCCTAATAATCTTAAATATTGGCAAATATTTGAAGATGATGAACAATTGAAATCATTTTTGCAAGTAATTGATGAATTTTCAACCTTACAAGTTGAAGAAGAACAACTTGATGATAAAGAGTTAAGTAAACAAAATGAAACTTCACAATTAGACTAAAAAATTGTTGATCATAATATCCTCCAGCTACCCAACAATTTCATCCCTAAGGGATTAGTTCCTCTTGAGAAACTGTTTGATCACAACGATGTTCCAAAAAACCGATTATCAGATTCATTTGAAGAAGATATAGAAGAATGTAATATTGGAACTCAAGGAGAAACCATAAATATTAAAATCTCTGCATCATTACCAAAGGAAACAAAAGATGAATATCTAAATCTCCTTAAAAATTACAGAGATGTTTTTGCTTGGTCTTATGATGAGCTTAAAACATATGATACTACACTCATTGAACATAAGATTCCCCTGAAACCTAAAGCTAAACCTTTTAAGCAGGATAGATCCAGTCTTGCTCCCCACAATTGAAAAAGAACTTAAGAAGCTACTAGATGCCAAAATCGTAGTTCCCTTAAGATATTCTGATAAGATAGAAAATTTGGTTCCAGTCAGAAAGAAAAATGGTGAAATCAAATTATGTGTGGACTTCAGAAACTTAAACAAATAATCCTATCCATTACCCAAGATGGATCATTTACTTCAAAATGTTTTAGGTTCTAATAGAATTTCTATGTTAGATGGTTTTTCTAGCTACAATCAGATCATGGTGAGCCTAGAAGATAGAGAGAAGACAACATTCACCACTCCTTGGGGTACATTCATGTATGAAAGGATGCCTTTTGGACTAACAAATGTTGGAGCTACATTCCAAAGAGCCATGGATTTGGCATTTGTTGGTAAGATTAATAAGTTTGTTGTCATTTATCTAGATGATCTAACTGTATTTTCAAATTCTGATCAAGAACATTTAAAGCACTTGAGAAAGGTTTTTGACAGGTGCAGGAAGTTTGGGATATCTCTGAATCCAAAGAAATCCTTGTTTGCAATAAAAGAAGGAAAATTACTCGGCCATATTATTTCAAAGGAAGGAGTAGTCATTGACCCAAAAAGAGTTTCAACCATTCAAGCACTTCCACTACCAAGGAATAAGAAGGAAATTCAAGCTTTTCTTGGTAAAATTAACTTCTTGAGGAGATTTATACCCAACTATGCTGAAATAGTTAAGGATATAACTGACATGCTGAGAAAAGACCATGAAGTCAAGTGGACAGTTCAAGAAAGATTTGCTTTTACCCAAACCAAAAAGCCATTTCTGAAGCCCCAGTATTAGCCAGTCCAGATTATTCTAAACCTTTCAACATTTTTTCTTTTTCTTTTGAAACTACCCTAGCTGTTGTCCTTTTGCAAAAGAATGAAAATGGAGATGACCAGCCTATTTCATTTTTCAGTAAAGTCATGAGAGATGTTGAGTTGAAATATAACATTATTGAAAAACAAGCCTATGCCTTGGTTCAAGCCTTAAAATCTTGTAGAGTCTATGTCATTCATTATTCCATTATTTCCTATGTTCCAAATAATGTTGTTAAAACTGTATTATCACAACGTGATATAGATGATCGAAGAGGAAGATGGATCACCAAGATATTAGAATTTGATCTTATTATCAAATCTACCAAGTTAATAAAGGGTCAAGGTTTAGACAAACTTTTAGCTAAATCCAATTGTAAAGTCTTGGGGATAAATTATGTGATGCAAATATCAGCAGAGTCTTCCATAAGAACCTTCTCCAAAGTCAGCAGAGAAGAATCCAAAAGAACCTTCTCCAAATTCAGCTGAGAAGAATCCATAAGAACCTTCTCCAAAAGTCAGCATAGAAGAATCCACAAGAACCTTCTCAGACATCAACAGAGAAGAATCCACAAGAACCTTCTCAGACATCAACAGAGAAGAATCCACAAGGTCCTTCTCCAAAGTTAGCAGAGCAGAATCCACAAGAACCTTATCAGATATCAGTAGAGAAGAATCCACAAGAACCTTCTTAGACATTAGCAGAGAAGAATCCACAAGAACCTTCATCTTCAGCTGAACCAACTCCTCTTCCACTCCACATTGATGACAAATTTCTTCTTTCAGAATGGTACACTCATATTGTGCATTTTCTTCGTGATTTTGAGTATCCACCTGAATTCACAAAGAGTCAATGAAAAACACTCAAGTTAAAGGCCATCAAATATTGTATCATCAATACAAATCTGTATTGGAAGGATCCATTAAACATCCTTTTGTTATGCCTAACAGAAAGTGAGACAGAAGGAGTTATAGATCAGTTTCATGCAGGTATTTGTGGTGGTCATTATGCTTGGAGAGAAACAACATATAAGATTTTAAGAGTTGGGTTTTATTGGCCAACATTGTTTGCACAAGTAGGAGCAAAGGTTAGAAGTTGCATACCATGTCAAATTTTTGCTGGTAAGAAAAGATTAGCAGCACTCCCTCTAGTTCTAGTATTAGTTGAAGCACCTTTCCTGCAGTGGGGATTATACTTTATTGGAGAAATCCATCCAGCATCTAGCAGCCAACATAAATGGATTTTAACTGCCACAAATTATTTTACCAAGTGGGTAGAAGCTATACCAGTCAGAAATGCTACTGATATTGTTGTCATTAAATTCATTGAAGAAAATATATTATCTAGATTTGGATGCCCCCAACAGATAGTTACAGATAATGCCCAAGCATTCAGTAGTGTTAAAATGATTGAATTTTGTCAAAAATATCAAATTCTACTACATCATTCTACCCCTTATTACCCTCAAGGGAATGGATTGGCAGAGTCTTCAAACAAAAGTCTAGTCAAAGTCATTAAAAAGGTACTTGCAGATCATAAGAGAAATTGGGACAGTCACCTTAAGTATGCAGTTTGGGCAAATAGAATTTCACCAAAGAGATCAACAGGTAAATCACCTTTCCATCTTGTTTATGGCACTGAGGCCATATTTCCTACATAATTAACTTTTCCTGTCATGAGATTCTTACAAGAAGCAAATGAAGAACCTGATGATTTTTCTAGGAGAATCAATTAGATTGTAGAACTTAATGAAACCAAAGATTAAGCGTAGGGAATATTAGAACAAAATGAAAAGTTTGTTTGATAGGAAGGCTAAAGAAAGAGATTTCAGAGAAGGAGACTTAGTATTAAGATGGGATGCTAGAAGGGAAGACAAAGGAAAACATGGAAAGTTTGATAATTTCTGGTTTAGACCTTTTAGCATTACAAAGGTTAAAGGCAACAATACTTTTGTCTTGCAGAACTTAGAAGGACATTATTCCTCGTTGCATGTCAATAGGAAATATTTGAAACATTATATCCAGTATTGAAATTGCTTCAGTTATTCATCATTTTTACATCACCGGTTTGTTCTTATTTTCTAAAAGTATGATTGTTTTTCAACAAATACTCCATTAGCCCGAGGAGAAGGCACTTGGATCTGCATGTTCTCTGCATCTTACAGGAGGAAGCAGTCCCCAGTTGGAGCCGATGTTATAACACAAATGGTTTTGATAAGTTAGATATTCCTTTTGTTTTTAGAAGAAAAATACAAATAAAAAATGTTCGATGAAAAAATAGAAAAAGAAACATAACAAAAAATAAATGAAAAAAAAAAAAGGGAAAACAAAAGAAAAAAAAAAAAAAAATAGATTTCTCATTGTATTAGCACACACATTTAAATGTTGCTTTGTATTACTTTTAATCATATTTTTTATTGTCATTAGTATTTAATAAAGCATATTTAGTGAAATAAGCACATTCAACAAAGACATTTTTGTCGTTTTTATATATGTTGTTGAAGTGACACTTTGTCACTATGTAACAAACATCTATTGATTTTCAATGGGCTTGATCTGGCCCGCCCAGATCAACGGCAATCAAGCCACCCCGCACCCCCCATCCCCATCCGAACCTTATTCGACGAGGGTGGTATGATGCAGCGGTTTCAAACATACCACCCAGAGATACGTGGCGCTACCTCGTCTTACCCGCACCCCCCACCCCTCCGTGTCCCCTAAAAAATCACCATCCATTCCCGCTTCATCACTGTTGACCTTTCCATTGACCATGTTACCCCACCACACAACACGCCACTTGTCCCTCTCCCAACTATTAAATAAAATACACCTCCCTCCATAAATATTGCACATTTTTCATCTACCCGTTATGTTCATATGTTTTCCCATTCGTTAAATATATTCGTTAGTATTTACTTCTCCCGCTCCTAATAACAACATTATTATAACGGATTAGTACACATTTTATAAATTTTCAGTCTCTGAACCCTGCAGTCACGATTGCTCAGACATTTCACTGGTAAAAAATACTTAGAGTACCATGATCATGAAAATATTCCAAGCGACCATTCATCCATCCAGTCACTCAATCAGTCAATTACCCTAATACCAGGTATTTACAGTCGTTTCCCCAATATCCTCTTAATTATGTCATCCAAAAAGAAAAAGACTTCTGCAGAAAATCCAATGCTTCCTCCACCTGTAGATATGGATCATAAACCATTAGTTGACAAATTATATCAAATTTTTGGAACCAATTGTGAATTCGATCTTTACGAACTTCACAATTGGCTCAAGCAGAAATATCTTGACCTCAGCGATGACTTAGGGTTGTGGGATTCTGCCTTACCCCAATTTATTTTTCCTCGGACCTATTACTTTCCTGAATTTGTCACCTGGTGTCAATTTCGATATCTTCTCAGTCAGAGAACCATTATAGCCCAAAATGGTGAAGTGCTTTTCGCCATTAATGGCAATTCTATCTCAGAAATGCTCCAAGTCCAAAATTCTGACTCAATGCAAGATTTTCACCCCGACATACTCATGGATATATACAACAAGCTCGATTTCTCGAAAAGAACTAAAATATTTGAAACTTTTCTACCAGAAAATGCTCAATTACCTAGAGCCAACCCTCCTTATCCATCTTCCATGTTCCCATAGATGACCAAACAGATAATCTCAATTGTTTCATGCCTGTTAGGATACCATTCAGACTAGTGGGTTGATGAAACCATCTTAGCCTTCCTTTCTGTGTTTTCCTCAAATGAAAAACCTCATGCTCTTTTCTGTTATAGTGAATTTTTAGCAGAAGCCATTCATGACCAGTTCATGAAATTTTCAACTGAAGGAGTGTTCAAGTATGAATCTATATTGGTATATTTATTTCTTCACTATCAATCAAACATGTTTCCTTTCCAACTACAAAATCTAGACAGTCAAGAAAACCCTTTGTCAGTAATTCACTAGACCTCTATGGTAAGAAAGAACAATACTAAATTTACCTTCAGTGATTTTGTAGATCAGTTTTTACATGTGATTGCCAGTTTGTTAAATAGTGATGCAAAGCCTAGGATACATCCAGAAATCAAAAGGATTCTACAATTGAGTGATCAGACTAAGAGAGGAGATTGGTATCTGTGTCAATCTCATACAAAAATCAGAATATATGGATGCGAATTACCGCCTTACAAAGTCCCCAAGTTTGTACCAATCAGAATCTTTGCTCTAGAATATATCAGAAAAATGATCAATATGGATCAAATACATTTTCTAGCAGCAAAAAAGAAAGCACATTTCAAGATAAACGCAGAAGTTGGCCATTCATCTGCAATGCAAGATCAACAGGACAAGAAGCAGATGATATTTTGAAGAAAATAAATTTCAAGCACAAATTTACATGGTCCTATGATCCTCTAGGTGCAATTTCAAAGTTAAGGATGGAACAAAAATATGGTCCTTATACACATACTCCTAGACTAGATATAGAACAATTCATGAACCAAGAAAGTTGGTGGGAGAATACCTTACAGGAGGCAGAAGAACAGGTGTTGTCCACAAGCTCCACTCCAGTTCGGCAAGAGAAAGAAAAGAGACCAAGGGAAAACATTTCCCCTTCGATAATTGAGATTTCAGCAAAATAATTCAAAGTATACAATAAAAGACAGAAGACCATGGATGTAGGGGAGACACAACAAGAAAACACAGAGCAAGTACACCCAATTTTTCTCACAGGAACATGCACCCCCTTAGTGTCAGGGAGAGAGAACATCATTCCTTCATCCCTAATGACTCCAATGACAAAAGATACACTAATGTCATCACCAACAAGAGAGTCGGGATAGAGTCAGAAGGAACCACGCATATTTGCTACTTATCAAGAGATAAAAAGGAAGAATATTGCACTTAAGGCCACTACATCTCATAGTTTTGGAAGCAGACATCTACTTCCAAACACAGGATCCTTTTAGCCTTTGATTCAAAAAAAGGAAAAATTCAGATTGCCTTCTTGGAGCCCAAGGTTCCCCAACCTTTGTCAGCAAATGATTACAAGCAATAAATTTTCTCTTTTGATACAAGAACGATCTATCCCATAGACCAGATGGATTTTCACAAACAGTGTGGTGAGATGATTTTTAATACTCTGACTAATTCAGCTATGACAACTACCAAGCTTTAAACTTCTATACATAATATCCAGGCACAATTAAAATTAGAGAAAGTATATTCTTTAGCTAAAGATACAAAGATTAAATCTTTAGAAGAGCTAGTGATCAAATTGGGATATGATACCAATAATGTAAAAGCAGTTGAAGAGATAATCAAAACTAAAAACACAGATATAGTAGAATTAAGAAAGCAGTTGAAGAGATAATTAAAACTAAACACACAGATATAACAACATTAAGAAAGCAACTAAAGATCCCTTCAATTGAGATCCACAGGCCAAATAATTTGGGGAACTGGAGAAGGAAAAGGAAAATATGTTCAAACTTATTATTGAACAAAATGATCAGATTTCTAAAATGGAAAGGGAAATTGAGAAACTTATGAAAGAAAAGAAGAGCAGACTGCTCCAACGCAAGTGATTCCATTGACTGTCATTCCAGCAACAGGTACATCAGCAGGAGAAACATCAACTTCAGCAGCAATTTCAATAGCAGAGACACACTCCAATACTACACCAACATATCTAAGGCAACAAATGATTTATCTATTAAGGATCAAGAGATTGAGAAATTGACAAAAAAGTTAAACAATTTACAAGAATAGAAGATCAAAGTAGATAATACTTATATGGCAAAGCTACAAAAATCATATAATCTTGCACAAAGGATAGAATATTTAGAGAACCAAAATGTTATTGCAGACACTATTGCACAAGCTAAAGAGAACATTTGGGTGGAGATAAACGAAGAAATGACAAAAATTTGGCCATCCATAGAGATTATATTTGAGAAAGATAAATTAGTACTGAAATCAAAATCTCTGATAGCTTATGTCAAAAGGGAACTTGACAAGAAAATCAGTGATGCAGTTTCTATAATCAAATTATTGAATTCAAAAACTAGTGAAGAATTATAATAATTAGATATAGAAAATAGGAACAGATACCATTTTAGAAGTGAGAAAAATTCTCACCAATAAAAATCTGATACTACAATTAGAAAACAAATGTGACAATTTGCAAACTATGGTACAAATATTTCATAATAAGTTTAACGTTTTGTATCAAAAGGGTCTACCTGGACTACAAGGAATGGGAGATGAATTAGTCAAGCTTGAAGACTATCAGCAACAATTGTTTTCCATTGCTACATACAGGTCCAAATTTACAAAGATCAAAGGCACTATTATAGGAAAGGCTTTCATGGAAGGCCTCAGTTATGATTTGCTGATCAACACTAAATAAATCATCTATTTCCTGTTAAGCCTACTTTTGAAATACACCGAATTAGATGAAGTCTATCGAAAGTTGATCATATTTTCACTTCCAGGTGAAAGAAAATGGGAAAAATTATGTGAATTACTAGAGTAAAGGTCAAAAAGCATCCAAAAGAAATTCAACAAGGAGACAACTATTTTTTAGATCCATTCATAACTAGAAATCCTCGAAAGCAATACCAGCAGCTTCATCATTTTCATTTCACTATAATTTTGCACTATTTTTGTAAAAGCAATTTCAGATATTTGAGTCTGGATATTTTGAGAAAACTTTTGTATAAATATTTCCAAATTCGAATTATGAAGGGTTGAACCCTAGGGATAAGTTTTTCTCGAGCAGAATTGCATGTATCTAAAGTTTTTTGATATCAATAAAAGGATTCTGGATTTGCTTCAAACAACTTGTTATCTTTGTGAGTTCTTCTTAAGTGAATTATTACATCTTGTTGTTTCTACATGTATTTATTTTTATGAAGAAATCTGGGTAAGATAGAACTGAGTTTTAGTCTATCTTAAATCCCCTGTGAAGTTATAATATATTATAGAGATTAGTTTATTTGACTATTTGTCCAAATTAAACTCCTCTACATTAATTAATTGTCACTTCTTCATAAAATTAAATACATTTTGTTGGGCAGTGAACATGGTTTACTAGCATCTTTCTTGATGATAACTTTGAAATATTTTTTTTGAATGGTTCATGTTCATAACTTCTTATAATTTTTCCTTCCAAATCTCTTGAAATCTAAATTATTGTTTAGAGGTAAAGAATCAACCCTTTTATTGTATTCAGATAATTTAGGATGCAGTACCTGTTCACATAAGCTTAAAACATTGGTCATCCATAAATTCAAAACAACAAAATATTTTAGATGCTCTAGCATAATTACTTAACCTAGAATTATCTCAGAGGACAACAGCTAGTAGGGGTCCAGTTAAGGTCTTGATAATCTCATTGCTTTTACATCATTGTTTCTCTGTAATTTTCTTGATTCTAAGCATTCATTCCATTATGGGCAGTGACCTGGGCTCTAGGGCTGAAAAAGTGGCTCAAATCACAGAGTCATTGGCATATCACTTACAATTTTGGTTCACAGTCGCTGGCAGGTAGGCTTTTGAGAGCAACTTTGGGTTTCTGGTCACTCCCTTTCCCATAGCATGAGAGCGACTATGGCCTAAGAGGTCCAGAACAATAATAGGACCAAGGGACATGTTGTTTGAGTGGTTGACTGTCTTCTCAGGGTTCCGTTGATGATGTTGGATGATTGTGTGTGATGTTTCATCGATTCCATTTCCTTAAGGTTACCTAAGAGGCCAAATCATATCATAGTGGCCTCTCGTTGCATGTTTACCCCAGCTAGCTAGTTGCTTGGGTAGATATGGGAGGAGGGTGTTACAAAGTAGTATCAGAGCATGGTTGCTCTCTCCTTGGGTTGTGTGTTGATTATTCTTTCATGTTGGTTGCATATGTGTTCCTTATGCATGTAGTCCATGTGCTTGTTGCATTTGCATGGTGTTGATCATGGTTGTAGTGATGTTTCCATGTGAAGGTGTAAGGTGTGGTCGTGGAGTATGTCTTCAGGTGTGTATGGTTTATTATGCATTGTTATGCATGTTAGTGATCACATATTATTAAGTGCACGTGAGGTGGTTGTTGTTGTTGTGAATGAGGTCAACTTTTGTGTAGTTGATGTGGTCAGGCATTGGTGACTGGACTCTAGCTAGAATGGCGTGTATATGGTTTTGCACTCATGTGTTATATTTCTATATGCAGTTGTTATGCATGTATGGTCTAGGTTATAGTTATGCATGAATAATAGGTCAAAAATGCCTTGTGAAGTCATTGTATGCAATTTAGGTCATCATGGTGCTATTGGTTGTTATGATGCTAATGAGCTAGTTGAGATAGAGAAGGGGATGCAGATCATCATAATGAGGTTGCAACATTAGACTTTGGGATAAGAGAAGATTGTCATACAGGTATTGTAGGCTTGGCATGCATGTATGTAAGTTAAGGATTTTTATATGCATTAGGTTTATATACATTAGGTTTATGTACATGTCTTGTGATGTTATGACTACATTCATGATAGATGTTAGTTGATCAATGTAGTTATATGCACATGTGTCAGATAGTCAAGAATAATAGTAACATTGCTATTTAGGTTAGGTAACTTCATGATTATGTTATATGAGATAGGTTAACTTGTGGTTGTTGTATGACAATTAGCTTGATGATTAGGTTTTATGTTGTTTATGAGCATGATATATAACTTGTTGTTATGTGCTATTAACTTGATAATTAAGGTTATTTCATTGAGATCTTGATGTTGTAATTCGGATTGGTCATATGCGTGATGGTTATGTTCATTGCGTTGAAGATCTTGATGTTATATGTATTGTGTTAACCTAGTTTGACCTAAGCAGATGGTTATGGTTGTGATATTCAGGTATGAGCTGACATATTTGTGATATGGTGTCATACTAATCTATATTGATCGTACATATGCGATAATTATGCATGAGCGACAAATGATTATGAGCTTATGGTGTGAACATATTAGTTAGCTACTGCTATGGATATCATGATTTAGGTTTGAATTGATATGTTGTGAAGTTGTATCGTGCTAACCTAGATTGACTGTGCAGACAAGATAGCCTCCCTTGAAATACACTAAGGTATGAGTTCGCTTATGTCGTATATTTGGTGCTTGATCATTTGCTTATGTCATCTATTTGGTGTTCAAATGTTTGGTGTCTATTACTTCATCTGGTTGATTCATTTAACATGATGTGTTTGCAAGTTGGTTGAATATTTGATGAATTTCATAATACGAGTATGTGTTCCAATGATCTTGTTTTAAGATGATTGTACTAATACATGTGTGTTCAGAAAGTTGATATGTACTTGGGTATAGTAGGTGACAATTGTAGCACTATGTCTAATGACTATGAGTTGGCTATGTATTGTGACATGATTATTTAGTCTTGGTAAAGGTTTATTTCAAATTGATATATATGATTGTCATGATGTTTCAAACATGTGGTTGACATGTGTGAGAAATCGCAGGGTAACATGTTAGGTATTATTATGACAAGGTGATAGTTGATGTGTTTACATAACTAACAGTTGGGTGATGTGACAATACATAGTAAGCCTCGATTACAGTAAGGTAAAAGGTAAAGAAAGGAACTGGGCAAGAATTCTTTTGGCTATGTTTGGAAACCCTAATTCCCAACGAATGAGTGCCTCACATACAGGAAGTCTTCTTAACCTTGATTTTGTTTGACATTATGTGGATATGTGCTATAGTCATGAACATGTACTTGAAAGGTATATTAGACAATCTCTAGTTGTAGGTGGATCTGTCAAGGGAATTGGAGTCCCTTGAGAGATGGTGTGGATGTGTTCAATTACAAGCAACGTGTTTGGAACAACAAGATAAGATAAATGGTATATTGTTATATTTATTTATGCACTGATAATTATGTGCTTATGGTAGTATGATGCAGGGGGTTACATGGCAAGAGAGATTGCCACGAAATCTTGAAGAAGGCTCGGGTTGAGCTTTCCTTGGGAACCATGGGGATTGAGTCATGGTGTTTGTTGTTAATCTTGCGCTTTTGGTCTTTTGGTGATTTTTTGTGCTTGGTTGCGGTTTTGTTTATGTTTGGTGCAAGGCCTTGCCACTTTGTTGTGGTGTCATATTGATATTGACTTTCATGGTTTTCTTCTTAGTTGTCTCTTGTCTTGCCTTTTATGTTTTGAGTCTTGGGAATTGTTTGGGAAAGAGGAAATTTGATGGAGCTCGGGGAGAGTTGTGTGGTACTCAACAGGTAATGTAAGACACAGATGAAGCTCGGTGCATGAGTAAGCGTAGCAGAAGGTAAGACTATGACAATCAGTTGGATTGGTTGGGTCCATTGCGGTAAATGGATGGTGGCAGTATAATCATGAGAAAGGTAACCATAAAAGGTAAAGTAAATGAATCTAAGGTGTTAGTTTCCTTGGCTATGTTTGGAACAATTGTTCTCAGTGTTGTGTATGAATAAAGGAAGTTCTCTTAACCTTGACCTTGATATCTAGTAATTATGTTATGATCATGATTATGTTGATGTTTATACATGTAGGTGTGTATGTATGTCATGTTTGACAGGGTTGTCATGAATCGTGATTATTAATGCTAACATTTATATGTATACATGTATGTATGTATGTATGTCATTGTCTAACATGATGATGTTTGTTTTATGCTAATGTTTATATGCACATATGTATGTATGTATGACGTTGACTGATGAGATCATAATTATTTTATGATGTATGTATGTGTACATGTGTCTATGTCACTATTTGACAAGATCATCTGGAATCATTCTTGTGGAGGAATGATTGCTTACATAGGCAAATGACATGAAGAGGTTCCTGGTCTTACGAGGAATCAATTGGAAGAGTAGTCATGAAAAATGTATGAGGTCAATATCGTATGGTTATGAGTTGATATTATGTGATTATATTACGTCTATGTTATGGACATGTTATACAAGGGATACATCTGCAAAATGAAAGTAGTGTGGTTTTGGATGTGTGGTACTGTTGTGCATAGTTTGTATATGTTGTACATGTTGCATCTGTGATGACTATGTGCATGAAGTATTGTCCATATGTAGTGTGTGTACATGTTGTTTATGCACAGGGTGTTAGTACAGATAGTGTTGTATGAATGTTGCATATTCAATGCTGGGTACAAATGATGCTATGTACATGTTGGATATACGGTGTTGTGTACATATTGTATTGTGTGCATAATGGATATGCGATGTTGTATGCATATGGTGCTCTGTGCGTGTTAGGTATGCGGTGTTGTGTACAGATGATGCTATGTACATGTTGGATATGCTGTGCCAGGTACATGTGGCGTTGCGCGCATGTTGTACATGTGGTGCTATGTACATATGGTGTGGTGTGCATGATTGTACAAGTGGTGTTGTGTGCATATGGTGTTTTGTACATGTTGTACAAGTGGCGCTATGTGCAGGTGGTGCTGTGTACATGTCGTGCATGTGGCGCTGTGTACATGTGGTGTCGCGTACATGTCGTGCATGTGGTACTATGTACATGTGGTATTGTGTACACATTGTACAAGTGGTGTAGTGTACATGTTGTGCATGTGGCACCGTGTACATGTGTTGTTGTGCACATGTAGTGCAGGTTGTACAGTGTACGGGTGGTACTGTGTACATGTTGTACATATGGTACTAGTGCACGTGTGGTATTGTGTGCATGTCATACATGTTGTGTTGAGGGCATGTGGTACTATGTATGTGCATTATGTAAGTACATGTATTGTGTGGTGTTGTACATCGGGTATAGATGTATTGTGTTATGCGCTGGACGTAGGTGTATGTGTTGTATGTCAGGTGTAGGTGCATGTATTTCATGGAGTTGTATGTCATGTGTGGTTGTATGTGTGTGATGCACACTATGTATATGTGCACCTAGTTGAGGAGAAGGCATTAGGTGTTTGTCAGGTGTGGAAATCGATCCAGTGTGCGTACGAAATAAGAACAAAGGCAGAAGTAAGGATCGATGAAGGATAAGTATTGGTATTTTATTTCAACTTTATTATACATGTGGTTTATGATTATGGTTTATGATGATTACGGGTGATCTATGATTCTAGTATATGATGATTACATGTGAATTATGATTCTGGTTTATGATGGTTACATGTGATTTATGATTTTGATGGTTATGTTTTGAGCTAACCTGATGTGATATTTTTATACATGTTGATTTGGTCAAATATGCTAGTTTGACTTGTTGCGGCAGGAAGGGAACATGATTGCAAATGTACCTTATTGACGAGATAACAATGAGGTATGATGTGAATTTATTTCAATTTATTTTAAATCTAATGGAAGTTATGTGCTTGGTAAAGGAATGCATGAAATGCCTGGTTGAGTGATTGAAATCGACTGCAAGAATTTGCAACAACAAAAGGAATTGGAAAATGCAACAATATGCTAGTAAAGCATTCAGGAACAGGGCCATTGTGGGACATTGGTACCCAATAGTGTCCATTGATTTCCATGATCATGCTATGACCGATATGATGGTTTTGAGGCACGGATATGCCTTGGTTTTTGTATCTTACGATGCGAGGAAGCCTTTCCAAGGGATGGACTGCCCGAGATGGGGGTGCTAATGGAACTTGGAAGGTGAGTGACTGCACGGAAGGGGTGAGCGGATTTCTTGAGGGATTGTGTAGCAGAGAAGAGAAGACCACGAATGATTTTTTTTTTGTCATTAGCATTGCCAGATGGAATCATATGCATATTGGGAGTGCACCCTGGAACAATGAGCCCATAATTGTTCACTGAGAGGACAAGTGGCGCGAGATTACAACACTAGAGATTGGATGCAACTTTGACTGTGGCAGTAGATTCTTGAATTCCTAGGAAGGAGGTGAATCCTGGTACTACTTTGAGGGTGGAGGCGTGAGCCTCTGGATTCCCTTATTGATTGATATGGACATCATATTCTCTTATTTTCTGGTTTAGCAAATGTGTATATGTGTATATGTGATTATTGTAAATACCGTAATGAGCTGTGTTATAAAGCTCCACTATGCAGTATGTTGTCATGATGTTTTGTTTTAGCAAATGGTCATTGTAAATACTGCAACGAGCTATGTTATAAAGCTCCATGGGTAGTATGTTTTTTTTTCTTTTTCTTTCAGCAGTCTCGTTGGTTATAGTGTCATTCAACACCAAGGACGATGTTCCCCAAGGGGGAGGGTTTTGTAACAACCTTGGTGAAAATTCCATGTAAAAATATATAAATACCACGGATGATGGGACATGTATTCCATGATGAATGGTGGGCAACACATCCTAATGGGTGTTGATTCAGTTTATTATGGCTAAGGAAATTGGCAAAGGCAATGACTAAGGATTTGGAAAGTCAAAATGCCAAGTTTTGGCACATTTATTTATGAAAATAATGGAAATTAGGAGAAAAGGAAGGTGAAAGGTCACAGGTTGCATGTGAGGAGGAAATTGAAGGAAAATAATGGAAAATGAAGAAAACAAAGGCCTCATTAATAAAAAGGCTTCTGAGGATCAATGGGCAAGACTTGGTTAGTTTAGTTTTGGAGCTTTTTCATTATTCTCTCTCTCTCTCATACTCTTGGATACTTAGAGTTTTCTTGTTGCACTCTTGGAGGGTGGCATACTTGGAGTTTTGGAGCAAGAAGGAAAATGAAGAGCGGGAAAGTGCAAGAGGGCATCAGTATCAACAACTACATCAGGTTTTCTTGTAGGTATCAAATTGCATGTATGTTTTCCTCACTAGTTTTGGTATGCATGGAACATGCATGTGGTTTCTTGGGCATGATCTGTCACTGAAATGGAGGATTTCCTGGATTGACAGTGGATTTGTCTAGCCTTGCCATTTTCTAGATATCCATGGTGTTGTGGGTTTATTTGCTTTGTTTTTTGGTTGGTTCTCATGTTTCCTTAGCTTGGGTTGAGCCATTAGTTCCTGGAGCCTTGGTTGGACAAATTCTCTCGAGCCATGTAACAACTTGGGTTGAGCTATTAGTCCTGCAGCCTTGGTTGGAAAAATGCTCTGGAGCCCTGTAACAACTTGGGTTGAGTTATTAGTCCTGGAGCCTTGGTTGGAAAAACGCTCTAGAGCCCTGTAACAACTTGGGTTGAGTTATTAGTCCTAGAGCCTTGGTTGGACAAATGCTCTGGAGCCCTTGGTGGGTTGAGTTACTAGTCTTAGAGCCCTAGTTGGACAAATGCTATGGAGCCCAATAAAAGCTATGGGTTGAGTTACTAGTCCTGGAGCCTTGGTTGGACAAATGCTTTGGAGGCCTGTATAAGTTGTGGGTTGAGTTACTAGTCCTGGAAGCCGGGTTGGAACAAACACTCTGGAGCCCTAGAAGGCCAGGATAGGGACCGATTTGATGTTGGTTTTGTGATGTCCGACCGTGAGGTGGAATCACTGTTTGATGGGTTGAGGTGGATGGCCTTTGGAAGCTTGGAGGGTTCTTGTTGATGTTGTTAGCTACCTATACCAATAGGTTTCATTTTTCATGATTGGCTGGGAAAGTGCCAAATATGCTCTACTTTGATGATGCAAAGATCTCATATTTTTGTAGGAAACACTTACCTACAGTTGTTTGATGCATGTCCTACTTCTGAATGGGTGATCCAATAGTCTAAGCTGGGTCATGCCATATTTCAATTTTTGTTGTAGACTAGAGAAAGAAATCTGTCCAAACTGTTCAATCTTGGCAGATCAATAGTTAGGTAGAGAATGAAGGTTCCCAACTGCTTAATCTGGGGCCTTGGAAGTAATAAGGCTAGCCTTAGATAGAAAATCAAAAGAAAATTCCAAAGGAAAAGAAAAGGGCACATGAGGGTTTGCAAGTCTAAGTGCACCCTCCTTGAAGTAACAAAAAATGCTAGGCAATAGAATGGGTAGGTAAATGGGGTTGCAGAAGCATGATTTCTTTCATATCACTGGCCTAAGCAAAGGAAACACATGGTAGCCAGTGCAGATCTTCCTATTCAGCAGTTTTGTAGCAACAAAGTGAAGCATGTCTAACTCCCCAATCATCCCTCACCAAACTCCTTGCTGACATCCCAATACCACCTTTGTTCATTGCAGAAATCAAACTCATTTGTTGATCCTTGTTGTATAGAAGAGCCACATTTCTTGTGTAAAAATCTTTTCATTTTGATCTACTCTCCTAACTAAGTTTGTTTCCTAAAAAACTTAGTCTTTGCTTCCTCTCTTCTATATCTCCCACCCAATACTAACTACTAACTCTATCCATACTTAACTCCCTATGTTCCCCTTTCCCTATTACTATATCACTATTGTGTATAAAAACCCCAAAAATATGTATATTCCCTTTCCCTTAGGCAATATAGCCTTATAGTTTCAAAGGATGGAGCACCAAGAGATTTAGGCGCAAGTTGCAAAAAAGCGCCAAAGGCGAAATCTTGGGATTAAACCAAGATCTGCTTGGTTTAATAGCCTTAATCCCCTTTTGCAAAAATGTCAAAAAACCCATTTTCGCCCACAAAACATTGAAAAACCCAAAAAACCCGCCGAAGGCTAAAGTCCCGCCCTGGCGCGCATTTCCAGAAATATAATTGTTTATTGCCCGCCCCCCGCCGTATTGTCCTATCACTTTCGCAGCCCGTCGACCGTCGGATCAGGGCCCTCCCATCCGACGGCTCATATCAATATCGGACCGCCCCCGATGCCCGGACGATAGCGCCCGAAATTTGTCAGACCATGACGTCAGGGCTCGGACACGCGTCGCTCCTGAGTTGTATCGGGCGGCCTCCTGCCAAAACCACGCCCGTACCTCAAGCGGTCCGATATTACCGCTTACCACCTTTGTTTACCGCCAACCGCGTCACGTCCATGTCACGCCTACGTCACTGCCACCTCAGCGTCGCATCACCGCTCCATCCGCCATCGCCCTGAGTTGTCCGCCACGTCCCCCATCCACGCGGACCACTCACTGGCCGCCACGTCATCACTCCGTACCATGACCCCACCTATGACGTCATGCTGACGTCATCCAAAAAACGCGCCAAGGCCCAAAATGTCCATATTTGGCCAAAAATCACGGTTTTTTCGCACTTTTCGACAAAAGACCACTGTGCTCCCTACATGCAATTTCACGACCATTTCACCGCCAACCTGCTGAAACTCACTCCAAAGCCGTGGCCGCCTACAAGTCAACTCGAACCAAGCCTCCGCCATTGTGCTGCGACCAGGTATTTACTACATTCTTCCTGCGCCTGGTCTATTCCGTTCTGCACTGTTAAAACACCGTAAAACTGCCAATTTCACCGAGAATTTAAGCTGCATTGCCCTGCAACTAAGTCAATTTCCCTCATATCAGCCATTTGTGCCCAGTTGTACCTCAGTTACCCTGTTGTCACTGCAAATCCCCCAAGTTTATATCAACCTACTGCGCAAGCGTTGCATTTGCCCGCAATTCGCTAAAATTCTGCTTAAAACACACAAAAATCATGGAAACACCAGTGGCATTGAACATTGCACCTTTAAATGCCCCACAAAGAGAGCTAGAATGGCAGGCCCTGGCTGACAGAGACTACCAGATGGCAGAAGTAATCCCACTGCACAACAAGTATCATATTCATGTACTCAATGAGCTGAAAGCCAAACACCTCAGTGGAACTGATATTCTAGGGATTTGGGACTCCAATTTGCCCATTTTCAATCTTCCTCAAGTCAATGTCCTCCCAGATTTAATTCATAGATGCAGTGCCAACTATGATCCATGTCAAAGAGCTGTCCTCAGTCCCTCAGGTTCAGTTTTGTTCCATGTCACCCCTGAGGCTATAAATCAAATGCTGCACTTTCACACTACAAAGCCATTGACTCCTCTGTCCATGATGCACTTAATAGACCAAGGAGGCAAGCTGTCCAGTGCCCAAATCATAAAGATTAATCAGCTATTCATTGAACCAGGCTCTCAAACTGTGAGGACCCCTCCTATAGGAAATGTATATTTCAATGAGTTGGGCAGGTTGCTTGTGGATATGATCAGTTATGTCCTGGGTTACAGGTCAACTGAGGATGCTGATGAAACCATTCTAGCAATGTTGTTTATCTTCTCCCCTGGAAAGCCTCCTTCTGTTCACTATGATTATGCTGTATACATTGCCAATAAAATTCATGAGCAATTGATGAATCTAGAGAGGGAAATGATATTTAGATACACTTGTTACATCTATCACTTGTTCCTATTTTACCAGCCTAATAGCTTCCCTATTACTCTCAAAAAGTTTGATGCTCAGGGAAACCCAAGGTCTGTGGTATTTTGGTCTTCAATCTTTCATCATACATCTTATTCACCATACAACTACTGTGAATTCATAGACCTTTTTATCCATCTGGCCATGTCCTTGCTGTTGAGTGCCCCTCCTCCAAGATTGACAGATGAGATGCAAAGAATCCTCCAGCTCTCAAAGGCCTACAGCATTGGGGATTGGTACTTTTACCAACACCATACAGTAATCAGAATATATGGTTGTGAGTTAGCCCCATATAGGCTACCAAGATATGTCCCTATGAGACTTTTTGCTTTAGAGTATTTCAGACAATTTGGGAATGCAGACATGGTCCATTTCCACAGCAAAAATAAGAAGGTACAACTCAAAGTCAGAAATCAGCTAGGCCCATTTATTTATAATAAAAGAGAAGAGGCATGGCAAGAAGCAGATAAGATCCTAAAGTGCCTCGAGTTGCAAACCAGTTTCCTCTGGATACCCTATGATCCCAATCATTTCATTAGTCTTAGAAGGGTCAAATATAAGTTGGCTAGCTATGATCATGTCAGGTTGCCTCATATTGAAAAATATGCAAATCTGTTAAGATGGAAAGAGGGCACTCTAGAAGAGGCAAGTACTAAAGAGGAAATAGCACTAAAAGAAGCCAAGAAACTTGAGAAGGAAGCTGACTTGGAATATTGTGGGCAGGTTTTTTCTCTTCCTCATATTCAACTTGGAGCAGCTGCCTCATCTTCTACAGCTCCCCAGCAAGCAGCTCAAACTACTCCTCAGGCAGCCAGCACAGATAAAGGGAAAGAAATGGAGCAGCAGCAGACAATCCCAACGACAGAACAGCAGAAGGAACATACAGAACAGCAAGAAGAAATGGCTGAGGTCCCTGTATCTACAGAGCAACAGGCTCAAGAGAGTGTGCCTCCAAGGCAGGAAACAGTAGTGGATACCTTGGTGCTCCAAACCCCGTTGAATGAAGAGAGGACCAGGAAGAGGGATAGACAACAAGAAACTCCCCTCACTACATCAGCAAGTCAACAAGGGGAGAAAAGGCAAAGATTAAACCCTTTTTCTGAAGAAGAGATGCCTATTGGGCCATCCATAGGTATGGGCCCCCCTAGCATGGAAGCATCAGCCAGTTCCTTCCAACAAGAACAAGAAAGACCACTGGGAGGAGAGGTCAGCTCCTCAAGCCAGCAAAGAAGGGCAGAATCCAGCATAAAGCAGCAATTTATTGATATTAAGAAGAGGAATGAGCCAGTCAGACTCCAGCTTTACAATCACTTGCTCAAAATGGCTCCCACAAACCAACAGAGGCTTATGTCAGCATATGACATAACAGAGGGGAAGATGACTATGAGTCATTTCATGCCTACCATGCTGCAGCCACAGTCAGCTGCAGATTACATAAGAACCAACCTGGAGGTATTTGCAAAAGACATCCACCCAATGGACCAAATTGAGCTACATAAGCAAACGGGTGAGATGGTCTACTCCTCTCTTGCAGATAAAACCTTTCTAGCACACAAATTGCAAAATAGTCTCCATAATACTACTGCCCAATTAGAATTGGAGAAAGCATCTTCTCAAGCCAAAGACAACAGGATTAGGTCTTTGGAAGATATCATTATAGAGCTTGGGCATGACCCAAGTGATCCCAAAGCTGTGCAGGCACTACTAAAGAAAAAAGAGGAAGATATAGCAGCTTTGAGGAAGATGGTCAAAATTCCAGCAACCCTTCACCCTCAAACAGAAGATGTTGCTCAGCAGAGAAAGGACCAAGATGTAGCAGCCATGCTGCTGACACTACACAAACAATTGGTAGAAACAGAAGGGAGATTGATAGCAACAGAGGGTGCATTACAGGCAGCCCTGAAACAGAAAGAGGGAGGGCAGACATCTCAGCCCCCTCAGCCAGTGATTAACCTTGAGGAGCCTCCTCAAACTATAAGTCCTCCCATAGGACAAACAGCTGGGACAGGCCCTTCAACATCAGCACCAAATACAGCAGCAGCACCAGCAACAACATCAGGACAGGCACCCAGCCTTGATATGCAGAAGATGATGAAAGAGATTGAAGCTTTAGAAGCACAGATGGCAGAACTGAATCAGACTAAAGAAAAACTGGCTACACTTAATGAAAAATATGATAAATCAAAGCAAAGTGTAGCTGAAAAAACAAGAGAGGTAAGGGCTCTTGAGAAGAAAATAAAAGAACTGGAGAAAGAGCTCTCTCTTGACAAAGTGGTGGCTGAAATCAAGAAAGTCCTGTGGGCCAATATTGGTCAGTCTATAACAGATCAACGGAAATATATTGAAACCATCCATGAGCACATAGATCTCATAGGCAGGGCCCAAAAAGAAAGTCAAAGAGCAAGGGCATCTCTAGGCAATATGCCTGAGATAGCCAATAGGATGATCAATGTCCTTAATAATCGCACAGGCCCCCAACTGGCAGCAATGGGCATCTCTAACAGAACTGATACCATTTTGTTAGTAAAGAGGGTGCTCACTTTGAGAAATCTTGTGCAGACATTGGATAGAAGGTGCCAGGAAATGCAGACAGAGGTGAACAAGTTCATGGAGAAATTTACAGCATTGCATCATAGAGGCCTTCCCAGCTTACTAAATAGTGCAGGAAGGTTACTATCCCATGAAAACTATGCCAAGAGGGTAAATACATTTGCTACAAATCAGATCACTACAGCATCAAGTGCCCTAGAGGAAACAGGGCCCGCATCTGGGCAGAGTCTCTATGACAGAATAGAGAATTTGTTTTTTATCATGAATGAGATTAGACATCTGTTTGAAGTGCCTCCAAATTACTACAAATATACTGAGGCAGATGAAACCTTAGGCACAATTTTGAGACATCAGTTGCCTACTCAGGAATGGTGGACAAGCATGATACAGACATTGCTGTGAACAAACAGATTTTTCATTAAATTTTGTACATCAATTATAAGTCAGCAATTTCAGAAAGTTGATATATTCATTATGACTGGAGATGAGTGGACAGAGCCAACTCAGCAAACAAATTTGGACACTAAAGCAACACCGACAGATGCAGATGACAGGGCTGAGATAGCTACAGCACGACAGAGCAATAAAGGGCGTATTATTCAGAATCAATGCAAAGCACCCTGCAGAGCCAGTTGCCCTCAAAAGTCAAGAACTTCTAACAAACAGCTAGCAGCTGTTGTATATTCATTAAAGTAGCTTTTAATTTTGTAAGAAATATCTTTGAAAGTTGGTAAGAGCAGTTATTATGCAATAACTCAGAACTGAGATATTTTTGTGATATTTTGTATATATGCACCCCCGCATAGCTTATTGGGGGTTGTTGTTACTCATTTGTTCAAGAGAACTCGGCTGTATTTCCTCTGAAAGATATAATACAAGGGAGCTTTTGGTTTCCAGGAGATATGTTTGGCTTGGATGTGCTGTGATGAAATTATTGACTGCTGCAGGATTCTCGTGTTATGGCGTGATACAATAAGTGTTTTCTAACTGTATTTATGTTTCATCTCTTCTGTAATCTGTCTGTGATGTATGGTGTTTAATCTTGGTAGAAAGGTAAAAGACTAGTTCAGGATTTGTCCATTAAAGACACCCTAAACTCAATCCTTACTACTAAATATGTTTTCTTCAAGGTTAGCTGCAACTGTGGAATTCTTAAATGCTCCCATTTGCTCTAATCACATGATAAGTCTTTATTCAGTAATTCTCTGTTGCTGCTGAGTAGGATTTGTTCTTCATTTCGTATTGCACTGTGAAAGAACTCTTAATTGCCTTTCCTGGTGTAATTTATACTGTTTTCTTTGCTAAAAATCAAAGTTTGTATCATGAATACCCATCTAGCCTTGCAGTGAACCTCTCTTTATCACAGACATCAAATCCTACTCATTTCTGGACTCCACATGCCCAATGGATTGAACTCTCCTTCATATTTGCATGCCCTTCCTTGAACAACAGTCTGCAACCAAAATTCAAACAAACTCCCACCTCATAACTAGCCTAAAATCCTCAAAAACAAAGTTAAAACTGAAAGAGAGAGCCCTCTCTGATTACAGGTAGGCTAGAACCTGTAATCCAAAGCTTGGTTAGTGGTTACCCCAGCCGTATTCCCTCAGGAGTCAAAGGGAACAACCTGGGTGTTAACAGATGTGTTCTATGAGATCCCACATTCATGCTTGGAATATGGCACGGGGGTGAATGGATGAAGAGAGATTTGGCTCAACCATTCTACGGTCTGGTGGAACGTGGAAGTCCCATCTCGAGTTTATTTTATATCATTAATGAAAGGTGATATCTCCTTGTATTTCTATGAGCATTAAGCTTAATTATATGTGGTTTATATGGTTGTGATTTCATTGATATTCTGTGCCTATTATGTTGGTTATGTATATGTTTTATGACAACAACTATGTATGGCTCTCATCATGTTTCTACTTGTTATTGAATGATCAATGTATCTATGACCTAATGGATGAAATGGAAGCTAATGTGATAAGGAGACAATGCTTCATAGCGAATCTCAGATAAGTATGAGACCCCTATGCTTAGATTTGTTATTTACACCTATAGGTTGCATATTTACTAAGTGTTTGACAAAATGCTTATCATGGCTAGTAGGGGTCCAGTTAAGGTCTTGATCATCTCATTGATTTTGCATCATTGTTTCCCTGTAATTTTCCTGATTCTAAGCATTCATTCCATTCTAGGCAGAGACCTGGGCTCCGGGCCTGAAAAAGTGGCTAAAATTCCCGGAGTCGCTGGCATAGAAATGACAATTTTGGTCCACAGTCGTTGGCAGGTAGGCCTATGAGAGCGAATTTGGGTTTCTGGTCGATCCCTTCCCCATAACATGAGAGCAACTATGGCCTAACAGGTCCAGAACAACAATAGGACTCAGGGATAGGATGTCTGGGTGTCTGACTGTCTTTTGAGGGTTCTGTTGATGATGTTGGATGACTGTGTGTGATGTTCTGTCGATTCCATTTCCTTAAGGTTACCTAGGAGGTCGAATCATATCATAGTGGCCTCTTGTCGCATGTTTACCTCGGCTAGCCAAATGCTTGGGTAAATGTGGGAGGAGGGTTTGAAAACTGCTTCCTCGAATGAGGATGATTCTGTCTCAACTAGCTCACTCATTAGAGCTATGTACCCAGTGTACCGATCTGGTGACCTCCTCTGCCTACGCTATGATGTGCATGCTCCCACATTCTCTCTAACATCATGTAATAATCTGTCAGCTTCCCTGGTGTGCTTCTTTCCATCTTTGGATCTCTATGCATGAGTGGGTGCTTCCACTCTCTACTCCTTTGCTTGTGGCTACTCCACATCATCCTCAGGTTCTTCCTTTGGAGCCAAAATCTCCTCATTTTCATGCAACTAAAGCTCCCTCTCAAGGGAACATCTCATGGCCTTCTCTTCATCGAACTTCACATCTCTATGAACAATTGCCATCCTGTGAGATGGCAGGTACACCCGATAGTTGCGAGGTGTATCAGTGTACCCCACAAATATGCCTAACTCTGCTGTCGGTTCTAGATTTTTCCTTGCATCCTTGGTAACATGATAGTAAACTGATGAACCAAAGATCCTGAAGTGTGACACATCTGGTTTCTTCCCAAAAAAGGCTTCTTCTCATGTACTCATCCTGAGAATCCGATGAGGATTCCTATTCTGCACATATACCATTGTGTTGCAAGCTTCAACCCACAAGTGCAACTATAGGCCCTGATCATGTAACATTGCCCGTGAAGCTCCCATAATACTTATCTTCTTCCTCTCATCCACCCCATTTTGTTGTGGGTTATGGGGTGCTATTAACTACCGTCAAATGCCTTCAAATACACAAAATTTATTGAACTCATTCAACACATATTCACCACTGTTGTCGCTCCTGAGAGCCTTCACTTTCCTGCTAATGTCTTTCTCAACAAGTGCTTTAAATTTACAAAATTTTGAGAATGTATGGTCTTTCTTCTGCATGAAGAATATATAGCACTTACATGAGAGATCATCTCCAAATATCACATAATAACTATGCTTGGCCGTGGAGGTTGTCGAGAAAGAGTCCACACACATCTGAGTGAACTCTTTCAAGGACTGCTTGTGCTCTACTATCCTTATCATGAAAGGTGGCTTTGGTGTACTTCCCCAGTGTACACCCTTTGCATGTATCTCGTTGTTCTAGTGCACCTTTTGGAAGTCCTGTAGAAATATGTTTCATGATCTTCAAAGCTCCATAGTGCAAATGGTCAAGTATCTTATGCCATATTTCACTGATGTCTCAGCTTTGCACCTTCTCTGCTTTCGTGTTTAAAGCGACACAATCTTCTACATCCAATTTGTAGAGGTTCTTCACCCGAACCCATATCCACTTCACTTGTCCTGTGGCTATGTGATGAAGGAAAGCCTTTCCTTTGATAAATTAATCACATTGTAGCCACGGTCTTCCAATATAGCAACTAACACTAAATTCTTCTTCAGACCCAGAACATACATGACATCTTTTAATGTGAGAGGAGAAACAAACTCTCTCTTAAAAATAATTGTACCGATATTGGTTGCGCTATACCTTCCATCATCTCCCATCTTGATGTGCATCTAGAGGTACTTCTCCTCCAAGTCATTGAAAAATTCTCTATTGCCCGTCATATGGAATGAGGCTCCACTATCCAGATACCACACACTACCCATCACTGATTTCACCATGCATGCAATGAGTGTGAAATCCAACTCGAATTGTGAAGCTAAAGCTTCACATGTCGCTCCTTCTGAGGGCTTCTTATTGGCCTTCTTGTGTGGACAATTTGTGGCATAGTGTCCAAGCTCATGACAGTGAAAACGTTCAATCTTCGACACGTCCTTCTTCTTGCTTGCCTGACCAAAATCTCCTTTGGATTGGGATTTCTTCCCTTTCCATTTCTTTTCCTTTCCAAGGCACAATTCTCCTCCTCATCATGCTTAGATGAGGTTCCATCTCTGGTTTTTCGTCTTAGCTCTTCTTGCACAAAGTCAAACCACAATCACTCCCAATTTGGTAGCTTCTCCCTCTCATTTACCGAATCCTAGTAGTTGTGTCAACTCTTGGGGAGGCCTAGAAGTTTTAGGCTTACCAAATCATCTTCAACAACTGTAATAACAACACTCCCAAGTTCATCCCGACATTGGGTGATATTACTAAGGTACTGTGGTATTGTGTTGCCCTTCTCCATATTTATTTTCCGAAGCTTGTCCTTCAGTGCCAACTTCCTATGATCACTGTTGTTCTGAAATAAGTCTATCAAGGCTTGCCACATTGCATATGGTGTATCCTTCCTGTGGAGATTCGAGACAATATGATCTCGAACTCCTTCTAGTATGATCCTCCTCGCCTTTGCCACACATTTCTTCCACTCTTCAAGATCTTGAGCATCAGTTGTTGGAGGCTTAGGAATATCATTGTCTATGAATTCCTTCAGCCCATTATCTTCCAACATTGCCTCCATCTTGTCCTTCTAAGAAATATAATTTGAGCTACCCTCAAGGGCATACTCGAGTATCAATCCATAGAATGACATCTTGTTGGCTTTGAAGAATGATCCTGCAAATTCGATTTACCTGCAAAGACAAACTCAAATTATTCTCTTCTATTATGATTCCTACTCTGATACCATGTAGAAATTCCTTGTAGATTCAAACTGCTAATTATAATTTACTAAAACAATAGACTTGAATCTACTCTACCAATTGCGAAAACAATTAATGATCACGAAATCATGAAGCATAGAAGAGAAAGAATTCAATCAACACAATACATAATGATTTCCTGGGGAAAGCCACAGCTAAAAACTCCTGCTATTTGTACATTGCATTAGTCAGAAAATATGAGAAGATTACAATGCTTTGCTTAAGCTCGAGAAACCTCTGCACTATATGTCTCACCACTTCCTTGACAAGCCTTGTCCAATAGTTAACCAATTTTTTGCTTGCCCAAGTCCCTATTTCCTTGGGAATTATCTCCTATTAATTAGGGAAATTCCTCATCCATAACTGCACAATTCGTCATAGGCCTTCCTCTAACTACATGCACCACCTATACAATTTGAATGATTATACAAGTGATAGTACATTTCCCTTGAACACCAATCTCAACTGGGTTACTCAAAGATCACACATGCATGAGTTATTTATGGTTGAATTATCAGTTAACTGGTTGAACACTGAAGTTGCACCCCACTGCTAGACCTCCCACTAGTTTCTCCAACAATTGGAACTTAGTTAAACTGAATTAATTAATTACAACTCAAAATAAACTCAATCAGAGCTCCTAAAAAGTAGGAGCCACTCTACATGACTCAAGTTCAACCCTCAAATCCAATTAACTGAGTCAACGAAGTGAATTTAACTTAGTTAACTCTTACAAGTTGTCCTTTGATGTGGAATTACAATTTTTCTCCTAATTTAATTCAAGGGAAAATTAAATCAAGATTTTCTTGTTGCATTTTCAACATTTCTTGCTCCCGGAGTTGTCTGCCAAACAAATTTTGGATGACTAAGTGGCCCATTCCCTTGTGCCTCCATGGCAACAACAAGGCAATGGATATGCATTGGCATGTCCTCATCGAATTGTTCTTCGCCCTGACCATGCCAGGGAGGGAGAGGTTGGTGCCCACGACCTCTGCCACCTCTTTTAGCTTGACCCCCTTCCCTCACCATGATAAACATACCCATGTAATCTTTGCCTTTGACCTGAAACCACTTAAGTCTCACTACCCCTCGAGACCCCAGTGACCATCCACTCACAGAGCAGAGAAGATGAGGGAATGAATGTTGGGCTACATAGTAATGACAGAATTCATGTCTCACCTGAGCTACATAGTAATGACAGAATTCATGTCTCACCTGAACCTCCGTTGCCTGGCAACAATGAATGTGCCTTGTGAAGATATTTTCTCCTATGTGATTATCACTGAAGACTTCTTTTCAAAATAAAAGATAAGAATCTTTCTATATATAGAGATGTGAAATTTATTTAGCCGAGAGGCTCATTATACAACTGAGTATTAAGGGATGTGTAAATATGTTCGTGCTCAAAGTGGAGTTGACACGTGTCCTTAAAATAAAAATAGAATACACTCTAAATAGAAAAATAATGTCGGCTATAATAAAAATAAAATGAATATGCTATGCATGTAAAGTAATTTCATGAAAAAATTAAGTTTTTATAGTTAAAACCTTTGAAGTGGTCTCAATAACATTCAAAGATACAATTTAAACAATGACAAATTACACATTGTATTTTGCACTTTAAATTTTTTTTCATGTGAATAAATTTAATCGCTCTTTGCTCATGTTAGATACATTGTTAAGATGGATCTATGGTGGTATAATATAAATAATGTTATTAGGAGTCAACATAAATACATCTTAACTCTCGATATAAGAAGGAGGAATTAAATCTCTCATTTCCTCAAATTTTGCACTCAAAAAGAGATTTGCATCTTGAGAGATTTGATCCCTCTACAAGATTGGTAGATCTAGAATTAAAATGAATCTTTCTTGATTTTTAAATTTAAAAGTTAATGACAATCAAATATAGTTATGAATGAATGAATGAATGATATTTTAATGTCCATGAGACTAAAAATAACTTATGGGACCATGAACCTCCCTGCTTTTTGCCTTTTGCAATTTAGTCATTTTCTTATTCAAATTGATGATGCGCTGACCCAACTTTCTAAGAGTTCCTTCCCAAAAAGACAATGCCAAGGGGATCCATGCTAACATATTTCCATAACTGCCCCTGATGTCTCTGAAAGCATCACATTCCAAACATATTTCAATTTAGTCACAATTATTGCTCTGAGAGTGGCTCTCCAGCCCAGTATGGTAGAGATGTTGTAATGTAATGTTTAACATTTTGAAGTTAAATTACATAAAAATAAAAATAAAATGAAATAAACTAAAAGATTAATGACCCATGATATTCATGTGGAATGGTAGATCCATCTTAACTCCTGATCTACCACGTGCCTAGGGGATCAAATCTTTTAAACATATTTTAATTCAATCTCAAAAAGAGAAAGGAATAAAAATAATTAAGGGAACACTCATATTCAATTTCAAAATTATTTTTTATAAATTTTTTACTCATAATATTTGTAGTTACTAATATCATGGTTGCGCCTTGTATGGAAAGGATGTTGTCCTATCCTAGTATGTTATGTAAACATTTTGACTTGATCAAATTAGAAATAAATAAATAAAATTAATAACTTTGATGTAAAATAGTCAATTTACAGTAGGTGGTTTTTTAGCTTTAGGTTTTGACAACCCATGGTATTTGGGAGAACTTTTCGGATGATACTGTGTAGAGGATTTTATATCCTGTCCAATTTGAATGATCACAAACAAGAACTATGTATTCATTTATAGAAGAAAGATTTAGAATAAACCATTAAATGATAATATTAAAATAATAATAATAATAATAAAAAACTAGCCGTGAAAGAATAAATTATCAGGAATTATATTAAGATAATAAAATAGCCATTAAAAATGAATAAGTCAAATAAAATAGAGGAACAACGGGAAGATAATTATAGGAGATTATTAGGAATATGTTAGGATTAACTAATTAGAGGTTGAAAGTCAAAACAAGATAATTAAAAATTAAAGGGAAATTAAAAATAAATGATTTTACTATTAAAAGAAATAGTTAAGCCCCATATTTACCTAAATAAATAATTAATTAATTAGGGGTTAGAGAATTATGAGGAAAATGAGGATACTAAATAAATAATTAACTAAATAGGGGTAGAGAATTAAAAGGAAAATGAGGATAATAAAAAGGATTAAATTAATATTAAGAGTCAAGTCAAGAGATTTCATCAAATTGATTAATTAAAAGGAAATTGAGTTAATACAAATAATAATAAGAAAAAGAAGAGGATAAATTTAGATAGCATTAAATAACAAATATGGGGGGTTTAACTATTTCTTTTAAAGATTTGTCTTTTTGGAAGTTTTTCAGGTTGTTCCTTTCTAATTTCTGGAAGAATTTATTGAAATCACAAACTTGATGGGTAACCTCTGCATAATCCCTAGGAGTTTTTCAGGGTGCTTAATCCATATATAAAGTCAAAAAACCAAGTTTAAATAACACAAATCAGGGTGTTGAATCCATATATAAAGTAAAAAAACCAGTTTAAATAACACAAATCAGGGTGCTGAATCCATATATAAAGTCAAAAAACCAGTTTAAATAACACAAATCAAGGTGCTGAATTCATATATAAAGTCAAAAAACAAGTTTAAATAACACAAATCAAGAGTTCACTTCAAATTTTTTTATTTATTTTATTTATTTTTTTTCGCCAGATTTCGGCATCGGAAAGTCCAAAAAATCCCACTAAAAACAATTCCTTTATTTTAATAGTAAAATTATTTATTTTTAATTTCACTTTAATTTTTAATTATGTTGTTTTGACTTTCAACATCTAATTAGTTAATCCCCTATAATTATCTTCCTCTTGTTCCTCTATTTTATTTGATTTATTCATTTTTAACTACTATTTTATTATCTTAATATTATTCCTAATAAAAACGATTAGTTTTTTTTCTTTGTTATTATTATTATTTTAATATTATTATTTAATGACTAATTCTAAATTTTTCTTCTATAAATGAATACACAGTGCTCGTTTGTGATAATTCAAAGTCTCAGTTCCCGATGATGGGTGGAGAGTTCACCCGAAAGTTGTGCAAGATATAAAATCCTCTACATAGTTACATCGGAAAAGTTCTCCTAATATGAATAATTGTGAAAACATAGTCTCTCAACCCATGGTATATATATATATATATATTTTTTTAAGCTTAGATCTATCTTAACTCCAAATCTATCAAGTAAGAGATAAATCAAATTTATTGAGATGTAAACTTTTTTTTAGAGTAAAAAGATATTTGATCCCTCTCAACCCTTAGTTGATTTCCACTTAAAATAAATCTAGACTGGTTAACATAAAAGTTGCGATATTAACCCTATAAGAAAAATGAATGGTATTAATAACACTGCTTTTAAATTTAAAGGCCATAATAATTTCAATGATTTTAATGAGATCACAAATAAAATGCAATAACTTTAAAAATATAATATTTTGTAAATAAGAAAAAACAATGGAGTTGTCTTCAATGCAATTTTTTGGACTTTCTGGTGTCAGAATTTGGGGAAAAATTTGAAGTGAAATTTTGATTTGTGCTATCTACACTGGTTTTTTATTTTATATATAGATTTAGCACCCTGAAAAACCTCTAGAATATTTCGATTGTGTAAGATTTACCCATCAAACTTGTAATTTTAATGAATTCCTACCCGATTTTAGGAAAAATAAACCAATAAAACCTACCAAAAAACTTAAAAAAAATTAAAAAACAACGCAAAAAGCAATTACTCAATAAGCCAATTGATGAACCTTCAAAGGTCAACCACTAGACTTTTGACATACACTTGGCGATGGGTTGCAAGGGTGTGTATATGGTATTGTTTCAAAAATGTCAATTCAATTACCATAAATAAGCATCTCGATTCAAAATTGGAATTCGGTATTATTGCGGAGGTGAAAAAAAGGGTAAATCAATCATTTGACTTCTCAGGGACTTTTCGTGACGAGTTGGATGGTTTTTTCAAAAATACAAATTTCATTCAGAAGCATCTGGGTTCAAAACTGGAGTCGGTTATCCCTGGGTATAAGTCTCTCGGTTTGGTATTATATGAATATCTGTCTCTGCGAGCTGATAAGAGAAAATCGTTGTTATTCTTATGTTGCTTCATTCCCAATTAAACTAAACTGTTACTTCAGATTGGTTATTTTACTTCATAATTTGGTTGCGGGTGTCTTGTTGCAGGTAGCATAGAAAGGACTTGCAGGGTTTGGGTGTGCTCCTGTGTGCAGTAAGAGGAGGGCTGGCACGCTCTGGTCGTAATTGTTCAATTCATTCAAGTGGAGATGCTTCAATCAAAGTCATTGATTCATTCAATTGGAGATAATTCAAAGTCACAGGACTCGGAATCAAGAATAGCTCTACAAGATGAAGAGTATGATCACTGGAACTCGCTTAAGATACAACTCGGCAAATAAAAACCTTGAAAATTTCGACTTTCACAAAATTTTGCATAATCCTTGCATCATATCAATATCAACCTGCAACTCTGTGCCATTTTCAATTAGGACCTTCATCTTCATCGTGCTGGAGAGCCGTTCTCACTGATAACATTAATTAGGGTAGAGAGCATCACATATCTGTTTAACACACAACTTCCGAGTTGTAATTTTCAGAGTGCGTCACTGTGCTTTGATGTGAGTAGTATGCATGCTGAATAATTTTGTTTCATGTTTCCTGGCACTCGTTGTCATTCCTTGTTCTCTAAAACTGTAGCACGATAAATCATGACTGAAAAGTAAGACTTATATGTCGTCCTTCAGCCTAATTGTTTAATAGATTACCAGTCTGCTATCTGTGGATATGTAGCTGTGTTAACAGGAAGTGCTCTTGAGGAGGCTATTTTCTGGCAGGCAGCTGTCCCAAAGCCAAACAACAGAAGCAATCACTTCTTGGTCTCCATTTGCAGTTTCTGCACTGGAAGCCAATTTCTTAAAACATGGACAGCATTTCTTCTCACCGTTTCTGAGCCCTAGCCGGGCTAGAAATCCATTTCTTGAGAAACGGTTAGTATTTCTGCCTGCCATTTCTCAGCCCTAGTTCAAGATTCTATTATACCATCTCCATCTCACTATGCATGTGACAAATTTATTTGCATGTGAGCAAAAGTGGAGTGAATATCGCTTTAACTATCCTGTTTAGAGGATTTGACTAGCCTGGTAAAAGGATCAAGATTTGGTGTGTGTTCACTCAAATTTCACCTTCTATCATGACAGTAGGCAAACTACTTCGTTACACACCCACTAGGATGCGGGATTATCACGGTTCCCAAGACGATGCTGATGATGAGCTGCCTTTGGAGGTGTTGCAGGGGATTGCAAAAGAGATGTTAGAAGGGCATAGTCATAATATCGCTGATCTTCTTCAAAGCAGTGCGTCGCTGTTTTGTTTCAAAAGAGCCAACAGATGAGACCAAATCTGATATCAGTGTATTTGTGAATTGTTTTAGTGGAGAAATTTTCATTAAGCTGAGATATTTGCATTGTTTCTAACTTTTTTTATGCATATGAATTGAGGATGGCCCGGGTTTTGTTATGAATATAAATATAACTGTATCAGCTGAGAATGATTCACCTTGATTGTGATTGATATTCTGCAATGGAGTAGCTGCCATTTGTTTTATTTTACTGTCAATGTTTCGAGCTTCCTCTTAGGCTCATCATCAAGAAAGAACGACGCCTAGTTACCGATCCTTCAAATTCATTTAATAAATAGAGAAACAGCACTATATTAGTACCAGGCAGACCTCTTGAACTCATACAGCAATTTTACTACCAGCTAGGTCAAGAGGCTTGCCCTGGTAGTAAATTGATGTGTGAGACCAGGCCAGTTCAAGTGGTCAGCTTGGTAGTATTCTCGTTTTAATTTTACAAGTTTGAACGATTCGCATTATATTTGTATATGTATAATTGCAATCTCTATTTAATTTATAAATTTGAATGATCTGCATTTTTTTTGGGTTGGGTACGATGAATGTTGAAAGTTAGATATTTTAATTATTCTTTATATGTATTAAAAATTCCTAAAACCTGATAATTTTCATTTTCAGTTCTAAACCCGTTTCCTGTTTCTCCTTTGTGGTAACATAGACATGTAGCGTTTGGTATTTATTTTAAACAAATTGTTTGGAATAGGTGCAGAACCTAATGTTTTTGACTGCACTGAGTTTTATATTGTTGTTATGAAATTACAGACATGGCCTACCTACGCCAAATAAGAAAATTGATGAAGTGAATAAGAAACAGCCTTCTTCGCAGTTGCTGTTAATGGCTCTTAATCAAGTGAATAATGAAGACCAACGGGATGTCAAGGAGAAAGCAAGTATGGCTAATTCGCTTGTCGGGGGAGGTGTAAATGTTCGTAAAACAAGGATTATAAACTTTGAACGCACGGATCATTTACCTCAAGGTTGGACATTTTTGTGTTAAACTTTACTTGTCAGTGTTTTTTTTCTAAGAAAACAGTGCAATCTTCTATTGGAATAAAGGATCAAAGTGTACAAAACAATCTGGCATTAAGCTCTGGATGTTCTGGGTGAACTCCCTGTTGATTATTAACCTGGTCGAACTTCATAGTGTGACTGACCTATTTTGGTCATTTGTGAACATTAAGACCTGGCCGAACTTCATAGTGTGACAGACCTATTTTGGTAAGATAATTTCTTTCTTTCCCTATTTGATCTTGTTTCTCAACGAGCAGAAAAAAAATTCTTCAACAGCAAATAGTTGGGGAGCGTTTTAACTTTACGAACCATATTTTTTAGCTGGATCATAAATTCTTCAATTGCTTCATTTTCCGTCAATTCAATTCAAAACCTGTTATTTCTTCCAATTACTCCTTGGGCGTTAAATCTCTTGCGATGCATAATTGTTTTCCTGTAAGGTGGGTTTCCATCATCTCCTTTTTTTCGCCAAGAGGCTACTTTTTAAAAACTCTCAAGTGTTCTCTTTAGGATTTGAACAGGATTCCTTTACTGGAGCCACGAATGAGTTTCCGAACTTTTATCCTTCGGTCACAATGTTGAGCTCTTGTCATCCATATTCTTCTGGACTATCCTCTTTTTTAATTGCCTCTTTGTTGAAATCCTCCCTTATCCAAGCAGATGTTTTATTTCTTCTCTTAACATCGTTGACACCTCCATAGTTGGTTTTCTTGGCCATCTCTATTTCTCAACAAGATTTTGTTTTCTCTGGTTTCCTTGGTCATATAAGTCCCACGCAATATACCATAATCCTTATTGATAGGGTGTCTGTAGAGGTAGTGGCCCTCCTACTCATATAATGGAATTAGTTGTCCTGTGGGTTGGGTTCAATATGCATGTTTGGTTGACCTCCCCCTCTCTTGTGGGATGTGTTGTTTGGGTGCATGTGTGTAAGTATTAAACAGGATAATAAACAGTTGGATCTGCTGTGTTTGGCATCTTGAAATTATTTTTCTGACTTTAAGATCTCCTCTCTACTTTGGCAGGCTGATGAAGGGTGACTGTATTCATAGCTTTCTCTGTAATGGAATATAATCTATTCCAGACAAAATTGTCATTGTCTTGTCAACCGTAAAATTAGAAGAAGAAATTCCCAATTGCTGCTGGTACATCTATTGCCCAAAAATGAATGGGTGGGTTCAATGTTATCGGAACAGGACTGGTCATCGAACTGGTTGACCCCAAAACTGGGAGGTGGACTGGAACTCGGAAAAAACTGGAAAATAAACTGGTCAACCAAAAAATACATAAAATATTCCGATTTTGAAAATAACCATATAATCATGTGCATCCATATGAATCCAAATCACCATACTAAAAAATGCATAGTTTCTCATATATATAGCAAGGGTGCATATAACCAAAATAGCACTGAGCGCAATCCGTCTTTGAATACAAAATACATTAACAAAGAGGCTTTAGATGGCCTCTTGAGTCCAGAAAAGATTATGCTACAACAAATAACTACATATTACCAAAATCATTTCCTCTGTTGGGATCCTCATCATCTATATAGCCCTTTAAGCATTAAAATAAGATGGAAAAAACTTAACATGCCAAATCAGTGATTTTGATTAAGTGAAGGATACATTTTTATGAGGGCCATGACTGAGGAGTTCAACAATCAATGTCACTAACATCAAGGTGACATAGAAGGTTTGGTGCTTCTGATTACATGCTAGTCTCATACCCTCATACGTGACAAAATCCAATGCAAACATTGCAACCATGCCATTCTTGAATTCCTGAAAACTATAAAATCTGCTGAATTTTGAATGAGATTTAAAATTCTACTTTCTCCATATGAAATCCAATGAAGTTGGAAACAGTCTCAAACATCCTGAAACAATTAATGGTAATGTTAAAAATTTAAGTAAAAAGATTAAGAATTTAACATTACTATTAATTAAATAGTATTAGCAGGGCCTGAGGTTGAATATTAGGCTGCTCCACTTAAAAATTATTGTTTTTTAAAACTAATTTGAGTTTCATGGGTTCTTAGTCACACCGTACGAAGTTATATGAAACTGGTTGGTTCTGTATAGAATCGGCTAGTTCAGTGAAAAGACTTAAAAGGATGATTTGGCACCGAGCTGTCCTTTTCCAGTTTGGGACAACCAGTCAGATCGGTTTTTTCTCTAAACTGGTCGGACTGGCCGCTTCCACAGGTTCCGATAACATTGGGTGGGTTAAAAAGCCTTGTATCACAAAAAGTGAGTAAGAAGAGCTAAAGAAAGAGGATAAACAATCAGGGACTCATATTTAATTATAAAAAGAACTCTAGATGACGTATTGCGTGAAGGGTTGTCCAACTTGCCTATGACCTCTCAAGTCAGTCTAAAAGCACTGCATGGTTTGGAAGAAAGTAATTGGAATTATCCTTTGAAAGGCAAGGATTTCTTCTAGAGCCTACTTCAAGGACAGCTCCAAAGAGAAGTGTTTTCCCTTTCCACCCAGAGACCCGGACACCTACTCCATAAACAGAACCCAGAGACCCGGGCAGCTACCTAAAACCCTTGAACAAACTCCAGAAACAGAACCCAGTAAAGGACATTGAACTCCAGTACTAGAAAATTCTAGTGTATACTGCCAATTCTCTTCCATGGCTGGAAACTTACTAGATCCCCTTGAAATATTTTTTAGGCTTTGAAGAAAATCGAACAACCTGTCCTCACTTGAAACCCTTCATTCTTTTGACACCAAATATAGAATTCCAACCAACAAAGGTTTAGAGCATTGAAGATGGACAGCACTTATCCTTCACCATTCTCTCTCCTTCATAATTGCTTAATTTTCTGTTGCGTATTTTCTTTTTCCAGGTGTTCCAGTAAGGCAACACAGATTTTGGGTTAGATTGGTAATGTGTGAACGTGGAAAGGACGGCATGGTAGAGGCAGTTGTGCAATTTGGTGATGATCAAAATGATGAGTTGCCAAATCCCATTGATCATGACATTCTACCTTTGTTGCCGAATACTGTAAGTGAAGATGATTCGGCAAGCTCTATTTCTTGTGCTATCTACTCTTATTGCCTTACCTGTAAGGTGGACCATTTCTAATTAGTCTTTGGGTAAAGATGTATTTAATTTATATTGATGTTTATTTAAGATTCAAATTATTAATTTAATCAGACTAGTGCATTGCTTATGCTGTGCAGCATTGTGCAGATATGCTTGCCATGCAGTTTTCTGCTCTGGTAAGTTTTCTGGGTCACTTTCTTTGTATTAGCATTATGTTAAATAAAATGACAGTCTTTATGATATAGCAGCTCCCCTATTTGTCAATTATAGATGGTAAAAGATGGATATAAATTGATGGAGGATTATGTTGCGCCAATTCCATCACATCCAAATGTACCATCAAATGCAGTTACCATTGTATAGTTCTTGGTGGTTCCACATTGGGAGGTAAAATTGATCATTTTCCCTCTCCTCCCTGTTTAATTGCAAGTTAGAACATGCCAGGCTCAATCTCTGTCAGTGGGATCTCTCCTCTAAATTTCTTGCAGTTGTCATTTGTGAATGCAGTAGTTGCTGTTCAAATGCATTCTCTGGGCAATACTCCCAATTGGCAGCTCTCTTCAGGCTTCTTGTGTTGAGAATAGCAATACAATTAAATTTTTGTATCACATATTTTGGGAATGTGGAAGGTTTCCTAAAACTGGAAAGTTTCTTGTAATGTAATGGGAGGGGTGAACTATTGGCAGCTCTCTTCAGGCTTCTTGTGTTGAGAATAGCAATACAATTAAATTTTTGTATCACATATTTTGGGAATGTGGAAGGTTTCCTAAAACTGGAAAGTTTCTTGTAATGTAATGGGAGGGGTGAACTATTAGTGTAAGTTATTGCAAGGGACTGACCTGTGAGCTGCTCTAATCTTTGTACCTTCTGCAAGGAGAATTGCTGTAATAGAATTTGTCTCAGTTTTTCTCCCCATATATCTGTTTTCTTGTCTGACTGTATGTTTCCTTTTTCCTAGTTAATTGCATGCTGGTTTATTGCATATGTATTCTGTTCTCAGATATCTGCTCTGTTTTTCAACATGTTATGGAAAAGATTGATCATTGGGTACTTTTTCAAAGTCACTGCAACTTGATGCTTCTCAGCTGGCTGTAGTGCAAGAACAACAGCATCATCCACAGCAACTTCAAAAGTCTCAATTGTTTGTCACTGCCAAGTATTTTCAATTTTTCCCCAGGTAAATGCGGCGAGCCACAGTTAAAACCAACGGATGACTTTACAAATTATAAATAATCCCAACCATTTGCAGCTTCAGATGTTTCAACCGCAGCAGAGAAAGCAGTGGCAATTGCAGCAGAAGCAGGCAGCAGTTTCAGAGGAAGATGATTCTTCCAGGGGGGATGAGTATTCTTGCATCTACGAGGATAGGGAATATCAATAGTGTAAACAGTATGAGTGGTTTTGGCATGCCCTTAGGTGATGGTGCTCAAGGAGATATGGCAAACATGCTAGGCCTAAGTGGGATGAATAATGTTGTAGGTATGGGAAGCATAAATGGCATTTTGGCATCCATGGGAGGCATATCTAGTTTGACTACCATTGGCAAACTCTTTGATATTGGGGGTGTTGTAGCTCCTAGAGACAACCTCCGGGTTGAGAGAGGTCAGTGCCTAGGACATCTTAGAGTGTTTGTAAGATTTGTCCATTAATATTAGACATTCAAAACACATTATGAAATTAGAAATGGTCCAGATATCTCTTCCAAAGGGCGGATTTAATTATTAACAGAAAAACTCTAGAGAGGACTTAACATTAGGCTCTGGTGGCTAACTTACAGAAGCACATAGTTCATTTGATCATTGTAGCATACATGAAAGAAGAACATGAGGAAAATAAATTTAATGCACAGGGATTATCACAGAATCCTATGCATCAAACTTCAACAAGAAAATGGAGGGGTGAGAAAATGTAAATGAATTTCAGAGAACATGGAGTGCATATTAAGGACATTATATCTCATTTATCACAGGCATCTTTAATCAGAATTAGACACAGATGAATCCATGATTCTAAGACTAAATCCAGCAACTACTATTACATGCCATCTGAGAAGAAAGAAACACATAATGGAATAAACAAAGGAGAGATTACATACTACAACTTCCTGAAATTAGAATCACCATAACTTCTTTATTAATCTGCCAATAGAGCATACATCTTTGGTTCTTTTTCTATTCACAGTACAAACAACCCCTTGAAACAAAAATTTCGAACCCTTAAAAATATCTCGTCAATAGTTTTTATAGGGTCTCACAGATGAGTACCCCTTACAAAAATATTCCTTTTTTATCCTCTAATGATTTCATAACAACAAAATGGTGCGAGCGTGCTACTTGCACAACTGTCCTAACTAAAACATAACTGACTTGATTACATTCTTGAAATGGAATATTTACAAAAACAGAAAAATCACAAAGTGTCATGATTGACACGATCAGAAATATCTTCATTGATGCTGGGCCGCCTCCGATGGAAGAGATCCTGGCTCGATGACTTGGAGTTGAGGTGGATTGATAAACCGGTTGCACTTTTGCCACAGTGCTAGGCTTGGTAGAGGAGAACAAAAGAAATTCTGATAACTAATTTTCAGGCCAGTGAGCTCTGCATAATTTTGCTTGGTGGGAAATAATGTCTTCACCAGCCACAACAAATTGAACTCCCTCTTTAGATAGTTTGCTATATTTGAGAGAGGAGGTCTTTTCATGGGAGGAGTCAACCTTACTCTTAGCTTCCACCAACATTTGATTGTACTGCTCCCATGGGATGAGTTCTCCTACAAGGTGTCAGCGGCTAGGCAACCCAACTCTAACCCTATGTTCGAAATCTGAATCAAAAGTAGCCACAGATCTTAACACCTTTTCTAGACATTCCTTGGCCTTGGATCTAGTGGTTTCCTTCTGAATAATCTTGGATACCTCTACGACTGCACTTACTCGATCCACAATATCCATAGTTCTTAGCTCACTGGTTGGCTTCTCATTGATATGCTGGATGAATTTTTCTGCAGTCTCAGCATTTTTGCCACATTCCTCCTTGGCTGATAAGATAAAGAACTCATAGTGTTTAATGGCAATTCTTTGTTTCTCCTCAGAGTTATATTCCCCCAGATGTTATTTACCTCAGTTATGATTTCATCCCATATCAACTTCTTGGGCTAGAGGAGGGTTACGTTGCCTTTCAACATACTTTTAAGCTCAGTAATCTCTTGGTTTGCAGTTTGTAGATTTTTACTAATCTGCTCAGCATTTTCCCTTGCGGTCTCACCCTGTTTTTCCTTCTGTCCGCGGGCAGGCTTGGCATTTTCCAAATCCAGCTGCACTTCACCTTCAGAGAGCTGCGATTTAGTAAGGGTCTTAGTGAGTTGTTCAATGGGATTTTGTGGATTCTCTGAGATCAGCACTGCACAAATATGTGCGTCTATCCTCTGTTGGAGCTCTGCCACATCTTGTTTGAGGGCCATCACTTCATTATTTCTGTCAATCAACTCTTTGGCAAGGATCTACTTTTCTTCTTCTACCTAAAGCTGATTCCTTAGATTGCACATGTTCACTAGTAGGTATCTTTAGCTTATGCCTTAGGCCCTGGATCTCAGCTCGGGAGCTTTGGATAAGAGTCTCTATCACAGTCTTATCTTCTAGATTTACTCCCAATTTTACAATCAACTCCTTGAAATTTTCATTTTGCAAATGGAGAACTCTAGAGTTATCTGTCTCTTGTTTCAACTTACTGGCAACCTTCTCTAGTAACTTCTCAACTTTGTTGATTGTCATAGCATTTCGGCTTAACTCGCTTTACAACATTTCTCCTACCTGTCTATGAAAGTTTATTTTGTCCGGCAGAGGCACATTGTTCATGTCAAGTGATACATCCACAATCCTAAACTGTGATCCCAAGGGAATGGATTGTGCCGAGGTATGATTTCATGAAAAATTCATTTGATTTCTCTCCAAGTCCATAACAAGCAGAAGTCTAGTATGATAAGGGATCGAATGTGATGCCAACTGCTATTGCATTTCCTCCCTGATCCTCTTGTTGCTCTCCTCTATCAAGTTGATTGCTACCCAACTAGGACCCGTTGTTGTAGAACTTCCTGCAGAACCCAAAATAGCTACCTCTGTAGATGTGGAAGCAGAAGCTTGAGGGGGATTTTCTAAAGTCACTTGAAACCCTGGCTGGTCTAGGTTCGTCTTCGTCAACTTGGTCTCAATTTCTTCGTCCATTATTTCTTGAGTTTTAGCTCTTTTGCTTGAGTGTATGTCCTCCATTTCAACGTCTCCAACCTCATCTACATTTTTCTTTTGAGCCTTATCCTTTGAGGTCGGAGTCTCTATCTCCATCTCTGTGTTAATAGGCCATGAATCGAAGTTATCCTTCCATTCAAGTTCAGGCCTATATTCATGATCATAAGCAGAGGCATTAATACTCTTCCTTTTCTTTGAGATGATGCCATGGGGGTCATAGTGCCAAATCTCTCCCATCTCAAAATTTAGCTCCTTCAATAAGTTTTCAACTTGCTGAAAGGCTTGTCTGGTATTCACAACAAAAGGACCAATTGGTTTGCCCAATTTGAACATGTAGCCCTTCTTGGTAAGGACGAAGTGGATTTGATTAACATGCAAAATTTGTCGAATGATCTCTAGGGCAAAAATCCTCATGGGCATGAAGACGGGCAAACGATAAGGGAGAAGCTCAAACCCTATTGACGGTGCTAGACCCGCCAACATGTCAGAGGATCTCCTCGATAAGAACTCCCAACTAGATCTTAGATCATTTGGTATAGGAGTCCTAGCAGTGGGTCGTACAGTATCGCCTTGACCGCGGTTGCGCGCAAAGGCAAGTAAGATGTCCCTATTGGTAGCAAGGGTGTGACATATGCAGCAAGTCAATGAAGGTGCATGAACGGTTCTAGCACACGTAGGGTGAGGTGAGTGCGCCCCTTGGAAACCTGTGAAAGCACGGAATTAAGAAGGGAACACACGAGCAAAGATGCATCACAAACTGGAATGCAAGTAAGATAGCAATCCAAAGTGATGGTTAAACCAACAACACATTTTGGTAAGATTGATACATACATATACAGAAAGAGTCTATACACACGTGTAAGCAAACAAATACATATATCATTTAGAGTAAACAAGATAGCTAAAATACAATACGACATATGCATGAAACGTGTTCGCCCTGCTATATTAAGAAGTGAAAGTTCCAGTCATACAATACAACCTTTACGATAGATTTTTCGGCGAAAATCACATGAGAAAACATTTGTTGACGCGTTTCGAACCAACCAGTGTGGTTCATCGTCAGGACAAGTTCAACCATGACTCTTCATCTACTCTATGACTGTTACATCCAACTATCGACACTTGAACTTCCACTTGACAAGACGTTACATATAATATGCACATGTACCCATGTGAGACAAAATAGGCTTGAGCAAGTCATACAATACAACCATGACCAACCACTAGTTCCGACAGTGGAATGTTACAGTCACTGCCACCTGCTCCTCCAAAGAGATATACTAGCTCTGCACAGTGGAGAAGCCAAGGCTCGTTACAATACTCTCCAAGCTTTCTCTAAGATACTCCTATCGGAAGCTTGGCTGACCAAAAGCCCTTACAATGAGTTATGAGGGACTATATATAGAAAAGGGTGGGGTGGCCCTTGACATTCCCCTTTGTGACTGTTCATCTACCCTCATGACTCTTCATCTACTCTATGACTGTTACATCCAACTATCGACACTTGAACTTCCACTTGACAAGACGTTACATATAATATGCACATGTACCCATGTGAGACAAAATAGGCTTGAGCAAGTCATACAAGACATCACTATGATTCGAACAACTGTGGGAAGACCAATGCTTCGACATCCTTACGGTGGTCGACAGTAGTGAACTGATGCCAAGCTCGGTAGTCCGCGATGGTGTTCGTGTACTCTATGGTGACATCTTTCTAGAAACAAACTCTTACCTCCGTTGCATTCGGGTACACTACTAATTGCTCCTTTGTCCAACTCGTCTAATAATACACGTATCATTTTCTTGAGTGCGGCTGGACCAACGACATACTAATGCATGTTGTCTGCACCGATCACCAAGTTTGCGCTGGTGGCTATGCGCATCAACTTGTCAAAGTACGAGTCAAGCTCCAGTCGGACTTGTGCCTTCGTCTTTGCTTCAGTGAGTGTCCCAATAGATGGGATTGCATGTGCGCGCACAACATCCATACTCCTGAATACTCGTGCATGGGAAGCTTGCAAACTAGTGATGAGTTGCGGGAGATCTTCATAGTTCCGGATCTGACTCCGGATGCGTGCCTTCAGATCGACCGCTCTGGGCTTCATCATCTTGGGCAAGTGCAATGGGGCTCCCTTTTATCTCATTGTCAATGTTTGCATGTAGTCAACAATAGTATGCATGTTTGACAACATACGTGCTCTCTTAGCACATCGTTGCTGCCAGCCATTAAGATGGATGACTGCCTTATGCACGGTACCAAACTTGGAATACAATGCCCGCATGACTGTCTAAAGGGACGATACTTCATCTAGTATCGCCTTGCCTTCTTCAACTCTGCTCGGGCGGATGCTGTAACCAGTTCTCCTCCTTGCTTGGCCGTCTGTAACTCCTTAGCCATTCGCTCATTCTCAACTATCAAGAAGTGAACACTCGAGCTAGTGGCTTCGGCATATGCTCTGGTAGCATTGGCCAATGCTGTTGGATGCTTGTGCACGTCAGACATGATCACTCATTCTTCAAACTGCGCAGGAGATGTGTTGTCATTTAGAGTAGACACTCTACGTGATTGCACAACTCTATGCTGCGACTCGTCGAATGATATGTTGTGCATCTCTCCTTTTGGATTGTCTCCAAGGATCTCAGTATCTCCTTGGTTGCTTGGGACTTGTTCTGCTTCCGGATCCGGTGAAGCTGGTGGGTCGACCTCTTGGTGGTAAGGCATGAGGTCGATGTCTTGCTCTAACTCTTGCTGCTCCATATCCGTATCCATCTGCTCAAGTGCTTGTTCAATCTCTTGAGCGAAGTCATGCTCCTGCGAATGATCACCCTGTCTGTTGGGTGCCAGCTGTTCGAATGAGTCTACTACCTGTACGGGCACAGTTTCATCTGTCTGTACATGTTACACTGCCTGCTGTACCTGTTCTTGTTGCGCTTCCTTCTCCTGTCTGCGCAGCTCCTGTTCCTTTTGGAGTTTCTCCTTCAACTCATGCAACTCCTTCACTGTTTCCTCCATCCTCTGTTTTTCTCTCTGCCTTTGTGCGGTCCTCCTGTCGCGCTGTTTCCTCTTCGCCTCTATTGCCAAAGCTGCTTTCTGCACAAGTGGGTCTACTCTGAACTTGCAGCTTTTGTTAAACACACATGGGAAACATAGAATAGGAAAGATAAATCATGTGAGTTCATTTTTTTATTAACATCAGATATACATTTATAGTACAACATATGACTCTTGGGTTTCAGATCCCAAGGTCTCTTGGACTGCTTTGGTCTATTCGGCTTCCACACTAACCCACTTAGGATTAGGTGTCCAACATTCCCCCCCTTAATCCGAAGGGTTATGTATGAGTCCAAGAAGAGAGCTGTAATACAAAATGTGCAAAAAATGCATGGCAGCACTAGGCTGAATGTGCTCTATGAAATGTTGGTATAAAGGGCGGTGGTTTAAGGATGACCACCAACACTGGAACGCTTAGTGCAGTTCCCGGAACTCTTCCAAAACTGGCAAGAAACTGAAGTTTTCTGCTAGAGGAAGTGTTCTCAATCTGTGATGGTTTAAGGATGACCAACAACTCTGGAATGCTTAATGCAATTCCTGGAACTCTTCCAAAACTGGCAAGAAGCTGGAGTCTTCTGCTAGAGGAAGTGTTCTCAATCTGTGATGGTTTAAGGATGACCAACAACTCTGGAATGCTTAATGCAATTCCTGGAACTCTTCCAAAACTGGCAAGAAGCTGGTGTCTTCTGCTAGAGGAAGTGTTCTCAATTTTGTTCCCGGAACTCTTCCAAAACTGGCAAGAAGCTGAAGTCTTCTGCTAGAGGAAGTGTCCCAGATTGCCAACTGAAGGCATGTTCAGGCATCTTTGTCTCTGGCTACAACTCTGAAACTGGTGTGGCAGGTTGTGGCTCAGGCTCGCTTGATGTGGCTTTGAAGCTTGTAGATGACCATCATTTCCCCCCCTGTCAGATACAAGGTGAGATGATGGAGAAAACTCAACTGCAAGACTGTTCAATACTCTAGAACAAGTTCTGACATGTGTTTGGAATATCTTCTTGGCTGTTGATGCCCATTGCCAAGAAGCGATCCATCCAAGATGAATGTTTGTTCTTGCAGGACGTTTGTTTCTGAAGCATCTGTGTGAAGAATGACTAGTTTTATGACAGTGCTTACATGGATGAAGATCAAAACAGTGATCTTTCAGATGGCCAACTCGGTCACAGTGTTGACATTTCACAATCTGTTGTTGTTGTTGCTGTGGAAGAGGGGCAGAATCTAGATCAGCTGAAACTGAACTGTCATAAGGAGCAGCTGAACTGTCATGAATGAATCCAGCACTCTGAAACTGAATGGGCTTTGAGTAGTCTGGAATATGAAAGGACAAGTCCTTGTCATATCCAAGACCAGTGCTGTGCTTGTTGTGGACAAGCTGTTCCCAAGGTCTGATGATGGGTTTGGGAAGTGCAGACTGAGTTTCTGCATCTGCATATACAACTGCTGCTTTATTTGAATGAACTGTAACATTATTAACATGCTGCTGATGGGTGGTTGTCTCAATGTTCTGAACAAAAACAGGTTCAGAATGGTGTCTATTTTGATGTAGCTCTTCTTGCTGTAGCTGTGATTCAAGCTGCAAAAAATCGATCTTTTCTTGTACATTTTGCAAACAACTATGAATATCGGTGAGAAAATCCTTGCTGATTTTGACTGTATTATTCATACTAGAGAGTATTAGATTGTCCACTAACTCTAATATTGCACCGATTGGAGCCATTTCTAACCTCAAAAGATAGTAAAACAATGAGGAAAAGATGGACACCAAATAAACTTATGGCAACAACTTCAAATCAATCAGCTTGCAATACTGTGTACAAGAATACTCTCCAGCAAGGTACCTTACCAACGTACATATGAATAAGACTTAACTCTTTGACCACATACAAAATTCCAACTCTACTATATTCTTGTTGACAACACAAGCATCATACATTATTCCCACTCAGCACCTAATACATGACTCGGGTTTGTACATGATATAAGGCTCACAATCATTGTACTATTGTAAACAAATTTCTTCAAATCATTTGAGAACAGGATTGATAAGAATTTCGAAGACAGAATTAGAAGGAAGAATATGCAGGAACCTGGGACTGCTTCTCTATTGACTTCCTCTGCAACAATATTCAACTCCGAAAATGAAGGTAGCCTACCAACAACACGGTTTCTTCAATAAGCTGCCATAGGACCTTGGTCTGATCTGAACATGAAATAATTTGTGCTGCCAATAGGAATTGAATGTTAAATATTCTCTAGGCCAACACAAGGATTTAATTCAATGAAATTCAGTCCACTGGTTGAAGTGAACACTTCCCTATGAATTCGACCTCCAATAACCAAGTGTTGTAGCCTCTTACACTGAGAGATGAATGTTGAAGCTATACTGTAACGTACCCAGCCAATCTGGAATTTTCAATCACCAAAGACAAACTTGAATTTACTGCTTGGGAGTTTCAATTTTGTCTCGGCCACTGCAAATAATGTCAAAGCCACCCTGGTTGTGATATGGATACAGATAAAGGATGTGAATGCTAGGAACTGGAATTGCCTCCTGTTGTCTTCATCGATTCAAGATGAGCAGTGCATTCCTCATGCAATAATGCGTACTGCGTCTCGAGAATGTCAACTTCTCGCCATTTTCCCTCCAGGATTTGAGCTATCAGTCGTCAATGTTGCTGTTGTCTCAATATCCAACTTCGCACGTTACTGATCATGAAAAAAAAAGGGCTAATGCACATTCCAAGGGAAAGATCTGCAAGTTGAAATTCTAACTGATACAAGTGATAATGAAACATTGTTACTGTACCCAAAGGTTCTACTCCAGACTTCTTAAATAGTGGCAAGTATTCAATACTGTCTCTCCTCTGTTCTTTTGAAACACTTGTTCCTTCCTAGCATCAAAGATTAGAGTACTGTATAGGCAGGTTCGGATTTTTAGCTTACAATTGTGCCTTCTTCAGAATTATGACACAAACCTGGGTAGATGTACTTCTACTGCATCTTTCAGAGTCTTCAAATCTGATTCTTATTTCAGGATCAAATCTCTTCCATTATGTCTTCAATGATTATGGAATGTCTTGCTGCATCAAAACATCGCCACCACAGGAAATACAAATCCTAGTTTAAATATGTCTGAATATTTGCTCATATTGCTGCAATATTGCTTAGATTATTTCCTCAGAGATGAATAGAACAAAAGGCCCTGTGCTCATAATGTGACCTAGATGATCCACTGCAAGAATGTAAACTCCTTATTTATTCAAATGAGTTAGTCAAGCTTTGCGACATTAGTTCCTACTTCAACGAGCTCCTTAAATGATTGAAGGACAAGATTTAAATCAAGCATGACATCTTTATGCCTTAGTGGACCGAACCTTAGCGTTAGAGACCTGACAGTGCTCAGAATTGTAATTCCGTAGATAGAAAAAAATGTGTATGAAAATACCAGTGACGATCTACACAAATATCTTGTTCACTGACTGTAACTCTCAGAGATGAGATCATACCATAATGCTCATTCAACCCTTGAAGACCGAACCTCCAAGACCGCAATCATTTAAAACTCCAAGCCTATTGAACCTCTGGAAAATAAATCAACACTCGCGAATATTTACTTAAGTAGAATATGCTCACAGAAAGACTTCACGATTTCCAGGTATGCAGATCATAGGCAAAAGCCCTTAGGCTTTTGTCCATCTTTCAAATTTTCTCAAAAACGTCTCAAAAATCTCTATTTTCATGCCGAAAAAGGACGGGTGGCCTCTGAATTTCAACAAAATACAGAGCAAAATAAACAAGATCTTTCAAACATCCGCTCCGAAACCTAAAAGTTGCTCAGAATCTTTTAAAGTTTCACTGATCATGCCACAAATATCCATTAATGGCACCGGACCTTTCACACCGCCGCCTCTTTCTTGAGAGTTGTAATGTCAGGTTCACTACGCTTCCGCCCAACGATTCTATGCACCAGGCCAATGCAACGGACAGGCCAGCATTATGATTATAGGAGTTATGATTATTGCAGGAGTCGAGTGTGGAGGAGGGTCAACATATGACCGGTGCTTGCATTGTTTAAAACAACATTGAACACAGGATTAGGTGGTTTGGATACTGCCAACCGAGAGCGGATTTACAGTGCTAATAACCGGGAGTGGATTCAAACAATGGCAGCGTATCACAAAAAAGGGCGTGGTATGGAATATCCCGTAAGTGCACCAGCATATAATATTTGGAGCGATACAAGAATGCACAGCCTCCAATTCAGCGCAGAGAAGTAATGCAGCCAGAAGATTCAGCACAGAATATGCGGCAGGAAAACAGGAGTTACAAAGAATATAAAACGTCTATGACACTCACACAGTGTTTGCAGCAGGTCTTTTAACAGAGGGCCTTCATCAACGGCTCTGGCAAAAGGAACCTCTCGAAGATCCCGTAGCAGGAATCTGGCGTCTTTAACGACTATAGCAAAACATATGATATCAAAATTCAGGCGGAGAAAAATGTCTTGTATATCCAATGAAGATTTCTTCTTGCGCTATTCTGCTAGCACTGGAATCAGTCTTTCCCGGAATAGCAATGACAGTTCTGACACGCAGGAAGGCAAGGTGCTCAGTAGTGTCAAGTATGCGTGGAAACGTTACAGATAATGAATACCAGGCCAGCGCTATTCAAGGCAGCTCAGAGATAGGTAATGAAGACCACGCTGATATAAAACATTTGAATTTGCAGATCTAGCACGCCAATTTTACTATTTCAGGATTATGGGTAGAGGTGCAGCACTGACATGCACATAAAAGGCCACAAAAAAACAAGTGGCTCTGATACCATGTTAAACACACATGGGAAACATAGAATAGGAAAGATAAATCATGTGAGTTCATTTTTTTATTAACATCAGATATACATTTATAGTACAACATATGACTCTTGGGTTTCAGATCCCAAGGTCTCTTGGACTGCTTTGGTCTATTCGGCTTCCACACTAACCCACTTAGGATTAGGTGTCCAACATTGTTCTGTCTTTGCGTTGTCGACAATCTTTCTCTTGCCTTTGTCGCATGCCAGTATGTTTACCTTTGCTGTTGCTGCTGCTGGTGCTTTCCTGGATGTTGCTTCACGCTGCTTCACTAACCATTCCACAATGATGCCGACCAGTTCATTGGGCCTGGAGAAGCTGTGACAATATCTCCATGGGTCTTCCTCCGCCCAATGACATGCCTCGTGGATCCACTGAAATTGTACTCTCGCGCAGTGATCTTTCACAATATAATGCGAGTCATACAGATTGAAGCTTTAGACGTTGAAAGGATATTTCTTGATCTCCTCTATTTCGACATCCACATGCTTGAGGTTCCATATCTTGTACAACCCGATCCGCAATGGAAGAGTGGGCCAAGGTGCCTTCTTCTTCCGGTGCAGCCTAGCTGACAGTCCTGCCAAGATGTGGTATGATACTTCTTGCATGACGAGCTTGTCCATGGAAAACTTCAGCAAAACATGCGGAGGCTTTTCCACGCTGTACATCTGTATGAAGGTGCCGGACGGTGAGGCATACCAATCCGCTATGTCGATCAGTGCCTCCATTGCTGCCTTCGACATGCAAGGTGGATCCTGCTCAAATATCATCTTGTACACCGGGGTGAAAAAATGATTTGACAGCTGTGTGATAACTCCTCTGAAGTTGCATTTAGAAAACAATTTACAATAAGTGTTGAGTGAGGTTTCCACCGATCGCCATGCCTACTTCATGCCCGAGAACTCCTTGACGGGCACAAATTGCATCCAAGATGTAAGCGGACATGTATATTTCTGCTTGTTGACCTTTGGGTGGTTGCCGAGCTCTTGTGACCTATTCCTTCAGCTTGTGAGCCAATATGTTGGACCAGTTGCATGCTTTGCCTTCACTGGCCAGTTGGTCCAACACGATCACCCAACTCTGCGGGAAGGTCTCCGTGCTCTCTTGGCCATACAAGCGACATGCAAAGATGACCAAGTATTGATACGCCTTCCGCAGTATCTTTGTCTTGTAAATCTGGTTGGGTGTCATCCTGAATTTGGCTGGCTTCTTTACCTAGTTCTTCAAGATATCCTTGGAGTTGGCATCACTTCTGGGTATGTTGAAGGGTATTTCCATGGTGATCATTGGCTTCGACAAATGGTACATCTTCTGATAATCCTGTGCCTTGAAGGTAGCAATCTCTGTCCCGCTAACACTGCTCAATGTCATTGTCTCAGGATTAGTGTGCGAGACGATCCAATGTATCATGTCCGTGCATTGGAATGTGGGATACCTGTATGCAATTTGGTACAAGCCGGACTTTTGAATGTTCACATATACTTCCCCAAATGTGCCTGAGAATGCATCTTTGACCTCTTGCCATTTCATCTTGATGTCTTTGTCTACGATCAACTTGGTGTCTTCATAGATCGGTAAACTCGTAGACACTCGCTCAACTGCTGCTCCAGTTGCATTTTTGTTGATGTCCTTTGATCCTGCTCTCTTGGAGGCCATTGATCTTGAACTGTTGAGAGACGGAAGAACACCTACTATATTTGGAGACATGGCGACATGCATGGCAAGAAATTTGTAAGTTAAAACCAAAGCAAACTTGAGGGATGACATGCAACATTCTTGGGGACTGACTTGCAAGGATTGCGCAATTTTCACTGGGAGGTTGGGAGACTGTCTGCTGAAACTGCGCAAAAGGCAGTCTGGACTGTTGGGAGGCTAGTTGACTGTTGGAATTGCGCAATCTGGAATTGCTTGCTGGGTGCTGGGATTGCGCAATGCGTAATTTCAGCTAGCAAGTGATGCAAGCCCAAGGATTGCATTGCGCAATTTTATGGGCCAGCAGTCATTACCTCTCAAAATTGTGCAAGGCAAGACTGGAGGGCAGTCACTGGCTAGAATTGCACATTTTTTGGGAGGAAGGCATAGCCTTCCCTCTCAGAATTGCGCAATGCTGTCTTGGTGAGGCAGAGTCCAGGCCAAGGTTGCCCAGACTTGCTGATGGGCAACTGAAAGCAAATGAAGATGTGAATGCATGGCGATACTGAGTGTAAGCAGGAGTGAATGATCATGCATGCAAACAGTGAATGCAAGATTCAGAAAATGGAACAACATGCATGTGTGTGAAACAAGTCGCTGAATCGGTGACCGTTCGTGCAAAACAATGTCATGCATGCGACAACAGTGAGATGCTAACGAAAACTGAAACGGTGCTTGTACAGGCTAACATGCATGCAAACGACAACAAGCGTTCACAGAAATCAAGCAGACAACACTCACACAAGCCAAAACACAAAAAGCAACATAAATGTTGCAAAAGACAAGTAAAGTGGACTTACTTGGAAATAGCTGAGTTGGATGTGTCGAAGACTCCTGGATGTGCTGTGGGATGTCAGAGCTCCAAGATCGATGTGAAGAATGAGCTCTGAAGCGTCAAATAAATAAGTTTGAGGCTCATGATGTGCATGCCACAAATCTAGGAAAAAGCGACACTTAGAGGAAAGTTTCTAAAACGATTTTTGCATATAACCTCCAGTTGCTAAAAATAGATCCCTAAAATCTAGGGATGCTTTTTGCATGTTGCTTTTTTGCTATTTCGGGAAAAATCAGCCTACGCATGCAAGTCAAGTTTTCGCAGTCCCAGGTGGAACCGGTCGACCCGAAGGCACATACAACATCCTGCTTGACTTAGGGAGATTTTTGCGCAATTTCTGGTAGGAAGCTAGGTTGGCTGTCCAGAGGGATTGCACAATTTTTGGGAGGACCAACTAACTGCTGCCCAAAATTGCGCAATTTCTGGGTTGAGCTGTCCTGTTGGGCCAGATTGCGCAGTTTTCACTAGGAAGACTGTCTGACAGGATTGCGTAGTTTCTGAGCCGAGCAGGCTCCCAGTCATATTTGTGCAATTTCTGGAGGGAAGGCTGGTTCCCCTCCAGAATTGCACAATTTTATGAGGGAGCTGCTCAGCCAGCAGCTGGACCAAGTCCGAGGAAGCAACCTGTGAGGGGAGTGAAGCAAGCTATCATGCACAGGCTGGCAAGCTGCTAGAAAACCAATGAAGCTCATGTACTTGACAGTGCAAGATATGCTGCTAGGATGGTTGGTAGGGAGGCTCCAAAACGAAGCCAAGGCAAATTTTTGAAGGGTGGTTGTAGCTGCTACAACACACCCATAAACCCTAATTTCAGTAAAATCGTCAAACAAGCACCAATCTCCCACCCTGCTATCCTTGCTGAGCTAGAGGATGGTTTTTTGTTGGGGTAGAATCCTTGGGGGAGAAACATTATTGATGATTTTATATGTTGTTGACATATAGGTGGAAATAAAATGAGAATAACCCTCATTGTTGGGTTTCTTTCTGACAACATCCCAGTCAAAAACAAATTTTCTCTGTTTGCGGGAATCCATAAGACTAAGGCCCAAAAACTCGAATTCATCCATATGGGTATACAGAAAGAAATAAAAGGGAATGGAATAGTACCAGAAAAAGCTAGCAATATGGAAATGGTGTAATTGGAACTTAATAGAGTCAGCTAGGAATGAGGTTATATCAAAAACATGGTCCGGTTGCATCATTTGTCTCAAAACCCTATGGTGGCCTTGGTGATGTTGGTGGCATCATCCTCCCCAAACAGTAGGGAAACCACAGTGAGAATAGGTTGCACGGCTTCCATAAACATGGGTATGGGAAAAAGTTAGAGATGGGTAGGGTTTGGTCACCAGGGGCTAGTATCATCTGGAGAAATGCTTGTTGTTGGTCGACCGGGAGGGAATTATAGCTATAGAACAAAGTTGTTTCTGTAAATTTTTCAAGGTTGGGAGAGGTTGGGTAGACCGAGGCCTTTTGAATCAATTCTGGAGTAATTTCTAGGATTTTAACTCTAGCAGAGGATATGAAGAGCCCTCAAAATCAAAATGGGGGTTGGTAGCCATCATATGTTGTATACTCCTCTTCCTCCCAATTTCAATCTCTATTTCCTTTTGCCTAGATTTTTCTTTCTGAAATTCTCAAATCTATTTAACAACTCCTTCCTAATCTCCCCAATTTGTACTTATGGTGCTTCACATGGAGTAATTTGGCCTCTAATACTTGCCAAGTGTTGTTACAGCATATGAATGCCCCCAGGACCCTCCTTAATTTTTCTATGACAAAATTTGCAATGCATTTGATTATCAACCATTTCAACATATGCCCAAGCAACATCTTTCACTCTAGGAGCCAATTTGACTTGGAAATGAAAGGAAAAAAATTGAAAATGAAAACCAAAAAATTAACATTGCTTCAATGTTCATTTCTTTTACAAAAAGGACTTTTCAATTTCCAGATTTGTAGAAAAAAATAAATAAGCAAAAACAAATTTTAGAAGTGAAAAAAAAATACCTCTTTGTGCAAACCGCCTCCTCAATGCTGCTCCAACAAATCAACTCCTCAATGTTGCTGCAATGGCTGCCCAAGAAGCTCCTCATTGCTGCTCCAATGCTTGCCCAAGACTCCTAACTGCTGCTCCAAAAACAAACTCCACAACTCTTCACAAATTCTCACACAAATGCAATGAGATAGCTATGAGGAAATGAGAGGGGTTGGGTAGCTTTTATAGGGTTTGGAGAGGTAAATGGACCTCAAAATCACCCTAAAGCAAATTAGAATTGGCAGTGGGGTCCAATTTTCCCCCCAAAAAAAACCTTGCTGGCTGTGCGTGTGCGTGGGTGACTGAGCCAACCGGTTTGTTACCGAGCCGACTGAGTTGGTGACTGGCTCGGTCGGCTTGGTAACAAACTGGCTAGCCGTTCCGTTTCATCCACCAAGCTGACCCGGCTAGGCCTTGGCTCGGTCTGGCTCGGTTGAGTCAGAGTTGGCTCAGCGGTTTCTGAAAACCCTGCCTCTTACCCCAGACATAATAGCAAGATTCCCACCACATCCTTCCAATACAGTTGGCCATTTGAGATAACAAACTTTTGATCTTGTAGTCTCAAGGCCCTATATTTTACTTTGTTGAAATTCAATGGGCAAGTCAGAAAAAGTAAATAGTGAACAAGATATTTGTACCTCTCTGAGACTAGATACTTCATTTGGATTTTCTACGTTGAGGTCTCGGTGTCTCTTCGTTCTTCTTTCCCTTTTCTTTCTCCTTCCTGATTTGCTAACAGGTTTATGCCCAAGGCTTGGCAGTTAGCTTTAGACAATATTTTAGCCAACCCATGCCCCTTAATCAATTTGGTAAGTTTGATATCCATATCATATTCTTGAATCTTGGCAATCCATTTGCCTCTTTTGCCTTCACTATCGCCCTATATAAGAATATCTTTCACAACAGTTGTAGGGACATAGGCGATTACTTTTGATTGTAGGACATAAATCCGAAAAGCCTTTAGAGCCTTGACCAGGTCATATACCTATTTTTCCATAATATTGTATTTCAACTCGACATCTCTCAACACTTGACTAAAAAAATGCAATCTGCTGCTCCTGTCCTTCACTTTTTTTCCGCAATAAAATAGCTGCTACCGTGTTAGGAGAGGAAAAAGAGAAAATAAGGAATGACCTTTGATAGTTTGGGCTAGCTAAGACTGGTGCTTCTGCAAAGGCCTTTTTTATTCTAGAGAAAGATTCCCGAGCTTCCGTAGTCCACTTGACCTCCTTGTCCTTTTTTAGCATATCTGTGATTTATTTGATGATTTCAACATAGTTTGGTATGAACCTCCTTAGGAAATTTATTTTTCCTAAGAAGACCTGAATTTCCTTTTTATTCCTTGGTAATGGAATATTGTTGATAGCCTCTACCCTTTTGGGGTCAATTTTTACTCCTCTTGCCACTATATGACCCAACAACTTACCTTCACTCAGAGCAAATTGCGACTTTTTGGGATTTAAGTTTTAACGATAACCCATACTTCCTACACTTTTCAAATGTGAGTTGCAAGTGTTGGAGATATTCCTCGTCTGATTTTGAGAAAACAATTATGTCATCCAGATAAATCACTATGAATTTGTCTTTCACCCCCACAAATGCTATATCCATTGCCCTTTGGAAAGTGGCTCCGACATTTATAAGGCCAAAAGGCATTTTGGCATACATAAACATACCCCACGGTGTAGTAAAAATTGTTTTTTTCTGATCATCGGGGTGTACAGCAACCTGGTTGTATCCAGAGAAACCATCCATCATGGATATTTTGGCAGATCCTACTACTCTTTGTAGAATATAATCCATTTTAGGCAAAGGGTAATTGTCTTTCAGTGAGGCCTTATTTAAATTTCTGAAATCTACACATAGCCTGATTTCCCCATTTTTCTTCCTGACAGGGAGACTAAATTTGGCACCCAATGTGAATACCTTAGAGGCACGATAATATTAGCTTGTAACAACTTCTTCACTTCTTTTTCAATTGAGGGGAGTAGTAAGGCATTGATTTGCCTGAGCTTCTACTTGTACGGTTTCATCCCAACTTTTAGAGGGATTTTGTGTTGTATGAAATTGGGGTCAAAAGTCTTCAGATCATCATATGACCAAGAAAACACATCCATATACCTCTTAAAGAGGTCGAGATATCTTTGTTTGTACTCCTTTGGAACTCCTTTGGCCAACCTGATGACTCTAGGTTCCTTGTCTGTGCCAATATTGCAGTCCTCCACATCTTCCTCAAATTCTTGTTTGGTTTGCTTAGCAACCACATCATTTGAGTTAAACAGTCTCTCCAATGGAACCAACCCTCTGGGGATTGTATTTCCCTTCAATTGCAAAATTTTGTGACCAGCAATTGATTCCTCCCAATCGGCCCATTGTTCTTCATTTTTGTATCTTCACCTTCCTGATCAATCACTGAGTTTGAGAATTCCCCAATAACCTCCATAAAGCGCTTGATCTGTTCCTCATCCTCAAAAACCTGCCAATATTTCACATTGTCCGGTATTGAAGGCCTGTATCTGACCTCAACTTCATACCTGAGCAAGGGGTTTTGAGGGGGTTTAAAATTTCTAGTAGCAATTGCCAAGGAATCAACCATCCTATTCTGCTCCTTGGGCAAAAACTGAATATTGAATGCTAAGAAAAAGTTTTCAACCAAATCCCATACCTCATTCCTATAAGACTTCAATCTTGGGTGCTTGGTCTGACATTGATTCTTTACCTGTTTCACCACCAACTCAGAATCCCCAAACACAGTCAAGCACCCAATATTAAGGTTTTTAGCAACTTGTAGCCCCAACAACAATGCTTCATATTCAACAACATTATTTGTGGCCTCAAATTCTAGCTTGAAAGAAAAAGGAATCAAGCTACCTTTTGGGGATACCAACAACACGCCTGCTCCATTACCTTCCCTAGAATAAGCACCATCAAAATATAATTTCCATACCTAATCATGTTCTAGTGGTTGTTTACCCAGCTGGGAAGAAAACTCCACTTGGGTGTCTCCCATGATTTGATCATCTTCTTCTAGTAATAGACAAGAAAAATATTTTTCCCGACCATACACAGGAGCATTGTTTGAACAATCTGCTTTTGTAATAGTCTTTACAAATTTGGACTCTTTGTATAATCGACGTTTCTCTCCACCAAACACTGGAATGGTAGCATATGTTAGATCAAGTTTAATAGATCCCCCAATTTTCATCCCCCATGACCTAGACAAGAGCATACCAAATCTTGCAGGGATGTCAACAACTATGATATCCATTACCACACTCTTCACTGGGATTTGAGCCAAATTGACCACTAGATCTTTTGATCATACCCAAACACTTTACTCTTTTAGAGTCAAAAGAATATAAATCTTTGTATGGTTTTGTTATCTGCAGACCTAATTGTTCCATTACAGACAATGGCATTAAATTATGAGAAGCTCCCAAGTCGAGCATATAGTTGTGCAACAATAGATCATGGATCACTAGGGTGATAAAGAATGGGGGAGTGGAAGGGTCCTGCTCCTCCACATGTGGTCCAAACACAACCATGGGCCTTTCTTCTTGCAGATTAAGGCTGTCTTGAAGGGGGCGGTGATGGGTGAACTCATGAACTGAGAAACTTGTGCTTTATAACTGCACTGTTTCAATAATTCGGTCAAAGGGACAGCTATCTTGACTTTTTCTAATTCTTTTTGAGGATTAAAAGTAGAGGGGTTCCTATCTATTTTAACTGACCCAAACGATTTGTTTTTTTCACTGTAGAATGGCTTATTTGCACTGGCCTTTGCTTTGCTTTGGGGGCTTCATATTCAGGACATGTGGGATTGGATGACTCTCTTTCCGTCAATGGGACTGGGTTGACTAGTCTCTTCCCTTTATTTGTTGGTTAGTGGGGCTTGGGTGAAGAGTTTCTTCATTATGATCTTGCACCTTGGACCTTTTCCTAGATGACCTCAAATCATACTTCCTGTGCAACTGGGCTTGCATGAAGTCAACAAATTGTTTGCAGTAGAGGTCTATCTCCTCATCATCCAACGGGATATTCGAATCTTCCCCTGCTTCTTCTTGTGCTTCTATCTCATTTTGTTAAGCCCCTATACTACTAGTGTAACCCCTTATTATTATTAGTATAACCCACTTATTATATTGTTGTACCCATGTAGTGCCCATATTGTTACTATTGTGCCCCATAGAAGCCCACTATTGTTATTATTGTGCCCTTACATTATTATTGTTATGTCGGCTCTGATTATGTTATGACCCCTTAGACTCCTATATATAGAAAGGAGGTCTTTTCATTTGTATCATCCAAGAATTGTTCATTTATGTAATGTAAAGGAGGTTGCCCCCTCGAAGAGGCTGAATTCTAAGGCGTGGATTTATCTTTTCTATCTTTTCTTGAGCTGGTTTCATAACATTTGGTATCAGAGCTTTGGATTCTAGGGTTTCGCTGCTCCAAACAGGTCATCGTGGCATTTTCGCTATAACTTTTTTTCTGTGACGTTTCAGAAGTCGCAAAAAAAACCCATTTGAGAAGAAATTGCGCTGAACCTTGGGTCCAAATTTCAGAGCTTTTCGCGCGATATTTGCGGAGATATGATCTGAGGAAGTTGGTCTTTTTGCAGCCTCCTGAATTACATTCAAAACAGGTGACCTGGGGAAAATCATCATAACTTTCTCTCTGGGGATCAGATTGAAATTTTGTAAGGTACAGAAAGAGGACGGACTGTAGTTTTTTTATATCTTTTTCAGATCCATAGGTCAAAACAGTGACACATGGCGCTTCATACAAGTTCGCTCTTCTGGAAAGGTCTATAATCAGGTCATCTTGGGAGATTGTGCATAACTCTTTCTTAGAGAATCCAATTTGGATCAGACTGGTGGCATTGGAAAGAGGACATAGAGGGCTACTACAGGTCACAATTTCAGAACTTAAAGATTTGAAAGTATAGAGTTATAGTCGTTTCAAGGTCGAGCTCCTAAAATCAAGAAAAAGCAAGATGAAGAAGTTTGATGGCAAGGATCCGGTAAATTGGATACTTCAGATGGAGCAATATTTTGATCTACATGGTGTACAACTGTTACAAAAGGTATGTATTGCATCTTCATATTTAGAACCAGATCAATTTTTATGGTACGAAGGGCTTTGTTCTCGTAAACAACTTGTTACGTGGTCAATTTTCACAGAGGAAATGATAGCACATTATGAGGATACAAAGAGCAACACCTTCTTTAGAGCAACACCACAACAATTGGAAAGAGTAAAAGGGCTTTGTGACATAGTGGAAAGAAATATGATGGAAACCAGGAAGCGTACCCCTCACAACTATAAAGATGGAAGTGTTGTTTTTCCTAGCCTTCCACAACCTACAAGGGTTACACCACAACAATTGGAAGAAAAAAGAGAAAAAGGGCTTTGTTACAATTGTGATAGCAAATGCACTAAAGGTCATAAGTGTGCTGAGAAGAAATTATTTTACATAGAATATGAAGAGGATGAAGAAAAGGATCAAGAAACATCAAAAGAAGAAGATATACGCCAGGACCCCACCCCAGAGAAAGAAGAAATGAATCAGACCATATCTTGTAAAGCATTGGCAAGAATTACCACTCCTCAAACTCTCAAGATAGAAGGACATATCAAGAAGAAAAATGTGCAAGAAGTGAAAGATCACATCGAGAAAAAAGCAATGAATCCAACCATATCTTGTAATTCATTGTTCGAAATTACCACTCCTCAAACTATCAAGATAGAAGGACATATCAAGAAGAAAAATGTTCAAGAACTGAAAGATCACATCGAGCATCAAGAAATGAATCTGACCATATCTTGTAAAAGATTGAAAGAAATTACCACTCCTCAAACTCTAGAGATAGAAGGACATATCAAGAAGAAAAAGGTTCAAGTAGTGAAAGATCACATCGAGCATCAACAAGAAGTTCTCCAACTTTTAAAGGATAACGCCACTTCGGTGCAAAAGCAAACAAAACAACAGGTAGGTAAACATTGTAGTGAAAAATGTTTTGATATAGGTGATTGGGTATTTTTATTGCTACATCTCAAGCAAGCTATTTATGAGAAGGAAATGTTGGCAATACTACATGCACTTAAAAAATGGCGACCTTACCGAATGGGAAGACTCTTCAAGGATGAGGATGTGGAAGCGTTGTTTTGTGCTATTTATATTATCCAACTAGATTGGATAAACGAAGCAAGGGATGAATGGAATAAGGACGAAGAAGTATGGCCACTTATTCAAAAGTTATAAAAGATCCCAATTCAAACAATATTGCCAGAAATTGAAGAGGAAGGAAAAATCATATTGGAACCTGGAGCAATCACAGAAACAAGAATCCGACAGCTACGAAATCGATCAATTTCAGAGTATCTCATCAAGTGGAAGAACTTACCTGCTGAAGATTCCACATGGGAGGACAAGAATTTTATACAGAAGCACCAAGAACTACTCAAGCGTTGAGGACAATGCTTTTTGAAGGAGAGGGGCATGTTAGGCCCCTATACTACTAGTGTAACCCCTTATTGTTATTAGTATAACCCACTTATTATATTGTTGTACCCATGTAGTGCCCATATTGTTACTATTGTGCCTCATAGAAGCCCACTATTGTTATTATTGTGCCCTTACATTATTATTGTTATGTCGGCTCTGATTATGTTATGACCCCTTAGACTCCTATATATAGAAAGGAGGTCTTTTCATTTGTATCATCCAAGAATTGTTCATTTATGTAATGTAAAGGAGGTTGCCCCCTCGAAGAGGCTGAATTCTAAGGCGTGGATTTATCTTTTCTATCTTTTCTTGAGCTGGTTTCATAACACATTTTCTCCCTCTGAGAGAGAAGAGAATTGGTTTTCCTACACTTTCATAGTATCGTCAACATTTTCCTGCACTTTGAGGGGCTAGGTGAACAGTAGCTAACTGGAACTGGGATGGAGTATTAATAGTGCTCTAAGTCGGACTAGTGATAAGGATATCTTTGACTTGTTCAGCTTCTGGGAAGGTATGGAAGTTGAGAGGAGGTGAACTGACAGAAACTTCTTCGGATTTGATTCTTAAGGAATATGAGCTAGGTAGTGGGCAACGTTGTTCCGAATACTCCAAGACTTTGGACGAGGACTCAGGGTAATTTATATCGGCCTTCTGTGAGTTGGAGGTCGAAACTTCAAGGACTAAGAGAACATGATCTAGAGTACTGGGAATTCTTTCTTTCCAAATTCTCATGGAAATAATTCTTTCTGGGTCAAATACAGGGGGAGTCTTTTGTTGCGAAATGTCAAAGCGAGTATGAGACCTTTTGAAAAATAGGGTGCTCAATCGCATATCTATATAGTGGAGTTGCCAAGGTGAGAAATCTTCAATCCACAACCCCTTTTGCTCACTTGACCAAGGGGTGTACAAATGTCATACCCATGGAAAATATTCTGATTTGTCCCCGACAACGGCGCTAGAAGATGGAGCTCCTAGAGACAACCTCGAGGTTAAGAGAGGTCAGTGCCTAGGACATTTTAGAGTGTTTGTAAGTGGGGCATATTTGTTAAGTAAGAGACCCAGAACAACCATGTTTTGCAATGGAGGTTGTAAAAGGCTTGACACAGGGCTTGGTTGAGGGGCTAGGTGAACAGTAGCTAACTGGAGCTGGGATGGAGTATTAATAGTGCTCTGAGTTGGACTAGTGATAAGGATATCTTTGACTTCTTCGGCTTCTGGGAAGGTATGGAAGGTGAGAGGAGGTGAACTGGCAGAAACTTCTTCGGATTTGATTCTTGAGGAATATGAGCTAGGTAGTGGGCAATGTTGTTCCGAATGCTCCAAGACTTTGGACGAGGACTCAGGGTAATTTATCTCGACCTTCTGTGAGTTGGAGGTTGAAACTTCAAGGGCTAAGAGAACATGATCTAGAGTATTGGGTATTCTTTCTTTCCAAATTCTCATGGAAATAATTCTTTCTGGGTCAAATACAGGGGGAGTCTTCTATTGCGAAATGTCAGAGCGAGTATGAGGCCTTTTGAAAAATAGGGTGCTCAATTGCATATCTATATAGTGGAGTCGCCAAGGTGAGAGATCTTCAATCCACAACCCCTTTTGCTCACTTGACCAAGGGGTGTACAAATGTCATATCCATGGAAAATATTCTGATTTGTCCCGACAACGACGCCAGAAGATGTAGCTCCTAGAGACAACATCCAGGTTAAGAGAGGTTAGTGCCTAGGACATTTAAGAGTGTTTGTAAGTGGGGCATATTTGTTAAGTAAGAAACCCAGAACAACCATGTTTTGCAATGGAGATTGCAAAAGGCTTGACACAGGGCTTGGTTGAGGGGCTATTTGAACAGTAGCTAACTGGAGCTGGGATGGAGTATTAATAGTGCTCTGAGTCAAACTAGTGATAAGGATATCTTTGACTTCTTTGGCTTCTGGGAAGGTATGGAAGGTGAGAGGAGGTGAACTAACAAAAACTTCGGATTTGATTCTTGAGGAATATGAGCTAGGTAATGGGCAACATTGTTCCAAATACTCCAAGACTTTGGACGAGGACCTAGGGTAATTTATCTCGGTCTTCTGTGAGTTGGAGGTCGAAACTTCAAGGGCTAAGAGAACATGATCTAGAGTACTAGGAATTCTTTCTTTCCAAATTCTCATGGAAATAATTCTTTCTAGGTCAAATACAAGGGGAGTCTTCTGTTACGAAATGTCAGAGCGAGTATGAGGCATTTTGAAAAATAGGGTGCTCAATTGCATATCTATATAGTGGAGTCGCCAAGGTGAGAGATCTTCAATCCACAACCCGTTTTTCTCACTTGACCAAGGGGTGTACAAATGTCATACCCATGGAAAATATTCTGATTTGTCCCCGACAACGATGCCAGAAGATGTAGCTCCTAGAGACAACCTCCAGGTTAAGAGAGGTCAGTGCCTAGGACATTTTAGAGTGTTTGTAAGTGGGGCATATTTGTTAAGTAAGAAACCCAGAACAACCATGTTTTGCAATGGAGGTTGCAAAAGGCTTGACACAGGGCCTGGTTGAGGAGCTAGGTGAACAATAGCTAACTGTAGTTGGGATGGAGTATTAATAGTGCTCTGAGTCAGACTAGTGATAAGGATATCTTTGACTTCTTCGACTTCTGGGAAGGTATGGAAGGTGAGAGGAGGTGAACTGACAGAAACTTCTTCGGATTTGATTCTTGAGGAATATGAGCTAGGTAGTGGGCAACGTTGTTCCAAAGACTGCAAAAATTTGGACGAGGACTCAGTGTAATTTATCTCAGCCTTTTGTGAGTTGGAGGTCGAAACTTCAAGGGCTAAGAGAACATGATCTAGAATACTGGGAATTCTTTCTTTCCAAATTCTCATGGAAATAATTCTTTTTGGGTTAAATACAGGGGGAGTCTTCTATTGCGAAATGTCAGAGTGAGTATGATGCCTTTTGAAAAATAGGGTGCTCAATTGCATATCTATATAGTGGAGTCGCCAAGGTGAGAGATCTTCAATCCACAACCCCTTTTGCTCACTTGACCAAGGGGTGTACAAATGTCATACCCATGGAAAATATTTTGATTTGTCCCCGATAACTGCCAAAAGATGTAGCTCCTAGAGACAACCTCCAGGTTAAGAGAGGTCAGTGCCTTGGACATTTTAGAGTGTTTTTAAGATTTGTCCGTTAATATTAGACATTTAGAACACATTATGAAATTAGAAGTGGTCCAGATATCTCTTCAAAAGGGCGGATTTAATTATTAACAAAAAAACTCTAGAGAGGACTTAACATTAGGCTCTGGTGGCTAACTTACAGAAGAGCATAGTTCATTTGATCATTGTAGCATACATGACAGAAGAACATGAGGGAAATAAATTTAATGCACAGGGCTTATCACAAAATCCTTTACATCGAACTTCAACAAGAAAACATAGGGGTGAGAAAAATGTAAATGAATTTCAGAGAACATGGAGCACATATTAAGGACATTATATCTCATTTATCACGGGCTTCTTTAATTAGAATTAGACACAGATGAATCCATGATTCTAAGACGAAATCCAACAACTACTATCACATGCTATCTCAGAAGAAAGAAACACATAATGGAATAAACAAAGGAGAGATTAATACTACAACTCCCTTAATCACCATAACTTCTTTATTAATCCACCAATAGAGCATACATTTATGGTTCTCTTTCTATTCACAGAATAGACAACCCCTTGAAACAAAAATTCCGAACCCTTAAAAATATCTCATCAATAGTTTTTATCAGTGTTGACAATATTGCCGAGATATTGCTGATATTCGCAAATATTGTGATATTTTCGGGGAGACGAGATATCGCCGAGTAAATATCGCGATATTTCCGAAATATCGACGATATCTAGGGAAAATATCGCGCTACGACGCAAAATATCGCCCAAGCATAGAAAAAAATTTCCGCCGCGGCTAGAAAAGGCCGATTTTGTTTTTTTTTTTCATTCATTTTCATTTCTGATTGTTGGAGAAGGAAGGGGAGAGCTATGTGCTTGCTGCCAAGGAGGATTTGAGTGTTGAATAGCCATTATCGCCACCGACAATGAAGATTTGTTGATCTAAGATTGAAGAACAATGAGACAATTTCATTTCTTCCATTAACAAGTATGTTCAAATAAACCCCTATGTTAATGAATTTTTTGATAGTTTTAGGATTATTCTTGGTTGCCTATTTTCCTACAAACATTTTGCTTGTTTTTTTTTTTTTCCATTTGCTATGATTTTCAGGCCCATGAGCAAATGCAAGGGTTTTCTCCATATTTGGACAACAAACTCAATTTTTTTTTTAACTTTCAAATGCACCCTCTTATGGTCATTTGTGGTTTTTCATTGAATTCACATTGCAAATAATGTAGCAAAAAAGTTATTTTGTAAAATGAGGTGGTTATTACTTATTAATTCCATTTTTTTGGTGCCCCAGGTTTGAGTTAGCTCACTACAAAATTCAAATATGCCAAAAACCTTGGACCCATTTTGGGAGTATGGGGAGCCTGATGGTGGGACAAATCGGACATATCTTACATGCAAATTGTGTGGGACCAGGATGACAGGACGGGTTACACGATTGAAATACCATCTGGCTAGACTCACTGGACATGATGTTAGGATTTGTACAGTTTCTAGTCCGGAGCTTATACAAAAAGCTCTTGAGGCAATTGATGAAAAAGACAGAAAGAAGGAAGAGACCGAAAGAAACAAGGCTGAACGTGTAGGTAGATCTTTCGGGATATCTTCTCCTGATTTTGATACTAGGGGTAGTGGGAGGGGCTCCACAGCATCACTTGCTATTGCTAGTGTGAGGTCATCATTTTTTGTTCCATGAACAGGACATGGATGACAACCTGGCATAAAACCACTTGTTAAAAAAAAGGAGAAGCAAGAAGCAGATAGAGTCATGGGGAGGTGTCTTGTCTGGAGCGACTTACTTCTCAGCATCACCAAAACCAATCCATTTTGGCATCCATTGTGTGGTGCTATTGTTGTTGTGGACCTAGGGTACAAAAGTGCTATGTATGAGGAGTTGCGGGGGCCAATTCTTCAAGCAGAAAAGCAGGACACTAACTCTAGATTGGTGGAGTTGAAAAAAACATGGGAAGTTACTGGATGTATAGTGATGTCTGATGGTTGGACAGATAGGAAGGGTAGGACCCTTCTAAATTTCTTGGTACATTGTCCTAAACGTACCATGTTTATTAAATTAGTGGATGCATCAGAACATATCAAAGATGCAGCAACAATATGTGAGTTGTTAGATGGGTTCATTCGAGAGATTGGTGTGCAGAATGTGGTGTAAGTCATAACAGTTAATGCAGCTAATTATGTGTCTGCCGGCAAGATGCTTATGGAGAGGCATCACACATTCTTCTGGACTCCGTGTGCAACACATTGTCTCGATTTGCTGCTTGAGAATATGGGGAAACTTTCCTTCATCAAGGAGGTGGTTGATATGGCTAGGAGCGTCCCCAAGTTTATTTATAACCATGCTTTTGTTCTTAGCCTCATGAGGAAGTTCACTAGAAACAAGGAGATGCGGCGTCCTGCGATCACACGTTTTGCCACAAACTTTATTACTCATCAGTCTTTGCTTCGATGTCAATTCGAGTTGAAACAAATGTTTGTGTCTGATGATTGGTGTAATTGTAGATACAGCAGGTGACAGGACGGGAAAGCCATTGCAAAAATGGTGTACTTTAAGACGTTTTGGCTTGGAGTAGAAGAAGCATGCTCAGTTAGTGAACCTATAGTAAGGGTTCTCAGATTGGTAGATGGGGAGAAGCCTGCAATGGATTATTTTTATGAGGCCATGGATAGGGCCAAGGAGGCCATTCGTTCTTATTATGCAGACAAGGGTTCTGCTGGCCTTGATAGGCATATGATGTTATGGGATGTGATTGATAGTCGGTGGACAGGGATGCTTCATCGACCCATTCATGCAGCAACACTCTTCCTCAACTCCGCATTTTCATACAAATGCGGCTTTGATTTTGATGGCGAGGTGATGGAAGGGCTCCATTCCTATATTCATAGGATGGTACCTGATCCTGAGCTTCGTAGCAAAATCAATCGCGAGATACAGTTTTATCGGGATTGTGTTGGCCTATTTGGCTTTGATGATGCTATTAGGGAAAGGACCCTCTTCATGCCACGTAAGTGACAAGTCATCACTCAGAAATTAGAATTTTCAATTTAGAATTTCCTTACTTATAATTCTATTTTTTTTAAATTCAATTATGTAATTTTTATTTGAAAGTTTAATTATGTTTTAAGTTTTTGAATTTTTTATTTTTTTATTTTGTTGTAGATATTTGGTGGCGAAGCTATGGTGCAAGGGCACCAAATTTGCACAAATTGGCCATAAGAAGCTTGAATCAAACATGTAGCTCTTCAGGGTGAGCGCAATTGGAGTGTATTAGAGAAAAAACATGCAAAAAAGCGCAACAGGTATAACTTTGAGCTCCAACCTTCAGTTGAGAAATTACACTTAATGTAATTTTTAACAATTTATGACCTTCAAGTGTCAAGAGTCAAGAGTCAAGACTCTGTTTTTTTGACACTCTTACAGGTTGGAGTTCGCACGCCTCAATGATTTAGTGTATGTGCATTACAACATCCAACTTTATGTGAGGCAAATAGAAGCACCAATGGATCCATATGCCATTTTCTTAGACAATATTGATGTATTGTCTCAATGGAGGGTGGAGTCTAAGGAGCCCATCTTGGGGGAGTCACCTTCATGGTTAGAGCCAAATGATCCATTAGAACAGGGGCAACAAGAGGAGGACTCAGAGGAGGAGCAGCACTCGGAGGAGGACATTGTGGGAGCATCAGCATCAACACAATCTGCTATAGATATAGGAGAGCACAACTCCATACCTAGCACTCATTATTTGACATTAGGTGCAGAGGTAGGGCCAGGGCCAGGGCCTTCTACTACTAGGGGCAGACCTGGCAAACAGCCCATCATGTTTTCCCGTAAAAGGGGGAGAGGGCAGTGATTTCAGATAGATAACTGCTAGTTTTATTTGTTTTTCTACATATAACTCGTGATGATGAGATACTTTTATATATGTGATGTTATTTTGTATTGGTTCTCCACATTTGAGTCCTTGATTGGACAATTATCAAGGATCAATAGGATTTGGTATTGCCTTTGATGTATCATTTTTATTTGACATCATATATATCAATGCTTTCTTCATATTTATGTGCCAATGTGTTTATTTCATGTTGTTATTACTTTATATGTTTAAAAATTTGAAAAAAATGAATATATTATGCATTTTTTATGCTTGCCGATATTTTCTGATAAGATGTTTTCTGGACCCTCACCGATATTTTGTCGATACCGATATTTTCAACATTGGTTTTTATAGGGTTTCACAGATGAGTATCCCTTTGAAAAATATTCCTTCTTTATCCTCTAATGATTTCATAACAACAAAATGGTACGAGTGTGCTACTTGCACAACTGTCATAAATAAAACATAACCGACTTGATTACATTCTTGAAATGGAATATTTACAAAAACAGAAAAATATCAAAGTGTCATGATTGACACGATAAGAAATATCTTCATTGATGTTGGGCTGCCTATAGTGGAAGAGATCCTGGCTCGATGACTTGGAGTTGAGGTGGATTGATAAACTGGTCACACTTTTGCCACAATGCTAGGCTTGGTAGAGGAGAACGAAAGAAATTTTGATAAGCAATTTTCAGGCTGGTAAGCTCTGCATAATTTGGCTTGGTGGGAAATAATGTCTTCACCAGCCACAACAACTGGAACTCCCTCTTTAGATAGTTTACTATAGTTTTTCCTTTAAGAGAGGAGGTCTTTTCATGGGAGGAGTCAACCTTACTCTTAGCTTCCACCAACATTTGATTGTACTGCTCCCATGGGATGAGTTCTCCTACAAGGTGCCAACCGCTAGGCGACCCAACTCTAACCCTCTGTTCGAAATCTGAATCAAAAGTAGCCACAGATCTTAACACCTTTTCCAGACATTCCTCGACCTTGGATCTAGTGGCTTCCTTCTGAATAATCTTGGAGACCTCTATGACTGCACTTACTCGATCCACAATATCCATAGTTCTTGTTAGCTTTGCTATAAACTTCACTGCTTAAAGGGTCGAATTCAGCACTAGTGGTTGGTTTGTGCCGAGAAAGGTGTTGGCAGCGGTCTTTTCTTCCTTCCTCCTTCATTTCTTTTACACTCCCATAATCCCTGTTATCTCTGTTTCTCCATAAAACTTTTTCATTTTCGTTTAAAGCGCCTAAACCCTTCTTTTCCCTGTTCCCGGGCGTTTTTGTTTAAACAACTATAAAGCCTGATCACCCATTTAAACCCATTCTGTGTTTAGTCCCTGGGCGCTAAAGTCATAACACATATGACCGCGCGCCTTAACCATTTATTCCTCATCGTTTAACTGTAGCCGTTGATCATCGTGATCCAACGGTCATAACCCTTTTTCCCGTGTCTGTTAAACATCGCGCGCTTTCCTTATCATCTGGCCGTCCATCGCGAGATCAACGGTGGACGCTTCCCCCGATCGCGCAACTTGCGCACCCGTTAACCCGCGGGGGTAGTGGTTTTGGCTGCCACGTGTCGTGTTTTGATTGGATCGCGCGGCGATTTACGGATACCGCCTACCCCCGATAGGCGGTGCGGGGAAACCACCTGCCGCTCGAAACCACCCTTCCTGTACGCCTCCCCGCCGTTTAACGCGTGCGCACCTTTCGCGCTCGATCGCCGTCGGATCTGCTCGACAACGATCCGATGGCTGACGATTGTCTTCGCCGTCCGCCTCCCGATAGCCCCTCTGATCAAATCTCCGATATTCACTCCGCTTGTTTCTTCCCGATTCCTCCCGCTAGCGATCTCCGCCGTTGATCTTTGCGATCCAACGGTTGTTATCTGTCTTTGTCTTGCTCCTCGTTCGCCATGAAGTCTCCATGCTCCCGACTTGTATCATGTTCCCGAAGGAAGAAGGAGACTGTGATCCAGCAATCTGTACATTAAATCCGCAGCTACCACATTCGAAGATAGAATGGCCGAAGGACAAAATGGATGACCTCGGGCAAATAACAACATTTATCAGTTATGAGCTTCTTTCAGTGAGTACTTCACTTGCTCAGAGAAGGACTGCAGAACAGCAGAAAGGGTCATTTTGTCCATTAAAGCAGTGAAATTTGTATCAGAGGCCCATTTCAGATTGTAAATGTGGTTGGTGGCCTATTAAGACCCCTCCATGCATAGCCTAGCAGAGCAATTTTGTAAACAGACTCTATATATATCCTGAAGACAGAATGTAATAAGGTGGATGAATGTTATTTTGTTGTAAGCTTCAACTTCTGGAGACTATAACTACTGTGATACCTGCAGCGTCTGGTCTTCATTTTTAGCTAATGCAAGCTTCTTTTGCTGTTAATTGCTCACGTCCACTTCTTCTTCTTTGTTCTAGGCTGTGCTTGTTATGCATTTATTCATGTGTTGTTGATGTTTAGCATCAGAGGGGATGTCATCCCACCTCTGTGTTAGAATCTATTTAGTATCGTTGAATTTGTATGCAGGTTTCTGTGGTTTTAATGCCAGAGAGCTGTCATCTTGTCTGTGCATTAGGAAATAGATTTACAGACCTTTTAACTGGTTGCAACTAGCCATCATAGGCTCCTGTGCATCTGCTGGTGTGATCAATATTCTCCATCATCACATTTTCCTTAAATTGTGAGTAATTGGTGGTCTAAAGTCTTGTAGTCTAAGGGTGTTCACCCATGTCTGGGGTTAAGCATAGTAGAAGTGGTTATCTGGCTTGAATATGCAACATTTCTTTCATTCATCCACCATTTTCCAACATTTTTGTTGAGTTTATAATGTTCCCGAGCATCTCTGATATACAACCTAGGAGAGTTTCTTGGGGTGATAACATTAATTGGTGCCGTTGCCGGGGAGAGGAGAATTGAAGCTCAGCTTCCCTGGGAGAATGACAGTTCCAGATTTTGATGATAGACAAGGTCTGGGCACATATTTTGGTTGTAATCATCTATCTGACGACTCCATTGGAGGAAGACCATCATTTGGCGACTTCATATTGCAGTTCTGGCGCAGTTGGTGAGGCATGTTCAGAGATATCTTCAGAAATCATCAGCTGAACCAGTGCCTGATCCTGAGAAGATCATTCAGCAGAAGAAAATATCGCAGTAAGGAGCACCAGGATCAGGTAAGCCTTGGAATTTTTATGTATCTCTGCTAGTGTAGAAATACCTTCAGAGATTCATACAGCTCCTTAGTCATTCATTTCCCTTTCGGACCTCAGTTGAAAGAAGCATCCATGCTGTCCATCATATTCCTCTGTTTCTGTCATTCTTTTCATTGATTCATTCCACTCAGTCCACCAGTATCCCTTTCGTATACCTCAGTCATGGCAGGCTAGCAAGCCCTCACAAAGATAGAAAGAATAGTTGCTGCTAGGTATGGACCCTTAGTCTTGCCTACCCCTTTGAATGCCATGCCTGCAGGAGATTATCAAGAATTTATGCCAAAGTTTACTGGTACTGAAGGAGTATTAGCAGAAGAGCACCTCGAATCCTTTTATAGCTATGCTGATAACATAGATATCAATGAAGAGGATGTCTGGATGAGGGTTTTTGTCCAAAGCCTAGGTGGGGAAGCTAGAAAATGGTTTAGAGAATTACCCCCTAGGTCTATTGCAGATATTGAGGCCCTAGATGATGTGTTCCTAAAGCACTGGGGGAATAATAAAGATCTGCTCTTTTATCATGATGAATTTGGGAACTTGCAGAGAGAAGATGGTGAGCTGCTGTCTGATTTCAATATCAGATTCAATCATATGTACAACAGAATGCCAGCTGAAGTAAAGCCTACCCCTGTTTCTGCCATGCTTACTTATGCTAATGCCTTCGATTCTCAGTTCTGCCTGCTGTTAAGAGAAAGAGGATGTGCTTCTTTGGTTGATATGCAAAATGCAGCCTTTGAAGTAGAATCCAACATTCTTGCTGCAGAAAGACTCGAAGGTGATGATAAAAGGAGAAGACAGGGAGGTGAATCCTCATCATCCTATGATCTTGAAATAGTGAATTGGCTAGGATGATAGAGTTTTTAACCTCTAAAGTTTCCAAGTTAAAAGCTGAGCAATATTCTAAGGAAGCAGGAGCTGCTTGTTCCATTTCTCTTCTAGCTCCAAATCCATATAAAGGAGCAAATGAGCATTTGCAGATTTTGCAAAGAAATAAGATTACAAATGAAGACAAAGGGGTCAAGACCCTTTTGCAGAATATAGTCATGGAAGAAGAGCAACTTGAAGAAGAGGAGGAGGCCCATGGTTTAGAATATAAGGGCAGTGTCCCTTTCTTGACAAGAGCTGCATATGAACAAGCATTATCCAAAGGTGCTGTTTACCAGTTTGTTGTAGCTGCAGAACAACAAGCTGATCAGCAGCAACAATCTGCAGCAGATCCTACTATCCTCCAAGAATCTGTGCTTGATGCTAGCTCATCTTCACATGGCTATGCAGATCTGCCAATTTTCCAGCCTGCTTTTGTCCCCAGTCCAGTGATTAAAAAGGGAGAGGAAAGCTCTCCATCATCTTTTGTTTCTCTGTCTGCTCAAAAGAAAATCCCTCAAAGTTGCCCCTTGAACATTGAGGTAGAACAAAGTCTAATGTTCAAGGCTGAAAATGATCATCTCAGTCTTGATTTTCTGATGCCTGCCCAGGAGGCCTCCACACAGATTGAAAAGGCAGCGTTTCAGAAGACAGAGGAAGAAGATGTGCAGTCTTGGAACTCCTCCTTGGATCAGGATTATTTAAACAAAGATTCAGGAGCAGATGATGTCTCTGTGTCCCCTGCACAAGAAATTGATGGTTCATCATTCATATTAGTTATGCAGACCACAGATGACACAGATAAATACACAACATTCATGGTTATCCAGCAGGTGTACAAAGGCTCCCATGAAAAACATCCAAGGAGGAGAATACACAGAGGGGAAATGAAATTTGATCAATATCTACCTCTTAAGCTCAAATGTCCTAAATTGTTTGAGGTAGATGATCAAATCAATCCTGTTTTGCAGCTCTATGATGAAGGGGCCGAGAGCAGGAGAAACAATTTTGAGGGCCTATCAGTTGGCCAATTTTTGAGTAATTGTGTTTATTGTAAGCATTTTCTTTTACAGGTTTTAGTGTAGACCTAGTTTGACTCCATGCCCAATGGATACTAGGCAAATGTTTTTAAGCTGGTTTTGTGTGAAGGCATTGGTCTGCAGGTTCTTGAGACCTCACAAGGAGGATCTCATCCCCAGAAGGAGCCAGTGTTAGCTCTGCTATAAACTTCACTGCTTAAAGGGTCGAATTCAGCACTGGTGGTTGGTTTGTGCCGAGAAAGGTGCTGGCAGCGGTCTTTTCTTCCTTCCTCCTTCATTTCTTTTACACTCCCATAATCCCTGTTATCTCTGTTTCTCCATAAAACTCTTTCATTTTCGTTTAAAGCGCCTAAACCCTTCTTTTCCCTGTTCTTGGGCGTTTTTGTTTAAACAACTATAAAGCCCAATCACCCATTTAAACCCTATTTAAACCCATTTTGTGTTTAGTCCCTGGGCGCTAAAGTCATAACACATATGACCGTGCGCCTTAACCATTTATTCCTCATCGTTTAACCGTAGCCGTTGATCATTGCGATCCAACGGTCATAACCCTTTTTCCCGCGTCTGTTAAACATCGTGCGCTTTCCTTATCATCTGGCCATCCATCGCGAGATCAACGGTGGATGCTTCCCCCGGTCGCGCAACTTGCGCACCTGTTAACCCGCAGGGGCTGTGGTTTTGGCTGCCACGCGTCGTGTTTTGATTGGATCACGCGACGATTTACGGATACCGCCTACCCCCGATAGGCGGTGTGGGGAAACTGCCTGCCGCCCGAAACCACCCTTCCTGTATGCCTCCCCGCCGTTTAACACGCGCGCACCTTTCGCACCCGATCGCCATCGGATCTGCCCGACAACGATCCGACGGCTGGCGATTGCCTTCGCCGTCTACCTCCCGATAGCCCCTCTGATCAAATCTCCGCCGTTGATCTCTGCGATCCAACGGCTCATATTCACTCCGCCTGTTTCTTCCCGATTCCTCCCGCCAGCGATCTCCATCGTTGATCTCTGCGATCCAACGGTTGTTATCTGTCTTTGTCTTGCTCCTCGTTCGCCATGAAGTCTCCATGCTCCCAACTTGTATCATGTTCCTGAAGGAAGAAGGAGACCGCGATCCAACAATCTGTACATTAAATCCGCAGCTACCACATTCAAAGATAGAATGGCCGAAGGACAAAATGGACGACCTCGGGCAGATAACAACATTTATCAGTTATGGGCTTCTTTTAGTCAGTACTTCACCTGCTCAGAGAAGGACCACAGAACAACAGAAAGGGTCATTTTGTCCATTAAAGCAGTCAAATTTGTATCAGAGGCCCATTTCAAATTGTAAATGTGGTTGGTGGTCCATTAAGACCCCTCCACGCATAGCCTAGCAGAGCAATTTTGTAAACAGACTCTATATATATCCAGAAGACAGAATGTAATAAGGTGGATGAATGTTATTTTGTTGTAAGCTTCAACTTCTGGAGACTGTAACTACTGTGATACCTGCAGCGTCTGGTCTTCATTTTCAGCTAATGCAAGCTTCTTTTGCTATTAATTGCTCACTGTCCACTTCTTCTTCTTTGTTCTAGGCTGTGCCTGTTATGCATTTATTCATGTGCTGTTGATGTTTAGCATCAGAGGGGCTGTCGTCCCACCTCTATGTTAGAATCTATTTAGTATCATTGAATTTGTATGCAGGTTTCTGTTGTTTTCATGCCAGAGAGCTGTCATCCTATCTGTGCATTGGGAAATAGATTTATAGACCTTTTAATTGGTTGCAGCTGGCCATCACAGTGTCCTGTGCATCTGCTGGTGTGATCAGTATTTTCCATCATCACATTTTCCTTAAACTGTGAGTAATTGGTGGTCTAAAGCCTTGTAGTCTGGGGGTGTTCACCCATGTCTGGGGTTAAGCATAGTAGAAGTGGTTATCTGGCTTGAATATGCAACATTTCTTTCATTCATCCACCATTTTCCAACATTTTTGTTGAGTTTATAATGTTCCCGAGCATCTCTGATATACAACCTAGAAGAGTTTCTTGGGGTGATAATAGTTCTTAGCTCACTGGTTGGATTCTTATTAATATGCTGAATGAATTTTTCTGTAGTCTCAGCATTTTTTCCATATTCCTCCTTGGCTGATAAGATAAAGAACTCATAGCCTTTAATGGCAATTCTCTGTTTTGCCATCAAAGTTATATTCCCCTAGATGTTCTTTACTTTAGTTATGATTTCATCCCATATCAACTACTTGGCCTGGAGGAGGGGCATGTTGCCTTTTAGCCTACTTTTAAGCTCATTAATCTCTTGGTTTGCATTCTGTAGATTTTTACTAATCTGCTAAGCATTTTCCCTTGCGGTCTCCACCTGTTTTTCCTTTTGTACAAGGGCACGCTTGGCATTTTCCAAATCCAGCTGCACTTTCTTGAGTTCACCTTTAGAGAGTTGCAATTCAGTAAGGGTCTTAGTGAGCTGTTTAGTGGGATTTTGTGGATTTTTTGGGACCAACACTGCACAAATATGTGTGTCTATCCTCTGTTGGAGCTTTGCCACGTGTTGTTTGAGGGCTACCACTTCGTTATTTCTGTTAATCAGCTCTTTGGTGAGGATCTCCTTTTCTTCTTCTACCTGAGCTAATTCCTTAGATTGCACATGTTCACTAGCAGACATCTTCAACTTATGCCTTAAGTCCTGGATCTCAACCTGGGAGATTTGGATAAGAGTCTCTATCATAGTCTTATCTTCTGGATTTACTCCCAATTTTACAATAAGCTCCTTGAAAATTTAATTATGCAAATGGAGAGCTCTAGAGTTAGCTCTCTCTTGCTTCAGCTTATTGGCAGCCTTCTCTAGTAACTTCTCAGCTTTGTTGATTGTCATAGCATTTTGGCTTAACTCGCTATACAACATTTCTCCTACCTTTCTGTGAAAGTTTATTTTGTCTGGTAGAGGGACGTTGGTCATGTCGAGTGATACATCCATAGTCCTAAACTGTGATCCTGAGGGAAGGGACTGTGCCAAGGGATGATGTAATGAAAACTTCATTTGATTTCTCTCCAAGTCCATAGTAGCTAGAAGTCTAGTCTGATAAGGGACTGAATGTGATGCCAACTGTTGTTGCATTTCCTCCTCGTTCTTTGTTGCTCTCCTCTATCAAGTTGACCATTTCCCAACTAGGACCTGTTGTTGTAGAACTTCCTACAAAACCCAAAATAGCTACCTTTGTAGATGTGGAGGCAGAAGCTTAAGGGGGATTTTCTAAAGTCACTTGAAATCTTGACTGGTCCGGTTCGTCTTGGTCAACCTGGTCTCAATTTCTTTGTCCACTATTTCTTGGGTTTTAACTCCTTTGCTTGCGTGTATGTATTCCATTTCAACGTCTCCAACCTCATCAATATTTCTCTTTTGAGCCTTATCCTTTGAGGTCAGAGTCTCAATCTCCATCTTTGTGTTAATAAGCCAGGAATCGAAGTTAGCCTTCCATTCAAGTTCCAGCCTATATTCATGATCATAAGCAGAGGCATTAATTCTCTTCCTTTTCTTTGAGATGATGCCATGTAGGTGATAGTGCCAAAGTTCTCCCATCTCAAAATTTAGCTCCAATAAGTTTTCAACTTGTTGAAAGGCTTGTCTGGTATTCACAACAAAAGGACCAATTGGTTTGCCCAATTTGAACATGTAGCCCTTCTTGGCAGGGACAAAGTGGATTTGATTAGCATGCATACTTTGTCGAATGAATTCTAGGGAAAAAATCCTCATGGGCATGAGGACAGGCAAACGATAAGGGGGAAATTCACACCCATAAATCCTAATTTCAGTAAAATCCTCGAACAAGTACTAATTTCCCACCCTGGTATCCTTGCTGAGCTGGAGGATGGTGTTGGCATTATGTTTCAGGAATGGCTATATATGTTACAGATGTTGTACTTGATGGCAACTCCCATGACAAGGCTCTCTTTTTATTGAAAATAAAGGAGGACGCAGGAAATCAGTTCAAAAGATGCGTACCCGCAGGTACACCATGCAGAAGCCGCGTCCAGAGACGCAGGCCAGCCGTTCAGGAGGTGCGTCCACCCAGTGCACACATTTTAAGGCAGATAAAAGCACACGTGGGGGTTTCTTGTGTTTTACTCTTGGTATCTAGCCGATGATATTGTGTTACTATGGTGTCGGCTCGTGGTATTGTTCCATGATTTGAGGAGGAGCTTGCCTATATAAAGCAAAGGAGATCATTTGGTTTGAGTATGTCTTTGGTTGAATATCTTATGAGGCTGGATCTGGTCTAGATCTAAAAGGGCGAATCTTCTGAAAGACTGAGATCTCTTTGGCGCATGATCAGATCTGTAGATTTGACCATTTGGGTTACTCTTAAAAGTCTTAAAATCATTCATACCCGAAGGTACGCAGGTTCAGTGAAAGGCAAGTGCGCCGGGACGCAGTGCAGTAAGAAGAGACCTGCGTGTGGACGCAGGGCAGAGCAAGATTCAGGTGCGTCTGGGACGCAGTACAGTAACAGGCACACTGCGTGGGGACGCAGAGCATTATAAGGATCAGGTGCATCTCTGAGCAAAATGACGCGGCGCGATAGTATTTCTGAGTGCGTCCCTGCAGCAAAAGAACGCGGCGTGACATTGTTTTTGGGTGCGTCCCTGCAGCAACAGGACGCAGTGCAGTTGAAGGAACAGTGCGTGGGCACGCAGCGCAGCAGAAGGATCTCTGCGTACGGACGCAGGGGAGCAGAAGGTTAACTGCGTCTGGTCGCAGGACACAGAAGGGAAAACTGCGTCTCTGTCTTAAGATGTTCTGTTGATTGAATTTCTCTATTGATAAGGTGTTCTGGGTTAGTTCTGTTATTACTGATCTGATAACTGTAGTGGACTGTAACTGTTATGTACTTGATGATCATTTGATGCTTTATGAAAAGAAGTAGGGGGTTGTAGCTCCCTTCCAGGAGAAGACTGGAAAACGAGAAAGAGTTGTAGCTCTCTGCAGGTTGCAGCCTGCGTACTGGTAAAGGACTGCACCAGTACAAAATCATTGTAAAAGGAGTTTCTAATTTGAAAGAAGATAGAGACATATTGCAGCAGGTGGTTTTCACCCACATTGGGTTTCCACCTTACATCTTGTGTTCTTTGGTGTGACTATATGTTTTCTTTGTTCATGCTCATTATTTTATGGTACTGACATGCAAAAATAATTCAAAGATCAAATAAGGAAGATTTATTAAATTGCTAGATAATACTGATTCACCCCCCCTCTCAGTATTATTTCCAACAATTGGTATCAGAGCAGGTCCTTCAGAGAAGCTTGATCGCTTGAAGGTAGATCGTTCATCATGAGCAACTACGAGAGAGAAGCATCAATCAGGCCACCGGTTTTTGATGGGACAAACTTCAATTATTGGAAGGTAAGAGTTACTGCATATCTTCAATCTCTTGGTACAGAAGTTTGGGACATTGTAGAAACAGGCTATGCTTTTCCTTCAGCTACTCCTACAGATCCAGCTGAGAAAAAGAAGTATGAAACAAATGCAAAAGCAGTCAGTACTCTGTTAGGATGTATATCCCAAACGGAATTCATGAAGGTAATGCACTACAAATCCGCAAAAGAAATATGGGACAAAATTGTCACAAGCTATGAAGGAGATGAACAGGTAAAGCGTGCTAAACTTCAAAATCTCAGGATTCAGTATGAGACTCTCAAGATGTATAATGATGAAAGTGTGGCTAACTATTTTCTTCGGGTAGATGAGATTGTTAATTGTATGAAAAATTTGGGTGAAGAAATAAGAGAGGCTATAGTGGTTGAAAAGGTTCTAAGATCTTTGTCTCCCAAGTTTGAATCTAAAGTATCTGCTATAGAAGAAAAGGAAAATCTACGAATTCTTACTATGTCTCAGCTACATGGAATTCTAACTGCTTATGAAATGAGAAAGGGAGGTCCTTCAGACAGAAGAGAAGCTGCTTTCAAGGCATCAGGCAAAGGAGATTATTATGAAGCAAGCTACGTCCCAGAAGAAGAGGAAGAAGAATCAAATTTTGTCAGAAATCTTCAAAGGGGTTCTGGAAGGTTCAGAGGTAAGTTACCTTTTAAATGCTTTGCTTGTGGAAGAGTAGGTCATTATGCTGCAAAATGCCCTTATAAGGATAAAGGAAAGGAACCTGCTAGATGGAACAAGAAACAGAACGCAAATAAGAAAAGCTACTACACTCATGAAGATAGTGATGGTCTATCAAACAGTGATGAAGATGAACAAGGTAATGAATATAAGTTGTTAATGGCATTTGAAGATGATGATTATATGGATGCTGTAGATGTGGATAACCTTTATGATGAAATTACTAGACTCAAGAGATGTATAGAAGAAAAGAACATGATCATTGATACTCTACAATTTCAAATTGATGAAAAGGAAAAACATCTTGAAAAATTAGAAGGTGAAATTGTTGGTCTTAGAAAAGAGATTGAGAAAACAAAAGCTATTAATCTCAAGTTTGTCAAAGGATCTGAAACTTTGGATGAGATTATCAATGTGCAGCGATCTCCTCTAAACAAGACAGGTCTGGGCTATAATGGAGAAACTTCTCAAGCATCCACCTCAAAAAGTTATCTTGATGCAGCAAGAAGAAATGAGCAAAAGCAAAATGAAGATCATCAGGTAAAGCAGGGACGAATTACAAACAGAAACTATCAAGGGCAATCCATCTTAAGGGTGAACAAAAGCTACAACCAGCCACAGGTAAAATCTTCTCAATTTGGTTCAAGAATGGATGACAATAGAAATTACAATGGACAATGCTTTTCTTGCCATAACTTTGGTCACAAAGCAGCTCAATGTGTTGCATATAAAACAATCATGACTAGGGAAGCTCAAAAACAAAGAAGTATGACAGGGATTACAAAAAGGACCTATAACAACTTTTCGGTTCTTGAAAATGAAGTTGAATGTTCTATTTGCAATAACTTTGGTCATGAAGACTCTGAATGCAGGAGCAGGTTCCAGCAGAAAAAGGAACAAGCCTCAAGCACCAAAACATGGAGAATAAAGGAACCTCAAACAGAAAGATGTGGGATAGCATTTTATGCAGAGGGACAGGAAAATCTATGGTACATTGACAGTGGATGTTCGAAGCATATGACAGGTGATAAAGAAAAACTTGAATCTTATTCTGCTCTAGAAAAGGGAAAGAAAGTTTCTTTTGGAAATGATACTCCTGCAACTATAAAAGGAAAAGGCATTGCTCAGTTAAAAGAAAAGGTCAAGGCTGGAAATGTTTTGTATGTTGATGGATTGAAGCATAATCTTCTAAGTGTCAGTCAGATGTGTGATCAAAGAACCGAGGTTATATTCAGATCGAATGGATGTCTTGTTCGTGATCTTGATACAGGTAAAACAGTGCTCAAAGGCAAAAGAACTCCAAATAATCTGTACATATTTGAAGAAGGACAACAACAATGCTATCTGAGCAAGGATGAAGAGCACTGGTTATGGCATCGAAGGTTGGGACATCTAAGCTTCTCACAAATAAGGAAAGCATGCAAATATCAGGCAGTTCGCGATCTTCCAGATATCAAAATTCCTGACAACACCATATGCAAATCATGTCAGTTTGGAAAACAAACCAGAACTAACTTTCCAGAGAAAGAAGGATCAGCTAGCATGCCTCTTGAGCTAGTACATACAGATACATGCGGTCCCTTCAGAAAAAGGACACCTCGAGGAGAAGAATACTTGATATTATTCATTGACGATTTCTCCAGGTTTGTCTGGTTAGGACTTATGAAGCACAAAGATGAAGCATTCGAAAAATTCAAATCCTTCAAAGCCTTGGTTGAAAATGAATCAGGTCACAAAATTAAGTGCCTCAGATCCGACAGAGGTGGGGAATTTACTTCAAATGAATTTTTCGATTTCTGTGATGAACATGGGATAAGGAGAGAATTCTCTACAGCTAGAACTCCTCAGCAAAATGGAGTTGTGGAAAGAATGAACAGAACAATCCAACAAATGGCTCGTGCTATGCTTGATGAATCAGGAACTCCCGCAACTTTCTGGGGTGAAGCTGCACATGCTGCGGTTGTTATTCTCAACAAAACAAATGTCCGGGTGAACAACACTCAAACTCCTCATGAGCTTTGGAGTGGTAGGACTCCTTCGGTAAAGCACTTCAAAATCTTTGGGAGCAAATGCTATATCAAGAATACTGATGAGCAGCTTGGCAAACTTGAACCTAGGGCAGATGAAGGCATTCTTCTTGGTTACTCTCCATATAGCAAAGCATACAAGTGCTACAATAAAAGACTTGGCAGAATTGTTGACAGCATTGATGTAGTGGTTGATGAAAAGGGATACATTCCTAGGCAAGTACATCATGAAGACATAGAAGAAGATGAAGGCTACCCTCAAAGACAGAATGATGAAGAAGAAGAACCTCAAGAAGAACCTCAAGAAGAACCAGAGGAGCAGACAAGAATAGAAGAAAAAACCCATCCAGATATGTTCAGAAGAATCATCCAGAATCTCAGATTGTAGGGCAGAAAGAAGCAGGTGTACAAACAAGAAGAACAGTTGCAGAAGCCTTAAGCTATTTGGCATTACTCTCCTCTACTGAACCACAAAATGTGAAAGAAGCATGCAAAGATGAATGTTGGGTGAAAGCAATGGATGAAGAACTTGAGCAAATCGAAAAAAACAACACTTGGGAGCTGGTTCCTAGACCAAAGGATAAGAATGTATCGGAACAAAATGGGTCTTCAAAAATAAATTGAATGAAAATGGAGAAGTAATTAGAAACAAAGCCAGACTTGTTTGTAAAGGGTATGCGCAGCAAGAAGGAATAGACTTTGAAGAAACCTTTGCTCCTGTTGCAAGACTTGAGGCCATCCGAATGTTCCTTGCTCTCTCAAGTTTTCAAAACTTCAAAGTATTTCAAATGGACGTGAAATCAGCCTTTCTGAATGGAGACTTGGAAGAAGAAGTGTACATTGAACAGCCAGATGGGTTCATTCTTGGAAATGATCCAAATCTTGTATGCAGATTGAAAAAGGCTCTCTATGGTCTCAAACAAGCTCCAAGGGCTTGGTACTACCGTTTGGACAAATATCTTCATCAACAAGGTTTTTCAAAAGGATCAGCAGATAGCAATTTTTATATAAAAGTTGAAAATGACAAATTGCTAATACTTGTTGTGTATGTAGATGACATTATTTTTGGGAGCAATGAAGAAGCTATGAGTCAAAGCTTTGCCTCGGTCATGCAGAAAGAATTTGAAATGTCTTTACTAGGAGAACTGACATATTTTCTTGGTTTGCAAATCCAACAAAAAGGAGGAATCTTTTTATCTCAAACCAAGTATCTCAAACAGATTTTGAAGAAATATGGTATGGAAGATGCAAAACCAGTATGTACACCCATGGTCACAGGATGTAGCCTCAGTGCAAATGATGAATCTGCAGCAGTACATCAACCAACCTACAGATCTATGATTGGAAGTTTACTTTATTTGACAGGTACCCGACCGGATATCATGCATGCAGTTGGAATAGTTGGAAGATTTCAGGCAAATCCGAAGGAGACTCATCTTCAGGCAGTGAAGAGAATTTTCAAATATCTTCAAGGGACTCAAAATTATGGCTTATGGTATCCTAGAGATACAGATCTTACACTTCATGCTTATACAGATGCAGATTGGGCCGGAAGCGTGGATGACAGGAAAAGCACAAGTGGTGGTGCATTCTTTATGGGTTCCAGACTGGTATCTTGGTTCAGCAAGAAACAAAGTTCGATTGCCTTGTCTACAGCTGAAGCGGAATATGTTGCTGCTGCATCTTGTTGCACCCAACTCCTTTGGATGATGCAGACTTTGCAGGATTTTCAAATCACTTGTACACCACCTATCCCCATCTTATGTGATAACACAAGTGCAATCAGCATCTCAAAGAATCCGGTTATGCATTCAAAAACCAAGCACATACCAATCAAGTATCATTTTCTCCGGGAACAAGTGCTTGAACAGAAGGTCAAGTTGGAGTATGTTCCTTCTAAGGAACAAGTTGCTGATATTCTCACCAAACCATTGCCCAGGGACACTTTTGAATACCTCAGGCAAAAGCTGGGGGTTGTTGATGCATCATCTTATTGTTGAACCTTTTCTGATTGATGGTACAGGTTCAGGGGGAGCACATAATGCATTGTTGGCATTATGGAGGATGGTCAGAAGGAGATCTTGGAAATAGCTGCAATATGTCTCTATCTCTTTCATTGAGGATTATGGTTCTTTGTTGCAGATCTGGTTCAGGGGGAACATGATCTTAGGGGCAGCATACCCTTTGCCCTTGATGTCAAAGGGGGAGAATGAAGCAAAGATTGTGAGGTTGCCATCAAGTCCAAAGGGGGAGATTGTTGGCATTATGTTTCAGGAATGGCTATATATGTTACAGATGTTGTACTTGATGGCAACTCCCATGACAAGGCTCTCTTTTTATTGAAAATAAAGAAGGACGCAGGAAATCAGTTCAAAAGATGCGTACCCGCAGGTACACCATGCAGAAGCCGCGTCCAGAGACGCAGGCCAGCCGTTCAGGAGGTGCGTCCACCCAGTGCACACATTTTAAGGCAGATAAAAGCACACGTGGGGGTTTCTTGTGTTTTACTCTTGGTATCTAGCCGACGGTATTGTGTTACTATGGTGTCGGCTCGTGGTATTGTTCCATGATTTGAGGAGGAGCTTGCCTATATAAAGCAAAGGAGATCATTTGGTTTGAGTATGTCTTTGGTTGAATATCTTATGAGGCTGGATCTGGTCTAGATCTAAAAGGGCGAATCTTCTGAAAGACTGAGATCTCTTTGGCGCATGATCAGATCTGTAGATCTGACCGTTTGGGTTACTCTTAAAAGTCTTAAAATCATTCATACCCGAAGGTACGCAGGTTCAGTGAAAGGCAAGTGCGCCGGGACGCAGTGCAGTAAGAAGAGACCTGCGTGTGGACGCAGGGCAGAGCAAGATTCAGGTGCGTCTGGGACGCAGTACAGTAACAGGCTCACTGCGTGGGGACGCGGAGCATTATAAGGATCAGGTGCGTCTCTGAGCAAAACGACGCGGTGCGATAGTATTTCTGAGTGCGTCCCTGCAGCAAAAGAACGCGGCGTGACAGTGTTTTTGGGTGCGTCCCTGCAGCAACAGGACGCAGTGCAGTTGAAGGAATAGTGCGTGGGCACGCAGCGCAGCAGAAGGATCTCTGCGTACGGACGCAGGGGAGCAGAAGGTTAACTGCGTCTGGTCGCAGGACACAGAAGGGAAAACTGCGTCTCTGTCTTAAGATGTTCTGTTGATTGAATTTCTCTGTTGATAAGGTGTTCTGGGTTAGTTCTGTTATTACTGATCTGATAACTGTAGTGGACTGTAACTGTTATGTACTTGATGATCATTTGATGCTTTATGAAAAGAAGTAGGGGGTTGTAGCTCCCTTCCAGGAGAAGACTGGAAAACGAGAGAGAGTTGTAGCTCTCTGCAGGTTGCAGCCTGCGCACTGGTAAAGGACTGCACCAGTACAAAATCATTGTAAAAGGAGTTTCTAATTTGAAAGAAGATAGAGACATATTGCAGCAGGTGGTTTTCACCCACATTGGGTTTCCACCTTACATCTTGTGTTCTTTGGTGTGACTATCTGTTTTCTTTGTTCATGCTCATTATTTTATGGTACTGACATGCAAAAATAATTCAAAGATCAAATAAGGAAGATTTATTAAATTGCTAGATAATACTGATTCACCCCCCCTCTCAGTATTATTTCCAACAGATGGTTTTTTTTTTGGGGTAGAGTCCTTGTGGGAGAGACATTATTGATGATTTTATATGCTGCTGACATATAGGTGGAAATAAAATGAGAATAACCCTCATTGTTGGGTTTATTTTTGATAGCAACATCCCAGTCAAAAGCAAATTTTCTTTGTTTACAAGAATCCATAAGACTAAGGCCCAAAAACTCGAATTCATCCACGTGGGTATACAAAAAACAAATAAAAGAGAATGGAATAGTACCAAAAAAATCCAGTAATAGGGAAATGGTGTAACTGGAACTTAATAGATTCAACTAGGAATGAGGGTATATCAAAAACATGGTCTGGTTGCATCATTTCTCTCAAAAACCCTATGGTGGCCTTGGTGATGTTGGTGGCGTCATCCTCCCCAAACAATAGGGCAATCACAGTGAGAGTAGGTTGCATGACTTCCGTAAACATGGGTATGGGAAAAGAGTCAGAGATGGGTAGGGTTTGGTGGCCAGGGGCTAGAATCATCTGGAGAAATGCTTGTTGTTGGCTGGCCGGGAGGGAATTATAGCTATAGAACAAAGTTGTTTTTGTAAATTTCTCAAGGTTGAGCAAGGTTGGGTAGAACAAGGCCTTTTGAATCAATTATGGAGTAATTTCCAAAATTTTAACTCCAACAGAGGATATGAATCAATTTTTCTCCGCGACGTAAGTTGCAGCAAGCTAGGGAACAAACTCGGGGAAATGTTAGAAGGAAGGGGCGATTTGGTAATACAACCCTGACTCTACGACCTTGAAAGGGTCTTCTTTTTTAAAATTGTGGTCATACATATCGAATCGGAGATCCGACATGTTGTAGGGGATGGGTGAGTCATAAATTTGATCTTTTTTGTCCATGAGGGGCTCAATGTTCGAAGAGGATTTGTGTTAAAATTGGCAACTAGGTCCAAATTTCACTTTGGACAGCTCCTTTGGGGAAGATAATTATGGCATTAAATTCCTCTTTTCGAGAGGACCAAAATCGACCTAAAGATCATTGAATTTGGTTAAGGAAAAGTGTGATTTTGAATTTATGTTTCTCTCATGTAAAATTAACAAGGTCGGCCTCACCTATATGTCAGCTCAATAAGCCCAAAAGTCACTTCTCCTCAACCCCATCAACTAGTATATATTGAGGTGCCTCCAACCTCATTTCACATATGATCAAGGTGGAATTTCTTCTGAAATAGGGTACGAAGTTGAGACTAGGACGTCCAAAGCAGGAGCCAAATTTGTGAAGAGATTGTCACTGTTTGGGTACCGTTTCCTGTTGGGAAAAATGCCTAAGTTGTCTGTGGTTGCCATAGCCAGAAAGAAGGTTCAGAAATCTATTTTAATGTGGTTTTAGGGCTGCAGATTTCTTGCTGTCACTGGCCGCAATTCATAGGGGTGATAATAAGGGTTTCTATGTGTATTCCATATCTCTGTTCCAGCCGCAGAAAGTATCAGCTACAACTGCATATTAAGTCACCTGTTTGAGGGACCGTGAGGCATTAGAAGGCTCTTCCCTTCAAGCTAGTCACATGAAGATTCCATTCTGTTGTTTAAGGGCTTCTTCCTATGTATTGGACCACTGTTGGTACTGGTTGCTGTAGGGTGCATTGAACCCTAGATCGGCATATAGATGTCTTGAAGTGAACTTCAAGGGAGCTGCTCAGTGAAAGTAGAATACACCAGGCTCTTCCCTTCAAGCCAGTCACATGAAGATTCCATTCTGTTGTTTAAGGGCTTCTTCCTATGTATTGGACCACTGTTGGTACTGGTTGCTGTAGGGTGCATTGAACCCTAGATCTGCATATAGATGTCTTGAAGTGAACTTCAAGGGAGCCGCTCAGTGAAAGTAGAATACACCATGTTTAGCATGTTTGATTAGGGCAGTTGGTATGCCCTAACCAATCTGTTTGATGTTCAAGGTTCTAGATCTCTATTGTACTCTTTCTCTATCTCTGCTGAACATTTGATTATAATAATAATAATAATTGATCAAGGGTTTTCCCCATCTTGGGGTTTTTCCCTGGCTTGAGCCATATCTATGTGTTCTCTTGTCTTGGCTTGTCTTTTGCATTTTCATTTAATGTTCTTTCATTAAGTTACTGTCATCTGGATAGGGTGAAAGTGATTGCTTATGGTCTAATGGACAAGTGGAATTGAATGAAGTAACTAACCTAAGCAAAGAACATCTTAAGTCAAAACTTAACATGGTTTCAGAGCATAGGTGAGGACAAGCCCAAGAAAAGAATGAAAGTAAAAGCAATCACTGAAAGAAGTTTGGTATCAAAGTATCCATGATCTCCTCCCTCTCTGAAGTTTGAAGAGAAGACAAAATGAAGTGGACTATGAGTGCAAATTGCCTAATTGATCTACAGCAGAAGGAAGGATGGATCTCTGGCAGTTGCTAAGTTATTCAGCTGTAATGATGTTTCAAGGTTGAGATTCCAGGACTGTTTTAGGGCCACTTCATTTGGAAAATATGCAAAGAATTCTGGAACAACGTTAAGGTTTCTCAACACCTATGTCTCAGATCTCTCGCTCTTTAAGGTACGAGTTTCATGCCATAAGTTTGTACTCTACTCTCGGACAATGGTATGCTCCTTCATCTCGGTATATACCTTAACCCACATCTCAGTATTGTCTTGAATACCTATCTCAACAATATTGACACTGCATCATTGAACGTTCATCATCTGGTTATGATCTTTCTCTTGGTATAACTATTCCTTTGTCTCATTGCAATAGCATATGGTATATGATTGACTATAATAACATATGGTCCCGCTACATGATTCTCTGCATTACGACATTGTCTCAATTATGTAATTTAATGAGATCAATTCAATGATCTCCACATCGACATATCTCTTGCTTCAGTCATATGAACGTTGTCAAATCTCAGATAGAACAATATTGGTCTGGCTTCTCATATTAGCAAGGGTGGGTATCAACCTATATGCACAAACTTCCCAATTCCTATATGCACTCAGAGTTATGTATGGCTGTCACTACTCAATTAGCTCCAGGATTCTTGTCATCTGAAATTTTGCTCTTTCAATATCAAGAAGTATTGTATTCTATTTGCTGTTTGTAGAGGGTTTTTTTTATGAATTCCGTCCAGCAAGGAAGACTTGTTGATAACACCCTTTATCCTCTGCTTCAAATCTGAGCGAAAGGGTTTTGATTTCTGAATCAATGAAGTATATTTTGAAAAATCTATTTGGCAACCTTATCTATAAGCTCCTCATGCAGATTTGTGGAACAGTTAGCAGGAACTGGGCAAATCACTGTTCAGTATTCATGATGACGTTCATTGGTTGGTTCTAGGCATTCACACAACATTATGAGCAATCATCTTCATATGGTTTGATACAAACATCATTAGCTCTATACAGACATATTTCTGTGGAAATCTAAACTGTTGAGGTGTCAATCTATCCAAAGGATTACCCTGTCCAAAATAAACTCAGAAATAAACTCTTGAAATCAATTGTTCTCATTTGAATTCTACATCAGTTGAAGGAAAGATATTTTATCCTTCATTTTAAGAATTCAATCCACATATCTTGTGGACAATTTCAGAAAGCCTTGTTTTTTTCTTCCTTAAATAATTATTTCAGGAGTTCTTAAGATTTGGCTTATGAATGGGCACTTATCTTCAATAACAGCCACCATAGTTGGTCTATGTGTCAGCAAAGTCTGTTCTGATGAGTCACGACTGAATGTTTTCAGATCTCTTGATGAACATTGTATATTTACCTTGGGAATGACCTTGTTCATAATCTTCAAACCTGTCTGTGATCTTTATTACGGCATGACTCTATCCTTGATAAAAGGCCTCAGCAAATCTGGAAGATTGCAATACAAATATTTCTTCATGATATCATCATACTCTTGGTGTACGACTGTAAACCTTGACATGGCATGGCAGCTAACCCTTGCATGAAAGTATTTGTGATAATGATATTTGTTAAGAAGCATTTTAACCTTATCCTGAATCCTGATAACAAACCTTGTAGTATCAACAACATATGGTTTGCCGGTTTAGCATATTGTCAGTGAATGCAGATTACTAAGATTTGATAATTGTTGCATTAAAATTTGATGAAGTCTAGATTTTCATCTGAAGAGGGAGCTAGAGAATCTCTGACAGTATGACCTAATGACTCTTCCTGCCTGATGCTTATTGATGAAGGCTAGTCATGGTAGCTGATTATGATGATTCGGATGATGCCTTCATATTTCCCTGTTATTTGAGATGCTGAAGCTGCATAATTATGATTGATAACATGAACCTCAGAATCCATAACAAAAATAGGACAGGTTACAGGTGGCTCGATGATTATGCTCTGAGAAGGTCACTCTCCCTATATTCCGAGGGAGTTATGGACAAGCCATGATAATTGGATTACTCAGATGCAGCTATTAATGAAGACTGATTGATGTCCCTCTTGCTTATCAGCGAATGACCCAACTTTGTTCCTAAGTTTAAAAGCTGCTCATGGTTAAGCCTCACATATTGGCGAGCTGTTCATTAAAATTAATTTTGTTCTGAAGTACACTGCTGAGGATTGCTGAAATGGCAGTAAAATGGAAAGGGCTCATCTCTTGGGGGCCACCTTTATTTTGTGAACTGAAGTCTGTTGCTCCGAAGCACCATTAAGACTGAATGCATAAAGCAACAAGCATGGCTTATTATGAAGCCATTTGAAGAAAGCTCTTTAGCAAGCCATTTGAAGCATAAACCTCCATTGTATATTATGATTTGGGAGGGATTCTCCTTTCAGAGAATCCACGACTCACAACTGCTTCAAGCATATTGGCATCTCATACCACTTTATTTGGAATATGGTACAACATGAAGCATGATTGACATAACATCCTGGTAAATACTGAAAATCATTAATTACAAAAGGCAACAAAGAACAATAATTCTAGGCCAAATTCAACCTTGAAACTCTCAAGGATCTGTCAGTAAAGGAAATTGCAGCACCTTTGATAATAAGTACACCTTACCTAAAGCCTTCAATCTTGAAGATCACCTAGAAGAAGAAGTGCATAGCACTCTGAGCAGTTTTCTATCTATCCTTATGAAAATCAGAAAGAAGTATACAAGCACATTGAGCAAAAGTTCCTGATATCTTGATTGCATCAGGATTTTGTGAAGAATGGTTCTATAGATATGAATGCCCAATGAGAAAGTCTTCTTCCAATAATCAATTGGGTAATTTGATGCAATAAAGGATGAGACAACTAGGTCTGTGATGATTCAGACCTTTTCTGAAATTGTTGTTCCGATGATTCCTGATAAAAGGCATGTCATGATAACTGAACTTGATATAAGTTGCATGATTATGATTGGATAATTCCAGCCCATGGACCATAGGATCAAAAGCAGGTTGCATATAGCTCAATGCTTATGTTTTAAGTAAGCTTACCTTCAAACATTTAGAGGGAGATGTGATGTTAATTAATGATGTCTGTCCAACAAATAATGATCCTTTCATTTACTAAGAGGAAACTGATTTTTAAAGACACAGTTTATCTTCCTTCAGAAAGAAGTTGAGAGTCATGAAAGGACCCTACTATGAGGATTCCAGTTGAAAATTTGAGCTCTGGGAGCTCCTGGAGGCTTGTGGTACTCTTTGAGCTATGAGCGATCATAGGGTGAGTGGTTCACCTTCCCCTATGATTTCAGACACGTATGTAGGGTGAGTGATTCACCTTCCCCTACTGTTGATGACATATGCATAGGATGAGTGGTTCACCTTCTCCTATGGCATATGAGTAGGATGAGTGGTTCACCTTCTCCTATGGCATATGAGCAAGATGAGTGGTTCAGCTTCTCCCACGAATACCCCTGTGAGAGATGCATATAGGCATCTGTTGACATGTCGGTGGGACGTGGTTCATCCTTCCCCACATGTAGGATGCTTATTCCCTACGATTTGTGGTTCACATGTCGGTGGGATGTGGTTCATCCTTTCCCCACATAAAGGATCCTTCCTACTATTGTTGGTTTGCATGCGTGTAGGATGTGGTTTATCCTTTCCCTACTCTTGGTGTTGTGCATGCGTGTAGGATGTGGTTTATCCTTTCCCTATGATGATTGTGACATGTTTTTGTAGGATGTGGTTAATCCTTTCCCTACGTGTGGTTATGACATGTGTTTGTAGGATGTGGTTTCCCCTTTCGCTACAAATGGTTATGAAAATGATGTGATATATTCTTTCCCTACTGATGTTCTTGCATCATCCTACCCATGTAGTCTAGGACACATGGGAAGTACCTCTCATTTGGCCAATGAGTTGGGAAAAGTGGTTTGGGACCATAGCACTACCGATGGATGCATCATGTACTGTCGTACTCCCTATGTCTAGGACGAGTGATGTCTCTTCAACTTGATCACTTGGGATCAAGCCCGATTGGAGTTCACCCCTTTGGTTATAGGAACTGACTTTTGTCAGTGGAGAGTGGCAAGGTCTTGTGACTCACTCTCAATTGATTCTTCTTTATTATTCATATCAGTGTTCACGAGAGCAGAGTAGAGATGAGATATAGAAATGGTTCATGACAATAGGATGGCATGATGATTCATGATGGATGGATTGGCAGGTGGAATTCTCCCTAGTTGAGAGGGAGTGTTAAAATTGGCAACTAGGGCCAAATTCCACTTTGGACAACTCCTTTGGGGAAGATAATTATGGCATTAAATTCCTCTTTTCAAGAGGACCAAAATCGACCTAAAGATCATCGAATTTGGTTAAGGAGAAGTGTGATTTTGAATTTATGTTTCTCTCATGTAAAATTAACAAGGTCGACCTCACCTATATGTCGGCTCAATAAGCCCAAAAGTCACGTCTCCTCAACCCCATCAACTAGTATATATTGAGGTGCCTCCAACCTCATTTCACATATGATCAAGGTGGAATTTCTTCTGAAATAGGGTGCAGAGTTGAGACTAGGACATCCAAAGCAGTAGCTGGATTTGTGAAGAGATTGACATTGTTTGGGTGCCATTTCCTGTTGGGAAAAAATACGAAGTTGTCTGTGGTTGCCATAACCAGAAAGAAGGTTCAGAAATCTATTTTAATGTGGTTTAAGGGCTATGGATTTCTTGCTGTCATTGGCCACAATTCATAGGGGTGATAGTAATGGTTTCTATGTGCATTCCATATCTCTGTTCCAGCCGCAGACAGTATCAGCTACAACTGCATATTAAGTCACCTGTTTGAGGGACGGTAAGGCATTGGAAGGCTCTTCTCTTCAAGCCGCAGTCACATGAAGATTCCATTGTGTTGTTTAAGGGCTTCTTCCTATGTGTTGGGCCACTGTTGGTACTGGGTAGGGTGCATTGAACCCTAGGTCTGCGTATAGATGTCTTGAAATGAACTTCAAGGGATCTGCTCAGTGAAAGCAGAATACACTATGTTTAGCATGTTTGATTAGGGCAGTTGGTATGCCCTAACCAGTCTGGTTGATGTTCAAGGTTCTAGATCTCTATTGTACTCTTTCTCTATCTCTGCTGAACATTTGATTATAATAACAAGAAGAATTGATCAAGGGTTTTCCCCATCTTTGGGTTTTTCCCTGGCTTGAGCCATATCTATGTGTTCTCTTGTCTTGACTTGTCTTCTGGATTTTCATTTAATGTTCTTTCATTAAGTTAATGTTATCTAGAGATGGTTAAATTGATTGTTTATGGTCTAATGCACAAATGGAATTGAATGAAGTAACTAACCTAAGAAAAGAACATATTAAGTCAAAATTTAACAGTTTGACCTCTCGAGGTTTGGGAGTTTTGGGCGCAGGTTTCTTCATTTTGAGCATAAGGACAAAATATGTGAGTTGTGGGGTAGCAGGTTACCTAGCGACCGAGCGAATTTGGACTGAACAACATTGAGGACGATTCCAAGCTATCTGACAGTCGAATGACGTTGAGGTTCAAAGGAGCGATAGGAGGGATCAACTGTAACAATGCATTTTGAAATTCAAATGGCTAGCGGGTCTGATTTTTAGTGGATGGAGAAAACGGTAATGTGACGTCAACAGAGCATGTGAAGGGGTTAACATGTGGCAGCAGGGTTTGGTAAGGCGACTCGATGACAAAGGGAGGGGGATACCTTTTACCTTTACAACAACGGTTGCTTGCTATCGTCAACGGTATCTCTGTGTGTAGTGCGGTAGGTGTGGTCCCCATCTCTCCGGCAGGTGGACAATCAGGAGCTGGGATCGAGCCTAGACCCCTCAGAGTCAATCTGGGCCGATGATCGGCCTGATCACCCTTTTTGAATTTTCTCTTCCAGGGGGTAGCACCAACATATTGGTCGCGCTTGTTGCTCCCCTGTAATGCTTCCCGGGGCTGGTGGAGTCGCAATGGACAATGATCAGTTGAGTAAGTGCTCAGAGTTTAAATGTAATGTTACCACCTATCAGAAATGGACCCCATCTTCCGTTTACCTTCATCTTTTGTTTACTATGCTTGCGTGATGGTTCACTTGTCTGAGTGCACTTAGTATGTAGTAAACACCTATTCATTTTTGTTTCTTTTCACATCACTGGTCTAATCTGTTCCTCACTGCATAAAAATAAAGTTCGGACCACATGATAAAATGCAAAAAGGACAAGAGAGAAACAACATGGGGCATGGAACAGACCCCTGGTATTGGAAACATGATAAGGCATAAGTGTTGAGATAGGGTCATGAATCTTGAAGTGTGGCAACTAGATCATGCATGACTCAAGGTAGATAATGTCTAGGTGCAACAAGCAGTGATTTTATAAGAAATACAATGGAGAATATGTCAGAAATGTCTATAAATAATCAAGCTCATAGCTCAGTGGGTTTGACAATGCTGGGACAATCTCAAGGTAGAACCAATATGAACTCCTTACAAAGAGCTGCAGTTACAGGCGGTTTCTGTTATCTCCCAAACTTGCACTTTAAATTTTACAAAATATTTTCACAATGTTCAACCTCGGGGCACTTAGAGGGCTGCCCATTGTCACCTCAACTACACTTCCATTCACTTAAGGTTAGTTCTTTTCTGACACAAAGAAGGAAACCCTAGAAAATATTGTTTTTTGATGATTTCTTTAGAATAAGATGGACATTGGAATTTACTAAGAGCAATGTGTATAGATAGGGGTGGCCAAAAGCTGGATTAGACACAGTGTAATAAGAGATGTGTCCAATAGTTGGATCAAAAAACATAGCTCTGATACCAATATTGAACAAGGTTAATTTACTAAATATCCAACACAAGAATGATAATGGATAGAAATTCATGTAGTATGTGAAAACTGTATTAAGTAAATAATGAATAAGCTAGATGATAATTACAATGGCTTACATGATGGTATATAATATATATACACATTGATGGACCATACGGTTGATGGGTCATGTCCTTTCCTTAGGTCACACCCTTTGTAATGATGTGTTATTTCATTTATTATTATTATTATTTGTATCTAGAGGAATCAACAACTAGGCTGATCTTGCACTTGTGTGAAACAAGGTTAATTGCAATCACTACCACTATAACCCCTAGGCGCCTACGTATGCCCCTTCCGCATGCACAGGTGAATCAGGGGGATTTGAACCTCGAATCTTCTTGCACAACACTTTATTTTCATGACCATCACCAATTGAGCTGCCCCTTGAGGGTTTTATCACTTCATTTATTATTATTACTATTATTTATTTAATTATTTTTATTTTACTATCCTAATTTGGTTATGAAGTCAAAACCAATGAACACAACTTTGAAAATGATCAAGAGATGTAGTTAGGCTATTAGCAATATGCTCCAACCAACGCTGAAGGCATTTTGGATATGTAGAAATTAATAAGAGGGTCCTTGCAAAAATACACCTTACGAAAGCTAAAAAACAACCAAATATAATGTGCAATTGTGAATGTTACCTCTAAATCTAGCAGGCCTAGTGCAAAGCCTCACTAGGCAACCTAGGTCAAGGGAAACAAACGACAACCACCCATTGTCACCTCGATGGGTTGTGTTGGAAACTTGACTATATTGAGAGCGGGGGGTGAATCAATATAGTACATTCATGGTCATCAATTTCCAATTTTGTTCTTTTCTTTTTGATAGTTATCTAAACTATTAGATAAGCAGTAGTACATCATCTGAGTAACATATTTCACATATAAACAACATTAAGCCACAACATAAGAATCATAATCAACACATGATAACAACACATGTAGACACTAGATATAAGTGGAAACCCATAAAGGAAAAAAACCACAGATTTTGTTGTTGTGATGTAAAGCAAGCACCCACTGCCTTTGTGCATAATCTTTTGTAGGCACCCACCTATAGGAGGCTTCAACCTCTCTTCTATTTTGCAAGGTACAACTTGCTGGAATCACCCACTACCATTTCTTATATCAATTTTGGTAGGTTCTTACCTATAGGAGGCTTTAACCTTTCTTTTCTTTTGCAAGCTACAACTTACTGGAAGCACCCACTCCCACTTCTACAGGATCCAAACTGTTATTTTTCAGGCTATTACCTAAAAGGAGACACCAATCCCCTGATACATGGAATTTTTAATATGTTGGCTTACTTGGTCTTTAATTATGAATACCTCAATCTCTTCTCTGTTATACTTTGTCTTTGCCTCCTCTTCCCTAATTCTACTTCACATATACTCTTTTTCCTCTTTCTCTCTTTGCCAGACAATCCACGAAGCAAGTCTCACAACAATTCAATCAACTTAGTAAGCATGTCTTTCGGATTAATCACATCAGTATTATAATACTGATGTGATTAATCCGAAAGATATGCTTACTACATTATACTGATGTGATTAATCCGAAAGACATTCTTGCTACATTATGGATCACAAAAGCCTAAGATCTAACTCAATCAACTCTCTGCTCTGCATTCTACAATTCATTTTTTTATAACTAGCTTCTTGTTTGTATTCTAATACAGTCTCTTTGTATTCCAAGGCTATCTCTTTGTATTCCACCTATTCATTTCGCATGCTTCCAAATTTTGAATATCAAAACAAAATTAACGATGCTCTAAATAATATTAAAAGATTAACATCAACCACTTTAATTGTTGCATAAGCCAAGGAAAAAAATGTCAAGCCAACCTTTAAGTGAATGCCTTATGTCCAATAACAAACTTTACATATACCATATGGTCGATAAAACCAACACTATCACTATTGGACAACATCGCAAAAAGTCATGGACACTCAAACTAAACTGAGCATACCCCCTTAAATCAACTGTTTAAACCTTATCTCTGTTATACTCTATCTTTGCCTCCTCTTCCCTAATTCTGCTTCACATATACTCCTTTTCCTCATTCTCTCTTTGCCAGCCAATCCACGAAGCAGGTCTCACAACAACTCAATCAACTTAGTAAGCATGTCTTTCAGATTAATCACATCAGTATTATAATACTGATGTGATTAATCTGAAAGACATGCTTACTACATTATACTGATGTGATTAATCCGAAAGACATGCTTACTACATTATGGATCACAAAAGCCTAAGATCCAACTCAATCAACTCTTTGCTCTACATTCCAGAATTCATTTTTATATAACTAGCTTCCTGTTTGTATTCTAATGCAGTCTCTTTGTATTCCAAGGCTATCTCTTTGTATTTCACCTATTCATTTCGCATGCTTCTAGATTTTGAATATCAAAACAAAATTAACAATCCTCTAAATAATATTAAAAGATTAACATCAACCACTAATTATTGCATAAGCCAAGGAAAAAAAATGTCAAGCCAACCTTCAAGTGAATGCCTTATGTTCAGTAACAAACTTTACATATACCATGTGGCAAATAAAATCAACACTATCACTATAGGACAACATTGCAAAAAGTCATGGACACTCAAATTGAACTAAGCATACCCCCTTAAATTAGCTGTGGCTTAGACCTTAAACCTTATCTCTGTGGATGCTCACAATCAGCTGCTTCACAATATAATCTCCGTGGATGCTCATAATTAACTGCTTCATGATGACATAGGGATCCTTCAACACCTTTTCCATCAATGACAAATTTGCCAACAATCTACCTTTGGCATTGATGGAAACATTGATTTTGTCCTCCCATTTTTTGTTTTGAGAAAAATTTCTCTTTGTTTCTCTCTACCTCCCCCTTTGACATCAATGCCAAGAGGGTTGAAAACTCAATACTTATTTCTCCTTACCTTCTTTCCTCATGTGCACATTTGAATGACATTCTTGATTTAGTAGTTGAATGACCAACTCTTTTTTCATTTTTCTTTAGTCCTATAGTTTCTTCAAAAGAAACTATAGCCACTATCAACAACTAACAATGATGGTCATACATGTGACCAATCCTCTAAATATCTGGTGCTTCTTTAATCATAACTTTTAGTGCTAGATTAGTTATTCCACCTCAACTTCATTATGCAGGCTATGAATTTTGAATAGTATTGAGAATACATGAGGAGCTCATTCACTTTAGGACAGGTAGGTTGAAAATGACATCTTTGTAGAGAGAAAGGAGATACATCATCTAGGTAATGTAAAGAGCACCATGCAAGAGAAAATGCCACGACCATCACCAAACAACCATTCACAATTACCTTTTCTTTTGACTTTGTCACGATGAATGCTCCATTTTGACATTGTGTATACTATTTCCCATAACAATACAAATCTGGTTCATGTTTCTTTGCTCTATGCAGGAGTACCACGTACATGTGAAGAACTCTGCAATTAGACATGTTCGACTCATCCACTATCTCTCCTTATAATCTCCTACAACAATCATATTTTCAGAAAATGACATATAGATGTTGCATCTTTAGACTGGGGAGTTTCTCCACCTTTTGACGAAATCCCATTTCTTCTAATATAGTCCATGAAGCTATAGGTGGGAAATTCTGCTCAATAATAAGGAAACCAAGAGCTGAGATCAAAAAGACCATGGTTGTTGTTCCCATATGCCGATTGATCTTCTTTTCCAGCATTAGCAATCCAATTCACCATCACTACACAATCAGGTGCCTCCAAACAAAATTGGACTTTTCAGTAAGTGCCATTATATTTCACACTGGTTTGGCATGCATAGGTTGAGTTAGTGCATTTGTTTGTCTAACATGTCACTTATAGCTAGAGCACATATTGGTCTTTTCTATCAAGAGGTAGATCTTCATCTTCAACAACCACCTCATCGCCATCTTTTCGTTGTCCAAAGAAACAAGGCAAGTGTATAGATAAGCAACAATGTATAGTTTGGCATACAACCAATTAATCATTTTATAATGAATGCTGTAACTCAACAATTGTGCAAGCAAGGTTTAGGCAAAAGATTTCTTTGAAAATATGTTGAAGCCTTATGGAACAAACAATGCAGAGTTTTTCTATTCTCTTGCAGCATATCTTTATCAAGAGGTCGATGTATATCTTTCAACATGAGGTGAAATTCCTTGTCATATCGTGGTAGTAGGGCTCTAAAGATATCATCAACAGGAGGAGCATGCTATGTGTGGACAAGGCGGTCGTCTCGATGATTTCTTCTTCGACGTTTCTTCTCAGTGTTACCTGACATTCAGACGTAGAAGCATTTCAAACTGAGATGTATGATGACGCTACGTTCTTGATTACTGTAATGTAGACTGGTATTACCTCTTATATGTGACTCCGATGCAACCAAATATGAAATGTATCGTGTATTCAGTTAATTCAACGAGGAGCTGGAAATCTATATGCCAAGAGACATGATGAAAGGACATTCCCAAGGGTTTGCATTTATTCGTTACATGGATGAAGATGATGCCGAGGAAGCCCTTGAATGGCTTGTTGGTGCTAGATTACATGGGAGAGATATCACAATTCGTTTCGCACAGGTTCATAGACTATGGTAGACTATGTAACTGCTATGAATTTTCTGTTGGATACTAATGTGTATATGCTTTGGATTCATAGGTTTGCGTATATACTGCTAACTATGGAACGGATGCTCCAACTATCATAATGCATATGCTTTGAGGACTCTATAAAGTTGTAATAGTTCTAGTAGCATTTTTTAATTGCCTTGTAACAACTTTGTCTCGTAACCATTTTGCTGGGATTCCTCTGCCTCGTAATGTAGCCTATGTGAAACACACACTATATAATTGCTCTACTTTATTAATACTGCTCTGTCAATATAGTCGTATAAATCTCACAACCAGGTCTGATCACAGGTGTCATAATGCACTCACGACCATTGCTAGACTGTAATGGTGGTGTCGTCCCTTCAAATGCTCTATCTTGTCAATCTTGACATTGACTCATAACGCTCTCGGCTAGTCCATGTAATGCCTAGTTGTCAGTGCTGTGTGTTGACCACTCCATGTCAACTACCCCATAGCTATACATCTTTTTGCCCATGGATTTCCATCATGTCTGAGCACTCAGATGATCCACAGATTCATCATTATCAGCTATATGTAAACTGGAGTTTTGTAAACCCATTTTGCATTTTGTAATGTAAATGATCTTAGTAAGACAAATGTATATAACTGTTGTAACTCTGAGATGATAATGGTCAGCAATCATGCCAGAGCATCTAAGATAATTGTTTTGGGGGTTTTGTTTTAATTTGGAGGACCAATGAATGAAACAAATGTAACATTGTAATGCCTAACCTTTTGAATAGTATTAATACCAAAGCAGAGGGCTGCTATAAAATTTCACACAATGAAATTGCTTGAATAGTGGTGAGCAGAAACAAAAAAAATATGATTATCACAGTTTTCAAATTGAAAATTAAATAATCATAGGTATGAAAACTTCTGACCTATGTTCATAAGGTTTAAGAGAATATGCTTAAGCTTACAAAAGATGCTAATGATTTATTGTTTCAGAGGGAATTAATTAAACAAACAATCCATTAATTCATTCTCTTTATAGATTATCACTTCGGAAGCTTATAGGAATATATTGAAACACAATTATTCCTACCTGGTTATCTCTGTAAGACATAAGAATATGAAGAAAAACATAATGAGTAATACTGGAAAAACTTATAGGAAACACAAACTGTGTAAAACAGAATTCAGAATCCTTTGCTTTGTATTAAGGTTCCAGAAAAGTCAAGTACATCAATTGTTTAAAACTGCTTCTCCAAGGGTGCAACCCATAATAACTCGTGAAGAGAGTTATTTATACAACAGTAGAACTAAGAAAATATCCTAAACTGTTTTTACAAAAATAGATTATTTATGAAATCAAAATAAAGAGTGCTAGTTGATCTGGCACTATTTTGATGTTGTGCTGTTGGTGACTATCACTGAAAAAACTGAAAATTGTTGAAGCTGGCTGACTGTTCCTCCAAAAGCTGAATGTTGTTTGATTACCTACTGGATGTCATATTTACTTATGACCTTTCATCTGATAGACTTTCATCTTATACTCTTTAACCTTGTTGACCTGTCAATATCCTTTATTGTGCTTTTTACTTTTACTGTACATTTCAAGTTTTTACTGTGTATTTCAACAATAAATCATTTAGTTTTTCACATGTCTCAGCATTTGGTAGTTGGATATTGATCATCTTCTTGTATATTTCATCTGTTTGTCTTTTAACTGTATGCTTTATCTGCCTCCTCTGTTTTAACATTTACTGTCTCTGTGTAAATGATTTCTTCTTTGTTTTAACCATTACTGTGTAAATTGTTTCCTTCTGCTCTGTGATAATTGTCTTTTTCTTCTGAATAAAGGCTTTTGAATGGATTTCCTTGTGAATCTTGGAGTAAACAGGTTTTTAGATCAATATCAAACTGTTTATCCAAACTTCTGGCCTTCTGCTAATCACCTGCAAAATACAACAATTGTTAAGAAAAACACAGGCTGACAGGGAGGTGATAAATGGTTTTATTTGAGCTGTGAGGTCTGTGGACGGAGTCCTGGCAGTGTTTGGATGGTAATTGAAGGTCAAATTGGGTTGCAGAGGTTCAGGGTGGCACAGGAAGGGTTAGGCGGGTTTCACTGTGTAAACGGGCGAAAGAGCGAAAATGAGGGTCTTTGGCGTTTAAATGGGAAACTTTAACTTTGGCGCGGAAATTCATAATGTGAATAGTGAGTGGTTTCATCGTACGCGGGGAGGTGGTTTCGGAGGCCATCACACTGCTTTTGAGTGAAGGGCGGTATTTTTTGGAGAGCATGCGAGTTAACGTGAGATTGCATGTAGCCAAAAGGGGCCCGAGCAAAATCACGAATCTCGCGTGCTTTCAGGCCGGTAAAGGTTGGAGATCGGGAGTGCGTGATATGGATGCGCACCGTTAGATCTGGGGGTGAAAGATCTAATAACTATCGTGCGGTGAAGTTGCACGGAAGTGAATCAGGCGGAGATTAGTGGGGCCCGGGGGATTAATTACACTTAACTGTAATTAAATTTAATGAATAAAGCGGGTTTAAAAGTATAATGTGTGGGTTCAATATAGTGGAACTGGGGTTAAAATGTAGCGGGGTTTGTTTAACCACACCAAGGGTGGGTTAAAAGGTCTTATATCGGGAAAAGTGAATTTGCGGAGTTTTGTTAAGTAATGTGGGGTTTAATAAAACTTAGGCTAAAGGGTCTTTATGGGTTTTTTAGGCATATGGCGGAGTTAAAGTTAAATAAAGTGGAGGGGGGAATAAAAACTTAGGCTAAGGGGTTTTATGGGTATTTAGGAAATTAATACGGGGAAAGTGATTTTTTCAAAGGGGAATGGGTTTCACACTAGGGAAAAGGGGTTTTGGGTAGGAGAATGAGTTTGGAGGGTAATTTGCTAGGAAAAATGTGTGAAACCAAGGGAAAGGGTGAAAATGAAGGGAAAATGGTATTTTAACAAGAAATGAGGGAAAAATGGGGGAAATTAGTAAATAAGTAGTGGGGGGTGAAATGGAATGAGGGGAAGTTAACCAAATCAACTTGTGAACATCTTTTCACTTTCATGACTGCTCCTGCACATTGAAACATTGGATTAAGCATGATAAATGTGCTTATGCTTCAATCAACTTTGTACTTCTGCAACCTTTCTTCTACCTACCCTTTATTTAACATTTTTTCTTCACTTAGTTGGGTGCATTTAAGTTAGCAGACCCTTTATTTCTTTTCTTTCGAAAAGCAAACTATCTAATTATAACCTTATAACATTCAAGGGCTCAGATTAAACTGATGAGCTTCTTATTATTCTCTACCTAACTACTGATCTGCCAAGATTAAACAGTTTGGCTAGATTTCTATTCTCTAACTATAAACATGAAATTTAAAGTATGAACTAGTCAAGATTAAATTATTTGACTATTATGGGTTGTGACATTTATGACAAGCTGTACACAACCATTATTTTGCATAATAAAGTAAAAGGTAGTGGCACTTGGACTTGCACACTTTCATGATCTGTTTTTTGCTTTTTGCTTTTCTTTCTAACCTAACATTTTATTTTTGCCTTCATTTTTTACGGCATCTATTTTAACATTTTATTTGATATGAACATACTTATCAAAATATTTTCTAACATTTTTATTCAATATTTTTTCTGTCCATATTCTATCTCATTTTTTGAAAAATATTTTCATTTTTTGGACTAATTTATTTTAACTTATGAAAACCAAAAAATGCTACAACACTAACAACCTAGGTAAATTTATTTTTTTGATAATGATTTCTATCATAGGAGGTTTTTAGTCTCACCGATTCATGTGTGTTTCTAAACACGGATGATAGACAAAGTTTTTCTTTCCAGCCTTACCCCAAAGCTAAGGTGGATTTTGTCATCAGGATTTTAAATGAGTCCTAGTGTTATTTATTGAGTATCTGTAAAAGTGATTTGGGAATAATTCTAACTATTTGGTTAGATTATTTTATTACAAGTCACTCAGTCTACTAGATCATATTTTGTGTCGCAGAAATGGGTAGTTATTGAAAGTCTATAATGAATGGATCTCCCCCTTCATGGGTTAGAAATATAATATTTCATGTAAAAAATATTTAGTGCATGGTCCCTCATAGTTGAACAACATGGCTAAATATTAGAGGGTTGGAAAATTAATAATTTTCTCATGAGTTAATTAATTAAAATTTCTCGCTAAAATAAATTTAAATGCTAAAGCTAGAAATTTAATTAATTAAGGTCCTAGGAAAATTAAATTCTCCAACATTTAAAATTCGTGGGTTTTAAAGCTTTTAATTTTTGGAGGTCTCTAGCCAAAGGAATATTGAAAATTTCAAGATATTTTGAACCCTTGGGCCATAGTAGTTAAATGAAAGTCAACTTTTTGCGGAAATTAACTCAAAATAATCATTTTTGAGTTAATTAAAAGGAAATTAAAAGTGAAATTCGAATTTCCTAAAAAAGTAACTTTATTTCAACGGTGATAATTAAAAGATCATTTGATATTCATCAACTGTTGAGATTGCTTTGATGGGGATCAAGCCAACTAGCCGTTGGAGATTTTTTCTATAAATGAGAGACCTCTATCCATTATTTGGATCCGATTTTTGAATCGTGTACTTGCTCTGAGAAAACTCTTGTAACTTTTTCTGGTTAATAAAACGTGTTGACCACTACGTGTTAACGACCCATAGCAGTACATCCATTTTTTCACAAAAGGGATAACACTTGATCAATGTCTCTGTGCCGTCCAACTATCATCATAGCTTGAATTCCAAAATGTTATGTAAACCCTTTCTGCATGTGTATAATGTAAATAATCTCAGCAGATCCATGTCATGTATGTAATGACTTAGGTAAACCTATTTTTCTAGTGACGATTTCCATTCTGGGAGGTTATTTGTCTTACCGTTCTATTCTCAGATGGTCGGCAAAGTTTTCCTCTAGTTTTACCCCAAAGCTGGAATGGATTTTGTCGCTAGGATCTTAGGCGAGTCCTAGTGTTCTAGATCAAGTCTATATAAAGGTAATTTGGGAATAATCCTAACCATTTGGTTAGGTTATTTTATTACAAACGTGTCAACGACCCATAATAGTACACCCATTTTTTCGAAAAAGGGATAACACTTGATCGATATCTCTGTGCCATCCAGTTATCATCATAGCTTGAAGTCCAAAATGTTATGTAAACCCTTTCTGTATGTGTATAATGTAAATAATCTCAACAGATCCATGTCATGTATGTAACGACCTAGGTAAACCTACTTTTCTAGTGACGATCTCCATTCTGGGAGGTTTTTTATCTCACCGTTCCATTTTTAGATGATCGACAGAGTTTTCCTCTAGTTTTACTCCAAAGTTGGAATGGATTTTGTTGCTAGGATCTTAGGCAAGTCCTAGTGTTCTAGATTGAGTCTATGTAAAGATAATTTGAGAATAATCCTAACTATTTGGTTAGGTTATTTTATTACAAAATGTTTGGTTTGCTGGATTATATTTGTGTCGCAGAAATGAGTAGTCTGTGAGGGTCTGTTACAAATGAGTTTTCTTCCTTATGATGTAAAAAATATGAAAATCATGATGTAAAGTGTCTTGAGGGTTGAAAAAATAAATTATCCCCTCCTAGATTAATTAATTAAATTTTCTGGCAAAAACTTAATTAAAATCTTAAGTCATAAATTTAATTAATTCTATGTCCTAGGCAAATTTAAATTCTCTAAAGGCAAAATCCATTGGTCCTTAAAAATTAAATTTTAAAAGGTCCTGGGACTAAGGTAAATTAATTATTTTGTTAAATTTTAAACCTTTGATCCCTGGGGGTTAAGTCAAAGTCAATTTTTTGGGCAAATTAATTCAAAATTTTTATTTTTGAGTTAATTAAAATACATTTAATTAGAAATTCGAATTTCCCCAAATATTCAAATATTTCGACAGATGAGATTAAAATGATTTTAATCTTCATCAACGGTTGAGATTGCTTTGACGAGGATCATTCGAATTAGCCGTTGGAGGATTTATCTTTAAATAGGAAGTCTTTTGTCAGTCGATCTATCCGACCTTTGAGTCGTGTGCTTAGCAATAAGCTATTGTGTAATATTTTTTTGGATAATAAAGAAAGAATCTGGTGTTAAGGTCTGCTGGTGTTACTCTTCATGGGAATAATGTAAGATGTATTATTTTCATGCATAATTTTTTTTAAAGCCGTTGATGATAGCTTCTAAATAGTGATTTGAATACAGGTATTTTGCTCATTCACTAGGGTTTGAATAATAATCTAAATTTTGAATGTAATAGCAAGTATCTCTATTTGTCTAAATTTTATTATTATTTTCTCACTCTACTTTGATGGCTGGATTGAGTTTTGCAGAGAAATCTTGATTTTTAGATCCTCGGGCGTTAGGAAAAATGTTCAGTTGGACTGTTGGACCAACCATCTCCCGATTTGTGCTTCATGAAGATCCCAATTAAATTAGATCCGGGGTTATCATAAGATTTTTGTTGGCGATGCACGAAGGGTTTCGAGTTAGCACCTCCTTTAAAATTAATTTTTTTTTTTGTGCGGCATAATGATAGATCTGGCTGATTAGAGCCTGCAGTTTGTAAATTTTGTAATTATTTTTCTAATGTGGGTTTTTTTTGGTTTTAGTTTTTATCATTATATATATCGTTTGGGTGATTTCTTGTTGTCGTGCAACTATAGATCTAAGGAAGAAATTTGTGTAGAGTCCAGATCTAAGCTCTGCAGGGTAAGATCTATATCTCTGGGGTTTACCAACATAATTTTCTAAGGACATTATTCAAATTTTTTGTAGTCCAAGGGTTTGAAAACTTTAAATCTAGAAATTTTTATAAAGGTTTCAAGGAAACCTGAAGCAAAAGAATTCAATGTTTTAATTAAGATTGCTATAAATGTTCTAAAGGGTTTTCTGGCTACCATTTATCTGTTGACTGAGTTTTCCGATCTGCTCACTGGTTTTTTCGATTCTTTGCAAATTTCGATTTTTCTTTTTAGAAACCCCTTATTTCTCCATTGTTGTGGCTCATCCCCCCATAGCTGTGACCTCAAAACCCTCATCTTTCCCTCTTTGCGGCCCTCCTTCCTCCATCGATTTGCAGATGCCATTGCTCCCTTTATTCCTCACGCTACCTCATCACCTTTGCAGCCTTTTCTTCCAGCTTTCCTCACCCAGTCGAGCTCCTTTGCTAGTTCTCCTGCTGCATTCTCTGCGCTGTCACCTTCGTCCTCTACTCGCAGTCATGTTTATCTTTAAACCTGTGTTCTGTTTATCCACCTGTGTTCCCTTTTGTTGCTGCCAGCGTCCTCAAACCAGCTAGCTATTCCGCATGGCTCCATTCATGAACTCCCTTCTCTGTGTTATTTTCATAACCCACAACTCCATTCCCCATCTGCAACCTTCCTCAACTCTTCTGTTGCACGTTTCCCTTCACCCTCGGCTCCACGCTTCCTCACTTCACTGCTCCTTGGACCTGCTCGACTTGCAAACTCGTTGCCAGGCTTTTTCTGCAAATCCCTGCCCTCCTCCACATAGACTCCTCCCTAACGCTGCCGTCATTCCTCCCTTCCGTCACTGCCCTCATCTCCTACCCATGGCTCCCTCCAACGTTGCCTCCCACTGCGTCGCTGCAAACCCTGCTCCCCAACTCTGCCGTCGAGCCTCTCCACACCTGCACACAAAACACTCAACAATTTGATTTTTCTTTTTTGTTTCATTTATGTGTTAGGGTTAGCCATAGCTCGATTTCGTTTTTATTTTTTATTTTTCATTTGTATTATGCAGTTAGGGTTTAGTTTCTTTTTTTATTTTGTTTTAATTTGATTTATTTATTTATTTATTTATTTTTAACTTCTAGATTCATTTTTTATTTTAAATTTAATTTTTTTTTTGGTTGTTCTCCATTTATTTTTTATTATTTTTGTTTTGATTTTTGATTTTTTATTTTTTATTATGACTTTCGTTTTTATGTTTTTTTATTTTTATTTTTGATTTTGTTTTAAAAATTTTAGAAATCTAAAAAAGATTTAAAATTAAAATTTGGTGACTTTGAAATTGCAAATGAATTATATCAAAAGAATTTGAGCTTTTACATTTAAGAAATTTTTATTTTTTATATGGCCTATGGCCCATAACAATTTAAATTTAACTAAGGTCTTTTGATTTGATTTTTAAAATTTTCGATTAAATTGTTAATCTAAAGTTCCTTGGTGTCTTTTCGTGGTAGTAATTTCTCTATTGTTAGGTGCGATTAATGTTTTAAAAATCATATTGACTACAGGAGAGTCAAATTCTAAGATCTGGAATTTAATGCTAGAAACTCTTGTATGATAAAGTTTTGGGTGTTGGCATTTAATTGTTCGTAATCGTCGTTTTGCCACATTTATAAATTGCTTTGGATAACTTGTTTTTATTTAGTCTATGGTTAATTGAATATAAAGACACTGGTCTAAAATCAATTTTTATTTTGTGGTTGTGTCTTATTTTATTAGATCTATCCATCTCAGTTAACCAAGACTTATTTACATTCGTCAAGTTGTTCATCTTTAAATCTCCTAGAGCCCGTGTTTCATAGACTATTCTTATTCATTCACCTTAGGGACTACCCCCCTTGACTTGTCTAGGAGAGAGTCTAAATAGAGTGAGTAAGGATTAGAATGACAAATTTTACTATGAGCGTTGTCGCAGTGCCTAGACACTTTGTGCGACAACAAAATACAATTTCAGATTGTGGTGTTCTGCTTTTAGATTTATGCGGTAATATTGTTCTTAATACTTTGCTGCTTTTATTTGCATTTGATGGTTAATAGCCTTTGATGATTGATATGTATATAGGTATCTTGCACAGATTGCTGGGTTTTTAGAATATCATTTTGATTTGATAGAAGTAGCAGGTATCTCCTTTTCTTGATGATTTTATGATCATTTTTAAATCTCTATTAATCTAACAATCAGATCTAAGTGTGTAGAAGTTATCATTCAAGATTTGGGCATTTGGGGAAGTCCTCAGTTGGACCAACTGACTCTCAGTTTGGAGAATCTAAAAAAGCCCACTGCCTTTTTAATTTCTGATGCCATTCTATAAAATATCTTACTTACAGGGTTTTTTGTAGGCTTGTGCCTCTTTAAAATTTCAATTTCATTTCTAAATATTGTGAAATATTTGTTTAAATATGGCTAATAGAGGGCTTTGATCTACAGATAGATTTATAAATAGAAAATTTCTAATTCATTGGAGTTCTGGGTATTTCATATTTTTGTATATACATGCTTTGGGGTTTTCTGTCTTTTATTTGTGCAAGAAAAAATATGAAAATTGCAGTTGATTTTTGTGGATTCCGGAGAGAGATCTGAGCCCCAGAGGGCATCTCCATTTTGTTTGCAAGTTGAGGAGAAATTTCAGAAGGATCGTGGGCAATTTTTTTTCGGGCCTCGAGGCCATCTGTTGACCATCTCCAGCCTCATTCTTAGCCTCTATCATTCCACCCTCAATGGCTTGGGCAACCCATCTTCAAGTGTCTTCAAGCCCTTAGGGGCTGAACTGATGCACATCTTCTAAACCCTTACCTCTTTCATTGATATAGTTGAAAGCAAGATTAATACTGACATAAAATTTTAGTTATCTGAAATTTAACAACAAATTAGTTTGCATCTTCCACTGCATTACATTTCAGAAATATAATTACTTTCAGAAACTTTTGCATGCTATTTTCTGAATATTATTTCACTGTTTTTTTAGTAATTTTTTGAGTTTTTAGATCAAATACATCAATAGATCAGAAAGAATTAAACTCAGAAATTTTCTGAATTTAGCAGCAGATTTAATTTACATTTTTACTGTTGTATAATAGCTGAAATAGAAGTTAGTTTCATTAATTTTTGCAAACAAATTTTTGAAAATTATTTTATTGCTGTTCGGTAGTATATTTCTAAGTTTTTAAATCAAATAAATTAATAGATCATAAAGAATTAAACTCAGAAATTTTCTGAATTTAGCAGCAGATTTCATTTACATTTTTACTGTTGTATAATTGTTGAAATAGAAGTTAGTTTCAGTAACTTTTGCAAACAGATTTCTGAAAATTGGTTTACTAATGTTTGATAGTTTATTTCTAAATTTTTAGATCAAATACATTAATAGATCAGCAATAATTAAACTCAGATTTTTTTTGAATTGTAGTTATGAGGTTGTCATTTTTTTTAGCTGTTATACATATAAATTTCTGAATATTGCATAGTTACAAGACTGTTGTTTTAGAATATATTTCTGGTTTTAACATTTGATGTAAGAGTATATTACTAGATTGATATTTCATTAATGTAATATGAGTTTAAAACATTTAGTTTAATTTCTGAAGTTCATTTGTTTCTACATGTTTATGCAAGAAGGAATAATCTAATTTTACTTGTATATTTAATGATCTTTGATTGGGTATTTCATACAAATGATTTTTTGAATTTAAATGTGTTTTATTCCAGCATTTTACATTTTAGTCCATTGTGCATTTCAGTAATTATTTGTGCAGATTTTATATTTTGCAGTACTAGTATAAGTACTTGCTTTCACATTTAGATCACCACCTTTCTGAGCCTTAAGTTAAGTAACATTTAAAACATATTTCATAAATAATTTTAGGCCCTCATTTAACTAAAATTAACCAAGTCCCTGCATTTCACATAGTTTTAAATTTTGCATTTGCATATGAGACAGTCGAGTCTTTTCAGCAGTAGTTTCCCATCCTTTACTTGAACCTTATTTTCTTTGCAAGATAGTTGACTCCACAAGGCACTGATATCACTTTTTTCAAATCATTTTGAATCCTTAAAATCTTGTGCAATCTAAAACAAGTATTGGTTGCTTAACTGTGTCTCCCAGGTTGGTTGGTTCCCAACTAATCTTTCCTTTTTCCATTTCCATAGGGTCTACCCCCCTTAGTCTGCTATTGGGAGACAACTCAAATGGAGTGATTGGGGATCAGTGTGACAACCCTCGATCTGAGCCATTGTTGCGGTGCCTAGACATTCTGTGCGACAACACTGTGCAATCCTGTCTCAACTGTCTTGTATGCTTAATCATGTAACATCTTTCACATAATTTATCCTTTTTTTTTTGTATTTTATAATCTTCTGTGAAGGTTTTGTCTCTTCTTTTGTAGTTCATCCTGTACGTGATTACAAACGATTTTTTGGTTTCACATTGTGCCTTTGTAAGTAGTTTTAACTCCAAATTTTCGATCATTTGGGCAGCCTCCTCTTTCGTCGGTCCTTTCTTTAAACTAGTAGGAGCCTTTTCTACCAATTCTTTGGCCTCAAGCCTTAGATTTGCGAAACTCCTCACCTCTTTTATAATTTTTAATCTTTGAATGGCATCGTTTTTCTCAAGCTTGACACAAAATGATGTCTTCTCAGTGACTTTCTTCTCTACCGTAGCGCCACCAACTCTTGTAGGAGCTCCAAGCATAGCCATGCCTGCCACTGGAGAAGCATATCTATTCATCCCTAATTTCAGTTTAAACAAAATACAAACTTCATGTCTCTCCTATTTAGTTAAACTGAGACGCTCATCCACAATCTTCCAACTTCGCCTTGCTGCCACTCTTCTTTTGCTTCTGTAAATTAACTTTGGTGGGTGTAGATGAGAATCGACAACAAAAGGCTTCCTAAAGCGCCATGGGTAGAAGACCTAATACCTTGGACAAACACAACTCAATTTTTTTTGTTTTTATACTTTTGGAAATGAGGAATACATCGAAAAAGAAATTTGATGGCCTTTTAAGTGCTCACAGGCTAATTGCTTTTTTAATGTAGTTTTAATCATACTTCTATTAGGCTGCAAGCTTGGGATGTTACCCCTTAGTGCTTGCTTCTTTGGACTTATTTCGAACCTTTTATTTAGTTAGTTCCTGGGGTGGCACTGGAACAATCCCAGTGATATAGGCCTTCATTCCAGGGTTGTTCTCCCTATTGCGTCAATATCCTCTAGGGTTCTGCCTTCCTGCATCCAATGAAAAATTCGAAAAATGGAATCAAGGCCAACTTCATTAGTCCCTTATTTACGATCATTGTAACTTGGTTTATCTCCACTATACTTCTGAGACCGATAGTGTACATGATTCTCTACATCAAGATGAGCTTTTCAAGTGGTCGTAAGCATTGTGAAGATGATACTAGTGCCACTGTGGGCTTGTTCTTTCCAAGTCATACGAAACTTAGAGGCCAACCTTTGACATTTCTGTTGTTATTACTTCTTTGATGTAAATTAATCTCTGCATCTTTGTTGCCATCTTTCTTGGTCATTTTTTCTAGTTGTGATTTCTTTTGCATTGTTTTAGAGAAAACTATGGAGCTAGGCCAGAAGAGTGTTATAACAAACATTTGTTGCTATTCTCTCTGTCTTAATTATAATCTTAGATCCCCCTGAGATTAGGGAGTAATCCCAACTACACATGCTACCTCAGGGTCTGTCAAGAATGTGTCATTGTCCTTGTGCTTTTCAATGCATATTTCACAGCTTTGTCACACCAAATTATTTGCTCTCCCCTTGAGGCGCTTCATAGTACATGAATTCTAATCTAGTATAAACACTGGCTAGATTCTTCTTTGCTCATGGGTGCCTTCATTTCCTTGAGTAGCTCCTTCTTGAGCTCATGATGACTTCAAATTTTCATTGAAGTCACATGCTGCTCTTCCTTCTTTTTCTGGACTTTGATGGCCTGCCTTCTAATCTGTGCATCACCTTTTGGCTTCTTGTTTAATCTTCTTTGAATGATCTTATCCTTTTGTCTAAATTACATTAAGAAACTGGGCAATTTGCAATCTTTAGTCATGTTGCCAAGATTGTCACATATATAGCATCTTATGTGACCAAGAAAAGGGGGAATTTTTCTTATCTTCTCGTGTTGTTATCTTCATATGACTTTCCCTTCACATTCAATGCACTCATACTCTTCTTTGCATAGGGTCTGCAATCAACAACCTCATGGCCAAAGTATTGCATGAATAACAATAGCCATAAAATGAACTTGTGTCCCTGATGACTGATAATCTTCTCGTAGGGAACGATCTTCTTTGATTGCTTGCTTGAGGGAACTTCCTTTTTGACTGCATATTCTATTATATATTCTACTCATAAACCTTGAATTGACTGCTCCTACAATCAGCTACAATATGCCTGAGGTTATGGCAAGATAAGCACTTGACATATTCTAGTAAATGAGCAAAGGATCTCCTTGATGAAAGTACTTTTCCTCACTCATTCCTTGGCTGCTAGTTTTGTTGCCCACCTTTATTTATGATCATGCTACTGCTAACTTCTCTTACAGGTCTTTTGGGTGTTGCTTTATTATCTCCTATGGTTGCCTTTGAGCTAGATCTGCTCTTTTCTAACTCATTTCTCATGGAGACAACGTCTTCCTCTAACTTTTCACATCGTCTGCTCTTTTCTTCTAGCTACTGCTCATCACATCTTCAACTCTCCTTGCCTCTTCTAATTGGGTCTTTAGGTTAATGATTTTTTCTTTAAACTCGTGCTCTCTTTCTTCAAGTATCTAAAGAAGCTTTTTCTGGTCTTTGTTTTCCATTAAGAGCTTTTCTAGTTCAACAAAGGCTGACTTCTCCTCTTGAAAATCAGTTGTTTTCACACTAGAAGAATAGATCTCATTTGACTGAACAATTTCTTTCTAAGAGGCCTTTTTCTTCTTCCTCTTTTTCTACACTACTGCTCTTGGAATCTCCTTCATGAAGGACCTGCAACTTGTCCCATATATCTTTTGCAAACTTGAGATCTATCACCATCTCAAGATCCAGATTGTGAAGTTTGTTGTAAATTGTATGTTTAGCTTGGGCATTCCATTGCTAAACTTGCTTTGAGGGGGAATCTTTACTATATCAATCACATACTAGCTTCTAGACATTAGATCCACAAGCTATCAATTCATATTTTACCTTCTCTATCCATTCTTGAAAGTTTGTAGCACTGAGTGTAAGAACACTTTGATGATTCGTGATTCAACCAAGTCTACTTTCTAGTGGTTAAGATGATACAAAGGGAACCTACTCTGATACCAATTATTGGAAATTTGACTATATTGAGAGGGGGGTGAATCAATGTAGTACATTCATGGTCATTAATTTCCAATTTTTTACTTTTCTTTTCAATAGCTATCTGAACTATTAGATAAACAACAATACATCATATGAGTAGCATATTTAACATATAAACAACATTGAGCCACAAAATAAGAATTAGAATCAACACATAAGAGAAACACATGTAGACACCAAATATAAGTAGAAACCCATAAAGGAAAACCATGACTTTTGTTGTTGTGATGTAATGCAAGCACCCACTCCTTTTTACATCAACTTTTGTAGGCACCCACCTACAGGAGGCATCAACCTCCCTTCTATTGTGCAAGCTACAACTTGCTGGAGGCACCCACTCCTGCTAGTTTTTATAGCATTAGATGGTGTTTTAGTATCAAAATTTTTTGGAGAGGCTATAACACATGAGTTTTCCAAAACCCATAAATCGTTTTTGGAAATTCCACTTAGAGATAGCTCAATTAAATTAATTGACCATCATTTAAATTTTTCCTAAGTCTAACTTAGGAAAACTCGTTAATTAATAGTAATTAATTGTGAAAGGTGAGAATTCTCCAGAATCTCACATGGATCGACTTGGAGATGATCTCAACCATTGATTAAGTTTTAATATAGGCCGTTGAAGTTTCAATTGGAGATTATAAGAAGAGGTATATGGGGTTGATGGAGAACACACAGAGTGAGAGCTAGTAGAGTGGGTTCCTTGGCTAGTCAAACTATCCATCTTTAGAGGTCGAGCAAAGGAAGAGAGTTTGAGCCAGAAGGGATGCAGAGGGGCAGAGACAGTGTCTGGAGAAAGTTTTACAGGTTCGGAGAGTTAGCTACAGGAGGGTTGAGGTTCTTCAGTGAGGCTGTGCATGCTTTGCATAGAAGTTTCAGAGGTAGAGTTCGATTTGGCCAGACAGAGGGTTGATTCAGTTGTTGGAGGCCAGGGGAATTTCCGGAAGGGCCAATGAGTCATTCTCAGAGGTTGAGTTGGGAAAACGACTTGATTAGTTGCAAATTCTAGGTAAAGCATGAGAGGGTCTGCGCAACATTGGCGTAAACGCTGACGCAGGGGTTCAAGCAACCCATTTTGAGCTAGTTCAGGGGCTGGGATTAGTGTTAAGAGAGACAAAATTTGTCTCACTAATTTTGTGGCCAGTTTATCTTATAGAGGATTTCCAGTTTTGGGCATCTAGTTGTACTCAAAATTTCTCATTGCCGCATAATAATAAAACCCTCAGCTATTGCACCTGTTTTCCCACATTGGGTTTTTTGGGGGACAATTGTCCAAAAATAATTGTCATTTTTATGTGTGTGCTAGCATATTTATCGGTTTGCAACATTTTATTTTACCCAACATTTTTATTGTGAATAAATTGTAGTGTGATTTATTTGATATTTGTTGTAACAAATAATCTGCTTAATTAATCAGTTAGAAGAATAAATTCTAGTTGTTGCATTTCAAGTGAATTTTCACAACTCCCACTTCTTATATCAATTTTTTTAGGCTCCTACCTACAAGAGGCTTCAACCTCGCTTTTCTTTTGCAAGCTACAACTTGCTGGAAGCACCAACTCCCACTTCTACAGGTTCTGTTACCCACCACTAGTGGGTGACACCCATAGGAGAAATTTTTTTCTAGATTTTTCTTTAGTCGGTAGCCACCAAATAGCTCGATGTGCCACCATTATCCGCCACCTGGGCCAACTATTATGTTCCGTCGCCCATCTATTATGATCGTTTGTTTGAAGGTGGGCCATCTTAAAGGTATGGCTTTTCATTATGAAATTGGGTATTTTTGCTTACTTATCATGGCCACATCTGAACATGGATTAGTGGGGGGAATTCAATGGAAAGAATGGGATTGGTATATACACTTGTCCCCTTGTCCAACTTGGTGGTTAGTCTTCTATCCTAGTCCCATGGGATCTCCTCTATTGACTACTAGCTTTAGGAGTGGCACTACATGGGAAACCCTAATTTTGGCTGTGTGGTTCCGCTTCCTGACACTACAATCATCACTCCCCTCCGCTCATTATAACCCCTTTTCACATATTTCCCATCCGGGTCCACATATGTCCATTGGGTCCACAAGGAGTTAGCCTCCCCCTTCCCTTGTCCACACTTTGGGTCGGGCCTGGAATGATGCCTCAAAGGTTGATGCAACTATAAAGAAAGTTAAAAACATAATTTGGCCACTTACAATAAGAAATGTACCATAAAATGCAAAGGTGGTCAGGACATAAAAATTTAGTGTGTGGGAAAAAGCCAAACATGAGCTATACCCCTTTTATCATCATGGCCGTCACCTTGTTTCGTAGGGCCCTTATATGAGCCCCTTGCATCATTATGGAACCCATGATTGTCCCAACCCTTGGCGGGTGATGAATTGCCCAACCTCAAGGGGGTATTCACTATTATATCATATGCATCATGCTCTCATTCCCTAGAGCCCCGAGCAGTTAAAATAAAGAAAAATCAATAAAAGGAAAAAGGCATATGAAGAGGGGGAAAAAAAAGGTCGGGGTAGCTCATGTACCACGATTGCTCCTTGCTACATCTATACCCCCATGTGTGGGCTTCCTCTCATTATAGCTACCCTTGTACCATGGCATGTGGCTTGGAGCTTTCCCTACTACCCCACTCCGTTCCACCATTATTTCACATGACACATGACAATTGCCACTTGATGGATGTACCATGGACTTGTAACCCCCTTAGAGGTTGAAACCACTTAATAGGGTTTTTGATTAACCTCCTCCTTGAGCTTGGGGACACCTATAGATTCTGTTATGCTAATATACCAATAGGTGTCATATATCATAATTGACTTGATGAGCTATGTAATATGTTCATACCTTTACTTGTTGCAAAAGTTTTCCATATTGTCAAAAAATAAAAAAATTTAAAAAATGTAAAGAGGGTATATCTTAAAAGAAAAATCAAAAGGTAAAAAGAATAAGATGGTCAAAAAAGTGAAAGAAAAGGAACCCCACCAAAAGAAAAACCAAGGAAAGTGTGCAAGTCTAAATGCCACTACTTTTACTCTTGTGCAATAAACAATTGTGTGCAACTTGTCACCTATGCCACAATTGATAAACAGTCAAATAAATTAAGCTTGACTAGTTTATATTTTCAATTTTATGTTTTAGAGATAGAAAATAAAAATCTGACCAAACTGTTTAATCTTGGCAGATAAGTAGACAGGTAGAGTGAATAAAAGGAGCTCAACAGTTTAATTTGAGCCCTTGGATGTAATAAGACTAGACTTAGATAGATATATACATGTAAAAGAAAAGAAAGCGTGAAAAGGGTTTGCCAGTCTAAGTGCACCCAAATAAAGAAGAAAAAATGATAGGTTAAAGTAGGTAGGGTAGGTAGATGATGTTGCAGAATTACATGTGATGAATAATGACTCTAAATGTGTTAATTTTTACTTTCATCACAAGTACAAGGCAGACATTACAAAGCATTTCAAGCAAAGCAAGGTCGAATGCTTATCTCCTCCCTCATTTTCCCTAAATTCTCACTAATTTCCCTTAAGTACTAAGGCATTTGCTAAATTAGAGGGACTCAGAGCATTTCTCTGACTTCTGGAGGGACCAGACCCTCGGCCCAATAGTTTATAAAGCCTAAAGTACTTAAAACTATTCATAAGATCACTTATTCACCTTCATAATTCTTTTCTTAAGTAAAACCCTATTTTACTTAGGAAAATGACAAATATTTCTCATATAAACTCTTTTTCATCCTGAGCCTAAGTTTAACTACACAAGTCAACTGTTTTTATATTTAGCGCTTTCGTTTTATTGTTATACTAACTTTTAACTTATATTATATAAATCCCTTACAATATTTACCCTTTCCCACCCAAATGAAACCTTTCGACCTCCCCTACAAACCAATGCTTTCTTAACAATTTGTTTTGTTTTACAGGTGATCAGAAGACCACATCCTTGGATAAACAGTCTTAATACTAGTCATAAGACCTGTTTACTCCAAGATTGTTATCAAATCTATTCAAACAGAGATAGAAAATAAAACATATAGTTGAAAGACAAGCAAAAGAAACATGAAATTAAACGATTCACTGTTAAAACAGATAATAAAAACCTAAACTACACATTGAAGGCAAAAGGACACAATAAAGAACAGTCAAAGTGTATAAGGATTAAAGAGTATCAGATTGAAGACCAAGTCAATTAAATCATCTAGTATGAAGATAAACAGTAGGAGAGATAGTTACAAAACAGAGTATACAAATTCATGTCAAAGTGAAGACAGATGAAAAAACAGAGCGGTAAAAGTAAAAAGTAAAAAGTAAACAGTAAACAGTAAAAGTAAACATGAAGACATTAAGGGTTAAACAAAGATGAAAACACTTTCACCAGCTACAATGAAGTTTATCCAAAGTAAAAGTGAAAAACAGTTGAAAGGAATTTAAGGTTAAAAGATGAAATCAAAGCAGAAATGGTACATTCTTCAGAAATTTCCTGTTTAAGTCATAGTTTTGTAGAAACTATTGTGGCCAATCCAAGAAGTATTTTGAGAAACTGGAGGAATTTTTTGTTCCTAATAGGCTAATCTACAAAAACCTATCTCACTTTTTACACAGGTATTACCAAAAGGGAGATAAGTGCATGTCTTCACAGCCTATTTTTCAGTTTGTGCAAAGTCCTGTTTTTGACATCTTTTTGCAGAGAATATTGTGAATAGATGGAGATGAATTTTTGGAAACTAAGAGAGGTTTATCTCAAAAACATTCTTATCTACAATAACCTCTTTCAATTTTTACATATCTATCACGGATGGAGATATACAAGCATATCATTGGACCCTAAGTTTGCAGAATTTCTGGGGCAGAATGCACAAAGGAAGGATGCAATTTGTGACTGGGATGCCTCATCATCAACTAAGAGTTGCTACCAAATTAGACTTTCTCTTCTTCATCACCATAAATCTATAGAAATAGTGCCAAATAGATTCATTAGGTTGGAATGTCCTTTATTTAAGTTCTATTATTGTAAAACAGTTTGAGATATTTCTAAACCAATCTTGATATTTTTTCAAGATATTTCAGTTTAGAATTAGTATAAATACTTCTTCATTTGAAGTATTTTGTATGGATTCTTAGACATTGCTGTAAAACTAATTATTTTGGAATAAAGTGCTGTTGGACAAAATTTTGTATGGCTAGCTGGATGAAGAATTGATGCAAAGGACTTTTCACAGGATTCATGAGTCAGACACCGGATCAATAAGTCTTCTATATCTCATGTTTTAAAGTTTTCTTGTTTATTATATCAACTGTGTTTCATATCTGAATGATAAACGAAAAAGAATAATTCAGAAAGTGCTTGAGTGCAATCTGTTTTCAATCGTTTTTGTTCTTAATGTTTTCCTCTAAACTAGCATAAACAATGAATTCTTAAATGCTCATGTTTCCTAGTTTATTCATTTTGATTATTTGGTAAAGAATTCTTAATTTCTCTTTATTGGTAATCATCCAAGTTCCCTCTTTTAAAATATGTTGAAGGATTCTTAATTTCCCTTCATCTCTTTTGAGTCCATTCCATCTTTTTAAGTCTCTATTTGTTCCCTGTTTAACTACCTTGCCCTGTGAAACCATCCATTGTTAAGAAACCAAATCTAGTTAAGCCATCTTCTTTGACTCTATTAGCCCAATGGCCTAAACTACTTAGTCTTACCCCTCTGTTATTGAATTCCACCACCAAACACAATCAAAACACCTAAACTTTCATAACTAGCCTAATATCTTTCAAAACAAAGCTAAAACTTAAAGAGAGAGCCCTCTCTGGGTACAGATTGGTTAGATTCTGTACCTAAAAGTTGATTTGTGGTTACCTCAGACCCATTTCCTCTTCCCAACAACTTCAAGGAAAATTTGAGTGATAACATAGTGGCGACTCCGCTAGGGAATGAATAGTTTGTTTATTTATTATTATTGTTTGCTTTATAAACTACAGAAGGAGCCTGAAGTTAGCCAGGTAGCCTTTGAACTGCTCTTGCTTTGCAAGTGCATACTAGATGAATGCTGCTTCAGTCAATCTCCGGTTTAGTTTATGAACTGAACATTTGGTTTCCAAACATTCGATCAGTTCCTCATGTCAAATAAATCTTTAAGAAAGTTTAAATCTCATATCTAAAGCCTCTTAAAGAAATCATAGAAGTTGTTTTGAAAATTCGTAAAAAAGAAAAATAATCATAAAATACTCGAAATTTGGCTTCCTGGAGAACTAACTTTTTCTTCAGAATTGCTTTACAGGTTTAGATCTGATCTACAATGGTGGACAGGAATCAGACACACAAAGGTTAAAATCATCCACCCGGCGACTCCAAAATTAATTCTACAATAAAGACTCCACTAGAGGAATGAACCTGAAAGAACTATGTGAAAAGATTAGGCTTTTAACTTGGATTGTTATCCGAGACATTATGTTCTTTCTCATCAAGAAAATCTTTCAATATATATAGTATTTTAGAGAAGATCTTAGAGTAGTTTTTAATTTATCTCTTTTGAAAATTGTAAATATAAAATCTCCATGCACATTTGGGCATCATTCTTCTGACTCTTTTGATGATCATTTTCTTATCAAGAAGCCCCAAACAATCAAGAATCCATTGTTCAAAGATCTAGAGCTTCAAATTTTAGAGAAATTCCCCAACCAAACAATCCATATTCCAAAGCATTAATAGTGATACAGGATGATCGGGTTTGTGGAAAATCTTTCATTTGATGAAATTTTAAATGAATTTAGGGATGAGTTATCAAAATTTCAGCTTGATGAAGATTTTTTAAGAGTTGTATTTATAATTTTCAAAATAAGAAAATACTCTCATGAAACTAAAATGTGTTTTCTTAATTTAGTTGTTGAAAAATATGAAAATGAAATTAAACTTTTGCATTCTCAAATTCAGTCATATAATTTCCGAGATCCTAAAGAATTCTTACAAAATCTTCCTTCTCCAAACCATGAGGAAATTGTACTACCTTTTGATTTGTAGATTGAGGATGATTATGCTTTCAAGAGAAAGATTGAAGAAGTAGTTGCAGGGTTTAGTATTGAGGATACAACTGATAAATTAGACAATGAAGGCCCAGAAGAAACTATCACACTTTATGCTTTTGTTGATCCTATAGCAGGTTATATGGAGGTTCTTCTCAACTCAAATTCTTTAACATGTTTTCTCTATGAGGACCAAATACATCAGCAGTGGCCTTTATATATCACAATTTCGATTATGTGGGTACATGATCAAATTATGCTTCTGATTTCACTGACAATCAGTCAAGCAGTTCATTTGTTTCTGCAGTTGCTTGATTGGCATTTTTGTATTATTTAATTCAACCTGATTTTCAATAATATAGAGTAGGTAGGATTTCAGTTTGATTTAATTCAGTTTTCAGTAGATTATGAAATAAATCCTAAAAGATTTGAATCCAATCAAAAGGCCCTAAGATCTTGATGATTTACTAATTTGGTTTGAAGGTTGCAGCACCTTTTAGTTTCAGGTCAGATCTCAAGTTGTGCAGGAAAAGGTTAAAAATATTTTTGATAAAAAGACCAAGACTGAAGATTCCTACCTAAGTTACAAGGTGCTCAAGTGGGATTCAAGTAGGAAGAATAAAGGTTTGGTGTTGATTGGATAGTAACTTGTTGGAGTTGAAGCCCGAAGAGAAGGCCCTAAGCTTCAGAAGTGTCACTGTCATACATACAATAAAGCAACAAGTAGAAGAAGATTCCATAGTTCAGCCAAAATCATTCGGAGGCCATCTAACCTACTGTTCTTGACTTTCCACCAGGAAAAGCCATCCCCAAGTGGAGCCAGTGTTATGCTCCTATACCAATAGGTGTCATATATCATGATTGACTTGATGGGCTATGTAATATGTTCATACCTTTACTTGTTGCAAAGGTTTTCCATATTGTCAAAAAATCAAAAAATTTAAAAAATGTAAAGAGGGTATACCCTAAAAGAAAAATCAAAGGGTAAAAAGAATAAGATGGTCAAAAAAGTGAAAGAAAAGGAACCCCACCAAAAGAAAGACCAAGGAAAGTGTGCAAGTCTAAATGCCACTACTTTTACTCTTGTGCAATAAACAATTGTGTGCAACTTGTCACCTATGCCACAATTGATAAACAGTCAAACAATTTAAGCTTGACTAGTTCATATTTTCAATTTTATGTTTTAGAGATAGAAAATAAAAATCTGACCAAACTGTTTAATCTTGGCAAATAAGTAAACAGGTGGAGTGCATAAAAGGAGCTCAACAGTTTAATCTGAGCCCTTGGATGCAATAAGACTAGACTTAGATAGATATCTAAAAGAAAAGAAAGTGTGAAAAGGGTTTGCCAGTCTAAGTGCACCCAAATAAAGAAGAAAAAATAACAGGTTAAAGTAGGTAGGGTAGGTAGATGATGTTGCAGAATTACATGTGATGAATAATGACTCTAAATGTGTTAATTTTTACTTTCATCACAAGTACAAGGCAGACATTACACTGAAAGCATTTCAAGCAAAGCAAGGTCAAATACTTAACTCCCCCCCTCATTTTTCCCTAAATTCTCACTAATTTCCCCTAAGTACTAAGGCATTTGCTAAATTAGAGGGGCTCAAAGCATTTCTCTGACTTCTGGAGGGACCGGACCCTCGACCCAATAGTTTATAAAGCCTAAAGTACTTAAAACTATTCATAAGATCACTCATTCACCTTCATAATTCTTTTCCTAAGTAAAACCCTATTTTACTTAGGAAAATGGCAAATATTTCTCATATAAACCCTTTTTCATCCCGAGCCTAAGTTTAACTACACAAGTCAACTGTTTTTATACTTAGCACTTTCGTTTTATTGTCATATTAACTTTTAACTTATATTGTATAAATCCCTTACAATAAATAAATAAATAAAAATAAATAAAACAAAAATAAATAAATAAATAAATAAATTATCATTTACTAGCCGACCACAAATAAAAAAAAAGCTAAAATTTTTCCAAATAACTATTAATAAGCTCCGCATGTTCACGCTCTCTCTTCTCAAACACAAATCTCATTGCCCTGAAGATGGACTCACTAAGTTAGTCCGAAACGTTGGTTTCAAAACTGCTCACAGGTTTTTCCTCACAAATAAAAATATTTACCCTTTCCCATATTATTTAACATATTAAATATTCCCAACATGTTATATATCCTGCCCCCGGTATAATCAGTGTTTAAAAGAGGATTAACGAGTTAATCCGTAATTCATTAAGAACCTTAATCCCCCGCCACATTAAACGGGATTAATTAACCCTCATGGTTAATTAACAGCCTCCTCGTCCATGTAGAAATTTTGAATAATAAACACATATTCAACGGAGATTATCCTGATCATGTACTATTGTGGAATACATACACAATACATAAGATCCTCTACGTTGATCATCAATTTAGTAGCATCAATAACAATAAAACATCAATAGCATGCACACATTAACACAGTATGTATCCCGAGGAAAGCTTACAGCTGAAAACCCCACACTATCTGTATATTAATGATTGAGAACATGTAACATTACAATAGTCAATACTCATCACAAGTATCCAGCACTATCTCCACCTGTTACACACAAACCAGCTCAGACTCAAACAAGTCACAAGTTCAAATCTTCTCCACTGCTTTGCCTACCTCTATTGCATAAACCTGCTGAGAATCACTCACACTGGAAATCACGTGATCATAGGCTATTCTACTGGGCAAATTCGATGCAATACTCATTGGCATACTCAATACATTGCTTGTGCAAATCCTCATGCACAACTATAGTCACAATTGATAGCAATCTGATCATCTAACACCTGTCCCTATTGAACTGTACATGCACTGACATGCAACTGAGTTAACTGATGTATTTTGTAGTTGCATTATGAGTTAATAATTAGTTTAACAACTCATCATTAGTCTATTTGTAGTTAGACTAGTTACAACTAGTTTAACCAAGTCAAACTGAACACAACTCCATCAACTCCACAATCAACTCCACCAAACTCAACTGATTGAGTTCTAACTGAAGTCATGCATGCAACAACTCAACTGACCCACAAAGAAAGCGTATTTTCTTCTGACAGCTGCATGTGCCACATCTGTAGCTCAAACTGAAGTGCTCCAAGAGAATAAGATAAAGTTTATAGTTCAAATATTATTATGAGACAATAATATTTGACTTTTCTATTTTTGACAGCCAGTCTAAAAATAGACTTTGATCACTCTTGCTGTGATCACTCCTGATGTGATCACTCCTACTGTGATCCAAAAATAGAACTTGCGCCATAATTTGCCTGCGGGCCCACTTAGTGAAGGCGACTCTTTTCATTAAGCTCCATCATCTTGTTGCAATCTCAACACTCCCTCTCGACAAGATATGGATTATCAGCAACTCCTATCCTGCCTTGGTGGTATTCAAATTTGCTCCTGGTGAGCGCCTTCGTCAAGATATCAGCATGCTGATCCTCCGTTGGAATGTATGAAAGTAACATGATCCTCCGCTGCACACAATCTCTATATGATGGTACTTGATGTCAATATGCTTAGATCTATCAGGAAATACAGGATTAGCCGAGAGTTTAATGCAACTCTGGTTATCACAGTAAATCACAGTAGGATCCAAATGAGAACCGAACAAACCCACCAGGATCTTCCTCATCCATATAGCCTCGCATGCAGCCAAACTTGCTGCCATATACTCGGCCTCTGCTGAACTGAGTGCCACGGATCTCTGCTTCCTGTTGTTCCAAGAAACTGCTATCGACCTAATACTGAAGACCCCTTCTGATGTGCTCTTTCTGTCCATTGGGCTCCCTGCCCAATCTGCATCTGTAAAGCCACATAGCTTCACCTCATCCTCCTGTATGTACCACAAGCCATATCCCGATGTGCCTCTCAAATAGCGCAATACATGCTTGCCCGCCTTCCAAAAGAGCTTGGTAGGCTTAACCATAGCTTGTGAAAGCTGGTTAACTGCATAGCATATATCGGGTCGTGTATTGAACAGATACATAAGTGACCCCACCAACTGTCGATAAACAGTGGCATCCACTTCTTCTCCCGAAGTGGCATCCTCATTCCTCTAACCTCTAGGAAGAGGAGTATCAACAAGCTTGCAGCCATGCATGTTGAACTTCTCCAGTATCTCCCGAGCATACTTACCCTGAGAAACAAATAGTCCACCTCTGCGCTGCCATATTTCCAATCCTAGGAAATAGTGAAGGAGGCCCAAGTCCTTCATCTCGAACTCCTTAGCAAGATCATCCTTGCATGAAAGTATCAACAGCTCATCACCCGTTAGAATCAAATCATCTACATACAGTACAATGATAAGCAACTTACCCTCCACCACAATCTGGTATAGGTTAGGATCCGCCTCGCTCTTGAAGAATCCAAGTCCTGTGAAATAGCTGTCTATCCGTGTGTACCAAGCACGTGGTACTTGTTTCAACCCATACAACGCTCTCTTGAGCCTGCACACATGCGACTCGCTGATGAAGATCTCAAAACCTTCAGGCTGCTCAATGTACACCTCCTCCTCAATGATTTCGTTGAGGAACGTAGTCTTCACATCCATCTAATGAATGTGCCACCCCATCTGCGCTGAGAGAGCAAGAATCGTTCGTATGGAAGAATACCTTGCGACAGGTGCAAAGGTCTCCTCATAATTGATCCCCTCTATCTGTGAGAAGCCTCGGGCAACAAATCTTGCCTTTTACTTCTCCACACTCCCGTCAGCTGCCTGCTTAACCTTGTAGATCCATCTTGAACCCACCACTGATTTCCCTTCCAGTCTAGGAACAATCTCCCATGCACTGTTTCTGACAATAGAATCATACTCTTCCACCATCGCGTCTACCCATGCGGGATCCTCCACAGCTTCCTTGAAAGAGGATGGCTCCGTCACAACACACTTGCTCATAAGAGCCATGTATCCAGTGTACCGATCAGGTGACTGCCTCTGCTTGCGTTGGGCTGTAGGTGGTCCTACAACTTTCTCTGCATCTTGAGCCAGTCGCTCAGCTTCTGTCAAGTGCTTTCGCCCTCTGATGGTTGGTGCTGCATGAGTGGTCTCTTCCACTCCATGAACCTCATCCTATGGCTGATCCACGTCCTGAAGCTCATCCTTAAGAACTAATAGCTCCTCATCTGCATGCAAGTGTAGCTCCCTCTCAAGCGAACACTTCATGGCTTTCTCCTCCTGAAATTTTATATCCCGTCGCACAACAGTCTTACCACTGTCTGGCAAATACACACGATAGTTGTAGGGCGTATCAGTGTACCCCACAAATATCCCAACCTCTGCGGTCGACTCCAACTTCTTCCTGGCATCCTTCGTTACATGCATGTAAATGTTAGCACCAAAAATCCTCAAATGAGAAAGATCAAGCTTCTTACCAGAATAAGCCTCCTCGGGTGTACTCATGCCAAGTATCCTGTGAGGACAACGGTTCTGCACATAAACTGCTGTATTGCATGCTTCCGCCCACAAGTGAAGGGGTAGGCCCTGATCATGCAACATTGCCCGTGCAACACCCACGATCGTTCTGTTCTTCCACTCAGCAACCCCGTTCTACTGTGGGTTATGGGGGGCAATGAGCTCTCTTCGAATCCCTTCTGCCTTGCAGAACTCCTTGAATTCATCAGAGTTGTATTCACCACCATTATTGCTCCTAAGAGCCTTCACCTTCTTCCTCGACTCCTTCTTGACCAATGCTTTGAATTCACAGAACTTTGAATATGTCTCGCTCTTCTTCTCCATGAAGAAGATCGATCACTTACGAGAGAAATCATAAAAAAAAATCACATAATACCTGTGTTTTGCTGTCGAAGCAACTGAGAAAGGTCCACACACGTCTGTGTGAATTCTCTCAAGGATCGTCGTGGCGCGACTATCCTTCTCGTGAAAGGTGGCTTTCACAAACTTCCCCAAAGTACACCCCTTGCACTGATTTGACTGCGCAAGAGTGCCTTTAGGAAGCCCTGTAGTGATCTGCTACAGTATCTTCAAGGCTCCATGGTGAAGGTGACCCAATCTCCTGTGCCACAACTCGTCATCATCCCGGCTCACCAATCCTTCTGCCTTGTTTGCCATTGCTGTGCATCCATCTACATGCAACTGATAAAGGTTCCTCACTCGAACCCCTATCTTCTAGGTTTCACCAGTTGTCTTGCTGCGCAGGAAAGCCTTTCCCTCATTGAAAACAACATCATACCCCTTGTCTTCTAACATCGCCACAGAGATAATATTCTTCTTCAATCCTGGAACATGCATGACTTCCTTCAATACGAAGGGTTTACTAGACTCCCTCTCAAAGGAAATGGTACCGATACCGGTCGCACTGTATCTACCATCATAGCCCATCTTGATGTGCACTCCACGATCTTTGTCCTCTAGATCAGAAAACAAATCTCGATCTCCCGTCATGTGAAAAGACGCACCACTGTCCAAGAACCACACCGATCCCATCGCACTTGAAACGAAGCATGCGATCAATGAAAAATCAAGCTCAAACTGCGAGGCTAGAGCCTCTCCTGCTGCCGATCCAGCAGCTTGCTTGTTCTTCTTCTTCTGCGGACAATTAGTGGCATAGTGTCCGTGCTGGTGACAGTGAAAACAATTCACCTTGGACATGTCCTACTTCTTGCCTTTCGCACTAGACTGAGAAGCTTTCTTGCTCTTCCCCTTCTTTGCTTTGGCAGCCAAAGTGCAATTTTCTTCATCAGTTCCCTTTGATGAAGATCCATCCTTGGTACTCCGCCTGATCTCCTCCTGCACAAGATCTGACCACAGTCTTTCCCATCCTGGCAATTTCTCCCGACCATTGACAAAGTCCTGATAGGAATGCCAACTCTTCGGAAGACCAAGGAGAGCCAAGCTCACCAAGTCCTCATCATAAACAGTAACCCCCACACTTCCCAGCTCATCTCGATACTGAGTGAACTTCGTGAGATACTTGGGCATACTGTCACCCTTCTCGCATTTGATGTTTATGAGTTTATCTTTCAGTGCCAGCTTCCTCTGATCGCTCTTGCTTTGGAATAGATCTATTAAAGCCTTCCACATCAGATATGGAGAAGTCTTTCCATGCAGGCTAGACACTATGTGATCCTTCACGCCCTATAACAGAATCCTTCGACATTTTTCGGTCTTCTTTTGCTAAGCATCAGCTTGAGTAGCATCAGTAGGCTTTGGGACATCCATCTCTATGAACTCCTTTAACCCGTTATCATCCAATACTGCCTCCATCCTGTCCTTCCATGCAATATAGTTTGAGCTGCCCTCAAGAGCATACTCCAATCGCAATCCGTTGGAAGACATTGCCTCGTTGACACCAAGAAAACACTGCTGCAAATTCGAATTCCACCAGCTTCAAAGTCAACCACCTCGGATCTAAGATTCGTGAGAACAAACTATTTCTCATACAGAGATTGACTGTATGGGCATTCACCGGATATCTCACCTTCCAAAGGAAGGATGAATCCAGAGGCTACCTGGCCCGATTACAGACTCTGCCTGAAGAAATAAGATGTAAACACTTCCTGAATAGTAGATCTTATGATCAACAGCTCCAATACCATGTAGAAATTTTGAATAATAAACACATATTCAACGGAGATTATCCTGATCATGTACTATTGCAGAATACATACACAATACATAAGCTCCTCTACGTTGATCATCAATTTAGCAACATCAATAACAATAAAACATCAATAGCATGCACACATTAACACAGTATGTATCCCGGGGAAAGCTTACAGCTGAAAACCCCACACTATCTGTATATTAATGATTGAGAACATGTAACATTACAATAGTCAATACTCATCACAAGTATCCAGCACTATCTCCACCTGTTACACACAAACCAGCTCAGACTCAAACAAGTCACAAGTTCAAATCTTCTCCACTGCTTTGCCTGCCTCTATTGCATAAACCTGCTGAGAATCACTCACACTGGAAATCACGTGAGCACAGGCTATTCTACTGGGAAAATTCGATGCAATACTCATTGGCATACTCAATACATTGCTTGTGCAAATCCTCATGCACAACTATAGTCACAACTGATAGCAATCTGATCCTCTAACACCTGTCCCTGTTGAACTGTACATGCACTGACATGCAACTGAGTTAACTGATGTATTCTATAGTTGCATTATGAGTTAATAATTAGTTTAACAACTCATCATTAGTCTATTTGTAGTTAGACTAATTACAACTAGTTTAACCAAGTCAAACTGAACACAACTCCATCAACTCCACAATCAACTCCACCAAACTCAACTGATTGAGTTCTAACTGAAGTCATGCATGCAACAACTCAACTGACCCACAAAGAAAGCGTATTTCCTTCTGACAGCTGCATGTGCCACATCTGTAGCTCAAACTGAAGTGCTCCAAGAGAATAAGATAAAGTTTATAGTCCAAATATTATTATGAGACAATAATATTTGACTTTTCTATTTTTGACAGCCAGTCTAAAAATAGACTTTGATCACTCCTGCTGTGATCCAAAAATAGAACTTGTGCCATAATTTGCCTGCGGGCCCACTTAGTGAAGGAGACTCTTTTCACTAAGCTCCATCATCTTGTTGCAATCTCAACAGTCCAATCCCGCTGCCCCCGATGTGATTAAATAATTCTTAAATATATCGGGCCCGCCATTGTTAAAACCCCATCACTTCATACTCCCTGAAAACCGTCTGATCACTCCTTCCATATCTGACAGACTATAATACATATTGCATGGCCCTTTGTGACCGCATGTTAACGCGCGATCACAAAGTGGTTTTTGCACAATGCCTCTGCCACGCATCGAAAGCTCTATGGAATTGTTGGCTTGAGGTCCATTACCGCCCTTCCCCAAAAGCGGTGCGATATAAAACTGCTTACCACCTTCTACTAAACAACAAAATGTCTCATCATTCAGTTGCTGCCAATTGTCATTTTCATTCACCCGCCAATACCAACCATTTACCCGTTTAAACACAAAAACCCCAATTTTGCTCGTTTTCACCTGATTGTGCAGTAAAACCCTATGTAATCCAGCTGCGCCACTTGAAGCCTTTATTAACTGATTCGAGCATGGTTTACCTCCCGAAAAGCATTCTGGACTCACTCCGCAGACCTCTCAAGCCCAAATGAAACCTTTTTGACCTCCCTTGAAAACCAATGCTTTCTTAACAATTTGTTTTGTTCTACAGGCGATCAGAAGACCACATCCTTGGATAAACAATCTTAATAGTCATAAGACCTGTTTACTCCAAGATTGTTATCAAATATATTCAAACAGAGATAGAAAATAAAACATACATTTGAAAGACAAGCAAAGGAAACATGAAATTGAACTATTTACTGTTAAAATAGACAGTAAAAACCTAAAATACACATTGAAGGCAAAAGGACACAGTAAAGAACAATCAAAGTGTATCAGGATTAAAGAGTATCAGATTGAAGACCAAGTCAAGTAAATCAGCTTGCATGAAGATAAACAACAGGAGAGACAATTACAAAACAGAGTATACAAATTCATGTCAAAGTGAAGACAGATGAAAAAACATAGCGGTAAAAGTAGAAAGTAAAAAGTAAACAGTAAACATGAAGACATTAAGGAATCCTTGGTGATCACCCTTTAAACCTTTTGTCCTTTATCTCTCTTTTTTCTCTAACCTTAGAAGTATCCTAGGGCTAGTGCGAAATGCATTAGGGTGTCCCATTTAAGGAGTGATTTGGTTCACCAATGCGCTGTTGTCTCCTCAAAATTTGAACAAATTCCTGTGGCTAGATTTGGAGATATCCTAAGCCCTAGCTCCAACATCATATCTAACCCTAGGTTTCTTTGGTTAGTGGCTTTCCATAGGTCAATTCTACTTGAAAACTCATTGGAAGTTAACCATTCATTGACCTATCTTACCCTTGCTTGTCTTAGGGCATCCTATTCCCCATTAATCGTTGAAACCCTAAGCCTAAGTTGGGGCACTCATAGGTCTCTCTTGTGGTCCCAATCATTGTATGATAATCATCTCAAAAAACCCTAAGAGAGGTTCTTTTTCTTCTTTCAAAAGCCTTGATTTAAGCATATATACCATATTTATTTATCACTTTTACCTAGGTTTTAGCCTCCTACCAATAAGCCTTTCTTGGAGAGCTCATCTCTTGCTTTTGAAGTTCATCTAAGCCTCTCCTTTGAATGGGATTTTGGAAATCGCATCATATCTGTTATCACCCAAAATTTTTCAAAACATCATTGTGTTAACTCTGCTTTTGGTCATGATTTCAAGGAGGTCTGAAAGTCATTTTAGTCTTGATAAAAGGGTAAGTGATAGGGTTCGAAGTCTTAAAATGTCATCTTTCATTTCCAAATAAAGTCCTTTAGGTTCACTTCATGGTCAAATAGGTCACATTTTTCATTTAGAAGTCATTCCATTAAGTTTAGGGTTAAATTTTTGCAATCATATAGGAATCCATAGTTTTGTAGTGCAACTAGTGGTGGGCTCTAGTATTGCAGCAATAATGCTGCAACTCCTAGGGCTCCCTTCTTTACTTTTATCAACCCGGTAGTTCGTAACAAACTTGGAAGCGACGGTGCTATATGCACAAGTACTAGCTCTTGCCGCAGGCTGTCACTTGATCAGCTGGCACAAGTCCGCTGGGAGCTTAAGCCAACTTCTATGAGCTCTTAGAAGAAGCTTTTAACTTTTATGGATGAAAGCTAACTCAAAAGAGGCTAGTCTACATGCAAAAAGAAGCTGGAAGCTGAAAGGAAATGCAAACCCGAGCAAACCATAGTTTTACCGACTAACCCTACTGGTGCAAGAAAAGAGATGAAAGTGGTGGAAATGGATGCCATTGACTCTTGGAAAGGTAAAATGCATGTGACTAAGCTATTTCTGAAGTAAAATCTGGAAAAAACATCTTTTTGCATTTTTGAGTAATTTTGCAAAATTATTATGCATGTGCTTTAACTATTTTTGACTGTGCAGAGGTTGATTGGCGAAAGGAAATGGAGTAGGTACTTGCAGGAGGTTGGAAAGGTGAGAAGAGAGCCTAAGGGGTCCCTAGCACCCTTCCAGAGAGTTTCACAATGATCAGATCTCGAAAAACCGCTCACGTGAACTTCTATACGAAGTCTGCAGGGGTTCTACAGGAAGATCCGAAAGAGGATTTTGGGGGGGTTGATGGTGGAAAAATGGTGGGAAAGTGGAAATGGAGGATGGATGAGGATGAAAAGGGGTCTAGGACTTGGTAAATGAAGCTAAGGAGTGATGAGGGTGGTTGGATTTGTTCAAGGATGGAGGGAGCAATGTTGCACAAAGATGTGGAAATTAGGTCAAGTTGGAAAAGGGTGGCGAATGAAGGGAAGGAATCTGGAATTAGAGGTTGGAGCAGGTGGGATGATGGAGGAAGGATAGATAGGGAAGTATCACAAATGCTATGCACACTATTTCTCAAAACTAATCAAACAAAGACTATGCAAACCAAAGATCTAGCTATCTTGACCTAATTTGACCTAGAAACCCAGAAATCATGATGAACAGAACTTTATTGGTAGGAAATCATGTAAGATAACTATGAAAACTAAGCAAAAACAGATCTACGCATGTAATCACAACTGGTATCAACTTTTACAACTGAGAATCTAACACTAGAAATTGCATGAAGAAGCAAGAACAACGTTTTTGTGGCAGTAAGGACACCTTGGTCTCAGCTCATGGTCTTGAGGAGGGAGAGGTGAGATCAAGGGTTGCTTGATGGCCTTTTTCAAAGATCTTTTCTGTTACCAACCTATCAAATCAACTTGATCACGAAAAGCTATTCCAATTGTCAGGCCAGGGTAACTCCAGAATGAGCAGAAGAAAACTGATATATTATTTCATTAGAGAACTATTGTTTATATACAAAAAGGAGATGGAACAGTTCATCTTCTTGATGACTGTTCACGTTCCAGTTTACCCAACCGCTGAGGATTAGGTGTGAACATTCCCCCCTTTAATCTGAAGGGATGTTGGTGAGTCCAAGCATCGTTCTGAATCTTTCAAGCTTTTCTCTTCCAAGCGCTTTGGTGAAGATGTCTGCAATTTGCTCATTTGTGGAACAATGACGGAGATGGATTGTTTTGGCCTCAACATGATGTCGGATCAGATGATATTTAGTATTGATGTGCTTAGTACGATCATGGAGCTTTGGGTTCTTGGCCAACTTTATTGGAAAGGTGTTATCAATCATGAGTGGAGTTGATTGTACTTGTTTTACCTGCAAATCTTCAAGAATTTTCCTGAGCCACACAATTTCTTTCGTTGCTTCAGCTGCTGCCACGTATTCTGCTTCTGTTGTGGAATCTGCTGGAACTGATTGTTTGCGTGATCTCCAGGAGACAGCTCCTGATCCAAGACTCATAGCATATCCTGAAGTAGATACCCCAGTTTCTTTGTCTCCATCAAAGTCTGAATCAGAGTATCCAATCAAGTTGAAGTCGTCCACCTGTGTATACTTGATTCCAAGGTTTTGAGTTCCCTTCAAGTACCTTAGAACTCTTTTTGCAGCAGACCAATGTCCGTCACAAGGCTTTTGCATAAACCTGGAGAGGATTCCAACAACAAATGAAATGTCTGGTCTGGTAGTAGTGAGGTAGATGAGACTTCCTACAAGCTGTCTATACTTTGTTGCATCCTCAAATTCCTTTCCTTCAATAGATGTGAGCTTCAAGTTTTGTTCCATTGGAGTAGAAAGAGGATTGCACTCTGTCATACCAAATCTGTTTAACAAATCTCCAATGTATTTCTTTTGAGAAAGAAATATGGATTTTGGTTGTTGGGTTACTTCAATGCCAAGATAGTAATGAACATATCCCAAATCAGTCATTTCAAAACTTTTTCCTAATTCTTTCTTTATGGATGCAATATAGCTTTCATTGTTCCCTGTCATTAAAAGATCATCTACATATACCACAAGATATACAACTGTTTTGCCAACTTTCTTGACAAATAAAGTTGCATCATCAAGATCAAAATGTTTGAAGTTGAGTTTCAGAAGATGCTCAGTTAGTTTTTCATACCAGGCTCGTGGTGCTTGTTTGAGGCCATACAAGGACTTCACAAGTTTGCATACTTTATGTTCATGTCCTTTCACAGCAAATCCTTCAGGCTGGGACATAAAAACATTCTCTTTTAGATCTCCATTCAAGAATGCAGTTTTTACATCCATTTGATGGACTTTCCAACCGTTCTGTGCAGCTAGTGCAAAGAGTGTCCGGATGGTGGCCCATTTTGCTGTGGGGGCAAAAGTTTCCTCATAATCGACCCCTTCCTTCTGTGCAAAACCTTTTGCCACAAGCCTAGCTTTGTGCTTGTCAAGTGAGCCATCAGCTTTGTACTTGTTCTTGTAGACCCACTTGCAGCCAATTGGTTTGGTTCCAAATGGAGGATCAACCAGCTTCCAAGTGCCATTCTTTATGAGGGCATCATACTCCTTCTGCATCGATTCTTTCCATTCATCATGAGAAGCAGCTTCTTTGAAGGAAGTTGGTTCAAAATCTGTAGACAAGTTCAATTCACAATCATAAGTAACATCCATATCAACAGGTGAATTAGAGTCATCTACATCACCTCCATCTTGTCGGTTTGTATTTCTGGTTCCTGTTTTTCCAATTTCATCAGGATGAACACTTTCAAGTGTCTTTGTCAGCCACTTTGGGGGACCTTTCTGAGATGGTCGAGGCTGCTCTATTGATTGAGTTGGGACTGAATCAAGATTGAGTCTCCCAATTCTATCAATTACATCACTTAAAGGATCATCCGGTGTTGGAGTTTCATGCAAGGGAGATTGTTCTTCAGAAGAAGATTCCACATGTTGATCTAGTATAGGAATCCCCCCTTCAAGATGTTGAATCTGATTATCAAACTCTTGAAATGATTTTGTTTTTGTGAATCTATCCAAGCGATCAAGTTGCCGCTCAACAACACTGTCAGATTTGGATGATTCAAGAAAAATGACATCTCTAGATACAACAAACTTTTTATTTACTTCATCATAGAGACGGTATGCTTTAGAGGTGTTTGAATACCCCAGGAAGATACACTTATGACTTCTGGCACCAAGTTTGTTTCTATGTACCTTTGGTATTAAAGCATAACAGGTGGAACCAAAAATCCTGAGATGTTTTACCGAAGGAACATGTCCATACCACAATTCATAAGGAGTCTTGTTTCTTATAGCACTAGATGGACATCTATTCTTTATATATGCAGCACATAGAACAACATCAGCCCAAAACATTATCTTTACATTTTTGAAGAAAAGCATGGATCGTACCATATTCAAAATTGTTCTATTCATTCTTTCTGCTACACCATTCTGTTGGGGATTATAAGGTACAGTTGTTTGATGTTTGATCCCATGTTGGCGAAGATAGTTTTCAAATTCATTTGACGTATATTCTTTTCCATTATCAGTGTGAATAGACCCAATATGAGATTGTGCATCATTTTCAATCCACTTATGAAAATTCTTGAATGTTTGAAAAGCATCAGATTTGTTCTTCAATAAATAAACCCAACACATTCTGGTGTAATCATCAATAAATGTCATGATATATTTATTTCCATTTGCAGAAGGAACAGGCATTGGACCACATAAATCTGAATGAATGAGTTCAAGCTTCCTATGTGCTCTTGAATGTGAATCATGAACAGACTGTTTGCTATGCTTTCCTAGAATGCAAGCATCACATTGCTTATGTTTTCTAGGAATTGTAGGCAAACTAGCAACACCATTTTTCTTCAACAAGCGGAGACTATCATAGTTTAAATGTCCAAATCTAGCATGCCATAATAAACTTGACGGAAGTGTACCTTCTTCATGATGAGAAATATATGAGAAATGTTGTGCATGAGCAGAGGTTCCTTGCAGTTTAAGAAGTCTTTCTTCTTCTATACCCCTCATGACAAGTGAGTGGTCAGATGCCTTTCTTACCTCAAGTTTTCCATCAAACATATGAATGGAGTGACCTTGCTGGCGGATGTGGACCAGGGACAACAAGTTTCTCTTGAGCTGTGGGAGATATAGAACATGATCCAGAAGAAAGTCTGGAAGACCAGGCAGTTTAAGCCTGATTGTGCCAAGCCCTGATGGCTTGATTTTTGACTGATCTGCAAAGTATACTGCTCCATCAACATTGTCAGTGAAATCTTAAAAAAAATCTTTCCTATGAGTCATATGACAGGTTGTTCCTGAATCAAGCAACCAATCATTTTTCGAAGAAGCAAGTGAAGCATTAAACAAATCTTCATTTACTCCAATGTTACATTGTGCCTCAATATAGTGAGCGGATTCAGGTGCTTTACCTTTGTCTGTGTCATCAGTTTTACCTTTCCGCTGATTTCTTCTCTGCTCAATTTTGTCCCTTGGTAGCTTGCATGTAGAAGCATCATGTGATCCATTTCGTTTGCAGCGAATGCAATGTAGATCTGCCTTTTCTCCTTGAGAATGTCTGCCCCCCCTGCCTCTGAAGTATCTTTCTCTTCCTCTTCGTCCAGCTCTTCCTCTTGTAGAATCTTGAGCAAGATGCTTTTCTTTATGAGCAAGGCAAACAGTCTCTTCAGAAGATTCAGGGACTGTCTTCTTTCCAAAGGCTTTCTCTCTTTCAGCAAACTTTTTCACAAGAGAGTCAAAGGTTATATCTTTAAGATTTCCATTTGCTTGTAATGACTCAGGATAATTGGAGTAGGTAGGATAGAGTGCTTTGAGAAAGACAATAAGAGAGATATCCAGCTCAACCTTAGTGGATTTAATATCATGCATTATAGACTTTATTTCAGATGCAAGAGCAAGAGGATCATTATTTTTCAGTTCAAGAGTGAAGAGTTTAATCATGAGCTGAACAACTTCAAGTGCAGAATGTGAATCATAGAGTTCTTTCAGCTTTTGTAAAGCTTCAAAGGCAGTGGAGTAGGATGAAATATGATGACTTACTTCTTCATTTACAGATGCTGCGATCAATGCATAGGCTTCGCTGTTCTTGTTTTCCCAAATGACAAGTTCTTTATCTGATGTAGGCTGCACAGGGTCTTTGTCTTCTTCTCCGACACACACTCCTTTCCACAACTCATTGTAGATGAGGGTGTGTTTTACCATCCGGGACCATTCAGGATAGTTCTCCTTGCCAGTGAGAACTATTCCTACCATAGAGATGATTGAATGCATTCTGTAAAAAATACTTCTGCTAAAAAAAACTTTTGCTGATAGAAAGAACTTCTGCTGATAAAAAACTTTCTGCTGATATACAGTGAAATTGTACTCAAAAGGGTAACAGATTTCAAAATCTTTATGCACTGAGTTTTCTTCAAATGTCTCCAAAATTTTATAAAATATCCTCCACAAAATATTCAAACAACTTCCAAAACTTATTGAAACAGCGTCCAAAACGCATTCAAAAACTTATTCAAACAGCTTACAGCGCATTCAAAAACTTATTCAAACAGCTGGTCAATATATATATGCTGGTTAAACCCCACTATTTTTACAACAGAAAGCGCAAACACCCTCAGAACTTACTGAAGGTTACCAATGGATATAACATAGAGGTGAGGTTGGCAGGTTGGCAACATTTGCATGCAGGTCACAACGAGGGATTCTCATTCTCAGTGGGAGCGGGATTGTTACCAATGTTACCCTCCAGCAGTCGGTCGCTCCTAGCTCGATCCTAACCTTCCACGGACGCCGCGAGATCTATGACCATAAATGAAGGGGCATTGTGATAAGCTTAGTCCACAGCGTAATTCTCCACAACTTCCAGATAGGCGACGTTGCAGAAAGCGATACAGTTCATATATACAAGGGGGTGACCAAGGTGTGGATCGATCACTTGACCTCCTTCAATGGGAAACTGGGCCTCGTCACAGTAATTCAGGGCTCCACCGATGTGACCATCTCCAACTCTCCGCTTTCCAATAAAAGCACAGCCACGGCCGCGTCTCAGTGACGGGACAGAGGGAAGCACATATTAGCGCAGTCACGGTAGTGTCCGAGCACATGATGCAGTGACTGTTCTGATTCAATGCCCAGAGAAAAGTAAATAGATACACACAAAATAACTATACATAGAAGAGGGTTACTCTGCTTCCGTCCAACTCCCTCTCCAGAGGAGACATTAGAACTCAGAGTTCTGGCATCATCCGGACCTCTTCAAGACTTTTCGAAAGAGTCCAAACTCGTTATAAATGGTGGAATATTAAAGCTTCTCAAGCTTTCGCAATTCCTTTCGTTTCAGTCCTTGCAGCGAAGCGTAGTAATGGAGGAAGGAGAGGGCGATCTGAGCTTTGATTTCGAGGGCGGGTTGGAAACGGGAGCCACCGCAGGTGGTACTTCGGCTCTAGGCCCAGACGGGACGTCGATTATTCAAAACCTCGCGGGGCCTCTTCCAGTTCCAAACTCAAATGCCGGGCAAAAAATCTCCAAGAGGAATTTTAGGCATGGCGTTATGGACAGGCCAGGCAAACGTTTCAGGCCGACATAGGTGAAAGCATCTTAACAACGGTCTATAACCTGTCAGGCCAGTGAGAACGTTAGGTGATAGAGCGTTAGGGCAGCACAGGCATGGCAGAGACTCAGGACAGAGGCAGTGTTCAGGACAGAGCTCAGTAATGATATTTCAGGACAGAGGCAGTGGCAGGGAGTTACGACTATTTTAGAACCTGGGACCTGTGCTCTGATACCGTGTTAGGCCAGGGTAACTCCAGAATGAGGAGAAGAAAACTGATATATTATCTCATTAGAGAACTATTGTTTACATACAAAAAGGAGACGGAACAGTTCATCTTCTTGATGACTGTTCACGTTCCAGTTTACCCAACCGCTGAGGATTAGGTGTGAACACCAATCATAAAAAGTGACCTAAGTAGCAAAGCAAGATTTCAATCTAAATAGCAGAAATTATTCTAGAAACGTAGCAAAAACACATAAAAGTACACAAAGGAGGTATTGGCACTTGAGTTGGGCCCAACCCCAAGAGCTACAGCCTCCTAAGAAAGATCAGAGCTGGTGCAAAGCTGGATTCATCTTTATTGATCAAGAAATAATAATTACATCCCAAAAACTGTCTACAATAAAAACTCGAAAATGTTCTGATACAGAGCTGCACTAAAGTGCTAACCTACTGACTAAAATCTGACTAAAAACTGACTAACTCAAATGAGGCCCTAAGCCTTCTTATTTATACAAATTGAGGACCCCAACAGCCCTCCTAAACTTTAGGAACTCGGCTGCCAAAACTTGCAGTTAACAACAGTCCTACTTGACTTGCTTGGTTGCCCCTTGTGCTCTGAGTTTTTGATGGAAAATTCGAGGTAAGGGTTCATAAATGGAAGGGACACGTTCCTACAAATCCCCTCCCTTGTTCTTCCACGAATTTGGCTGCTAAGTGCTCATCAAACCTTTGATTTTGTCTCAAAATTGACCAAAAAACTGCATAAAGCACACATTACACTTGTTGGCATAATGACTAACCCAATTCACTCTATTAGCATAAATATACTGAAAAACATGCAATAAAATAATGAGAATGGTGGATTAAGTCGAATTAGGAGGCTGAATGAGCCCATATAATTACCCATTTCTGGGGCTCATCATCACCCCCCTACTAAAAGTGTTGCTCATCCTCTGAGCAACTAATCGATCTCTTCATCTTTGATTGCTTTGACTGCGTCTCTCACATCCCAGGCTTTTGAGGTGATGTCCTCTTCTCGGTCATGAAACTCCGCTTTTCTCTCTACTTCCTCCCACTGCCTATGCTCCTCTTCTTCTGTAGCTGTTTTGTTAGCGCCTCAACCTCAGCCTGCAGCTTGTCCTCTTCTTGTTGTCCATCAGATGCTTCCTTGCCTGATGGAGGTCCCTCTTGCTGCTGCTGTTCATCCAAAATGGAGGGCCTATCTTCCTTATAGCGTCCTTGTAGTTGTAGCTGCTGTTTCAACAACTCGTTCTCTTCCTGTAGTTTGGCCCTTTGACTACTTTCCACATGCCTTACCATGGCCAATTCCTTTCTTGATTCCTTGAATTGTTCTTCCAGGTGACGTATGTCTGCCACACCCTTGGACTTGGCAATCCTCGTCCACGTGTGAGTCCTCACCATTTCTTGTTCTAGTGCAAAGAAGAGTGGTACTGCAAATTTCTGAGGAATTATCTTCTCGGCTTCTAACAGGTTGTAGTATGAGCCCAAGCTAGGCTGAGGGCTTGGTTCCAATATTTCCTCAGCCTTTTCTTCTTCCTGTGATGGTTTGGCTGCCTTTTCCTCCAATTTCTCGGTCTCTTTTAACTTAGCCAGAGTTTCCTGTAGAACCGTCTCAGCTTCTTGTAGAGCTGTCTTTGAGTCCATCATCCTAATTCTCTCTCTCCAGGTGGAGGTTTTTGGGCTTCCTCGTTCATAGGTGATGGATATCTTTGAAGGAGACTCCTCCTTTTGTTTAGCTGTGGTGTCCTCAATGATAATTGGCTCCTTTGACTGTGGCTGGGGTTTGCCCACTTTGATCCGTGTGCTCCTCCCTGCTTTAAAGTACATGGAGGTTTGCCTCTTTCGCTTCCCTTTTTGTTTTGGAGGTGTGGCCTCCCTTGCCCATATCTCAGGTGATTTCTCCTCTTGCTATTCTTTTTCCTTGCTTCCTGTAGAAATCCTCGTGTCAACTATTTCTCTGTGCATTGCTGAGATCTCAGGGTGTGTCTTTTCCTTTTGTTTTTGTGTGCCTGCTTTCGCTGTGGCAGCCTTCATTTGGGCTTTCTTGGCCTTTTTCTTCCCAACCTTTTTCCTTTTTTGCCTTCTCTGTTTTTGCTGTTGTCTTCTCTTCTGTCAAATTCCTCTTTTTCCTTCCGTTCTTCCTCTGTTTTGCCCTCTACTTGAATGTCTTGTGCTCCCTCATCAATGTTCTTCTCAATTTATTCAATTGGCATGGTGTTGAGTTTTTGTTTTAACCAGGAAAGAAAATGCTCAAGTGGGAAAAAAACACAGTCAATCCCTGAGACAAAGGATAGTTGAATTCGGTTTTTTCTGAACCCAAGAAGGAATTTTTCATGTGCTCCTTACAACATCAAATGGAAGTAATTCCCTTATTTGAAAACTATTGTCACCCAGAATTTGACTGTTTGCTTATGAAAGGAAGAATTTTGTTTTTACAGGCAGAGCACAAGGGCACAAATTCTCTTCTCAACACATAGATAGATATGTAAATTTAGTTTTTTCATGCACACAGGGTGGCCTCTACTACAACATGTATCTTCCTTACAGGAGAATTTTTTTAAAACTGATGAGGAGATTTTGGAATGCAGAGAAAGAACTAGGTAAATTCAGTGAAATATGCTGGCAATCTTTCACGGTTTGTTCAATACACAGGTAGATTTTCACTCTCTTTTTCATTCTAATGTCGTGTTTAATGCACCACCTTGCACAAACAAATCATGAACATAGGATTTTTTTCAGCCTACCTCGTTTTGAGCTTGAAATTTGCTGAAAATCCCGAGTTTTCTTTCTGCAGGGCTGTTTTCTGCCTTTCCTATAGAAGCCTTCTTGTAGAAGGCTCTCGTTTCCTGTAGAACGAAACTGTGCTTCTTGTAGAGCCCGATAGGCGGGAGATTTAAAAAAAACAGGCAGAAATCTCGAAAAATCAGGCAGAAATCTTGTAGAGGACCATTGGTTAGCTGCTCTGGAAGTGGTGGACACGTACTCCAGTTGGGGACGTCGTGAAGGCACAGTGAACAAAGAGTGGTGAATGCGTTAACTGAGCTGTCTTTTAACTGCTGGCGTGATTCGTGGTGAGGAGATGAGGTGGCAGAAATGTGCGTTGGCCCCATGCAGACTGCAGTGCTGTCACGAAACTTCATGTTTTCTACCTGTTAATCACTTGACATCATGTGCGCTGGAGTTCAGAACATCTGCCACTACTTGTTTTTTAAATTTCTCGTGAGTTGACTAGACACGTGCACTGGGTGATCTCCAGATGAGTGCAATCGAACTAGCTGAGGGTGTCGGGCTAACTGGCTACCTTTCTGGCTTAATCCAACCATTTCATTCATTCATGCACTTTCGAATCATACAGAGGCAAATAGAGGAACTGGTTTAGACACTTACCTGTAAGTTGACGTGCTGCTTGGTTCTCTTTGCTGCTGCATGCTTGAATCCCTTATGCTATATGATTTTCGCTGTTTGATGTGTGGATATTTTTCAGGTATCCACTGGTTGGATCTAAGCTACCGAAGTCTGTTTCATCCTTCAGATTTGCACCCTCATGCTGCTGATGCTAGATTTCTGTAGGACAACGACTTGTTTTCTCCATAGCTCCCAAACGATAGATCGGATTGACCTGAAACTTTCTGAGCAAGCTTCTATCATCGTTATGCACCTCCCATAGCAAAATTGTGGTCAATAGATGCACGGATATCGAGAAAAATTGAAAATGGCTGATGATGACAGAGGTCAATTTCTTGAAAATCGTGCACTGGAATTGGCTGAAACTGCTTGGGCAGGTTACTATCACCTATATGCGTCTCCCTATGAAACAGGTTTTGAAATGGATGCTCGGATATGGAGAAAATGCAAAAATGGCTGAAGGTGATGGAGGCTGATTTCTTGGAAAATGTGCACTGGAATTGGCTGAAATTGCTCGGGCATGTTGCCATCATCCTTATACAACTCCCCATAGAACAATTTTTTAAATGGATGCATGGTTTTCAAGTTAGGGGAAAAACAAATTTCTGCTCTATGTATTTTTGTTTCAAAGCATTCTGCAGTTTTTTGCACAGTAAGAAAAAATGAGCTTGGGCTATAATGTAGATTTGGAATTGATGGGAGAGAGGTTTGAAGATTGTAAGAGGATTTATGAACCCTTTATGAAGCTTCCATGTTCACCAAACTGCTTTTTAAGATCCATTTCTAGCTTTCTGTAATTTCTACAGGAACTTCCTGTAGAAAACACAGTTTTCAGGAAAGAAGCACAATGAGGTGGAAAAAATGATGGAGAAGGGTGAGGGATAGAAATAGGCCTCATAGAAAGATTTTCAACCTTTGGGTCCTCTTCTGAGATCGATTTTGGCTTGTTTGCAGTATCTACAGGATCTTCCTGTAGAAGACACAGAACTTCCTGTAGAAGGTGAAATCTCAGCCCGAATGAGACCAAATCTTGGGAAAGGGTAGTGGTCATGGAGGAATGGATTGTGAGGGATGCTTGCAGCCTGATGTTGACCTCTGTCTTCATTTTGTGCGATCCTCCTAACCTGCAATGTCTTTCCTGCAACTTGCAATTATTCAACAGAAATTAGGTTTATTTTTATTTTTATTTTTTATTTTTTTTTATTTTTTTTTTGAAAACAACTAGGGTGCCTCATGGAGGTTTTCACCCTAATTACCTGCCTTGGGTGCTTCCAAGGGAGGTTTTCACCCAGGGATCTTATTCCCTTTTTCTTTTCTCTTTTTTTAACCCATTGACTGCCTCATGGAGGTTTTCAATCAATGAGCCAATCTGGGGCGCCTCCGAAAAGGTTTTCACCTTAGATTTTTATTTTTTCCCTCTTATTATTTTTTTTTTACCCTACCCTACTTGAAAAACAAAATCATTTTCAAGTATAAGAATACTTCCAATGGAGCCATGTGCACATCGAGATTAGAGACAAAATGATGTGGAGGCTTGAAATGCATGCTTTGACAGGTATCCGGATTTTAGAGACCGAATGATTTGACTTTGAAGGGATCAAACATAGCTGAGGAAGAGAGTATTGCTGCAACTTAATGACCGTCTGGAACCATGTATCAATATAGCTCTGATATCCTTGGTCCTTTTGTTGATCTGGATCATTCTCCATATCTTCTTCTATCATGACCTTCACATCTTCCTCTTTTTGCTGATTTTTCTCTTGAATACATGGAGGATTTGATGGTAACCATGAGGGAACTCTCTTGATCTATGATTTTGATGTCTTCTCTTCATCAAGTGTAGCCCATGGTCCTTTGATCTCCTCTTTTGCATCTTCTTCTGCTGGATGTGGTCCTTCAATGCTGTCAATATAATCTCTTTTTTGCAACACTCTTATTGAGCTATGGTGAATATCATTGAGCTCAAGAGGAGTTGTTTGGACATGTTGTGCCTTAGCATTGTAATTGAGTTGAGCTACTCCAATGTGCGGGTTTGGAAATGGTGGTACGGGTAGTTGAATCGGGGTGTATATTTGAGATGGATGTGAATGGGGTTTTGGTTGGGTATGTGGTTTCCCACTATATACTTGCTGAGCTTGCCTGTTATTTGGGTTCGGTTTCGACTGAGCAGGCATTTGGGGCTGCCTTGGTGGAGCAGGAGGTGATGGTTGCGGTTGAGTAGGTGGTGGAGGAAAAGGAGCAGGAGGAGTGTTGTACTGGGGCCTCCACCCCTGATGAGGTGCATTCCACTGAGGCTGTGGCTGAGCGTAGGGGTGAAATGGATGAGCAACTGGTTGGGAATAATATGGAGATGTGAAGGACCAAGGAGGAGGTGTGGATCAGGAAGGATGAGTAGGGGGACCCCAAGAAGGCATGGAAGTGACTTGATAGGGGTTGTAATAGGTCTGGGATGTCCCTTGCATTACTTGTTGGTAAGGTATGGGTCCATGTGGCCTCCTTTGGTTCATACAATAAAGTGGTTCAGTGGCTCCTTTGGCCCTCTGATATGCAGCTTTAATTTCGGGCAAGGAAGGGAACTGATTCGTAGGATGGTCTCCTTCACAGAAAAAACACACTTCTATGGAGTGCAATGGACATTGGTTCCTAGGATGCTTTCTAGTGCACCTGGGAAAAAAGATGGCTAAAGCCCTCTCGGCTTCCTCTTGCTTCCTTTGGATCCGCAAGGTATCCATTTGCATGGCAACCATCTGCCTTATCTCACTCTTGCAATCTTCCCACATGTTTCCAATTTCACCTTCAATGGATGAGTTAGAAGAAAAGGTACTGCTCCCAACATTTTTGTTTTTAGCCATTTGCTCCAGAGGAATGTTTTCTTCTTCTTCTCCCCTAGAGGTTCTTCAAATATGTCTTGCTGTCCACCTAAGGGTTCTTCTTAATCACAGCCATCGAAGAAGAGAGAAGGTTGGCTGTGTGGAGTAGTGGGGGTGTTGTGCAAACATTTTTCTAAATTATTTCTACTCCTACAAGGCATGAAAAGAAATCCTTTTTGGTTGATTTTTGTTTCTTTTTTCTGCTTGTACTTGCAAAACTGAAATAGATTGAACTGCAACTAACTAAAATCTATCTTGCTGAAATGAAAATGCAGAATTGAAATGAAAACAGGAAAGGACTAATCTATTTTTTTGAAATGAAATTGTAGGAATGAAATGCTAGGCTACGCTTGCAGAATTGAAATTGCGGAATTGAAATGCTAATCTACGCTTGCAGAATTGAAATTGCGGAATTGAAATGCTAATCTACACTTGCTGAAATGAAATGAAAGTAGGAAATGTCTTATCTACTTTTGCGGAAATGAAATTGTAAAATGGAAATGAAACAACTACTCTACTCTTGCTGAAATAAACTACTTAGCAGAAGGTTGTAGTAGAAAATAGAAGAAAAGCAGCAATCACTAATACTCTGATGCTTCCCCGGCAACGGCGCCAAAAAGATGGTGGGCTCCAGTATTGTAGCAATAATGCTGCAACTCCTAGGGCTCCCTTCTTTACTTTTATCAACCCGGTAGTTCGTAACAAACTTGGAAGCGACGATGCTATATGCACAAGTACTAGCTCTTGCCATAGGCTGTCACTTGATCAGCTGGCACAATTCCGCTAGGAGCTTAAGCCAACTTCTATGAGCTCTTAGAAGAAGATTTTAACTTTGATGGACGAAAGATAACTCAAAAGAGGCTAGTCTACTTGCAAAAAGAAGCTGGAAGCTGAAAGGAAATTCAAACCCTAGTTTTACCGACTAACCCTACTGGTGCAAGAAAAGAGATGAAAGCAGTGGAAATGGATGCCATTGACTCTTGGAAAGGTAAAATGCATGTGACTAAGCTACTTCTGAAGTAAAATCTGGAAAAAACATCTTTTTGCATTTTTGAGTAATTTTGCAAAATTATTATGCATGTGCTTTAACTATTTTTGACTGTGCAGAGGTTGATTGGCGAAAGGAAATGGAGTAGGTGCTTGTAGGAGGTTGGGAAGGTGAGAAGAGGGCCTAAGGGGTCCCTAGCACCCTTCCAGAGAGTTTCACAGTGATCAGATCTTGAAAAACCACTCACATGAACTTCTACAGGAAGTTTGCAGGGGTTCTACAGGATGTTCTACAGGAAGATCCGAAAGAGGATTTTGGGGGGGTTGATGGTGGAAAAATGGTGGGAAAGTGGAAATGGAGGATGGATGAGGATGAAAAGGGGTCTAGGACCTGGTAAATGAAGCTAACGAGTGATGAGGGTGGTTGGATTTGTTCAAGGATGGAGGGAGCAATGTTGCACAAAGATGTGGAAATTAGGTCAAGTTGGAAAAGGGTGGCGAATGAAGGGAAGGAATCTGGAATTAGAGGTTGGAGCAGGTGGGATGATGGAGGAAGGATAGATATGGAAGTATCACAGATGCTCTGCACACTATTTCTCAAAACTAATCAAACAAAGACTATGCAAACCAAAGATCTAGCTATCTTAACCTAATTTGACCTAGAAACCCAACAATCATGATGAACAAAAATTTATTGGTAGGAAATCATGTAAGATAACTATGAAAACTAAGCAAGAATAGATCCACGCATGTAATCACAACTGGTATCAAATTTTACAACTGAGAATCTAACACTAGCAATTGCATGAAGAAGCAAGAACAACATTTTTGTGGCAGCAAGGACACCCTTGTCTCAGCTCATTGTCTCCAGGAGGGAGAGGTGAGATCAAGGGTTGCTTGATGGATTTTTTCGAAGATATTTTCTGTTACCAACCTATCAAATCAACCTGATCATGAAAATCTATTCCAATCATCAAAAATGACCTAAGTAGCAAAGCAAGATTTCAATCTAAATAGCAGAAATTATTTTAGGAATGCAACAAAAACACATAAAAGTACACAAAGGAGGTATTGGCACTTGAGTTGGGCCCAACCCCAAGAGCTATAGCCTCCTAAGAAAGATCAGAGCTGGTGCAAAGCTGGATTCATCTTTATTGATCAAGAAATAATAGTTACATCCCAAAAACTGTCTACAAGAAAAACTCGAAAATGTGCTGATACAGAGCTGCACTAAAGTGCTAACCTACGGACTAAAATCTGACTAAAAACTGACTAACTCAAATGAGGCCCTAAGCCTTCTTATTTATACAAATTGAGGACCACAACAACCCTCCTAAACTTTAGGAACTCAGTTGCCAAAACTTGCAGTTAACAGCAGTCCTACTTGACTTGCTTGGCTACCCCTTGTGCTCCGAGTTTTTGATGGAGAATTTGAGGTAAGGGTTCCTAAATGAAGGGGACACCTTCCTACAAATCCTCTCCCTTGTTCTTCATGAATTTGACTGCCAAGTGCTCATTAAACCTTTGATTTTGTCTCAAAATTGACCAAAAAACTGCATAAAGCACACAGTAGATTTGTTGGCATAATGACTAACCCAATTCACTCTATTAGCATAAATATAATAAAAAACATGAAATTAACTAATGAGAATGGTGGATTAAGTTGAATTAAGAGGCTGAATGAGCCCATATAATTACCCATTTTTGGGGCTCATCGGCTAGTTCAAAAAGGTGATTTGCGCTACGAAAACAAGCTAATTTCGTAGCACACTATGAGGCAAAAACCCTGTTTTTATGTTTTTAGTGGTCAACTTCCAAGGGGGTTCCTGAGCAATTTAAAACTCATTTTTGAAAAATGAAAGAGGTTTTTCTTATAAACATTATTATCTACAAAAACGTCCTTCATTTTTGTAACAGCTATCAGGGATCAAAAGATATAAGCTCTGTCTCAACACCTATTTTTCAGATGAAAACACTGCAAAAAAAACCAGCTATGAAGAAATGGAAGAAAGGTTAAGAGCATCTAATAATGAAATTGCTAGACTAAGGATGAGAGCAAGAAGGCATGCTGCTGAGAAGACATATTTCAAGAGGATAAAGGCTCTTTGGGAAGTTGAAAAAGCTTCCAAACCATAAATACTTAGCACTGAAGCTCAATATTTTACTTGGACTGTTCCTGCAATCAAAGAAGCTAGATTTGTAAGGAGGATGAATGCTCAGTTGAGAGCTACTAATAGGAGATTGAAAAGACAAATTGAAGACCTAGAAATACAGTTAACAAAAACTGAAGAAAGGCTACAACAATAATGAAACAGAGTGATGAAAAAAAGGGCAGTAAAGGATATATCTTAAAATAGTTTTGGTATTAAAAAGAAGGTCATCTTTGAAGAAGAACAATCTTATAAGGTTAAGTTGTTTTGTTTTTGGTGATCATATCAGTCTTTATGAAATATTGAAAATTCCCAAACTGTAGATTTTGAAGGCTGTGTTGGAAAAAGAGCATACACAGCAGTTTCGTAGCGCGCTACGAAACTGCTGAAGGTGACCATTTAGCACTTTATAGATGCATTTCGAAGGTAAGGTCTGATTAATTCCAAGTTTTGAGGTTGCTGGTAGACATGGGATCATATATGAAGTTTCAGATGGTAGTGGTGCAGAAAGCAAAGTTCCAAGAAGTATTCTATAAGTGATATAAAAGCTGTGCTACGAAAACAGACTATTTTCGTAGCACAGTCATGTTTCATCCTTTCCTCCATATGTTCGAGCTTCCCTTTTTGCACAGGTGGAAAATGAAGTTTTAATGGATCACTAATACATGCCACATGTACACCAGCAAAACTGCTCGAAGATAAGCATAAAGGATCAAGGGCTTTAAAGGGAGGAACTTTGTCTCCTTGTTTTCAGGAACAATTAGGTCATGACTCAGCAGGGTTTGCAACAATAATGGAGACATCATAAAGCTCGAAGACATGGAGTGGCAGCTGATTAAAGAATGTATTTAAGTCATAGATAGGGTTGTTGAAAGCATGTTTTAGGAGTTTCACTCCTATTTGTATTAGGACTCTTAAAGACAGCTAGCTGTCAAGTTGTAATTAAGTAGTTTGTTTTATGAATAGATAGGTGTCAATGATAGGAATTCGAATTCCCCTAAAGATGGATCATAGTATCCAAGGTTGTAAAAAATCTATATTAAGCTTGAGAATCGAATTCCTCAAGGGGAGAATTTCATTAGCAAAAGAAAGTTGTGTTATTGTAAGAAACTATGGTTTTTCAAACTTAATACAAAGATCAGTTTGACTACTCAAGATTCACAAGGAGTTTATGTGTTTGATGTTCTTATGGCCTTTTTCAATTACTTATTTGCAGTGGTATGAGCTTGTGATACTTAGAATTCATTGGGAAATGCTCTAACTTCCTTCACATGCTTGTAAACTGTGTTGATTCACTGTGTTACTGTTTTACTTATAAACCTAAACTCTAAGTGCCTTGACTTCCATGTTTTGCTGATCATGTTGTTTTGTTGAAGACTATCTTGACTCCATAGCCCAATAGATGTTTTCTAATCTTTGATTCAACCAGTCAACCAGTTATACATTTGTCCATTTTTGTTCCTAGAGTTAGCCATCTAATCATTAATAAAAAATCTTAAACCTATTGAGAGAGCCCTCTCAGGTTGAGGAGGCTAAGCCTCAACCAAAATATTGGTTTGAAAGAGTTACTCAGAGTCTACTTGATCAACAGCCTATCAGGGTTAGATTTTGTGATAACAATATCTAATCATTGACCTCATCTCTCTAGTGATTTCCTTCATACCAGGGTTCCTCCCATCGGTGAAAGTCTGCAAAGAGCAGGGGGTGTCAACCGAGGTGACAGTGGGTCCTTATCCTGTTGTTTCCATTTGGTCTAGTAGTTGTCTCTTAGGTACCCCTGCTAGATTGTGTGATAATAGGCTCCAACCTATTCTTTTTCAGGCTACTACATGAAAGGAGACACCAATCCCCTGATACATGAAGTTTTTAATATGCTGGCTTACTTGGTCTTTAATTCTGAATACCTCCATCTCTTTGTTTCTATTTTGTACTCTGTCTCTGCCATCTCTTCCTCAATTCTGCTTCACATCTGCTCCTTTTCCTCTTTCTCTCTTTTCCAGGCAATCCAAGAAGTAGGTCTCACAACAACTCAATCAACTCTCTGCTTTGCACTCAAAAATTCATTTTTATATAACTAGTTGCCTGCTTGTATTCTAATGTAGTCCCTTTGTATTCCACCTATTCATTTCACATTCTTCCATATTTTGAATATCAAAACAAAATTAATGATCGTCTAAATAATATTAAAATATTATTATCAACCACTGTAATGGTTGCATAAGCCAAGGACAAAACAATGTCAAGCCAACCTTTAAGTGAATGCTTTATGTTTAGCAACAAACTTTACATATACCATGTAGCAGATAAAATCAACATTGTCACTATAGGATAACATTTCAAAAAGTCATGGAACAAAAAGTCATGGACACTCAAATTGAACTGAGCATACCCGCTTAAATCAATTGTGGCATAGATTGTAAACCTTATATCTGTGGATGCTCACAATCATCTGCTTCACAACACAATCTTTGTGGATGCTCACAATCAACTTCTTCACAATGACATAGTATCTTTCAAAACCTTTTCCATCAATGACAAAATTATATAAATCCATCAATTACATAAAGCATGCAAAATTTCAATGATTAAACATTAAAAAATCACAAAATTCTCCAAGAGGTACCTTTTTTCAATCCCAAAGAAATGTCTCCACAAAAAGATTTCCAATCCAAGGACTCGCATGATGAAAGACTACATCTTGCCAACTAGACTAATCTTGCACTCTACAACGAGGTAGGGAAGTGAATTCTTTTTGCGATGATGAGAAACAAGAATGGAGTGATCCTCTACTTATATGAGGTCAATCACCTCCATTAATTTGTCTAAAAGTCCTATGACAGGTTTAATTTTGAGTGAACATGAAGTAAATGGGTTACAAGCCAACCCAATAGCTCAATACAATAAAATAAGTCACTAATAGCCCACGTGTGGGTCAAAACCCCTTGTAAGCATGACATCATACCCTTTTAGGGCTAATAAATCTCCAAAAGCTAAGTTGCATAATAAGGGGAAATGGGTATGTGTTTTTGAAACTGAAACACATTGGAAATGTGACCCCAAAAAATTTGGAAACGGGGAAACGTAATATACATATTACATACACACACATATATAAAACACATTGTATTTAAAGTTGGAAATGAATCATTAGGAATAAATGAGTAAGAAAATTTAAATAACAAACATAAATGACAAGTAATGTTCCACTATCACCTATATTGGGATCCTCATTATTTGTATCACCCTTTGCCTCTACCTCAATCCTTTAGGGATATCAATCAACACCACTCAATTTTGGTGAAAGTACCTAATCCAAACATTAAAATATGCTACGGACAACCTAGCATGCTTGATCAATAATTTTGGTTTGAGTGAAGGGTAAATTTTTGCTAAGGCCATGACAAAGAGTCCAACAAGAAATATCAATAACATTGAGACACATAAAGGGCTTGGTGCTCTTGATTAACTACCAATAACATACCTTCATACATAATAGAATCTAATCAAAAGATTCTTGAAATTTTGAAAACTATTATGTATGCAAAATTTTGAATAGGATATGAAATTCTACTTTTTCCATATGAAGATTGATGAAGTTGGAAACACCCTAAAACACCTTGAAACAATTGTTGGTAATGTTAATAATTTAAGTAAAAGTTCCTTCAATTTACGACTTTAACAATACCATTAATTAACAACATTTTGGTGCAAACTGAGAGTGACACCATTTCTAAAGAAAGTTTTGTGGTTTTGGAGGTTTCTAGAAGTCTCATTAATTCATAATTAACCTTTAATTAGGCAATAAAACCAAAAATGTGGTTCCCAACAATTAAATCAAGGAAAAATAAGACAATTTTCATTTGGAAGTGCATTGTACATATGTTGAAACGTGTTTTATCTTGTATAAAACACATTTCCAACATGTGAAATTCGTTTCATACGAATTGAAATGCATTTGGAAACACATTGTACAAACGTTGAAATGTGTTTCAGTTTGTATGAAACACATTTCCAACATGTGAAATTCATTTCATATGAATTGAAATGGGTTTTAATCGAGTTTCGAAACGAAAATGCAAGGGGGCCAAGTTTCGTACAACATAGTCCAAAAGTGCAAGATATGGGCTAGATGCATCTCCAACCATCATAATCAACCATGAATTGAGGAAGAGTCCTCAAATCAAGCCTCAAAACATATCCATGTGTCCAAAAGCTAGCTCTGAGTGCCTTGCGTCATCTCCATGGGTGTCATCAAGACGCTGGGGCTTCATGAGGTGGTACAAGCCCTCCCTAATCATCCTAGGGATGATCATCATCATCTAGACTTTGGATCAAGGCATGCCCATCAAACAATGTCAAGGCCAACCTAGGGGCATGTTGGGCACCTGGTACATCATAAAGAATCCAACACTAAGCAAAGTGAGCATGGTGTTTCAGTGTCTGGGGGTTCTTTGAGGTGTAAATCAATTACCAGAATCATCAAAGTAGCCAATGCTTTGCTATAGAGGGGCAACGTTGCATCTACAAGGTCATCACTACAGTGTAGGCATTGTGTGGAGTAGGCATCGAATAAGTGTGTCCGCAAGGTCTTTGCTACTCTGTGAAGAACCACCTAGCAAAACCATCTCAAACTCAATTGAAAGCAACCACTCATTAGATATAATAACTATAAATGCATCATAATGGACCATACTTAATTTTTAAGGGTAGTGAAGCACGACTCATATAAGACTTGTGAAGACTCGCGAGTCTTCACGAGTCAATAGCTGAAATGAGTCTAGAGGTCAAGATGCGTGCTTAAGACTCAGACTTGTGAAGACTCGCCAAGACTCATGGGGTCACCAAGACTCGCACACAGACTCCTATAAGACTCGCGACATACATAGGGCGGACTTCATTGACCGAAATTTGATTTTTTTAATTTTTTCTTTGTTTTTTTTGAGATCTAGTGGAGGGAAAGGGAAAATGGAGGGGATGAAATGCTTTATAAGCACCTCCCCTCCCTCCCTCTCATTTCTCATTCACTGTGTTGACTGAAGGAGTTGAGTGACTCCATTGCACAGTGAAGGAGCTCTTGCAAGAGGTTGAAGGAGGCTTAAGGAGGCTTGATTAGACCCAAATTCATCACAACCAGGTAGGCTTCATGAAGTTTGAATATTTGTTTCAATTTTTTTCCTTCCTCTGATTTGTTTTATGCCTTGTGCCTCAGTTTCTCAACCACATAAGACCCTTGTGTGGCTGAGAAACTCAACCATAGGGCCTATGGCTTGTTGTACTATCATAACTATGAGGTGATGCTATGAATTATTGCATATATTATGGTTTTATAACTTACAAGGATTGGAAATGTCATTAGTTTCTTTTTCTGTGCTTAAAATTTACCCTTTTTTTTTGTATTTTGCCAAGTTACGAGTCGTTCTCGGGTCTTGTATGAGTCCAAGTCGTGCAACATTGGTTAAGGGCATATTAAGACTTCAAACTGGGATCACCTTCAAATATCTAATTAGACCAAGTCTTGTAAAAGTGTTCCCTACCTTGTTAGAGGTGGCTAGGCAGTCAACCCTATTAGGTGCTTCCATACCCTAAGGGGAGGTGACATGTCCAAGGTTAACCCTTGAATTCATATGTGTTTGCAGTATAAGTGGCAACATAGGGGGAAAAACATCATGGCTAGGTGCCATGGCCATGGGACCACTTGATGGAGGTCCATCACCTTGAGTGTGTAGATGTAATGGAGAGAGAAATTGTGGAGGCATGATTTACCCCTTTCCTCAACCCTCGCCCTGCTTTTTCCACCCCTTTGGTGTGCCTTTTACATTTTTTTGATAATTATTTGATATGGAGCATAGCTCAAGTGTCCAAGCTTGATTTTTATGATATAGAATTTATTTATCCATTTTAAGACAAGTTAATTTCTTGCTCATCAGGGTTTGGACATGCAAGGGTTCCTTCTAATGTAATGGAGTATCTAGTGCTCAGAAACTTGATGGCTAATGAGGGGGGTAGAGTTCATGCTAGGATTTTTTCCTCGCACTAATTATGTCTTAGCCATCTTTTGCATTTTAACTTTTCTTTTTTAGTTGTTGTGGTCATCTTATGCTTTTATCTTTCTTGTAGCTACATCAACCTCCAAGGTAAACTTTTTTGGCCCTGACTCAAGGATGTGGATGTGTGGGTGCCAAATCCAATGAACTAATGACAACAAACCTGAAGGATGGATGTCATATCTAGGGAATGATCAAAGGTGTTAAGTATGGAATGGTTATAGACACAATACTTCAATCCAAGTTTTCCAGGTAGTGCCCCTCTTATAACCCTAAGGCCTTAGAGGAGGTCCCACTTGACTAGGGATAAAGACTAATCCCCTTGGTAAGTGTGAAAATTCTCATTGCAGTAACTGATTTACTTTTCCTACTTATTCCACCATAAGTTATTCATGAAATCACTTCAATAAACATTAAAATAAATACTACTGTAGATATCACACCGTAATACAGAAACAAACATATGCACAAGAATCAACACATTGACAAAGATATTTTGGACTAATGTCCCCTAAAAAAATCAATTTGGGAAAACTGGTGCAACAAGGGAGGATTTTATTATTCAGCAATTTTCTAGTGCAACAGGGTGCCAAATTGGCTTACCCACAGATAGAAAAATTCTTCAACACTTCTTCTTCACCCAACGTCAACCCTGTTGACCTCTGCATGGCTTGAAACCCTCTACGTCAGCCTGTTTAGACTCTGCGCAATCTCTCTGGCCTTCTGCGTCACTCCTGAAGCCTCTACATGGATGACACAGGCCTTGCTGGCTCTGCGTAGTCTTTGTTGCCTCTGCGTCGCTCCCTCTAGCCCTGCGTCTGCCTTTTCTGCCTCTACACTGATCTCCTGTCTCTTTATTCTGTACTTGCTACCTCCTGACTGCTCACCAGACCACTGGTTCAATTTCACAACTAACCCCGCTCCAGAAATTGCATCGATTTGTCTCCCTTTGTATGTTCTCCAAGTGACCCTCAAGCCTCCTCTTATAATTTTCTTTTTGACAAATCAACAACCGAGATTAAGTCCCTAATCAACGGCTAAGATTAGATCTGGCTTGATCCATGACTTTTGGACCATTCTAACACAGTTTCATATTAATTCACATTAATATTTTATTTTCCCTAAGTTTAGACTTAGGGATTACATTAAAAATATTAATTATTTTAATATCTCCCAAACTGTTTAGAATCTGCCCAAACCCTTTTGGGTATTGGAGATCTCATGTGCCTTAGCCTCTCCACCAAGTTTCGTGGCTAGAGCACATCCGATGCTACCCCAAATCAACACTCCCTCTTAGCGAGGACTGTGCTCTGGCAATACTCCTCACTGAGCATCACCCTGATCATCCGACATCGGTTCCTGTGCTGATGCTAAGCCTTCCTGCCCAACATCCTCTGCATTGCTGTATCCTGTACTGCTGCCCATGGCTCTGCCACTGCTACTGCCACTGCTGCATCTGTACGACAACTCCCTCTGCATCTGTGCTGCTGCTGGTCCTTTCTCCCAACACTGCATCTGCACTGCAACTCCCTCTTCATTCGTGCTGCTAACACACTCATTTCTACTTCTGAAAGGGGTTCTTTACCATCCCCATCTTTTCCCTGAAGTAGTCAAATTTTGACTTTCCAAGGGCCTTGGTGAGAATATCTGCCACCTGTTCTCCTGTAGGAGTGTAGCTCAACTGTACAACTCCTCGTTGGACACAGTCTTTGACAAAGTGACACTGGATATCAATATGCTTTGACCTATCATGAAACACTGGATTCTCATAGAGTTTGATGCAACTTTGGTTATCGCACATGATCCTAGTCGCCTCCATATTTCTTCTGAATAAGTTCACCAACAGTTTTCTAAGCCATATGGCCTCACACAAAGCTCTTCTTGCTACCATGTATTCTGCCTCAGATGAGCTCAGAGCCACAAACTTCTGTTTCCTACTACACTAAGAGGTCATTCCTGATCCAATGTTGAAACAATATCCAGAGGTACTTTTCTGATCCACTAAACTTCCTACCCAATCTGCATCTGTAAATCCACTCAACCTGATATCCTTCCCCTTGGTGTATAAGAGCCCATAATCAATTGTTCCATGTAAATACCTGAGAACGTGTTTGGCTGCTGCCCAGTGTGCCCTCTTTGGTTCTACCATGAACTGACTGAGGGTGTTGACAATGTAGCAAATATCTACCCTAGTATTGACCAGATACATTAGAGACCCTATGAGTTGCTGGTATAGGGTGGGATCAACATTTTTGTCTTTTTATGCATCAATCTTCTTCTAGTTGGTGATCATTGGTGTAGCCATAGATCTATAGTCTCCCATCCCCACTATTTTCAGGATTTTTGTAGCGTACCTCCCTTGCCCAAGGAAGATTTCTCCTTTTTGCTGCCAAACTTCCAACCCTAGGAAGTAGTGCATTCGTCCGAGATCCTTCATATCAAACTCTGTGGCTAGATTCTTCTTGCAGTCCTCAATGATTCTGGATGATCTTGTCAGAAAGAGATCATCCACATATAATTCTAAGATAAGCGGCTCATTCTCCACGACCAGATAATAGAGATTTTAGATCTGCATCACTCTTGACAAATCCCATCTTCTGCAAGTAGCCATCTATTCGACCATACCATGCTCTCGGTGCCTACTTCAATCCATACAAGGCTTTCTTCAGTCTGCATACATGAGAATTCTTCTCATGAGTTTCAAATCCCTTTGGTTGTTCAATGTATACCTCTTCTTCTATTACCCTGTTCAGAAATACTAAGATAAGTGGCTCGTTCTCCACGACCAAATAATAGAGATTTCAGATCCATATCACTCTTGACAAATCCCATCTTCTGCAAGTAGCCATCTATTCAACCATACCATTATCTTGGTGCCTGCTTCAGCCCATACAAGGATTTCTTCAGTTTTCTTACATGAGACTTCTTCTCATGAGTTTCAAAGCCCTCTAGTTGTTCAATGTATACCTCTTCTTCTATTACCCCATTTAGAAATGCCATCTTGACATCCATTTGATGGATCTCCCATCCCATCTGTGCTGTAAGAGATATTACGGTCCTAATAGATGTATACTTGGCTACCAGGGCGAAGTTTTCCTCATAGTCAATCCCTTCCTTTTGAGCATACCCCTTAGCCACAAACCTGGCCTTGTATTTCTCAACACTGTTGTCCGCAACATATTTTATCTTGTAGATCCATCTCGAACCTATTATAAATTTGTCTTGAGGTCTTGACACCACCTCCCAGACATCATTCACCATTATGGAGTTATACTCCTCTACCATTGCATCTAGCTAAACCTGATGTTGAGTTGCCTCCTTGAAGCTGGTAGGCTCTCCATCCCGATCTACTAACGCTTGATATCTGTCTGGCTGTTTTCGCTCCCTCTTACTGTTCCTGGACTCACCTATGAAGTTCTCTGCATCATGCAGAATTTGACGAAGTTCCTTGCTAGTTCTTTCTCTGCCAACAAGTGCTTCTATTTGCTCCTCCTCCTCATCTTAAGAATCTTCCTGACCCAAGGAAGAATTCTTTACTTCTGTTGGTTGAAGAGGCATGACCAATGGATCCTCTTTCGACTGCTCCTCAGAAGGCATTTTGCGAGATCTTTTGAAAATTCTGTCCTCCATGTAATTTACATCTCGTCGTACCACTACCTTCCTGCTCCCTGGAAGATAGATATTGTATGCCTTAGCGTTCTCGCTATATCCCACTAGATATCCCTTTTTTGCAGTCTGATCTAGCTTCTTCCTCTTTTCTTTGGGTATATGACAATATGTCAAACTCCCAAATATCCTGAAATGACTGACTTCAGGCGTCTTCCTAGTGAAGACTTTCTTTGGAGTAATCTTGCCCAATGCCCGATGAGGAGTCTTATTCTGAACATAGACAACTGTGTTGCATGCTTCCGCCCATAGGAATTTTGCCATATGCTGATCATACAACATGGCCGTAGCTACTTCTACAATAGTCATGTTCTTTCTTTCTGCTACCCCATTCTGCGTCGGATTGTAGGGAGGTGTCCACTCTCTTCTTATGCCCTCCTTAGTGAAATAATCAGTGAAGTCCTTATCGACATACTCTCCACCATTATCTGAGTGCAAAACTTTTATTTTCTTCCTAGTTAGATTCTCCACCAGAGCCTTGAACTCCCTGAATTGATAGAAAACCTCATCCTTGGTTTTTCAGAAAATAAATCCAAGTTTTCCTCGAGTGGTCATCAATGAAGGTAAGGAAATACTCGGCACCACTAACAATTTTGACGGACATAGGTCCGAATATATCTGAGTGTATCAATCCTAGTACACTCTTGGCTCGGTGTTTGCTCCTAGGAAATGTTGTCTTGGCATACTTTCCTAGAGTGCATTCCTTGCATACATCATCTCGTTCCTTACTCAGATCTGGAACTTCTGTTATAGTGCTCCCGAGAATTATCAGAGCTCCATGGTGCAAGTGACCCATCCTTTTGTGCCATAGTTCATTCAAGTCCTTGTCCCCATGACTGCCTATTAGTGCCATTGGTGATTGTAGTTGTAATCTATACAACCGATTACTTTTGATCCTGATCTGCACTTTCTTTTTCTAGCTCGGGTGTTTGACGTATACCTTTTCCTTGATGAAGTAGACGTCATAGCCCTTGCCTTGTAGTTGTGACATGGAATGTAACTTCATCCCAAATCCTGGTACATGCAGCACATTTGTGGCATAGAACGCTCTCCCGATTATGTCTGAAAAACTATGGTACCCTTCCCTATTGGAGTACACTTTGCCTTGTTCCCCATGGTGATCTGAAAGTTCATCTTCTCTTCTCGATATTCTGAGAAACACTCCCTGATTCCCGTCATATGCCATGAGGCTCCACTGTCTATATACCATACTTCTGATGATGCAACACTAGTCATGCACACCACTTCTTCTTCTAGCCTGGAAGCCAACATAGAGAAATCGAAATCTCTTTCTCTTGTGCAATCTTCTGAAAATCTGTGTGAGTCCCCTGAGGTGGATGTCTCTGCATTGTGGTCTCGACCCATAACTGATTTTCCCTTCCTGTCTCTGATTACTTCCTTTGATACCATGTGAAAATTCTCACTGCAGTAACTGATTTACTTTTCCTACTTATTCCACCATAAGTTATTCATGAAATCACTTCAATAAAAATTAAAATAAATATTGCTACAGATATCACACCATAATACAAAAACAAACATATGCACAAGAATCAACACATTGACACAGATATTTTGGACTAATGTCCCCGGAGAAACCCAATGTGGGAAAACCGGTGTAGCAAGGGAGGATTGTGTTATTCAACAATTTTCTAGTACAACAGGGTGCCAAACTGGCTTACCCACAGATAGACAAATTCTTCAACACTTCTTCTTAACCCAACGTCAGCCCTGCTGACCTCTGCGTGGCCTGAAACCCTCTGTGTCAACCTGTTGAGACTCTGTGCAGCCTCTCTGGCCTTCTGCGTCACTCCTGCAGCCTCTGCGTGGATGACATAGGCCCCGTTGGATCTACGCAGTCTCTGCTGCCTCTACGTGGCTCCCTCTGGCCCTGTGTCTGCCTTTTATGCCTTTTCACTAATCTCTTGTCTCTCTGTTCCATACTTGTTGCCTCTTGACTGCTCACCAGACCACTGGTTCAATTTCTCAGCTAACCCTGCTCCAGAAATTGAACTGACTGGTCTCTCTCTGTATGTTCTCCAAGTGACCCTCAAGCTTCCTCTTATACTTTTCTTGTTGACAAATCAACGATCGAGATTAAGTCCCTAATCAATGGATAAGATTAGATTTGGCTTGATCGATGAATTTTGGACCATTCTAACAAAGTTTCATATTAATTCACATTAATATTTTATTTTCCCTAAGTTTAGACTTAGGGATTACATTAAAAATATTAATTATTTTAATATCTCCCAAACTGTTTAGAATCTGCCCAAACCCTTTCTGGGTATTGGAGATCTCATGTGCCTTAGCCTCTCCACCATGTTTCGTGGCTAGAGCACATCCGATGCTACCCCAAATAAAAAATAAGGTGAGAGAACAAGTTTATAGTGAAGATCTGTCAATCATACATATCACCTATTTATCCATGTTAGAATGCCAAATAGATTAAGTAAAAACACTTGATTGCAAAATGGTTAAAGTACCTACCGAGTGGTATCCCACCTTTATTGAAGAGGCATACTAGTTAGTGAGAGGTGTATGATCCATACAAATGGTAGAGGAATGTGGCATATCTTCATAAATGAGCAATGTATAGGGTTATTGGTTCGCTGGTTGTCCAAGATAAGAGAAATTTTTTCTTCTATTGGGTTACCTTTTGGTGGGTAACAATGAACAAGAAAAGGGATAATGACAACCTCTTAGTATGTAGAAATGATAGCAACCATATTCATTAAATGAACAATGGTTGCATCATGGAGTAAAGAGGGTTACGCCTCAACCTTATCTCTTCTTATTGTAGCAAAATTTCCTTTCTTCAAAAGTAACACTAGCTTTTGTAAGAGTAATTCTAGTCATCAAATCAACCCATGAAAAGTAAAAAAAAAATGAAAATTATAAATTGAACTTGTCCTTTCAATCCTCTCTAAAGAAGTACAATGAAGTACTTGGAGGGAAATCCTTGTCCTCCAATCATGCCTTACAAATTCATACTTTTCAAATGAAACTCTATTTCATAAAATAATATTAAAGTGAGTTTGAAACCCTACAATTAGGTTGTTCCTCCAAATATGAGATAACATGCCTTGAATAAGAGGGCATCCCTTATTAAGAGGGTAGATTCATGATTAATCAACGAAAAGGTCATCATTTTCACCCTTGGAATGTAATTCTCCTCATCAAGTGACCCATTTTTGATCAATGCAAATGCTTTTAAGGCCTCACAACACCTTTTTAAGTAGGGCCTTTTTCCTTCGGCTTCCTTCCTTGGCCACATGTCATGATCTGGGCCTTCTATAATGTAGGGTGTTTCTACTTTAACCTCCTTTGCCACATGTCATGCCTTGCACATCCTTTGTGGCTGGGCCTTCATCTTTTCCTTTCTAGTTCACATCATCCATCCATGTAGTCCAATGTGAAAATTCTATTACTGCAACAACTGATTTATTTTACCTACTTATTTCTTGATATGTTATTTATGAAAATCCTTAAGTAAACATTAAAATAAATTTTTCTACAGATATCACATCATAATACAGAAACAAACACATGCACAAGAATTAACACATCAACACAAATATTTTGGACAATCAGTCCCCAGAAAAACCCAATGTGGGAAAACCGGTGCAACAAGGGATGACTTTATTATTCAGCAATTATTTAGTACAACTGGGTGCCAAGTTGGCTTACCCAACAGACAGAAAATTCTTTAGCACTTCCCCCAGTCTCAGCGTCAGCCTGGCTGACCTCTGCATAGCTTCCAGACCCTCTGCATTAGCCACTGCCTCTCTGCATCACCCATGCAGGCCCTCCAATGACTGCGCAGTCTGCAGCATCTGCGTCTGTCTCTCCAACCTCTGTGATGTTCCCCTGGTGTTGTTCCTGACTCTCTGTTCCGTACTTGTTGCATCCTGTTGCTCTCCAGATCACTAGTTCGAATTTCTCAGCTAACCCCGCTTAAGAAATCGAACTGATTGGTCTCCCTCAGTGTGTTCTCCAACTGATCCTCAAGCCTCCTTTTATACTTTTCCTGTTGGTCCTTCAACGACCGAGATTAAATATCTAATCAATGGCTAAGATTAGATTTGGCTTGATCCATGACTTTTTGAACCTTCTATCCCAGTTTTATATTAATACCCGTTAATATTTTATTTTTCCTAAGTTTAGACTTAGGAATTCCATTAAAAATATTAATTATTTTAATATCTCCCAAACTAGTTAGAATCTGCCTAAACCGTTTCTAGGTCTTGGAGATCTCATGTGCTTTAGCCTCTCCACCAATTTTCATGGCTAGAGCACATCCAAAGCTACCCCAAATCAACAATCCCTTTGAGCAAGGGCTGTGCTCTAGTAATACTCAACACTGAGCATTACTTTGATCATACAGCATCGGTACCTATGCTGATGCTAAGCCTCCTTGCCCAACATCCTGTACTGTTGCCTATGGCTCTATCATTTCCACTGCTACATCTGTACTACAGCTTCCTTTGCATTCGTGTTGCTGCTGGTCCATCTTCCCAACACTGCATCTGCACTGCGACATCATACCCATTTCTGATACTTAAATGGATTATTTATCATCCCCATATTCTCCCTGAAATAATCAAAGTTGGTTCTTCCAAGGGCCTTGATAAGGATGTCTGCCACCTATTCTCCTGTAGGAGTGTAGCTCAACTGTACAACTCCTTGTTGGACACAGTCTCTGACAAAGTGACACCGGATATCAATATGCTTTGACTGATCGTGAAACACTGGATTCTCAGAGAGTTTGATGCAACTTTGATTATCACATATGATCCTAGTTGCCTCCATCTTTCATCTG